>CM077012.1:80765797-82117430 GCA_039090855.1 Macrothele yani
TTGAGACAATTTTTGAAGAACATCCCAAATTAGCTCTTTAGGATAAAGCTTCGCATAATTGAGGCAGCTGCTTAATGGGCCATAGTGTTCTAGCCCCGATTGTCCCTGTTAATCGGAGTCTACTGTATTTATTCAACATTTCCAAAGAGGAATTTGGTAAGTTTCTGGATGTCTACAAGCACACTTTTGTAATAACAAATACAGAAGAAATAATGGATAGTGTTTTGAATCACGACAAGGGTTCAAGTTCAAAAACGGAAAAGTGATGATCTGGGGTACGAGTAACAGGTTGAACGAGACTCATGGCCGTTTGCTACCAAAGGATTTAAAAATGTACTTGTTGAACTGCTTTACATTGCAAACGGGTATGCAACTTCACCTTTTCCCAAGCCCAGTAATTGCGTAAAGTACTAAAAGCATACAACCAGGCAGCTTTACCGTAGGTGAACGAAATAACAGAAGCACCAGTGATAAGAATCATATTGCATCAGTAATAGGTTGTTGAACCCTATTGCTTACAATACAGCTTGAATTCTACTTGGGAGGAACACAAATAAATCCTGAACAGTCACCATAAGGATATTAGACCGCACTTCATGAAGGTACGATTAAAGCAGTAAATGCATAAAGAATGCGGACGGAATCTGCTACTCACCTTCTTTTCTGAAACTGACAACAATGCCTCGATGATGATCAAATTAAGTAACTGTGTGGGGCATGGAGTATTGCCCCCTCTTCTTATTTTGTATGTCTTCTATGGGATTTACCGACCACAATGAGCAATTCTTAGGACTATAAGCCGTCTCCCGTCCTTTATTTTGGGGCCACTGTTTCCAAGAAAAGAGAAAATCCAGCGTCGTGGGATAAACACCCCTTCTGGGCCTCATCTAGGACTCTATGCTGAGCCCCAATTCCGACGACAAGGTATAAACCAGCTCCTCTGACCATTCGACCACCGAGGCGGCAAAAATCGCCCTCACGTACTTGCTTTCATGGCTTTTCACATCCGGTAGACTGTGAAGGAGAATTATCATCTTGAAAGAGGATTGACATCATGCTCAATGCACAATGTCTAAGTCACGGAATGCACCTGGTCACTTAAGAAGTGTATGTGCATTGGCGTTGATTCGAGTATGCAATGCAATCCTGAGACATGAAGAATATAATGATAGAGGTTTCCAAGCAAGAGGTAAGATCCTCCTCCGTGTTTGACTTTTGGTGTGAGATAGTCACGATTACATGCATCTTTTGGAAGTTTAAAATGTTGGTCCTTGGAAAGAATGCAAAATAAATGGCATGTGAAGAAGATGATTCCTCAGTTTCTATGACACGTTACCAATCATTTGATGCCTAGTTGTTTTGCATTTTACATCGCTTCTTTCTCACCAGAGCTCTAGCATTTGTAAGATGTTGTTGAGCAACAGCAACTCTGCTATAAATTGTAGCTATGCTCAACTACAGATGAAATGTTTTACTGAAAACTAGATCGTTAAGATGCATACTGATTTTTTGTCATCGAAGCAACAGCATTGTGCTTTTGGCCGGTGTCTTTTATCTCAGCGACGAAAATTGGTCTTAGACTTTTGTTCGCCGTCGCAGATTCTGTCCATGTTTTCCAAATGATGTCATGAGTTTCAAACCGCTCTTCTGAGAATTAGCAGTTGTAGTCATGAACGCGCCCCTTTTATCTCTCATTCCTCACAGAGTATCTTGAAAATGCTCGAAGTACGCTCTGTAACAAAAAAAAGATGTATATTCAACTACATAAAAACTGTCATTAGTGCATGTTTTGATAAAGATATCGGTAAACATTTATTTTTTTACAATTATTTTAACCACCACTTGTACAAAAGTTTTTTTTTCTGTTGAAGAAAGCTAAAAGGCCTAAGTTTATACGTTCTTTAACGTGGGTATCAGCTGTTTCTCATGACTCAAGAGCTAGTCTTGCTGATGACTCTGATGAAACATCAACCGAATATTTAGATATCAGCCGGTAAATTTCACAGCACGTGCAAATAAATTTTGTTCAAGTGACAGTCTGTGCATAAATATAGAATAGTAATTTTTCTCTGGAAATGTAGCAATTCTTTTGAATGTGGCATCGAATGAGAAAAATCCTAAGCAGGCCGTGATCAGGATTGTTCTTTCTCATCCAGACTTTAAGTCACTTTCAATTTTTACGATTCGTATATCCACTTTCAATCTGACATAGCCACTAGCATTTAATTACACGAATAATTTATCTAAAGTAATGGATATTCATTAATTAAGATGGTATCCCTTTCATTTGGAATTGGAATGTAATTCAAATCTTGATTGTTTTCATATTTATTAAAACGATTAAGTTGTCAAAGTTACAAGTGCGTTTTATGAACGTAGAAACAGGTTAATGTGAAATACTATTGCATACCAAGAGCTACACAACAGTTCTATAATTAAACAAGAAAGTTGGCACCGAATTTTCGGGTGTAGTAAGCACGTCTTTTGAATCCGTTTTGCGCAAATTAAATTTATTAAAGCTATTCAAAGTCAATGGAACCGGTATGGAAAGCAATAGATCTGACCGAAGAAAGCGGATTTTCAATCGGGTTTTTAATCCCTCAGATATTGCTGTAAACGGAATCGTTAGCTTACGAACTCTTAGAAACAGAGATATCGACAAAAATAAGATGTGACTTTACGTCCCCTGGTGGGAAAACCATGCATTATTTTAGGAAGAAAGTATTCTCAAAAGATTTATCCGTATAAGCGGTATGGGTGGAAGAAAAAAAAATTAGTCGAGTTTTCAGGAGCCCAGATTTTGCAACAAATACTTCAGAAGCAGAAATTAACACATATGATCCCTGGTGGCTAAACCATTCTTTACCAAACATTAGAAATTATGTGAAAAATATTTTCCATCAGGTCTTGTATGCGATACAGGAAGAAGTTTTCAAATCAGAGCTTTAGGAGCGGTAATAATGCAGAAAACGCAATTTACCTTTGTGCTCCCTAGCGGAAAGTGTATGATTTACTTGAAAATTTTGAATTTATCGGAAAAACATTTCGCATCGGAAACACTATCCAACGAAGAAGGAATTTTTCAAATCGTACTCTTAGAAGTAGAGATATTGACAAAAATAAGATATACATCTACGCCCCCTGGCGTAGAAACCATGCATTATTTTAAGAAGAAAATGTTTCTAAAAGGTTTGTCGACATGAGTAGTATCGGTCAACAAACGACGTTTTTTTCAATCGAGAATTTAGAAGCTCATATTTTGCTGCAAATACAACAGAAGCGGAAATTAAGATTTACGCCCCCTGGTGGCCAAACTATTTCTTTACAAAAATTAGAAATTATGTGCAAACGATTTCTCATCAGGAGCTGTATCCGGTGCAGAAAGAATTTTTCAAATCGGAGATTTAGAAGCAGAGATATAGGGGAAATGCAATTTACCGCAACGCTCCTTAGCGGAAAGTCTATGAATTACTTGAAAATTTTGAATTTATATGAAAAACTTGTCACACGGAAAACACTATCCAACAAAGAAGGAATTTTACAAATCGGACTCCTAGAAGTAGAGATATTGACAAAAATAAGATGTGCATCTTCACCCCCTGGCGGAGAAACTGTGGAATATTTTAAGAAGAAAATATTCCGAAAAGGTTTATTGATGTGAGTGGCATCAGTCCACGAAAGAATTCTTTAATCGATATTTTAGAAGCTACGAGTTTATGGCAAAAACATCAGAACAAAAATTAATACTTACGCCCCCTGGTGGCCAAAGTATTTTTTACCAAAAATTTGAAATTATATGCAAAAGAGTTTTCATCAGTAGATGTATCCGCTGTAGAAATTTTTTTTCAAATCGGAGTTTTAGAAGAAGAGTTATTGGGGAAAATGTAATTTACTTCTACGCCCCCTAGCGGAAAATCTATGCGTAATTTGAAAAAGTAACTATATCTTAAATACTCTTCGACATAAGTGGAATCGAAAGATATAATTTTTTTTTCAATCGGATGTTTAGAAGGAAATATGTGGAATAAAACATATTTTTGAATTCGACATCATCTGCATTTACGCCCTCTAGCGGCGAAATTGCACATCGTAAAAAAAAGAAATAATGGATCATCATTTGCATATTTCAAGCTTCCCAATGCAAAAACAATTTTTCAAATCGGACTAATAGTTGCTGAGATATCGTGGGTACAGACGGACGGACGGACGGACAAACCGATAACAGGAAACACGACCTTTTTTTACAAAAGACGTGCTAAAAAATGCGCCAATGTGTTTGCCTTTTTTCGCTCCATCTGAAATATGCTTTCGCAAAATTAAAAAGTCAGTATCACATTCAACGCTTAGTCATGCATGAATACAAATGGTTGGAGGATGATCACCTGTGTCCAGCATGATAGCATTTTATAAGTTGGCCTTACTCGATTTTGAAGAATTTTTCTGATGAATTTCGCTCTTTGTTGATTTCATGTGTTTCTCGCATCGGTAACTCTGTAAAATTATTTCTGTTGCAGCTGGAAAAATGCTTTATTTTCTATCGCCACTCATTTCCAATATTGGAATAACGAGAAGCCGTTTGCTTAGCTGTCTGAGGCGTTAGCTTCTGATCTTGGTAAAATACAGTTGGGTATGGGTTCGGTCCCGGATAAGGCATGGGTGATGCGGTTTGTCTTAAAGCGCTGCCTCTTTCCCTACTCTGGAACAAGTGGCCCTTAATGAGAGACGGACAGCTGCGTAAAGCCCTTACAGTTGCTCATGCTAGTCGTTAAATTTCGAGCCGCCCGGGAGCGCTGGGATTCAAAACCGAGATCGGTTCGGGTTTGAATCCCGTATGACGACGGGATTCAAACCCACAACTCTCTGTTCGAGTCCCGTATGAGGGGTGGGATTTGAACCCACAACTCTCGACTCCGGAGCTCCGAGTGCTATCCACTATACTACATTGGCCTGTGCTCTCACTGCTATCTGCCTTTATCTCATGTGCGTCCTGCGGGGCAGGCACGTTACATCATCCCCCCCCGAAAGAGGGCCGGAGGCATGGCCCAAGGGTCAGCCTGAACCATATGTCGCTGTAGGCAGTCATCCCATGAAGAACGTGCATTTTGAGAAATCCCGGATAATTTGGTGTGTGGAACATAACATCACACTGATTTATTTTTTCGAACTACTGAAGAAGGGATCCTCATTTTTCCTGTCTCGCTGTGTGGAAAGAACATCACACCATTGCGAGAAACTAACAGCCAGGCCATCCTGGAAGTTCGGGCGCCAATGTGTCGAAGTAAATTTCGCCATCATCTTTATGCCATTGATGGGATTCGAACCTACAACTCTCGGCTCCGCAGCTCCGAGTACTATCCACTACACTACACTGGCATGTGCTCTCACTGCTATCTACCTTTATCTCATGTACGTCCTGCGGGGCCGGCACGTCACACCCCGTGAGGCATGAATGTTGTGCTTGTCTTACGGCACTGGCTCTCTCCCTTTCCTGGAACCAGTGGCCCTGAATTAGGGACGGACGACTGCTTATAGCCCATCGAGTTGCTCATGGTGGTTGTTAAACCCCCAAACAAAGAAAGCAAAAAATCTCGAAAAAGAAAGGATAAACCAAGAGACACCTCCTCAAAGTCATACACCGCTGTTATTCGGCGCATCGTCCTCACTCTCCATCAGAAATTTTAACAGTTCAATTTATACCAAGCAATGAAAACTTTATGTTACTCCCTGGCATTAATATTTAGACTCTAGCGGAAATTAGACGTAAGACTTGTGAGGAGTGCGCCAAAGGTAGAACACCATCACATTGCTTTACGAGAGTGTCACAGCAACCAGGTATCAGAGCCAGTGAAACAATGCTTCTTTTATGGCCAAAAAATTAACTTTCCTAAATCCCCAATCAAGAAAATAACTAAATGTGCAATAAAAAAACTAAATCCGTAGGTAAATTGTTTTAAATTCAAATGGGTTCAGCTTCTATAAAATTGGAGTAACATTTTTTCCTGGTGCCAATTGTCTTTAATTAGTTGAAGAAAAAAAAATGTCAACTCATAATTTTTAACGCAAACTGGCGAATTAGGCGAGAAACAGCATGACACTTGCTAAAGTTTTTGTTAGAATACGCAAAGATTGCCTTTGGTTAAATGTAGAAAATTCAATCGCATTTTAGATGTTTTCATTTGCATTAAGGACAATTTAATTTATTTTCAGTGCTTTTTATCTATATAATATCCTACTAAAAATGATAGTGCATTCCGGTGATGTAAGAAAATTGAGATTGGCAAAACAATATGCAAATATGTTTACCTACAAAGGCAACAGTGATTTGCTCAGAAGTAATTTGCAGTGTGAGACCGAACGATGGCTTCACGGAAGGAATTAAAAAAGTTTTAAAGGGAAATGATAGTTGGATAGCATTATGAAAAAATTTCGGTTCGTGAAATTTCTGCAGTATCAGACATTTCCACTTTGCTAGATTGGCTACAATGTAGTGAAAAAATGGGAGACCCAAGACATTATTTGAGAAACAACCGAGTAGACAGCAAATGCTTCTTCATACACCAAATATTTCTGAGAAACAACCGGGTAGTCAGCAAATACTTCTGAGAATTCTTTCAATCTTCCACGATCCACTCCTGATATTTTCTGGCAAACTTCAGTAGTTGTCTCGGATGACGTGCTGTGGTGGGAGATGCTGTGGTACACCATAGGTCGATACAGTGGATGATGCATTGTTGCACTCTAGTTGTGGATCCAATCCTCTGGCTGCATACCTTAGTCTGCTGTGTCAAGGTAGTATGTCTATTGTTCCAGACGTCTCTTGTCCCGAGTATTAAGCAGTTGTCCAACACCTATCCACTGGTTGTCAGTTACACCTCTTCCCATCCATTCTCGGTACACTTTAACAGCGCAGCGGCAGCTGTGTACAGCCGACAAACTTCGCCATTTCCCGGATACTGCCAGCCTTTGTTGTGTATCCGATGATCATGCTCTTTTCCAACCAGGTTAAATATCTTCCCTTAGTAATTACAGTCACCGTTTCGTCTTCGACTGACTGATACTGAACGTGTCAAAAATAACGCTGCATATGCCCTTGACCTTCATACTTGTGCACTGCCACGCGATAAACGATCCAAGTCAGATAAGGTGGGTGAGGTCATACTTTGCTACAACTGTGAATTTTTGTAGAAAGTTTTTGGCGTTTAGTGCGCCATTCTCCCGATGCGCTTTTTTTGATTGTGTAATACTGAGTTGATGGCCTACCGAAATGTTTATGGCGTAAAGAACTGTCTGAGAAAAAATTACTACAGTTATGCAACATTCGTATGGAATCATTACAGAGTTTTTATGGGAAATCTTTTGCTTTAATTGGAGCGAGTAAGAACCTATGGATTATGACACTTTTACCAACTCAGAAAAACTATTGAAAATATTCCCCCATATGTTTCTCCGTTTCGATTTTTCAGAAATGATATAATGGGCTTTCAGTAAGTTCTAAATCCAGCATATAGGTAGTTTATATTCTGACAATACTGCACAAATCATTCATCATAGTATTAATCAACTTTCGTGAGCCCGGCACATCTTTGAACCCGTTGTGTCAGTCCTTGCTAACAAAACTCTTCATCCTGTCCTACAAACTAAGCTTCCCTGGCTGTTGGATCTCCCTTCGTTGTGTCTGCAAAGTGTTCTACGGTTTCAGAGATTACAATGAAAAGTTCAGAGATGGTGCCTAGTTTTCAGAGACTCCAGTCATACTCTCGTGAATTTCTGCCTACGCAATTTCTTCTTTAATTAAAAAATCAGTCATTGTCCGGCACTTTGCATTTGTAATTTTCATCTAAGTTGAGTGAGGGTTCGAGTTCCTGAAGAGGCTTGGGTTGTGTGCTTGTCCTGTGGCGCTCTCTCTCTCTCTGTATGCCTGTCTCTTCCCTCCCTCGAGCCAGAGGTTTCGAATTACTGACAGGAGGTCACTTATAGCTCTTAGATTTTGACACGGTGGTCGTTAAACCCCGAGACAAAGTAAACATTTTCCTTGTTATTACTGAGGAACCAAATACACAAATTTGGTGAAATTTAATAGCTCGTAAGTCCAGTAGCTGTCTCTTCGTTTTTATGCTGCCAAAGATTGGTACAATTCTAGAACAGCATTCCCAAAATCCATGCATTATTAACCTTTTAAGCGGCCAATGTACCTGAGCCAAATGATGCATAAAATTTTCTGCATTCCCCAAACAGAAATTGTTACATAGAGGCCGGGTTTTACGAAAGCTATGGCAAAACAATTTTCCTTCATATCTCTCTCTCTTCTCTGCAGTACCGCAGTAACATAAATTTGGCACTGGTGATGAGCACTACTTTCTAGTCCTTTATCCTTTGTTCCATGACTCAAGGCATAATGAGAAGGTTTAGTCTCCTTGACACGCACTCATGGCACTGGGTAGAAACAAGTGACTCAAACTTCTCCTCTGTCTCTCCTTTCTTAAGTATGTCGCCTTTTGTACAGTCCTTTTAACAGTTAATCAGTAAGGAAGGATTAGTGTCAATCATCCTCCTAAATGACCACTTTGAACAACAAAGCCAAGGGGAAAGCAGTTCTTTCTTATGCGCATGTGAACGAGTTCCAGCCGAGTTCGGCCCACTTCTTAGACAGCAAACAAATTCGTTCGATTTGATTTCAGCCCATTTTACTAACACGAAGTTAATTTGTTCCAGACGATTAAAATGATAAAATATCATTCTCTGAAGAAATTAACTACTATATGCAAATATAAAGTTTTTAGAACTCACCAATCTTCCAGATATATGCACCAGTGGGATGAAAATCGGACGCAAAATTTACAAATAGCTCTTAGAATACCAACACAATCCCGCGTGGCGCAGTAGTTTAAACGATGGCTTATGATCATTCGTCCGAAAGGGGTCCGGGGTCGCATCCCGGCGAGGCATGGATGTTGTGTTTGTCTTAAGGCACTCGCTCTCTCCCTTCCCTGTAACCAGTGGCCCTAAATTAGGGACGGGCGATTGCTTATAGCCTATTGAGTTGCTCATGGTGGTCGTTGAACCTCCAATAAAAAAAAATGAAAAAGAAACAATCTTGCGTCACTAGGTTGGCAGAGATATAGATGCATGAAAACGACAATTAAACACTGGAGCTACTATTTTTTACAGATAACGCTGTATTCAGTGTTTTAATAAAGGAACGATTTTTACCTGCATTTTGGAAATTACGTCCAACTAAAACTAAAGGCATTTTTTTTTACTTTATGAACGATCCGGATATCGTTATTAAGAAAAACTGTTGAAATCATCCATTTAAATTTTAGAAACACACAGTCCAACGCTCCTTTAATCTGCGTAAAACTATAGAACTGATGTCAGATCAGATCAGTTCATATCTTAACAAGGGAGTGTCTGACCTCTGGTCTTAAACAACCCTTAGAAATAGGATGCTAGGAGATTTGGGCTAGAGTGCCCGATAGGAAAGGCACACGGAAGCGAGGTAGAAGACGCCCTTATTTACTACTGGGGTGCCAGTACCCAGAGCCCGACGGCTTAACGTGTCCATCCGACACAAGCCGGATATTTAGTGGATCGAGCGTTCGTATCTGCCTGAGATCGAACCTGAGGTCATTTCCATAGCAGTCGCGAACGTTGCCCACTAGGCCAAGAACTGATGTCACGCCATCCTCAATTATACACCCAACAATGACGTTGAGATTACTTTATAAACAGCTCACTGCAAATTATTCCGACGTTTACGAAGCATAGATAGCGGCAATATGGGAAAGATTCATGATTTTAGCGACATGAAAGGGGACATGATAGCTGGTGCAAGCATCTTAGAAACTGCAAACCTTCTCTGCCAGTGCAAGTATATCTGAATCGAGGGTGTACGATGAGTGGTGCACAAACAAGAGAATCTGTCAGCAGTCTTCCGAAAACGACAGGTCAATGTGAGTGGGCAACTGGCTGGAAAGGATTGTACGAGGTCACAGACGAGCTCCATTGCATCAAGTAATCAAGAAGTGCAATAGCAGCATCGAGAGGAGAATTTCGGCATACACAGTTCACCGGCAAACGTCGCCTTGGTGTAGCACTCGTCTCTGCCATAAATTGACAAATGCGTATGTAGTGGGCACTGGAGCACCAAGACTGGATCCTTGAGGACTAGAGAAAAGGGTGGCGGTCATAATGTCGACAATCAAAATGTCGACACCATAATGTTGACAGTCAAAATGTCTACAGTCAAAATGTCGACAGGGTCATAATGTCGACATTCAAAACGTTGACAGTTCAAAATGTCGACACGGTCATAACGTCGACAGCCAAAATGTCGTCGGTCAAAATGTCGACAGTCAAAATGTCGACTATAATGTCGACATGGTCCAGAAAATGTCCTCGTGGTACTCCCATTTAGACCGTAGACGGTTTCTGGAAGGGGTCGGAGCCCCGGGGAAAAGAGCCCCCCCCCCCCCCCCCGCCCTCGCAAATTTTTTTTTTTCGTAAAATCTACAGTTTTCAATTTAGAACCACCAAATTTGGTATACTATCTCATGAAACTCTGACTTAGACTGTAGACGGTTTTTGGAAGGGGTCGGAGCACTGGGGGTCAGAGCTTCCCTAATACAACATTTTTGTAAAATCTACAGTTTTCAATTTATAACCTTCAAATTTGGTATGCTATCTCATGAAACTCTATCTTAGACTGTAGACGGGTTTTGGAAGGGGTCGGAGCACGGGGGTCAGAGCACCCTTAATGCAAAATTTTCGTAAAATCTACAGTTTTCAATTTAGAACCACTAAATTTGGTATACTACCTCAGGAAACTCTAACTTAGACTGTAGACAATTTTTGGAAGGGGGTGGATCCCGGGGTTTCAGAGCCTCTCCCCCCCCCCTCCAAATTTTCGTAAAATCTACAGTTTTCAATTTAGAACCACCAAATTTTGTATACTACCTCATGAATCTCTAACTTAGACTGTATACGGTTTTTAGAAGAGGTCGGAGCAAGGGGGATCAGAGCCCTTCCTCATACAAAATTTTCGTAAAATCTACAGTTTTTAATTTAGAACCACCAAATTTGATATACTATCTCATGGTACTGTATCTTAGATTGTTGATGGTTTTTGAAGGGGGTTGAGGCCCGGGTTTAAGAGGCCCCCATACAGAAGTTTCGTAAAATCATCAGTTTTCAATTTAGAACCACCAAATTTGGTATACTATCTCATGGTACTCTATCGTAGTCCGTAGACGGCTTTTAGAAGGGTTCAGGCCCCGGTGTTAATTGAAAACTGTAGATTTCACAAAACGTTTTGTAAAATATACAGTTTTCAATTTAGAACCACCAAATTTGGTATACTATCTCATGGTTCTCTAACTTAGACTGAAGACGGTTTTCGGAAGGAGCCGGGGCCTGGGTCAAGGTGCCCCTACACAAAATTTTATTGAAAACTACAGTTTTTCATTTGCAACCACAAAATTTGTTATACTATCTCATAAAACTCTAACTTATGCTGTAGATGGTTTTAATGAAACCTTTGCGAAATTTTTTTACGAATGTTTTTTGGAAGTGGTTGGAGCCCAGTGGCCCCCATACAAAATTTTCGTAAAATCTGCAGTTTTCATTTTAGAACATCCAAATTTGGTATATTGTCTCATGAAACTGTAACTTAGACCTCATGTGGTTTTTAGAAGGGGTCGGGGCCCCCATACAAACTTTCGTAAAATCTACAGTTTTTAATTTAGAACTACAAAATTTGGTATACTATCTCATGGTTATCTAACTTAGACGGTAGACTTTTCGAAGGGGTCGGGGCCCGGGGTCAAAGGTGCCTCATACAAAATTTTCGTAAAAGGTTCCATTTTTTACGCTTAAGATCTGCAACACAATTGAGCTCTCCAATACCCTATCTACGTTCTAAGGCGCTCTTTGGCCTTTTGAGGCCCTTGCGCCATTAACCACCAACTAACCAACCTACGGTCTAAGTTAGAGACCGTAGATAACCATAAAGTGCAAAAATATGCAATTAATGGTGTATTAAAAACACAAATCTATAATTTAGCTTTCACTACCAACCGGCAGCTTATCAGGCATAAATATAATAAAAGCACACGCCAGATGGACGGCAGAGAATAAGATGTCTCCTCGAAGGTAAATATTCCCATTCCTTTTTTTATTTTATTTTTTTTCGTAAAATTAAATTAACTAAATCAAAAAATTTAAAATAAGTTTACTGGAAATACACTGACGGAAAAAAAATCCCAACACCAAGAAGGGGTTGTGTTAGATAAACGACAGTTGGTAGGCGGTGAGAGCACATCTGTAAGATGACGTCTATGCACATTTCGCGCTCGGCGCATACGTGTGGCGCTCGTAGCACCCCTCGGAACTGAGAGGGAAGACCGCCGTGTACGGCGTATGACCGTGGTGCATCGTACCGCGTCTGCGGCAGCAATTCGAGCTGCAGTTGCCACCACAGTGACACAACGAACTGTTACAAATCGGTTATCTGAAGGACAGCTCCGAGCCAGACGCCCTGTAGCGTGCATTCCACTTACTCCAAACCACTGCCGTTTGCTACGTCAGTGGTGTCAAGCTAGAGCTCATTGGAGGACGGAGTGGAGATATGTTGTGTTTTCTGATGAAAGCCGGTTCTACCTGGGTGCCAGTGATGGCCGTGTGTTGGTTAGAAGGAGGCCAGGTAAGCGCCTGCAACCAACCTGTCTGCGGCCGAGACACACTGGACCTACACCTGGAGTTATGGTCTGGGGAGCAATTTCCTATGACAGCAGGAGCACTCTCGTGGTTATCCCACGCACCCTGACGGCACAGTTGTACGTCGGTCTGGTGATTCAATCTGTTGTGCTGCCATTCATGAACAGCATTCCAGGGGGTGTTTTCCAACAGGATAACGCTCGCCCGCATACCGCTGTTGTAACCCAACATGCTCTACAGAATGTCGAAATGTTGCCGTGGCCTGCTAGATCACCAGATCTTTCACCAATCGAGCACGTATGGGACATCATTAGACGACAACTCCAGCGTCACCCCCAACCAGCATTAACCGTACCTGTGTTGACCGACCAAGTGCAACAGGCATGGAACTCCATCCCGCAAACTGACATCCAGCACCTGTACGACACAATGCATGAACGTTTGCGTGCTTGCATTCAACATTCGGGCGGTTACACTGGTTATTAATGTACCATCATTTCACATTTAAAATGGCTCTTCTCGCGCTTACCATAAGCTGTGATCTTGAAACCTTAATCGATTAAATATGTTACCTATACAAATGTATTGCCGCCATTTCATTCCTCTACAACTATTTTTTCGTGGTGTTGGGATTTTTTTTTCCGTCAGTGTATATTTTTCATTCATTAACTTTCACCCGCTGAACTTGGTGATTCCACAAATAGAAATATGTACCTGGCAAATTCCTGGTATCCCTGCTAGTACAAATTATATTAATGATTTCTTTGCGTCCAGTTCAATCTAGTATGTCCATAAGAGCGTTTGGGGCCGTATGAAAAATACATTTCAACGTGAGCCGCTACGGTGGCCCAGTGGTCTAAGCGCTGGCTTCTGACCACTCGTCGAGAAGGATCCTGGTTTGAATCCCGGTCAGTCATGGACGTTGTGATTGACTTCTGGCACTGGCTGTCCCCCTTCCCAGGAATCAGTGGCCCAAAATTAGGAACGGCCGAATGCTTATAGCCCACTGAATTGATCACGGTGATCCTTAAACTCCCAACTAAAAAACGATTGCGACGTGTCCATTGCTATTTGTTATGGAGCCGTATGAAATGAGCGTTTTTTCATATCAACGTGTCCACTTCCACGTAGGCTGGTCATAAAATGTTAGGGTACCGTACAAAATTGCACTTTTGTTTTCACCTTGTCAGCGCTTCGGTATATGGTTGAAGTATACGTATACATAGTTGGGCCATTTCAGCACGTAGTTTGGTTTATATAGAAAATAATGTTACACTTTTACTCAGTTACAACACATTAATCCTAAAGGCTATTTCTTGAAATCTTTAATCCGCCGTGCTCATATTCACAACGTTAATACAATATGTCAAGTTATTAATGTTGAAGTTTTACTCTGTCACAAAACCTTAATTACAAGACCTTAGGCGTAACCTTTTTTTAGGAATTTTTAGTCCGACTTATTCATAAGGTTTCGATAACATGCCAAGGTTATGGTACTGCGTTTTGACAGAGGCACAAAAATTAATATACGGGCCTTAAGCCTTTTTATCAGTTTTCAATCAACCGTGCTCATATACATAAAATTTTCACAGAAAATCAAGTTTATTGTGTTGCGCTTTTACTCGAGAACAAAAATATAAACAGCCATTAGGCTTAGGAACAAGTCTGTTAAATAATTGTATGCCAATGCCATATTAAAAAGTTTGACGACAAGTCAGGTTAATAATGTTGCGCTTATTAAAGATTTTTAAAAAGTTATAGAGGCTAATAATTATTGTTTGAAGCCTAAGTAAAAGTTCATTATTAACTTGACTTGTCATGCAATCCTTATGAATATGGCATTTATTTTATTTTGTACATTTTACATAGCGTGTGCATTTTTTTATATTTGGGCATTTGTTTTATTTTGTGTTGTACTTGTTACATAGCGTTTCGCATTTTTGTTATGCTTGTGACTTGTGATTGCATTTTGAATTTTTATTTGTTTCACATTTTGGATTACTTTTTGATATTTTATGTTTTTGACATGCTATTTTGAAAATTTTGTCTTTTCTAATTTTGCGTTGTGTTTTGAATTCTTGCACCTTCGGCAGAATTACATTCTTGAAAAATTCAAATACAAGTTAATAAAAGGTATAATTCAATTAGTGAAAAATATCAGCACATTTTAGCAAAGGGTAGAATTATTAGATATTCCTCTTAAAAACTCTAGCACGTTAACATTGTCTCTGTGCGCCAAAGAAGTTCGAATTCCTTTTTCTCTTGCCAGCGTTTCTCTTCTGGGTGGATTTGTTGGAATTTGCGCTATCACTCTTCCGATTTTAGCCATAGTTGTTCTCTGCTCCTTTGCAATTTCACTTATTATTTTATACAGTCACAGTTTCTCTCTCCCAGAATTTTATTCCAGCGTCTGTCCCATCCTTCAAGTTTGTTTTGTGTTCTGAGAAAGCCAAGTAAATTGTTTTCACTTACTAACCAAATTGTTGGTGGGAAAAACGAAGGGCTTCTGCTCGGATTGTTTCTTCTGCTTCCACGAAATTTTCCCCAAACCACTGAACTACAGAATCAGCATATTCTAGTAAAATTGAGTTCACTTCTTCAAAAGCAGCTGGAATTTCATCAAATGAAAGAAATGCGAGTGCTTGCAAATGTCTGCCTTTGAGAGCAAACTCACTATTTTCCCCATATTCCGAGGCTATGCCAGAGGATGGATATTCCCCCGCACATTTTTTCCGAGATGAAACCAACAACATTTGTGTGTGCTGCTTCCAAATTCCTTTTTAGCAGGATTATAATGGTAGCTATTTCAAAATCTATCATTGTACGTATATTGTGGTGCAAGCTGAATATCAGTCTGATGCTTAGTCTTGTAAATCCTACAAAAATCTTGTATAATATAATATTATTCATTCTTGCTGGAAAGTAGCCCATGAACTAGTGGGACAAATCTTTGCATCTCTGGATTTGTTCCAACCATAGAATGAATAGTATATACTTGTCTAAATAGGGTTGGACAAGTTTTAAATGTCCCATCCATAATCCAGAGGGGTGCTTCTTTAAGCATTCGTAAATTATTTTCTGTTAAAAATAAAATAATTCTTTGATCTCCAAATGCGCTATCTCTGCCAAGAAATTTAGCACAATCTCTTTCCTGTAAATCTATTGGGGCATCGATCCCTTCTAAAGTCGTAGGCTCCGCAGGCATGTCTTCTCTTCGTATTTGCTTTACAACTTGCTTTAATGCATCTATATTAGGCATGTAAGCTGCATTTACTGTAGCCATTGACGTTGTCACGGTTTGAATAATTTGTGCAGGGGCTTCGTCCGTATTTCTCGCTAGTTCTTTTACTTGCGCTCTTGCAATAGCAACATCACTTTTCTCCGGTCTTGGAGCATGATTATGTGGTTTCTCATTACGCACCCTGTGTTCATCTCCAATAAGAATAGTATCAGCAAAGCCAGTACAGTTTCCATAATTTCTTTCAATACAGTGCCAATACCATAAATCACACCGCACTCTGTTATGGCAAAATAAATACCCTTTAGATCTCATCAAATCATTTCCTTTTTGTGAGTTAACTATGTTGCATACTTCGCCTGCATAGTGCTTTCGGAAAACAATGCACTTTCTCTTTCCAAAATATTTAGAATGATATATTTCCACTATTATCACTTGACAACAAACAACAAAGGTTTCAACAAGCAAGTTCTCTGTTCGCCAGTCAACTACGAACTGATGAGCAACCATTCAATAAAACACTCAGAATAGAGACGATCGCGTGAGGCCTGTTCCTACAGTTATGGTTTAGGCGAAGTTCAAAATTTTGGTACCTGCGGTCACAAGGAGATGTTAAGTTTAGGGATCGGCATCTTATCTTTTGTTTTTCCAAAACGCAGAGGTACATGCACTTTACAGCAGGGACGATCCAAGCAGGGGATCAACGGATGCGAAGCACCCGGGCGCCAGGTTCCGGGACCGACAGCAGGCGCGGACGTGGCCGCTGTACTCTGGGCCGGTAGGCGCCATGCTAATTCTCAAAAATAAATTCAAATTTTTTTCTGTGCTACACCATGCGTATGAAAGAAAATTGTTATACTAAAAAGACAATTTGTTTACCCCGTAACGTATTAACCTACGTCCCTACGTGCCAAATGGTCTGTAAGCCAAACACAGTTTTTCATGCAACACCTTCCCCCGACTTTCTAAGTTCAGATTCGTCTTGCTCGACTTATTTCCTGTACCGCACCTTCCTTTCGCTAATTGTAGTTACTTGCTGTGGAACGGGTGTTTTACGTTGGGGCATAGTCCCGTGTGTCCTGAAGACTATACTGAAAGCGGTGAACCTCGGGGGAAAGTATTCCATCAAAAGCAACAGAAATCCAATGCCAGAGCAAAACTTTGTTCGTTATCCTTACCATCCAAGCAATTTAGGCAAGTAGGAAGTGTGGTTTTCTGCTACGACACCAGAAGATTGTCACGGATTCTCAGGCAATTAAGATACAAATGTGTCCTTAGGACTTCTCTTTCAAGACGTTCAAAAGCCGGCACTAGTTGATGGGAGGGATACAGTGCGGTTATTCTTTTTGTTGGAGTTAGAAATTCCTAAACTCATTCTTCCTCAAAACTTCGCCTGGTTACTAGTAAGTACTGTCTCATGCCTGAACCATTGCCCAGATTTGTTGTTTTTGTTTTCATTATTTGAGTTAAGAGCGGGAAAATATCTGAACTGCGTTGTTTCAGTTGTAAATCTTTTTTTACTTCAGCAACAGGGTTTCATGTATAATTGCAAAACCCTTCGACAGAATAGACATACCTTACATAAAGATTTTACATGAGAAAATAGAGTAATAATAAGGAAAATATTCTAAAACCAAGAAAAGAAATTGCGGAGCCGAAAAACCTAGGTAGAGGAAACAGAAGGCTTTGAGACAAAGTTCATATTTAAAGAAACCTGTAGTCGCTTAATGAGTGAGTGGTATAAATCAATACAAAAACATGTGCTGTATTTGAAATAAAATTGTAAACAAGTAAGCATCGTGACTGTCCACAGTTTCCCCTTTTCATCCTGTCGAAACTACAACCACCACAGAAAATGAAATAACCAAAACATAACAAAAATGCCCATACAAAGTAAAATGCCCAAAACATAGAAACAAGTAACCACACAAAATTAAATGCCCAAAACATTAAAAAAATGTAACCACACAAAATAAAATGCCCAAAACATGGAAATAAATTTTGTTAAAAGCACAATGAAGATAAAAAAAATAGCTGAAATATATGTGTTTTCAGAACTTAATACAAGGGTCAAAACTGAAATAAAAAGAAAGAACAAAAAATATTCCAAATTTCATTGTTACTTTAGATATTTTGACCTGTCGACATTTCGTAAATTGCACTTGCACTCGGTCAAAAAATATTACTTACAAGGACTCTAGCAACTTTTAATCGCTGTGCTCATATTTATAAAGTTTGCATAATAAATCAAGTTAATAATGCTGCGCTTTCACTTAGGCACCTTATTAAAGCTTTCACTTAGGCACTTAGGCACCTAAGTGAAAGCTTTAATAAGCGCAACACTCTTAAATTAATTTGCCATGCAAACCTCACATGATCACGGCATTATAAAAATTACTAAAAATGCATATGCCTAGGCCTCGGGCGTATCTATTAATGTTTTGCTCGAGTAAAATTTTAACAGAATACATTTGATTTTCTATGAAAACTATGTAAATTTCATCTTGGAGGACTGAAAACTATCAAAAAGCCCTAAGCCTAGGGTGAGCTTAATAGTTTCAACCTCAGTAAAGCGCATTGCTAAAATCTTGGACTTCTATGCAAGCCTTATGAAAATTAGCACGGCGGACTAAACATTGCTAAAAAGGCCCAGGCCTAGGGCTTTATAATTATTGTTTTGTACCTGACTAAAAGTGTAACATTATCTTTAGTTCCTACTAGCCGAAGTACCCGGTATTTCCCGGGTAAATATTATTATTTGTAGAATCACCAAGTTCAACGGGTGAAAGTTAATGAATGAAAAAATATTTCCGTAAATTTCCAGTAACCTTACTTTAATTATTTTGATTTAGTTCATTTAATTATACGAAACAAAAAAAGAATTTACATTATTTGCATTACATTGTATTTTTGCCTGATAAGACACCCGTTGGTGGTGAAAGCTAACGTTTATTAATTTGTGTTTTTAATACACCATCAACCGGATATTTTAGAGGCCGTAGATAACAATAATAAATATATCGATTTTTATATTATTGTTATCTACGGCCTTCAACGTAGACCGTAGGTGGGGTTTTGGAGTGTTGAATTGGGCTATAGTTCTTAAGAGTAAAAAATGTACTTTCTACGAAAATTTTGAATGGGTCCCCTTCACCCCGGGCCCCAACCCCTTCCAACAAAGTGTACCGTCTAAGTTAGGGTACCATGAGATAGTAAGCCAAATTTGGTGGCTCTATATTGAAAACGGTAGATTTTAGGAAATTTTTGTGTGAAGGCTTTTTGACTCCGGGCCCCGACATCTTCCAAAAAGAGTCTACCGTCTAAATTTGAGTACCATGAGAGTATACCAAATTTCGTAGTTCTAAATTGAAAACCGCAGGTTTTACGAAAATTTTGAATGGGGGCCGGTTGGACACCGGGCCCCGAACTCTTCCAAAAACCATCTACACTTTAAGTTAGAGTATCATGACATAGTAAACCAAATTTGGTGGTTCTAAATTGAAAAGTTTTAGATTTCAGGAAAATTTTGTATGGGGGCCACTGGACCCCGGTGCCCGACCTCTTCCAAAAGCCGTCTACGGACTAAGTCGAGTACCATGAGATAGTATACCAAATTTGGTGGTTCTAAATTGAAATCTTTAGATTTTACGAACTTTCCTTATGATGGGGGCTCTTACCCTCCGGGCTCCAACTTGTCCAAAAAACCGTCTGCAGTCTAAGTTAGTGTTTCGTGAGATAGTATACCGAATTTGGTGGATCTAAATTGAAAACTGTAGATTTTACGAAAATTTTGTATGAGAAAGGCTCTGATCCACCGTGCTGCGACCCCTTCCAAAAACCGTCTACAGCCTAAGTTAGAGTTTCATGAGGTAGTATACCAAATTTTGGGGTTCTAAATTGCAAACTGTAGTTTTTACGAAATTTTTGTGTGGGGGGGGGCTCTGACCCCCGTGCTCCGACACCTTCTAAAAACCGTCTACAGTCAGAATTAGTGTTCCGTGAGATAGTATACCAAATTTGGTGGTTCTAAATTGAAAACTGTAGATTTTACGAAAATTTTGTACGTGGAGGGTTTTGACCCCTCAGGTCCCGACCCGTTCCAAAAACGGTCTACCGTCTTAAGTTAGAGTCCCATGAGATAGTATACTAAATTTGGTTGGTTGTTCTAAATAGAAAACAGTAGATTTTTGGAAAGTTTTGTATGAGGGATTTGACCCCCAAGGCCCCGACTCCTTCTAAAAACCGTCTACCGTGTAAGTCAGTGTTCCATGAGATAGTATATCAAATTTGGTCGTACTGAATTGAAAACTGTAGATTTTACGAAAACTTTGTATGTAGGGGATTTGATCCCCGGGCTCCAACCTCTTCCAGAAACCATCTACCGTTTAAGTTAGTGTTCCGTTAGATAGTATACCAAATTTGGTTGTACTGAATTGAAAACTGTAGATTTTACGAAAACTTTGAATGTAGGGGGATTTGACCCCCGGGCTTCAACCCCTTCCCCAAACCGTCTACCGTCTAAGTTAGAGTACCATGATATAGTATACCAAATTTGGTAGTTCTAAATTGAAAACTGTAGATTTTACGAAAACTTTGTATGTGGGGGCTTTGACCCCCGCGGCCCCGACCCGTCCCAAAAACCGTTTACCGTCCAGGTTAGAGTACCATGAGATAGTATAAGAAATTTAGTGGTTCTAAATTGAAAACAGTAGATTTTAGGAAAATTGTTTATGCGGGGGAGGGAGCGTTGATCCCCGGGCTCCAACCCCTTCCAAAACCCGTCTACAGTCTAAGTTAGAGTACCATGAGGTAGTATACCAAATTTGGTGGTTCTAAATTGAAAACTGTAGATATTACGAAATTTTCTCATGATGGGGGCTTCCACCCCCGGGCTCCAACCCCTCCAAAAAAGTCTACAGTCTAAGTTAGAGTACCATGAGATAGTATACCAAATTTGGTGGTTCTAAATTGAAAACTGTAGATTTTGCGAAATTTTCTTATGATGGGGGACTCTCACCCCCTGGCCCCGACCCTTTCCAAAAACCGTTTACCCTCTAAGTTAGAGTACCATGAGATAGTACACCAAATTTGGTGGTTCTAAATTGAGAACAGTAGATTTAAGGAAAATATTTTATGGGAGGGGGGACCTCTGACCCCCGTACTCCAATCGCTTCCCAAACCCGTCTGCAGTCTAAGTTAGTTTTCCGTGATATGGTATACCAAATTTGGTCGTTCTGAATTGAAAACTGTAGATTTTGCGAAAATTTTGTATGTAGTGGGATTTCAATCCGCGGAACCGACCCCTTCCCCAAACCGTCTACCGTCTAAGTTAGAGTAACATGATATAGTATACCAAATTTGGTGGTTCTAAATTGAAAACTGTAGATTTTGCGAAATTTTCTTATGATGGGGGCTCTCACCCCCGGGCTCCAACCCCTCCAAAAAACCGTCTATAGTCTAAATTAGTATTTCGTGAGATAGTATACCAAATTTGGTGGTTCTAAATTGAAAACTGTAGATTTTACGAAAAAAATTATGGGGGAGGGCTCTGACCCCTGGGCGCCGACCCGTTCCAAAAACCGTCTGAGGTAGAGTACAATGCGGACATTTTCTGTACCCTGTCGACATTTTGATTGTCGACATTTTGACTGTCGACAATTTGACTGTCGACATTTTGACCCTGTCGACATTTTGACCCTGTCGACATTTTGACCCTGTCGACATTATGATCGTGTCGACATTTTGATTGTCGACATTTTGGTGTCGACATTTTGGTGTCGACATTTTGATTTTCGACATTTTGACCCTGTCGACATTATGACTTGGTGTCGACATTTTAACTGTCGACATTTTGGCAGTCGACATTTCGTAATACACCCTAGAGAAAGGTCTCCTCCTAGCCCGATGAATCATGTTTTCAGTTAATACACACCGATGAAAGAGCCAGAATATGGCGTCAAAAGAATGAATGGATCCCAGCTGCATAGCATTAACTATACAAGCTATACATGCTGATGGAGGAGACCCAGACCTTTGTCTGGAATTTGTTTTACATGGCGGGCATTGTGTTTCTTAATACACCTGGAACAGCATCTGGATGCCACGAAGTATCAGGGTGAGTAAGAAGAATTCGTTCCGTTTGCAACTAAAACTTTTAATGTTGTAAGAAAGCCATACATGCTCACCCCATTCAGAAAAGTACAGAGGAGTTCTTTTATACAGTTTCTTGCCAGCGTTCTACCAGAACCATTCCTACAGCGGTACCACTCGGCGGGTTTGAATGACAAAACTATCTGATACCAGATTCCACATCCACCACTGAAGCAAAGTGTCGTCCTTGTAGGAAATGAATTATGGAGCCAACCAGGTGGTAATAGGATATGGCAACATTCTGGCTGTAAGGAGGATAGGGTAGGATTTCAAACCCCTTCAATTCCTGTAGTTCCCGACTGACCACTCTGGAGATGTGACTTGGGGTGTTATCCAGTTGCAGAAAAGGCCGCTTCCTAGTGATGAGCGTTGGGTAGTGTTGGCGTAGAGCATCATGGACCACCTGCAGTTGTTCGCCATAGATGTTCCCGTCCCCAGTCGGACCATCTGACAGGAGTTCTCAATGCTCAGAACCCTCACAAATGGACCAAATACACATCATGACTTTCCCCTCAGCCGCCCTCTTTGTACCACTAGTTGTGCTTCTTGGCGTAGTCTCAGCCATTGGTTCCGAGTGGTTGGATAACATAAGTATATCCACTTTCCATTACCTGTGACGGTACAATGCCAAAACTTATCATCCTATGGATCTGACAGCAATCTGCGGCAGAGAGTGATACATTGTTCTGCTTGCTGGGTATCAGTTCATGAGGAACCATTCGATGGAGCCTGAAAGTTAAACCAAGCTGGTGCATATGAATAACGCTATTGGATTGGGAACACCCCACGGCAGCTGCGAACTTTTATGTACTACTATGCTGCCACATCTTCGATCAGGCTGCTAGCGTTGGTGGTGGTTTGAGGTTTGTCTTCGAAACTGGTGTCCGTGAACACTATTTTGCACCCATTTTGTTCTTTAAGTAACGCACAGCTTTTCCACTAGGGCGAGTAAATTTATATCTCGTTTATCTCTATATCTTTTCTTGTAACTGTTAGATTTGAAAATCTCTTTTTGCCAGAGATATCTCCAGCTATGAGAAACATTTTGTGCACAAGTTGTTAATTTCATTAACAAACTTTTCAGCCACTAATAGGAGTAAGTTGCTATTATTATGTGTGGATGTTTTATCAATTGTAGAAATCCTGTTGATTTTTTAACCGGTTTCATTGACTATGAATAGCCCCGCTCACACTGCGCATTTTAAATTACGTACATTTTTCCCTAAGTGAGGAAGCGCATCAATTTATTGGTAAACATGCCATTTTTTGTTCATCATTCGAACAAATCAGAAAGAGAACCAAGTTGCATCGGAAATAATGATATATCTGAACATCTTGTATAGCTTCTTCATGCAGGAACTACTCCTTCAAAACGGGTTCAAAATAGTCTAAATAAAATGTTTATCTTCATTCTCTCATACTAATTTTTTGTAGTAAATGAGACATTTGTTCGCATTAAGAAGAGCAGAGATTTCCGTTGATTTTCGATGAAATATGTACATGCAAAGCAAAACGTTGGTGTGTGCTTGTCCAGGTAAATCAACCAAGATCTTAAAAAATTTTTCTCCATTTGTGTGTGTGTGTGTGTGTGTGTGTGTGTGTGTGTGTGTGTGTGAGTGTTACTTAAAAAAATCACTACTTAAATAATAATAATTTATTTTCTTTTGCATCAAGAGCTTGTTTACATGTTTCAGTTCGTATCCTCTTGACGTTTCATTTAAATTTGAACATAGAATAAGATCGCTGAAGTAGACTGATTCAGTTTCGTTTTTGTTAATAATATTTTTTGTTCCTTTTCTTCCGTTAGCAGTCAAGAATGTCGGCCACTCAAGTGGAACTTCACATGCATTCTCTTTCCTTTATCCATTCTGTCTATGGCTGCAAACCAGAAAAAAAGGGGCTCCTATTTCCATTTTCCGCTTTTTCCCTTATTTTAAATTCCTGTATCGGATTTATCCAGAACTTCAAAAATTTGGAAGACAGTTTATTTCTCAATATTTGCTAAGTTTTCTTTTATCACGCTTCCGGTCTGAAATGGCTTTATCATATTCCTTCAGTTCAACATAAAATATGTTTCCAAGTTTCATGTTTTCCGTCACTCAAGCAATTCAGCGATCTTCATTTATTCTAACCATTACACTAATTGATCGATACGTCGAAATCGGGAATGAATCAAAATTCTCTCAAGAGAAAAAAGTTTGCTACTGAAAATCGTTTCTCTCTTCGTCTAACACCTAAACGGCTCAGTGCATAACTCTTCTAAAGAAAGCAATTTCACAATTTACCCTGAACGTACAAGACAGCTGACGTCGTGTCGCAACAAATTTTAACGAAAAAAAAGAGGTGTGTGAATGAAAGAAATAAAGCGAAGTAAGACACGCGCCTTCTCTTAGATTAAATATGTGCATTATTAGATAAGGGCAGCCTTTAGAAAGATAAGCAGATATGCACTCTTGTAGAGAGTCGTTTCTGCGTGAAACGATTCCCTTAAAGAACAAACAGCTTGAAGGAAATCATTATCGCCTACTGCTAGGGCTGGCGGGATTCGTTCGGGTCTTAATTTAATTAACAAAAGTAAGAAGTTATTCATACCCAACTGTAATATTTGCACAGGTTATTATATTTCATCTGGTGTACAAGTAATTTAACCTCTGTGCAAGGATTGCTACATATTTCAGGAAAGAGCTCCAAAATTGGCTCTTTTAGTTAAAAAACATGAGATGTTTGTTCCCTCATGTGGATAAAAATTTTCACAGCTATTCACGATCACCAAGAAAATTCTGACGTTCATTGGTAGATGCGAACTGTTAACCAACACTGGGAATATAAAAATAAATCAACTTTTCAATACTCCTTTCAGTGCGAAGACGGATGATCGGCTATACTCATGTGCAAAAGTTAAGTTGCAAAATGTTTCTTCATCGTTGAAAGAAAAGGAATGAAATATATAGTCTGATACTTTTACAGGGAATACAAAGATTGTGACAGGTATGTAAAGTAATGGCTCGCGTATGACGTTCCAGCGGCCGTTGCACATAGATTCGAGGAGACAATAGTCTCTTGAAGGGAGGATATAAAAGATCTTAAATGCTGCCCAACTACAAGTAAAAGACATGCTGTCTTGAAAATGTCACACAGACACCGTTTAAACGATGATTTGCGATGACGCATGATTGGGAGACTGGAGGCGGAGCAATCCCAAACAAAGGAGACAAGTTGGCTTCGTGTGTCTTGAATGGTTCACAACAGGCTCTAGAGACAGTTCCAAAACGCAGGACGTGTTTGTAGACGACCTGCACCAGATCGTCCAAGGTCAACTTCCAACCCCGATGATCGCTTTTTTGCCTTAAGTGCAAGACGCGATAAAAGCATGGCAGCTCGTCAGATGGCTTCAGAGCTGACAGCAGCAACTGGACGATCAATAACTCTCTAGACAGTGGTCATAAGGCTTCAGGAAAGCGGTCTTCATGCTAGAAAACCTATGGCGTGCGGGCCTCTAACATCTTTCCACAGGAGAGTACGATTACTTTGGGCTCGGAAGCATCTACTGTGGATGCGTGAACGATTTTCTAACGTTCTCTTCACGGATAAGTCGCGTTTCTCATTGAAAACGAATTCCCCGCATGTATTCATCTAGAGAGAACGCAGCATGTGTTACCATTCATCGAACACCCGGGAGACGTATACAAGTGGAGGCTGTTGTAACGTATACTCTAGATTCAGTTTCCTTTTGATTTTACTATCTCTTGTTATTTTATTTTCCTATGCAAATTATCTTCTCACTTAACGAGATGTTATTTCTCCCGCTGAATGATATGTGGCAACGAGTGTAAGTCATGACGTGGTGGTATGCAGTATATATAGGCGCGATCAACTATACCAAGAGAGCTTCGTTTTATGTGATAGGTTCTTCTTAATTATTGTTATGCGATTCTACGAAAGTTCGGATATTCAGTAGTAGTGTGATTTGTTGAGAGTGTGTTTGATCATACCAGGAGTTCTCCAATAAAAGGTTTAAAGTGAGTACGTTTTCTCAGTTCATATTATTGTCAGACCTCTGTCTGGCCGTTAAGTCTCTTTCATTAAGTGTCTCCATTAAGTCCAGGGAATATTGTGTTTACCGCTCTAATAAGGGGCCTTCAAGGTACTAATGTACTAAAACCGAAGTTATAGTACTGATAGTCAAGATAATGAGGAACGCTGAGTAAAAAGAAGTTTCATATTCCATGAATTTATTGCACGTGCGAGTCTTGGCTAAACAAACTCTAGCACTTTGAAGATTAGGTACACTTTAGCTACGTCAAGTAACCTTCCAATAACCCTAACGTGACTTAACGTAAACTTCCCTGCACTACACGTCCAGGCGTAAAACTTTATTCATTATACGGTGGTTATAGAAAGATTGTGTGCGTAGGCACAATGAGTAACGGATGAACAGACCTGCACCTGTTTCCCACAGGTTCCATCAATGCCATCGGCTATCGAGATTAGATCGTAGCATCTTATGTTCGCAGCTGCTGTTGGCTCAGTATTTGTTTCAATGCAGGACAATGCCCGAATCCATACCGTTCGACTGGTGCTCGAATATCTTGAAAGTGGAGGTGTTGCGGTCATGGAGTAGCCAGTGAGGTCTTCGGACCTTAATCTTATAGAACACCTGTGGGATGCTTTAGGGAGAGGGATGGTTGCTCTTAGACCCTCTCCAAGAAAGGTACAGGAGCTGCGAAGTGCTCTTGTACAGTAGTACGACAGACTGCCCTCAGAACTTATTGACTCTCTTTCGGACAGCATGCCGCGACGCTGTCAGTCATGTGTCACCATGAAAGGCGATCATACACCATAGTAAGGCCAAAGTATGTTCGCCTGGTACGTTTATTAATTTGTATATTTGTGTTGTTGTTGTTGCTTTTTTCGAATAACACGATTTTTTTGAAATGCGTTCAGTGCTTTGTCTTCATTTTGGAGTTGGTTGGTTGTTTGATTTTAATGGCGCAAGGGCCATGTTTGGCCAAAGAGTGCCAGACACAAGACTCAGTTTGGAGTACATTACGTGGTGCTGTCCATGTAATTGTTCTGCCGCTTTTCGGTGTTTTCTCACAATGTTGGTATTTGTGTATGTAACTTAACTTTTGCACATGAGTGTAGAATCTATTATTAAAACAAAACTAAACAGTGTGGTTCGCCAGAAACCTCTGCCATGTGTCCAGATCACCGTAAGATTTTTGGCCTTTTAATAATTACGATCACTTGCATTAATGACTGCTTTCATATAATCAATTCGTCACCTCAAAGACCACCAAATGGTCTGCAGTGTGCTGTCTTGTGAAATATCTATGTAGAGAGTTTTTCGTATTCATATGAAATGCACCCCCAAATGGCAATAACGATCCATTAATGAACAATGATGAATGAAATACTGGATTACATCATTGTAATAATACGAATTTAAAAGATGTTAATCCGTTTTTTGATGTAAATATGACATGGATGTTAAGTCAGATAATATCCGAAACTTGAGCACACTTGGGCGCTATCCGGGAGACGTGGGTTCGTTTCTAGCTCCAGGATGACGAAATTTTTAAGTTTTCGGATATTATCTGACTTAACATCCATGTCATATTTACAACAAGAAAGGGATTCACATCTTCCAAATTTGTATAGCAATAACCATTTTGCCGTGGTCAATAGCTGTCTGTATGGCTCTGTATCACCATAAAAACAGAAAAGATTGCGTCAGTTTGTCCGTACTATGGCACTAGGATGAGCTGACTCGTTCCTCAAGGCGAGTTTAACCGTAAGGAGTCAACTGATATTTCCATTTGATCGGGACTTGGCATCCCGCCGGTCAGATCGGGCATTTGTAAATATCGTTTTGTGACCTGCAGCTTTTGGCTAAACATGGCTCTTGCTCCACCAAATTTAGTAACAAACAATCATTATGAGTGACTATAGTAGGTACTCAAAGTGTTCGCCACAGTATTCACGGTACACAGGCAAGTATATGTTTGCCAATTTTGTCTTCCAGAAATTAATGGTCGCTCCCCACCTGATAATGCTATGTTATTTTTGCGTCTGAGTGTAAAATCCTTCTACACAACATTGTTAAAAGTATACAAACATGCTTTCCTAAGGAAAATGAGTTTATACAAAAGCCGTTCCGTAAAAACTGAGAGTATTTTTTTGAGTTGGCAACAGTGTGAAGGGGAAAAATAACCACGCAGGTGACTAACTGAATTAAGGAAGTACCTATGGCAACAGTTATTAGCCGTGGCAGACGATTTTGATTTTGCCATTGGGCGTTGTTTAAGGTACGTCTTCTTTTCGTCATACAGCAATGAAAGTGAATGATTCAGAGATTAAGAAGAAGTGAAATGCGTTGTGCGATAAAATGTTTCTATCGTTTGAGTTAAACACCTCCAGAAACAGTTGATTTAATGAAATAGGCTTACAAAGATAAATGTTTTGGTGAGTCAACAATTTTTAGATGGCGCCATGGTTTAAAAAAAGGGCGTTTGTCGGCAGAACTCGCTCCTAGGCCTGGTCGACCTGAAAGTGTTGTTAAGGAGCGTGTTGTTAACGCTGTTTGGGCAATCCTGAACGAAGATCGACGAATGACGTATGAAACTATAGCGACGACAACTAATATTACAAAAACGTCGGCATTCCGCATTCTACGCGACAAACTACTGCTGCATCGTGTGTGTTCCAGATGAGTATCGCATCACCTGGCGGGAAAACAATAGTTAACCAGAGTTCAGGTGTGTCATGAGTGGAAACAAAGGATTGCAAAAGATCCAAACTTTCTAAACACAGTAATAACTGCCGATGAATCATGGGTCCACTATTTCGACCCCCTCACGAAGCGCGCAACGAATGTCTGGAAACACACAGGCTCGCCTCCTCCGAAAAACGTCCGCCGAACCAAATCATCTGGGAAGGTGATGATGATAATTTTCTTTGATCATAAAGGTGTAGTCCACCAGCATGCCCTTCCGCCATAAATTACTGAAAATGCTGAGTACTGCATTTCAATCTTGAAGCGTCTGCGACGACACATATCTATTAAGCGACCGAAACTGGTGGGCAAGTGGACCCTACACCATGATAACGCCCTCCCGCATGTAGCTGCTTGTGTTAAACAGTTTCTTACGAAATTCAGTATTGAAATCATGCCACCGCCTGATTACAGTCCTGACCTCGCCCCGTGCTATTTCTGGTTGTTTCCAACAATGAAGGAGAAGTTCCGTGGCGTAACATTCAACACAGATGCTGACGTTATTCAAGATGTACAGGATCGCTAAAGCAGCTTCCACAAAATGCCTTCGTCACATGCTTTGAAAAGTGGACGGAACAATGGGACCATTGCATATCATCGGAGGGATGATACTTTGAGAAAGAAGAACATATATTTTGCTGT
This sequence comes from Macrothele yani, assembly GCA_039090855.1. NCBI lineage: Eukaryota > Metazoa > Arthropoda > Arachnida > Araneae > Macrothelidae > Macrothele > Macrothele yani. The sequence goes on from CM077012.1 coordinate 80,795,317, forward strand.
ACCTATAATTCTTCATTTTGTGTGATTTTACTCACAGTTTTTATGGAACGGCCATTCTATTTGTTCAGCATATTACATGCACACAAATTCTCTCACAAAAGGATGTATGCCATCTAAGCAACCTGCCACTGAGTTTGAATCTTCCAACAGCAAAGGTAGTTCATAGCGTGAAAATTCAGCAGAACTAAGAGTACTGTTAGTAATAAAAGATATAGAGGACCACGAACAATGACTGAAACGTACGAGACAATCCTGACGCGAGTCGTACGAGCCCTACGAGATCGTTCCTAGATCAAGACAGACGTTTACATGTTAACAAATGTTAACACGATTCGTACGACTGTAGTTTCCGCGGCAGAATATCAATAGTACAATGAATGCGAGACATTGTTTGGAATGATGTTCAGCCACTCGGTCTTGGACTTTCGATGAATGGAAAAAAGCCCTATAAAGCGATAAATCATTCTAAACGTTGCTTATGTGTGACTAATAAATTTGGGTGCACCAAATCCCCGTCTAAACGCTGCTTAGATGAGGGCATAACGTCGACAATTATTAACTATACAAATCAATATCGCCAAAGGTTATTACTATAAAACTAACTGTGAGGGTAGAATGAGAATGCGTGTTGACTTGTGGCTTCTTCCCATGGTTTCGACTACGTCCACGAGTTGTAGAACTAAGAGTCTGATATTCTGAGTCCCGCACTAATATTTTAGACACATCTATGCTACCTACCATTTGGTAGTTCTTTGACTAAATTAAATTGGCCCTTACACGTTTCAGAGAGATAATGCTGGAGCAATATCATGCACACACATGATTTGAGAAAAAAGTTTCTATATTGGTCTAGCTCTGCCGAGTCCCACTAAACAGTGTCGGAAAAAACTGTCTCCTTCGATAAATCAAAGCGAGGTCAAGTGTTGTCCTTCTGCTATTTTGATGGGAGGGGGCTTTCAAGAAAGAGCAAATACCACATGTCTTTTATCGTCATTTGTGGCTCTCAGAAGGAACGTCAAGGGCTTCCGGAAGGATCGCGGCTATCATAACATGTCAAGCCAAAGTTGGACTCTACCTGATATTCATTTGTGAAGTAAGTAACATCTGTACCATGTACCGCTCTAATATTACGGTATCGTCTCTAACGTAGACAACTCCGTATTTCAGATTTAATCCATAATATCAAAGTAGTTATCGCACAATTTCAGTCTATTAAAATTTGTCTATATATCTCGCCTCATCAGTACTTAGTAAAACATCAGTACTAACTAACACAAAGTGAATGACCAAAGTAAATAGTCTGAAAACACGAAGTGAATCCCGCCAGCTGTATGCCGATATAACATCGCATTTTCTGCACTGATACCTGATATCACTGGAACAAAACATTGAAACCTTACATCTCGATAAAGGAAAGGTAAGAGCCCGGATTTAAAGAAGATATTCGTCAATTAACTGTGTTGTTGGGAGATAATACTGCAGAATACTGCAAAATAAATCCGATTCTCGTCTACCGTGCTAAAACTCAAGGGTGTTTAGTAGTTTGGTAAATGGAACCTAACTTATTGAGTTTAATTGAAAATGAGATTCCAGAAGGTCAGTAACTTTACCTTTTGCTGAATTCTAAAAATAGTGAGCCGAAAATGATGTACCATTTAAAGCCTTTTTTACGCTTTCTAACCGTAGTATATGCTCCAGCCTTTTCCGTCCGTCTGTCGCCACGATAACTCACGTAAAAATGGTTTGATTTCGATGAAATTTTAGTATGTGGTAGGGGACCACCTGGGGACGAACCCTTTTGAAAATCGGACAAATGGGGTTAAAGGCCACGACATAGGATCGGGATCCATTCCATTGCCCTTATGCCTCATAACTTGCGTAAATATGGTTCGATTTCAATGAAATTTTAGTATGTGGTAAGGGACCACCTAGGAAGGAACCCTATTGAAAGTGAACGAAATGAGGTCAAAGGTCTTATGCTCTTATGCGTCATAACTAACGTAAAAACGGTTCGATTTCGATGAAATTTTAATATGTGGTAGGGGACCACCTGGGGACAAACCCTATTGAAAATTGGTGAAATGGGGTCAAAGGTCAGGACATAGGAGCGGAATCACTTCCATCGCCATTGTGCGTCATAACTTACGTAAAAATGCTTCGATTTGGATGAAATGTTAGTATATGGGGACAAATCCTATTGAAAATGGGCGAAATGGGGTCAACGGTTAGGACACAGGAGCGGGATCTATTCCATAGCTCTTATGCATCATAACTTAGGTAAAAATGCTTCGATTGCGACAAAAGTTTATCATGTTATTTCAGAAGTATACTGAACCGGTTCTGTTGAATATCATCGAAATGGGATCAAAGGTCAGGGCACAGGACCGAGATTTATTCCCCAGCCATTATCCTCATAATTTGAGTGATAACTTGAGTAATGATTTCTGGTATGTTGGAAAGCGTATCATAATCAATGCATTGCATGATTTTACTGACGTGTTTGTTCTGAATGATGGCACAGCACATTCTGGAAATCTTCAACATGCTAATATGAATATCAGCTGAGTTTTCTTGTATCTAAAACGACTGTATTGCTAGAAGTAATGAATCAGGAGGTTATCACATCCTTCGAGGTTCATTATGTTGGACGGACATTCATGATAAAGGCAGTTGACAAATACGTTGGGCCAACAAAAACATAATTTTCAACATTACTTATTTTTGGCCATCATAAACCTCATTAAACGATTCTGAAATTAAATAACTGGTTACAGCTTCAAAAAAATTTGGAAGACATTCTGTGCTGAATTTTTTCAGGAACCCGTTGCAGAAACCATTGAATTTGTTGTTGAGCTGGAAAGTTCGTTAAGTTCAGCGAGTCTGAAAGTTGCACATGGAGATATAACTGAGTTGCTCGATTCTTATGCTTCCAAGAAGTGCTTTTGGAAATCAAGGTAAAAGTTACCATTTAAATACTTTCGGAGAAATTCAAGAGTCTCAATTCAGAGCAAAAATTTGCGCGACCGTTGATCTTAATTTCGAATACATATCGAAGGTTGTATTTCAATGAGTATGAGTGCCTACCCTTATTACAGGGAAGAGTTTTTGTAAGTTATTTTCTGTACAAACAAATACATCGCTCTTTCCACGTTCCATAAACACACAGCATCCGAAAAATTGTTTTTCAGCCGCCGCTGTGGAATTGAATCAACAGAACTCTAGATATCGCGCCGAGTGCGTTACATTTACGCCACGGTGGCCAACAATCCACGGTGCTATGTGTATTTTTAAGTCAGCTTCTGACATCATAAATCCGTAAGATGGGCTCAGCTACTGAGACGTCTCCATCTGGTGAGCATTAACGGCACTGTCGCCACGTATTTGGAGTATTTTCACCTTGGATCTCGCCCTTTGAATTTATCTGCTATAATATATATAGCTAGTACCGTTAATGCCCACCAGATGGAGACGTCTCAGTAGCTGAGCCCATCTTACGGATTTATGATGTCAGAAGCTGACTTAAAAATACACATAGCACCGTGGATTGTTGGCCACCGTGGCGTAAATGTAACGCACTCGGCGCGATATCGAGAGTTCTGTTGGTTCAATACCACAGCGGCGGCTGAAAAACAATTTTTCGGACGCTGTGTGTTTATGGAACGTGGAAAGAGCGATGTATTTATTTATTAACTGTCGCCACGTATTTGGAGTATTTTCTGTACAAACTTCACTGATACTCATTTTAAGAAGCCACAGCTAGGACTGCCCAATCTCTTGAAATTGCTCACTTTTCCTCCCGAAACTATTTTTTTCTCAAATATTAGGTCTATGCATAACTTTCCAGCGCTGTATGATCAATTAGATGTACTTACACAGGCAGGTTGCATATAACCATCATCGAAGTATGTCTTTGTTCTGCGTCTCCCTCTGCACTGCCGAAGGGAGATGCCTATCTGCGCTGTGCATTTCTTTTGAAGACCACTTCGCTGCTTGTCCTACACGTTTTTGCAATCATTACTTATGAACTTCACAGACTACTCACAGCCCGTACTTGCACATACAGCTTTCTAGCCGTATGCCGAACAAATTCATTCTCGTGCTTCGGCAGCTGTTTTATCGAGGCTTAATACGAAAACAAACAGTGACGAATAAGCCCCGTGCCGGTCGCCACGTCCAAGCTCAAATAACCACATTTGTGGGCTGCCCGTCAAGACGTGTCGTTCGACACAGTGTTGCTAGTACGTTGCAGCACTAAAGCTGTGGGGCTTCGTAGCAGCAGAACCCCCACAACATGAAATTTTGACAGCATTTTAACGGCTTCGTTTTTACAGCCCGCTACCTGGAGCGCCTGAAACTTATGTATAAGTCAATATACACTGCTGGCCACCCAAAAAGCAACACCAAGAAGGACACGCGATAGCAAAGCCAGATTTACTGGACACATAACAACAGATACAAAGATGAAACGATTGAGCTTACAGACCCGTGCGACTTGCGGAACATGCAGACATCAATAGTTCGTGTGGCCCCCATGGCTGGCAATAACGGCCGCTACACGCCGCGGCATCGAACGAAAGAGGCTTTCGATGTGGACTTGGGGTATGTCGGTCTAGGCTGCTTCCACACGCTGCCACAGTTCATCAGGCGTAGCCGCGGGTGGTGCTTGCCGGGCCACTCAGTTGCCGATCAGCGACCAGACGTGTTTGATGGGCGACATATCGGGAGAACAGGCGGGCCACGGCAGCATTGACACCTGGTGTGCAGTGAAGAATTGTTGCACGATGCGTGCCACGTGCGGGCGCGCATTGTCCTGTTGAAAAGTGGCCGCTGGCAGGTGCTGCCGGTGTGGGAGTACTACAGGTTCCAGAACGTCGGAGACGTAGCGGTGGCTGTTGAGTGTACCTGCGATGCGTACCAGAGGGGAGCGGGGGTCATATCCAATTGCGCCTTAAAACAAAACGCCAGGCTACGGACCGGTATGGTGATGCATAATGCAGGCGTCATACAATCTCTCGCCGCGGTGCCGCCACACGCGAATCCGACAATCGTGGTGTTGCAGGCAAAAGCGGGATTCGTTGGAGAAGACAATGTCGTGCCATTCCGTAGTACAGGTGCGGCGTTCAACAGCCCACTGCCGCTGCACTCGCCGGTGGTGTAACGTCAATGGTAATCGGAGCAATGGGCGCCGTGCGACAAGTCCCCGCTCCTACAGACGACGTCGAACGGTACGTGCAGACACAGGTTGTTACGCAACACGCCCTAATTCCTGCGCTAACGTTCGTGATGTGGCGGTGCGAGCCGTCAATTCCCGACGCACAACATGCCGGTCCTCTCGTTTGATGGTGTGCCGCGGCTGCGGCAATCGCTCTCGTCGGTCCGTCCGTCCCTCCTGCACCCACCGAATCCATACTCGTCTCACTGTGGCTGGATGTCCTCCCACACGGGCGCCGATGTCTCTTTACGATAAACCGCTGTCGCGTTAAGCAAACTATTCGTCCTCTGTCGAACTCCGAAACGTGCTGGAATGACTGCCGTATTCTGCGACGAGGCATCAGGAAGCTTCCCAAGCACAGGTCCGGCAGCACAACACACTTCCAGTATTTACACCCCGCCTTCTGTGCACTTCTTATAGTGCTTCTCGGTGGCGTGCCGGGCGTACATGATTTGCATATGCCCTGCAATGCTAATCGTTTGCATGTCCCCTCGCTGGCGACGCATGCTGCGAATTTCCGGCCAATCGGATGCTTCCTTCTTGGTGTTGCATTTTGGGTGGCCAGCAGTGTATATTCAAGAATACTATTTTGGAAACACCAACTCTTTAAATTCAAATTCCGAAAAACATGTAACCGGAGAAAAGTCTTATCGTGCCTACAGGCTGCAAATCCTGAATTCCCCGTATAAAAAGATGATCAAAATCAACTATTCCTCAACGGTTCCTTAAGAATCCTTTGCAAGGATATCACACAAATAAAGTGAAAAAAGCCGAACATAACGGTCCAAAAAGAGATGTTATAAACATGGCTCAGCATTGTTGGTCTTATCATGGGCATGTCAATCAACACTGCTCTACTCTACATTTACGGCAAGACCAAAATACATTGGGTTTCGGCAGTAGTTGCAAGGGGTCAACAAAGTAATAATACATTTTAGCATTATTGACAAGTGTAAAAACATGGTTTTAATTTTTGGTTGAATTATGCATGTTAAAGTTTTTAAAGGGTGGTAAAAACGGTACAGCTCTTAACATTCCCGACCCAACACAAAGACCATGTCAGAAAAATGCGAAGGTTACAATATCCCAATAAAACATTTACTGCTGTATTAAAACAAATTCTGAAATTGGTATACTTAGACTAAAAGTGGAAATAAAATTAAGTATTCTTACTTTAAGTGAAGATAAAATAAAAAGCCAATTTCGCAAGAAAAGCCAACTCATCCCACGTGGACACAAGCCGATGGCTTAAGGCGAGCCCTCAGCAGATCCTTCGTAAGTAGCAAACCTAAAGTTAATTCGCAAACTATTTTAAAAGAGAGCCCATGGCCATACTTCCCATTCCATTTAGCTGGCGCTACATAAAATCCTTGCGAAAAATAAATTTAGTAAAATATAATGATTTACAATTTTAGAAGTATCTCTTTAAATCTTGGTTTGCAGAGGAAATTATTTTCATATTTCTGTAGCAAAAATATGTTGAAAGGCAAAGAAATGAAAATATCGAATAGTAACGAGACACAAGAAGGCTGCCATGCTGGAAAAAGAACTGGCCTGTTTTTTTTTTGTTTTTTTTTTTGTTTTTTTTTTGTTTAAAAGATAGATTTGCACTGTCGGGGAATATTCATTGCTTATAATTAGCTTCGTTTTAATCCCCTAAATAAAAGGCACCAATTTCAAATTCGTTGCATTCTGATTTAATGTGTAACTAGAAACAGAAGAAGTTGTTACTAGTTTTCTTTTTTTTATACTTTTTTTTTGCTCTTGCAGTACGTTTAAACTCAAATATTTACATTTATTTACATATTCACACGTTTTCACTCTCACATGCATACGTTTTCAGGATTATGACATCACTTTTCGACAGTTGGGATCGCCTCCTTTTACTTCATTTATATGATAGTTTCGCCAAGGATTCGTATGGAATCATTGAGGAATAGTTGATTTTGATTTTTGATATATATGTATATAAAGATAACTCAGGTGCAGTCTTTTGCTCCTATTGTTCTCACTCAATCTTATCCTCCTCCTCAGTTCTTGCCTAACGTAAGAAATTTCCTAAAAGGAACTTTTCGTGTGTTTTGCATTTTCCAGTTCTCAAAAATATTTCTGTTCTTTATTTTCACATTGCATATTTGTTTTGTTATTAAATGTCTGACAAGCGATATGTTGTGTCTTTATTTAACTTACTTCCATTTCAGATGCCAGTTTTAAATTTTCAGGATGAAATGTTTTCTCAAGGACTACGTAACATTCTTCCTGTAGGATAATACGGCTCGACTTACAAGCCTCCACTGTGAACAGTTAGGTCGTAAGTGTAGTATGTCACACCTTACTTTCATCTCGATTAATTTTAGCCTTTTAGTAAAAGAAAGCTTTTGCGCTTCTGTGGCACAACGCGGACAAAATAAAGTTTCCGTACACTTTTATATCAATAATTTTTATGCATGAGATACAGTTTTCTTTCTTTATTTATTCCTTCCTTCCTTCCTTCCTTCCTTCCTTTATCTCTCTTTTCTTTTTTTTTTTTTTGTTGTTGCTGTTTTGTAATTTAGTAAAGCATGATTTTCTATTTACAATAGCTCTACCTTGTTGTTTCAGAAGTAAGTTAATTGTGGCAAAGGCTTTGAGCAGATTGATGATAACTTGTACCGAAAAATCTTTTACTTTAAATGGCTGAGGGAAAGTAAGCACTTTAGGCCTCCTTTCTACGGCGCTTCACAGTTTGATTCTTTGGAATTTATTTAGTGGTTGCTTTGATCAAATATAAACGAGTGGTAAAGTGTACTCACACTCACTTGTTGTCAGGGCATAATCGAGACCGGTAGTATGTATGCTCGGTAAATACATTCATATGAGATAGAAACGAAAGACCCCTAGTTGAAAAGGAGGGAGGGGAGGGATGCAACAGAGCTAGAGAAAGGAGAAACATCGGCTTTCACAGAAACCTCGCTGTTCACGATGATTTTAGCAAAGCCCTGTTTGGTTTAGTGATAACTGGGTTACGTAAACTGAACAAGAACGATTGAAATGCTCGTGTGGTTGAAAAGAGATTGAGTAAACGGAAGCAGTGCGTTTAGCAATAAGTTGTGTGAGCTATGGTCGAATGCCTCTCCCAGGTCAATATTTGCGCCAGTATTAAGTCTTTATCACCTTTTGATGCTAGAAACATCCACATTGTTTACTTCCCTTTGCAATGCCGATGAAGGAAGGGAAGCTTCAATGATGCATGTGGAATTGCCGGGATCGCTTCCCTTCAATTGGCGATGCAATTGAGAGGTAAATCATTATGAAACCGCCAAATAATAATTCGCTCGCTTCCTTGGGACTGAATTCTTTTCTTCTTCCAATTCATTGATCACAAACGCATTTCAGAATGCACAAATGGATTAGCCTTGAATAAAAGGAGGAAAACATAACTGATTTTGCGCTTGCTGAGAAGTTATTTTTTTAATTCAATCAAGCAGCTGCTTTTATTAATGAACAGATTACAAACCAGAAAAGTCACACTCAAGTTAAATGCTTAGTTTGTTATACGCGCAATTCAATTTATCTACCAAATATGTATCACATAAAACATTATTCAAGACATGCGAGTAAAAATTCGATAAAAATGTCTTCAACTCAAATGTTTATAACATTCATAATGAAACTCCTATTTTATAGTTGTTACTTTTTCATGCGTGAAAATAGCCGGAAACGTAATATTTAATCAATTATTTTTTATTTTTGCAAAAGTCTTTAAAAGTTGCATATATAAATATTTATGAAACTTCCGTAAATATGGAGAGTTTTATACAACTTGAAGTATTTATTCCGTATTAAATGGTGTAACAATTTATAAAACATACAACGACTAAGTGCCGAGCTTTCACACTCCGAACGGGAGGCTTTTTCAAGGCCAGTGAACACAAGAATAATTTCGGGAACGGCGATAATTTGAAATCTTGGAGTACGTATCTAGGTGATATTGCGTCTCGAACAAGGTGGTGTCTCGTGACCTAGCTTTCAAACATTCTCTCTCATTTTGCCCTTAAATAACCTTTCGCGAGACGCAATATCACCTAGACACGTAGTAGATACGCGCTCCAAGATTTCAAATTATCGCCGTTCCCGAAATTATTCTTGTGTTCACTGGCCTTGAAAAAGCCTCCCGTTCGAAGTGTGAAAGCTCGGCACTTAGTCGTTGTATGTTTTATAAATTGTTACACCATTTAATACGGAATAAATACTTCAAGTTGTATAATACTAAGGTGTAAGTTCCATTATTGTAATTTAACGCTTTTCCGGGCACTTATAGGAACATGTTCAGATACTACAGAAACACAAGGATACGCCTCACTAAGGAAACAGCACATTTGAAATTCTTAACGGAGTGCAAAGAACGTAGAATATACCCTAAGTTTATGCGCATCAGAACGGCAATTAAGGAAAAATGGTTTCAAGGCAGGCTAGAGGAATTCATGCGCAAGACCTTAGTCTCGCTAGTGAGAAGAAAAACAACGGAAGTTATGCGATTACACAACAAAGCTTATAGGTTGTACAATGAGATCCAGCGCTGCACCGAAAATATTATCTTTGATGACTGGCTTATCCGAACACATGTTTTAGTTGAGAGACAAGAAGTCATCATGCAAGAGAAACATAGAAGGCATTTATATAGTTTATGCAAAGGACAACAGAAGCAAACTGCGAACTACAAAGTACCATGTGTTAATGTGTCAACAAAGATCCTGTCAGGCGAGGAAGTAAATATACTTTAGAGGGGCCCGAAACTCTGCCTCGCAACCAAGCCCAACATCAAGCAGATCATCCCAGAAATGGAATCAGCAATCGGAAAGCTTCCGCCCACAGAACAAGAACCAGTTAGACATTTCTCATCCGCGAAGCTGAGGAAGACCGTCTTACCAAGCATGAAGCATGACACCAGAGCGTGGAGAACCCTGAAGGATCTAAAAAGCGATGAATCGATAACTATTACGCTCACTGACAAGTCCGCCCAGACAGCCCTAATGATCAAAACAGACTACGTCACTGAGCTAAACAGTTTCATAGCGGACACATCTTCTCTAGAAGCCAAAGCAAACCCTACCAACGCTCTTGTTAGTAAAGTGAAAGGCCTAACCAAATGGAAACATTTACCTGAGAGCATCAAAAGAGCGGCCACTATTCCACCACCGGGACCATCAATTACTCCCCTGTACGGCCGACTGAAGCACCATAAACCTGGCCTTAAACTCAGACCCATCGTTAGCAAAATAAGAGCGCCAACGTATTACGTAGAGAAAGAGCTGGCTAGCTTCCTAAAAACCTACCTACCTGCCTCCCAACACGCCCTACGCTTGACTGCGGACTTTATAAGCAGAATAAAAGACGAAAGTTTAGATAAAAAGGAGATTATGGTTAGTTTCGACGTGACATCATTGTACCCGTCAATCCCGGTCAAAGAAGCGTGTGACAACCTAGAGAACTTTCTTACCAGAGATGATGAACAAACCCCGGAGGCAGTGCAAGACATCCAAAGGTGTTGGACCTGGTTGTAAACAATAACTACTTCCAGTTCCAAGGAACACACTACAAGAGGACAAAAGGTTCCCCCATGGGGTCTCCAATATCAGGAGTGCTCACGGAAGCTGCCCTACGCCCGCTAGAGGAAAATATCTTCTCAAGCAGTGGCAAGAAACCGAAATTATGGCTCAGATATGTGAACGATGTGTTCTTAACTTGGCAACATGACGACAAAGACCTCGAGGAATTTCGACAGCGAATCAACACCATCCACCCCTCCATTAAATTCACTTATGAAAAGGAAAAGGACGGGAAGCATCCGTTTCTTGAGGCTGAGATAAGCAGATCCCAAGATGGCCGCTTATGCTCCACCGTATATTACAAACCAATAACAGTGACACATTTTATCCCTCCTAAGTCCGTATTCCCTAGCTCATATAAAATGACAGCATTCCGTACCCACGTCAATAGAGCAATCACGATTTGCTCAACCAAAGAAACGAGGGACAGAGAAATAACAAATATCATCAACGAAGGGGTCACTGCTGGATTCTCGGACACGGACTCTGCGATCCATCTCACACAAGATGATAACCAGGAACCACAAGACACCACGCTCAAGAGTCGACAACTTGCAGTTTTCCGGATCCATTTCATATATCAAGAAATTTTTGTTTGTGTTCAGGAACCTTATGAAGCGCAGTGGATTACGCATTGGAATTAAATATCCAATGTCCATCGCCACGGCAACAACAAATACGCATAAGGACCCTGACGTGAATTCTGGAGCTGGGGTGTATGAGATACCATTGAAATATCCGGATGACTTGTCTCGATCATACATCAGAATGACCAAAAAATCCCTTACAGTTAGGGAAAAGAACACATAAGGGACATTAAAGCAGGAAAATCACAAACAGCGCTTTGCAGAGAAGTAGCCCAATATGACACCGTACCGGTATAGAAAAACATGAAGAGGATCGCTCCATACACAGACTACAAATTAACACTGACTAGAGAAAGCATCGAAATGTCCATGCATCCCAACCCTTGCAACGAGAGCCCTTCCTTCGAACTCTCGGCTGCGTGGAAGATCCTACTGACATAGAATATTAAGGGGGAAATGAGAGAGAATGTTTATAAGCCAGGTCACGAGACACCACCTTCAGCAAGACGCAATATCACTTAGACACGTAGTAGATACGCGCTCCGAGATTTCAAATTATCGCCTTTCCCGAAATTATTCTTGTGTTCACTGGCCTTGAAAACTAACCACTAGCATACCCGGGCGTTTTCTGGGAGACGCGGATTCGAGTCCCGCTCCAGGACGATGAAAATTTTCAAGTTTTCGGATATTATCTGACTTACCATCCTTGTCACATTTGCGCCAAAAATCGGATTGTCATCTTCAAAAATTTGTATTATTTGACGTAATCCCGTATTTCTTTCATGAAATAAATAATTAACTGTTTTTGAATTACAGTTCACTTCTCATCGGATGACCATTGACTGCATTCGTTGGCTTTGTACCGGAAAGTTATAAATAAGTATCCCTATTCTCGGTTCTCTAGAACAGCGAGAAATGGAGATAACGCAATGAAACTTGGTAGGTAGCTTACTGAGGGCATGTGAAAACGATTTAGTGAAAAAATAATTACTTCTAAATTGTGCCGCTAGGCGAACGATGTCGCAGCCGACGCAGAAAAAGAACAGACACATGCGTGTATGTACTGGCTATTAACAGTGCAAACGTCCCGTGACAAAATCTGCTCAATGAATTGGCCATCACAAGAGATTACCCGTGCTGCACAGCAGAGGCATCACGGCTGAAATCCAAGAAATTTCAGATCGCTTACACTGAAAGTTTCGTTTGCAAATGTCCACGTGCAAATTTTGCATGCTGCATCTTTCAGGATAAAAACGGCAATGATCAGGTTGTCGGTAGTCATTATGATTCTTGAAATGAAGGAAAGCGCGCTACTGATTAATTTCATTCTCAAAATCAGGATAAGCCAATAGTTCACTAAGCCAGTATCGGCAAATCAAAGGATTACGGAGAAGCCACCTTACACCTGCGGCGTTGAGGAGGAGGATGCGGAGGTTCGAAGACACTGGAGAATTGGGCACAGCGACAGGAAGGAGATGTCCGCCAGTTTCCAAAAATGTCGTGAACGAAGTTGCACTTGTCAGTGCTGACACGTTCGTGACTGCCACGGAGAAGACCTCGGGTTCATCGGATGGGCACGTTAAGCCGTCGGGACCCGGGTACTGGCACCTGAGTAATAAATAAGGGCGTCTTCCTCCCCCTTTCTACTTCGCTTCCGTGTCACTTTCCTATCGGTCACTCTAGCCCAAATCTCCTAGTTTCCTATTTTTAAGGGTTGTTTAAGACCTAGGGTCAGACACTCCCTTCCTAAAATCCTCTACATATCACCTGATCTGCTCTGATCTATGATCTGATCTAATGATCTTGGCAGTGATGACAGGGCAAACCGGAACTGACTCTCACACTTCAGTTTCATAGGAATTACTTAGTCTAACATTTGGTAATGAAAACATAATTTCTCCAGGGTTTTTGTAGTCTGGGCAGTACGCTCGCCGGAATTATTTCTTGTGATTTTTTTTTCTGGCTTTGGGAATACCTATAACAGACAGAGTTTATCGGGACGGCATACGCTCTTTCTCAAATCTGAAAATGAGTATTAGACCTGACGTGGCCAACTTCAACTGCGACATGATACGAGCAGCCATGCCACATTCCGTTCTTCGTTTATACCATGTCACCTCTTATGGTGACCAGCATATTGAGCGTCTGCAGCGCCATTGTTTACTTAGCAGCCCAATTTTGAACTCATTTGTTTTTCCTTTATATCGCTTTTCCATGCTCTCAATAAGCAACCTACCAAGTTTCGTCGCGATATCTCCATTTCTCACCTTTCTAGACACTCGAAAATAGGGATACATATTTTTATAACCACGTGGTGTATATGCAAATTGTACGTCATATGTGATATCATCATCATCATCATTGTCAACCATTATCAATCCACTGCTGGACGAAGGTCTCCCCAAGTTTCCTCCACAACGGTCTATCTTGTGCCAGTCTCCTCCATGTCACTCCCGCATATTTACGAATTTCATCCACCCATCTCCCATGTGGTCTTTTTCTGGGTCTTTTCCTGTCCCTTGGAATTCAATCTAAAATTTCGGCTGTCCATCTATGGTCTGTCCTTCTGGCAGTATGTCCAGCCCATTGCCATTTCAGTGATTTAACTCTGATCATGATGTCTTCCACTCTCGTCATTTTTCGGATCCACGAGTTCCTCTTCTTATCTCTCCTGGTTATACCAAGCATGCACCTCTCCAAGCTTGCTTTGAGTTGTCTGCAGCCTTTGTATGTCTCTTTTAGTTAAGGTCCACGTCTCTGCACCATACGTAAGCACTGGAAGGATGCATTGATCAAACACTTTTCTTTTAAGACATAATGGCATATTGCTCTTGAAAATTATGCTGTTTCTTCCAAAAGCTCTCCAGGCAAGTTTTGTACGCCGATTAATTTCTTCATCAATGTGACCCTCACTTGATATCTGCTGTCCAAGATAAACATACGTATCTGTTATCTCCAGTTTTTCTCCATCAATCGATAAATCTTCATTTCTTGTAAAAGCATTGAACATCACTTTTGTCTTCTGAAAGTTCATTTTTAACCCCACTTCTTTACTCTTGTCAGCAAGTTCCTGGATCATACTCTGCAGCTCTGATGGGGTAGTTGCAAAAATTACTACGTCATCAGCAAAACGAAGGTGGGTTAGATAATCTCCATTAATCTTTATCCCTTTGTTTTCCCAGTTCAGTGATTGAAAGACATTTTCCAATGTGGCATTAAAGAGCTTCGGAGATATGGTGTCACCTTGTCTCACTCCTTTCCAATTTTTATGTGTGTTGTATTTTCAAACAGCCGAATCTTTGCACTTGCATTTTCATAGATGTTATTAATAATATTAATGTATGCATCTTCAATACCGCAGGATTTCAGAGCCGTGGTAACTGCTGATGGTTTCACCGAATCAAAGGCTTTTTCATAATCGATAAAAGCCATGCACAATGGAAGTTCATATTCCCTCGCTCTTTCAATTAGTTCTCTCAGTACGTGGATATGATCTATTGTGCTGTAGCCACTCCTGAATCCAGCTTGTTCTCTCGGTTTACTGATATACTTCGTATAAAGTAAGAGATCTTGTGACTTTTTTTTATTACTTTCCCACAGAAAAGATGAACTTCCCTTAAATTCGATTTGTGAATTGACAAAATAGATCCTTACTTTCGCTTGTCTTACGCACTGGATCTCTCCTTTTCGTGGAATCAGTGGCTCTACATTAGAGACTATAACGTAGAAGTCTTTTCGTACTTCTACGTTATTTTTAAAAACATAACCATAAGATGAAATAGTTCCTAAATAAAACCTTAACGGCCAAACGAAACATAAGTCAAACTTACGGAAAAGATGCTTTATTCAAGGTTTTCTCCAACACATCGTAACATAACATAGCACTTCGCATTAAACGCTCCACACACCACACAGCTCCTCAAAACAACGCTCCACAAGCAACGGTTTACTCGTAGTTTATCTCTCTCGTTCTTATCATAACAGGCATACGTCACGTTCATTCAACCTCCATTATGTTGACAACAGTATTCATTTGAGAGAAAAGATATCACGTTCAGTGTGAAGTATAACTGAGAATAAACTCAAGATTTACATACGGAAAGAAACTAAAAAGGAAAGTTAATTTAGAATATACGTCACAAGGCGGGAGACTTTTTATAGCCCTACGAGCTGTTTGGAAACGCGTCCTCTCTTTGGAAGAGCACGAAGGCCAGTTCATATGCTCGATGTCCTCTTTCTAAGGTATGTTTACCACCAGCTGGGCTCCTGCGGCAGTCCTCTTTCATGACAGAAAAGGACGCGAAGCTTATTGGACTGCAGGCTGAATCGCAACTCATCCGTGAAAAGAACGGATATCCACTGTTTACCGGGAATAAACACAATTGTCTTCTTCCCACTCTGTGCCGACTCACCGGTGACGTAAAAAAACGGGAACATACACCATGGGTTCCTCCGTGACTCGGAGAACCCTTTGGTGGAGCCGATGGCATATGGTATGTGTGGATAAGCATCGTGCTGTGGTGGCAGAAAACACCCGTTACAGTTCAGTTTTATTTCGTAGGCGGTTTCTACGAGCCAGTAAACTCAAATGCGGGTGGTCTTGTGGTGTTGCTGATGTTGGCCGACACTGCCTTTGTCGTCTTCGTCCACTTCCGATCTCCTGGAAACTCCTCCTCCGTTAGCTTTTCACGCTTTGGGGCACTCCAACTACTTCTTCCAATATCTGCTATGTATGTTCAACTTCCAGCCTTACGATTGCTCTCCAAATTGTCGATTCTAGTAAATCACATTTCTGAGACATCATTTAACTGAAACACACCTGCAGCTGCAACTTCCTACTGATAGAGAACAACTCAGCGAGCGCGATACTTATAGTTGGTCTGCATTGCATTTTGGTAAGGTGCACAAATGCGTGGTTCATAAGGCCATAGCGTGCAAGTGTTGCTCATTTGCCCTTCATGACCTTCTCTTTGTTGTTGGCATGTGACCCTGTGACGTGCCTGCACCGCAGGACGCACATGAGATAAAAGCAGATAGCAGTGAGAGCACATGTCCGTGTAGCTCATTTGGGAGAGCGACTGATTCCGGAGTGAGGGGACTCGGACTCGATGCCCGGCGCGGACAAACTTGTGCGTTATATTGGCGCCCAAACTTCCAGGATAACCCGGCTGTTAAGTTTCACGCAATGATGTGATGTTCTTTCCACACGGCGAGACAGGAAAAATGAGAATCCCTTCTTCAGTGCTTCGAAAAAATAAATCAGTGTGAGGTTACGTTCCACACACCAAATTGTCTGGGATTCTTCAAATGCATGTTCTTCATGGGCTGACTGCCTACAGCGACACGTGGTCCCTGCTGACCCGTGGACCATGCCCCCGGCCCTCTTTCGGGGGAAGGGAGGAGACGTGACGTGCCTGCACCGCAGGACGCACATGAGATAAAGGCAGATAGCAGTGAGAGCACATGTCCGTATAGCTTAGTTGGGAGAGCGACTTACTCCGGTGTGAGGGGACCCGGCTTTGATGCTCGGCGCGGACAAACTTGTATGTTATAACCCTTAGAGGTTGAGCTTTCATCAGACTTGCAGCACGTCAATTTTTCTGTCACTTCATGCTGACATTGCAGTATCTATTAATTATTTTAAGCAGTGTATTGAAAATTCACTTTTACAAAAGTACCTGGTACAGCATGAGCAAGGGAATATTTCCTTATGCTGAATTCTGGAATGAAATGGAATTCTGGGAATTCTGTGGTCCCCATGTTTGAGAGACTGTTAAAGATAAAAGAATGTATTTATAATGACCAAACTTTTTCATTTTTGTAGTATTTCGCATTTTGCTACTATTCTAACAGAGATAAAAGTGCTGCGACTATCTTAACTGCGGAAAGAATTTTCTTTATATTTTTTCACTTAATTCTACAAGCTCCACCATAATAACAATGATCTATTCACGGTTATGTATGAAATTCTAAATGATTGTTGGCTATAACGCAGAAGAAAATTTTTCTCTGTCTTTCTCTTTCTTTTTCCCTTGCTTTTTTAAATCTCTCTCCCTCTCTCTCTTTTATTTGTCATCTTACTCAATAGATGTAACGCAATTAATTTTTCTTAACTGCGTACAACTCAATAACAGTTCCGGCGTTGAAACATTTTCAATTTCACAATTTTTGACGTCGACGGAAGTGAAATTTAGCTTAAGGCTCTACGAGACCCGCCATCTTGTATTGCTGCTTCTTATTAGCCAACGGCAAGGGTATTGCTCGGGCAATTTTGTACATTTTGGAACACCGTTTGTGGCTAACGCAAGATATATGATAAATAAAGAGTTCCCTGGTTTCAGAATTTTTATTGACCTTTCCCTTTATTTTTTATCTGCAGCGAAAGTCGTACCAAGCCGTCTTCCATAGTTTTATTAATTAATAAAAAAATACTTAAATGGTCCAAAATGAAAATCTAAAACTAGGGAACTCTTTATTTATCATATATCTGGCGTTAACCACAAACGGTGTTCCAAAATGTGCAAAATTGCCCGAGAAATTTGTGAAATACGCTTGCCCGTTGGTTAATAAGATAAGGCAGCAATACAAGATGACGGGTCTTGTAGAGCCTTAAGTGATACAGAACATTATGTCGCCAATAACTTTCCTGTAGTGCCGGTAAATAATTGTAGTCTGAGCAGCAGAAGACATTTAAGCTGTTTGGAAAACTGTCTTACTTGTATTCCGTTTAAAATTAAGAATATTTATTATTTTATTTCTTTATAAGTTTTAATTATGCATAATTATCCGTGTATTCCTCTAAAAGGGGGCGAATAATACTTAAAATCATAATGAGTTTTAATTTCTTAAACATTGTCTTTTTTACGCTTTACAACCGTAGGTTGAAGAAGCTTATATGCTTCAGCTGTGTCCGTCTGTCTGTCTGTCCGCACGATAACTCGCGTAAAAATGGCTCGATTTCGATGAAATTTAGTATGTGCTAGGGGACAACCTGGGGACGAATTCTATTGAAAAGAAAATGGGGCCAAATGTCAGGACATAGGAGTGGGATTCGTTCTATCGCCCTTTATGCGTCATAACTTACGTAAAAATGCTTCGATTGCGACAAAACTTTATCATGTTGTTCCGGAGGTATACTGAACCGGTTCTGTTGAATATCATTGAAATGGGGTCAAAGGTCAGGGCACAGAGAGATTTATTCCACAGCCATTATTCTCATAACTTGACTAAAAGTGCTTCTATTGCGACAAAACTTATTTAGTATGTTGTTCCGGAGGTATAATGAACCAATTCTGTTTAATATAATCGAAATGGAGTCAAAAGTCAGGACATAGGAGCGGGATCCATTCCATTGCCCTTATGCGTCATAGCTTACGTAAAAATGCTTCGATTGCGACAAAACTTTTGTCGGCGTGTGTTGCTGTTTTCTTGTGCTCGTGTATTTTGCTTCGTGTGCGCTATATTTCGATTTTCTCATTTACATTTTGTGTGTGCGGTATCCGTGAAGGAATCGTCTTTGTTTCTGTGCATCTGCCGAGTTGGTAAGTGACTTATTTGCTTTCCAATCCTTATTTTATTTCTCGGACACGTTTGCTGAGTTTAGATCTCTTATCGCCATTGCAAATGGCGACTTCCGGAGACGACGCTGATCAAGCTTTCGTTTCCGGAATTGCTGATCCAGCAAGCCCTCTTTCTATTGGAGCAGTCGTCAATGACGTGCCTCGTTCTTTTAGCCCCTCCTTACCGCGGCGTTCTATCGCTGCCCAGTCCACTCTTTCCAGCGGTGCTGCAGCGTCTTCCCCTGTACCTGTAGAGGATGCTATGGACCTTTCACAGTCCGTTGATGCTCCACCTTCGCCGGAACGACCGGCTGCATCTTATGCTGCCGTTGTCTCTTCTGTTTCCGGAGCTTCACACTTGAACTCTTCTTCTAATTTACGTCATCTCACGATGACGTGTGATGATGACGCTATCTCTGTTGACTTTTCACCGAGCTCTTCATATGGGTAGCACTTTATGAAGACTGTCGCATGCGGAGTTATCTTCCGGAGTCTGCCAAATACCAAACTCACGGCATATAGTGCTGCTCTACGTAAGATGTTTTCACCTCAGGTAATCACTCACGTTGGACGGCGGGCCATACAGGTGATTGCCTATTTTTCTAAACCTGAGTATGCCCTTCGTGTACAGATGGAAGGTCTGTCGGTTGGAGATCAACATCTCTCGGCGGAACCACTCACACAACTCGCCGTCCCAGTCAGTTTTTCCCTATGCCACCGGAGGTCTTAGACGACGTGCTGCTGTCAGTTGTCCGTCGATTTAGCCGCTTCGTCGGATTCATGACTACTTACTCCTCCTTTCCGGACACAATAGAGGATCGCTACTTGCGCGGGTTTCGGCGCAAGTGAGAGTGGTCTTCTCAACTGATGATGACATACGACGAGTTCCTCCGCACCTCAATGTACGATGTGGGCTTCACTTCCGTCAAATTACCATCATTGTGGGCACTGCCTGTCCAGTTTGTAATGGTAAAGGCCACCCTCGGGCTCTCTGCCCCCTACGTGCTTCCACCTCCCCTATCTCGCCAGTACAGCCTATTCCTTCTACCTCTAGCCTTCCGGAGTCGTCACCGCAGACATCGGACCAGCGGTTGTCGACTTATGACAAAAGTATGACTAAAGCCTTTCGTCAACGCGTGACTTCATCCCCACATCCGTCCATCAGCGATTACGGAAATCAGCCACCACCTCCATCCCTCGACCTTCCAGTCGAGGGCGTTCCACAGCCACCTCCTACGCCTTCCTCCTCTACTCCAACTCCTCCTGCCGTAGCGGATCAAGAGGCCACTGCTGCATCTTCTGCTTCTGCGGTTGTACATGACACAACCGCCGAATCTCCTACTTCAGCAGTCATTCATGATGCCACTGTCTCCGGCCTCTTTAAAGTACCTGAACTTCCTTCTCCGGCCTCTACACTTCTTCGAGGGCGCCCTAAGCGACGACGGTCAAATCATCAGCGTGGGCAGAAATCTCGTACTTCGCCAGCCACATCTCGTCAGCGAGACCGTTCTCTCAGTGACTCTACCTCTGAAGGATCCGCGACCTCTGATGTGGATGTCAGCGGCGCAGAACCGATCTCTCGAGAAAATTTTCTCCGCCTAATGGATGAACTCCCTCTTCCGCAGACGCCCGTCCCGGGAGTGGTGTTACATACCTTTCTCACCTGTACTCGTTATAGTCGGATGTCTCGCACATTCCTCCTTCCTTACTCACAACAACTTCCGGAGGTTGTGGCGCAAACGCAAGCAATATGCGAGCGCCTGAACGCACTGGTTCCTATGCCGCTGGACAGCTCAGCATGGTCCCGGAAATTCTTCAGCCGCCTTCATAAGCTGAAAGACGCGGCTGATAAGCTCCTCGAACCACTATCCGATGCCTCCGTTCAAGGTAGTGACTTTGAACTGTCTGGGATTTAGTTCCCCACTGGCGAATACGCTAGCCGAGGATTACCTCACCCCTCTGGGTGGGGATGTTCTGCTGCTCCAGGAAACTAACTGCTTGTCGTCCACACCATTCCACCGATGGCGGAGCTGGGATTACCAATTCTATCATGCATTCAAGCAATCTCAGACCGGTAGTGTTGCCATCGGGATTCGCTCTCGATTCCGCCAAACGATCTCCTCAGTGCAAGTACACAACCTTTGCCACGACTACCTTCAACGTCTCACCTTCTGTCACGAAGGCCAAATATACCTGATATTTAATATCTACGTCCCATGCACTTCACCGTCACTACCCTCTTTGTTCTTGCACAGCGTACCGCCCGTCAGTCAGCGTTGCCATTAGACAATGTTTTGATTGGAGGATATTACAATTGTACACTGCACCCTGCTCTGGATCGCATGCCTTCTACCGCCGAGTATCGTCATCGGCTTGTGAATCTGCTCAGTACCCTTGTAGCAGACTTCAACCTCACTGACGTCTTTCGTCACCTCCATCCAGCAACCATATCTCATACGTGGCGGAGTTCGGCTACGTCTGTTCTCACTTCAGCGCGACTAGATCGCTTCTACATCTCTTCTACACTCCTCCCAGTGGTGACGACCTGCCAACACTCGCCGGCAGCTGCCTCGGACCATTGTGCGGTCCGGGTTGCCTTTGGACATTCTTCATATCAGCGTTCAGGTTATCATTCCTGGACGTTCGACTCGACTCTGCTACCCGACCCACAACTTTCCTCTCAAGTCCGAGAGCTTCTACAACACTTCCGTTCTGGACTCTCCGCCGCACCTTGTGAGCTTACGTATTGGTTGATGGTCATGTCGCGCCTCTTGGATCTTCTTAAACGTTTCTCCTTTCGCATTCATACCCAACGGAAAATGGAGGAACAGAACATCCGCCATATTCTCTCTCATCTTGGCGTCACTCATCCGCTCTACCCAGCCTATATGGCGGACCTCCGAGCGATATTGGAACCACGAGCACAGCAAACCATCCTTCCCCTACGTCTGCAGCATCTCGCTCCGGAGGACTGTGCTTACGACTTCCTTTCTTCACTTGAAACTCAACGCCGCTCCTCGCATAATCTCTGTTTTCTTCGCCAGGCAGATGGACGGATTGTTTCAGCTCCCGACGCTCTCTGCTCCCAAACTCGTAGCTACTTTGCTTCCAAATTTTGTGAAACTCCTCCTCCTTTCCTCCACAGATGTCTCTTCTCTTCTATCTTCCTTTCCTAAAGTCCCTTCTCATCTCTTAGACTCTCTCACACAACCCCTCACCTCTTCAGAACTTCGGTTCCCCTTCAGTTCTCTGAATTCCTGAGCCGTCCCTGGGCCAGACGGCCTCACCTACTCCTTCTATCTAGCTTTCTTTCCAGCTCTCTTTCCGTTTTTACTCGCTGCTTTTCTCACTGTTTTTACGTCCTCCTTTCTTCCGAGGAGTTTTACTGTTGTCCACGTCGTACTTTTTCCGAAGAAAGGGGATCTCCTTGACCTGGGAAACTGGCTGCCCATCTCGCTATTAAATATTCACTACAAGCTTTATACTAAACTCGTATCATGTAGACTCAACTCTATCCTTCCCTATCTTCTTTCTCCCGACCAGACCTATACGGTTCCTGGTCGGACCATTTCCTCCAATCTTCATCCTCTTCGTAACCTTGTCCATCTTGCTTCTACTAATCGAGAATCGCTCGCGCTCCCTAACATCGACCAGCGCGGTGCGTTCGATAACATTTCCCACTCCTATCTTTCTCTTACTCTCACTGCCTTCGGCTTCCCCCTCCATTTGTCTCCACCCTTCTTGCCCTCTATCGGGAAAAAGTATTCCAAGTCAAGAACATTGCCTTTCTTACTGCCCCCATCCGGTTTCAGCGTGGCATCCGGCAAGGTTGCCCGCTGTCTGGTCAATTATTTGCCCTAGCGTTTGAGCCGTTCCTCAGATTTTCTCGTCGTGCTCTGCTTGCTGCACTGCCTCCATTAACAGCCAGTACTCGGAACTTCAGCGTAAATAATTCGGCGTACGCAGACGATGCCACCTTCTGTGTCCGACATAACCAGCAATTCGACATACTTGAGAACTCTTACCAGCTTTACGCCTCCTGCTCCAGCGCAGCACTAAACACCACTAAAAGCACTGGTTTGTGGTGGGGTTTATGAAATACCCGGACGGATAATCCGTGGGGTGCCACCTGGGCCACTACCACGCAAATATTCCTTGGGGTCCATCTAGGCTTGCAGACCGCTGCACTGTGCGCCAATTGGGCCGCCCTTTTACTATGTCTCACCCGCTCCATGAATTTTTGGAAAAATGCACACTTCTGCACCTCCTATTTCACCAGAGCCAAACTTGCCCGGACCTACCGCCTTTCACTCTGCGTCCACGTCTGGACTGTTATCAAACTTCCTGCCTACTACCTCCAGGAGATCACCCGATTGATGACCCGGTTGATCTGGACGCATCATCACTGGATTCGGGTCTCTGCTCTGCATCGTCCGGTGTTCACATGAGGCATCTCACTCGTTGATGTTGCGCTATACTATCGAGCGCACCGTGTGGTCTCCATACTCCGAATCTTTAGTGCATCGCCTGCTCCAGTTCAGCTCACCTTGGATGTTATGATTTCTCCTCGCAACCCCAGACTTTCCTTTGTTACTTTTCTTCTGATGGATCACTTCCCCTTTCTGCACCCCGTCTTTCTTCTCTTTATTCCGAGGTACTTTCTCTGCTCCGTTCTCTACCGATTTCCCGTTCTCTCCCCGGCTCCACCTCTGAACTTCTTGCCCAACATTTGTTTCACTGCTCAACTATCCACCCTCCCGATGCTCCCTATTTCTCTGACCTATCATGGATCCCCGCGGGGTTCGTGACAGTCTGAGATCTCCTCACCGCAAGCCTTTCCTGGAAACGCTTCTCCGAGCTCTCTCCCCTCCTTCCCAGCTCTTCCGCTTCTCTTTCCTTTTACGCTGATCTCCGGTCCGCTATTATTCATCTTTATCCTGCCCTAGCAACCCCCACTGGACTTCTTTTAGTCCCCCTCCGCTTCTCTTCCCCTTTCCTTTTTCCTCATGTTTCGAGGCTTCTTCCTCCCTCTCTCCAGCTTCACTGTCTCCTCTCTGTATCATTTTCTACGTGATCCTTCTAGCTCTTTGCCTCTACCGATTACAGACGGGCCAACCGCAGCCTTGCCATGTGTGTGGTCGGCAGGATCGTCGCCTCTGTCCACACCCACTGAACGAAATATCCAATGGCAATTTCTGCATCGTCGTTTACCAGCACCAACGACCCTATTCCGTATGACACTCATCCCATCGCCTGACTGTGTTTTCTGTCCGGCAGCCGCAGATATCCCATACATCTATCTGCATTGTCCAGTTCTTCTAACTCTCCTACATCTGGCATTCCAAGTGGTTCAGCGAATTTGTGTGCCTGACCTACCGTTCTCAGCGTATTCTACGCTCCATCGATCCTTGTCCCCACCTGTACCACTACCTGCTGCCAGCACTTACATCTTCCTTTTGGTGAAACATGTGATTTATTCCTATCATCTGCAGCTCCGCTCAACTTCGCCCCCTCCAACCCTCCACCAGGCAGGGGATTCACTCTGCCGGATTTTCCGCGTCAGACTCCTCTTCAGGTTACAGCTCGCATATTCAACTGCATCCGCTGCACAACACCTTCCTCAATTCCTGCACGTCTGGTCTCGACACCTGCCCTGGTTCACCACTCCTCCTGGTGATATTCGCCTTCTCCTATGACTATACCGATCCGCCGGACTGCCTTGGTGATCGTGTCTACCTTGGCCTTTGCTCTTCAATCAGCTCCGACCTTTCATCGGTTGTCTGCCTACAATACCATGGCCTGTGGGTCGCCCCTCCGCACACAGCCGGATCCGCCAGCTGAACTGCCTTCCTCTGGGCCGTCGTGAGTCTTTCTGACTCTGCAATAACATACTCTCCTGTACGCTCCCCAGGCATTTTTGTGGCACATGTGAAGTTACTGCTATTTTCCCCCACGATTATGTTTTCTACTTGTACATAGTAAAATTGTTCTGCACCGTAACACATTCCCATGTCATTTTATTATTACTGTAGTCATAATGTTTGTGTTGTTGCTCCGCATACCTTTCTACATGGAATAGTGGTATTTCACTTATTGTACATACCTAGTTTCTTGTATATACTTTTCATGTTTTCATTGTAGCACGTGCTATCAGTCTCCGACATTCTTGTCCATTGTTATGTATTTGTATATACTCAACTCAATTATACCGCACATTTCCACATTCTTGCTTTGTTCTATCACTGTCTCAGCGATTTTCTTGTTGTTGTTCCTGCCCTGTATACTGTTCGCATTGCATAATGTACATTCCCTGTGATATATTTTCAACCTGTGTTATACATATTTGTTTAATGTGTTCTCTGCAGCACATTCTACGTCTGTGCTCATTCTCCTCACTGTTATGCTTTTGTTTACATTGTAAATAGTTCTTTTGCATTTTGTATATTCACATCTTTGCTGTAAATATGTCATCCTTTTTATTATGCTTTGGCACTGTCATTCCAGGCCGTCTGTAACTTCCTTTTCATGTTTGCTCAAAATAAAATAATGGTGAAAGACAAAACGTTATCATGTTGTTCCGGAGGTATAGTAACCACTCTATGGTGTTTCGCCGTTTGTTCCACCACGGGCACATGGTTGAATAAACGAGAAAACATCATATTAGGAGCACTGAATTGTCCTAATTCGCATTCTCTTGATTTTCTGCTGAAGAAGATGGTTCTTTTATGTTATCCAATCACATTTATGACATACTGTTTATTTCCGTACTGTTCATTTTCTGGTTCAGCTTGCTCCCGTGGTTTGTCGAATTACACATGCGTTCTTTAGCATTTCGCCCACTCATCGGATATCTTAACACGAAATGTATGAAAACATTAATAACCGGAAGGTGAGATATTATAAGATGCTGATGGTAGGTCCGTAATCCTTACTTTTCATCTTCTTCTCCTATAAAATTTAGACTGTGGATGTGTGAAGAACAGACCTTGGTAATCAATTTTTTATGTGAAACATCTTTACTGAAGATACCCCGAACTTTGTAGCCACGTAAACTTCGTTCTTGGATGCAACGGAAATGGCATTACGGAAATTAAGTCACTGTCTGTTTCCTTAACCATGAGAGTAAACCTGCTGCTTGGTACGCAAATCAGCTCTCGTTACACTGATGTTACCAACTGCTAACCCGGCCTCCGCGTGGCCGCAGTATTGTGAGTATCTCAATTTCTAATGGTGCGATTTTGAAAATTAAAATACTGTTGCCTTTTAGAACTTGAAACAGAACTGTGAAAAAAAATATTTTTTCCCAAAATTAAAATTAATTTTAGGGATCATTAAATATGGGAAAATCTACTGATGAACTAATGCGATTAATGGAACTCGCCTTACTGCTTCTAAACCTATCAGACCAGCTAAATCATCAACACAAATGCCTCAACAATATCGAGTTCGTTTGAACTTCGCGAAAAATCTCGCCAAGTCAAAATGACAAATGCATCGTTCATTTCGTTCACTTTGTGCTGTTTATTACCTAGCACCATTGGAGGTGCTGCTCTACTCGAGAAAAATTACCACGAAATGCCTATGATCCTCAGCGATGATTTCAACATAGATTTCTCCAAGCCAGAATCTAAATTATTAGTCGGCTTCTTGGAAGCCCAAGTCCAGCCTCGTAATGAACACGAGCCAGTCTATTTCAAACACCCAGTCTTAGATGCTGTTCTCCAAAGAAGATTCGACACTTTGCAGTTTACGTATTTTAATTGGTTTAATTTGTATTGAATTTTGATTCCACACTTTAAAGTTTACGTATTTTAGTTGCCCTAAATACATTGTCTCTTGTATATCTGGTACTGATTGTTTCTGAAATGGAATGTACTGACTTAAAATTTTGTGAAAAATAAACTTTTTACACATTTACTGGTTTTTTTTTTGTGTGATGCACGCAAGAAGAGTTTCACACAATGAAATGTCTTACGGGAGTACCTGATACTTCCATTTTTTTCTGTCTTTAAATCCCTGTAGTCAGCAACCTATGAATTTATAAATTTTGAGTCTCGAGAACTCTGTTGCAAGTTCACGATGCCCACCTTTCTCTGAAGATTTCGTCCACGTCCTCACTTCTGCATCTAAGTGCAACATGATGTTTCTTCCTGGTTTATTAATTTGAGCCTATGATACCCTTAGAGCGAAAAGACATGCTGCAACATTTTTCGTTCGCCGTATCCATTTTGTTACATTTGAAAGAACTAAATATGTTTTTCTTATCAGAAAGCGGTGATGTGGTTTAGTGCTTGCTGAGATGCGTGACTGAAGCTGAATTCCTAGTCTGATTCGTTGAGTTCCTAGAAATGCTTGGCTTTTGGGGAGCAAACAGGCAAACATTCATGCCATTTTCTTCATAAGCCTAACATGTTTTCGGTAGTTTTATTCCTTGGTGGCAGGCTGAGTGTTGTCTGCTTAGCAAAAAATGATCTTTTCCTATTAAATCGGAGATTTGTCTCCATTCGTCTCCCTTAGTGCAGACGATAAAAATATAACAGCAAAGATGTTGTTTCCTGGTTGGGTTATACCGTATTGGCGAAAATTATTTGCGGTAATGCTAATACCATTCCTTTGTATGATTTTTTCATAACTGCACATACGTATTTCACGTCTCGTTTTCATAGCACCCTTTTTTTGTGCGTGTATTTTCCTTTTTAGTGTTTTTGTTCTGATAGTTTCTCAGGTTATCTGAGGCTAATTGGTTCATGATATATGACAACTGCTTCAATTTCTTCGATTTTCGAAAATTGTGGCGTTCCCTTTTCGGCTTTCTTGGTCATTTCAAATGTCCAATAAATCGGAAGACCCAAACAACCGAGGCCGAAAAAATCACGTTGAACAAGGAACTACAGAGGGTGCACAGTAAATTCTAACACCGAGTATGTTGTACTACACTAAAGATATCGAAAGATTTTTTCACTACTGCTTCATCCTTTGGCATTACAAAAACGGTTAGGCAGACACTGGGCATATGAGTTGCTGGAGTTTGGAAAACCGATTTTTTAAGTCAGTCAGTCATAGTAGAGGAAATTTCAAGTATGAAATACTTAACTGAATCTTTAATGGGAGGAGAAAATGCATCGGACAGCGCACAAGTGCGTATGACTACTTTCTTCTGAGGTTCTGCGTAATCCTAGAGATCTTCGTCGTAATATCAAAAAGCGTGGAAAACCTTTCAGAGAACATGAAGAAAAAACTCCAGGAATCCGCAAAAGTAGATGATGATGAGGTAAGCATATGGTTAAAGTATATGAAAATTGTTCACCATTCTGGACCTATTCATCGTAGTATCTGAAAGCCTGGAGCTGATCTTAGGTACAGACGATGAAGAAGGAATTGCAGGAAACCACAGAGGCAGACCATTTTGAAGCGAACGTACGGTTAGATACTATGGAGATTAGGCATCATCCTATGCTGTCCTGGAAGTCTTTACCGTTGTAAAACCGTGGAATGCATATAAGAGGCAAATGGCGAAGAAAGATTTCCACAAAGCCACAGATGGAGACGATGATTCAGCCGTAGTATGGTTAGAGTCTATGGAGATTGCGCACCATCCTAAGCCATCCTGTATCACTTCGTTGTTTTCTCTGAAACGAGTGAAATATATTTCAGAGGCAAATGATGAGAAATGAGCTCCAGGAAGCCACAGATGAAGACGTTCATGAAGCAGGTGTACGGTCAGAGACCATGGATATTACGCAACATTCTGTTCCGTCCTGTAGTTCTGCATCGTAGTCTCTGAAGCCGTGGAGCACATTTCAAAGACATGCAATGAAGAAAGAGATCAAAGAACCCGCGGAGGAAGACGATGATGAGGCGTGCGTATTGTTAGAGTCTATGGAAATTGTGCACCATTCTATGCTCTCCTAGAGCTCTTTATGGTAGTTTCTGAAACCGTGGAACACGTTTCTGACACAGACGGTGCGGAAAAAGCTCCTGAAAGCCCCAGGGGAACCAATGATGTGGAGAGCGTATAGTTGGAGTGTATGAAAATTGTGCACCATCTAATGACATCTTAAGCTCTTCAGCGTAGTTTATGAAATCTTAGAACACGTCTCAAAAACACACGATGATTAAAGAGCTACAGGATGCCAGAGATGGAGACGATGATGATGCGAGCGTATGGTAGGAGTCTATGAGCATTATGAACCACCCTCTATGCCACCCTGGAGCTTCCTCTTCATCATAGTCTCCCAAGCCGTCGCACACCTTTTAGAGACAGATGATAAAGAAAGGCAAAAGGCTAATACAGCTGCAGCAAATATACACTGGTTTCCATACATTAAGGAAAAATCACAAAAATAGCAATAACTCAAAAAGTTACATGTTGAGTTTAATGAAACTCAGACAAAGTATACAACACATAGCAATGCGTGAAATAACATAAAAACCAAGTACCAGACAATTATGATGTTTTACAAATTAGCACATGTATGAAATTGACAAATTGGATGTGTCAGTTTGGTATAGGAAATGTATCTTCAATATGGAGTATGATCACCCCGAGCATCAATACAGCACATACAGCGATGTGTGATGCTATCGATTATGCGGTAAATGAGGTCAGTTGGAAACGAGAGCCATTGTTCTTGCAAAGCTTTTCTAAGCGTGGCAAGTGTCTCAGGAGGAGGAATGAGAGAAGCAACCCGTCTCCCTAGAGTATCCCAAACATGTTCGAAGGGATTCAGGTCCGGAGATCGAGCTGGCCACTCCATGCGCTGAATTGTTTGCTGCTGAAGATAATCGTCCACGATACGAGTCCTGTGTGGTCTAGCGTTGTCGTCTTGTAGGATGAAATTATCACCTATTGCACCGGCATAAGGGCGCACATAAGCATCAAGAATGTCATTTCTATAGACTTGAGCAGTCACTTGGAAAGACATGGAGGTCTGTGCGTCCACCCAAAGAGATACCAGCCCACACACAAATACTGCCTCCTCCGTATGAATCTCTTTCACGGATGTTTGATGGATGATAATGGGTTCCAGGTTCTCTCCAAACCAAACAACGTCTGCTCTCGCTTTGCAAGCTAAACCTGGACTCATCTGTGAAGAGAACAGCCCTTCATTGATCTGCAATCCAGTGGACATGTTGACGTGCCCATCTCAAAAGCTCCCTCCTGTGACGCGAGGTGAGCGGCACACAAATGGCTAGTCGTCTCGCGTACAGACCACCTTTATGAAGTCTTCTGCGCACAGTAGACGTTGACACCATCCTTCCGGTGGCTGCAGCAAGCCGAGACCTAAGTTGAGTTGGAGTTGAGGTTCTACTCCTTCGTGCGAGTAACTGCAAATATCGTTCATCGGCGCTCGACGTAGCTCTTGGCCGTCCTTGGCTGAACCTTCTGGATGCCAAATTTGTGTTTTGGAATTGCTGCCAAAGTCTATGAACCACAGAAGGACTCACATTTAACCATCTGGCCACCTCTGTCTGATTTTGACCTGCCTCTAATCTCCCAATGGCCCTCCATCGTAGTTCTTCCGTCAAATGATGCCTCGAAGTCATTGTAAGAAATTGGCTATTCCAGATTTCTTATCTCACTATCACAGTGAAACTGACAATCTTACTCTCATACATGCGTTTATATGGTACTTTCAGGAGACGCATTCCGATTGCAGCGCCACTGTTTTGCATATTGCAGTTTTATTCAAAACTTTTTATATAACAACATACTCAAACTTCGTATCTATTGCGGGTTTTTTTAAGGCGTTATTGCTATTTTTGTGATTTTTCCTTAATTTATGGAGACCAGTGTATGTTGAATACATCGAAGTCTCTATGTCAAAAATTAGAGGTGCAATACTGATGGAATGCAAGGTCACAAGGGTGTTGGGTTTAGAACTTAATAAGCGCTTCTCGTTCATACGAAAGTGGTATGATTTAGTAATTTCTTGGAATGGAAATTAAATTAGGTTTGATTACTTTGTGAAGGTTATCGAAAACATATGTAATTACCTTGAGAAATTAATCAAAAAGATTGAGGCGATGAAAAGTAAATAGGAACGGAGGACACAACTTCCTTGAACTGCATTTTGCCAGTTCAAAAACTGTTGTGAAATAGTCATACCTATGATTTCAGTTCCAAAAGACGTGTACAGAAAATACATCTCACCAGTTTTGTTAACAAGTTCGTGTAAAATTGAACACTTATACAGGAACTTGAAAATAAAATGGAAATTGCACAAATTATAGTGGCGCTATTCTTCCCGATCATAATAAAAGGAAGAAAACAAAATTACGCCTGATTGACATTAGGCCAAAATTCATGATGTATTGGATAATTGAAAGAGAGCAATGGAAATTAGCGAGACACATTTCTCCGACGATCGGAGAAATCTCGATATATCCGTCAATAATATGAAAGCCCAGTACGTGGAAATAAACACAGGAATTTCAAGCATGAGATAAAGAGAGGAATTAATGAATTAAAGACGCGTGAAGAAAGTATTTAAGGGAAGAACAGATTCTGCAGAAATTGAAGTAAGCATTCCTGAATCAAAGGACACGTTGAAGAAGAGAAAAAATGTCTAAACGGCTTAACCTTACATCTCTAAACCTGCACCTATTTACAGCAAAGTACTGATGATAGTGAAATATTTTTTCTATTTGCGTATACATGTATATCACTAAACTGTTCTCTAAGATTCAGAGGTTACCTCCTGACAGCGAGACTATCTGCCAAGTCAAAGTTACAGATAATGCAACATTTTACTTACTATTGACGTATCGAACGTCTCCATTTACTCTGATCTTAACACAACTTGAGCTTCATTGTCACCTATCACAAGTCTCACAGAATATATTTTGCATTTCATACTCATTTCTTTTCTGGCACTTCTGAATCTGGTCCTCCCGGGACCAGATTCAGAAGTCTTCTTCCACGCTTCCTTCTGCCACTTGATCTGAATAAATTCTCTTGGCTAGAGCCTCATCACTCATTCTTTTAATGCTGCCACATCAGCTCACAATATTTGTCTCCATCCGGCTGATAATTTTTTTTCTTCACGTTACACATCTGCAGCAAATTTTCGTTCCACACGTGATCGTAACCAGTGTTGTCACAAACATCACGCAAGAAACGTCAATCTCCAACGCACAGTTGCCACAGTGCCTAGGTCCCACTATCGTACATCACAGCAACAACAATTGCACTTTTATACACACCCATTCAGGACCATTTTGTTAACTCATCAGCCCTGTAAAATCAGCAGCTATGACTTTCAAAGGTGAATTCATTCACTTACTAATTTCATCATTTACATTGTAATGTGTTTTTCTTTTCAGTCATGCTTCCTAATTACACAAACTCATTCACCTGATCTAACTCCACATCCTTACTGATCTTTGATTTACTAAC
Organism: Macrothele yani; assembly: GCA_039090855.1. NCBI lineage: Eukaryota > Metazoa > Arthropoda > Arachnida > Araneae > Macrothelidae > Macrothele > Macrothele yani. The sequence continues at coordinate 80,827,662 of CM077012.1, forward strand.
ACTTCCCAGTTCAGAAACCATGACTTTTAGTTTTTTTCCTTATTTATCTTAGTTCTAGTTTCACACATATTTCGTTGATCCCGCACAACATACCCTACAACTGAACAGCACACACCAGGACTGTACCATTACCACGTAACAACCTGTAAACGCAGAAATTCTCTAGGCATAGGCCAGTACCGTGTATTTGAAATCACCCACTTATGCATTCGTAAACGTACTGAACAGCCGTAATGACAATGCAAGATCTGTTGCCCTGGTGACGCAGTGGCCTGAGCGATACCTTCTGAGTATTCGCTCGAAATGGGTCCGGGTTCAAATGTTTGTGAGTCATGGATGTTGTATTTGTCTTTCAGCACTGGATTTCTCCTTCCTCAGAACCATTAGCCCTAAATTAGGAACGGGCGACTGCTTATAGCCTATTGAGTTGCTCACAGTGGTCGTTAAACCCCAAACAAACAAAAATGAAAGCATTGAAAAACCTTATCTGACTCATTCACCGATGGAGAACCAGTTTAATAAAAACCGTTTTCAAGTACACACGCTCTACTGCCAGCGTACATAATTTTCACACAGTCAGATGCATTCCCAATTACACCATAATCTTTCAAAGCCTTCCATAGAATTGCTTAGTTAACTCCCTCATAAGCCTTCTCGAAGTCTACATATTTTGCTTAACTTTTCTTTCCAACAGATAAATAATTTTTGGTCATCATACGTAGCCTAAGAACTTGGTTAGTATAGCCTTTACCATGCGTAAAACCACTGTGTACATCCCAACCCTTCTCTGATGTCAAACTCAGTATTTTTCCTGTGATGACCTTTCCAAACACCTTACCTGAAACAGGCTGATATCTCGATGATTCTCATATTCATACATCTTTTCCCTTATAAAAAGAAGAAACAATTACAACATCCGTACAATCCTGAGAGAATTCGCAATACAACTGACAAATTTCGTGAAAGTGACAATTTGTATGCCAATCATACGCAAAGTGGAACTACGCTGGTTCACGTTTGTGTATAACTGGCACATCTACTGCAGTGAAGCAGGCTGAGATAGTGGCAACAGAGACCATTCGAAAGGAACTTAAAAACAGAGCATCACTGGAAACTGCTTAAATTCAAAATTGCACTGTCTCCTTTGGTAGCTCGTGAATGCTGCCCTAGGAAGCTCGTGAACTGTGGCCTAGTGTTAGACCAACGTAATGTAAGGAATGATTCGTTGACCGAAGGTAAGCATCGTTCTTGTCTTTAGATAACAATTTTTCTCAGATGAAATTTATTATTGTGCGTACATTGTTGGTAAATAAACCATAATAAAGGAACTCTAGTGAGAATAAGAACGTAGATTTAGGGATATGTTGATTTTCGCGAAGTATCAAAAAGCTAAATCAGATTTAGAAGGAGATGCTGATTTTACTGAAGTACTTAAAATCCATAGCTGAAAACTGAAGCAAATGTTTACGTCTTCATAGTTGATAAACAGTAATATTTTTGTTGTTCGTTGACCGAAACAATCTACCATCTGCAGGCAAGACGTTTGACGTACTACACAGGTGAAAACATGTGTCAAGACGACAAATCTGCAGCGAGACATTCTGTCCGTGTAACTCAGTTGGGAGAACGACTTACTCCGGATTGAGGAGACACGAGTTTGATGCTCGTCGCGGTCAAAACTTGTGTTTTCACAGACGTTGGAAATCGAGCCAGCTGGGCATTGGCCAGACGCAATTTCATACACATTAGACTAACGAACATGTGAGACCGGCGTGGTTGTCCGAGATAAGGCAAGATGAGCTCAGACAATTGGGAACCTGCTAACCGATGGCCTGAGCTTAACTTTAAAGTTAACTCATTGTCCCTAACCAAAGTAACTATCTCAGATGTAAAATCCATGAACGTACAGGTTAGGGATTTTTTCTTATATCAATGCTTGTCCTACAAACTAAAAGCTTGTTAATTTCTTCCTTCTCTTATCTCATGGTTGTAGTTCCCTAAACTATTCAGCAGTAGATAAACGTACTTAGCAAAACATAAAATACTCAATATCCAAGGAAGTTCAGCTGAAACATCATCTATAACACAATAAAGGAAAAGAGGAAGAGCAAAGACTGGAAGTCAAACCAAGACGGTTAAATGCCAAACAATAAGGATGTCACGTGAAAAAAGTATGAACATCTTCCAGTATTCAAAAGAGCTGTACAAAATTTAGTTGACAAGGAAAACAAGATTACATAGAAAATTTGCAAGCCCTTATGTCATTACTGTTTACAGAATTGAAACTTCCTAAAGAATGTAATTTCCCGTATTATACAGTATTTTAAGTGAAATTTTTCCACGAGTTCTTCCTCAACGTTTCCTTCGTGGTATGGGAATAAGTGCTATATGTAAAGTGGTACTTCAACTAACATGTACTATTTATTAAACATCTTTTTTTACGCTTTCCAACCGTAGGTTGAAGAAGCGTATGTGCTCCAGCTTTGTCTTTGTCCGTCTGTCGGTCCGTCCGCACGATAACTCGCGTAAAAATGGTTCGATTTCGATGAAATTTTAGTGCGTGGTAGGGGACCACCTGGGGACGAATCCTATTGAAAAAGGATGAAATGGAGTCAAAGATCAGGACATAGGAGCGGCATCCATTCCATAGTCCTGATGTGTCATAACTTACGTAAAAAATACTTCTATTGCGACAAAACTTTATTATGTTGTTCCGGAGGTATAATGAACCAATTCTGTTTAATATCATCGAAATTTGATCAAAGGTCAGTGCACAGGAGCGAGATTTATTCCACAGCCATTATCCTCATAACTTGAGTAATAACTTGAGTAATGACTTCCGGTATGCTGGAAGGCGTATCATAAACAATGCATTGCATGATTTTACTAACTTGTTTACTGTTGCAATGTGAAATCGTTTTCTTTCCGTCTACCAAATCTTCTTGCTCTTCTTTTTATCTTTTCTAAAAATATTCTACCATTAATACGAGTGACATAAAATGGAAACGCTTTTAATGACAAAATGTGCATTTACTAAATTAGTGTTAGACCACAATTTGCTCGTAATATTACAGACATTAGGCGTGGAATGCATGGAAATTTGTCCTAAACAGTCAGCACACAGAAATGAAACAATTGTTCAAGAAAGTAAGCAACTTACATATGAAAACGTTGGAGGAAATATCTTCCTCTTCTCAAGGGTTCGAAGGTACGTAAGTAGGGAAGGTTCCGCCGGCCATGGAAGTTCATGAACTTTGCCTTCATTTTCCTTTACCCATGGCTTAACCCATCTGAGTTTGTGTGTATAGGAGCGTTATCATCTTGAAACAGAGCATCATGTTCGTGGAACAATGTAGGAACCATGAGAAGCATTTGGTCAACGAAAAGGCATACGTAATCACTTATACATAGTATCGTCGTGTTCTTCTACCAAGCACTTATCTCCTTCCATGTCTCACTCTTTGTACGAAACAGTCAGAATAATAGGTACCGTTTGTTGTTCTCCAAACATTATCCCTACTTAAAGCTACGTGAGTAGAAAAGTTGCCGATGTTGGAAAGAGTGTAAAATACAATTATTTAGACCTTATGACACGTTCCAATCATAAGACGTTCAGTTCTAATGTTCACTAAACAACTTCCTGAGCTCCAGATCATTGGCATCTGTGAGACGTTGTTTAACAATAGCAACTGTGCTAAAAATTACGGGTTTGTGTTAGTACCAGCGAACTGCATGCTGGGAATTGGATTGTTGGGATGCTTATAATATTCTGTGGTTATGACAGCGAAACTGTTTCTGTGTTGCTTGCTTACATTCCTTTCCAACGTCCTTGTATCCTTCTCGGAGAGATTAGGTTGTCGTATCCTGTTCTTCTTCACAGATGTTATTTGTCTACGTTTTGTGAATGCCACCATGACTTTAGAAACAGTTCACATGGAAGTATTGAAAACAATTGGATGTTTGGTCACAAAATGTGCTTACGCGAACAAGTTTCCCACGTAGAAAAATGATATCTCATTTTTCTTTGAGTAATTTATTTCACATCTAAAATAATCAGTATGATGATTTTGATGAAACTCCTGACAACAGAGAAATCACCGTGTGTACACTAAAAGGAACTTTTCAAAAAAAAAATCTGTGTGAACAAAACGTTCGTTCTGATCAGAGATGGAAGAGGGTTATAGGTCACTAGATCAAACGGTTCAGCCTGTTCTAGTAAAAAACTGGCGGAGCCGTTTTACTGACTTTTAATTTTTTTTAATGAATAATTTTTTTAATTAAAATGACAAATTTTTTCATAATGTCTTGCGTACCTTTTTCACGCTTTCTTTATGTTTTTCTAACAAACATATAATTTTGTAATTTAGCGAGTATACACTGAAGAGCAATTAAATTAGAGATACCTGTCTAGTAACGTGTAGTACCACCACCTTTCGTCCTGATGACGGCGGAGATTCGTCTCGGCATGGACTCGACAAGACACCGGAAGCGTTGGGAAGCCATACGGATCCACGACTCCTGAACAAGATCCCACAGTTCACGAAGATTTGATGGATGAGGGTCAGAGCCTCGAACATCTCTCTCGATGGCATCCCAGATGTGTTCGATGTGATTGAGGTCAGGTGACCTAGTTGGCCAAGGAAGTGAGGTCACGTCGGCGGAGTGTTCATCCAATCATTCGGATACAATTCGGGAGTGTAGGCACGGTGCATTGTCTTGTTGCAGGATGAGGTCCCCAGTGGGATGTTGAAGACGCACAAACGGGAGCAAATGGTCGTCCATGATATCCCGGTAACGTTGACCTGTGAGGGACGATGTCACACGTACCAGGGGTCCCATTTCAGTCCACGTAAACAGTCCCCAGACAAGAATGCCACCCCCACCAGCCTGAAGAGTACCCTGCTGGCAAGAAGGATCCATCGCTTCATGTTGTTTGCGCCGTACTCGTATCTTGCCATCCGCATGTACCAACGTGAATCTCGACTCATCAGACCAGGCAACCTTTTCCCACATGTCTAGGGTCCAGTGGCAATGTTCCCGCGCCCATGATAATCTTTGCACCCTGTGATGTGCGGTCAGCAGCGGTACCCTCGTGGGACGATGGCTTCTGTACCCCATAGCGAGGAGATGGTTCTGGATGATGTGGCTGCTTACACGTTTTTGAGCACCAGCGTTAAATTGCCGAGTGATTTCTTGCACTGTGGCTAGTCTATCCGCTGTTACAATGCGAGCTAGTCGACGATGACCCCGCTCATCCACACGCTGTTGTCCACGGCAGTTGGCCCTTGCAGGGATGGTTTTACCGGATTCGATTTTCACGAGCCACTGTGTCACGGTGGCTCGTGAAAATTCCAGTGCCTGCACGACTTCCAAGATGGAGTGACCCATTCGTCGGGCTTCGACAATTTGCCCACGATCAAATGCGCTTAGATCCTTCGTCTTACCCGTACTGCGTCCGACTCTTACTGATTCCCGTCGCATCACTCCTTATATTGTCTGATCGCTGCATACGTCATGTCGTTTCCGTTTACAGGGCCGCCCACAGCGCCACATTTGCATAATGTCAGCTGTCTCTAATTCAATTGCTCTTCAGTGTATGTCTATTACTTCAGAACTTCAGCATATCCAGAAAAAAAATCGGAATAACATTCATGTAAATTGTATTAAATATTTTAGTTTGCACAAAATACGCTCCAGAAATTATGGTTTTACGTGCAACATAATGCATCTGTCAGACTTATCTACTAAGACAGCATACGAATATGTTACATATTCCGTACTAAGCCAAAATGTGAGAATTCATAATCTACAGCGTTAGAGGTTATAACATTGTTTCCTATTAGATGATGTTGTTTTATTTTGTGAACAAGTTACTATATTGCTTGTAGTCGTAGCCTGCATCAGGCATTTCTCACAAAATTTTGTAGTGTGACGTACTACAGAGGTGAAAACATGTGTCAACACTACAAATCTGAAGCGAGGCATTCTGTCCACGTAGCTTATTTGAGAGAGCGACTTACTCCACAGTGAGGAGACGCGGACAAACTAGTGTTTTCAAATTAGCGCCCGATTGTGGAAAATGAATACACTGGTCTTTGGGTTCTTCGAAAAATGTGTGATGTTTGTTCCACACATTGTTTGGAATTAATGAAAAATTCCTACTTCACTTCAAAAACATAAAAAATTAAGAGGGAGTTGATATGACGTACTACAAAGGTGAAAACATGTATCAAGATGACAAATCTGCAGAGAGACATTCTGCCCGCGTAGCTTAGTTGGGAGTGCGGGGGCGCAAATTCCATGCACGTCGCGGGCAAACTTGTGTTTTCACAGTTGAGTGTATTTCTTAAATGAGTTATTCGAAAGCGTTAAGAACTTGTATCAAATTTTGTTTTGGGCTTGGCCAAACAGTTTCGAAGACACATGACATATCATAAATTGCCTTTCGAGAAGGTGCTTTATTAAATGCACAAATGCGCATATAGTGTCCATGATTTCAATGTGACCAGACCGCTATGACACACGAAGACCATTGGCTGACCATAAAACTTTGTAGTTTTACCTCATTTTCCAAATGCAGTATACGGAACCTTTAATAAAAAGTAGTTTTGCTGTAACAGTTCATGCATTACACTGGAACATTTAAAATATTTCCGGGAAACCAAATTTCCTATCGACATTCTGGTGGTTCAACAGCAAAAAGAAATTTATTAATAAAAGAAATTAAGGAAAGGTCTTTAAAGAAAGTATTCCTAAGGTGATTGGTTATCAACGCGTAAGCGAATTACAGGGGTTTATCAAAATAATGGAAACACTTACTGTTTGTGGAGAACTTTTTATTAATTAACTGGAGGCCCACCTAGGACTTCTGAACAGAAGCAATTCAACATGGAATAGACTTATGCAAGTCATCCACATACGATAATGGAATTTGGAACCATTCTTCCTGCAAAATATGTCTTAACTGTGTCGGTGATGTTGGAAGTAGAGAGTGTGATCTGACCTTTCGCTCTAGATATTCCTACTAATGTTAAATACTATTGAGGTCTAGAGATTGTGTTACCCAGGGTAGCTGCTGTACCTGACTCTCATGTTCTGTAAACCATAACACATTTCGCACAATACACGGGTGCATTATCTTCTTGAAACCAGGGACCGTCATTTGGGAACAATGCCTACAACATTGGGTGCAGGTAGTTCCCTATAACGGAATCGTACTTTGGAGATGTGGCATTAACCTGTAGAATAACCAATGGCGCTAAGGAATGCCATGTTATGGCTTCCCACAGCATCAGGGTTATCCTTCTATGCCACACTGTCGGAACCAAATAGTTGGGGTGGCGTGCTTATGCAGGAACACGATTCATCAGACCACATGACACGTTTTCAGTCTTTAGCATCCCAATGTTTATGTGCTTTGCACCACGTTACACGCTTTTTGCATTGATTTTGGTAATCAGAGGCTTGTGGATTGCAGCACATTTAAACTATTGGCACGATGGAGCCCCCAATGAATTGTTGCGACGGAAACGGGATCATTCAGACTGGTGTTCAAATCTCCTTTGCAGTGCGGTAGTCTTGGTGATTTGGTTGTACAATCCGTGCCAAGGTTCGCCTATCCCTATCTGACATCTTCGTATGGCATCCACAATTTGCACCTTTTGAGGCAACGCAGCGTCCTTTTTGATAGGTATAGTTCCTGATGTTACATCTACTATTTGTGCCGTTCTAGTTACTGAAGCTCCTGCAAGACGCGCACCAACAATCTCTCTCTTTTGAGGTCACTGAGATCTAACATTGTCGACAATTACTACACAACAGCTGTTTCACCTGCGACTGTGGTACTGCTATACGATGGCCGACATCGTACTGCACCCTTTTATCGCTGGTGACGTCGTCCCTGTGATTTGTATACGGCGCGTTTTTTCTACTCTAGTCGCACTCCATTATTTTGATAAACTCCTGTACACTATCTATCAACAAGTAATTGGACACCCCTGCAATCGACGATATCTGCGGTCCTGATACACGTCACGGCCGCCGCCGTTAAATATCGTGTGGGAAACAACAACGCAACCAGTCGCATGCAAGATGCCACGCAGTTCGGAGCTCTCTGATTTCGAGAAAGGTGTAATCGTCGGGTATCACAGAAATGGCCGATCTATATACGTGACATATCCAGCGAGTTGAAGTACCCAAAATCGACAGTGGCCTACGTGATTGGCAAGTGGAAGATGAGAGGTGACTGTCGGAATGCGCCCCGACCCGGCAGACCCACAAAACTGGGAGTTAGAGACCGACGGGTGCTGGACAGAGAGATTCGGAACAACCGCACCAAATCGATGGGCCACATCCGCGAGGAGCTTCAACAAGCATCCGGGAGTATTCTTTCGATGAATACCATCCGTAAGGAAGACCATCTGCTTGGTTATCATGGACGTGCTGCCGCCCACAAGCCTTTCATCATCAAGTCCAATAGCGCTGCTCGGCTAACGTGAGGCAAATAACGTCAACAGTAGACCGTTGAACAGTGGAAACAGGTTCTCTGGAGCGACGAATCTAGGTTCACCCTCTACCGTTCGGATGGCAGGGTCTCGATTTCGCGTCTGCCTGTAGAACGCCTTCTGCTGGAATGTATTGTGCCAACTGTGAAGTTCGGCGGCGGTGGAATTATGCTATGGGGGTGTTTCTCCTGGTATGGCGCGGTACCCTTGGTCGCAATTCCTGGTAGACTCAACGACGAGACCTACTCACCATTTTGAATGACCATGCGCTTCCTACGTTGTGGCAGTTTTACGGGGTGGACCCATGTTACTTGCAGGATGGCAATGCCACCTGTCATGCTGCGAGGTCCACCATGGCTTGTTATGGTGACAATGGGGTTAATCGAATGGACTGGCCTGTGCAGAGCCCGGACCTTAACCCTATCGAGCACCTCTGGGACGAGTTGGAGCGTAGACTTAAGGAGTGCTCCCACCGTCCAAAATCAGTGAAGGAACTGACCTGTCTTCTTCAAGCCGAGTGGAAGAAAATACCGCTAGCCGTCGTACGATGCCTGGTTGAGAGTATGCCCCGGAGGTTCGCAGCTGTAATCGCCGCTCGTGGAGGCTCCACCAACTATTGAAGGAGAATAAACTTCGTTTTCCTTTGCTATCACAGATGTCCAATTACTTGTTGGTAGATAGTGTATTTCGAAGGAAAAACGATGGCTAATTGGGTGAGCGGAGAGAAATTTGTGTTTGCAACCCATTCTCATTGCTTTGGAGTGGGGGCACGTAAATGTATAATTATAGTTTAAATGATGCACTAAATGTATGATTATAGTTAAATGATGCTTAAGGTAAACTGAGATGGTGTGACGCATACCTCTAATTTACCTTCTTTTGAGTTTCTGTTTTCTTATATTACTTTCGTTACTTATTGGGTCAACGTTTTCTCACTCAACGGCACAATACTTCCTCGAACAGCTTGTTCATTTTGGCGACGCTCTTAGTGAGTCAGAGCAACAGAAAATAAGGGCATTGAATGTGAACTGGGGTAGCAGAGACAGTGGTGGATATGTGAAAGTGTAGATGTGGATATATGAAGAGATGGTGTGACGAAAGAGCTTCTGATTATTGCAGATTAATCTAATCTGCAATGTTGTTGCTAGAATTTTATGTTGATATATCTTCTATAACATAAAATCCTAGTTATCTGACTTAGAATTTTAAGTTGACAAAAGAGCTGTGACTCAGTGTCAACGGTAGCACTAGATGAATATAGTCATATGACTTTCCAGTGTGTGGCAAATATAATACAGTTGCATTTTCTAAGTCTCTCGCTCATTCTTTCAACCTAGCCGTTAATATTTTCTTAGTTGTTTCAGAAGTAAGAATATACATTATATTGACAAAAGTCACCGGACACTCTTGAAAAGCAAATAAACGTATCCACTGCGTTGATAAGATGCGCGGTACAGCTGCAAAAAGTATGAAAACAAGCCTGCAGCTGACCGCGATCATATCGCAATGTGAGGTTGAGTGAAAATATCATGGCGGGAGAGAACTGACATTGAGAAAGGGAAGATTATTGATTGTTATATTAGTGGGTTGTCCATAAGAGAAACCGAGAGGCGTTTAAACATACACAAGTCAACTGTTTTGGATGTACTGAATAAGTGGAAGACACATGGCGTGCCTGAAGCAGCAAAACATATAGGCAAACCAAAGAACATCAGTTATAGAGGACGTCGAAGCATCAGGAGATTCGTTACAGCTAATCGACGGAGTACTGCACAAGACCTCAGTGTACAGGTGAGGAAAAATGCTGGAACCTCGGTATCTACACGTACCATTCGCAAAGAACTTCACTCCATGGGTTACCGTGGTCGTGCGGCTGCTTATAAGCCTTTCATCTCTACTCGGAATGCTACTCGTTGTTTAGCATGGTGTAAAGAACATTTATCGTGGACCGTAGATCAATGGAAAGGGGTTCCGTGGACTGACTAATCCAGATGCACGATCCATCAGCCTGATGGTCGGGTGTAGGTATTGCGGCATCCTGGAGAACGCTATTTACTACAGTGTACTGTTCCTACGGTCAAGTTTGGAGCTGGCAGTGTACTCGTTTGGGGGTGTTTTTCGTGGAATGGTCCCGGCCCATTGGTTATCGTGGACAAATCTGTTAACCAGCACGTCTACCTCAATATTCTGGACAACTATGTCCTACCAACTCTGTGGCAATACTATGGACCCGAGCCTTGTTAGTACCCGCAGGACAATGCACCGAGTCATAAAGCAAGGACTGTTACGGCGTGGTTTGACCATAATTCCGAATAGTGTGTGGACAAACCAGCACAGAGCCCTCATCTTAATCCATAGAGCACCCACGGAATGAATTAGAGTGCCGCATAAGAAGTTTGGAACCAAAGCCTACTACTAAGCAATAGATAGCAGCAGAATTATGTACTGAATGGAAGCGCATATCTATCGCTGTGTTCCAAAACCTTGTCGAAAGCATGTCTCGAAGGGTCGGTGCATGCATTAAGGCCAAAGGTGGACCGACACCGTACTAATGTATGTCGATAAATGCTATGTTGTGTTTCTCTTCTAGGTGTCCGGTGACTTTTGTCAAGATAATGTATGTTCAATGAAGTTATCTACCAAAATTAGCTAGCTACTTAGTAAATCACTTAAACTAGTGCTATCAAAAGTTAAAAATTCCCCAATGGATAAAAGAACATAGGTGTCGGGTGGATTCTGTTGAAAAATTTTGATAGGATTTCCCCTATTATGAGGAATAGTAACTACTCTTCCTATCTGGTCGTCACGTATAAATCTCTAACGCGTCAGAACTAGTCCTTTTATGAAACTTCAAGAATATTTTATACCTGATTTACTAGTACTTCTGCGTGAGAAGAGGAAACATTAGAATTATGTTCGAAACCTTCACATTCTATTTTATCCGTTAGTAACAAACAAGAACTCAATTACTTTTACGCAGTTTATGAGGCGACAATTCTACTTACTGTGCTCGAATAGTAAGAAAATATCTGAAATTGAAACATTTTGCTTTCATTTAATAAACATACGTTTTATGCGGTGAAAAAAAACGAGCACTGACAGAAAGGTCAGGGCATGTACTACTGTTGGCAGCCTTTTATTATCCTCAACGTGTGATATGTTTCCCTCCTGCGTTCTTGAAGAACAGGTTCATCACTTACAGTCTCTAGATTCAATCTGCACGCTCCCCCATCATCCCCACCTTCAAAATTTCTAGCAAACAGGATGAGTAAGAACCCCAAGAAGCCATGAAAAAGAGTAAACAGTTTTCGTGACGTAATGATGACAAGTGATGTGACCTAGGTTAACCTCCATTTAACTCCTCAGAGGGATATTAATAAGCGATAAGGCAGTCATTTTTCGCCACGCCGTGACTGTTTCCTTTTCTTTCTTTTCTTGTTTTCCCATCTTCCTGTCTCTCTCTCTCTCTCTCTCTCTCTCTCTCTCTCTCTCTCTTTATTATTATTTTTTTACTTTTGTTCACATATTTTACCTTTTCATTGATAGGTGTTGCGTATTTGTCTTTCTTCTGGCAAGGTTCGTCTACAACTGGATGCGACTTAGCAATTTGTACAGATTAAAATATCTTAGGGTTTCGTATTTTCCATCTAAATAAGCTCTTGATTAACAATTTTGCGAACACAGTGTAAATATTTTATGTAATAGCTTTTGCACTTGAAAAGAAATATTTAATTTAAGAAAATTTTTCCAAATTTATATAGTAATTTACCAATGACCATCCCATTAGTGCGATGGCTAATAGAAGAAATGATGCAAGAACTCGTTAGCCAGCTGTTGTCGATGGAGCCAGATCACGAAGCGACTTGGCCAAATATACACGGCCAGAGTTTTGAGATCGACTTACGTCGACATAGAGAATATTATGTATATTTTAAGGCAATGTATTGGATTTTTAGAAATAAAGTAATTTGTAATCAGGAATTTCCTCTGGCTTCACTAGCAGTCATTTTGTAAAAAAATGTAATAATTTTTGGATGGGAATCTCCACACTCCCGCTTCCCCGCCTTCCTCAGTAACAGTTTCACAAGAGTAACAGAAAGCTTCGTAATGGTGCCAGAAACAGCATCAAGTAAAACTAATTATCTTAGTGAAAATTTTTAAATGCCATAAAAAATGAGCTTTTTTGAAACACTAGAAATTCCGTTTGAAATGTAATTAGTACACGACCACAGTGAACATCTAGGGCTATAACCTGTCCCATATTTGTGGCAGCTGGTTCCACAGAAAGGATTGGCCAGAGCCTAGTGGCAGGCGAGCTTCCCATTCCTTATCCGAGGTTCGTTCCCCGGCACTGCTCAGGCGGTTGGCCAAAAGCTCGAGACTTGAACACTCGTCCACAATAAAATTCGTGACCAGCCTTGAATATCTTAACACAAATTATCTCTTATATTTTCAGCGACAGTTTGAAGTGATCTTAAAGAACTGCAGGTGCTTGTGTTTCATGGTAACATTAAATAATGTGATCCATATACGAGGTGTGGCAATAAAATTCGGTGAATGGTGCTATACGCGTTAAAGGAAGGGTTTGTGAAAGGTGTTGTAACTTTCACGACGCAGTCAAGTACATGAGTGAACATGCCGTAACCGTCACAGAACTGTGAGTAAAGCAAGTGTGAAAACTGTGAGAAATCTAGTGTGGGTGTGTTAAAGTGAGTATGTCGCGGTAACTAATGTAGGTGCACGTTATTAGCTAACAGAAATAGAGCAAAGAATTGATTCTGCTTCAAACTGGGAAAATCTGCGTCGGAAACTCATCCAGTGCTGTTCACACAAATGAAGCGGTAACCATGAAGGGTGTCTTCGACTAGTTCAAGCGCTTCCACGAAGGAAGACTCTCAGTTGAAGACTCCTCCGACCTCCAAAAATCCTAAAAACATGGGAAAGGTGTGTGGAATAATGTTGAGTAATCGCTGAGGAACTGGGTATTAATCATGAAATAGTCCGTACGATTTTGAAATAGGATTTGTGAAAGCGCAAGATCTATTCAAGATTTGCCCCACACCTTCTTGTAACGAAGCAAAAACTCCACAGATTTCGAGGTATGCGGCGACTTCATTAGCATGTAGGATCGTGACACCTTATTCTTACTGTACATTATGTTAGGAGACGTGACCTGTTGCTTACAATATGATCCAGAAATGAAGTGCCAAAGCTCTCAGTGGCGGAGCTCTATTTCTCGGAAGAGGCAGAAGTTTCGTCTCCAAAAATCAAGAGCGAAAACCAGGCTTATCGTCTTTTTGGACGGAGATGGAATCATCTACAAGGAATTAGTTCAATAAAAGAGAAACTGTTAATGCCAAATTCTATCTTCAAGTTCTGATATGATTGTTGAAGCGTATTCGTCGAGTACGGATGTAATTTGCTTTGTCAAGATGTTGGTTTCTGTTGTATGGCTATGCGCCATCCAATTCGGCAGCAATAGTAAAGGAATTTTTGGATGAACTAGGCTTTGCTGTTTTGAATCACCCACCGTATTCGACTGATCTGGCACCGACTGAGTACGTTTTGTTTCCCTACTGAAATTAGCTCTGAAAGGGAAGAGATTTGGGTTTATGTCGTACATTCAAGCGAACGTCATGTCTTAGCTGCAGACGTTTAGAAGAGAGGATTTTTCCCAAAACATCCAGCAGTGACACTAATGACTCCAAAAAATGTATTGTATCCGAGAGGGGGGGTCATTTTGAAGACAAGTATAGTAAATTTTCTTAAAATTAACCTGTTGCATTCATCTCATTAACACATCTTGTATGTGCACAGTGTACTCGAAATGTTTTTTTTTTTATTATTGTGTTCAGAAACGAAGTGTAGTATGTGAAGCTCAGTAGCGTATAATATTTTAAATAATTCTTACCTATCACTTTTAGTTATATAAACAGATAGTCACTAAAACATCAAAACTACCGCTGTGATAATTACCTAATGGACACAAGTTACGAAGGCCAAGATACATGCTTACTAAGTATCCGTTGACAACACTTTTATTTTTTTGCTCGTTTCACACGACACTTGGAGCGGAACATTTTCACATGAACTTTAACACCTGCAACACTGTATAAGAGCCTTTTTATCAGACTGAATGCTTATATCCAGGGCGGCGCTAGCCAAAGTACCGCCCTGTGCGACTTTCCCTTTGCCGCGACTTTCCCATTGCCGCGCCTTCCCCTCTCTAATTGCCGAAACATTGTCACGAAATCGTTGTTCTAAACAAATATTTCTTAGCTCATAATCAACCATGAGTTTCACCCTTTTTCCTTCCCTCTCTACTTCACATTTCAATACAAAACGTCTTAAATATTTTTCCTTTATAAATAAAGTTTACATTTTCCAAAAAATTTATAATTATTACACCAAGCACACGAAGTTCAAATATTGGAGAAAAACATTGTCGCAGCCCGAAACGATATTGTATACAGGGTGATTCAGAACTCATGGGACAAACTTTAAGGGGCGGTAGAGTCCACTGCAACAAACATTTTTTGTATAGGAATGTATGGGCACAAGTGAGGTGTTGAGGCACAAACACAAGAAATAGACATGAAAGGAAACATAAATTGTTTACTTACAGCATCGTTGACAAGTGCCTTTTTACAACAATGTTTACAATAATTGCTCAAAATTGCGTCCATAAACAGTAATACATGCGTGGCAGCGTCGACGGAGTGATTGGCGCACAGTTCCAAAGATGCCAGCTATTTCTCGCACATGTGCAGCCGCAACGGATATTCGAGCGACGAGGTCCTCAACAGAGTCAACTGGAGTCTCGTAAACGACGGCCTTCAGATGTCCCCATAAGAAGTAATCCAGGCTCGATATATCGGGCGATCTGGGTGGCCAACGGACTGGTCTACCACGGCCAATCCATCGCGCCCCAAAAGTGACATCCAGGTAATTGCTCACATTAATGCTGAAATGGGCTGGCGCCCCATCATGCTGAAACCACAGTCCTTGTCGGACGGCCAGTGGAACATCTTGAAGCAATTCTTGTAAAACCTCTTCCAGAAAAATACGATAACATCTGCCATCGGGTGACGTTGGTAGTAGATATGGGCCAAGCAGAAAGTCGTTCACAATACCTGCCCACACATTCACAGAGAATAGTTCTTGGTACGCATGTGGACGTGTAGCGTGTGGGTTAGAGGTTGCCCACACATGACAACTGTGCACATTGAAAACACCTTCGTGTGTAAAAAACGCCTCATCTGTGAATAGCACATGAGCTGGGAATTTTTTGTGTTTGTGCCTCAACGCGTCACTTGCGCCCATACATTCCTATACAAAAAATGTTTGTTGCAGTGTGCTCTACCACTCCTTAAAGTGTGTCCCATGAATTCTGAATAACCTTGTATAAAGTTACTCTCTGATTAATAAGGCAGTCAATAAAACTTTTTTATTTCCATATTTATTCCTTCAGCTGCAAAAAGCCTGCTGGATGTCGAGTACTAAGTATTCTAATTGAGACAAAACAAAAGTTGGAATAAAATAGAAATTTATCAGCCGACTGGTTAACAAACGGATTTATTGAACTTTTAATACATTACAAATTAAACGTACCAATAAAATTATGTGACATAATGAAAAAAACTACATTTTTTCATTACATCACAGAATTTCGTAATCAACAAATTACGCCAAAATAATTGCAAATTTTGTTTAAACAGGAAAAGAAGAAAATAATGTAAAGATAGCTCAAATACAAAGAACTTTTCTGGATTTAGATCTAGCAAATTCTTTGGCTGTTTCTGCATAGTCTAATTTTTTAGCCAATTGATGTTCAATTGAAATCATTGCCAGTCCATTCAAACGACTCTGTGAAAACAGCTGACCGCAAGTATGTCTTGATAAGCTTAAATTTAAAGAAACTTCTCTCCCAACTAGCTACAGTTACAGGTAGAGTCAGTAGGATACGGAGTACCACACTTACATTTCAAGCAAAGTTGTGTTTGTTAATGAATTTTAAAGTTTTTATAGGACCAAATCCAGGCTCCACTAAAGTCGAGAGCACTTTCAGTTCATCTTTTAACTCATTAGAATTTATGTCTTTCGAATCTTTGTCCTGTAAAACATAGGAAAGGTTAGAACATTTTTCACTGAGAAGATCAATGGCCATGTCTTGGAACTTGCTTACATTATAAAGAAATTCAAAGGTATCACAGTAAGATTTCAATTGTATGAATCTTTCTTCCAAAGATGTAATTATAATGTCTAAAAGGTGGAAGTAAAATTCAGCTTTATAACGCATTCTTAGGTCTTCAATATGCTCATCATCTCATTCATAAGTGAACTGCTTGCTCCACCCCACCCCCTTTCATCACGCTCGTAAGGGCACGAACGGAACGCACCTGCGTCAGCTGTGGACAAGCGCAAGTTCTTATCTCTTATTTTTATGCAAGCAGCACTAAAAGGATAAACAACCCAAATCTTTTCTTTCTGCACATTTTTAACATTGGATGAAAGAAATCCTTTACAAATAGGATAGGTTGCCTTCTCATTTCTACGCTTCTCCGCTGCTAAAAAAATGAAAAGAAAAGGGAATTTTGCCTTCACGCTCAGAGCGCCGCCCTGTGCGTTGGCACACTTCGCACATGCCTTACGACGGACCTGCTTATATCGCATTAGAATAGTAACGAACACTCGTAACAAGTAACATGGAAAATAACAAGTACAATTGAACTCGAATCAGTATCTTGTTTAATCAGTATCAGTATCACACACACTCCTTTTTTCTCACAGGATGTGGCATTTCTATTTATACTGGTACTCGCTGTCAGTCGTTGCCAAAATCTATACAGAGACTTGGAGGTTCAAATGTGAGAGACAGAGACTTGGAGGTTCACAATGAAAATAAAACATAGAAGTAGCACAATATACCAAAGAAAGGAAACTCAAAAAGGAAGCTTAATTTAGAAACATACGTCACAAACATCAGAGCTGGGATATCGCATTAGTATAGTAACGAACACTCGTAACAAGTAACATGGAAAATAACAAATACAATTCAACTCGAATCAGTATCTTGTTTAATCAGTATCAGTATCACACACACTCCTTTTTTCTCACAGGATGTGGCATTTCTATTTATACTGGTACTCGCTGTCAGTCGTTGCCAAAATCTATACAGAGACTTGGAGGTTCAAATGTGAGAGACAGAGACTTGGAGGTTCAAATGTGAGGGACAGAGACTTTGAGGTTCACAATGAAAATAAAACATAGAAGTAGCACAATATACCAGAGAAAGGAAACTCAAAAAGGAAGCTTAATTTAGAAACATACGTCACAAACATCAGAGCTGGGAACAACCAATAAATGTCAAACTGACGAACAAACCAAACACAGATGTTTGAAATACAGTTGAACCCGTAGTAATGTCCAAGTGTCTCATGCGGTATAATATTTTTATGCGTGTGTTTCGGGGTTTAATGAGTACCATGAATGACTCATAGAGCTGCAAGCAGTTGCCCGTCCCTGGCTTGGGCATATTGGTTCCAAAGAAGGGAGAGAGCCAGCACCATATGATAAGCGCACTACCCATGCCTCATCTAGGGCTCGAACTATTGCCCAAAACAGACGACTAGCCTCTAACCACACTGCCATCGGGTCAGCATATGATATTCGCCTTTCTCATTTATGTAATACAATGACTTGTCCATCCAAAGAGGCAGATCATAGAAATCCTTAAAGTTTAATAATTTATCGTCTGACAGTGTACATCAGATATTACCGGCAGTACAGTGCCTTGCTGCCTGTTTTAAAAACAGCAGAGCGTTATTTTATGCTTTAAATTTGTATTTGAGCATAAGTATAAAACAGACACTCTTCAGATCTATAAACTGTATTGCAATTGCTCTTCCCTCCTTTCTTATAAATTCAGTCAATTTTTCTTCTTTTTCTGACATGGGGAAATTTTATTACACTGCTGGACAATTGCTAAGGACGGATCATAAACGGCTATATAGCGCAAAAAAAGTAAGTGTGGTTGGATGCCAAGTGAAGTAAAATAATGTCAGAATGCCAGAACATTACAAGAAAGATAATTTATTGTGCTCTGAAATCCAGAAGGCTTTGGAACGTGTTCAAGGGACAAACGGGCCATTTTGTGCAGAATACATAAACGTGAAAAAAATGCAATTACCGTCCGCAGGCGTTCCGGCGTAAGATGTCAATACGGGATGTGGCCACCATGGAGGGCGATGCAAGATTCCACACGTCGTGTCATGCTTTGCACAACATTATCAAGCAGCTGTTGGGGTAATTTATCCCATTCCTCTGTCAGTGCACAGATGAGGGTGTCCTTGTTTATTGGAGGGCATTGGCGACCAGCAAGACTCCTCCTCAAAGCATCCCACACATTTTCAATGGAATTCAGATCTGGAGAACGTGCTGGCGATACGAGGCGTTGAATATCCTCGCTCTCAAGACACTCCTGGACAGCGACTGTTCAATGACATGTTGCGTTGTCGTCCATGAAAATGATTCTATCACCGACAGCACCACGGAACATGCGAACATGAGGTAGCAGAACATCATAAATGTATCGTTGGGCAGTCATAGTCCCAGTTGGAAGCACATAGAGGGACGTACGGCCGCTGATCATGATGCCAGACCATACCATGACACTACATGTCGGATATCGGTCCCTTTCCTGTATGTTTGCTGGACAATATGCAGTACCACTATCACGCCAGATCAGTTGTCGTCGACAATCAGACGATAGACTGTATCTACTCTCATCTGAGAAGAGGACAGCAGACCAGTCATTATCAGTCCAATTGCGATGTTCATGGCACCATTGCAAACGGGCGGTACGGTGACGTCTGGACAATGGGATGTACACAACAGGACGGCGGGCGTATAGTCCTCCTTCATGCAAACGTCTGGCAACAGTTTTTCGGGAGATCCGCTTGCCAGTAGCAGCCATAAACTGATTTGCTACCTCACTAGCTGTGCTGCTCCGGTGTCTTTTTGTTGATAGCACTATGTACCGATCTTCTGCAGGTGTCGTACTGCGAACACGACCTCCCCGTGACGTTTGCTACACTCTCCATTTGTTTGAAATGATTTCCAAAGCCTTGAAACAACACTGTGGCTGACGTCGAACTCGCTGGCAACATCTGTTATTTTTCGCCCTTCTTCAATCTTGCCAATAATGCGGCCACGCGTAAAATCATCTAGGTAATGTCGGGAAGACAAACTGAAAATTGTAAGTTCGTCAATTGATTCTTTTCCTTTCAACTTTGCGTTTGAACAACAACGGTCAATACGCGTCAAATCCTTTATATCTCTTATCAGCGCTACGACGTCATGAACAAGTTCGGCAATCCAAAATTTGCGTACGTACAGCACGTCTTACTGTATCCCGCACTTATGCTAATTTCCACAATTTCCTGCCTTCCATTTTATGGTTGATATCGTTGCTATTGTCATCCGTCCTTAGCAATTGTCCGGCAGTGTATTATATAGACTGCATGAATTCTTTGGAGGAAATTTATTGTTTGAAACCTATTTTGGTTAGAAACCTAAAACATCTCAAACATGAGGTCCTTAAAACACGGGAATTTATTTTCCTTTGCCCCGCACCGAAAAACGTGATTAACAGTGACCGGATCATGAATACTGAGCTAGCCTTAATATGTACAGTTCCGTGTTCTTCATCAGATGACCTTTGCGTATTCTTTGTGTCTCACATGACAGAATTCTCAGAGTAACCATCCACTTATATGCATTACAGTAAGAATGGTACTAATTTCCGAAAATATCCGGTAACAGCAAAAGTTCTCGTTTTCTGCATACATGAAAAAGAAAGCTGTTTTTCACTTACACAGTATCTTATTTCAATTTATTGCATAGTCTCCATTATTAGCGATGACCTGCTCCTATCGTTCGGTTAGCTGTTTGATTACCTTATCAAAGAATGTAGCTTTATTGGAGTCAAAAACCGTTTGAATCACCATTTCTTTCATGGTGTTACCAGCCATGTGATCTTGTAGTGACAAGAAAAACTGAAAATTTATTGCTGCTAATTTTGGTGAATACAATGGATGTGGCAAAATTTTCCAGCCAAGCTCCTGCAATTTGTGTTGTTATCATAGTCTAATGCGTTATCGTGATGGAAGACAATACCCTTGAGGTTCTTCAAACAAGGCCTCATTTAATCTGTTAAGTTGCTCAGAGAAGAGACTCGCGGTAAATGTATGGTTCAGTACTAAGGTAATTTACCTTGCTATTCCACCAAACGCAAAGCATGATCTTCTTTGGGTGGAGGTCAGCTGTTCGAGTCATCCCTGAAGCTTCCAATTTTTTTCAAAACGATTTCGTTCGCTTAATTTTCTTGTGTAGTACCCATATTTTGTTTCAGTCACCGTTCGATTCAAGAATGGATTAGTTTTGTACCTAGCTTGTAGAGATACCCTTATTGTCACTGTATCCATTTGGTTCTTAGCCAATGTGATACCCACTGATTCAGTTTTCTGACAGTTCCAACAGTCTGAATTCTGATCATTCGTCCTCGTGGGTCCGGGTTGGAATCCCGGTTAGGCATGGATGTTGTGTTTATCTTAAGGTACTGGCTCCCTCCCTTCTCAGGAACCAGTTGACCTAAATTAGGGACGGCGACTGCTTATATCCCATTGAGTTGTTCACGGTGGTCGAAAAAACTTCCAAACAAAACAAAAATTCTCCTCGTGGCAGTTGTTCGGTGAACTGACAGTCTATCAGCAATATCCTCGTAGGTTTGATGAGGGTCAGAATCAGTTATTTCCAACGTTTCTTCGTCACACACTTCAGAAGGGCGTCCAGAAAGGAATTCAACTTCAAGCTTTCTATTACTCGAACGGAAGTACGCGTATTAATCTCTGCATGTTCGTTCACTTACAGATTTCGTCTCGTATATTGTATACATATTTGTTTCGTTCACTTAGCGAGTCCTCGGCGGCATACTTTTTTTATGGAACACGAAAAGCAAATAGTGAAGAATGTGCACTTTGTCAAAATTCATGTTAATAGCTCAAATCATCATCATCAATAACAATGGGAAAGATTCCCGTAGGTTTCTGTTGCCATAAGGCATCAGATAATACTACAAATGCTACACGCTAAAGGAGTTGAAATATTTTTATTGCCGCAAAGAAGCTCCAGGTGACTAACTACACAATGCTGTCATCTGCTCTATGCTTTGGAAGCCTAATACAAAGCTTCTTTGATACAGAACCTTAAATGTTAAGAACTTATGCAGTTATTCAATAAATTGTAATGAAACCTGAATTTTTGCGCTTAGTAATTAAGAGCAAATGTAGGAACAAAAGAAACGTACAGCTTCGAATTTTTAGTCATAGTGGCTGGGATTTGATAAAGATAATATTATTTTTTGGATGTGAAATTACAACAACAAATCTGCGTAAACATTACCCTGGGAAAATATGGACTTGCCATCTAGATTCCACGGTAATTGTGGAGCAGATGTGTATCAGGAATGTAATTTATTTTCCATGCACTTCGGGTTGAACGAAATATGAATATATTTTCCTCCATTACAAGCCACCAAAAGAGCTGTTCATCAGATTATGCCTATCAGTGGGGATTAAACCGAAAAATGAAGACTTCTATTTATTGTAGTATTCTATCCACACTCTAGGGTCTTTTTTTAATTTTGCTGAATTGTCAGATTTTAGCTGATTATAGTGCTACTGCTTGTATGCAGGGTCAGGGCGGTTCCACTATCTCTCACTTTGTGAAATAACTTCAGTTACCCAAACTGAGTACCAGACATAGCACAAAAATCAAAAGCGCAGTTGTTCCGATATAAAGTTATCTAGAAGCACTGAGAAAAATAGTTTTAATAATCGATAATAAAGAATTAGGGAAACTTTGAAGAAATCGCCAACACTGTCTCCAGTGAAAAGACTCTCTGGAAACAAAGTTCAGAAAATAAAAATTGAGAGCACATTACGTGCAGAGGTTTTAAGTGCATACTCATTACCATGACATACAGTATATAGAGATTGAGGAAGAGTGTGGTGCAATTCGAATGATTCCTTTAAGTAAGTAATTTAGTAGTAAAAATTTTCCTTCAAAAATTTAAAAATCCCTACTTCTTGTTTTTCCTTTATAGTAAAATAGACTACGATCAAAAGTACTGAAGACTGCATTGCAAAAACGGTTGACAAAAGCGCCGAAGAGCTTAAGAATTATGACAAGCGCATCTTAATACAAATCGAAGCAACTACAAGTAAACAACGGTGCGCGTGAAAGTCATGAAACTGTTGTGACGTGCCTGCCCAGCAGGACGCACACGATATAAATGCAGATAGCAGCGATAATGAACGTCTGCGTATCTCAGTCGGAAGAGCGACTTGTTCCGGAATAAGTGGACTCTGGTTCGATCCCCGGCGTGGACCAAAAATGACGGAGAAATTTACTTCGTTATACTGTATAAAAAACACCAGATACTGAGCTCTGTTAATCAGTGTTATTCTTGGTCTTCAGATGGACAAGATAGTGAACTTAAGCGAGTTTGACATAGGCCAAATTGTAATGACAAGACGACTGGGTCAGAGCATTTCCGAGACGGCGAGATTTGTGAAGTGCTGACGGTCAGTTGTGGTTAGTATTTTCAAAAAGTGGTCCTGGGAGGAGAAAAGCACAAATCACCGGCAAGGTGTAGTCTGACCATGGCTCATCGATTCTAAAGATGAGCTAAGACTATACTGTGTGTTGCAAGCCGACAGAAGGAATACTGTGGCCTAACTCGCCAGTAATTTGAATGCTGGTGATGGGAATAACGAACATCGAAGGATGGGAATTATGTATATCACACAGTACATCGAACCCTGGTAAAAATGGGGCTGCGTAGCCGCAGGTTCCTCTGAGTGCCAATTTGGAAGAAGGTCGTCTGGTCCGATGAATCTCGCTTCCATGTGGATGGCCGGATACGTGTGCGTCGTATACCTGGGGAAATGTTGATAGTTGAATGCACCGTGGGACGAACACAAGCCGGTGGAGGAAGTGTAATGCTTTGGGAAATGTTCTGCTGGAAAACTCTGGATCCAGTCATTCATGTGTAGGCAACTATGACGTCTGCCACCTATATAAACATCATTACAGACCAAGTATTCCCTTTCATGGCAACGGTATTCCCCTCTAGTAGTGCCTTCTTTCACAGGATAATGCACCATGCCACACAACCCGGATTGTTCGAGAATAGTTCTAGGAACATGAGGAAGACTTCCGGGTATTTCCTTGGCCTCTAAAGTTCAACAGACATCAATCCAATCGAGCATCTGTGGTTTGCTTTGGAACAGCAAATCCGATCTGCGGCGGCTCAACCACGTAACTTCCAAGAGTTAAAGCATGTGCTGGTAACGTCTTGGTACCAAATACCGCAAGACACCTTTAGAAACCTTGTAGCGTCCACACTTCGACGTGTAAGAGCTGTTTCGCTGGCACGTGAAGGACCAACATCAGATTAGTCAGGTGATCATAATGGTTTGTCTCTTCGGTGTACCTAGTGAATAAATGTGCTATTTACGACTATGCCATGCATCCATCTAGAAGCATTGCATTTTTTTTATACACTGAGTGGCCACTTTATTATGACCACCTGACAGTTTTAAGCAAATGAGCTATGGCTGCACGCTGTTTCCGCCAGAGGGCGAGGCTAGTATAAAAAGGGAAAGCTTAATGCTTGCGACAGAAGTAAAAGTGATTTTTGGGTAACGAGATGGGTAAAAAATGCGATTTGACGGACTTTCAACGTGGGATGATTGTAGGAGCTCGGAGCTATGGAGCGAGTATCACCTAAGCCGCCGCATTCGTGAAATGTTCCAGAGCAGCTGTTGTTAAAGTGTTTAAAGACTGGACTATCAGCCAAAAACTGGGTCTCAACGTGCAACGTGTGGTCATCATCGACTAGTGACTGCTTGGGCGGAACGGAGAGTGTCCAGACTGGTAACAGACAACAGAAGGGCAACAGTGCAGCAAATTACAGACCATCTCAATCAAGGATCCCCTCAAATGATCTGTGCACGCACTGTTCGCCGTACACTGCATCGGATGGTATATGGCAGTCGTAGGCCTGTTTGAACACCTTTGCTGTCTGCAGTTAACAAGAGAAAGCGTCTCCAGTTCGCACAGGAGCACAAGGATTGGACAATCGATAATTGGAAACAAATTATGTGATTCGATGAATCACGTTTCCACTTGCACCATGCCGATGGCCGAGTGAGAATTTGGCGGAAACAGCACGAAAGCATGGACCCCAAATGCATTGCTGCAACCCTTCAAGCTGGTGGAGGCAACGTTATGGTTTGGGGAATGTTTTGCTGGCATGCTTTGGGCTTTTTAATTCGTGTTGATCAACGTCTGACTGGCACATCATATCTAAATATCGTTGCGGACCAAGTGCATCCTGTCATGTGGATTGTTTATCCCAATGGCGATGGTTACTTTCAACAAGATAATGCGTCCTGCCATAGTGCTCGTATTGTTTCAGGAACATGCCGGTGAGTTTACTTTCCTTAGGTGGCCTCCACAATCTCCTTATCTCAACCCCATTGAGAATTTGTTAGATGAAGTTGAAAGAGCCATCAGACAGCTGGATCCACAACCCTGCAATCCCACACTCCCGGAAAGAGCTATTCATCAAGCATGGTCTCAGATTCCACAAACCACCTATCAACATCTCGTGGAGTCCATGCCAGGAAGAATCGACGCAGTATTAAAGGCAAAAGGTGGCCCAACGAAGTACTGAAGGGTTGGTCATAATAAAGTGGCCACTCAGTGTATAAGCAGTCCCCATGCTGATTTTTATAACTGAAATTTTTTAAGAAAAGATTTCTGAAAATATTCAGTTGTTGTTAACTTTTCAGTTTCTTTTGGAAAACTGTAGAGCAAAAATTCTTCGTTTTCTGGTCCGTGGATCGGTTTTGGTAACAATCAGGCCACATTATTTTAGAGTTCGCCATTTGTTCTAAACCAGTAAGGTTAATGATCACGTTTTGCATTTTAAAAGATCTCCGTGAAGCATAAGATAGAACAGGACAGTTGTATTCGCTGTGTGGTCATAGTAATTTCGTGCTTCAGTTGCAACTTCAATCAGACAGCCTTTTTCTAAAGTACGGACGCTTCTGTGAAGCCCCAGATGAGCTCTGCCATATGCGTATTTATTAGACCCATTTGGTCAGATTTGCACAAAATGGGTCTGGGTTCGAATCCCGGTGAGTCATGGACGTTGTGTTTGTCTTACGGCACTGGCTGTTTCTCCCTTCCATGGAACTAGTGGCCCTAAATAAGAGACGGGCGACTGCTTGTAGCCCATCGAGTTGCTCACGGTCCTCGTTAAACCTTCAATAAAAAAAATCAAATTTGCATACTTTGAGTAATAAAAAATTCAGTGACTTTCACTCCTAGCAAGCATTAGGACCTTCAGTATTTGATTTTCACCTTTCGTTTTACTTTTTGTGTCAATGTTTTAACCACTCATTATTTTTTCCTGCACAACGTTATACAGTATACCACGACGTCGTAAAAGGCTGAAAACCAGTTACATTTAACGTTCAACTGAAACTGGTACAAAAGGTCTAAAATAGGATTGTGATTTTAAATCCCGTGACAACTCTCGTATGATGGAAATACTGCACAATAAATCTGACCGTCTTTTATAAAGCGGAAAGGCTTTATAACAGACGATCAGGAGGTTCAAGAGGTGCCTTTAAACTTCAATTGGTGGCTATTTTAACAGTTCAAGTGCTTCCGACAAATGTCACATACAAACTTTCCCATTTGGGCATTTTTTGATGCTTTTGTTCCAACCTTCCAATGTTTTGCTTCACAAAATGTATTCTCACCTCCCGGATTACTCATTTTCTATTATTGGCACTGGCCACTTGACTACTAATTTTTCCCTTTTCGTGACTTCTCTTGACGTCGTACGCCGTGACGTCACGTCCAAAAAGCACTGTCCGAGCATGTATTTGAGCCGTTACCAAGCACGACTCCGGCTTCGTTTCTTGTGATACAGTATTATACGAAACTGAGTTGTTGCCGTTTGCGTAGAAGAAAGTATAGGAACCAATGTTAGCGTTTTACATGCACAGATGTCTGCAGAGAGGAACCTTATAGCAAAACCTAATCATCTGTTTCATTTGAGATAGTGAAACACTTGTATTATTTTTATTAATATATTATTAATTTTGCCAACTAAATATGATTTATATTCCGTGTGATTCTTTGGATCTCCTTTGATATAAATTATTCCGGATAATCGATACTCAATACGAAAGAGTTTGTTTTGACTAATATTCGCTCACAAGAGATACCAAAATTTGTGATTCATTTTGGTGATATTTGCTATCAGATCTCTTCAGAAAAATTGATAGATATTGATATAAAAAAATAAATGGAAATGTATATGCCTCAAACATTTGCGTGGCTGGCGGCTCAGTGTCATTGTTCAAGCCCCGCATAACGTTGTTTGATTAAAGAATTGTTGGAATGTAAGAGGTTAGAGGCTGTGAAAACAATCTGGTAGGAGAGGCAGACTGCGGGAGATTCTTCCCTGTGGAGAGCTCAAGCAACACTGCTAGCTAAGTCATTCACCTATTTTCTTGCCCTCATGACATAAGTTCTTCTAGAGAATTTTTCCCGAAAAAATGTGAATAAATAATCCGCGATTCAAAAAAAGTAATTTGATCTGTTTTCCAAAACTTTCAGACTCCTACAAGAAAGGGAAGTTAAAAATCTAATTTCTCACGAAAATCCAATAAATAAGTAATTTCATTTAACCAACTGAGATTTTTTAATTATCGGTGTAAGACCGTCTTCAGTTTAACGTTGTATATAGTTTAGCGGATTTAAATATACGCATGTCACAGGAGACTCTCAGCTTGATTGAATAGCGTGTTTTATAATTATTTTAACTGAGAAGTCAAACATTCTGTACCAAATTCAACAAGAAAGATGACACCGAATTTTCAGGTGTAACAAGCACGTCTGTTGAATCCGTTCTGACGCAAATTAAATTTATCAAAGCTATTCAAAGTCAATGGAACCGGTATGGAAAACAATAGTGTCTGACGGAAGAAAAATGATTTTCAATCGGGTTTTTAATTTCTCAGATATTGCTGTAAACGGAATCGTGAGCTTACGCCTTCTGGTTGCAGACTTGTGCGTTAAGAAAAACATGAACTTATATGAGAAACATATCGCACCGAAAACACAAAACATGAACTTATATGAGAAACATATCGCACCGAAAACGCTCTCCAACACCGAAATAATTTTTCAAATCGGACTCTTACAAACAGAGATATCGTCAAAAATAAGATGTAACTTTACGTCCCCTGGTGGGAAAACCATGCATTATTTTTGGAAGAAAGAATTCTCAAAAGGTTTATCCATATGTGCGGTATCGGTCCAAGAAAAAAAATGTAGTCGAGTTTTCAGGAGCCCAGATTTTGCTACAAATACATCAGAAGCAGAAATTAACACTTGTGCCCCCTGGTGGCCAGCCCATTCTTTGCCAAACATTAGAAATAATGTGAAAAATATTTTCCATCATTTGTTCTATGCGATACAGGAATAATTTTTCAAATCGGAGTTTTAGAAACAGAAATAACGCAGAAAACTAAATTTACCTTTGTGCCCCTAGCGGAAAGTCTATGATTTACTTGAAAATTCTGAATTTATAGGAAAAACATTTCGCACCGGAAACACTATCCAACAAAGAAGGAATTTTTCAAATCGGACTCTTAGAAGTAGAGATATTGACAAAAATAAGATATACATCTACGCCTCCTGGTGCAGAAACCATGCATTATTTCCGGAAGAAAATGTTCCTAAAACGTTTATCGACATGAGTAGTATCGGTCTACAAACGACTTTGTTTTCAATCGAGAATTTAGAAGCTCATATTTTGCTACAAATATATCAGAAGCGGAAATTAAGACTTACGCCACCTGGTGGCCAAACCGTTTTTTACAAAAATTGGAAATTATATGAAAAGTATTTCCCATCAAGAGCTGTATCCGGTGCAGAAAGAATTTTTCAAATCGGAGATTTAGAAACAGAGATATAGGGAGAAAGCAATTTACCTTTACGCCCCTAGCGGAAAGTCAACGAATTACTTGAACATTTTGAAATTATATGAAAAACATGTCACACTGAAAACACTATCCAACAAAGAAGGAATTTTTCAAATCGGACTCCTAGAAGTAGAGATATTGACAAAAATAAGATATACATCTACGCCCCCTGGCGTAGAAACCTGCATTATTTTAAGAAAAAAATGTTTCTAAAAGGTTTGTCGATATGAGTAGTATCGGTCTACAAACGACGTTTTTTTCAATCGAGAATTTAGAAGCTCATATTTTGTTGCAAATACATCAGAAGCGGAAATTAAGACTTACGTCCCCTGGTGTCCAAACCATTTTTTTTTTTACAAAAATTTGATATTATGTGCAAACGATTTCCCATCAGGAGCTGTATCTGGTACAGAAAGAATTTTTCAAATCGGAGATTTAGAAGCAGAGATATTGAGGGAAACGCCAATTACCTTTACGCCCCTAGCGGAAAGTCTATGAATTACTTGAAAATTTTGAAATTATATGAAAAACGTGTTACACTTAAACACTATCCAACAAAGAAGGAATTTTTGAAACAGGACTCCTAGAAGTAGAGATTTTGACAAAAATAAGATATACATCTACGCCCCCTGGCGGAGAAACGAGAAACTGTGGAATATTTTAAGAAGAAAATATTCCGAAAACGTTTATCGATGTAAGTGGCATCAGTCCAACAAAGATTTTTTTCAATCGATATTTCAGGAGCTCAAATTTGATGGCAAATGCACCAGAAGCAAAAATTAACACTTACGTCCCCTGGTGGTCAAAGTATTCTTTACCAAAAATTTCAAATTATATACAAAAGATTTTCAATCAAGAGGTGTATTCGCTGAAGAAAAAAAAAATTCAAATCGGAGATTTAGAAGAAGAGTTATCGGGGAAAATGTAATTCACTTTTACGCCCCCTAGCGGAAAATCTATGCGTAATTTGAAAAAGTAACTATATCTAAAATGCTCTTCGACATAAATGGAATCGAAAGATCAAAGAATTTTTTCAATCGAATGTTTAGAAGCAAATATGTGGAATAAAACGTATTTTTGAATTCAACATCATCTGCATTTACGTCCTCTAGCGGCGAAATTGTACATCGAAAAAAAATGAAATAAAGGATCATCATTCGCATATTTCAAGATTCCCAATGCAAAAAGAATTTTTCAAATCGGACTAATAGTTGCAGAGATATCGTGGGTACAGACGGACGGACACACCGATAACATAAGCACGATCTTTTTTTACGAAAAGCGTGCTAACAAAAAATGAACTCACTGCACTGTAGTTGGTCCGAATACAGATGACTAACGGAGAGTCTAACTTCTAAAACTAACCAGCTGTTTCACAGCACAAATTTTGTGCACAAGATAGACGGTACTGCAGTGCTGTAAGTGTATGAAATTTCATGCATGAGTTTCATGTATGTATGTGTCCGGATTTTCATCTCATATCCTTATCGCAGCTGAGTTCAGGAACACGGTTTTGGAGGTTCTAAAACTCCACAGACCATTTGGTTCCAACTGGGTGATCGAGGTACTATTAACCGAAATGCGCGTACTTGAGATGGCGTTGTCTCCCGTCTACCGGATATACTTGGATTGAAATCTATACAACCCTTTACTTTACGCAATTCTTGCTTTGTTCAGTGATCTGAGATATGTCCCTTTGCACAGTTGGTCTTGATAACGAATACCTGCTTTATCTGGGATCGCGCCTAAGTTCAACAATACGAAGGGGAATATCTCTGACAATTCAATCGCCGGGGGCAACTAAGGTTACCGGAAAACAAAAGGTAGTTCCGCAAAATGAGTAATAAGCATTTTAATTATAGAATAGTTCAGCAATTTCTATGAAACTTTCTACATGTATAAATAACAAGAACTATGATTTTCCTTAAATTTCAGATCACAAAATAATATACCAAAAAGCCAGGTTATTCTGGAAAACAAGTAAAATATCTTTCATTGTGAAACGGTTCAGCGATTTTAATGAAAACTTAGAAAGGAATTTCATGTGACCTCATTGATCATATATCCTTTGATGTGGCCAGGCTTCACTGGATTTATAATAGGCAACACATTGTGCTGGAAAGAAAGAAGACAAGAAAACGAATGAAATGTATTGTAATGAGACACCTCTTAGAAGCAACACAACAAAAATTTCGTTACTGGGAATTTCAAGATCGTTATTGACACATCCCAAAATCATAGTCTAAACAAATATACATTTCATATTTGCACCACAGAACGTAAAAGCCGGCAGAGACTAGCTGTGTATGTGGCAATTTACTGATGATAGAATGATACGTATTTTGAAAGAAAGTTTGAGTCATTAGAAATCGAGTCCAAGTTTTAAAGAAAATGGAAAACTTTATAAAATGCTCGCTTTTGAGTTTTTTATTTTATTTTTCAACTGAGTTTTTTTGAGCACAGCAAAACACAAATGGAGGGGAAATGACTTAGTTTTGGCGGTATTGGTTCATAGCATATATCAATTCACCATTGTGACTGAAAGTAAATTATTAACTTGTTTTCCACTTAACATTACGGTGTGCCTCAATTGTTTTTACACAAATTTTTAAGCAATTGCAAAAGTATCACAAACACTGAAACTGATTGTTATGCTCGGAATATAGTTCTTCAGTCAATTCTTATTAGGCTGAGAATTAAAAAAAACATAACTGTCAAATTTCTAGTGTTTGCTACCAGATGCAAAAATAGCTTTTTTGTGCTTGATGCCCACCAGGAAATTATAATAACAAAGCATTGAGAGAGCATTACTAGTGGCAAGTATGCACAGATATACACCTGGATTAAGCTAGACGGTTACAACTTCGAGAACAGAAATTTTACATTCATTCTTCACATAGAGTATTCCTTAGAAAAAATATTACTAACTTTCAGCTCCCAAGCATATTACATATAACTCGTGTAATTAATTGTTATCCCTGAGCTTGTTATTATCGGAACTCTTCCAGAAGAGAATTTATGGCTTTATCTTGGGCAATTTTTTCATTCTTTTCTACAAAAAATAGAAACAATATCAAGGCTTTGTTTTTCATCTTGACGATTCTTGCACTAACTCAGGGTAATTTATAATAAATTGTTAGAACTCAACACTCATCTTATTT
Organism: Macrothele yani; assembly: GCA_039090855.1. Classification (NCBI taxonomy): domain Eukaryota; kingdom Metazoa; phylum Arthropoda; class Arachnida; order Araneae; family Macrothelidae; genus Macrothele; species Macrothele yani. Next base: position 80,859,459 of record CM077012.1, read on the forward strand.
CCATCTGAATTGAAACCATTTCGAGCATACAAAATGTGTTACACGCGAGACTGTTCCTTTTTTTTTCACTGGAAAATTTCAGTTAGTATTCTGAATTGAATTAAAATCCAGAAAAGCACAATGCTTTGGGAAAAGGAAGGGGATTGAACGAAACAGAGGAGGAGCGGTTCCACTGACAAGTGTATATGCTGTCTTCAGCACTTTTGGTTATGGTATTTTGATGTTTTAAGGCTGCCTTTTTGCAAATTTCTTGTTGAACATACAACACAAGCACTTAAGTCTAACAAAATAAAGAACAGCCAAGATTCGTATATACCAATGAGCCATTAATTACATTATGACCACCTGCCTAATAAACTGCAGGGTCCCCAGCAGCCTGGAAAACAGGGGCCACTCGGCGAGGCATCAATTTGATGAGGTGGGGATAGGTATCCTGGGGTATCTGGTACCATAATGTCAACAGCAGGTCCTCCAGTTCCCGTACACTTCGGGGTGGTGGTGATTTAGCGCGAACCCGCTTTTCCAAGTCGAACCACAAATGTTCGATTGGGTTCATCTCAGGTGAATTTGGAGGCCAAGATATAACGAAGTAAATTTCTCCGTCATTTCTGTCCATGCCAGGATTCGAACCCGGATCCCCTCATTCCGGAATAAGTCACTCTACCAATTGAGCGAAGCGGACGTTTTTTTATTCTGATTCCTATCTGCCTTTATGTCGTGTGCGTCCTTCTGGCAGGTACGTCACATCTCCTGGTACGTTACATCATCTCCCCCTTATTATTATTTTTTTTTGAAGTGCTGGAGAAAGGATTCTCTTATTTTTCCTATCTCGCGGTGTGGAAAGAACATCACACCAATGCGAGATTTTGAACGGTCGGGTCATCCGGATAGTTCGGGCGCCATTATAATGAAGTTAATTTCTCCGTCATTTCTGTCCACGCCAGGATTCGAACCCGGGTCCCCTCATTCCGGAATAAGTCACTCTACCAATTGAGCTACGCGGACGTTTTTTTATTCTGATTCCTATCTGCCTTTATGTCGTGTGCGTCCTTCTGGCAGGTACGTCACATCTCCTGGTACGTTACAAAGACATTAACAGAAAACCACCAGCATGTTCCTCGAACCACTCCTTGATGATTCTGGCAGTGTGGCATGGCGCATTATCCTGTTGGTAATGGCCATCACCAGCAGGGAACACAGTTGCCATGAATGGGTGAACTTGGTCCGCAACGATGTTCAGATACCTGACAGCTGTCAGGGCTTGTGCTATTGGGATAATGGTGTCCCAAGAAAGCATCGCCCACAACATAACACCGCCACCACCATCCTGTTTCCGCAAAACAGTGCATCCAGGTACCATAGTTTCCGTTGGTAATCAGCGTATCCGCGCTCGGCCGTCTACGTGATGCACCAGGAATTTTGATTTGTCAGAGCAGGCCACTTTCTTTCAATCATCTACGGTCTAATCTCGATGATCCTGGGTCCATTTAATGCGTTGTTGGCAATGACACGCAGTGAGCACGGAGACCCGGCTAGGTCTTCGGCTGCGCAGGCCTATGCGCTGAAGGCTGCGATGAACTGTGTGCTGTGACACATTGCCCCTGATCACCACTGTTGTAGCTGGGGGTGATTTGTCGCACTGTGGCAGTGCAGTCGCTGTGAACAATGCACGACACTCTCCTCTGGCATCAATGAGCTGGGGACGACACTCACGGCTGGACGACGGTTCGTCGTTTGGCCATCTGTGCACCACTTTTCATACGAACTCACTACAGCGACACGTGAAGAACCCACAAGCCGCGCCTTTTCCGAGATCGTAGTTCTGAGCTGCCGGACCATCACAATTTGTCCTTTATAAAACTCCGAAAAATCGACAGCTTTTTCCATTTTGATTCCGAACATTCTACTAACCGAAAGCCGGTCCTCGGGTTGTATATATACTGCTCTTTGAACTTCACCTGTGCGACCGTTCGGTCTCCAGGCCCACTACAGTTTCTACAGTCGTGTGACTTCTGGATTTAGAAGGAATAAAGCAGTCAGTTGAACTTTAACGTAAATTGTTCTCATTCATATGGATATTTGCCATTCTTCATTTTGTTAGACTTAACGACGGTGTTGTATTTACCAAAACAAGAAATATGCAAAACGTCTTTAAAACTTCCAAACGTGACATAGTCATATTAAAAAAAATAAAACTAAGAAGCTCTTCTCTTTCCGGTGTACTCAATAAGCCCCCTCTCTCTCTCTCTCTGACTAGGCACTAAGTCCATAATCAGTGAAAACTGAACGGGGAATAGGCATCGACAAAATGCATTTTATGTCCTGATCTACTACATTTATCTGTAAATATGTTTTTTCCTTCTTCACTGCGGTCGATCGTATCTGTCTGGTAATAAATTCAGACTTTTATTCACTCCAGATAAATAAGAAGCCAGCATTTCCTACGGGTAACAATGAAATATCACTTTTTTTTTTAGGGCTCCGTAAGGAATACACTTTCGCTTATATAACATCTTCAAATCGATCAGAAATTGTGATAAGCAGACTTACAGGTTTAACAAAAACCCGTCGTAACTGTAATCGAGCAGTCTAGGAGGGCCCTGGCCCCTGACTTCTCGAACCGCGGGTCTCAGTTCGAATCCTGGAACATAACCTGGTGTTTGATCTTCCAGCACTAGTTCTCACTCTTCGCTGGGAATAAGAGGCACTAAATTAGGGATGGGCGACTCCAGGTAGCCTTAAAGGCTTACAACGTTCTTTTAACGTTGACACAACAACATCACCAAAAAGATGAAGCAGACTGCTTTTGTTTGCAAAGCACCAAGATATTTGAAGATTGATTTCAGTGCACTGTCCCACACGTACCTTATTACTGAATGAATTCCTGATTTATATATAATAGTTGCGGCCCGTTTTTTGTCCAAAATTTAAAGCAACATGTCCGTCACTGTGATACATTAACTTTTACTTATTATTTCACAAAACTATGGGTATATTTAATGTCTGTGAGATGAGTACTAGCACGCCAGCGATACGTTGACAGACGTGACAATGACGCATATAGCGTGTGTATGCAGGGTAGATTACCGTAATCTGTATTATGCAGGGTGATTCATAAAGAAGTATACAGTTTCAACGCACTATAAAACAATAACAATGTATGATATTTTATGTTACCTGTAACAGAATTGTAGAGGAATGTTTCAAGTTTTTTTAGAGACAGTCACAGATGTTCTATGTGTGCACCCTTAGTCACACGACACACATCGAGCCGGTAATCCATTTCTGCCCAAACGCGAGGTAATGATCACTGTCAGTGATCATCTTGTATGGAATCATTTTTAGCTTCTTTCTCAAAATTCTCCGGACAGTGGGCTATGAAATCTGCACTTCACGACTCACCCTCCGCGTTGATTTTCCCGGGCTTTGTTGAATGGCGGTGCAAACACTATCGACGACTTCTTCCGATACACGCGGTCGTCCACGACTTTAAAGTTTGCACAAACAGCCCGTAGTTTCAAATTTTTTATGCCAATCGTAGATAGATTTTCCGGTTGGAGGTTCTTTTCCGAATCGTAATCGAAAATGCCGTTGCACAACAGTTACAGATTCCGTTTTGCTTAATTCAAGAACACAAAACGCCTTCTCCACTGCAGACGCTGCCATTTTGACTGACTAGTCACGTGACACGCGCGCTATCGCCTACGTCAATTCCCTCAGTAGCGGGACACAAACTTTATGAGTACATCTACCTAACGGTTCGCAGTTGTGGTCCGTGTCTTCAACTGTTACTGTTTAACAGCATCTGGAAACTGTATACTTCTTTGTGAATCACCCTGTATTTTCGTTCTCCAAATTATGTAATGTCGGAATTGTAGCGAAATAAAGCTCAGCTCAGTATTTTGCAATCGAAAGAAGTCTGGGTGGAAACATTTCAATTTTTTCAGATACTTCATGCAATTAAAAAACACTTCGTGATACACAGACAATTAAACAAATAAATGAAATATGGCATGAAAATGTGTCTACCTAGATGAAAAAAATTATCATCATGCCAAACCTTTCAGCTACTTTTACTTTAACTATGTATGTATATATTGACTAACAGGCACTATTTCATAAACAGTTCATGCACAATTTCAGTTTTAAAAGCCGGGTTCTCTCTCTGAAGGACAGTTTAAATGTGGCAAGAGAATGAATTCATTCTATCAAGAATGATAAGAAATGACTGTTGCGTTTTTTTTTCTTTCTTTTTTTCTCTTATTCTGATCTATTTGCAGAATATATCTGGGATCTTCTGGTTATGATCCTATATTTCCCCCATGACAAGACCAGCAAATTTTCAAGCACTATCCTTATGTGCAAAGGACACGTAAATTTTTAATGTTATTGGCTATAAATGACGCAAAGTTTTCACACCAGTATTATATTATGAGTTTCAGCAAATACGCTGCTTGGCTCAGAAAAAGCCACACCAGGAAGTACTTAGTCAAGCTCCATGTAAATTGTTGGGTATGTGACGACAGTTGGGATATGTCATCGGAAATCCTACCATTACACAGATATATTTATCAGAGGCTTTATCATAGGGCTACGCACGACTAATCCTTTCGTCGCATCGTGGCGGAAACGCATCGGGATGCCACAATTATTGGCCGAATGTGGCGACAGTTGTTGGAAGAAAGTGACAGGCGTCGTCATAAGGAGACCGGTGCACTTAGGTGGACGCCCGAACACCTCGATTAACGCATTCGACGGCAAACGGCAGCAGCCTCATTATCCACAGTGGATGACATTCGACGAGATGTACAGACAGCTTGGGACATCACCGTATCGACACGGACTGTGAATCTCAGATTGGTTGAGGTAGGTTTGTTCCCTCGCCAGCCATTGCGATGACTGTCGTTTCCCGCAGCACATCGTCGCGTAATGATTTAGTGGTGCCGTACCAGACATGTGTAGCGAAACGAATATAACCATGGGGTATTCAGCGATGTTTCGTTTCTATCACAGCACCAACTATAGCAGATTAAAATTCTGGAGACAACATGGTTACCAGGTTTATTATGCAGCCATCCATGAACGTCATCGGCGTGGTGTCATAGTTTGGGACGCAATTAGTTTCAACAGCCGTTCACCACTCATACGCATAGTGAGTACAATGACAGTGGCACTGTACGATGATGAAGTTCTGCTGCCTGTTTTGGTGTCGTACCTCCGTGGTATCCTTGACCCCTAGTATCAACAAAATAACCCTCGTCCGCAAAAAGTGTCTAGGTGCTGACCTGGCCAGCGCGATCTCCAGACTTCTTCCCAAGAGAGAAAGTGTGTGACGTCATTGGGAGACGACTTGACGCCTCTGCACGACCCCCTCAAAATGTCAATGAATTGTGGTCCCAGATCAATGACGCATGGTCAGCCATATCTTAGGACACCATCCTGGAACTTTTCAGCCCAATACCACGCACTGTTGCCGAATGTATAGCCTAGCATGGCGGTTGTAAGGACCTACTGACTCGGACCACATTATACTATCTCCTCGACCATCTCATTCATGTAATCCCTCAGAAATTAAAAATCGCTTCTATCCCACCTGCTTGTCTATATGTGTGGTAAGTTTCGTCTTATTTCGTGCATTCCTTCATGGTGTGGCATTTCCTCTGTCAAACAGTGCATTCCATGAGCACAGGGAGAAAATACTCAATGAACACAATAAATATAGGACGTTATTGGGTTCAACAATGCACATGGGAAGCAAAATGCTGGTCTAAATTATAACAATCGGAAACACAACATTCAGTAAACATGGAAAGCAATACAATCAACAATTCATCCATTAGAAATGAATGGACATCGCAGTCGTATATCCATTCACTCTAATTGAATGTTCCGGAACAGAACTCCCTGATCCATTTCCTATTTTAATCTGTATACCTTTTGCTATGATTACACAATTGAGGCAAGTCTACTTATTCTTGATTCCCAGACTCTCTTCCAACGAATGAAAGGAGAAATGGTGTTTCTGCTAGTAATATGCATGTACATGATTCACTGTAAGTGTTTGATGTTAGGTAATGCAAAACACAACAGCGAGTGAAGGAGTTTTCACCCCGTAACGAAATTACAAGGAGCCAGCGAGTCAAATTGGCCGTTGTATTTTCTATAATAACAAGCGGCCGTCCAGCTTCAAGAAAGGTGCTTAATTGCGCATCCTCGATCACCTCTGAAGTGGAAACAAGCAGGTTTTTTGCCCCCGGACGAATGTTGATAATAACAGCGAAACACAATGTTTTTCTCGTTTTCGGGTGTAGCGGTGCTTTTGTTTTTCTTTTCTTTTTAATTTGGGGGTTTAACTTCCACCATGAGCAACTCAATGGGCTGCAAGCAGTCGCCCGTCCTTAATATAGGGGTCACTGGCTCCAAGGAAAGGAGAGAGTCAGTGCCGTAAGTCAAAAACAATAACCGGGCCTCACGAGGATTCGAACTCGGACCCATTTCGGAAGAGATGTCGAAAGCAAACGCTTTGACCACTGCGCCACTGGGACAGAGTAATGGTGGTTTCGACTCACAACAGAGGACATTCAATCAATGTGTTCTAATCTTTACAGCAATTTATAATGAATCTTTGTTTTTCGTCAGTCTAATGAAAAATCCACCATTACGGTGGGTAGAGCAAAATCTCATGTGCTCAACAGACGAACCGCCCTTGATCTAGTAGAAAAGTATCATCTAGCTCGAAACACAAATCTTTAAATTTTTTGAAGCAGACTTAGCTATGGCAAGAATGTGGTCATGCCAAGACGGAGTTTCAAATCTAAATATTCTTGTGGAGATTTTTTTCTTCCAAAATCAACATTACTTGTGGCATATTATTTATCTTACGAAAGAACAACGATTCATGTCGAGATTTTGCTTAGAATAACTCAAATTCTGCAACTAATGCAGATGTGGAGTTAAATAAAGATCTTTAATCATAAGTCGCAGACAATAGAAAAACTTGCCTATCGTAGAAATGGCTTGAGAAATTTGATATGGGTATGCTGCATATCGTTAAATATTTCCATCAGATGGATGCTAAACATACGCTATGTACCGTACGATTTTTTCGCATTTACATATGCTTTTAATTTTCTAAAATGAATCAATGTGAACACATTCCTAAAATTTTCCCATGGCAATAACTTAAAATTAGTTTCCTTCAATAAAATTTAACGCAGCTGCATATCATTCCTACATTTATTTTTACTGTAGAGGAGAAACCAATGGACGACTTTCGAAAAGTGTGGACGATTTTGCACAAAGAAGACAAAATTTATGTCCTAATTCACTGACCCTAATAAAGGTATAAAACATAAAAATTTGCCTACCTAAAGTTCATGCAGTCATGAACTTTAGATAATTTTTTATATAAAATTTCCAACAAAACTTTTAAGCATTATTCCTGTTAACGTATGTTGAAATGCAGTACTGTAAACGAACCTTTTGTCAAATCAATTTGAAAAGAACCATTCTATCTCCCATTCTTTCCAATGTAACGTACGACGTACCTTCATTGGAATAATTGTGAGTGTACCTCTTCGAAAGTTCATTTATGTTTCGAGAAAATTTCCTCGTTAACTTCAATTCACATTTTGCGTGTTATATGCACTCCGGCACTGTGTTAACTTCTTATGGCCGTCCCGGTGGCGCAGTGGTCTAAGCGCTGGCTTATGACCATTCGTCCGAGAAGGGTCCGCGTTCGAATTCCGGTGAGGCATGCATGTTGTGTTTGTCTTATGACACTGGCTGGCTCCCTTCCATGGAACCAGTGACCCCAAATTAGGGATGGGCGACTGCTTATAGTCCATTGAGTTGCTCATGGTAATCGTTAAACCTTCAATCAAAAAGAAAAAAACTTATGTCCACTAATGTTGAAACTAATAATCAGCGCCCATACGAGAGATGGAAAATTCAACAAAAATATGAAGATTTCTCTTGAGTGATATACACGGTCGTATCAGAATAATATGACAACCCCCGAAATCCCAGTGTACACGCCCAGGCGCGTCACCGAGTGCAGGTGACAAGGTCAACCACACGGAGATATAAGCGGTTGGCCAGGACAGATGAGCCATAGTGCGTCACGTGAGCACAATGGGCATAGGTAGTGATTTGACGGACGTTCAAAAAAGAATGATCATCGGCTACCACGCCAAGGGTGGAAGCATCTCAGAAACAGCAGACTTCATGAGCTGTTCGCGTGGTGCTGTAGTAAGGGTGTACCAAGAATGAATCGTTGGCACACCGAGCACCTCCCGACGTCATAACTGTGGAGCCCCCAAGGCTATTGACCCCAGAAGAGAATTTTGCCTCCGCAGACTGGTAAAGGGCAATCGACGCGCAGGAGTGCAGCAATTGACCACGCAAATAAACGCTAGGCATCCAGGTATGCGTCCCCGATTACAGTAGAGCAAACCCTGTTGCACAAGGGTATCCGGAGTCGACGCTACGTCAAGGCGCCCATGTTTACCCAGGTCCATCAGCAACGAGTCGACGACCGTCATTAGACAGTGGAAGAGTAGAAAAAAGTTGCCTTCTCCGATGAATCGAGGTTTCTGCTCCACAAAAGTGATGGGCGGTGGCGGATACGGCGTCAGATACACGAGAACCAACACCCGGACACGCCTGTCGATCAAGTACAGAACGGAGGCGGCAGTGTGCATGTCTGGGGGATGTTTTCCTGGTATGACCTGGGACTGCTGGTACCACTGGATGGGTCCACGGAAATAGCTACCTGCCCGTCCTCGCTGACCACATGCAACCTTTCATGTTGGACGTTTTCCCTGGTGGTGATGGTGTCTACCAACAGGACAGTGCACCATGCTACCTCGCTAAGGGGGTGCGTGACTGGTTTCAGGAACACGACATCAATGTCTTTGGCCGGCGAAATCGCCCGACCTCAGTCCCATAGAGCACTTGTGGGACTATTTTGGATCTACAGGTTCGACGTGCCGACCCACAAGCACGTGATCTCCGGGACTTCCGTGCTCTGCTTCAGTCCGAATGGACACGTGTGCCTCGGGCAACCTTTCAGGACCTCATTGCGTCCATGCCACGCCGTCTCACCGCTGTCATCCTGGCCAAGGGTTGTTGTTCCCGTTATTAGGTAGGTGGTCATATTATTCTGATCGACTGTGTATCTGCTTCTCTCTTTTCTGTAGCATCCCCTTATTCCTGTATGTACGGCAAGTCGTTTTGTTTTGTTCAAACATAAGCCGCTAGATGGAGTTACTAAGAGAATAAAAAGCTATAAATAATTTGTTCAAGTTGGCGGTAAGAAATATTTTTAAGTTTTTATAATTTTATTAAAAAGTTGAAGAATGTAATGATAATTAATACATTGTCAATAAGGCTGATAGTGTAGTTTTAGAGTGATAATTATACTGCTGATTAGCCCGTGCTAATGGTGTTAGAAGAGCACACTGCTTTTTAACTGAAATTGCTTTACCCTATATTTGATTACTTAGGGTTACCGGCAACAAGGTGGCTGACCACAGGCTGAGGAGATCCTGGCCTGTGCGAATTCAAAAGGGAAACTATGGAATAGTTAATATTCACAGTGTATAACTTCGCCATCCAGGGATAGATTTATGACAAAGGAAATGCAAGCATCTATAAAGAGTGACTAACTTTCGAAAGTGAACAATGGAAAATTGAACGCATAGATATTCTAGTGTGACATTGTTTAAAAATTGCAGCCAGGGCTTACTAATAGCCCCCCAATCCTCGCATTGCGGGGATGCCTGACGGCTAAGAGGGACTCTAGCCACACCAAATACGATTTTACAAAATTTTTAGCTGAAATTTCATATGAAACTGGTTAAGGAAATAACCGGGAATTTTTCTACGACAGCTTTGAATGAAGTATTAAAAAGTAAAGCAAGTTTTTTCAATAAATAAACAAATATTTAGAAATTGTTTTCGCGATTTTAATTTATAAAAACTGTATGACGGGAAAGCAACCACTCCAGAGGACTTGAGGCCCCTTTTCACAGCCACGGCAATAGTTCCTATACATGTGTGTACATCAAGACAATGTGAACGAATCATCAATCAATGAATTTTTTATAATAATGGGGATAAGAAATTATGTATTGCAGTCGTTTACACATAACTCCGCATCCTTCAGAAAGTAATAAACTAAACAATGTTCTTAGCGGGGACTTTTTACTACGTGCAAAATATTGTGGCATAACATTAAATGTGTTTTTTATATTCAAAAGCAAATAATTGAAGTTTTACTTTCTTTGTGCCACAATTCTTAATTTCTACTTACTTATTTGCTTACTTATGCCCTGTATTTTCGTATGAATTGGAAAAGGTCCCTAGATACTGTTACAGGGCAGTTATGTGTTTTATGTGTGTGATCGAGAGGCATTTCAAAGAGGATGCCCTTAATTCCCTAAAAGAATAAAATTTTGCATATAATTAACTTTGGTGTTTTGTAGTACTTTGTATTGGCATAAACCTAGAGCAGTCATTTTAATTACAACTTGCATATTTGTGTTACATGCAATAAAGTGCAATAATTTTGGTTTTTAGGTTCCAAAGAATTCCAATTATTAAAACGCCCATAAAACTTAGTTAATAATATGGAATTCAAAACTTTTAGTAATAAAAAGATAATAGATTGTTGCAAAAGGTTCACGAAGATATTTTTGCGGGGAGGGGTGGGGGCAGTTTTTCCAGTACGCTACTGATTGCAGCAGATTTCTACTTTCAGTCAAATGAGACTTAAAATAATGTTTTCATAAAAAAAACCATGGAATTCAGAAACACTGTAGAACTTGATGAGCTTCATCAGACATAGTAATCATTTCATAATCAGTTTATCAAATTACGAAAATGCGGAAACTTAAACCTCTGAAATTTATTTTTCAAATTTTAAAAAATTTAAAATATGTAATTCTGCGTCTGTATGATTTCATTCACTGCTAAATGATACATAAATTTCTCTATTATTCAAAAGATGAGACACTCGTAATCTTACTAACGGAATATGACAAAATTTGATACCAATATATGAATTTCGAAAGTGCTGAGAGAGGCATGAATCAGAAAATAGTTTGTTTTAAGTTTTGTATGGCTTTCTTTGTATCCCATAGGCTTACATAAAAAAGCAATTCAAACGTCTTAAACCCCAAGATTCCAAACCCGATTTAGCCACAGATGGTGTGTTTGTCTTAGTGTTGTTCTACCCCTGCCGTGCAACCAGAGGCCTTAAACTAGGGACGGACGGATCTACGTATGTACACTGAAAAGCAATTGAATTAGATACAGCTGGCGTTATGCAAATGTGGCGGTGTGGGCGGCTCTGTAAACGGAAACGACATGACGTATGCAGCGATCCGACAATATAAGGAGTGATGCGACGGGAATCCGTAAAAGTCGGACGCAGTATGGGTAAGACGAAGGATCTAAGCGCATTTGATCGTGGGCAAATTGTCAGGACCCGACGAATGGATCACTCCATCTCGGAAGTCGTGCAGGCACTGGGATTTTCACGAGCCACTGTAACGCGGGTGCATCGTGAGTACTTCGAATCCGGTAAAACCATCCCTGCAAGGGCCAACTGCCGTGGACAACAGTGTGTGGATGAGCTTTGTCATCGTCGGCCAGCTCGCATTGTAACAGCGGAAAGACGGGCCACAGTGCAAGAAATCAGTCTGCAATTTAACGCTGGTGCACAAAAACGTGTAAGCAGCCACACCGTCCAGAACCATCTCCTCGCTATGGGGTACAGAAGCCATCGTCCCACGAGGGTACCGCTGCTGATCTCACATCACAGGGTGCAAAGATTAGCATGGACACGGAAACATCGCCACTGGACCATAGACATGTGGGAAAATGTTGCCTGGACGTATGAGTCGAGATTCACGTTGGTACATGCGGATGACAGGATACGAGTACGGCGCAAACCACATGAAGCAATGGATCCTTCTTGCCAGCAGGGTACTCTTCAAGCTGGTGGTGGTGGCATTCTCATCTGGGGACTGCTTAATTGGACTGAAATGGGCCCTGGTACGTGTGACATCGTCCCTCACAGATCAACGTTACCAGGATATCCTGGACGACCATTTGCTCCCGTTTGTGCGTCTTCAACATCCCACTGGGGACCTCATCCTGCAACAAGACGCTCCTGAATTGTATCCGAATGGTTGGATGAACACCCCACCGACGTGACCTCGCTTCCTTGGCCAGCTAGGTCACCTGACCTCAATCCCATCGAGCACATCTGGGATGCCATCGACAGAGATGTTCTAGGCTCTGACCCCCTCGATCAAATCTTCGTGAACTGTGGGAGCTTGTCCAGGGGTCGTGGATCCGTATGGCTTCCCAACGCTTCCGGTGTCTTGTCGAGTCCATGCCGAGACGAATCGCCGCCGTCATCAGGACGAAAGGTGGTGCTACACGTTACTAGACAGGTATCTCTAATTCAATTGCTCTTCAGTGTACTAACCCCGAAACAAAAATAAGAAAAGTTTGCAAGTCCAAAATATACAAACAAAATTGCTTTGAAAGCAGATGAGAAGCGACCAGAACATGTATAATTCATCGGTGATTGATTGGTACATCGCATTAAACCAATTGTGTTACATACTGTACAAACACCTCTAATACCACTTTTAAAAAAGTAGTCCATTAACGTTCGGAACCTGGAATGACTCTCAAAGTCTCTCATATATCAATCCAGATTTGAAGAAGGCATACTTGAACATGCCACAGAAAAGTGAAGCTTACAATTGGAAAAGAAACAAAAGTCTCAAATTTGATGAAGCAAACCACATGAAGCAATGGATCCTCTTTCCAGATGCCGAAATCACTGCTCGGAATGATTGTGTCAGCAATATGCTTGATGAAGAGCTTGTTAAATCTAAAGAAGATCACGTCAACGGTTCTAATGATACCAGTACACTTGGGTGTGTTTTGTTCATAAAGAAACTCCATATCTCCCGATACGCTGATGCTCTGTCTTCGAAAGCATTCAATGAATTAACGATTAGGAGCTTATTTTCCAGATGTGAGAGAAACAATGCCTCATGGAAGAGAGCCAGCAATTAATTTTTGTATTTCTACTTCGATAGATATTGGAGTAGGATACTCTCCTGATGTAACGGCTTTGAAGTGAAACTTTTTCACTTCTTTTTGGGCAGTCACACTGGGGACTACTAACTTGCCAACCATTTAATCTATTTTTCATTTTTCAATAGGGATTTGCGCGAGAGGAACACTCTTCCTTGATTCTAACGTGTGTGTTCCACATACCATCACCATTCTTTATTAAGCCTATGTGCATCCTTCTAAAACGAAATTTCAGAAGATAAAGCGTTTCGGTTGGAGAAAACAATCCCACAAATTTGATGAACAGCAGGTATCAACGCAAATTTGATAACGGCTGTTGCTAATTTGAGAAACAACGAATATCAAATTTGGATTTTCAGATAGGTACCTTCAAGCTCTAACGCAGAGCAATACTTCCTCTTCTTTTAATCTAAATATTAGAAAACTACTTGTGTTTGAACGTACCCAAGCCCCAGAAGTCGAAGCAGGAAACACGACTTGAATATTTAACTTGCGCTTATGCAGAAAGGTTTTATCTAACATTTGATGAAGTAGATCAAAATAAATCGTACATGCTAACAATTTGTTGAATTATCGTCGTGATACGTTTTATATACATCACTTTCTGCCCCTTGTTGCTGATTTTCCTCTGCCCTGCTGCTTACTCACTACTGTACGTGAGAACGTGATGCACAGGAATACACATTTCTGTTGTGGAGTTTTGTGTGCCCGTGAAAACCTCAGGTCCTAAGAAATGTTTCTAACAATATTCTACAACACTGATTTTGGCTAAAGTCGATCAAACTAAGTAGAAACTGTTTCTATATTGCAGCGTAAAAAAACAAAAAGGCATTATAGCATTTCTTTTCTTCAGCATTAAATAACAAAATGAAATACAGTCTTTGCTTGAGTTTGGTAAGTTCTTGTGTATTCAGAACTCCTGAGAATATATTTTCCGTGCTTGTAGAAAACGAGATGCAATCGTCAAAATGGAAATGTTTAAAGAAAGAAAACTTTCTTATTTTTTCTGAGTCTAAAAAAAATTTGTTGAAATTTATATTTGAGGCTTCCTGATACATATCTCATATTGTATTACCCAGATGACCTTTAATATAATTTAAATTGCTTCATGATTCAATACTGGAATCAAGTGGGCAACTTTCATAATCTAATGCGTCACAAATCATCTGGTGCTTGAAGCTAGCTTCTTGTCCCGAGGGTCTCGCTCGAGTTCCAGATGATAAGATCATGTTTTCGTATAGTTTTAATTTTCTCTCTTTTCTCTAGCTGGTAACACTAGAGTTTCACCTTGTCTTCAAAGTTTGGGAAAATCGTTAAAAAAGCAAAAAGATCACCAGCGATATGGAAATCTAGTGTATTTCCACAATCAGATTTCTGAAAATATGGAAACTTGGTTTTGTCATTCACCCTGGAAAGGTAAACCGTGTACATTACAACCGTTGTGGTTCTTTCAGTTTTTATACGCCCTACAACCTAGCATGACAACGTTTCAAAATTTCTTATAACAATTTCTTAATCCCAGTCCAAAGTAACTATTTTTTAAATCCTTTCAAGGTTATGAAGTACAACTTTACTGTACTTACTCCTCTGCTTATGTTAAAATTATTATTACCTTCTAAAAATCTGCACTCATTTTGGAATGTTCATAAACTTCCTACTATTTGCAAGAAGTTGAAAATTAGTTTACCAGAAATGTGCGTAATACTGTAGACAAAATATTATTTTCATGTGGTTTTAATAATTAATTTCGTATTTCCTTGCATAAGGAAATTATTAATTCTCATTGACAAGAGTTCTTGTTTCAAAATCATTTTTCCCAGATATTTCATAAAATTAGGAAGCAACATGACTACAGTTAGAAGGGCACTGAAACATTAGTTTTGTATGTGGGCTTGTATGTATATAAGTATATAAAACATTCATAAACTCTTACCGAAGAAGAACGAAGCTCTCGTTGTTGAAGAAATACTTCTCTGATTATTTAAGTAACGCAATATAAAATTTGGTAAAAGTCGTGGATTGT
This sequence comes from Macrothele yani, assembly GCA_039090855.1. Taxonomy (NCBI): domain Eukaryota; kingdom Metazoa; phylum Arthropoda; class Arachnida; order Araneae; family Macrothelidae; genus Macrothele; species Macrothele yani. The sequence goes on from CM077012.1 coordinate 80,874,604, forward strand.
TTTCAAACATTTCTTAAAGGTTAGCCCACTAATAAAATCGGGATGTTTTTCTCGTACCATTCTACAGTACATCTAAATTATTCAGAGCCTAAAACAGCAAATAAGAATCTGTCACTAGTGGCAGGAAAAACAGTACTAATAGAGGTCAGAGATGATGCATTAACTCATGGATGTTCAAAATGCTTGTTAGCATTGCATCACTCTTTAAATAAATAAAACCGTAGAGGCAACCGCTGGATATAAACGAAGCACCCAGAAGGAATCAACTAATAAAAATGGTATTTGCAATATGTATGTATAGAAAAGGAAACGATTGCAATTTCAGAGCAGTTGGGTCATTTATTCGGATAAAGCAGCTGCACGAATGGAACAAGTCAGTACGTTGTAGCTCCACCTCTAGCTCAGATACAAACAGTTACCTGGCGTGGCATAGACGCATACAGTCCACGGATACTGTCCTAAGGTATAGCATGCCAGATGGTGTCCAAATTGCTGGCCAGTTTGTCTACATTTAGGGACGGACGTAGGTGGCGTCCCATTATTTCCCAAACATGTTCGATCAGTGAGAGGTCGGGCGATCGGGTTGGCCACGGAAAGGTGCCGACATTACGGAAGCAATCCTGGGAGAGCCGTGCCGTGTGTAGCCGGGCATTATCCTGTGGAAAAATTATCGGTGATGCTGCTACAGGAATGGCAACACAACAGGTCGTAGAATGTCGTCAACATACCACAGAGCCATCAGGGTGGTACGAAGGACTACAAAAGGTGTCCTGTAATTGTGGGAAATAGTTCTCCAGACAGTCACCCTCAGTGCGCGAGCCGTATGCCGTTCCACGGTAAAGGCAGGATCCGTGCGTTGGTCGGCTCGTCTCTAAACACATATGCGCTGTCATCAGCACCAAGTGCAAACTGTAACGCGTCACTGACGACGTGGACACTATCACACTTTGATCTGGTCCGACACCACTGCAACCGGTTCCAGCGATGCTCGCCGTCAGTGGTAGGCGTCCAAGTAGTCTCCTCGAATGTAGTCCCCGTGCGCAAATCGTCTGGAAACAGTCGACACTTCCCAACCTGTAGACGACACAGCATATCCACGGGTGGTTGAGAGCGACGAATTCGGTTCTGTTCGTGGGGCTCTCACAATCACTTGATTCTCGCGTTCTATCGTTGCCCTCTGCCGTTCACCGCCCGCGTGCCGCTGGGTTGCTTCCTCGTCAAACCATTGGCGCCAACATCGTCTGATTGCAGCTTCACTCCGACCCAAATGCCTGGCGATATGGCGACTTGACTCTCTGAGCCCAATTATACGTTTCCTCTCAAACTCTCTCAACTGCTCATATTCTGCAAGCACCCGACGTCCAGGCATCTTCACAGTCCGTGGAAGTTAATGCAACCACAATCCGCTGTCACAATTGTTCCTGCGTGCGAGCTTTGCTCTTGATGTACCCTCCTCGGCGCGCTATTCGCATGTGCTGTGTCTGGCCAGTATTTCGTCATTGGTCGTTATTTTTTAATCATTTGCATATTCGGCCCTGAGGTACTTGCATGCGGAGTTTCGTCAATATCGAACGATTTTTTCTCGGGGTGGTTCGGTTTTTTTTTTTTTTTTTTTTTTTGCTAAGAGTGTGTTTGTTACTGGAGTTCAGCAAGAGCGTTTCCCAGGTCAGTCAGAAATCAGAAATGGCGAGAAATACGTAAATGTGAAGCACCTGGCAATGGTTTAGTGTTTAACAATTGAAGAAATTTTGTTCAGGCAATATTCACGAGCATATGGTTAGAGTCTACAGACTAAAGCATCCAGTGTCGTCCGAGAGTACTTTACCATTTCAGAAACGTTGAAACATGTTTCAAATATGATAAAACGTTCAAGTAACTCAAATGGCAAAAGTGGTTCGCTGGACATGAAAAAATATTTTATTACCAAAAACTAACAGTGTTGAAAGAAATGATATGCTAAAGTTAAACTGAAGTAACAAGGAACTGTGCTGAAAAGTTTAGTCTAATGTTGCCGAAGCTCAAGGCACAGATACGTTAGAACTTATTAAACGCTCTTAGTTGATAACTTTACTTTGAGAGCGCAGACATCATGAAATTTGTAGCGAGTCTGTCAGTGCTGTTAGGAAAATTAAAAAGATAAAACACTCATTAAACCGAATCAGGATTCAAAATCCATGTTGCATTGGGGTCTGCCGGGCCCGGACCCTGGGCTTCCTGTTGAACGCAGGTCGTCTTCTTTAAAATTGCTTTTGGACGTGACCTAATCATTGTTGGACTTCTTTTGACTGTTACTATTATTGCCATTATTATTATAAAAGTAGGTAGTATTTAATACGGACATTATTATTGTGAAAGTATGTAGTATTTAATACGGTGTGTTGTTGCACCCTCTTATCGGTCAATCTCTAATGCTTTCATTAAAGGAGCAGTTTCAATTTCCACAAAACCCTTTGTTACTCTTCACTGAAACTGTTGCCACACTACAAGATCACAATCAATTTTACTTTAGAATTTATTGTAAATTCCAAGATTAATAAAAAACATTATTGCAAATTCGTAGATTGTTAATCAAATTCTACGACTTTCAACAGTTACACAATCAAATTCACTATATAGGATAAATGTATGAAATAGCTCCCTCGTTTGATGCAAAAGTTGAACAAAAGGAAACACAAGTAAATATATATATCATTATCATCTTTGTCTACCATTACCAGTCCTGTGCTAGATGACGACCGCCCTAAGTTTCTTTCAAAACTGTCTGTGTTGAGCCGGTCACTCCGTTATGCTTCCGAATTTCATATAATCCTCTCCCACGTAGCGGTACATCCTGTTCCCACTGAAGGGCTTCTTACGATCGATATATTAACGAAAGTTTTTGTTTCTATAGCTCGCCCCCCCCCCCCAATTTCCTTCTCTGTGTCCCCGGGTGTGTTAGTCGAGCCCTGCATAGCATACCTGCCCGTTACGAGAATAATTGATTATGTAATATGATAATCATTTACGTATTTTCACAACAGTTCGTTTTAATACCAGAAACATAGTCTTGCCGTATCATAAGACCTTCAGAGAAGTTGATTTGTAGAAATAAAAGGGATGTTAAATTGCCTTCCGTGTAGCCCGAATTCAAACACCCGAGGCTAACTGCAAGGAGACAAAAGGAAGATAACTCAGAAAAACGGCGGCTAGTAATTCCTGTTCTAAGCCAGATTTGATTTTGGTTTTTTTCTGGAGGCAATTGAAATTCACATAACTGAGATCCACTCCTTTTCTTCCACGTAGTTTTTAATATTGTCATGGAATTTAGTTCATTAGTTAACTTTGATATAACATTTTCTATTTTTCACTGTAAACGCAACAGGAGAATTCCCCAAAAAGGGATGACTGCGCTTATTGTACGTACCAAGATTAACAACAAATGTCATACTATTTTTTACTCTGGACCTTCATACTCGTAAAAATTTTCCTAAGTGTAAACATTTCAGTACTGTCTAGCGTACAACTATCATGCCGATAATGAAAATTATGTGTTCTTCGTACACACAATTTCTCCTGTCTCACTTTGCTCAGAGATGTTTCACAGCAACCCCTGGTGCCATCTGGTGACTATCGTCCCAATTTTTCGTAACTTGAACAATTTTGAATGGTGTGTACTTTAGCCGACCGATGTTCTGTAGAAAAGTGTTAAAGATAAATTACGTAGCAACAATTAAAAATTGTTCTGGTTATAACATGCTCGCGATTTTTATACCAGTCTACAATTTTACTCACAAAGTGGCAGTGTTCAAAATAGCTTCGCAAATTAATTTAGTGCTACTCCTATTTTATTGTACTGCTTAGTTTTGGACTACACAGAAACTGAAAGAATAAATATTATGGAACAACACTCTGCAGTGTAAGATTCCAAGTCTTCCATTCTCTCAAAAATAACTGAATTTCACAACAGCATGAAAACCGTCTTTCTCCCAATGTTTCCATAAACAAAACTGTACTTTTGTTTTTATATATGGTGGACTAATATAATTCTGTATTCTTCTTTGGTTATCTGATTTTGTAAACGTAAGAAATATAACCCAATATGGCTTTTCATAGATGAGGACTTGAGATTCTGTTCCAAGTGTTTTCTCGTGTGAGCTCATATAACGATCTTCTAATGCTAATTTGCCTAAGAAATCTAAAACACTCAAATTTTACATCCCACATTTATCAAAACTAAGTAATTCAGAAGTTCACGGATATAGAATTTGTTTAATCTTTTCTTTATAATTTCACGTTTCTATGGGGTTGATGCATAAGTTCATGCCGTTTTTTTCACCGCACTACAGGCATGTATTACATCAGAAGGGAAAACTAAATTAATCTATGTACTGTTTACGATGGTGTCCCAACGTCTAGATAGGTCTGAAATGCCATTCTTGAAACAAGTTAGTAAAATCATGCAATGCACTGATTATGATACGCTTTCCAACATACCAGAAATCATTACTCAAGTTATCACTCAAATTATGAGGATAATGGCTGTGGAATAAATCTCGGTCCTGTGCCCTGACCTTTGATCCTATTTCGATTATATTCAACAGAATTGGTTCAGTATACCTCCGAAATAACATGATAAAGTTTTGTCGCAATCGAAGCATTTTTACGTAAGTTATGATGCATAAGGGTTATGGAATAGATTCCGCTCCTTTGTCCTAACCTTGGACCCCCATTTCGCCCATTTTCAATAGGATTCGTCCCCAGGCAAGCCCCTACAACATTCTAAAATTTCATCCAAATCGAACCTTTTTTACGTTAGTTATGACGCATAAGAGCAGTGGAATGGATATTGCTCCTATGTCCTCCCCTTTGACCCCATTTCGTTCACTTTCAATAGGGTTCCTTCCCAGGTGTTCCCCTACCACATACTAAAATTTCATCGAAATCGAACGATGTTTACGCGAATTATGGGGCTGGCGGACATACGCACACAACGCGTGACGTAATGAGGTAGATGGGACTCGCGACCATCTGCTCGCAATAGTGTGATGTCATAAAACTTTAATAGGATCCACACACAATGCGTGACGTAATGAGACAGATGGCGTGACTGCGAGCCAACATCTCAATCCCGAGAGTGTGACGTCATAAGATTTCTAAGCATGGGTAACATTAATGGGACGACGCCATGACACTAAAAACGTGGTAATTCGGGGTGGTTATTTAACTCACAAAACGAATTTTCCTAAAGTCGAGATCAAGCTAAATCGATTTCTAGTTCAAGAAAACGGTAGTTTAACGACTTTCATCGAAATCCTTAGAGCCGTTTTCAAAATAACATTTACATGCATACAAGAGTTGTTCCTTTAATAGTATCGGATAAGGGCGATGGAATGGATCCTGATCCTATGTCCTTACCTTTGACCCCATTTCGTTCATTTTCAACAGGGTTCGTCCCCAGGTGGTCCCCTACCACATACTGAAATTTCATCGGAATCGAACCATATTTACGCAAGTTATGACGCATAAAGGCAATGGAAGGGATCTAGCTCCTATGTCGTGACCTTTGACCCCACTTCATCCATTTTCAATAGGGTTCGTCCCCAGGTGGTCCCCTACCACATACCAAAATTTCATCGAAATCGAACCATTTTTACGCGAGTTATCGTGCGGACAGACAGACAGACGGACGGACAAAGCTGGAGCATATGCGCTTCTTCAACCTACGGTTAGAAAGCGTAAAAAAACGTGCAGGTTTTGCTGCGAAGAAATCATGAAGGAAATTTTGGAGATCAACATCATTGTTGAACGTTCCGCCACGGTGTACATTCCGCAGATATCGGAACAGGTGATAGTCTGAAGGGATGACATCTGGGGAATAGGCCGGATGTGGAATGATATCCCATTTCATCTCCTGAATGGCCATTTTGGTCATGTTTGCACTGTGAGGGAGTGCGTTATCATGCTGGAGAAGGACACCATGGCGCCGATGTGGCCGTTTCTTCTGAATTGCTCTCTCCACATGGCGGAGTTGCTCACAACAGAGCGCAGAGTTGATGGTCCGATTCCTCGGCAGCATTTCCCAGTGAATAATGCCTTCCATGTCCCACCAGACACACAACATGATCTTCGCAGGATGAAGGTCACGTTTTGGACGTGATGTGGGCGTCTTGTTTGGGCTTAACCATTCCCTCCGATGCCTGAAATTCACGTACAGGAACCACTTTTCATCTCCAGTAACAATCCGTGACAGAAAGGTTTTGTGTTGCTGAGAATATTAGTGATAATGGGCGAGCAATCAACCACATATGGCAACACGCTGATTCTTGTTGTCCTCGGTGAGAATGTGAGGTGCCCAAGACCCCAATTTCTGTACCTTTCCCAACGTTTCAGGTGTCGTACCACTGTGGCCGAATCACAGTCCATCTCAGTGGTCAATTCGCGTGTGCTTTGAGCAGGATCCAAGTAGATGAGATGGTTCAAACCATCCTCATCAAAGCGAGATGGACGACCTGAGCGTGGAGAATCGTTGAGGTCAAAATTGCCACCTCGGAACCGCTCAAACCATTTGCGGGCTGTCCTCGGAGTAATAGCATCCTCACCATTCACGGCACAAATTTGTCGAGTAGCCTCGGCGGCTGTGGATCCCTTGTTAAACTTTTAGAGGAACAGATGTCGGAAATATTCATTCCTCTCTACTTGACACTTCATACTTCCGGACCTGAAAACCAAAAAACCATTAGCCACAATCACACAACGCAATATGATTTAGATACACGATATCACTGGCTACATTTTGTTATACAACTGGCCATCTGCACCGTCACTACTGACCTGGGAAACACTACTGAAATAAAACGGCATGAACTTCTGCATCAATGTAGCTTCAAGTTTCTATGTGTAGCATGTTCGTAAAAGATCCAGGTTGAACGTGCTTCTGTATACTGTTTGCCGTCAAGGACAGTTTGTTTGATCTAATCTTGTAGAATGCTCTTATTAAATAATTTGTTTGAAAGACAATGGTACTTTGTTCCTGAAAACGAAATTATTTCTTAACAAACACACTTCAGAAAAGTTTTGTAGGTCTTTGAATCTTTCTCTTGAATCTATCTTCGGTACAAAACTTGAGCAAAAGAAAATATGCGCATCAACTGTTTCTATATTCACACAATTTTGTAACTCTTCCTGTGCATTGAACATATTATTCAACTTTAATACCACTTATTTATTTTCTTTATTTCCTCTTGTCTACTTTTTGTTGAACGTTAAGTTCATCTTCGTCCAGTTCCTTTCTTTTTCAAGTTCTCGAATCACGATTTGCAGTTGTAAAATATGATTTATATTGATAATAATACAGTAGTAACAATAATAATGAAGTTTAGAAATGAAAAACTGAAACAACACAAAGCAAACGCAAGGAACTGAGAACTGAAGAAATCACCCATAGTTCAACACCGACACGAAAGTAATCTCAGATTTCTTTTTGAAAAGAAGAAAATAATTGACAATCCAGGCTCAGTACCATGTATCTTGAAAGCATTCTGCATTTTCCAAAACCACTCACACTGTGTGAATAACTCAAACTCCACTGCATTGTACTTAAGTGCATGCATGGAAACATCTGTTAAACCGTGACCGCTAACATTATCAGTAATGTCTTGATGAACGACATAAAAATTATGCCGTTTGTCCAGACAAAGCTGAGCCACAGCTCAGCGAAACTGCGGTAGACAACCTATTAAAACGTAATTGTTCCAGAAAACGTTGTAAACATAACATCTGAATTAAGCTGCACAATGCTGCAATTAATATTATCGCGGTTTCGTTTGCGCTGATATCTTTGATCATGCCACTTCTTTTTACACTCTTGGACAGAAAAGTCGACTCACATGGATAAATTCATCCACGAACCGTGAAAGCCGGTATGTAAATACTTCTTGGTCATATATGCAAATGACCAAAATTTCATTATCAATGAACTGCCTGGTCATTCCCATGGTGCATTTGAATCTCACACCCCATTGCAAAGATAAAGGCGGTCAGACGCTCGCTGTGAACATTGTGTCTAGATTATCGAATGTGTTTATTTTAGTTATCGATAATCATGCTCAACAACGCCCTAGAAAACACGACGAACACTGAGATCACTTCAGACTTGCAATATCGTGGGACTGCGGAAAGCAAGCTGATCGTGTAACCGAATCGACCATGATTTGAGCTATTATGATGTAGCAGTGAGACCTTGTTGGGAGAGGTGGGCGCCTTATCTCACGTGTACACACCGAGAAAGTCCTGGCCGTTCCAGGACGACAACTGGACGAAAAGAACTTCTCACAGTCCTACAATCCCGAACCGCTCCGACGGCTTCTCTGTCCACCATCCAGCGAGATTTAGCGGCCTCTACGTATCCTCGCAAACCATTGCGAGCCAACTTGCACAGCCAGAACTCCATTCTATTCACCCCCTTTCGATGTCTTTCATTAGCCAACGTATATCAGCGGCTTCGTCTGGAGCGTTGTCGTACCCGGTAATTATAGTCGGCCTCCGATGGGAGTCGCATCGTTTTTAGTGACAAAATCCGCTTCTACCTTGGAGTAAATGATCACTGCATTCGCATATGGAAGAGGACTGTGCAACGCTTACATGCGGACAGTTGTAGAGCGGTACACTGCCACCGCTGGTGGTGTTATGGTGTGGGGAGCCTTCTCCTATGAGTCTAGCCGTTGTAACAAAGACGTTAACAGCACAGCGATACGAAGAGATCCTGCTACCTATTTTTTCTTTCATATCTTGTATGCCAGGTGCCACTTACCAGCAGCATAATGCCCGGCCACTATGGTTCGCCTCTCCCAGGAGTGCCTCTGTAGTGTTGTAACTCTCACTTGGCCACCTATGTCCCCTGACCTTTTTCCTATAAAACATGTCTGGGACATGCTGGGGCGTCATCCTTGTTCTACCCTTTGCTTTCAATGTTAGTTATTTTATCATAGATCAACAGTTTCCTAGTTGAGAGATCCTTCTAATTCGTCGGCCAGCAGCCTCAACTTCTCTTTCTGTACTTCCCAAGAAATGCTCTGTTTTTTCACTTACAACCTACGAAAACAGCAGAAGACAATAATAATTTGATTTTGTCTTGATATTCTTGGATAAAGCTGACGCACTTGAAATTCCTGTTAAAAAATGCAGTAGATTGCGGTTAATTGAGACACATTGGGGCTAGAACACTTTAGTCCAATTAAGCTGCTACTTCAAATATGCGAAGCTTTATCCCAACGATCTAATTTGGGATGTTCTTCCAGAATTATCCAAAATAAACCGCTGCCCCGATTAACCGATAGCCCAATTAAGAATAAGAATTCTGATAAACAATTCAACTTTGAAGTATTGATGCACTATACTCTTTTTCTCTGACGTACAAAAATGAAGCAAAAATGTAGTGCAACTGTGCAATGTTCTACATAACTTGTTTCTCCGGTTACAAAATGTTTTTTTCTAAACAGGTGAAAAACTGGTTGTATGAGTAGTCTGTAAAAACAGTGTCATTGCCTGAAAACAACCTAGATCTCAACCCCACCGAAACTTTTTGGAACCACATGGGCAAAGCAGTTGTAGATTGGAAGCCGCAAACATTTCGTAAAGTTCAGGAAGCACTCAGCACTATCTGATACCCCGAGTTATCACCAGACTACATCAAAAGTCTGATTTTGTCCATGCCTTGTAGTCGCCATGCAGTCATCAAGGCAAAGGGGTGTCTGATAAAATATTAACGGTTCTTGACTTTCATGTTTTAAAACACGGGTGTTGCCGCACATGTATGCTGCAACACCTGTGCTTTAAAACTGAGTGCGTGGGGGAACGGTAAGGGAAGTTCTATACCATTTGCGGTGCCAATGATTTGGTGAGATTCAACAAACCATACTACAGGCTGTTATTTCTGTATGGTGCCTCCTATAAAAGAAGGTATGACTATGAAGAAGAGAAAGGCAGTTTCATATCCAAATATACCTTCAGCGATTCGTCCCGTGGCTCATGACGACGGACGAATCGCCGAGCCGCTTGAATTTTTTCCCGTAGACTCTGATGAAGAAGACGAAATTGATGAACATGGTTTACACAGTGAATTACAGTAGCCATCAACTTCAAAATATCCAGAATTTTGTCCAAACCGCATTCCTTAAAACTACATATGATCACACATTTTGAACTTAACGACCGCATCAGAGATCACTACCAAAGAATAAAGCTGAGCTTTTGGCATCAAGGTTACAACAATGTAATCTCCTGGACATTCTGTGAAAGTAACAACATTTCGTACCAGAAATAAAGATTTGGAAAAATTCCATAAACAAAAGATGCCTTCGCTTTCTGTAATGATGATGGTGGACTACTGGCAGCAATTAACATTAGACACGTTCCTGAAGAGTGGCGACTATTTATAGATGCCTCTAAGGTGAGCCTTAAAGCTAGCTTATTACATAATGGAAATAAGTTTCCTTCAATCCTTATTGCATATGCATTCCACCTAAAAGAAACGTATGCAAGCATGAAAAGTATCCTGTTAGGTGTACACTATCGGAAGTATGAGTGCCAAGTGGTAATTTAAAGATGATCGCCATTCTATTAGGATTACTAAACGGTTACACCAAGTATTATTGCTTTCTCTGTGAGTGAGATAGCCGTGCAAAAGATACCGATTACAAAAAGATGAATTAGCCTAAGCTAAAATCTTCACGCTCGGAATTAAGAATGTAACATCTGAATCCTTGATAGAAACAAGTAAAGTTTTGCTACCCCCACTACGCATAAAATTGGGGCTAATGTAGAACTTCGTCAAGACTTTGGCTATGAATGATCCTGCATTCACATACTTGTATTTGCGCGAGAAATTTCCAAGGCTTAGTGCAGAGAAGAATAAAGCAGGCATTTTCATTGGCTCACAAATAAGACAAATTTTCAAAGATGATGGTTTTGAATGTGTGCTCAGTGAAAGGAAGAAAACAGCGTGGAAATCCTTTCGATGTGTTTCAGCTGGCCTTCGGGGAAATGCTTAAGCAGCAAACTTCAGAGAGTTTGTAGGAGATTTCATAAATTCTTATAAACAAATGGGAAGTATAACATGTCCTTGAAAACGCAGTTCTTGCATACACACGTTGATTTGTTCCTACCAAACTGTGACGCAGTCAGTGACGAGCATGGTGAGCGCTTCCATCAGGACACCTCACCGATGGAGCAGAGGTATAATTGTAAATGGAGATAAGCCACGTTATCTGATTACTGTTGGATGTTAAAAAGAGAATTCCCAAGAACTGAATACAAACAAAAGTCAAAATGTAGCCGTATTTAGGACAGGCAAGTTTGTACACTGGTGTGCAAAAATTAAGGACGAAGAGGAGAACTTAGCATAACAGCGGAACGAGCAGGCAGAACGGACCGAAAGACCACTCAGGAGATAGACTAGGGTCCGGAACAGTAGGGCATGCGCATATATGCAGCATGACGTAGGGGGGGGGTGTCGGAAGGGTATAAAGCACACGGGCGGTGTATGCTCAACAATTCGGTGAAAGCTATTGCACGGTGTACAACGGTTTGAACGACGTCGAGTTGCTGCCACCCTGTCATATGGCCAACAGGCAATCCAGTAGACGACATCTGGATGACTTTACCCGAGGTCGCGTCATTGGGAAGTTGGCAGAAGGTCGAAGTGTGACTAGTGTGGCCGAGGAGATCGCGGTCGCTCACAGCATCGTTTCACGAGCGTGGAGAGCATTTCAAACGACAGGACAGCTATCCGAGAGTTTAGCAGTGGTCGTACACGAGCAACTACGGGGGCGGACGACCAGTATATTGTCCTACAGGCGGGAAGACACAGACGGCAGACAGCGGGAGAAATCGCAAGGAACATGCAACAGACAACTGGACGTCCGTTATCGCGTTTTACCGTGGCCAGAAGGCTGCACAAAGGTGGTCTGTTTGCACGACGACCAGTACGGTGTGTGCCATTAACGCCTGTTCATCGGAGACGGCGGCTTCTGTGGTGCTAGAAACACAAGAACTGGACACATCAGCAATGGGGTCGAGTTCTGTTTACGGATGAGAGCCAATTTAGTCTAACCAGCAATTCTGGACGTATACACATCTGGAGAGAGCAGGGAACACGCAATCACACCTCCAACATCATCGAAAAGAACCGGTTCGGAGGTGGTGGAGTTCTCGTTTGGGGCGGTATCATGCTTGGTAGCCTTACTGACCTCCACATCTTCCAAGGAGGTTCAGTCACTGGTGTCCGCTATTGTACCGAGGTTCTCCTGCCTCACGTGCGACTGTTTACAGATGCTGTGGGTCCTGAGTTCCTCTTCATGGACGACAAGGCTACACCTCATCGTACAGTGGCTGTCGCAGAACTGTTGGAGAATGAAGATATTCAACGCATGGATTGGCCTGCAAGGTCCCCGGACCTAAATCCAATCGAACACGTGTGGGACCTTCTTGGGAGACGCTTGGCAGCACGTCACCATCCGCCAGCAACGATTCTGCAGCTGCGATTGGCGCTGAATCGGCCGCGATGCCTCAACAGCTCCTTGATATCCTCGTCCTCAGCATGGACAGACGTTTGTAAATCCTGCAACGTAGTCAGGGGTGATCATATCCCCTACTGAAGACTGGATTTTTGTTGGCAGCCGCCTGTCACATGGACGTTTCTGTCTTCTGTCCAGTTGTGCTCGAAGCTACCTTTTCAATAAAGTGCCTTTGTATCCTTTGGATTCCTTGTTTGGACGATTTTGCTCACTTGTCCCATATTCTTACATCTTGGGGATCTTATGGTATGATTTGAGTCGATGTGGAGCACTTCTGCACGACGTTACATTCGAAAAACCGTCTCGTCCTTAATTTTTGCACGTTAGTGTATGTATACACTGCACTTAGTGAACATTTCAGTACCATGAAGAATTGCTGGTATTACTTTGAAACTTACAGGATATGTACAACAGGTTGGAACAAGCAAATGATTAAAATGTCAGTAAAGATGCTTATGCGGTTTCAGAGCAGCGAACTCTGAACTGTTCGGTCTTGTATTTAAAGAGCTGGCTCAAACGAAATGTTGCAATCAGTGAAGAGCCCACATTGAGTCGAAAGGGTGTTTTTTGTGTCTCACTATGTATCGTCATCGAAGAAGGTCGTATTATAAACACCTGACGAACTTTGAGCGAGGAAGGACTGTTGGGATGAGAGAAGCCAGATCTTCCTACCGTGAGATTGCCACTCATACAGGACTAAACGCCAGTACAGTGATACGAACGTGACGTCAGGGAGCAGATGAGGATCGGACGCATAAACAGGTCGGGTTTTCTGACGAGTCACGATTCAACTTGATGCCCCATGATGATCGCATACGTGCTCGAAGATATCCTAGTGAACAGCACCTTGCAGCATTTTGCAGCGACATAACGACCCAGCATCGTGGTTTGCGGCACCATTTGGTTCAATTCGCCATCTCGCCTGATATGAATTGGGGGAACCCTCAACAGCCAGTGATGCATCAGGGATGTTTCAGGGCAGAGGTGATACCTATCCTTCAGAGTTATCCTGGCGCTATATTGCAGTAGAGCAATGCTCGGCCACAAGGGGCTCGGAATATCCAAGACCTCTTCCATGCACAGTAGATACCGCTTCTTTCCTGGCTTGCATGTTTGCAGGATATGCCCCCGATCGAACATGTCTAGGACATGGTAGCGAAGCGACTGGCCCGTCAAGCGCCTCCGCCAATCATGACAAATGAACTTCGGTCTCTCATAGAAGCAGGCTGGCAGGCTATTCCTCAGGATAAAATCACAAACTTCTTCCATTCAATACTACGCCGTGTAGAGTCTGTTATTGTTGCTCGATGTGGCTTCACACAATACTGTGTTTTGAAGCGAAAATATCTTGTATAGCTCTACAAATGTAATCAGTTATCTCCTGTAAAATGAGGAATCTGTGATTAAATTTCATTTGAATAGCGTGATTCTTTCTTGGTGTTGCAGTCTTCACAAACAGTAGTGTATCTTAATGTTATGTAAATAACATATATCTTATTTGAATATAGGAAAGTGCATTTTTTTCCAAAAATAAGAGCCAATATGTCAGAGTCTAATCTTCATTTTTATGATCAGCGGCCCAAAATATATGAAGAAATAATAATTTGATAACCATAACAAAATAAAAGTCAAAATTTGTTAACCAGAGTAATGAAGGACAGCAAACTCTGCTTTATCATTTTTTTTTTTACTTAAAAGTGTCCACAAGGGCAAGTAATGATTATTGAAGGAAATTTTCATAGCGAAAATGCATAGTCGTAAAAATATGGATAAGTTTTTTGTTGTCCATGATTATTTTTCTCGACTGCTATTAATTTTTGAAATTTGGAGGTTTTGACAATCCTCAGCAACTTATGTACACTCTTCGACATAGAAACTGCCATAACCTGAAAAGTGCGCGGAATGAGACGAAACTTACCACATATACAGATAAGTAGGTGAGAAAGAAGTGATTTAATTTCTGAGGGATTACATGAATGCAATCGGTGTGGAGACAGCATAGTGTAGACGGAGTCAGCAGTCCTACCTAATTCATTCATATCAGAAATGGTCTCTGCTCTATCATGAATGAAGGAGAGCATCTATGGTTGCTGTCCTTCATTCATGTTAATGGTGTAGAAATCATATAGCGAAAGAAGAACAAACTTGTATGTAGGTGGCGGGGACAGGTAATGTTTTGACAGCTGACTCCTATAAAAACTTCCTTACGAAAAAAATTCAAACGCCAAAAAAAACAACATGAAACAGCACACAAAAAAGGATACAAGTGATTTTAAATATTTGTGTTATTGAAAAGTTAATTGGGATTTTGAAACATGTAACAACAAAAAATGTATATTCCCCCAATGCAACTGAGATATAAGGTTAATTATAAATTTAATAATTTTTACCTAAAACGTTTGTAAATAAGAAAACTTACAATTATTACAACCCACAGAAAGGAAAGCAAAATTTAATGCACAAAAAGACAAGAAAAATTACTATAGATAGAAAAAGTAATTGTAACAGCAGGAGGTAACAACATTACTGCAACATAAGAAAGAAAAGGTAATAACTATTGCAAAGCACGTAGAAGAAATACGCGCAGTTTCCATGTTATAAACCAACAACCACTTATTTAAGTTACTATTCTTTGATAGGAGTTTAATAAAACAAGCATACATTTTTTCAGTGTTGCTACGCAAATATGATTTTTCTTAAAAATTTATAGTTAAAAACATAACAGTAGTGCATCTTTGACATCGAATTTGTTATAAAATATTGTAACTAAGAACTAAGTCCATTATAATAGTACCAAGGACCCACTTCTCCAGAAAGTATTTAAAGTTTTCGTTGATTAATTTATTGCTACTTATCATAACACTACATAAATCCATCGCAAAATTATTTGTGCCTTTTTACGACGAAAGTGATGCTATTGTTAACAACGCGTATGCTAGGTATGGTTCTTAGTTTTCTTCAATTTTTTTGCAGTGTGAACAGCAGGTTTTGCACGTTGATAAATTTGACACTTCTTCCGGCTAGCGATGTTTTTTTTCACAAATCTCGCAATATGTAATTTTCCATCAGTAGTCAAATCTTTACTGTAGTCGAAATCCATGCTTAGCGTACGTTATGATGCCCTTAATGTTACAAAGCTGACTGCCTACACTTCTGCGTTGTACTCCTTTCTTCCTGCTGGTTCCATTACCCATGTTGCTCCCAAGCCTCGGTTCATTCTTATTTATTTTGCTATTCTTGCTTTGGTTTATCAGGCCTTGTCTACAAGTATTTCCGTTGGTGATCACTGTCTGATTACCCTCCCTCTTTCCCAATGTCCTGTTTTCCTCACCATGCATCCTGTTCAACCCAAAATTTCTGATTCATTGCCACTTGCTTTCCTTTCCCATTGTGGCCGCGTTGTCGGCTACATGCGCACGTTGCCTGGTGCTCCCTCCGACCAAGCTAATTGTTCTCATTTGAGCTTCCCCAACAGGTTCTTGTTATTTTCACTACTGAAGATTCCGTTCCTTTCGGGTGTTGCTCTGTTGTCGCACTTATTCTGTTAATGTTTTTCTGCCTTTCATTGTTTTACCTGTAAGTCTCCAGGTCACCTTCGCGCGCAGTGCCCTCGTTCTGCCCCGGCTGCTTTTTCAGTTCCCGATTGCAAGGTATCATCTTTCGTCCCGTCTGTTGCTGCTATTCTTTCATCTCTCTCCAAGACACCTCAAGATGTTGTGCCTCCGTCACCCAGCTCCTCGTTGAAGACTTCCTGTGGACTATTTACAGCTGCTGCAGTGTCGTCGTCCTCAAGTCCTTCTCCGCACAATTCTCTTACTGATATTCGTTCTTTTTCTCCTTTGGATGGTTCATTGAACCATTCTTCTGTTTCCTCGGACTGTGTTTCTCTCGGTGACTGCTCACATGCTAGCAACTCCACCTGTTCTCCGCTGCATTTGTCGGCCGTTGTTTCATCGCCTGCCTTGTTTGTGGTTGCACTTGCTGTTGCTGTTGGTGCTAGACCGCCTATTTCTCCGTCTCGGACTGCTGCCTATTTTGATGCTATTCAATAATGTGCTGTTCACCCTGTCTGTTGTTCTTCGCCTGCCTGTACCGCTGTGGTTTCACTTTCTACTGGTGTTATTGTATCCGCTTCTTCCCTTGACGTTGTGCCTGAACCTCTCAGCCGCTCCGCTGCCTCCTTGCGTTGTGTACTTCCTGCCTCTGGTGCTAAACCCAGGAAACGCCGCTAGCGCCCCTCTCAACGGACACGCAAGAAAAGTGCTGCCTTTCTTACCTCGATAGCTCCGGTTGCACATGCTCCGCTGTTTGAGCAGGCGGATGATACGTGGCTTCATCCACCTGTTCCCGAAGATTATGCCTCACATACGGAATATTTTATAGCTCTTACCACGTGAGAAGCTGAGACTGCTTTTCCCGCTAAATGTACTTATTCTTTTAATGAGTCCATGGATCCACGTAATTGGTGATGGGGTTCTTTCTTCCGTATGTTCTTCCCAGCTTGTGGCCTTTTCTTCTCCCCCTGGGCGCTGTTCCTGGCGCTGCTGTACGTTTCATGGACTCCGTGCTCTATATGTATTGCACCACTTTCTTGCTCTGTTTTTGCTACGATTTCTCCGTGTTTGCGCCTTCGTGTTATACTTCTGGTATGTAATTTTTGTATAGTGTACCTTCGTATGGTACATTTTCCCGTTTTCGGTGTACTATTTCCCCGATTTGAAGAAAGCAAATTTTGAAACAGTGAAGATCGCACATTTTTTTTTCTTTGGGCTTTAACAACCACTGTGGGCAACTCAGTGAGCTATAATATACGTAGTCGCCCGTCCTTAATTTAGGGAAACTAGTTCAGGTAAGAGAAAGAGCCAGTACCGTAAAACAAACACAATTTTCATGCTTCACAGGGATTCAAACCTGGACACTTGGATGAACAGATATGAGCCAGAGCTTAGACCATTGCGCCAGCGAGGTGGCATGTGCAAATTTGCTAACTGGATGATGTGCTAAAGGATTCCAAGGTTTGTAAGAATATTTCGTCCTGGGACTGCGTAAGATTGATCAGGGTGGACGATAGTAGCCAATACTTGTCAGAGACGATTAGAGATTACTTTCGCATAGATCTTGTAATTGGCATTTGGGAAAACAAAACGGTATCCAGAGTATTAAAATAATATGTTCCTTTAGGGAAGGAAAGTGAATAAACGTCTGCACAAAGGTTGAGGGTAGGCACCATCTAAAATACCATTGATGCAAGTAGCTAACAGGGGAAGAACAACGTGGAGAACTCGGAAGTGTGTTTAGGAAGACAACATCTTGCCCAGGAGCACTGTCCCGGTGTAGGGAGGAGATTGCTGCAGAGATCTCATCTGGCGTTTGGAATCCTGAAACATTTCCTGCAGGGATACGGAAAGGTTTGGTAAGATACCTAAGAGCACCCAGTCAGATGGAGGAAGGACAGGTCGTTCAGAGAACTGATCGTAAAAATGTTGGTAAATGTGGGAACAAATAGCGGACGAATGGGACGACGTCGTGTAGAAATTCTGTTGAATTATGTTTGACGTCGTTCCAATGATTGGTAAGAGCCAACTGGATGATCAGCTTTACTCAAGGTTGTAAAGTTCATTCGGAGACTTGCTTGGCGAGCTCAGGACTCGGTAATAGGATGCAATCAATTGAGAGTGAAACGACAGGTTCTTAGATTCTGGTGGAAGTCTGGGCAATAGAGCACGCAAGCCAGCAACCTCCATGTCATAGAGGGTGCGAAATTTATGAGCAAAAGAAACGAGTGGTTGATACAAGATGTGTCTCAATATCAACCCACTTATCAATAGGAGATGGTTAGGAAGGAACTGAAGAAAAAGCTATTGTGTGAATCAATTTGACACGTTTGGTATTATCTGAAACATCCAATTATTATTGATAATCCATTGTCCACAAACGTAGTACAGCCGACGGAGTGGTGGAAAACGCAAAAGGGGGTGCAAAGAGCCTGATCCGAGGACACAGTAGGAATATGTGGCACTTCCAACAGTGGGCGAATATTATGTGTGACATAAAATCTGTACAAGGGAGCAGTAGTAAAAGCATTGTTGTTGTTGTTGATTAAAGGTTTGTAGACCACCTTGAGCAATTCAATGGGTTATAAGCAGTCGCCCGTCCCTAATTTTGGCACAATGGTTCCAGGGAAGGGGAAAACCAGTGACATCCAGTGACCTGAAAACGAACACAACATCCCTGCCTCACCGGGATTTGAATCCAGACTCTTCTCGGACGGATGGTCATAAGCCAGCACTTAGACCACTGCGCCACCGGAGCGACGGTGAAAACATTTCCTCTGTAATAAGACCAAATGTAGACCCGACCGTGAGTACGAATGGGCCCGTAGGTGTCAGTAAAGCGTGAAGGGAGCTAGTTGAACTCCCGCGAAATCTTAGGCCGAGATTTCATCGTGTTTAGTCTGTCCAGTGTTAGCAACAACGTGCAATTGAAGTCGTCACACAAATAGATATAATCCACAAGTTCGATCTGGTCTATTTGAGCAGCAATGTGTTGTAATAGGTTAAGAATGTGGTCAACATGATCGAAGAGATGAATATTAAACAGATGTAACAAAATGTTCATGAATGTACAAATGAGATAGATGCATGATATTTTTGTTGGACAATGATGCGTCCCCTTTTCTGTCTACCAAGAAGAAAAAGCTCAGTACAAGCCAAGTGAAGTAACTGACTTGGTTTACGTTATAAGATCAATCGTGAACGGTGCGTTACCTCGGTAACCTTTAGAAGCTATGAGAACAACAAATATATTTTCTTGTTGTTGTCTTCGTGTTTTGGGGTAAGCGGTGTGAGTGCGTTTTATCTGGTGCTCCGAGAGCTAGCCTTCATATTTGCTGTAATCGGCGGTCTATGTTTAGAGGAATGCTCTGTTTAGAGGATATGAGATAATAAGATTGTATGCCTAATGAGGTATTTTCAGGTGCTAAGAGTCTGTTAATTCAGTTTATTTTTCACTTCATGTCTGCATGTAGACCTGCCAATTGAAAGAGCTGCGTTCGAACGACATAAGTTAACTTTTTATCAATGATAATCATTAATAGTCATGGCTCACATACTACTCTTATTTGACTATGCTCATCATCATAAAATATGTTTGTCTATTCGCAGTTCATAACGAATTTGTTCTGTTTTGCTTATAAAAGGAAGCTGTCGATTAACATTTGCCATTCTATAATTAGAAGATTCTTATGATCACTAACAATTTTCCATCATGGCGCTCACATACAACAACATTAGTGAAGGAAGTGGAAAAATCATGGCGAAGGGCGACAACAATTCCTGAACTACTACTGACAGAAAAGTAGCTATGATTAAAGTTGTACGGCCAACGACACCATAGTGCACGTTGAATATCTGCAGTTAACATCCTGTCAGCAGAGTATGTCAGGGTTCACATATGAAACTTTTTCAAATACCAAAGCATTCGCGTAGGGAGTGGAACAACCCTTGCTGTTGAAAGTAGTGAATGTGAAGGCAAAGATGGAAATGCTTTAAGACTGGAAGAGACGCTTATCAATGTCCTTCTCCAACTGTTCAGGAAAAAGGACTAAGCGTTTTTCAAAGGCCCAATTAGGTGTACCCTTCACCGGCCGAGGAAGAGCAGCACAAACCAAATGGAGCTGATTCAACACTGCTGGAAAATCTGGAGAATACTTATTCTTCAGTGGACACAAAACATGTTCAGTAGAAATATTCTTACTAAGACATGAAAACTCAAAGTATTGCTACTTTGACAACGCTATAGTAGGGAAGTCACAGTTTTGCAGAGAGGAAGACACTTCTTGAGCAAGAGATTCACCAATGTGAGCAGCAGAGCTGCAGTCGGGGTAGGCGCGGTGGAATGCTGCCCCGTACTTTTTCTGAAGGTGGGGAGCCGCCCGACACTTTTCCTGAAGTGTGATGTGGGGTACGGATCAGACTGACAAGCTCGTCGAGCACGAGTTAGCGTTTTATTTAGGGCTAGAACAAGCAAAACGATTCGTCTCAGCTGCTTTGAATTTGGCATGATAGTTGACATCAGGCGTGTGGGTTCAAGCATCTCTCGAGCGGCTGTCTTCGCGGACATTTTACACACAACCGTGGCAAGGCTGCACTGAGAACGGTACGACACGTCAAAAACGTTTAGCGATCCTGCGGGTGAACACGCTGATAGATCAGAGGGGTTAAAGGAGATTAGTGACATGGGTATCGACTGTTCGACGTGGTCTGATGGGGCGTGCTTTCGCAGATGATCGTCGTCATACCACTTACTGAATTCTGCAATAATCTCGTCTTCCCAATTCTCTCCAGTCTCCTTCGACTCGTCTGATCTAGCAAGCATTTTCATCCATAGGATCGCCGACTGCGGGAAGCTTTTCTGCATGTCGGAAACTTTTTCATGTGCCGTCTTACATATAAGAGTGAGCCATTTATGTGGCGAATGCAAGTGCACCAAATAAACTGGCATCTCAGTGTATATATGACGCTAAACGTTTATTAGATATGCAAAAATCGGCAAATCAATATCATATCTGCTCTCCTTGGTGTGGGGGATTCCCTTCCACCACAATTACTCACACTTACCGCCCCACTTCTTTTTCAGACAGGACTGCAGCACTGGTGAGCAGAAGACGAAGGAGTCATTGTTAGAGAATCTTGATATTCCTAAGAATCTAATGTTTCGTTAGAGGAGTATCAGACACTTGAAAATGAATACGACGAGAGGATGCAAGAGTTATTACGGGATTACGGAAAACCGGCTTAGACGACGGAGAGGTTGAGGTACCAGAAACGGCTGGACACTTTACTTTCGTGGGTAGTGTGTTTCATACATCTGTTCGAGAAGAGAATCGACCTAGTGGTCCTCTCCATGCTTACCTGAACCCTGGAAAGACTGAACAAGGAATTGACTTAACTGAAATAGGTTCATTACAGATCTTAACTATGGCAATATATGTAGAAGGTGATCCTGGTGCATTGCTGGAATGGCACTATTTCTTCACTGAAGTAGCAAGAAGTACTGACGGGGGATTACCATTTGCTGTAAATAAGGGAGATTACAGTAAGTGATTGACTCTTTCGGAGAGAACAATAGGCTGATAAAAAAGCTGTAGTAGCTGATGTCGAACCTAGCCCATCCTTAGCATCGCACCTGGGGCCGCCACTTATAGCCTTAGATGCCAATATGGGTCGTTAACCCCCTCTCCTTCCCCTAATACCGCAACCACCGAAAAACAAGAATAAACTGTTATTCCCAGGGTCAAACATCAGAAGCAGCGCAGTGGTCTAAACGCTGGCTTCTGATTATTCATCCGAGATGGGTCCGGGTTCGAGTCCTGGTGAGGCATGGATGTTGTGCTTGTGTTATGGCACTGGATCTTTCCCTTCCCTGAAACAAGTGGCCTAAAATTTGGGACGGGCGACTGCTTATAGCCCACTGAGTTACTCACGGTGGTCGTTAAACCTCCAAAGAAACAGAAAAAAATCATGTTCCTGTGCCTTACATCATTTCTGTACGCGGCAATAGTAATAAGTAAAACTCATAAGAGGAGTTAAACCACAAAATGCACTGGTTTCCATAAATTAAACAACAAATGGAAAAATCGTGATAACTAAAAATGTATGCAACCGATTCGGATGAATTTGGCGGTAACGTTTTTTTGTTGCATTCGTTCTGATAAAGATCAGAACGAATGCAACAAAAAAACGTAAGAACATGTGATACAAAGGATTTACATTTTGTATGAGTGATGCGAATATGAAAATACGGAAAAATAGGTATCAAGATGAAACATGAAAAGGTACTTCAATACGGAGTGTGGTTACCCCGAACAGCAATACAGGCCCAACAGCGATGTTCCATGCTGTTAATTATGGTGTCGAGAAGTTCCATGGGTAGCTGCGTCCATTGCTATAGCAACACACCTCCCGAGATCATCCAGGCAGGCTCTGTAGAATTCAGATCGGGAGAGCGTGCTGGCCGCTTCATACGGACTATAGCGTCCTGTTCCAGATACTGATACGCGAGGTGAGCTGCATGAGGGCGGGTGTTATCCGCCTGTAGTACAAATGTATCGCCAATTGCGGCCGCATACGGAGAATAATACGGTCCAGGATGTCGTCTCTATAACTCTGATCATTGGGGTTTCCATGTAGCAACACATAGAGGTTGATACGGCCACCTAACGATATGCTTGCTCACACCAGAACACTATCACCACCATAGGTGTCCCTTTACTGGATATCAGAAGGAAGATAGCGAATGCCGGCCTCTCTCCAGATGTAAACTCGGCGAGAATCCCTCTGTAAACAGTATCGCGACAGATCAGTGAACAGAACGGACCTCCACTGATTTTGAGTCCAGTTCACATGCATTCGTGCCCAATTGAAACCTTCCCTCCGGTGGTGGGGGTGATAGGCACACATAATACCGGTCGCCGAGCATACAGTCCTCCTACATGTAACCTTCTGCTTACCGTCGAAGCTGATGCCGTCCGTCCGGTGTCTGCCGCAAGTACAGATCTGAGATAAGTCGGTGTAGCCGCCCTGTTCCGCCGTGCCGAAAGCTGCAAATACCGGTCACCCGTGTCAAAAACTGGAAGTGCAATTTTTAAATGATCATAATACTTTCGTATAAAGGAGGTATGAGCAAGTAAAAACTGCATAGCTTTTGATAAACTTTTGAACTCGAAGGGGCGTAATTTCAAGTCTCGTTCCCCCAGAAAACAAAGGTTTGCTCCGGTCCTAAACACATACAATGCGTAAAAATCACTGAGGTCAAGATACTCCAACATTTGAAAGATGTAAAATGCATTAGAATCTGAAATACAAAACACTGTTACTAAAAATAATAAAAGGACACATGTAAATACACCAATAATAAAAGAACGGGAATGCAACCACGTGTAATAACAATAACAGATCATGTGCGATACTAATGATATTAGTAAAAGGACACATGATTTGAAATAAAAAATAGTATATAATAATAAAAGAATGGAAATGCTCCATCTATCGATCACTGCCGTTACTAAAAGCTTACAGGTTGACATCTAAATGTGATCGTTGCAAACCAGCTTTCTTTCTCCTACTCTGGCCAGTCATGATCAGGATATTTTGTCTCAATACACAGAAACCCATATCTTGAGTTGCAGCGATTCTATTTTAGTTTTCGATATTAAAGCTATTAAAAAAATATTTTTATGTACAGGCGGCAAACAGTCGGCCGGAACATAAAAATTATTGAAAAAAATTACAGAAATTTCAGTTCGACTGATTTCGCGATTAGAATGTTTCCGCACAGGGGTGTGCCGAAATTCTTGGAGATCAAGAATGGGAGAATTTTAATTTTTTCGCAGTTAACTTTTCCATTTTTCATGGTGAAATCGAGTAACTTTTGTTTTTTCTTTATGTTGGAGGGTATTACACCCAAAAATGTTCTTCGGGGACAAGAAGTTTCAAGCTCCCTAGTTTCGGCGACCCCGCTTCAGCATAACGCAAATGAAGTGATAAAATTTGAGTAAGCAAACCTCAGTCATGAAGGAAGGATAAATGTATGGTATCTCATTATACAATATTTCAAAGCCCGTTGAATATTATTTTTCAGACAAGGTATTTTTTTTTTGAACGTACTTCAAGACAGTGGCGGACTGGTGACCCATAGTTGAGTTGATTTTGAGCAGCCCACTTTTGGAAAAAATTATCAAGGTATTCCATCCCCCCCCCCGCCAAAAATGCGTTATGTCCGCATCACCGTTTACTGTTTAGATATCTTTTCAACACAAGTCTACGAATCATTGAGGTTTATTTAGTATTGAGACAATAACATTTAACAACATTTTACCCATTTTCCTGAACACGCCGCAGCTCTCTAGTAAAATTTTGTGTAAGAAAAAAATGGCTTCCATTTGCTGAGAAGAAACAGACGTTCTCTGACACAGACGTAGAAGACTATTAAAATCTTGTGAATTTTATTGCGATAACTAAATTCAAAACTTGTAACACTTTCTCTGGTTTTAGTAAGAACGGAAATCCAATCGTGTCAAAAATTAATTTTTTTTCAAGACATACCTGTAATTAATAAAATAATTTAAAAAATATCCTGAGAAAATTGGGAAGCCCAGAATTGCAGTGCAAATTTATAAAGTGTAAAGAATGCGAAAATTAATTTTTGTTTTTTACTTTCAACTGTAAAGTATTTTTCCTTTCTTCCCAGAACTGCAGCTCAAGTATTCGTGTAATTGAAATTCCCGAAAAGTAGAAAATCAGATGCAGTTCTCGTACAAAAATATAACAAGTTAGTAAAATCATGCAATGCATTGATTATGATACGCTTTCCAACATACCAGCAATCATTACTCAAGTTATAGGGATAATGGCTGTAGAATAAATTTCGCTCCTATGACCTGACCTTTGACCCCATTTCGATGATATTCAACAGAACCGGTAAAGTATACTTCCGGAACAACATGAAAAAATTTTGTCTCAATCGAAGCATTTTTACGTAAGTTATAACGATGAAATGGATCCCGATCCCATGTCCTAACCTGTGATCCCATTTCACCCATTTTCAAAGGGGTTTGTCCCCAGGTGGTTCCTTACCACATACTAAAATTTCATTGAAATCGAACCATATTTACGCAAGTTATGACGCATAAGGGTAATAGAATGTATCCTGCTCCTATGTCGTGCCCTTTGGTTCCATTTGTCCCATTTTCAATAGATTTCGTCCCCAGGTAGTCCCCTACCACATACTAAAATTTCATCAAAATCGAACCATTTTTACGCGAGTTATCGTGCGGACAGTCGAACAGACGGACGGACGGACAAAGCTGGAGCATAAACGCTTCTTCAACCTACGGTTGGAAAGCGTAAAAAAGCAGCGATCCCAAAATTTTATCGTACGTGAACCTCGATGCAGCATTAACGTACACAATGGATTTCGAATTTATATCCCAGACTATATTATTCAGATACGATTGGCAAAAGCGAACTGAGGTAGAGGTTATTAAGCCAAACGGACGGGGCTTAAGTTAGAAATTCAGGAAAGGGAAAATGGGTGTACCAAAACAGGGTTGGGCTCAGCAGAACATTTGCTACGTAAGTTTCTTGCTTTTCGAAGCGGTCCAAGTGGTAGACAAACTTTGTCGTTTTGGCATTACTTGCTTTTCTTCTACAAAAATATTGAAGTTAAAGTATATACTTACTTCCCCTTTTTTTTTTTATTGAGTTGGCATTAAGCCTTTCGGCCCAGAATATGGCGGTCCACCGGGAATTCTCCAGGTATCCCGGTGGCCCAGTCCGCGTCTGCTACAAGAGATAAATCGCCTAAGTTTGTTGACGACAAAGTAGTCCATTTTTCAATCCAATAAAAATAAACTATTTTCTATTTACAATACGCGTGAAAAACATCAAGTGCTTTAAGTACTGCACCACTACATTTAAGACAAAGAACACTGAAATAATTTAAGCCGTTGTAAAAGAAGCATTTTCACTGGCAGTATTCATAGAATACGTGCTATAAAAATCTTTTGGAGGATGTAAGTAGTTTGGTGGCGCAGTGGTCTAAACGCTGGCTTATGACCGTTCGTCCAAGGGGGTCCGGGTTTGAATCAATGTTTGTCTTACAGCACTGGCGCTCTCTCTTCCTTGCAGCCAGTGACCCTAATTTAGGGACCGGGGACTGCTTATAGCCCATTGAATTGCTGACGGTGGTCGTTAAACCTTCAACCACAAATAATAAATAGTGCTGTGAATTAAGTTGCTTAATAAAGCTAATCATCGCTTACGCAAAAATACTTCAAATTTAATTTACTTGGAGGCACAAAAATTAGTTATGGTGAAGATGAACGTAATGTTGTAGTTGACTCAAGAATGGAAATTGTGATGAAGGTGAAAGAAACGCTTCCATGTTTTTAAAACACGTACCCGTTTTCACCAGTGGCGACGGCAGCCGCTCAGAACTGGGTGGGTTATTAGGGGGTGTCAGCAGTGATGTATTCAGGCATCTTTTCGGGGGTGATTAGCCCTCTCCCCCTACCGAAAATCCACGAACGCCCCCTCCCTAAGTTTCTGATCGATCTCCCTTTATATTCAGTCAAACTGTTTTCGTTTATAGCTGAATATTTGGAGAAATTTATTTAAAAAAACTTAATGAGGGAAAATATAATAATATTAAAAAAATCTCCCACATAAACTTCAATCTTAAATTTCTGCCATCCTTCAAAAAAACATTAAACTGTCCTCGCTGAAGTGGCAATTTTTCAAGAACTGACAACTCGGACTACTTCCGCAATAAAACCTAATTCCACAAAGTAGAGATGTTTGCACTGCAATACATCATCATAGTTTGGAAGCTGGCATTCAGCTTTATTTCAGTCTTCTGGATGTCGACTTTCCCTGTATACTTCAGTGCAGCTAACATGACAGTGCTTCCAATACAACAAAATATTTGCTACCTAATTTTTAACAATAGCAAATATTAGAAATTGTTCCAATGAAAATGATTTTTTTATCTGGCAGAAGGTGGTTTATACTCTGTGACAAGAACAACAACAACAACAACAAACAAACAAAAAACGGGCACCTCAAACTGGCAAATAAACATTTTTTTTTTACTACTATGTGCTAATCTAAAGCGGCTGAAACCAAACGGCAGGGGAATGATTTACACCATATGTTTTCAGGTAACACTGTAATGATTTTTAATAATCCGAAACACGCTTGCAGTAAGGCGAAGACATTTTTACTAATCCTAATGTTTTGGGGGAGATTTCCTCCAGCACAGCGTTATCTTACTAACATCCTCAATATTTTACACCACCCCATGGTGAAATCCGTGGTGTATTACTAAATTAAAGTAAAAGTATAACATTTTTAATCACTTACGTGTGTAGATTACTTGGAATTCGCATTTGCGATATTCGAGCATAAGAAAATGTTCATACTCTATTTAAAATTTTATGTATATTATAAATAATAAAATTATGATTATATATATATAATCAGTCAACAAGTTATAGCCCCCTCAAAATTTGCAATTGCCCCCCTCCACCGGGAAAAACTCTCTGAATGCAACACTGGGTGTAAGCATAATGGAAGGGGTGCTCCAATTTTCAAGTGTTTGGTAGAAATTTTGACAAAGAATTCCGTTCATGTGCATTTTACCCACTGTTGATAATGTTATCCCTAGCAAAAAAAAAAAAGGTTTTCAAGTGAATGTTGTACGTAGTATTTATTTAATGTATGTCGTATGGGAACCATGGACACGAATCCCTATGGCAAGTTACTATTTCTTCGCAATTTTAGCTTATTTAGGTCATTGCGTGTGAGTGTGTGTGTCTTTTGCTTTCATAATGCTGTCTGTGAATTTCTGTTTGTAATATGACAAGGAATATCTATTTCTTTCTCTCTCATCATTTTAAAAAAATTGTATGTTTCTACTTATCCCTTAGAAATTCGTTCAGAAGACTCCATCCATTTCCCAAAGGGGCAAACACTAAATTTAACAGACAATTCATTTTACATAACAAAATTTCAGTGAATTCGAGAAACTCACATACATTTATCCAAGTTGCCTTAGAATCTTAGGTGGTTGCACACGCCATATGTTAAAACTGCTTCAACATTTCGGGGGGGGGGGGGGGGCTAAAGGTTGGGCTCAAAGAAGCCCACCCACAGCGTCGCGCCTGGTTTTCACGTCCGTTTTCTCCGCCCTGGTGGCGCAGTGGTCAAAGCGCTGGCTTATGACCATTCGTCCCAGAAATGTCCTGGTTCGAGTCCCAGTGAGGCATCGATGTTGTGTTTGTCTTACGACACTGGCTCTCTCCCTTCCCTGGAACCAGTGTCCCTAAATTAGGGACCAGCGACTGCTTGTACCCCATCCAGTCGCTCACCGTGGTGATAAAAATTTCAATTAAAACAAATAAATAAAACAACCGTTTTTAGTTTGAAATCTGCACTTTCAAAATATTCTGCATTCATTTCCGAAGTAACACAGCGTATGTGGTCGTGTTTAGTGACTTCGTGGATTCTAGTAACGATATTCCACTTGGTCTCATAATAAAACGGCAAAGGTTTGGCTTTTTAAAAATTAATGGTTATTAATAATCACTCCCATTGTATGAATGCTAATTGCTACGTTTTTCAGCATTCAAGAATGCTAATTTGTTGAGAGACGTAACACTTAAGTGCATTATCATTTCAATTCCTCGTCAATTTAAAATGAATTTCAATTTATAAATCGCAATCTTTATAGTTAAAGAAATGTGCTGACATCTAGCGGTTCTTTTAATAGATTTAAAGACATGAAAGTGAAAAGCTGAATCTTTTAATTTCAGTTTACTGAAAAACTAAAATTTAGTCATTCATAATATTTATTATTATTAATGTAAGCCGATATTTTTTATGCAGTCCAAGATTTTATTTAAAAAAATAACAACCGAGAAACTCTTTGCAGCATTTGTTCCATATGTGCGTCAAACTTTCGAGGAAGTAATGGAAGGCATGCAGAAGGCTTAGTTAAAAACTCTAAAGGTAACTTCTTTTTCATGAAGCGAAAAAAATCACTCTCGATTTACTCAAAACTACTTAAATAACGCTGCATTTTTATTTCAACATTATTAAACTTGACTGTAGGCATTGTGTCACAGAGCGGAAGACAGTACTGAATCGTCGCGTCCTTTTTAGTCGCATTTAGGAAGGAAAGCCGTAGACTCTAACTAAGCAAGATAAACTGAGGCTGCAGACAAGTAAAACAAAGAGATGAATGCTCCGGGTAACCAGAAAAGAAAACAAACACTTGGTACCAGAGAAAAGATAAAATTGCAAACACCATCACTAGCACGACTGGATCTACGCATTCTGCCGCCCGAGACTGAGTCCAAATGTATAATAAATTGTCCCAGTAAGATAACAAAAAAATTCAATGCCTTTATAGAAACTAGGTGACATAAAAATCAAAAAATGTGCAGCATATTTTTGTTTCAACAGCATAAAGTCTCATATTACGGAAGTGAAAGACATTCGAAAACTTTTTTTCTCAACAAACCTGCTTGAACAGTACAAAAAAAAAAAAAAAAAAAAAGTTACGAATAATTTTAAGGATTGGCACCACATTTCGATTTTTTCAGGCCTTTCTTTCAGAAAAGTCATTAACAGTGACAACAGAACTTATATTCTTCGATATTTCCCTTTCAATAAATAAAATTCTACTGAGCCGGTCTTTAGCGTAGGCGAGCAAGGCCTAAGGCTGTTGATTTTAGAGGCCACAGATTTTAGTCATAGGTTTATTTGTTTATCATTATCCAACTTTTGATCTGTATTATCTTTGAAAAAGAGAAAGAAAATCACTGGAAAAATAAAAAGTTGAATTATACGCATTTTCACTTTTGCTTCTACCACTATTTTTCTTTTACAAGCTGTTAAGTAAAGCTATATGCAAATAGGTTCCTCCGCCACCCCGGTGGAGCAGTGGTGTAAGCTCTGGCCTCCGACCATTTGCTCGAAGTGGGTCCCGGTTCGAATTCCGTGAGGCATGGATGTTGTGTTTGATCTCTCTGGAGATAGAGACCTGCGACGGCTTATAGCCTCTTGAGGTGCACAGTTCCTCCCCGTAGAAAAGGAAGAAACTGCATTTTTCTCTGCTTTGCAGTGAAGATTAGCGTCTATTCCGTCGCTGTACAACTACAATAGCAAATGCGGAACGGGTAGTCAATAAACGAATGTATCCTGGTTTGAGAGGAAAGCGAAGCGTCTCATGCAAATAGCACGAATTACGTTTCCCTGATGTTTGATGACAGACAACAGCAGATCATGTCATACATTCAATAATTTATTTAGAATACTTTCTAAATAAATAACAAAAACTAATCTTGACGAGGACATTTTTGCTGGATTGCCCTCTTGAATTCTGATCTATAAACAAAATACTTGCTCAGTTAGATAACAGATTGCAGTTGTTTAAATTTATCTAAATCTAAAAGGGACTTTAATAAATAGAGAAAATTAAAATGAATTATACTGGACCCCCTCGCCTTAAAATACTGCTTAACCAAAAACCCTTTAAAATTTAAATAAATACACTGCTGGCCACCCAAAATGCAACACCAAGAAGGGCACGAGATAGCAAAGCCAGATTTACTGGACACATAGCAACAGACACAAAGATGAAACGATTGAACTTACAGGCCCCTGCGACTTGCGGAACACGCAGACATCAATAGTTCGTGTGACCTCCATGGCTGGCAATAACGGCCGCTACACGCCGCGGCATCGAACGAAAGAGGCTTTGGATGTGGGCTTGGGGTATGTCGGTCCAGGCTGCTTCCACACGTTGCCACAGTTCATCAGGCGTAGCCGCGGATGGTGCTTGCCGGACCACTTGCTTGCCGATCGGCAACCAGACGTGTTCGATGGGCGACATATCGGGAGAACAGGCGGGCCACTGCAGCAGTGACACCTGGTTGGCCGTGAAGAATTGGCGCGCATTGTCTTGTTGAAACGTGGCCGCTGGCAGGTTCTGCAGGTAAGGGAGGACTATAGCCTCCAAAACGTCGGAGATGTAGCGGTGGCTGTTGAGTGTATATCGGCGATGCGTACCAAAGGGGTGCGGGTGCCATATCCAATTGCGCCCCAAACCATAACGCCAGGCGACGGACCGGTATGGCGATGCATAATGCAGGCGTCATACAGTCTCTCGCCGCGGTGCCGCCACACGCGGATGCGACCATCGTGGTGTTGCAGTCAGAAACGGGATTTATCGGAGAAGACAATGTCGTGCCATTCCGTAGTCCATGTGCGGCGTTCAACGGCCCACTGCCGCTTCACCCGCCGGTGGTGTAACGTCAATGATAATCGGAGCAATGGGCGCCGTGCGACAAGTCCCCGCTCCTGCAAACGACGTCGAAGGGTACGTGCTGACACAGGTTGTTGCGCAACACACTCTAATTCCTGCGCTAACGTTCGTGATGTGGCGGTGCGAGCCGTCAATGCCTGCCGCACAACATGCCAATCCTCTCGTTCGGTGGTGTGCCGCGGCTGCGGCAATCACTCACGTCGGTCCGTCCGTCCCTCCTGCATCCACCAAATCCATGCTCGCCTCACTGTGGCTGAATGCCGTCCCACAAGGGCGCCGATGTCTCGGTACGATAAACCGCTGTCGCGATAAGCCACTATTCGTCCTCTGTCGAACTCCGAAGCGTGCTGGAATGACTGCCGTATTCTGCGACGAGGCATCAGGAAGCTTCCCAAGCACTGGTCCGGCAGCACAACACACTTCCACTACTTACACCCCGCAATCTGTGCTCCCTTCTTATAGTGCTTCTCGGTGGCGTGCCGGGCACACATGATTTGCATATGCCCTGCAATGCTAATCGTTTGCATGTCCTCTTGCGGGCGACGCATGCTGCGAATTTCAGTCCAGTCGGAGGCTTCTTCTTTGTGTTGCATTTTGGGTGGCCAGCAGTGTATATATAAAATAAGGGGACTCAAGAATGGAGCTAGCGAAATCGCTTTCTGCACATGAACCGAAATTTAGATTGTGAGCTAAAGTGTCTCATAAAAAAAGTGTGATAGCCTAAAAACCGTAAAGAAAATTACTAGAAACGTACCTAACAATTTTGACCTAAACAAGTAATTAGAAATTTCAGTTTTGACGTAACCAATTGATTAGATCAATTTAAATTAATGCACATTAGATATGTCTTTTATACCCCAATAACTTATGTGGAATACTTTCTAATAAATAATAAAAAAGAGTTGTGCTTCTATTGAAGCTACATTAACATCAGCTAAAGAATTCATTAAATGTAGAGGCGGCATGTCAGATGATTTTTCAGGTGAGTTACATGTAAAAATTCCTCTGTCGGACAACAAAAAAATTCATGGTCCTAAACAGCTTCACATAGTTAACTGTAATTACAGCGATACTTTTCTAAACTTGATGATCACTTTACGACTATTTTTTACTATACCAGTAACCGTCGAAAGTTTCGAAAGATCATTTAGCAAGCAAAAAATGATTAAAACTTATTTAACATCAACCAATGACCTAAGATAATTTGGGATCTTTAGTGACATTAAGCAGAGAAAATGAAAAAAAGTGTGATTTTTATTGCGTAAGAAAAAAATTAATTCAGTATAAAGAAAGAAAATTATTGACGTGAATTTAGCGAAACAATTCATTTCAAAAATTTAAGTACAAAAATCGATTTCAGTTTCTTTCACATATTTCTGCAACAACAATATTTGCATTTATCTATTTTTGAAAAAGTATCTCTCCTGTGTCCTGATTTCAGGGCGAACAACTACAATCTGCATACTGTGGAATTTCAATGAAGTTCAAATACTCATAACTCAAGAATGACCAATGAACAGTATATTCTCAATTATTCTTGCTATCTCATTTGAATGACTTCAAAATTTTGATTTTGAGTGACTTCGACTGATGAGAAACCAAAGGATACTTGGCTAAGGTAATGTTGTCTAAATGTTTGGCCAATAATAACAATTATGTAATCCATAAAACAAAACAAAATGTGCGTATTCATAAAATACTAGATGATTATACCGACCGCTTCACTTAGCTGATAAGCAGAATAAATATATAACTTACGAACGTAGGTAAAGAAAATTTCTGTATATAAACCATGTTAAAAAAGAAACCATGTTCAAAGATTTAAATTTCTTTTTTTTTCTTGGGGCGGAGGGTGAGGAGCGGGCCTCATTAATAGGTTTGCACCCGGGCCTTAATAAACCACACACCGCCTCTGCTGATAACCTTCTCTGACCCATTCTAAAACATGTTTTTATGGATTCACTTTAATGAAGTTCTCATAAGATGCCGACGTTGTTAGCAGTGTTGTGTAGATTCTATGTGCCACACTTTAATTTGAAAAAAAAAATGATCTAGCCAAGCATTCAGATGTATAAGGCACATCTAACCCCCCCCCCCATGTTGGGATGTAAAACTGGTGGTCCTTGATCTTTTGAAGTTCCTGTTTCAAAGCAGAATAACATTTAATCCAGATCATTGGAATGTCTGAGTGATAAACAAGTAGCCTGTTTTCTCAATCTATGCAATTATTTATTTTCCATTCAAAAAGTGAAACCGCTCCGTGCCCAAGTGCTCAGAGGCGTAGGGATCTGGCTGATCGCCCAAGCTGATCTCGGACGAGGCATGAGTAGTGTGTCTGTCCTGGGGCGCTGGCCCTCTCTCCTCTCTGGAACCAGACGCCCTAAATTAAAAAGGCGCGACTGCTTTTAGCTCTTACAGTTGCTCGTGGTAGTCGTTAAACCCTGAATCGAGGGAACAAATGCCTTATACCTTCGTGTATGTGCCGAAAGTTTTTAGAAGAAATCCTGCTTTCAAAGTTGGGAGGTCGGCTTATATGCGGGTTACTAAAAACTGGGGTTCGACTCCCGTGAATTCTGCCGCTGAATTTATCACCGGATGTGTTTACGTTTTAAAAGGCGTCTTTCCGCGCCATAGTTTTGTGAACTTCTGAAAGAAAATATTTTAAAAAAATTATGAAATATTTTTCCACCCACAGTAGGGTTTCTACGGGAATAGATGCCGGTAATATGATAAGTGAAAAACCTAATCCCGTTTCAAATTGAGATCCTGAAATTTCTTGCTTCCAAACGTGGGATACCTCATTACTTCCCGTGTGCAATCGCGGGGTGCCGTTGACACCGCGTAAATCACTTAGCTGGTGGGGAGGGCCACAGCCAATCACGTATCTCTGTTCTCCCAATTTTCACAGCAAGTGTGGGCGTGCGTGTCTTGCGCTCTGCGCTGGCGAAAGCCATCCGCAATACTGAATAACCAAGTGTTTAACGAAAGGTGGTAATTTGAAAGAAGGCCGACACAGCCGCGTTGCTTCTTCGATGAAAGAATTGCAGGATGTAATTTCGCTAGACATGCTTATAAACTCTCTCAAAAAATGCTCCATAAGTAATACAATTGATGTTACTGGAGTTATTTGGAAACTCCGACAATGAACCGTACTTATAAAGTTTTTTAAAGAAGATAATCACAGAAATTTGCATAATTCATTTCAATAAATATATTCTTCAAAATCTTGAAATTTAAGGTCAGCTTATAAGCGGTTCAAAGTTTTTCACAAAATTTTAGCTCTTGAAGTAGAGCGGTCGGATTATACCCGAGTTCTGCTTATGTGCGAGTATATACGGTACTTTTATGGTACTTTCAAGCCTAGAATTTATAACCATAATTATTTTATCCAAAACCATGACGACTATTTGCTCTTATGGATCTTTTCCTGCAATTTTTTTTCTTTCTCTTAGTGATCCCATTTATTAAATGTAGTGATGGGCTCAAGTAAAGACGTGCTGCGAACGGCTTCCCTTCTGTGAACCTGTTCTAAAAGCTGTTGCTTCGGAATTTCGTCGTAGTTGTAACAGAAAGACTTTTCAGGGGATGTAGCGATCTTGTCAGAAGAATGTTAGATTTCTGAATTTCTTTATTGAAGCGATCGAACACCTTCAACTTATTGTTCCATACAGACAAAGCCAAAATAAAGTTTCATTAAAGTAATCAGAATTTTTTCCTCAAATTTTACTTCTGGCGACTTATATAAGACGATTTCTTTTAATTCTTGCGATACCTCAACCACATTACAAAAATTTCCAGAAGTGGTTTTATGGTGTTAAACTTTCAAGACTACTTTGTCAGTCTACGTACCATCAATATGTTGTTGTTTTTTCTCCTTTTTCTCATATATCTTTAGAGTATCCTGTCATGTTGTGTGTGAAGTAAAGAAGCACAAAAGTTTATGCGTTATTTCAAACAAATGCTGTGTTTCTAAGGAGGTGAACGCAGCACGTATACCAACTAAGTTAAGGGAATATGCAATGTAAGACACATAGACAGAAAGCTTATTTATGTCTTAAATTCTGTGTTGAACGCCCTTGTTTAAACCAGTCATATTTAGCCCGTTGTCATAAGGCTGTCCATGGCAGTCCTCAGTTTAGATTCCGAAAGTTTCAAGTTTATGGAAAATTCTTATTGCGACGTACTTTCCAGCCGTAGCGTATATAGAATATTGGTATGGGGAGGGCATCTATTTGTCTTTTTAAAGAGACACTAAGATACCTTGTATAAATAAGGAAAAAAACAAAGTTATGATTTTTGAGTGAGTGACTGGTAGTACTGAATGCAATATAAGTCTAAATGGCACAGTGATTGACCAGGTGAATGAATTTGTGTATTTAGGAAGCATGTTTGACAGAGAGAACAAATTGGATGGTGAAATTAGTAGGCAAGTGAATTCTTCATTGAAAGTCATAGCTGCTTTGGGAGGTTTTCAAGGGAATGATGGGTCCTCAAGAGAGTCTCGCATGTCTATCTATGAAAGTGTAATTGTTCCTACTCTGATGTATGGCAGTGAAACCCGGGTACTGCAGAAGAAACATAGGAGTCGTCTGTGTGCTGGAGAAATGCGTTACTTTGTGGCAAGACACGTTCTGATTGTGTGTGAGGAATGAAGATGTGTTGCAGTTGTTTAATGTGAAGCAAAATGTTGTTAGCAAAGTGGAGACTAATATGCTTCTGTGGTTTGGCCATGTTGAAAGAATGAGTGATGAAGTGCTTACTAAGAAAATCTTTTTAGCCCAAGTGGCAGGAAGGAAAGGCAGAGGAAGACCAAGGAAGTCATGGGAGGATCAGATTCAGGAGTGTCTGCATGCGAAAAAGGTTATGAGTATGAAGTATAGAAGATCTTGTGTACAGCGTGTGATGGATGTCAGTTAAGCTAGAGTTGTATGCCAAGATCGCTGTAAATGGAGAAGTTTGAAATCGCAATAGTAAGTGAGAATTATCTGGTAGTTTGTATTTTTTTATGGAGCTAACCTCTGAACCTCAGAGAACAGCTTAGTCATGGGGAGGGTTTAGCGAAAAAAAAAGGTCTTCCCAGAAATAATGTTGCAAGTGGTTTTATTTAAAGGGTCAATTAATCAACCGATTAATCGACTAACGAATTTTGATTAATCAGTTAAAATTTTTAGTCGATTCACACCCCAAACAATGCACGGTATAGGTAATCTTAAATATTAAAAATAAACAATGCTCCCATTACAATATGAACTGTTTATTTCCTGACTTACTTCAAACGTAACTCAATTCGACCTGCTGTTTTGATA
Source organism: Macrothele yani (assembly GCA_039090855.1). Classification (NCBI taxonomy): domain Eukaryota; kingdom Metazoa; phylum Arthropoda; class Arachnida; order Araneae; family Macrothelidae; genus Macrothele; species Macrothele yani. Next base: position 80,911,349 of record CM077012.1, read on the forward strand.
GTTCACCATTCAATCAGAACTTAGAAGCACGTGTGTCAAGAGAGTGAGCCAACGTCAAACATGAGACTTTTGCAGCAAGAAGAGGTAGAGACCTGCGCAACAAGTAACAACTGATCACGCGCCGTTTTATTTGTGATGTGAGGTGCCGTTAACTGTGTGAAGTGGTGTAGTCATCCACGCGATCTGGTGATGGATCTCCCACTATCCCGGTACTCCACCGGTTTAAAAAAAAACAAATTGAATTCTTTTTTTAATTTTTGTTTGCACTTTAGTTTGAATTGAGTTGCGTTCGTGAAAGTTTGTGTGAACTTCGCATTTCCACCAAAGAGTAAAGCTTTTTTGAAATTTAAATTTATTTTTTCTATCAAAACTTATTTCTTCAAACAAAAAGTTTTAAATAAATCGCCAGTGGGGGTATCTGACTCCAATTAACCCTATGTGGATACGCCACTGCTAATCGGTTTTTCCAAATCTTTATTCAGTCCCTTACTAGTTTTCAAAGTATATAAAAGATTTTTCCAATGGAAACACAACCTTTATGATTAGCAGATATTTCATGTTGAGGGTTTCTGTCAGACATCTTTTTTTTTTTGTTTTCAATTTGTACATAAGCCCTGTTTTCTTCAGTATTGATATCATTTGAATGAGGGCTTTCGAATGATTTGAAACAAGATTGCGTGGTACACAATACAGAGCCCTTAGCAAATTCGAATATCGTAGAATTTCTTAAATTTGTCATCATTTCTTTGGTTAGGTAACAATCATTTTTATGAGTCGTGACAAAATCAGTACCTTCCGGATGTGAACCAGCAAGTTCTCTCGTAAGACTTATTTTTTTAGCTGCAGTTAGTAAGTTTGTGTCACAATGTACTTGGATGGAACGGCACTACATTGGGTTATGGAAGTAATGTCTCAGGTGTTACGTTTTTGAGACTCGGACTGTCCTGAACACTATCTGACAGTTTGATTTCTGTAAGTTGTTTCATGACTTTCTCCATCGACATATTCTGTAACAAGTATGTCTGTAAGTCCGTCGTCTTCGTCCTCATTTGCAGTATAAATTTGTTGTCTTGCTCATCAGTGCCTTAACTATCTTCACTACATACTTCATTATGAACTTCTACAATGACTATTCAAAAAGTGCATAACTCTGCAAAATCTGTATGAGTACTGTCACTGCCTTCTGAGTGTGACACAAAATAAATGTGGTGATTCAGGATATTTCAAGCCCCACATTTGCAACGATTTTACACTCCTCACATTTGCCATTTTCTTCTTTATTGCTAATTACCCCTTTTGTTCACTAGAAAGTTTTTCCTTAGAAAACTCGTAACAAACTTTGAATACTGCAACTTATGATGTCACAAATTTTTCCTCTATACGTCAAATAGTATGGTTGCATTTAAATAAGACTTGACATTTACACGTCTTGACTGATTAACTCCCTGTCCATGTTCTTCTCTGAGAAAAGGCAGATAAGAAATACGTTTGTTTTGCGGAATGCTCCGTCTTTTATTATCCAACACTGATCTGCGCAAACTTACAGATCACAAGTCTCTCCCGGAATGCCGATCACAGCTCCAAACTTTGCTGCCCACCTAAAAAAAAAAAAATGCTGACGGTTGCTAAAGAGAGCACGAGCGAAGCTTCTCATGCAAAGTCCCAGACAAAGTGATGCCGAAACTTCCGGACGTTCAAACGAGTACAGGAATATCAATGATGTAGAAAGGTCAATAATTCAACCACAGAATGACGAGGACGAAAACGTGAGGGCGATTATTATCTACTGAAGTAAAATACGTTTTAATGGGAGGAAGGAAAATAAATAAAACTAAAATCATCGCACAAGCTAAAATAAATGAACGGTGATTTTTATTTAAATATAATAACAAGATTTAACCACTAACAAAGGATTCTCAAACACTTTAAGGGACAGAAGTTCCGCTAAATTCATAAATGAAAATACACTCTTTGCAAAAAAAAAAAAAGGGTACCCCTAGAGAATCGTTCGATCCTGATGAAACTCCGCTTGCCGAATGGGCTGAATATGCAAATGATTAAAAAATAACGACCAGTGACTAAATAGTGGTCCGCCGCAGCGCATAGCAACCATGCATCGAAGAAGGTATACCTAGAGCAAAGCTTGCACGCAGGGACAATTGTGACAGCGTGTTGTGGTTGCATTAACCACCACGGACTGTGAGGATGCCTCGACGTCGGATACTTGCACAATACGCGCAGTTGAGCGAGTTTGAGAGAGGACGTATAATTGGGCTCAGAGAGAAGCCGGTTGGTCAAGTCGCCGTATTGCCAGGCATTTGGGTGACGCGTAAATCGGACGATGTTCACGCCAATGGTTTGAGAAGGGGCAACCCAGCAGCACGCGTGCGGTCGACGACCGAGGGCAATCATAGACCGCGAGAATCTAGCGATTGTGAGAGCAGCACGAAAAGAACCGAATTCGTCGCTGTCAACCATCCGTGGACATGTTACGTCGTCTACAGGTACGGAAGTGGACATCTGGACCATTGCCAGACGACTTACGGCGCAGAGACTAATTTCCAGGTGGCCACTCCGCAGCCTACCACTGACCAGCGAGCATCACCGGCACCAGTTGCAGTGGTGTCGGGCCCGATCAACGTGGGATAGTGTCCAGTGGCGTCGTGTTGTCTTCAGTGATGAGTCAAGGTCTGCACTTGGCCCCGATGACCAGCGTATATGTGTCTCGAGACGAGCAGGCCAGTGCACGAATCTTGCCTTTACCGTGGAACGGTGCACGGCTCGCACACCGGAGTGACTGTCTGTGGAGCCATTTCCTACGATAGACGGACACCCTTGATAGTCCTCTGCACCACCCTCATGGCTCAACGGTATATCGAAGATGCTTCCCTCGCTCCCTATGCACGAGGGAAGCATCGTCGACGTACCATTGAGCCGCGAGGGTGGTACGGGACTATCAACGGTACGTCCGCCCGAAATTTCCTTCGCTCCCTATGCACGGGGAGATGATGCAATATTTCTGGGTGTGCCACCGCGTTTGACTCAGTCTATCTGGGCAACCGTGAGCGCAACACGACTGTGTGTGGCAAGGTTTTAAAGCTCTCGACGAGATCTATTCAAATATATAAAGAACATATCGCAGTGGTTTAAACTAAATTTTTAAAAAATTGTTTTCGTGTGAACTGGTTAACATTTTTGACAATGCCGCGGAATTCGCAGAATGAAAGCAAGCAAAAGTGGAGAAAATCAAAACGAGAGGCAAGAGCAAGTGATGAGAAATGTAATAAGCCCAAAAACACAAAGCACCGTGTTGTGTAATTCGTGTATCGATCTGCCTTGTGTTCGCAATGTAACCAGCATTATTTGTAAAGTTACGTAAGCTACTTTTCATATCATAGACCTATGTTGGCTACAACAAATTAAATAAACGCTTTGAAACCATACTCGACTAGCTCATTTCAACTTTCCGATCTGCAAGTCGTAGTCTTACGTTCCAAACTGACGGATCAATCAGAACTAAGCCTACATGTATTTTTTGTTTATTTGTTTGTTTGTCTGTTTGTTTGTTTGTATGTTTTTGTTGTTTTTTGCAAAGAGTGTATGTAAGGGAATTTTTGTGTTCGTGCGTAAATATATATTGAACACATATATCAGGTTTTATTTTACCAATATGTCGTCCTGGACAAACGTCGGGCCAAATACCACCTTCACCAAAATCCTGGCAAAGCGACTTGGGAAGATCTAAAAAACTGAGAGTGACGAATCGTTATCCACACACACATGCCTGTATACGTACTGAGTAACCACTTTGTTAAATTTCACTACATTACGTCTGTATGCCAGCCCCTGTGGTGGAGGGGTTAAAGGCTTAGGTTTCTGACCAGTCGTTGGAGCTGATCCCGAATCCCGAATGTAGCATGGTTGCTGTGCTTTTCTGGCGGGACTGGCCCTCTCCCGTTACCGGAACCAGTGTTCCCGAATTAGCGGCAGCGACTGCTTGTAGCCCTTAGAGTTGTTCGTGGTGGTCGTTAAACCTCGATGCAAAAACGAATTATATTTTTTGTGTCTGTGGAAAGTAACACTCACACTCAGTATACAATTTCAAACAAGATTGGTAGGCAAGAATGCACCAAAGGTAAGGTTAACTTGACATAACCAATCTTAAACATAAGTCTAAGTCATCACTTATTTTCTAAATTTCAAAGAATATGGGAGATCAGACTCCTAAGGCCAGTTTTATTTTTAAAAAAACAAGGATTATCCTGTCTCTCCCAAATTTTTCATACCACTTTGAAAAAAAAATAAGCACACCTACAAAAAAATTATTCACCCCTGTCAGAACTTACCTAATAACAGGTGACGGCGCCTCTTGCCTTCATAACAGCTTCAATCCGGTGTGGTAGAGACTCCACGAGGTTGTGGATGTATTGAACAATGATTTGCAGCCACTCGTGCGTCAATTGGTCCCGAAGTTCCGCCAGAGTATGTGGGTGTCTGTTCCTGCGTTTTACCTTCCGTTCCAAATGATCCCACACATTTTTAATAGGATTTAAATCTGGGGATTTGGCGGGCCAGTTGATATGTGCCACTCAGACACAGTTTTAGCCCTGTGTACAAGACAATTGTAGTCTTGGAAGACAGGAGTGGAAATGTAATGCTTCTCCTGGAGATGTAGGGCAAAGGGCAACACTTCGTCATTCAGAATAGGTAGGTACGTATGCTGGGTAAAATTCATTGTCACTGCAACAAAAGAGCCCATTTTTCGTAGTACGAAAAATAGTACGAAAAATATCCCCAAAACATCACAGAACCCTCCAGCTTGAACAACACCTTCGACACAATCAGCATTAAAGGCTTCATTGGGCCTGCGATGCAATCGTTGCCTCCCCAACGGAGTACAAACAAAAACGAGACTCGTCAGACCAAATTACTCGTTTCCAATCCTACACAGTATAGTTTTGGTGCCTCTGAGATCATTGATAACGTGCGACTTTGTGACTTGCTGTTAAAAGAGGCCTCTTCCGTGGTACTCTGCTCCAGATGTCCATCGCATGCAATTCTTGTCGCAATGTCCTTACGGAAATTGGTTGGAGTGGACTTTCATTGACTATAACGAAGTAAATTTCTCCGTCATTTTTATCCGCGCCAGGATTCGAACCCGGATCCCCTCATTCCGGAATAAGTCACTCTACCAATTGAGCTACGCGGACGTTTGTTCTGACTACTATCTGCCTTCATATCGTGTGCGTCCTGCTGGCAGGTATGTCACATGACTGTTTAGAGCAACTGTTGCCTGGTTTGAAACCGATTTGCAGTTACTAGACGTGAAACATGGGGGCGGTCCATGTTGGTGAGAATCGCTTTCCGGCCACAGTTACGTCGCCGGTTTTCAGTTGACTGCGAACTACACCACTGTTTGTAGACCCGCTGGACAGTACGTTTCGACACACCAACAAATTGGACGACTTCATTCACTTTGTGTCCGTGGGCACGGCCAAACACGAGGGCTTCTTTTTGCCACTCAGTAACGTCTGTCTTACGACCCATATTGCAGACTAAATTCAACACACACGTTGCTCTTCACCACTGCACGAGACAGAAATGATTCTGTAGACCCCGTCAGGGCTATTTATCTCCCAACAATGCTATCACGGTGCCCTCTGTGCAACCGGTAACTTCCTACCGTCATTTCTTTTAGGGGTGACTGTTTGTCCGGTGTGCTCATTTCCACCCAAGTTTGCTCTGAGTGTTTGCAGTGATTTTACTGTCTTCTTTTTTGGGGGAGGGAATAGGGATGGTTAATGGCCACCATGAGCAACTCATGGACCATAAGCAGTTTCTTGTCCCTACACTGCTTGACAGAGAAAATGCCACGCCATGAAGGAAGGCACGAAATGGGACGAAACTTACCATTCATGTAGACAAAGAAGTGCTATAATTCCTGAGAGATTACATGAATGCTATGGGCGAGGAGACGATAAGGTGGCCTAAGTCAGAAGCTCGTATGCCCGCAATGCTGGGCTATACACTGAAGTGCCAGAAAAACAGGTACACCAAATTAATACTTGGTAGGTCCCCCACGGGAGCGCAGGACTGCAGAAATACGACGAGGCATGTACTCCACTAGCTTCTGGAAATATGTTGTAGGCAACGCACACCATACTTCCTGCAGAGCGTTCCATATATCAGGTGTATTCCTAGGTCTCGGATTCCTGTGTTCGATAGCACGTTGCATGGCATCCCAAATGTGTTCTATCACATTCAGATCTGGGGACTTGGGTGGGAATGGCAAAACCCCAAACTCAGATGAAAGCTCCTCTAACCATAATGTGGCGTCCCGACACTTGAGTGGAGGTGTATTGTTCTGTTGGAACAGGCCCAACCAATCAGCATGAATGCTGGACATGAACAGGTGTACCTCGTCAGAAAGGATGAGCACATAGCATTTGCCGGTCACAGACGTTTGTAGACATACCAGGGGTCCCAGTGAAGTCCAGCTAAACACACCCCATGCCATTACGGATCCTCACCAGCCGGTACAATTTCCTGTTGACAGGCGGGATCCATGGCTTCATGGGGTTTGCACCACATACGAATTCTTCCATCTGCCCGATACAGTTGGAAACGCGACTCGTCAGACCAGGCTACTTGTTTCCAGTCAAATGTCCAGTAGCGGTGTTGCCGTGCTCAAGCGAGGCGCATAGCTCTGTGTCGTGTACCCATCAAGGGGACTCGAGTTGGGCGTCGGCTCCCAAAGCCCATATCGTGCAGGGTGAGTTGCACAGTCCGGACGCTGATGCTTGTTGAGTCTCCAGCATTGAATTCTGATGATACCTGCAAGAATCGTTTCACGCCTATCGTTTCACGCCTATCGCGAATCGTTTCACTCCTATCGCGTGAAACGATTCTTGACAGCCGACGATGGTCCCGTTCACCCAATGTCTTTTTACGGCCACATTGGTATTGTAGGTAGGAGGTTTTGCCGGAATTCTAGTAGTCACGGTACACCCTTGCAATGGTTGTCCGTGAAAATCCGAACTTCGTTTCTACCTCCGAAATACTATGGCCCATCTTACGAGCGCCAACTATGACAACACGTTGCAAATCGCTTAAATCGTTATAACTTGTCATTCTCATTCCGAAAACTTCTCTGACCGCTGGCAAGGATGTCTATCGCTTTATATACGCACCGGCGAATGCAACCGAGTACGCGCATAGGTGACGTTGCTATGTAATTTGCATAAGCTCGTCTGTACCAGTTTTTCTGGCACTTCAGTGTACATTTGGCAATACAGCGAGGAATCGTATGGAAAAGTCCCCGGATGGTGTCTTGAACTATCGGTGAGCATGCGTCGTTGACTTGTGTACACAATTCACCTACACTCCGAGGAGGTCGTGCTGAAGTGAAGTCACCTGCCAATGACGTCCCACACGTTTTCTATTGTGGAGAAGTCTGGGGATTGCGCTGGTCAGGGCAGCACCCGGACACCTTGTAGGCACTGTCTGCTGATGTTGGCAGTGTTCGGGCGGGCGTTATCATTGTATACGCTATGCGTATGACTGCGAGTAGTGAACGGCTGTTTATAGCGCCCCATACCATGACACTAGGCTGAGGAGCCGTATGACGCTCGCGGATAGCAGTAAGTCAGCCCGGGGACCACGTCGTCTCCTGAATCACAATCTGCTGTAGTTGGCACTGAGACAGAAGAGAGACTCGCCGTTGAATACGAGACGGTTCTATTCGTCGCGCCTCGCATGTCTGGTATGGATGGTACCACTTCAGGCTTGCGTGACGATGTGCAAAGGGGAGTGGTAGTCGTCGCAATTGCTGGCGAGAGCGCAAGCCTGCCTCAGTATCTCGTACAACTGCCATGTCATTACCATTACAGTTGTATCTACAGCGCCGGCACAAAAGAAGACGTTTAGGTGTCTTACCCTTTGCTTCTCCTTTAGTCTGAGTGTCTTACCCTTTGCTTCTCCTTAAGTCTGAGTGTCTTACCCTTTGCTTCTCCTTAAGTCTGAGTGTCTTACCCTTTGCGTCTTACCCTTTTCCAAAAAGTGTTTTTCTTTTCTCTCAAAACTGTTAGGGTTTATTCTTAAATTTTTGTTAGGATTTCATCTTAATGTTTGACCCTCTGAGCTCACTTCTTTTATTTTATTTCTCATGCAAGGAATCCTGGCTAGCGACTCTTTCTAGACCCGCGTCATTGAAATTAAATCATTTAAATTCATTTTACCCAAGTTGCATGTTTTATTTTTTATCGAATTTGTATTAAGTTCATTGTATTTGGTATATTTCACGGAAGACGCAGTACCAGTGGAATCAAAAGAAAGGAATCGGCAAAAAACTTTATTTTCATTTTTGAAAAAAAAAAAAAAAAAAAGGCCGCTTCATATCAGGATGGAGAATCGTTGAATAGTATTTCCACTTCTAACGTTACTGATCAGTTAAATGAAACATCTTTTTGAAAAAAACAAGTAATATTTCCGTGAATGAGGTCAAAATCCTAACCGGACAAAACTGGGTCCAATAACCAGATCATAGTTTCGTGCCAAAGTATACACTTAGTCAATATCAGCCGTCTCAGCACGGTATAATTTTCTTTAATGAGAAGTTTAAAAGCACTTTACATTTAAAAGCTACATTAAAAATTTCGACAAGAACTTTCAAGACCCCACGGGTTCCTTCATCTGGTGGTATGTATGCACTGAAAATCTTACCATGGGATCTCCCGGTTTTAAATAGCTAGCCAGCGCTCTGCGAATGTTTCGAGTCACTGAGAGATCAGTGCACATAGGGTGAATACATTAATTATGTACAAATATGAGTAAATCAGTAATTACAATGCAAAGAAACAAGTAATAGAATGACATCTCAAGAAGGTACAAGGCTCCAGAGAAATCATTTTTCTCAATTAGTACGTCTATCGGGACTTCAATCCCTCTGAATCTCTATTCTAGTGATTCGCCGCTACATTCCAGTGATTCGCCGCGCCAACGTGAATATCGACTCATCAGTCCAAGCAAAATTTTTCCACATGTCTAGGGTCCAGTGGCGATGTTCCCGCGCCCATGCTAATATTTGCACCCTGTGATGTGCAGTCAGCAGCGGTACCCTCGTGGGACGATGGCTTCTGTACCCCATAGCGGGGAGGTGGTTTTGGATGGTGTGGCTGCTTACACGTTTTTGTGCACCAGCGTTAAATTGCCGAGTGATTTCTTGCACTGTGGCCCGTCTATCCGCTGTTACAATGCGAGCTAGCCGACGATGACCGCGCTTATCCACATGCTGTTGTCCACGGCAGTTGACCCTTGCAGGGATGGTTTTACCGGATTCGATGTACTCACGGTGCACCCGTGACACAGTGGCTCGTGAAAATCCTAGTGCCTGCATGACTTCCGAGATGGAGTGACCCATTCGTCGGGCCCCGACAATCTGCCCACGATTAAATGCGCTTAGATCCTTCGTATTACCCATACTGCGTCCTACTCTTACTGATTCCCGTCGCATCACTCCTTATATTGTCGGATAGCTGCATACGTTATGTCGTTTCCGTTTACAGGGCCGCCCACAGCGCCACATTTGCATAACGCCAGCTGTCTCTAATTCAATTGCTCTTCAGTGTATAACCCTCTTCTTAAAATGTAGTCCCGTAGGAATTTCATTTTGAAAGATGTAACACTTGCTCCTCATTACTTACATTTAAGCGAACGGAATTACTTTGGGCAAACATTTAAAAAAGTTCAGCGAAATGTTTGGTAGATATTTTTCAAAATGGCGGATGTAAAACGAATAGCAGTTATTTACAATTATGTCGGTAACGGCTAATCCTAGGCGAAAAACTATAAGAACAAAGTTGTTTAATTTTAAATATTACCTTCAAATTTGCTCCTTTACAAAATTATGATATCTTTAACGGTTTTTGAGGTAAAATTAGGAGTTTGTTAAAATGAAATCCGTACTTTAAATTTTTTTATTTTCCTCCCGGGTGGCGAGCTGGCTTATGACCATTCGTCTGAGATAAGTACAGGCTCGAATCCCTGTAAGGCATGGAATTGTGTTTGTCTTTCGGTACTGGTTCTCTCCCTTTCCTGGAACCAGTGGTCCTAAATTAGGAAAAATTGCAAGTAGTTCATCGAGTTGCTCACGGTGGTCGTTAAAGCCTCAAATTAAAACAATTGACAACGATGCAGCAATAACCGAAAAAAAAAGGAAGTAAGAAGAATGAAACAACTGATTTGCCAAATATATTCTGTTTTACAGACCATTTTCTTTTTATCCTACAAAGGCCGTAAAACAGTTCCTCATACTGCATATGTAAATGTAAAAGCTGAGAACTGGTCGTTTCACTCAAACGTTGGGGACTATGGAATAAGCTACAATGATGTTTTGCGGAATCGTAATCCTATGTCATCGTACAGCATGAAAGTATCGAAAAACCGCGATGCATTCAAAATAGGTGCGTTGGATAATTTCCATTTTGTAGACAGATCAAAGGTGCTCATACAATGGCAGTACTTTTTCAAGATAAGTGCATTTCAGTAGCTGGCAAATCAACAGTGTCTGGCGCACAGCTTGCTAAAAGTAACACAAAACTTCAAAGTCGATTTTCATGCTAATTTGTATTGCTAAGCAAAAACGGCAAATCATGCGTCATGAAGTGCTATCTGTTTGCAATCTCTTCTGTCACACTACAAACAGGGTCATTATAGATCACTATGAAACAGTAGTACATCACAAAATACAGAGTACAGTGACAATGAATGAAAATAACGAAGTTCATAGCCTCTTTTTAGCAACATGACAATTCATACAGGACAACAGTTAGTGACAAACTGTACAACTTTCTGACTAACATCTCACCTGATGAAGTTGCAAGTAGAACACTCAAAGCTTTAAAACATGGAGAAAGAATCTTAACATTTCGAGAGGAGAGGTTTGCAAAGAAAGATAGGGAATTTTTTGATGCTGTCATGAGAGAGCAAGCCTTGTTACTCTTAATATATGCGAAGTTCCCCGAAAGAACAGAGAAGTAGAACCATCCTCTGCTCTGATGCCACATATGATAAAAAGAAGTAACTATTGCTCACATCAGGAGAGATGAAATGGAAAATATCTTCACGTGTGATTTAATTCCAAACTTATCCCTTTTCGTTAGTGAAGTTTTAACGAAATATGTCAATCATGCATTATTATTATCATGCGTTATTATTGTGTGAAATTAAAAGTCTGTTATTGCAGAAAGATAACTCCTTGAAGCCGGAATTTATTGAAAATTCATCCTTAATGGTCGATTTCCTGTCAAGAGTAAGAACGCTAAAGAATTGAACTCAAAATTTTAAAGAGACCCTGAGTATCTTTATGCAACAACTGAAAAATATTTCCTCCGTTGATCTACATATGGTTTCCGACACTTACGTAGACAGCTCCACAAAAGCGGACGAGAGAATCAGGCTTAACGCTGAGTGAGTTCTTCCATGACGGCCTTCGCTTATTATACATAAATTCAGAAACTTCCATTTAAAAATATTCGGAGAAGTTTTGGGCCACAAACAGCAACAAAGTTAAACTCCACTTATTTGCTAAGGAGTACTTCAAGAGTACGGGTCTGAGGAAACATTTTCAATGTCATTATTAGTGGTATGATAGGAGGAGGTGAAAGAATGCATTCAGTTCTATGCAATGGGAAAAGAGGGGCTACTCTAGAGCAGTTAAATGTTGACCTGGAAAGTGCATATTTCCGTCAGATCAAGCATTTCCACTGGGCAGTTGTAAGCGGAACTAAGACTGTTATGTTTCTTTCTAATGACACCAATGTGTTGCAGTACTTCTAAGGTACATGAGTGATTTTGTAGCCTGTGGGTAAACAACTTGTGGGTGAAATTTGGAGTTGATGAAAAAAACTGTATTTACCAACACACGAATTGCTCCAAAAGCTGTGTTTGAATATGAGCAAAGTGTTTTTAAAGCCGCATATTCTGAGTGATGCTGACTGTACAAGCAAGATAAAAACAAAGAAGATAGCAATTAAGGCTAATGCAAAGACACCAATTCAGGCAAATTCAGCAGATGGCTTGACGCATATCAGTGAAACATCCGCTCCTTTACACACACACACACACACACACACACACACACACAGAAGACATCAAATGTTCTCGTTTGGGTGTGAAAGCTGAAACTTTGGAAAACTATGATTCCTCCACACACACTAAAAGGCACACATAAGGCACACATTCCTCCACACTAAAAGGCCACATGATAAGATTTCTTTACTTAATATAGCAAAATATAAGCATTTTCAACACGCTGTTGAGGGTCTTATCATCCTCATCAGTGGTGATGCTACGAGAAAGATGGGGTTCTCTTATCCGAAAAGTTCTTCCATGACGGCCCAGAAGAATTCGTGTTGAATTGAGAATGCTCTAGCTGTTATACTTGCAGGTATAAATGTTGTGAAACTGTGGCGCAGTGCACAGATTATTGAAAGTGTACAAAGCCAAATACGAAAATTGATGAGATGTAGAACTTTATGTTAATAAACACATAGGACAAAAAATTGCGGAAAGTAAACTTTATTCCTTAATATGGAGTTTGTGACGTATATTCTAAAATAACTTTCATTTTTAGTTCCTTTTCCTATGTAAATTTGAGTTTGTTCTCCTTTACACTTTCCAAACTTAACGTGATATGTTCTCTCTCGCAAGATAAGGTTGGCAACACAATTGAGGTCAGAGAGAGTGACGTATGAATGAGATAAGAACGATAGATAAAAAGGACGAGACAGCAGTTGCTCAGCGTATGTGTGGGTGTGGACATGTCCGCCCTATGTAAAAACTAGATCATATATGGCTCTATGGTGGATCTACTGAAATATTGCCGGACCAATAAAAGGTTATCGTAAGTTGACTTCTGTTTATGTTTCGTCTGGTCGTAAACTATTGCATCGTATTCTTATTTAGTTCAACATTCCTTAGCCATCGTTTTAGACATAGCGTAACGCCAATATCGCACACGAAAAAGACTTACGTCATAAGTTATATCACCACCTGCTTTAATTACAGCTTTAACACGCGTATTAAGTGTATTTCCACTACATGCTCAAAAGATCTTTTAATTCCGAAACAATTGAGAGGTTTTTGTTTTCTTCTTCACGGCCCATTCGAACATGTCACAGATTTTTCAATCGCATTTAGGTCGGGTGAATCTGCGAGCGAATTGAAATGTGGAACGCCTCTCTCATGTTCTTCAAACCAATCCAGCACAATTCTAGCTCGATGGACACGAGAGTTATCATCTTGAAACACAGGATCCACTATGTGGCCTTCTTGTTCAAAAAACCTAAACAAATCGCAAGAATGCATTATTTAAAAGTGGCACATAATCCATAGATTTCATGCGATTGGACACCTCAACGAATGGTCCAACTCCAGTACTTGAATTACAGCCCCAAAACATCACACTACCCCTCCATTTTGCACAGCTCTTTAGAAACATTCTGGGTTAAATTCTTCTCCAGCTTTCCGCATAACTCTAGAGATATCATCATTAGAATACAAACAGAACCTGGATTCGTCAGACCGTACCATTCGTATCCACTGTTCAGTGGTCCAGTGACGATGCTGTTTTGCCTAGGCAAGGCGATTTTTCTTCTGTACAGTTGTTAACTTCGGACGCATCCAGGCAACACGGTTGAAAATGATCAAGCCATGCAGTTCTCTCCGTAGCGTTCGTTCGGAGACTGTTTCAATGGTCTAGCATTATACTGTTGAAGCAGTTCTTGACGAGTCTGGAAACGTGCAGCAGTTGTTAATCGTCCTAAATGCCTGCAATCCCGATTTGTCATTACAGAGCTTCTACCATAGTTGCTCCGCCTACAGTGATAGCTCCCATAATTCTTCCACTGGAAATGGACGTTACTGATTGTTGACTATGACAGTACAACAAACTTCACCACCTGATTGTTGACTATGACAGTACAACAAACTTCACCACCTCTTGCAAGGAATGACCATGTTCTCGGCCAGAAATAATGGCCCCCTTTTGCCACTCAGTAACGTCCCCTTTACCACCCATGGGTGTACCTGTAAAAGGAAATACAGAATATTACAGATGCTTTAAACACACGTCTCAAACATCCACAATCATAATCCAGCAGTTTCACTTTCCATATTTATACAACTCGTTACGTTCGTCAACTTTATGCTTACGTACGTGTTTCAATCAGCATTCCATAATTTTTTGTCGGGTGTACTTATAATAAGTCACATGAGGGAAAAAAACTAATATAATACACACTCATCGTCCAAAAAAATAGTTGCACCCAGAAGGAAGCAACCGACAGGAATGAAACTTGGTGGGTAGGTTTGATATCGTGAAACATGCAAATGATTCAAGTATCACTCTCGGCCACGCATATAATGACGGCAAGGATGGGTTGTAGCACTGTGCCCGACCGGCTATATAAGGTCGTTCCGTTGCGCGTGCTTGCCGTTTTGACTCATGCTGTTGTATTGGTTGAATCCTTTGCAAGTGAAGTATGCTTCGGAGAAAAGTTCGGAATCAAATCGAGCAGTTGGAAGAGTTCCAGAGGGGCCGCATCGTCGGGCTCCGGTAAGTGGTATGGTCTTATCGCCGTATTACGCGCCATACCGATCATGCGGATATCACCATAGCACGCTGTTGGCGGCAGTGGATAAAACAAAGCACACAGCAGTGACAAGAATTGTCTGGGAGACCTAGACGAACCACGGAGAGAGAGGACTGACGAGTTGTCCGACATGCGCACAGTGACCCAACAGCCACTATTGCGGATATTCGGCGAGCAGTGGTGCCCTCCATGCATCGTCCAATTAGTGCCAGCACCATTGGCAGACGGCTGCACGACGTAGGAGTACACGAACGTAAACAGTTACGACGACTACACTTAACACCAATTGCATCGTCGCCAAAGACTGCAAAGATGTCGTGCAGCCGTCTGCCTATGTCGTCTGCCACGGATTCGGTGGTCTGCCATGGAGCCACTCAGAATGGCAGTGGGTGATCTTCAGTGACGAGTCCCGTTTGGTCTTGGAGGACACGACCACCGAATCCGTGTGTGAAGGCACCGTGGTCAGCACCAAGATGAACGGTTTGTTGTCGAGCGCCACACGTCCAGAAAGCCTGGTGTCATGGTGTGGGGGGACATTTCCTACGATGCCATATCACCTTTGGTGTTCATTACAGACACTTTGACAACCCAATGTTACGTTAATGAGATCTTGCAACCAGTGGCCTCTACCTTTTCTGAACGGTCACTCCGATGCGATTTCCAACAGAACAACGCTCGTCCGCATACTGCTGCTGTCTCGAGAGCTTGCCTTCAAAGCACTGACACTCTGCCATGGCCAGCCGCATCGCCAGACATATCACCAATTGAAAATGTGTGGGATGCTATTGGACGCGCTATCCATACTCCACCCCTACCGCACAATCTGCAGGAACTGCGTGAGAAGATTCAAGCTGCATGGGATGGCTTATCGCAAGACACCATTAGGAACCTGTACAACACCATGCCGAGACGTCTGGCATACTGTGTAAGCAAACGTGGCGGCCCGACGCCATACTGAGAGACACTACTTATTGGCGTGTAGCTCAATAAATATTGCCCATATCAGCTCAATGTTTAATCATTTACTGTTCCGGGTAACTTCTTCCTTCCTCCCGAATAGCATTGCAATCCGACACGTCCTTCTGGGTGCAAGTATTTTTTGGACGATGAGTGTATGTCAATGCCCATAATTTTTCTTTTTGTTTGTAGCACTTCGTAATACCTTTTCATTAAGGTTGACCAAAAATGTAAAATAAAAAAATGAATCATCAAACAATATTTCATCGATCACGATTTTAACCACTTAATCTCAATTTCCCATTCATCTCAATAAACGTAAGAAATATCACGATTTTAAAAGGAACCAGTTGTAGAGGTAATTTTAAAATAAACAACTTCTGTTCTTAAAATTTTTCGCCAAGGATTATCCATTAACCAGAAAATTGTAGATTAAGTAACTGCTGTTCTCTTTATACCCGCCATTTTTAAAAAAATGGCTCCCAAAAATTTCGCTGAATTTTTTACTGTCTGCATAAGTTAAATATCTTCACCTGAAGGTAAGGAATGGGGGGATCATCTCTTAAAACGAAAATTATTGTGGGACTACATTGTAGGGATTCGACTAACAGAACAAAGCGAATGACTCATCAGATGGGTTCAAAAAATCCAATTCAACCTGGTTCGTTGGTGTTGGGAATGTTACAGCTGAAGTTGACAATGGGATCAAGGCAAGAAAATTACGACAACAAGATTTCCGTGTCGTCAGAACTCAGCACTAAAGTCAAGAAGTCTACGTGCGGAAGATTTAACTAAAGTCGTTAAGTCAGCACTAAAGTCGTTAATTCTACGTGCGGAAGACTGAACGGCTTAACCGTCGAAACTTCAAGTTTAGGATAATCTGTTTTCAACCGCGTTAGTCAGTCAGAAATGCCTAAAGCCTGAAAAAATTTCAAAAACGTCACATATCACAGTATTTATTCGACGGAGGTAATCATTGTATATTTTAATGTGTGAGTTTCTAACATCATTTCATGCTGAAGATATTAAATCTGTTGCTCTAATCTATGGGGAATGGATCATATGGTAAGGATGATGACATAACGCATTTAACCCTTTAAGCGGCCGATATACTTGAATCAAATGATGCCCAAATTTTTCTGTTCTCCCCTAACAGAAATGTTAACATAGCGACCAGGTTTCACATGCTCGCTTCTAGTCGTGCTCCCCCAAAAGAAGTGTTCGCATAGCGACCGGGTTTCACGGGCTCTCTTCGAGTCTTTTATTCTCTTCTCCATGACCCAAGACATGATGAGGAAGGTCTAATTGACACGGACATCATGACACTGGGTGGAAACAAGTGACTCAAACATCTTTTTCCTTAGGTTCGCCGCCATTGTTATAGTCTTTTTAGCAGGTAATCAGTCAGAAAGATTTAGTATCAATTATCTTCCTAAGTGACCACTTTGAATAACAAAGCTAAGGGGGAAGCAGCGCTTTCTGATTCCCAGGTTCACTCATTCTAGCCGTGTTCTAACCACTTCTTACACAACAAATATTTTCGTTCAAGCTGATTTCAGCCCATTTTGCCAATCCCGAGTTAATTCGTCCAATCTGGTTAGAGCCATGTTACACGTGACCAACGAAAGGATGTTGATCGACGTGGAGCGAGATCTACTGATAAGAAGTCATCGTTAAGTGCTCCGAGTGTTTCTCCGGGGACCTGTGAGAGGGTTGCCATGGTGATTGACCCGAGTTTCTCAAGAGATAAGAATCCAACAGGTCAAACCGGTCCTGGAAATCAACAGAGCGTGTCTTCGTGCGTTGCTGCTGAAGAAGTTTCTTCTGTGATAGGAATGCAGAAGAGTGTTTCTATAGAGACGGAAACTTGCAGTTGGGAGTCTGTGGTTGATAAGAAGAATTCTGCTAATACGAGTGATCAGCGTTGTGCGTCAGAGATTGAGTGCGAGGGCAATCCCTTTCGTCTCACTTTCGAAAGGAATTCCAAGGTATGTCAAGATTTTCATGATCTTTCTGAGAAAACTATTATTTTCCATGCGTTACCACAGACTTCGTTACCGGTATATTTGAAAGCTTTGGAAGAACGAGTGCCGAGAGAGGCAATTAAAGGAATCGGTCGTAGTAAACGAGGTATATCAGTGTTGTTTATAAATAGTGCAGATTGTAAACTTGTGTTAAAGCAAGGGATTTCTATAAATAATCAAATTTTGTATCCTGCTTATGCAAATGAACGACCGATCACGGTAACTTTGTCTCCGGTGCCACTTGAGGTACCGGATTCAGCGTTGATAGTTCTTCTTTCTCAGTTTAGCCGGGTGGTGGGTCCAGTTCATAGAGTTATAGAAGCCCCGCAATTTTCAAATTATTGTCATGTTGGTGGGTTGAAGCGGACCCTCCGGGTTATCTTCCCGAATGAATCAGCTCTTCAAACTTGTCCTAAAGAGGTTGAAATTGTACTGGATTCTCATGGGTTTATGTTTAATATTTATACAGGAATTTTTTGTTATGCTTGCAATGAAAGAGGGCACATTCGTGCTAAATGCACGTATGTACATAGACCTCCCTTGAGGAACAGTCTCTCTGATTCCCATGAGGAAAGAATTGTTGTACCTGAAGATAGATCGGATTTAGAACATGGTATTACACATGTCGCTGACTTGGTTCCTACCGTGGCTGAGACTTGTGAAACCCGAGTGGTGGATCCAGTCGAGCCGAGAGAGAAGACATTGATTGAAATGCCGACTTCTTTGGATCCTGGGATTCGGACAACAGCAAATATTGGTACTTTGGGCATTGCTAACTTACAGAAATGTTCAGTAGCATTACAGAATCTCGCAGAGAACTCATGTACAGCTTCGACATTTAAACGACCCAGCACTGATTCAAGTGGTGATCCGTTAAAACGAAGCAAAGCTAGAGACTATCTTCAACCGGAATTTATCCCTCGTGTAGATCTTTCTTTTCTCCTGGATCCTGATTTTGCAGAAGATAGAGATAAGCCATCACGGTTATCGTCTTGTCATGGAACTTACTGCATCTTGCCCAGATTATGACGAAACTTTGGATCTTTTCGAATTGAAAAATTTTTTTGTGCCTAATAAAAAGATATGTTCACTCACTCCGGAGTTTTACGAGTTAAATATGTATAAGTTAAATGCTATTGTACATCGTTTGGATGCCGTGTTGAATTGGATAATTACGAAAAATCCTGTTCCTGAACTTTTAGACACTTATTACGAAACATACTATAAACGTATAGAGGATGTTAAAGCTTACATAAAGAAACATAATGTGGTTGACGATAGTGTCTTTGATGTGTAGAGATGTTTCAGATGTATTCCTTGATGTTGGTTGGTTTCCTTTTTTCTTGCAGTGTTTTTGAAATGTTCTTGAACTTTAATAGATATGGATTTCTGCTTACTTATGTTTTAAATTAGCGTTGTTAATTAATGATTCAGTTTTTCGGGTAGCTTTGTTAGTAAGATAATGTAATGTTGTTCTGTTTTACGGCACTGGCTCTCTCCCTTCCCTGGAGCCAGTGGCCCTAAATTAGGGATGGGCGACTACTTATAGCCCATTGAGTTGCTCACGGTGGTCGTTAAACCTCCAATCAATCAATCAATCAACCAATCTGGTTAATGGGTTAAGAGTAAGTCGATCATATTAAACATAGCATTTTGTGTGTACTCCGTCTTTTTCCTTCTCCAGAAGTTTAATAACCTGTCAGGGCAATAGAGACTAACAAGGGACCTCCCGACGACAATCGTCACGGAACGTTCTGTGGTGGACAAGCATGACATTAAAATAACAGGTGTGAAGTACGGCATTTCGCAATCGCCCGCAACCCCTAGAACATGGCCTATAAAAGTTGAACGCCCGCCTGTAATATATGCAGCCATTAAGTGTCAAACAATATTCACCTGTTAGATATGAGGCACCTAAATGTCGAGAGAGACCACGTACAACACCATTAAGTTGCAAATGTCATATACATACCTCACTAGCCGCCCCGGTGGCGCAGTGGTCCAAGGCGTTGGAATCTGATCATTCGTCCGTAAGGGGTCCGGGTTCGAATCCCGGTCAGGCATGGATGTTGTGTTTGTCTTACGGCACTGGATCTCTCCCTTCCCTGGAACCAGTGACCTTAAATTAGGGACGGGCGACTGCCTATAGCCCATTGAGTTGCTCACGGTGGTCGTTAAACCTCAAATAAAAAAAAAATACCTCACTCACGTCATGGTAATGTATTGAGGGAAGGCAGTGCCGCAAGCAAAGGTGAATCTCGCACCACGAGCAAATAATGACGGCACTGGAATCACAGTCAGGAGCGTTGCACATGTCACGCACAGCAAACTTGATGTCCAACACATTACGGAAAGGAAGAGGCGTTTCGTGTGGCTAGTATCCAGAGGCCTTCCACGCATAGCGAAGCATAGGTTGGTGTTGTGGTGCACACAACTGGTTGTATATAAATGAATGCAACTTGAAAATGAAAATTCTGTCATGCAGGTTGACGCCATGCACCTCATCAGAACGTATGTACTCTTCCATGTATCGTGCAAACAATTTATATTGTCGAAAGAAATACACATCAAAGGGCTGGTAGTATTTGGTGGCTTTCGGTGGTGTGATTTGTGTGTGCAAATTGACGTCCCTGTTACCAAAGGCGTTGGCTGGCAAACTAGTGTCGGTTTGACCTGACCACGAATCCAGTAAGAGAAGGGAAGGTCCTGTTAGCTCTGGTTCCAATACCTTACGCATCCAGGACAGAACAAGAGCTGTGGACATCTTACCACTGGTGCTGCAGTCACATTCTACATTTGGAGGTTATTTACGTCGTACTATTTCGGAAACATGTTTGCCAAACTTACCACCCACTTCCTGAAAGCAGATGTATAGTTTCTTTGCAAGACGCCCTGACATGGACATAAGCACATGAATGGTATAGGAGTGGGTAGTCGATGCAACGGATTGAACAACAGTTTCAGTTGTCTTCTCCCCAGTCAGTGATAGTGTCCTGTTGGACGTGAGTTCGTATTCAAATCAAGTTTGGTCTGTATTGAACACCATGTCGGCATCAATTGCATTGGCAGTAATGTAGTCCGTAACATCTCGTACGAATCCAATGCGCTGTTCCTTACGGCCGTGTCAAGGGTAACATCCCGCCTGGCAACGAACCTCGTGATCTTGTGTGATGAGATTTTATAACGGCGTTTGAATTTGTGCAGGA
Source organism: Macrothele yani (assembly GCA_039090855.1). Lineage (NCBI taxonomy): Eukaryota > Metazoa > Arthropoda > Arachnida > Araneae > Macrothelidae > Macrothele > Macrothele yani. The sequence goes on from CM077012.1 coordinate 80,932,187, forward strand.
AATATGTGCTGGCTTTAAAATTGAGGATACCCATTGCATTAGCTGCTTCCTTCGCCCACGTATTTAAATGCCACTAGTGAATTGAGAGTCCCATGTTACGCGCATCTTGGAATTTGGTGTACATATACTGGCGAAAGCGTTCAGTTTTGTGTTCCATCGTACCACCACTCTCAACAGCGGTTACTATTTGCCGCAGTATTTCTGGTGATATCTTGTATTTACATACAGCTGCTGCAACAGTTTTCTTTGGGACCTTCACATTGTCATAAACACTCTGTATGGTTTGTCCGGAAAACTGCTAGTTTTCCGTTTCACTTTCGGGATGATAGTTCATAGGAACTCGAGCTGCTTGGCACGTTGTGTGCTGGAGTACCCGGTGTATCACTATGTTCAGATAACGTGTTCGACGTTTCATCACTATCGCGCTACAATGTCTGTCCTTCAAACGTGTCAGCGCCTCCAATGACATGTTGCTTCAAAACACTAAACAACTGCCTTGCAGTTCTCCTGTCGATGTACGTTGGAGCTGTGTCGTCCGCTTGGTATTTCTGCGTCACCTCGTTCAGCAGTATCTGTACTACAGCATGAGGATTACAAGCCGTTTTCTTAAAACACACAACACAATATTTGTATGCGTTCGAAAAGGCCCGTGCGCGGTCTCACACTACTCACGTTTAACAGTCACTGACGTACCCAACAGAGGACACCTTCCAGGCATGCGCAGTATCACCAATCACATCACACCCACATTTACATGTTGTTTGACACTTTATGGCTGCATACATTACAGGCGGGCGTCCCATTTTTATAAGCCATGTTCTAAGGGTTGCGGGCGATTGCGAAATGCCGTACTTCACACCTGTTACTTTGGTGTCATGCTTGTCCAACAGAGAACGTTCCGTGACGATTGTCGTCGGGAGGTCCGATAGTTTCCCTTGTAAGTGAACTCCTCACGCCTGATTTTTGGATAACTGTCTCGAAGATGAAACCTATGGTATATGCTCGGCATTCCAACAGAGAAATACCTGGGCAATATGACGAAGGGCGCATTTTAAGTGCTACCATCGGGCAATATCCTTGTTTGATTAATGCCACCATGTAGTGACCCATTCCTATCTCTAGTTACTAAGTAGAGATGTCATGACCCATCCCATCTCTGGTTAGTAACAAGAGATGCATCATGATTCATGAATCAAAGTCTTCCCAGTCAAAAGGGTTAGATCAAGTTCTTCCAGACGCTGATTTCATCCGCTTTTACTGACGTTTTATTTTTCAAACGAATTAAATCTCAGCAAAGGTAATTCTACAGAGATTTGGCCTATTAAAGATCTGCAAAATTTCTGGCGAGATTATCGTTCTAGCGACGTTTTCTAGGTTTCCCATGTGGCATGAGAATAAATAGACTTCTCGATGTCTTCATTAGTTGGTTGCGTAACAAGGAAACTTCGGCCAGCATATAAATAAATCACATCATGTTTTTGCATTTGTATTTTATTTTTAATTAATATACCAGATATATTTAGTAATGTAATTTTTGTATAAATTGTAAATTAAATAAATCCATTCAATGAAAAGCCTTGAAATTATGTGTAATTTATTTGATTTCGTTAACTCATGTGATTAAGTACATTAGTAAATCAAAAAATATTTCCTTCAGTGGTCTCGTGTCCAAGAAATAAATTAGCCTTTTAATATGTGTGTACATAGATTATATTAAATATAACATCTGTATAATAGAAGCGCCTAAATTTATCATTTTAGTAAGCTATGTTTTCCTGTGGTCGAAGAGTCAAAAATAGGAGCTATCAGCTCCTCGTCCTGTTTGGCCTTCCTGGCTTAGCGATCCTCCCAGATCTAGCACAAATATGAATTGTAATAGTGATAATTGTAAGTAACCTGTAATAATAACTTACACAGGCTAGTGGGTGGTAATGCTATCTTTATAAATTTTTATTGTATTGTAAATACTTAGAAGCTTTTAGTTATTAATGTTTAATTTTAATGTGTAAATGATTAAGAATCGTGCATTTTAAGAAGGTTTTTGATGTGGAAGAATTGGAAACTTATATTGGTTTATAGGAAATATATTTCCTTGTTTTACGAGGGAGCTAGGGAATCTCCTAGAATAATTAGTATGTCGGCTAACTTCCATGACAGTTAGATTCAGCCCACACCAGGGTCCTGTATTTACAGTAGACTGATTTTTTAGGCCCAGTGTTTCCGTTCATTAGAAAGTATTTTCCTTCGAAGGTGCCTTAATGGCCGGGACATTTTGGTGTCTAGGGAAAAAAACTTTGCGGCTTTGCGTTAGTTCGGAAGCTTCGGTCAGCGCCGTAGCCGCGAGTTTGAAAGTTGGTATGGGAGGCATGTCCGAGAGAGGGGTGTTTTTAAGAAGTGTGGTTTTTAGAGGGGAAGTCGAGAAGGAAGATGACGTTGAACTAGGAAGGGGTCAGGATACGGAGAGAGTGAGAGAGAAGGTCAAAGTGCCTTCGGGAACGGTGTGATGTCTCTACGTATTAGCTGGAGATAATGAAGGCAGAGGTCTGTTTCGCACCCTGTACTTGAGGTCATACGAGAACTCACTTCCATAATAGCTAGTAATCCGGGAATAAAATGATTAAATCACTGAAATAAAGAATTTCATATCAGCAAAGACTTAATTTTAAGTGAGACTTATTTATGATGTCTACGGTGCTCTTCGAACCTTCAGAGAAAACCAAATAATGAAATTAATAATCAGAGCCTAAGCAGCACTGTAACAGAATGTACAGTGCTTGAGGTTGGGTTCAACAGATTTCTTGCCTGATGGGACACCAGAACATGCGCTGTAGAGTCAGTGTGCCAGGCTAATTCATCCATTAATACAGTGAGTCTGCATACAAGTAAGTTAAGTAAAATTATAATCTGATTGACGACATTAATAGTTCAAAACTGTCTAATAGGAGTTCCTTCTAGGTCGGGGAAAATAAAATAACATGTGTCACGTAGAATTTGGGTAGCAAAATGTTTACTATATTCAGTGTCCTGATTGACGGCATTAATAATTCAAAACTGTCTAATCGGAGTTCCTTCTAGGTCGGGGAAAATAAAATAACATGTGTCACGTAGAATTTGGGTAGCAAAATGTTTACTATATTCAGTGTCCTGATTGACGGCATTAATAGTTCAAAACTGTCTAATCGGAGTTCCTTCTAGGTCGGGGAAAATAAAATAACATGTGTCACGTAGAATTTGGGTAGCAAAATGTTTACTATATTCAGTGTCCTGATTGACGGCATTAATAGTTCAAAACTGTCTAATCGGAGTTCCTTCTAGGTCGGGGAAAATAAAATAACATGTGTCACGCAGAATTTGGGTAGCAAAATGTTTACTATATTCAGTGTCCTGATTGACGGCATTAATAGTTCAAAACTGTCTAATCGGAGTTCCTTCTAGGTCGGGGAAAATAAAATAACATGTGTCACGCAGAATTTGGGTAGCAAAATGTTTACTATATTCAGTGTCCAGATTTCACTGGTCTTTCACTTCCCAGTTCTTTATGTTTTATATTTTTCTCATCCTGAAATAAATAGGGGTACTCAAACTCAGGCGACAAGAGATCCAGAGAACTATGGCCCGAGCTTACGCGTAAATACGAATATGTATTCTTCATCATGAAAATTGCCCCACCGGCAGAAGTACAGCTACGTGCTATATTCATGCAAATTAGTGTGGAAGTGCGAGACAATTGTGTACGCTAATTACACTGGCTTCCAACAGTTAAGCTTAATCAACAAAAAGTGTTAACCATGAATGGAATACGGGATTACACCATACAATAGAATTTTTGAAGATGAGAATCCGTTTTTTGGTGTAAATATGACAAGGATGCTAAGTCAGATAATATCCGAAAACTTAAAAATGTCGTCGTCCTGGAGCGGGAGTCGAATCCGCGTCTCCCAGATAGCGCCCGAGTATGCTAACCACTGCATCACGTAGAACGACCAAATCTCAAGTTTCCGATTAATATGAATATATCCTTGTCATATTTACACGAAAAACGGATTCTCAACTTCAAAACATTTGTAAAATGTGTTAAATTGCAAAACCGAAAAAGCACAATAAAATAGGCTGTCCACTATACATAGATATCTTAGTGAGAAACTCAGTACAAATCACATAAAAAAATGATGAACCAGGAAAATGTACCAACAGTCCAAAATAGTGAAAACAGCAGGAATTTTCCAGATGCGTTTTTGATTTGGTATAACAGTCTAGTAAGGCGTATGGTGACCTCTTACAGCGATACCAGTGTTACACCGATGCCTCATGCTGTTGACAAGGAAAACAAGACTTTGTGGCAGTAAATCCCACTCCTGAGCAAGAGCAGACAGGAGTTCCTCGAGAATTCTGGCAGCAGGTTGACAACCTGCAATGAGTCTCCCCAATGCATATTACACATTCTCTGTTGGGTTGAGGTCTGGGGAATGCGCTGACCCTGGCATACAATGGATATCTTCACTTTCCAGATAATCATGGACAATAGCAGCTCTATGAATTATCGCGTTATCATCCATGAACAGGAAATCTGGGCCAACAGCACCCCAAAAACATTTCACGTAGAGATCAAGGATTTCGTCTTTGTATCTCCGACATGTTAAAGTTCCACCAGAATAGGCATGGAGCTGTGTGTGCCCGTTGAACATAATGCTACCCCAGACAGGTACATCACCACCTCTGTAATGGTACATTTCTCGGATGTTTGTGGGGGAATAACAGGTGCCAGGTTCTGTCTAGATGAGAACACGACGACTGTCACTTTCGAGACTGAACCTGGATTCATCAGAGAAGAGAACACTGATTTGGGTTCTAGTCTCGATGTTGTCTGCACCACAGTACCCTGGCATTTCTTGCTGACGGAGTGAGTACGATGCAAATTGCATGTGTTCTCACGTATCCTTGTTCATTGAGTCGTCTGTACACTGTCTTGAAACAGCTATTCCACCAGCCGCAGACGGCTCTAAGACAAGCGTTCTCGATGTCATCGACCTGTTACGTCTCGCTGTTAGTGCCACATACCTTTCATTCTGAGCCGTTGTAATCCGTGGATGTACTTCTACATTCTGACGATTAACATCTCCGGTGTCTTGATACCTTCTCCAAAATCTGTATATAATGGATTGATTCACGCCAGTGGCTCTGGTAATATTACTCTGCGTCTAGCAGGATTCCAACATTTCGATAATCGAACCACGTGTAAACATATCCACTTGCCGTCTTTCTGACATATTGTTTTAACAAAAATTAAATTCTACTACTATCAGGGCGCGATGACGAAAAGAAAAGACACTTGTCGCATTTCTGGGCACTTCCTTCTCTGCTCCACAAATGTGCTGCTTCGCCTTTCATGACAATTTTCGTTCGTCACATGGTATTGCATCATGATTTTTTCCATTTTTGCATATTTCCTCGTCTTCTCTACTTTACTTTATTATCCATCTTCCCCCTTTCATTTGTTCTAAAACGTCTTTTATTTTTAACACCAATGTAGAAGAAACTTTCGTGTCCTTGAAACGAGGTGGATGACACTGACTCCGTAAGTTGTAGAGATCGTTGTTAAGAGTGAACATCAACAAATATGGAACCTCTTTTTTTTTTGGTTGGAGGTTTTAAAGACCACCGTGAGCAACTCAATGGGCTATAAGCAGTCGCCCGTCCCTAATTTAGGGTCACTGGTTCCAGGGAAGGGAGAGAGAGCCAGTGCCGTAAGACAAACACAACATCCATGCCTCACGGGATTCGAACCCGTACCCCTTTCGGACGAATGATCAGAGGCCATCGCTTAGACCACTGCGTCACCGGGGCAGCCCGGAACCTTTATATCTACATATCATCAAAGGATAACGTTATTTTTACCGCATAGATGAGTGTTAATAAAGTCAACGAGTTTGAGCAAGGTCGTATTACAGGTTTATGTGAAGCAGGATGATCTGTGTGACGAAATTCAACATATTTGGTAAGTGATGCAAGAATAGTTGGCCGCTGCTAGTGAATGCGGAAGGGTGTTTCACGTTGTCGTTCGGAATCCCGTTGCCCTCAAGTGAATACGGAATGGGATAATTACAGATTTGCTGAATGTCTGCCCGACAGATAACTGGTGAAAAAATGACTGATAAAGCACTACCGGTATCTGTTGGTACCATTCATCGACAATGACATGCAGGGAGACGCCCTCTCTTCTGCATACTGTTCGTTCCGAGTCACAGCCATGCCAGATTGTAGTGGTCCAACGAAAGGACTGAGTGGCCTTACGAATAGCGAAATATCATCTTCAGTTATGACATACATGTGAAAGAACTTCTGCGTCGTGCATCGTTGTGCACCATACTCTCCCACTGCTGAGATCCTGATGTGGAGCGCTCTCTTTTACGACAGTGGGACATCCTATAGTCATCAAGCGGAGTTTTAATCCAGTCTGTAGAGGGTCAGAACCCGGCAAAATTAAGTAACTTTCTGAAAGTCGAAACATAACTTCCTTTTAACCTATATACTCATATCCTAAGTCTCCATATGTCCGACTTTTGCGTCATCTAATATGGCCACCGCCATCTGTAGGCCAATTACGATTTTACTCCTTTCTCATCTTGGATTCAATTCTACAGTCTTTGACCCTCGAATAAAATATTTTGCATGTGAAATTTCCTTTATTTTGATGTATCGTACATCGTATATTACATAGATCAAAAATTGCACATAGTATTGTAAAGATCACGTGAGCATGTACATCTTTTGTATCGCTTTTTAGCACGTCTTTTGTAAAAAAAGATCGTGCTTATGTTACCGGTTTGTCGGTCCGTCCGCCTGTACCCACGATATCTTTACAACTATTAGTCCAATTTGAAAAATTCTTTTGCATTGGGAAGCTTGAAATATGCAAATGATGATCCTTCATTTCGTTTTTGTTTTTTTTACTATGTACAATTTCGCCGCTAGAGGGAGTAAATGCAGATGATGTCGAATTCGAAAATACGTTTTACTCCACATATTTGCTTCTAAACATCCGATTAAAAAAAATTATTTTATCTTTCGATTCCGTAAATTTTCCGCTGGGGGCGTGCAAGTAAATTACATTTTTCCCGATAACTCTTTTTCTAAAACTCTGATTGGAAAATTTTTTTCTTCAGCGTATACAGCTCCTGAAGGAAAGTCTTTTGCATATAATTTCAAAATTTTGGTAAAGAATACTTTGACCACCAGGTTGCGTAAGGGTTAATTTTTGCCTCTGATGCATTTGCCATAAAATCTGAGCTTCTAATATATTGATTAAAAAAATTCTTTCGTGGACTGATGCCACTCACATCGATAAACGTTTTCGGAATATCTTCTTCTTAAAATATTCCACAGTTTCTCCGCTAGGGGTCTTAGATGTATATCTCATTTTTGTCAATATCTCTACTTCTAGGTGTCCGATTTGAAAACTTCCTTCTTTGTTGGATAGGTTTTCAGTGTGACATGTTTTCCGTATAAATTCAAAATGTTCAAGTAATTCATAGGCTTTCCGCTAGGGGCGTAGAGGTAAATTCCGTTTCTCCCTATATCTCTGCTTCTAAATCTCCGATTTGAAAAATTCTTTCTGCACCGGATACAGCTCCTGATGGGAAACTATTTGCACATAATTTCTAATTTTTGTAAAAAAAAATGGTTTGGCCACCAGGGGGCGTAAATCTTAATTTCCGATTCTGATGTATTTGCAGCAAAATATGAGCTTCTAAATTCTCGATTGAAAAAAACGTCGTTTGTTGACCGATACTACTCATGTCGACAAACCTTTTAGAAACATTTTCTTCTTAAAATAATGCATGGTTTCTACGCCAGGGGGCGTAGATGTATATCCTATTTTTGTCAATATCTCTACTTCTAGGAGTCCGATTTGAAAAATTTCTTTTTTGTTGGATAGTGTTTTCAGTGTGACATGTTTTTCATATAATTTCAAAATGTTCAAGTAATTCGTAGGCTTTCCGCTAGGGGGCGTAAAGGTAAATTGCTTTTCCCCCTATATCTCTGCTTCTAAATCTCCGATTTGAAAAATTCTTTCTGCACCGGATACAGCTGCTGATGAGAAATCCTCTGCACGCAATTTCTAATTTTTGAAAAATATGATTTGGCCACTAGGTGGCGTAAGTCCTAATTTCCGCTTCTGATGTATTTGCAGCAAAATATGAACTTCTAAAATCTCGATTGCAAAAAAAGTCGTTTGTTGACCGATACTACTCATGTCGACAAACCGTTTAGGAACATTTTCTTGAAATAATGCATGGTTTTTACGCCTGGGGGCGTAGATGTATATCTTATTTTTGTCAATATCTCTACTTCTAGGAGTCCGATTTAAAAAATTCCTTCTTTGTTGGACAGTGTTTCCAATGCGAAATGTTTTTCCTATAAATTAAATTTTTCAAGTAAATCATAGACTTTCCGATGGGGTGCACAATGGTAAATTGCCTTTTCTGCGTTATTTCTGCTTCTAAAACTCCGATTTGAAAAATTCGTCCTGTATCGCATACGAGACCTGATGGAAAATATTTTTCACATAATTTCTAATGTTAGGTAAAGAATGGTTTGGCCACCAGGGGGCATAAGTGTTAATTTCTGCTTCTGATGTATTTCTAGCAAAATCTGGGCTCCTGAAAACTCGACTACATTTTTTTTTTTTTTTTGGACCGATACCACTTATGTCGGAAAACTTTTGAGAATACTTTCTTCCTAAAATAATGCATGGTTTTCCCACCAGGGGACGTACAGTCACATCTTATTTTTGTCAATATCTCTGTTTCTAAGAGTCCGATTTGAAAAATCCTTTCGGTGTTGGAGAGCGTATTCGGTGCGAAATGTTTCTCATATAAATTCATGTTTTCTTAACGCACAAGTCTGCAATCAGACGGCGTTAAGCTCACGATTCCGTTTACGCAATATCTGAGGTATTGAAAACCCGATTTAAAAACTTTCTTCCGTCAGATACTATTGTTTTCCATACCGGTTCCATTGACTTTGAATAGCTTTGATAAATTTAATTCGCGTCATAACGGATTCAAAAGACGTGCTAATTTCACCCGAAAATTCGGTGTCATCTTCTTTGTATTTTGTCTCTTGTGAACTTTTCCCTCTGTCTCATGTAATGTTGCATGAATACATGAATAGTCTGACACACAATGCAATTTAAGTACACATAAGATTGGTAGCATTTTTGTCTATTCACTATTGACACGAATCTGACATGAACAAATTGTTCCAGAACTGCAGGTAGCCCACGTACTTGAGAAATGCAAGTAAATTATATCCCTTTCAATACGAGTTTACTGTTGCGTAATATTTGCAAAGGGCAGGTTCAGCAAAATGACGTAATTATGTACACATTAGAACTAATATATTTGTGCAAAGGGCACAGGAAAGAGAAGTTTCAATGTGCTAAGGTAATGTCGACATGTCACTCTCATCATCAAAGCTGCTGTCACCTTCATTCTCTGGCTTCCTGTTTCCTCATAAAATCCCTCTGCAGTTCATGCACATGTCAGTGCAAGACAATCCAGCACATCAACAGTTGCACTTAGTGCACGTGAGAGTTTTGCAGGAGCAGGATATCAACTTCAGAACATTGTTTGGGGCTGGGGAACTAAAGTGGGAATAAGGTAGAGCTACCCGCTTTTTTTCTACCATCCCCATTCAGTTGCTGGAATATCTTGCCCAGCCAGGTTTGGACTTTGTGACAAACCTTTAACATGTGCTGCCGGCTTGAACCTGGTGTTTCTGGTAAAACTGCAAGATTAAACTGAGTAGTCAGTGACTGGTGTCCGACAAGCCTCCTGTATATGAAATATCGACAGGTAGCCAGCGTGTGCCCATTATGTACTCCAAAAAAAAAGCAACAGAAAGTGTTCGCCTGCTTTAACTAGTTGGTCAAGGGCTGTTGAATATAATACTTACGACCTGTAGCAAGACACTATCTTTCTCTAATAGTTTACAAGTTTTCTTTCCTTTTTGATACAAGAACGATCTGGTGTCACATCCTGAAACCGCGTACGTAAACAGTGTCGCATTACACATACTTCCTGTAGTGTCCTGTAACTGCAATTTGTTGAACACTTTCACTAGTTGATGAAGTTTGCCCTCTTTGCGAAAGAATATGTTTAGATGATGCGGAGCAAGAGCGAGCAGGATAATCAGTATGTCTGTGTCTTCAGCTATAAGTGCAACATGGTTATCTGCTGAAGTATTGGGTTGATGCATAAGTTCATGCCGTTTTTTTCACCGCACTACAGGAATGTATTACCTCAGAAGGGAAAACGAAATTAATCAACTATGTATCCCCCCATTGTTTACGATGGTGTCCCAATGTCTGGATAGACCGGTACTGCCATTCTTGAAAAAACATGGAAGTTTTGTTGCAAAGAAATCATCTAGGAAATTCTGGAGATGAACATCATTGTTGAACGTTCTGCCACAGAGTGCACTCGACAGAAGTCGGAACAGGTGATAGTCTGAAGGGGCGACATCTGGGAAATAGGCCGGATGTGGAAAGATCTCCCATTTTATGTCCTGAATGGCCATTTTGGTCATGTTTGCACTGTGAGGGCGTGCGTTATCATGTTGCAGAAGGACACCATGACGCCGATGTGGCCGTTTCTGCTTCACACAGCGGAGTTGCTCACAATAGAGTGCAGCGTTGATGGTCCGATTCCTCGGCAGCATTTCCCAGTGAATAATGCCTTCCATGTCCCACCAGACACACAACATTATCTTCGCAGGATGGAGGTCATGTTTTGGACGTGGTGTGTGCATCTTGTTTGGGCTTTACCATTCCCTCCGATGTCTGAAATTCATGTACAAGAACCACTTTTTATCTCCAGTAACAATACGTGACAGAAAGTGTTTGTGTTGCTGAGAATATTAGAGATAATGGACGAGCAAGGAACCACACATGGCAACACGCTGATTCTTGTTGTCCTTGGTGAGGGTGTGAGGCACCCAAGACCCCAATTTCTGGACCTTCCCCATTCGTTCCATGTGTCGCACCACTGTGGCCTGATCACGGTCCATCTCAGTGGTCAATTCGCATTTGGTTTGACTAAGATCCAAGTGGATGAGATGGTTCAAACCATCTTCATCATCTCAACTTGACACTCTATACTTCCGGACCTGAAAACCAAAAAACCATTAGCCACAATCACAGAACGCAATATGATTTAGATACACGATACTACTGGCTGCATTTTGATACACAACTTGCCATCTGCACCGTCACTGCTGACCTGGGAAACACTCGTGAAATAAAACGGAATGAACTTCTACATCAGCCAAATAGATGTCTGGATCGCTGTTGCGACAATCGTACGATCGGCATCAGAGTCAGCAAAGACTACTTTGATCCCAGACGAAATTAGGTATTTGATTAATGCTTGAATGAAGCAAGACATATTTCATGGGCTTCTCAAGAACAGTAAGTCTACTATAGTGACTCTCATCAGAGGCGCCAACTTTTGAAAAATATCGGGTGGGCTCAAATACTTGAGTTAAGATTTTGTAAAGAAAATCTCATAAACCCTACATTACATAGATCTTGATATTTACTTTCATACCATCGATATGACTACGGATAGTATATAATATAGAAAGCTAAAAACTAACAACTTGGAGATCTAACACAAAGATTCTGAAATGTTGGTAATAACAATCTCCGAAAATACACTGTTGGCCACCCAAAATGCAACACCAAGAAGGAAACATCCGATTGGCCTGAAATTCGCAGCATGCGTCACCCGCGAGAGGACATGCAAACGATTAGCATTGCAGGGCATACGCTAATCATGTGCGCCCGGCACGCCACCAAGAAGCACTATAAGAAGGGTGCACAGAAGACGGGGTGTAAATACTGGAAGTGTGTTGTGCTGCCGGAACTGTGCGTGGAAAGCTTCCTGATGCCTCATCGCAGAATACGGCAGTCATTCCAGCACGTTTCGGAGTTCGACAGAGGACGAATAATGGCTTATCGCGACAGCGGTTTATCGTACCGAGACATCGGCGCCCGTGTGGGACGACATCCAGCCACAGTGAGGCGAGTATGGATTCGGTGAGTACAGGAGGGACGGACGGACCGACGTGAGCGATTGCCGCAGCTGCGGCATACCACTGAACGAGAGGACCGGCATGTTGTGCGGCGGAAATTGACGGCTCGCACTGCTACATCACGAACGTTAGCGCAGGAATTAGGGTGTGTTGAGAAACAACCTGTATCAGCACATACCGTTCGACGTCGTCTGCAGGATCGGGTACTTGTCGCGCGGCGCCCATTGCTCCGATTACCATTGACGTTACACCACCGGCGAGTGCGGCGGCAGTGCTGTTGAACTCCTCACCTGGACTACGGAATGACACGACATTGTCTTCTCCGACGAATCCCGCTTCTGCCTGCAACACTACGATGGTCGGATACGCGTGTGGCGGCACCGCGGCGAGAGACTGTATGACGCCTGAATTATGCATCGCTATACGGATCCGTAGCCTGGCGTTATGGTTTGGGACGCACTTGGATATGACACCCGACCCCTCTGGTACGCATCGCCGGTACACTCAACAGCCACCGCTACATCTCCGACGTTTTGGAGGCTGTAGTCCTCCCTTACCTGCTGGACCTGCCAGCGGCCACGTTTTAACAGGACAATGCGCACCCGTACGTGGCACGCATCATGCAACAATTCTTCATGGCCCGCCTGTTCTCCCGATATGTCGCCCATCGAACACGTCTGGTCGCTGATCGGTAACCGAGTGGCCCGGCAAGCACCATCCGCGGCTACGCCTGATGAACTGTGGTAACGTGTGCATGCAGCGTGGACCGTCATACCCCAAGCCCACATCCAAAGCATCTTTCGTTCGATGCCGTGGCGTGTAGCGGTCGTTATTGCCAGCCATGGGGGCCACACGAACTATTAATGTCTGCGTGTTCCGCAAGTCGCGCGGGCCTGTAAGCTCAATCGTTTCATCTTCGTATCTGTTGTTATGTGTCCAGTAAATCTGGCTTTGCTATCTCGTGTCTTTCTTGGTGTTGCATTTTGGGTGGCCAGCAGTGTATATACAGTGAGTAATTAACGCTACAATGCATACTTTAACCGTATAATTACTTTTCATGTAAATAAAAATAAAAATAAATAAAATTACTTATTTGTATAAAAATATATTTATACTTATAATTTAAAAAATATACCTACAAGAATATAAATACCAAATAATACTTTGAAAATAAGTTTTTTGAAAATAAAATTCATACATTGTAGGATAAATCGTCACAAAGGTGTTGTTTAGCACAATTAACATAAATTCTTGAAAGTTTATAATTATGTAAACATTTTTAAACTTGGGGACTTGACGTCTTTCTTAAATAAAATAGAGCGTGGACTCACCAATCACTATTATTTAGCACGGCGTGTTGCAAATGTGTTTCTCCTGACTGCACTTCTCCCTAACAATTCATCGGAAACATCTTCTAAATCCAAATTTTCAGCACTGTTCTTATGTAAACTTAATACAGCAATGTGATTAAGTCATGGTGGAACGCAAAAATGTCTTTAGTCTTCTCAAAGTGGAAAAAGATCTTTCGGCTGTGACTGTGAAGACTGGCATTATCAGAGTTCATGAATTCAGGCACAATGTTACGAATAACATTCGACTTCAGAAATTTCACTACATCACCAAAAGTTCTTAATTCTGTACCCAACATTGCAGCACTGTCGCACACCATATTCCTCTGCGACTGTAAGATATCATAATCGTGAATGTCATCATTGAAAACACACCTGACATCGTCTACTTTTACGATAACAAAATTTTCTACCGTGTCTAGAATTTCACTCTCCTGGAAACGTGCTTTAAGGGATACATTCTCACAATTTATAAATTCGTAGAATTTGCACTCAAAATACTTTTTCACATCAGTAAATTCATGCCGTGTGTATTTACGATCATCTATGCGGCGAGAGAGCTTCCTTTGCTTGGGGACCCTTGGTTCTAACAGTTCGAGCTCACACGCTGTTCTTGTAGTTTTCTCCCAAAACATTTTAAAATTATCACGAACTGCTTGAAATGTTTGTATCAAATCCTGAATGAGACAATTTGCTTTACGAAAGTCAAGGTTTACATTTTGTAGTTTTACATTTGTTGCATCCAGGGGGTTAAAATACAATTACGGACAGTGAAATTTGCGCACCAAGAAGGAAGTATTGGATTGCACTGAAATTTTGTGGACGTAATGATACAAATGAATGATACACATGATGGTGAAAACAGAGCTGCAGGACAATTACAGAGGGATCTGTGGCACGCAGTTCGGTCATCTTCAATAGCGCGTCGTACCGCCTCGTGCGGCGATACATACTGCAATACGGTCCAGCATGGAGGCGAATAGACGCCTGATGTTGTCCTGCGGCAGACTGACCCACACGTGTTGGATGGCGTGCTTCAAATACCGGATAGTGCGGCACGGCGGCAGCCTGCGTTTCAACTGGTGCCACACATGCTCGATAGGTGACAAGTCCTGTAAGTGGACAAGCCATGTAAGTGTCTGGACATGACGTATGGAGTCCTGGGCAACCTGAGTCGTGTGCGGGCGTGCATTATCCTGCTGATATAGCGCACCTAGAATTCCGGCCAGGAAGGGGAGCACATGGGGCCGTAGGATCTTATCCACATACTGCTGGCTCGCCAATGATCCACATACTGCTGGCTCGTCAATGATCCACATACTGCTGGCTCGTCAATGATCCACATACTGCTACTAGAGCTGATCGGTTATCGTAAGCAATGGCTCTCCAGATCATAACGCCTGCAGTGGGAAAGGTGTGGCGCTCGATAGCGATGTTGGGATTCTGCCGTTGACCCGGTGACCTCCACACCCGGACACGAAAATCATCTGTCCCCAAAAAGAAGCGGCACTCATTGCTAAATACCACACGTCGCCAGTCTGTGGCTTTCCACGTTGTTCTGGCCTTGCACAACTGCACACGGAGCGGGCGATATTCCGGTGTTAATGAAAGCACACGTAAGGGACGCTGGGATCGCAGATTCGCTTCTGCGAGGCGTCGGAAAATGGTTTGTGGGCACACAGAAGCAGCTACATCCGCCTGTGAAGCAGACCGGGTCTCCGTGGGATCCATTCGAGCCTGGGGCACGATCCGTCGATCCTCTCTACCGGTGGTGCTCCTGATCTGTCCGGAGCCGCTCCAACGTGTGGCAGTGCGGTCTCGTGTCCACTGCTCCCAACACCGTCGGACGGTATGGTCAAAAAGATCCACGTGGCGGGCTATACGGCGCACCGACCACCCTGCGGTTTTTAGCCCGATGATCAGGCCTCTCTCAAAGTCCGTAAGTTGCGTAAATCGACGTTTCTGCCTACCCGGCATTCTTGTCACTTTGTACTTTTGCTTGCTTCGGCCTGTGCTTTTCGCTTTCATGGGGCATTGACTACACGCTGGTTTATAAAGCTGCCGGTTCGTGCTTGCAGCGCCACCACAGGGTGTGTGGTCATGCGCAGTCGCATCAAACGTGGATCATTTGCATACCAGCACGCACTTTAGCTATTTGCAAAGTTTCGCGGTTGCAGCATGTTTTCTTCTAGGTGCGCAAATTTCATTGTCCGTGAGTGTATGTGACTGAATATTTAAATAAGCAAAATGTTCAAATGACTCTAGTTGTGATAAGTAACCGGAGGCTTTAGTAGCAGCATCACTTTTATCGTTTTCAGAAAAATCTGGAAGAAACGAAAGGACTTCTTGATAATTGTCTATCAGGGATTTTAAACCAAGGGCCCTGACAGTGAATCGTTTTGGACAAAAGGATCTTAAATTTTGTTATGAATCATGTGTGTTGGTATCTCTTATAGCATTAAACCAGTTCAACCTTTTCGGGGACTCTCTTGCCATGTTGATAAAATCTTTAGTTATATTTAACACATTCTGCAGTGCCTCACGCTGTCTTGCGCCACTAAATTTAATGAGTGCATAATACAATGCAAATACGTTGCTTTTTCATTGACTTGTAAAATCATTGCCCTTAACCCCTTCATTGCCCTTAACCCCTTCGAATTCAAGCGGGAAATCCCGCTTAAATTCGAAGCCCAGTCATAGCACTGCCCGCGACAATTCTAGATGTTTAGTCCTAGTCGTAATACAACGTCACTCACAATATTGAAGAGACTGGTTGCATCTGTTACTGACATTTCGTAGAACCCGATGAAGTGCTCTTGCGTCTCACGTTCATTAGAAACGACAAGCAAATATATTCACACCTGTTCTTTCTTTGCCACATCAGTAGTTTCATTAATAAGAAGGCCAAAATAACCCGCTTCCTGGATTGCATTAGCCAACGAACGACGAATTTCATTGCCATGATTTCAAGTATTTCGTTTTCCGCGTTGTTTGACACCCACTTATAGAATTCTCTTTCAATATGTTGCTTAAGTTCTGGAGGGTCTTCACATCGGAGTTTCAGAAGCTGGTGAAAATTACTTGTTTTGTCCTTATGTCACCGGATTCCCAGTCCCTGCTTTGACAAGTATAACAATGATGAAAATAATTTATATAAAGCGATACGGGAAATTTGAAGGTCTTGCAACTTTAAAAAATTCAAACTAGATGCAACATTCATTCTACTCTGCACTGCCACAACTTTGGAACACGATTCTTCGTGACAGTGGGAGGTTTCATGAGAACAGAATTTTCTTAAAGCATGTTTCCAATTGGAAAAGCCAGAAGAAATGAAGCAAGGATCAGCTTTGGTGGAAACATTTAATAGATTTTTATCAAGAGCTTCCATGCATACTTTACATAACACCGCTTTTTTGTTTTCATCGTAAAAAATCCACGGATGTTTACCCTGACATGAATTTTGGAAGGTTCCACCAGCACTCTTGCATTCACTTGGTATTGTAGAATCACAATCTCCGGAATTATTTGAAGTCGAACTTGATAAATCAGTAATAGCCCGTTTTCCAACCGAAATTAAATCTGTAGTATCGGAACTCTGGGTTGCATTGTCCAGCCTGGGCCGCTTGATTATAAATTTATCGATGATGAATCTTATATCTTATAATCTTAACATGATTGACAATCACATTAAGAATACTACACTACACTAATGCAATATTAGCACAAACACAAATTAACTTCAACTGATTCTTTCCTTGTGAATATGAGGAAATCATATACCTAGAAAGTACAAATCATTACAACCCGCGAGCCGCTAACTGTCCTCACCTGCACTCACTAGAACTCAGTGTTCTCAAAGGACCCTTCGTTCTCTTCAATTCCCGCGTATTAATCCCGGGATTGGGACTGGAATTTTCTACCCCCATGCCCCACCACATTCACTGCCTGACGGCTATCTTGCCCAAGGGAGCGATTAGAAGAAGTATTGCAAGTATTTCTCACAACGCTGCAAGAGGGTGCACAAAAACGTAGCATCACGTGTGAAAATAAGAGTTTTTTTGTAGACTTCGTTGGAGAACTCAAAAAAGGGGGTGGGTTTCGAACGAAGAACCCTGAAAATGGTTCGTGTTGCTTCGAATCGCCTAGGCGTTGTAAATTATATGTAAACAATTATATTTGAACTCAAAAAGGATAAAATAGATACAAATATTGATGACTCGTGCGACATTAATCACTGAAACGATGAAAGTTTTCCGTGAAGAAGAGACAGCTGCTGCCTCAAAAGTGCTCATGGTTTTAAATGTATATATTTATCATCTTTTAATAATTAAATCGTGCTAAAGACGGAAAACTTTCATCGTTTCAATAAAATAGATATTTGAAACTCGTTTAGCTTTGTTACTTGAAACATACTTCTATACTTATGTTTTCCATAGCACAGGATTAAATAATTTCATAAAGTAATTCCTCCAAAAAATTCTGGTATAGTCGTACGTAATATAATAGTAATTGTAATAAAACACGGCAAATTATTGGGTTGGCTCGGTCCCCGACGGGCCCATATAAGTTGGCTCATGGAGGAAACTATGTCTGCCATAGTTTCCTCCATGATCATTTCTGCCGATGATGTGCTCATACTTCTTCTTCTGTGTTCTTTAGCATTTGTATTCAGGGATGATGTTTCATATCCATCAAACACTACTATCACTCTGGTTCCGTAGTGGTTATGAACGTATGAGAAGTACACACAATACAGTTCACGGTATGTCACATTTCGACGACAAACAACCTTGTGTGGATCACAACCTCTCCATCAACCACATTAACGTCATAAGTAATTTCTCGCTCAGTTAGAGAGAGAGTTTTGTTCCAACATAAGGACAATGCCAGACTTACCAGATTTTCTCATTAAACCATTTTTAAACACTTCTGGATCAGATTTACGCTCATTGTACCACTGTGAATTCAAAATTTCAAAAGCTGTGTCTTTTAGAGTAACCTTTTCTTTTCTTCATTTTTTTTTTTTTTTTTTTTTTGCGGAGAATGTCTGTAATGAGGATGTTGTCACCATAATATGGTTTAACTTTCATTTTCAGCTGATTTCCTAAGTACACGTCATCATGTCCACGTAACCCCTTCATTTTTCAAAATCAGATCTTCTACATTCGTCATTTTTATCGTCATTTTTATCAAGAAATGCACACTATTTCAAATGCTAAAAGCTTACACTCATCCACATATCTACCAGGTTTGTGGAGTGGTTCCTGCATATACTGCAGAGGTGCGCACGAATTCACCTCACTAATCAGCTGGAAACTTTGGCGGTGATATTCTGGCTTCTGTTGCAATTAGGTCGATAGAGCCGTCTAGTCTAGTCTGGTCTGCACAACTTCTCCCCACTTGGCAGAACGTGCTTGTGCGTACGAGGATATGCTGTCTTTTACTTGCATCAGTGTCGCTACACTAATGTTGTTTTGGTACGTCGATGCTTTTTCTTTTCAGTATCAGCTAACTCACAGCAAAAGAGGCAGTGCAGTTTAAAGTTTAAAGGTAATGATTCTGATCTTGTACTTCTACGGACCTTATTATCACCTTCTCCAGTTTGTACGGCAGTTTTTTTAATAAGAAGCTATGGAACTGGGACGTGTGTACTCTTTACGACAGTTGGTATGAAGTAACACTGACCGAAGCTTCTGCAATGTCTGCAAGGCCATCACCTCTCTTAACACTTGCATCAATAAGTGTCTGAAGATCGCTGTCTATTTTAACAACTCTTACACTTTCAAGGAGCTCCCCGCAGAGTATACAGTAGTCAACGCCCTTTGATTCTATGGTGTGAATTTGGCGATGCTGTCAATCAGAGATCGCGTTAACGTCTGGATATGCGTATTTCACGCATCAAAAACGAAAATTACTTCCTAAAAAAATTGGGGCATATTTTTACTGCTCAAAAAAATTATCCATCCTAATTTAAAAACCTACCTCTAGGGGTTTTTTTTAATTATTATTATCCTGTTTATGAGAGTTTCGCAGCATTACCTCAGATTGCATTGACCATTCCACTGAGCACAGCACTTTGTGAAACAGGCTTTTCAACTCAAAACCGCATTATGAATGAGAAGCGAAACCGGATTAATGACATTCATCTGCAAGATTCAGCAAAAATTTCAAAGACAGGATCTCGGTTCTTAATAAATGATGGAGAGGTTGTATGTGATCTGGGCTTTTCCGCTGTTGCTACCAACTGGAAAAGCAGCAAGAAGGCTACATTTGTAATAAATACAATATTAAATCCAAGTACAGTCTATAACCTAATGACACTCTGTTATATCCACTAAAAGAACAATGTGAATATGCCATGGATTTTAATTTTCAGTGTACAGAGAAGTGACTTCTTTCAGAAAATGAACAGAGCTGAACTTGGCAAAGCAGACTATATTTTTTATTAAAAATATGAAAGGCAGATATCATTCTCAATTACAACCTGTTGCAATACTAAATTGGATGTGTAGGAATAATTGTACGTACATATATCACAGTATTTTAATCTTTGTCGCAAAGGTAAGGGTACGAGTTTTTAACCTTAGGAATTTTTACTCTGTTTTAAGTTTTGCTATACTTATTAAAATAATTAAAATAACTGCATGTCCAAAGAACAGATTGTTTTAATGCATATATTTTAATACAATTAAAAAAAACAGTTTTTAGAAGTGTAAAATTTTATTGCAGTAGTTTGCAAACTGGGGGGGGGAAGGACTGCTACTTCTAGAAATCTCAAAATACTTCTTAAAAATCATGTGAGAAATATTGTTACTCCCTGTACCACGACCACTGGCTGCCATTCACATTGATGTCTTAGTACAATTCATTCACTATGACTCCATGCCAACCATCAGTCAACTGTAAGCACACAAACAGTACCTTCAGATCTAGGCACAGTGGTACTGTACATAAATACCCAAAAATAAATGCTGACAACATAACACACAATTATGCCTTGATATTTAATATTTCAGTACAGTATCACTATACTGTACAGAAGATCGGCCGTTTGTCAGAGGCCGGTTGAGTGAGTACTGTGCTATTGATTGCGAATCAAATCGACTGCTTGTTCCAAAAGACTCTGCTAGCAGAGCGAGGGGAGTTGTTTTTCCCCTCAAAACTTGATTTTTCTTCTCTTTCGTTTTCAAAACGAAGGGAAGAAAAAATTTTTTTTTCATTAATTTGAAAAAAGTGTTTCGGTGCAGTCAGTTCGGACTTAGAAAAACTGTCCTTGTAAGGGCAAAGTCCGGGCTGCGGTCATAGCAAGGTGCGCAACTCTGACATACGAGCGGGTACGTCGTCGTCGTGCCGATCCCCTGATCTACGGATCAGGCCAAATCCCGCACTTCAACCGGGGTCAAGTGCAGGTTACAGCGGAAAGAACCCTAGAGTACCGCTGAGCACTTGACTGTCGAACGTTCTAAGTCTAACCGACCAGGGACACAGGTCCCAGGGCTTGCACTCGGCTAGCAACCAGAGTAGAGAGATGGCAGAGGACGCAGGGGCTCAAACCCCCGGTCCAAGTGAGCCTGTTGAGGCAGACTGCGACTTAGAAATTCCGTCGGAATTCGCAAGCGCAGTCAACTCCTTCTTCCAAGAGTTGGAGAGGATTCTAGAGAATCCTTCAACAAGGTTCTGGTTAACACCAGAACCAAGATAAGGAAAGTAGCGAACTCGCTACAAGCAGCTTGCACCAAGCAAGTGATAGAGATGAGTCTCATCCAAGGGAGACTCCAGGAAAGAAGTGAGCAGCGCAGCGCGGCTCCAAAGACATATGCCGAAGCGGCTCGAGCGAAGCCAGGCAAGGGGAATACGGCCCCTAAGCAAAAAACGGGTAAGAAGGAGGTAGCCAAGAAGGTGGCACCCAAGAGGGTCGAGAAGAGGCACGTGCTTCTCGTTTACCCCGCAACAGACAAGGGTTCTCCCTCGTCGGAAGACGTAAAGGCGGTTCTGCAAACTCAGATTTGCTCCCGCCAAACTCCAGATTGGGGTTAAGGGAGTCAGAAAGGTCAATGGGGAGGAGTAATGGTGGAATGCTCCTCCGCCAAAGAAATAGAGAAATTGGACTCTGAGCTAAAGAGCAATGCAGTGACGAAGGAGAACCTTCGGTCCAGATTGCCAGCTAAGAGGAATCCAAGGTTTATCGTCTACGGGATAGACGGAAACCCGTCAAGGGAAGAGGTCGAGCAATGTCTCGCGGAACAGAACCCAGAGTTGGAGGAGAGCAGCCTCCAGCTCAAGTTCTCGTTGAAGGTGAAGGGTGGGAAACGCCACTGGGTAGCAGAGGCGGACCCACTGACCTTCAAAAAAAGTAATGAAGCGAGGCAAGCTCGGAGGGGATGGACCGTCCACTCAGTAAGGGAATATCTGAGGGAGGTCCGTTGCTACAGGTGTAACGGGTTCGGGCACTTTAGGTCAAGGTGCACCGAAGAGCAGGATAGATGTGCCCGGTGTGGGGAAACCGGGCACAAGCGCCAGGAGTGCAGCAATAGCCCGGTCTGCACTAACTGCTTGGCAAACAACAAGAGATTCAGGCGTCGAGTGGATGTAGGCCACTCGAGCCTAGACAAGGAATGCCCAAGCCTTGTCAGAGAACTGGCTCTGCTAAAAGAACGCACTCATTATGGATAATAAACCAAAGAGAGGCGTCAAGGTGCTTCAAATCAATCTGCACCACGCACGGGCAGCAACAACACAGGCCCTGGTGACAGCCACTGAGCAAAAAGCTCATATTCTGCTACTGCAGGAACCATTCGAACAGGGGGAAGAGTGGTGGGCTTCCCTAACTCCTACCGGATCTACCACCCTAGGGTGGCAAAGCCCAGGGTGGCCACGGTCGTGAAAGACCCGTCCCTAGCGGTTCTCGAGATAAAAATGCTCCGAGAACGTGGTCGCCCTCGGCGTGGAATGTGGTGATGCGAAATGTTTAATGGTGAACGTATACAGTTCTCCGGCAGGCAATTTGAGAGAAACGCTGAATGAGCTAATGGCTCTATTAGGGGAATTCCCCAGTCATGAGATAATAATAGCAGGCGACTTCAACGCGAAGAGTCCTCTCTGGGGCAATCAGAACGAGGACGAACGCGGCCAGCTACTAGTGGACTTTGCCAACGCGGCAGACCTGAGCTTTTTGAACGATCCAGAGAGCACCCCGACCTTCCAAGGGGCGAGGGGCTCCTCTTTGGATCGACGTGACTCTCGTCAGAGTCTCAAAGCGCAGCCTTGTCCAGGATTGGCAAGTACTGGACGACGAGAGCTGCAGTGACCACCTAGCGCTATCTTTCGTTTTGGGATCGGAAAAGCCCATCCGACCCAGGCGCAAAAGATTCTTAATGAAGAATCTAGACTGGTGGGCTTTAAAGCCAAGTTAACTACCTTGTTGGGAGGTAGGAGGAAGAAGAGGCCGCAGAAGTGTCGGACCTCAACTCCCTCTTTTGAAGAACTTACCAGTCAAATAACAACGCTATGCGAGAGTAGTAGGGGAAATAAAAGGGGAGCCAAGGACCCCACCCCTGGTGGTCGGAGAAACTAAAAGCTCTTAGGGCGAGAGCTAGGCGGAGTAGGAAAGCTCTGCAAAGAGCAAAAGCTACTCCGCAAGACAGGGAGTGCACAGAAGTGCATAAAAAGGCTCGTTCAGCATACAGGAGAGAACTGAATCTCTCGAAAATCTCCTACTGGAGAAAACTGTGTGAGTTTCAAACTCCGGCTGACCCTTTCGGGATCCCCCTATAAGATCTCGAGGGGATCCATAACCGAACCGCTAAAACTAGCAGCGGTAGAAAGGGCAGACGGTAGCCTATCAAAGACTCTTGATAGTACCGTAGAAAGTCTCTTGGATTACCACTTCCAAGGAGACGAGGGAGAAGGGGACTCCCCTCAACAAAAAGAAATAAGGGAAGAAAGTCGGATCCCGCCGGACACTGGTGAGGACCCCCCTTCACGAGAGACGAAGTGGAGAATGCCCTCTCCAGTCTAAATACGGGCAAAGCACCAGGCAAGGATGGGTTCGACCTCAGCATAGTCAGAGAAATCTACTATGCAAATCCCGGGTATTTTGTGGCGCTCCTAAACGAATGCCTCGGGAGGGGAATCTTCCCAGACTTGTGGAAAACAGCGGTGCTAGTTCTTTTCAACAAGACCGGAAAGAACAAAAATGACCCCGCAGCCTATAGGCCCATCTGCCTCCTCTCGGCGTGGAGCAAGGTGCTGGACAAGCTCATAACGAACAGAGCGCTTAGCTTCCTCATGGAGCAGGGAAAGCTAAACAGGAACCAATTTGGTTTCCTTCCGGGGCGTTGCGCAACGCAGGCAATTCGCAGCCTCCGAGAGAGGGCAGAGAGGAACAAAGCGGAGGGGCTCCATACCTGCTTCATCTCACTAGACGTGAGGGGGCATTCAACAGTGTCTGGTGGCCAATGGTTTTAACCAGACTTAAAGAACTTGGCTGTCCAAGGAACCTGTTCAAACTGATCAGCAGCTACCTGTCTGATAGAAGAGTCGAGTTCGAAGCGGGGAATGGGCAATCCTCGCGTTCGTACCATAGAGGGTGTCCGCAAGGATCCAACTCCGGGCCGCTCTGGTGGAATATAGTTGCTGATTCAGCACTGAACCTAGACCTGGGGCCCGCAGTGGAGATTCAAGCCTATGCGGACGATTTCGTTCTCGTGGTCTCCGCCTCAGGGAGACACGTGATCGAAAGAGAAGCACATAGGGCCTTGGATGTGCTAGAAAATTGGAGCAGAGAAAGCAAACTGTGCTTCGCTCCTGAGAAGACCACTCTGCTAGCAATAGCTAAGAGAGGAGTAATGAAAACACCACCCCAGTGCAGATTCCAAGGGTGCACTATCAAGGCGGTGCGTGAAATGAAATACTTGGGTGTGGTCCTGGATCAGAGTCTATCAGGGCTGCCACACCTGAGGCACCTTAGAACAAGGTGCACGATGATTCTCAATAGATTGAATGGCATGAGGTTAACGGGCAAAACCAAGAAGGCCATCTATCAGAGAGGAATTGAAAGAATTCTGACGTATGCAAGTGGGGCATGGTGGAACCCCACAGTCAGAATGAAGACGGGGATAAACCAAATCCAAAGGTTGGCCCTACTGGGGATAACCGGTTGTTTTCGCACAACGTCAACCCTAGCACTCCAAGTGCTGGCGGGGTGCGAGCCGGCAGACCTAGTAGTGGAAAGGGAGGCAGCAATGCACTGCCTAAGGTCAGGCGAGGACGCCTACCTTCTCGGTGCGCCGCATCGAGCCTCCGACATGGAGATGGAAAGTGTGGACTGGCAGATCCACCCTGCCGAGGAAATTTGCCCACCGTGGGACAAGGAGAAACCCACGGGAGTTGGGCATGAGCTGTTCACGGACGGCTCAAAGTTGAAGGGACAAGTGGGGGCAGGCTTCTGTGCGTTCTCGGACGGGAACGAAGCCACTGCAGGAAGCGTGAAATTATCGCAGAATGCTTCGGTCTTTCAGGCTGAACTTCTGGCGATAGAGATGGCACTCACCTGGGCACTCCCAGGCGTAGTGACGAAAGAATAAAACTCTACTCGGACAGTGAGGCAGCACTGCAGGCTCTGAGTAGATTCAGGGGAAGAAACCCCATCGTCCAGAGGATCAAAACCCTCTTGAGGGCAGAGGGAGATGGGGCAGTTAGTTTCCACTGGGTACGAAGCCATGTCGGAACCCTAGGAAACGAAAGGGCAGATCAGCTGGCGAAGGCAGCCACGCTGAAAGAGACGGTCGACGTGCAGTGCAGAACGCCGCGAAGGTGCATTCGCGCAGCACTAGCACGTCGGACCATGACCGAATGGCAGGTCAGATGGGACACGGGAGAGACAGGGCGGAAGACACACAGAGTGTTTCCTGAAAGTCTCGACCAAACGAGCACAGACAAATAAGTTCCTGAATCAAGTACTCAGTGGCCATGGCATCAGCCCTGAATACCTAGGCAGATTTGCCATCAGGAACTGCACTTGTCCCTGTGGAAAGAGAACGGCAAGCATAGAACACTGCGTACTTGAATGCAGTGGCTTCGCCGAATGGAGAAACACACTGATCCCAGGTGTGCAAAGAACGCGAAGATTGGATCTGCTCATCCAATCTTCCGTTAACAGGAGGGGGATAATAGCCTTGGTTGAAAGGCTAACCCTCCAGCAACATACCATCTTCCCCAATCAAACGGGGACCGAAACGCAGGAGGTGAACGTGCACACCGAAAGCGAATCGGAAGATGAATGAGGGTAGAAGTCTGTGGGAAAGCAGACGAAGAAACCACCAATGTAAATATTCTGTAAATAAATTTTGCTATCTCTCGATGTTGTAAGTCCTAAGCATGAGGACAGTGTATACATGTGTGTAGGTGTTTGAAAAAGAAAATAAAGGGAAATTATTCCCCAAAAAAAGTTCGAGGGCAAGGAATCTTCCAGTCAGCGAGAAAGTAAGAAACGACCTATCCCGCCAGACAGAGCGGGAACCCAGACAAGGTATTCTAGGTCGCCTGCCAGCACGTCACCACGGGCTGGTCTCTGGGCCATTGGGGTGGCCAGGGTCCGAACCGCGTCTCAAGGCAGGATAATTGTCGCAACATTTCAAAATAACATCCAAGGTGCTCAACAAGTCCCCGTGGAGCCAAGACAGATTGGCGGAACGGGACAATGAAATCAGTATATATATTACTGTACAGAAATATGCAAGAATAAATACTGGCAACATAACACACAATTATGCTGAGAAAGAAGGAAAAACACAGTTGGCCTATAGATGGCGGCGGCCATATTGGATATGAATATATAGAGTAAAAGTAAATTATCCTCCAAGTTCCAAAAAGATACTAATTTTTTCGAGGTTTGGGTCGAGAATTTCCCCTGCAGCCTAGACTACAATCACGTACAATAAAATTTGTGCACCAAGAAGGAAGCATCGGATTGAACTGAAATCTTATGGACGTAATGATACAGATGAATGATACTCATAATGACAAAAATAGAGCTGCAGGACAATTACACAGGAATCTGTGGCACGCAGTCCGGTCATCTTCAATAGCGCGTCGCACCGCCTCGTGCTTCGATACATGCTGCAATACGGTTCTGCATGGAGCCGAACAGACGCCTGATGTTGTCCTACTACAGACTGGCCCACATGTTTTGGACGGCGTGCTTCAAATACCGGATAATGCGGCACGGCGGCAGCCGGCGTTCCAACTGGTCCCACACATGCTCGATAGGGGACATGTCCGAGGAGCGGGCGGGCCATGCAAGTGTCTAGGCATGACGTAGGCAGTCCTGGGAAACCTGAACCGTGTGCGGGCTGGCATTATCCTGCTGGTATAGCGCACCTGAAATTCCGGCCAAGAATGGGAGCACATGAGGCCGTAGGATCTCATCCACATACCGTTGGCTCGTCAATGATCCACGTACCACTACTAGAACTGATCGGCTATCGTAGGCTATGGCTCCCCAGACCATAATGCCTGCAGTGGTGAGGTGTGGCTCTTGATAGCGATGTTGGGATTGTGCCGTTGACCCGAAGACCTCCAAACCCGGACACGATGATCATCAGTCCCCAAAACGAACCGGCACTCATCGCTAAACAGCTCACGTCGCCAGTCTGTGATGTTCCACGTCTCTCTGGCCTGGCATCACTGCACACGGAGCCGGCGATGTTCCAGTGTTAATAGCAGTAAACGTAAGGGGCGCTGGGATCGAAGATTCGCTTCCGCGTGGCGTCGGGAAATGGTTTGTGGGCACACAGGAGCAGCTATATCTGCCTGTGTAGTGGACCGGATCCCCGTGGGATCCGTTCGAGCCTGGCGCACGATCCGTCGGTCCTCTCTATCGGTGGTTCTCTTGGTCCGTCCGGAGATGCTCCGCCGTGTGGCATGGCCGTTACGTGTCCACTGCTCCCAACACAGTCGGACAGTATGGTCAGAACGATCCACGTGGCGAGCTATACGGCGCACCGACCTGCCTGAGGTTTTCGACCCGATGATCAGGCTTCTCTCAAAGACCGTAATCTGCGTAAATCGACGTCTCTGGCTTCTACCCGGCATTCTTGTTGCTCTGTGCTCTTTCGTGCGTCGGCCGGTGTTTTTCGCTTTCTTGGGGCATCGACTACACGCCGGTTTATAAGGCTGCCGGTTCCTGCTTGCAGAGCCACCAGAGGATGTGCGGTCTTGAGCAATCGAACCAAATGTAGATCATTTTTATACCAGCATGCACTCTAGCTATTTGCAAAGTTTCGCGGTTGTAGCATGTTTTCTTCTAGGTGCGCAAATTTCATTGTCCGTGAGTGTATTTGGCCACCCAGCGGTGTGTTCACTTACCAGAAGAAAATTTCGTGTAAAAATTAAAAAAGGCCGAACCTGACATGTAAATTTATATAACATCAAAGGATAATGCCATTTTTACGGCATAGTCTCCGCTCTGTGGTCTTGCTGCTCCTTCAGCGTGGACGAAACGCAACGTTCAAGATCCATAACGCCAGACGTGTTCCTCAACAATGTCTGCAGCAGTTCCTTTCTGAACAGCTATGGGCTTTTAATTCCACATCAGTAGGTTTCATTTCTTTTGCTAAATTTCAATTATGTTTATATGTAACTCGAAAAGGTTTTATCTAATAATGTACAAAAATTTCACTTGCTTATTCACAAGAATTTTTCTATAGTAGAATAACCTAAAACTTAATTTTCTTTTTGTTTTCTGTATGCCAATGGTATTGAAGAAGCTTCTTTTATGTAAAACATGTTTTTTCAAAACTGCTAAGAGCAAAGACTTTTTTCATGTGATTATACTGACATTAGATGCTCTACCATTCAACTGTGAAACTTCAAGATTTTAATCACTTTGCTTTCTTTGATTGTTTCATGTATTAATTCTTAGCTGCATTTTGTCGCATGATCATTTCTTCCTTAGGAACCCCGTTATCAACTGATAAGGAATGGAGGGAAGAAAATTTTCGGCCAATCTGCGAAAAAGCGTTTTCTACTAGATTTATGATGGCCATTCAAGTTAATTCATATGACAAATGTTTCGACGTACAATCGACCAGAATTACTGAAGGATTGGTAGATTACATACGGCCTTTATTCAGCATGTGATGGTCAGTTCGTGACCAAAATCAAATTGTGCGTATTAGCTGACGATGCAGAACCCTTTGCCTGTTATCAGACTTTCCACCTGTGTGGCCATGCCTTAGTAGATAAGGACATAGCAAACATAGAATGTCTGCGTTGAACGCGTGCGCGTATTATCTCACAAGCATGTGACAAATCCAAAAATGCTGCTAAATTACCTCGGTTATGAATATTTTCCCGAGGGATGAAACAATGTTATTTTGCCACCGACCTCGTTTCCCATCATAAAAAAAAATACCATTTTCGAGGCAAATATCTGCAAGTGATTCGTAGCTTTTCTTCACTGTTTTATCTTTGCTGATAAAAAGGAAAAAAAGGAAAAGAAAGCAAATGGAAGAATAGGAGGAAAGGGAATCGGGAGGAAATGGAAAAGAAAATGGTGTCGAACAATTTTTCAAACAGCTCACTCTTCGAGTTCGACACTAGAATGAATTACGAATGCAACGCAAAACATAACGTGGAGAAATTATCTTCAATTTTACACAATTTTGCTCTACTTTCTGACATACGTGTAAGCATGTTTGTCGAAAAGTAATGCGCTCATGATACCGTTTCGCCTTCCCATTTGTATGTAAATCATATCCGCTTCTGGAAATCAAATGGAAATATGCTTTTCCTATCTCACATGTAAGAATGATCACGATTTTCAATTTTATTTTGTGCTTTTCGTAATATAATACTCAACTGCTAGGTAGCGTGAATGTACATTTACTCTTATCACAATATATTTTCCTTTAAAAGCCTGACTGAAAAAATTCTATTTTGGATTAGATATATGCAACCTGATCAGATTTCTTTGTGTGGTTTTAAGGTTCCCCACGGGAACGATTTTTGCCCCTAGCAGCTCATGTTTTGTGTTTCTCACGATATTTTCTTTTCTAGAATAGGCTTGCTTTGGAACATTTGTATAGATCGGGTACAGAAAGGCATGAGGTTAATCAGAAACGCTCATCTCTAAAATCAAAAAGGGTTTCTTCTAATCAGTTCTGAAAAGCGAATTTAAAATGATGTTCTTTATCCTATTCAAAATAAAATTCTAATCAGTTGTGGAAGAGGGATCACATTTCATTTTTTGCCAAATGCGGATTAATATAACAAATCAGTGATGCTTATCTTTGATCTACTAAAAAAACAATTTTTCCTCTAAGTTCGAAAAGACATGTTTGAATTTTTTTCTTAATCAGATGCAAGAAATAATGCTTAACCTTTTACACGAATCTTTTGTCTGGCTAAACAACATTCCTGTCAGAGGCGAAAACAATTAAATTTGTGAAGACATTGTTTCGTAGTTTATGGATCGTCGTGAGCAGTTCTTATGGATATTGGGTGTCGCCCGTTCCTAATTTGGAGTCACTGGCTCCCGGAAGAAAGAAGAGCCAGGGCCGTGAACAAGCCCTCCACCCGACCCTCATTCGAGGCTCGAGCTTCTAACCAGCTTGGACGACCAGTGAGAAAACAGCGCCTCTGACCGCATAGTCAAGCTCTTGTTTTCGGGAAGAAGAATCGGGAAAAAATCTGGAATAGAATAAAAGTAAGTAAGCCAGATCCGATCAAAAAGTTCCGAGACTAGGCCGATATACAACAAAGTCCTTACGTTACTTAAGTCTGGTTATCATCTCCCTCAAAGTAGTCTCCTTGGGCAACGATACACGCTACCAGCGTTTTTGCCACTGTTGGAACGCTCCCTGGAAGTCCTGTTCACGAATCGTATCAAGTACCGTCTGAGATTCGCGCTGGATCTCGTCCACGGTTTCGAAACGGCGACCCTTGAGCTTTAGCTTCATCTTCGGGAACAGAAAGAAGTCGCAGGGGCCAAATCTGGCGAGTAAGGTGGGTGAGGGAGGGTAGTCATGCTGTTGCGGATGTGAAACTGACGTGTTCCTAACGCTCTGTGAGCTGATGCATTGTCGCGATGGAGCAGGAAATTGCTCCTGCGCCACATTTCAGGTCGTTTGCGGCGAATGTCCTCCCAAAGACGCCGCAGAACATCGCAGTAAAAAAGGGAGGTGACGGTCTGGCCTTGGGGGACAAATTCACGGTGCACAACCCCACGAATGTCGAAGAACACGATGCCCATGCTTGGTTGCGCTCCGGACCTGTCGCGCCTTCTTCGGTCGTGGAGATGCCGGGCTCTTCCACTGCGACGACTGTTGTTACGTATCCGGGTCGTAACCGTAGACCCAAGTCTCGTCCCCAGTGATGACCCACGACAGGAACGTTGGTTCATTCACCACCTGCTGACGGAGATCTTGACAGAGTTCTACACGGAGCGCCTTCTTTCGGGATTCAGAATCTTTGGCACAATCTTTGCAGCAATGCGGTGCGTGTGCAAAACCGACGTCAGCATTTCTTGTACTGTTTCGTATGACACATTGATCGATGGTAGCAATGTCTTGAATGGTTCTCCGACGATCCTCATGCACCAGTTCCCAAATTTTGTCCACATTTTCGGGGTGTTTGCTCATGGACGGTCGCCCTGACCTCTCGTCGTCTTCCAGCGCCGTTCTACCGCTCTTGAAGCGCGATGCCACTCAAAACACCTCGCATGACTCATTGCTTCATTCCCATAAGCCTGCCACAACATTTCATGAGTCTCCGTTCCCGATTTTCGGAGTTTAACCCAGAATTTGATATTCGCTCGCTGCTCTAGTTTGCAGTCCATACCAAAATCGCAGCTGTGTTCTGCACGTTGTCACCAAATATCGTGCAGCACAGCTCTCGATGCTCACAGGACGAAGCCACTCGGCATAATGACTCATGAAGGTTACTGCCCTCGACCGTTGCTCGCACATCCGCGTACTGCCATCTGTTGGCGCGCTACATGCTTAGTCTCGGGACGTTTTGATCGCACTACGTATTTTCGATTCTCTCAGTATGCAATGCTGCTTCGAAGTCGCAGTAAAGTGTAGTATGGATGAAAAGTACATATACTCTTTTAAAGTACATGATCAATGTAAAAGTACATAGATATCTGTCTATAGTCAAGATATCTCATTTGTCTGGGAAATTTCTAGAGGGTTTCACGTGATTCTGTTGCGAATATTGCGAAGAATCCTTCAGTCGAATCAAAAGATATGCTCATAATACCTGAAATGTTGGTGCTATTTATCTCTGATTCGAAAATAGACAAGGGTGATACTGCAATGTTTATACGCCCGTACTAAGTTTCTTAAAAATCACAAAAAACTTTTAATGTTTTTAACAGACTTTTTCCCTTAAAATTATTTGTACGTCCGGCAGGTCCTGCAGTAAAAATTATCAATACTATCAACGCAAAATTCCTCATTTTTCAAACTTCCTGCTATAGACACTTTAGAAAACAGCTAAACCTTGAAATGATTTTCTAGGAAGGTAATTTCACTTGCTGTCAAAGTCTTCTTGTGTCTGTCTGGCCTCAAAAAGCACTACTAAAATTTTGACTTAAGGATTTCGTTGTCACTTCAAAAATTCTCAGTAGAAAACTAAAAACAAATATTAAAAATGCTAATAACAAAAATAAATGAAAATTTAGATTTGAAATAGGGCTTCAGAAATCGACTGTCCACGACGAATAGAGTTCGACAGAGGTGAGAAAACGATTTTTATTTGAAGCTCAAAGCGTAGGAGGATTTAGTTGACTCAAAGCGTCTCATCTCCTGAATTGCTGTGGGTTTTTCAACCGGTACGTGCTGAAACACTTCATCGACAAAATAAAAAAAAAGGATCCGTTAAGAAGTTGTAGAAAATAATTTTTGCAAACGATATTTTAGCGGTATTTTAACGGCCACGTGATTTAGTCTTCGCTGATCACATTACTGAACTGAAGCCCTCTTAAAGAAACGATTCGCGGAGGTAGTGATGACAGAGACTAGATCTGTCATCACTGCCCTCAAATGAGTTGGGTCACACGATGTGAAGCAAGGGGATCGTAACACTGTTTCTGCTCCTTCACGCCACTTGTGGAGCTGTCACTTTATCTGAAGATTGCCTCAGATCTTGCAAAAATAACGTGCAACAATGGCAATTCCCTCGAGTAACCGGTTCGATGTTCGCTTTTGCTTCGCTGGTCAAGTCTTCCTTTCACAGTTCAAGTGGCGAACCTTAAATTGATTGTGACTGAAAGCCTTGTAGGCATAGTTTGATAGCTTTCACCTTGAAATATTTTTTTCGAATATTGTTGATGAATGCTAAATTAGACATAACGAAGTTTGCTTAGTTATTTCATCCGTAGAAATGCATTTTATGTATTTTTCCAGAAAATATTTTTTTAGCACATATGTGCACATTATTGTTATTAATATTACTGTCCTTTATCACATTCTACCAGGTGTTATGGACTGGTTGCAGGTAAGTCTACAAATTGAGACCTAACCTAGGCGCTTGGAAATTTAGAGGTATCGGCTGAAGATTTGGCCTGTTCCTAGTAATGTTGTCTTCTGTAGCTGAGATGGTGTTTGTAACCTTCTTAAGGACCAGAGAGTCCAAATGTTTTTTTTTCAAAACCTGAGTACTTCTTCAGGGATACCAGTTATTACTGACATAAAGGTGACTTTTTTGCCAGAGAGAGACGTCCTAGTTACAATCGAAATAATGTGATCTTTTCATGTTCTTTCTCCTTGATCTCACTGTCACCTGGGATTGCAATTAGCAAAATCCGCTTCTTTTCAGTAACAGTTGTATCTGGTGTGCTTACTGTCTTCGAGATTTTTATCAGTTTGTGGCCTAAAGTCTTATAAGATCTCTCGATTGGGTATTTTCTCTTGTTTATAGTTCCGCTGGTTATCATTTGCAGGCAAACCATATTTTTTTTAATAAATTCCAGGATACCATGGCTATAACTTTGTCAAACGTTGTTTTTAGTCATCTTGGGCAGCTTTAGTGCATACACTGACCAGATGATCAGATTTTTCTTCCTTGTTCTTACACAGTCAACTCTTGCTGTTTTCACAGGTCTTTTTAAACTTTGCTGTAATGATATTAGTTTGAAGAGCCAGTTCTTCTGCATCTAGAATGAGGCCTTCGATTTATTTTTTCAGGTGTCTATTCTGCAGTCATACCTAGGCGTGTGTTTTTTTTTCTTTTAATTTTACCATCAGTGTCTTTCATATATTGTCTACGAAGTTGTTTTCTTTCTACGTAGTTCTCAAATCTGGCCCTCCTTTTACTTTTCTTATAATCTCGTTTTGTCTCTGATGTTTTCGAATTTGTTTTTCACACGCTTCTATTACTAGCTTTCCCTTACTATTCCAAATGTAATCATTCAATGTCCGCTTCTCTTACTTAATCCCTTGCTTAATCTGTAAATAACCCATACTATTAAATCTTAAAAGTGGGTGCAATCTTTCCACATAATTTCTTGAGTGTAACGAATGATGGATGGTCCTGATTTTCCCGATCTTTCGATCAGTTGCTTTAATTTCTGCCTATACCCAGCTAACAGTACCTGCAGTGTATTGCAAGACTAGGACCACACAAGTGTTTATGGATTTAAGGATATTATAGCAATTTAATTTCGTTCTCCGGATCGTTTTGATCCCTCGAAAATACTCCACATTGCCGTTCTTTTTTACCTGGCTATGTTTGAGATCTTCTACCTGAAGAACTCCAAGCTACCTGTAGTTTTCCTCCAAAGTCAATGTTCTTACACAGTATTATTGCTGTTTGGCATCTTGATCGCCTCTCATTCAGTGAACGTCTTTCTACTTAATGATAATACGGCTCATTTCTGAAACCCAAATTCCACTGAGATGTCACTGCTAAATATTCGAACAGTGTTTAATAATAAATGAATCGCAGATGGTGACTTTCCAAAACATTTTAGGTCATCCATACAATACCAGCGTGATTTTCAGGTTGGTTTTCGAAATCTGATAGCCGAGACAAGTGTTATTCAATATTTTTGTAAGTGGAATTAAGGTAATTACAAAAAACAAACAACAGTGACGGTAAAACATCCTGGAGAACTCCTCTTCTGATGGTTAAGCTGTCCAAGTTCTTGTGAATTTACTGTCAACCATACGTTTGTAATATTGCAATTCTAGTAATTTCGAAGCTTTAGCCTTAATAGAAGTTTTCAACCTCCCTAATTCTAGTAATTTCAAAGCTTTAATGGACCCAACTCTGAAGAAGTTAGTTAAATGCCATTTTGTAGTCAGTCGAAACAGACCTTGATCCAGAGGTTTGGGGGCCCCGGGCAATAGCCACGTTACGGGGCGCGGCCCCTGTTCCTCTTAACCAGTCTTTTCCGGAATTTTGGAAAATATAGCACAGGATAGTATTTAGCTCTGAAGCTAAAGAAAAAATATAAAGCATGAAAGTTAGAACAAACTGTAAAACCGAGGAGAGGGGTGTCCTTACATTTTTGTACCTTTTTAAGGAATTTCCCCAGCCCTCGTATATATATATGGCACTTGCAGTAGAGATAGAAAAATAACCATGAAGTACCTGAAAATGTTATGCATGTATTATATGCAGTAATTTATTCGAGGGGCGTTCAAGAAGTCGTATTGCAATTAAAGAAAACAAGAGAAGCCGGTAAGTCAGCTGATTTCATTGACAAGGAGAGAAACTCCAGGTAATATTAGAAGTGGTAGTGAAATTTCTTCAATCTCAAGGAATATTAAAAAAGGAAAAGATCGCGGAACTTTAAAAGCCGTTAAAAATGCTATTAGCTCATAGTAATGAAAGAATAAGGTGAGTCCAATAAATGCTTTTCTCTAATTTTGACCAGTAATATCTCCTAGAACTTGTCAATTGAAAAAAAATAAAAGTGGAAAAAGTTAGGTTCAATAGGTCATAATTTTGAGATGCCCATCAGGATCTAAATATTAGCTCTACTACCATTATGATCGATGATGAAAGTTCGTGCTGAATGGGATATAAAATATAATGACTTCAAACTGTCGAATGCACGATAAAGCCTGCTAAATTTCGCAGTAAAATATGTCAATTTATTTACATATTAAAAAATTCATAAAGCTAAAAACCTAGTAGGGCGAGATCTTTCAGAACTACCATAGTTCCATCCTCAGGTGGCAAGTGTACAGTATATACGTATATAGTGTCCTATATTTCTTACACTCGCGGCCTGAGGATGGAACTATAGTAGTTCTGAAAGAACTCGCCCTACTAGGTTTTTAACTTTATGTATTTTTAATATGTAAATAAATAGACATTACTTTGAGACTTAGCAGGTTTTTATCGTGCATTCGACAGTTTGAAGTCATTATATTTTATAGCTCTATTACCAATATTTGGCTTCCGCGGGCGAGTCTTTTACAACCAGGGGTGATCGCAAAACAATTTAATAGATTCAAATTCATTGGTCTGAAGTTGCTTCTCATTAAAAAAATTATAAGAGTTTCAGATGTCATCTTCAGGTGCCCACCCAGAATTTAATTTGGAAAATAAAAACAAAACGTAACCAAAGAAAACGCCTATTTTGCCAATCTTATAAAGTGATATAAAATGATTGAAACACAAAACACATCACAGAAACATGGATTGAATGGGGTTAATACTCTTAAATCTGTTCACTTGGCATGTCTTATATATTCGTTTTGTGTGGGATTTGGACATGATCTCACGAAAGTAGAGGTTTGCTCTCCGTTCTGCTCATGGTGGTATTTAAACTCGGAAACAAGCAAACAAACATCTGGATAAAAACGTCATTACCAATTTCCGATGAAAATAGAATCATGCAAATGTTGGAAATTTATCGCAGAGAATGTAAAAACCTAGTGAAATCCTGCGATGGTTCAAAACGATTCTTTTTGTAAAGTTTCTTGGTTTACACACATACACACACACAAATTTGAAGCATTACTTGATGTAGCAACGTGCAGATGCGCTACATCAAATAACTTCAGGAAATGTGCATGTTGAAAAGATGTGTATCGGAGGAGCAGACATCGAAACCACTGTGAAATTGTTAAAAGAGAATAGAGAAAATGCCCATGAAATGCCATCTTCCTGAATTTCAATTAATACAGTCTGTCACTGTGAGATTTTCCTCTTCAGAATAATCTGAGACTGGGGATAATAATGTAAACTTCTCATGACCTTCCTCCTCGTCAACTCTTTTTCGTAAAAAATTTAAATATACTGTTCTTGCAACAGCATGTGGCAAAACTGGTGTATCCGATAAGAGTGCTGCATTGATTTCTTTAGCTGCTTTGGAGGATGCCGGAATAATTGACAAGACTGACACAAGTAACAGATCCAAACTTCGAAGAGGAATGAAATCATGACGACAATATCTACAACACGAAATAGTAGTTCAGAAAATTGAGGCTTTGTACTACGTACGATGGTCAAACAGGCAAAACAAAAGTAAATGAAAACGCAGGAAATAGAAACGGCAAGAAGTTCATTCATGAAGAGCACATATCTCTCATTTCTGAATCAGTATCAAAATATATGGGTCACGTTTTTCCTAGTGGTTCGTCGGCCAGAGATTTGATCTATGCCATTTTACCTGATTTGAATGAGAGGTCAGTGAGCTTGAAACATTTGGTGGCTATTGGCTGCTACGGTACTGCTGTTAACACGAAAAACAGAGCAGACGTGTTACCACTTCTTGAAAGACAGATAAACAGGCCACTTTAATGATTGATTTGTCAATTGCATTCCAACGAGATGCCTTTCGCCATTCATTGCAAAGATTAGATGGTCACACAAACTGACTTTACTTTTACTCCGGTTCAATAAGGAAAATGCTTGAGGAATACGAGAAATTGTCTTTGGTTAATTTTGATCCTATATTAGGAGACATAACAACTATATCACTACCAATTCTAACCTTTGTAAAGATCAGGATTATTCGTTGCGCATATGTGAAGCAGTTGTAAGCGGACACTGCTGTAAAGCCCTTGCACACAAGAATCCAGGAAATTGTCGCAAACCAGTTGATTGACCTCTCCAAACAGGATCTTATGACTGTACATTTCCATTGTAAATCCCGATAGCAAAGTAAATATTTTGGCAGAATTTGTCGCGAAAGTGTAGACCCGGTGGCTGCTAACCCGTGGGTGCAGTAAGTACACATGCCCCACAGATCGAACGCTCTGTGGGCATTGACGCCACGGGTTCCGTAGGGCCACAGGATCTTAGTTAACATCATGTTTATATGTTGTTGTTTTTCAGGTTTCTTATACTCGCACCATATGATATCAAAATACTTTAGGAAATTTCGTGAAGCTACCAAACCAACCTTTTTATCAACTTAGGCATACTCAGCTGTGAGCCAAGAACTTAAAGTAAAGACGCTCTCTCTACCACGAGTTACAAGGTCTCTATGCTTTCCATAACACGTATGCCCATAAATTAATTGTACTTTTCAGGCACTTTCGACTGCAATACAATGATAGAGGACAGCTTAATGCATCCTAAGGGAACGGTAAACATTTCTCCTTCACACAGCGCGGAGACATTCTTCTTTGCCACTGTTACATTAAGACCAAAAAGTGCCGAAAAGTCATGAAGTGATTCCATCACTCTGAAGTATCGTTAACCCTTTAAGTGGCCGATGTATCCTGACCAAATGCTGCCGAAGCTTTTCAGCGCTTCTCAAACCGAAATGTACTCACAGCGGTCTGGATTTACAAAAGCTGCGGCAAAACGATTCCTTTCTCTTCATCTAGGAAGTACCAACCACAAACCTGTCACTAGGCGCGAATTCTCTCTCTCTCTCTCTCTCTCTCTCTCTCTCTCTCTCTCTCTCTCTCTCTCTCTCTCTCTCTCTCTCTCTCTGTCTCTCTCTTTCTCTCTCTCTCTCTTCCTTTATTCTCTGCTTCATGGAATCGCTGGTTTCCCCAGCGAGGACATCATGGAATAGCTGGTTTCCCTGGCGAGGATATCATGCCAATGGGTACAAACCAGTGACTCAAAGATCTCTGTCCTTTCTTAGCTTTGTTTCCATTGTTATAGCACCTTTAGCAGGTTAGCAGTCAGAAAAGGATCTGCTAATCATCCCTCTAAACGACCACTTTGAATATCAAAGCTAAGGGGAATGCAACGCTCTCTAATGCGCAAGATCACTAGTTTGAGCAGCGTTCGGTCCATTTCTTAGACAGTGAATTCATTCGTTCGAGCTGATATCAGCCCATTTTGGTAACCACGAGTTAATTCGTTCCAGCCAGTTACAGGGTTGTCTAACACGCGTCTCAAAAAAAGAATTCCTGTCATCTGGTGGAATTCTTTTTATTCTCTTTCGAGGGGGGGGGGTGAGAAGGTTCCGATGTCCAAACATTTCTCGAGGAAGCAGAATATATTAGGATGACTTCGCTCATCTGACAAAGATTTTTCGCATTCACTCAAAACCACTAAACAGAAACGGAAAGCATTTTGCTTATTTATTTTGGGTTCCTTACATCATGCTGCAAATATGAAAACTTGCCGTACATTTACCAAAGCAGAACATACAAAAAGGAACTGTACGACGAAGCCAGAAACTTTGTGCCGCAAACTGTTGTTAGGAAAAGTGCCTTCGGAAAAAATCTAATATACTGTTCGTAACATTCATTCGGCAAGCGCTTCGCGTAACTGCTGTATTTTATTGGGTTGGAAAGAAAGTAATGTCTGTAAATGCAAAGGCAACAGAAAAGTGCTAATTACCGCATGTACAAGTACAAATCAGTCCAAAATGTAGTCGCCATCGTTTGCCACGATCTGCTCCCATTGTCTGGGCAGCTGCTGGATGCCATCACTGTAGAATCGCGACGGCTTAGAAGCAAAGAAGTACACGTTCCACATCGCCCCAGTTGGTGAATCACTGTCCGTCCAGGAAATGCTGCAACGACCGCAAAACGTGGTAGTCGCTTGGGACGATGTCTGGGAATGGGGTGGTGTACGGCAGCAGCTTCCAGCACAGGTCTCTGATCTTGTATCAGATCACCCGTGCTGTGTGAGGCCTCGCTCCATCCTGTTGTAGGAGGATGCCCTCGCGATTCAGCAGTGCTGGTCGTTAGATGTGAGCGACGCATGCAGATCGTCGAGCTGACGGCAGTGCACATCGGAGGTGATAGTGGTTATTCTGGCAGCAGATCAAAAAACACGACACCCTGCATATCCCACCAAACAGACAGCAAGACCTTACGTGAGTGTATGCCGGCTTTGTGGGTTGGCATAGGTTTCTGTTTTGGATCCAACCACTGTTTCCGGGCCCTGACATTTTTATACAGTACCCATTTCTCGTCACGTGTCACAATGCGGCCCAAAAACGGTTCAACGTGCAAGCAGGGAAATGCATGCCCTCAAGCGATTTGCTTTCTGCTGAACTGTGAGTTGATGGGGTATCAAAACTTCCCTCTTGTGCACCTTCCCAAGTTGACTCAGGTGCGTAACAATGGTGGTGTGGGCAGT
Organism: Macrothele yani; assembly: GCA_039090855.1. NCBI lineage: Eukaryota > Metazoa > Arthropoda > Arachnida > Araneae > Macrothelidae > Macrothele > Macrothele yani. The sequence goes on from CM077012.1 coordinate 80,972,149, forward strand.
CCCTAGCTGTTCGGCCAACTCCCGCGTGGTAACACGTGGGTCGGTCTCCAAGGTCTTCAAAATGCCCATATCCACTGTTGCGGGTCTTCCGGCTTTGGGACGGCCTGACAGGCAAAATTTCCTTCGCGAAACTCTTTGAACCAAAGACAGTACTAACGATGTGATATGGCATTGGGTACACTGAGATAATGTTAATTACATCATTTGCGGGGATGCTACCACGACGAAACTCATACAGCTAGCAATGGTAGATGTGCTCTTTGTCCACTTCCATGTTGGCTGGCGCTTACACTCTTCGCCTTCTGACGGCTAACTGCCACTGACTTAAGCCATCTACCTGCTGATGCCATGCCGGTGTTCTGCGCAATCTCAATGGGCAATATTCGCCGTGACCGGGGTTTCGACTTCTGGTACCATGTCATCAGACATTACTTTCTTTCCAAACCAATACTTTCACAGAATGGCCCATGAGATTCTATTGCTGTAACCTTGATGCCAAAAGCTCAGCTTTATTCTTTGGCTGTTCCAGAACTCTGAAGAGGACGTTAATTTCAAACTGTGGGATCACATGTTGCTCTAAAGAATCTGGGTTTGGACAAAATTCTGGATCTCTTGAAGTTGATGGCTGCTGTGATTCGCTGTGTAAACCATGTCCATCAATGTCGTCTTCTTCATTAGAGTCTGCGGGGGAAATTCAGGGGGTTCCGGAATAGGTAGTCGTTTGCTATGAACCACGGGACGAATCGCTGAAGATATATTTGGATATGAAATTGTCTTTCTGTTCTTCAAAGTCATTCCTTCTTTGATAGTAGGCACCATACGGAAATAACAGTCTTTAGTGTGGTTTGTTGAATATCTCCAAATCATTGGCACCGCAAAGGGCATAGAACTTCCATTACCGTTTACCCACGCATTCCGTTTTAAAGCACAGGTGTTGCAGCATACATGTGAAGCCCATTTCTTGTAAAGATGGCAGATTTTGTAATCGAAATACAAGAAATATGTTGTTGTTTTTTATACACTGGCGTGCAAAAATTAAGGACAAGACGGTTTTTCGAATGTAACGTCGTGCAGAAGTGCTCCACGTCGACTCAAATCATACCATAAGATCCCCTATAACGAAGTAAATTTCTCCGTCATTTTTGGTCTACGCCGGGATTCGAACCCGAGGCCGCTTATTCCGGAACAAGTCGCTCTACCAACTGAGCTACGCAGACGATTTATTCTGATTCCTATCTGCCTTTATGTCGTGTGCGTCCTGCTGGCAGGTACGTCACACCCCAAGATGTAAAAATATGGAACAAGTGAGCAAAACCGTCCAACCAAGGAATCCAAAGGATACAAAGGCACTTTATTGAAAAGGGAGCTTCGAGCACAACTGGACAGAAGACAGAAACGTCCATGTGACAGGCGGCTGCCAAGAAAAATCTAGTCTTTAGTAGGGGATATGATCATCCCTGACTGCGTTGATTTACAACGTCTGTCCATGCTGAGGACGAGGTTGTCAAGGAGCTGTTGAGGCATCGCAGCCCATTCCTCTTGTAGCGCCAATCGCAGCTGTAGAATCGTTGCTGGCAGATGGTGACGTGCTGCCAAGCGTCTCCCGAGAAGGTCCCACACGTGTTCGATTGGATTTAGGTCCGGGGACCTTGCGGGCCAATCCATGGGTTGAATATCTTCATTCTCCAACAGTTCTGCGACAGCCACTGTACGATGAGGTGTTGCGTTGTCGTCCATAAAGAGGAACTCAGGACCCACAGAACCTCTAAACAGACGCACGTGGGGCAGGAGAACCTCGGTACAATAGCGGTTTCCAGTGACTGAACCTCCTTGGAAGATGTGGATGTCAGTACGGCTACCAAGCCTGATATCGCCCCAAACGAGAACTTCGCCACCTCCAAACCGGTCCCTTTCGATGATGTTGGAGATGTGATTGCGTGTTCCCTGCTCTCTCCAGATGTGTATACGTCCAGAATCGCTCGTCAGACTAAATCGGCTCTCATCCGTAAAGAGAACTCGACCCCATTGCTGATGTGTCTAGTTCTTGTGTTCTTGGCACCACAGAAACCGCAGTCTCCGGTGAGCAGGCGTTAATGGCACACACCGTACTGGTCGTCGTGCAAAGAGATCACCTTTGTGCAGCCTCCTGGCCACGGTAAAACGCGATAACGGACGTCCAGTTGTCTGTTGAACGTGCCTTGCGATTTATCTCGCTGTCTGCCGTCTGTCTCTTCTCACCTGTAGGACAATATACCGGTCATCCGTCGCCGTGGTTGCTCTTGGACGACCACTGCTAAACTCTCGGACAGCTGTTCCTGTCGTTTGAAATGCTCTCCAAGCTCGTAAAACGATGCTGTGCGCGATCCAGAACTCCTCGGCCACAGTAGTCACACTTCGACCTTCTTCCAACTTCCCAATGACGCGATCTCGGGTAAAGTCATCCAGATGTCGTCTACTGGATTGCCTGCTGGCCATATCACACGGTGGCAGCAACTCGATGTCGTTCAAACCGATGTACACCGTGCAATAGCTTTCACCGAATTGCTGAGCGTACACCACCCGTGTGCTTTATACCCTTCCGACCCCCCGCCCTACGTCATGCTGCATATATGCTCATGCCCTACCGTACCGGAGCCTAGTCTGTCTCCTGAGTGGGTTTTCGGTCCGTTCCCGTTCTGCCTTCTCGTTCCGTTGTTATGCTAATTTCTCCTCTTCGTCCTTAATTTTTGCCAACACAGTTCAAAGCACGGAGAAAAGCAAAGGTTCCGGTATCTTACACGCAGCAGTGCATCACAGCTACTTCACTAGCGACGTCTCCCGGGGAAAACTTAAATGTGATTGGAAACATTCTACATCCTTAGATCCCTGCGCGTGAAAATTCACGCAATCCTCTCTTCATTTATTTTCAGTGGAACAATTTAGAAAATCGGCTAAAAGTCGGGAAAATAATCGATTCTGGCGTACAGCACAGTAATTCAGATGACAAAGAATACATACACTATATTGACAAAAGTCACCAGACACTTAGAAGAGAAACACAACATAGCATTTATTGGCTTACATTAGTACGGTGTCGGTCCACCTTTGGCATTAATGCATGCACTGACCCTTCGAGACATGCTTTTGATAAGGTTTTGGAACACAGCGATAGGTATGCGATTCCATTCAGTACATAATGCTGCCGCTAACTGTTGCTTAGTGGTAGGCCTTGGTTCCAAACTCCTTATGCGGCGCTCTAATTCATCCCATAGCTGCTCTATGGGATTAAGATCAGGGCTCTGCGCTGGCCACTCCACACATGATACGGAATTATCGTCAAATCACGCCGTAACAGTCCTTGCTTTATGGCTCGGTGCATTATCCTGATGGTACCAACAATGCTCGGTTACATAGTATTGCCACAGAGTTGGTAGGGCATAATTGTCCAGAATATCGAGGTAGACGTGCTGGTTAACAGGTGTGTCCACGATAACTAATGGGCAGGGACCATACCATGAAAAACACCCCCACACGAGTACACTGCCAGATCCAAACCTGACCGTAGAAATGGTATACTGTGGTAGATAGCGTTCCCCCGGCTGCCGCCATACCCACATACGTCCATCAGACTGATGGATCGTGTATCTGGATTCATTAGTCCTTAGGACCCGTTTCCATTGATCTACGGTCCACGATAAATGTTCTTTACACCATGCTAAACGACGAGTAGCATTCCGAGTGGAGATGAAAGGCTTATGAGCAGCCGCACAACCACGGTAACCCATGGAATGAAGTTCTCTTTGAATGCTACGTGTACATACCGAGGTTCCAACATTTTTACTTACCTGTGCACTGAGGTCTTGTGCAGTACTGCGCCGATTAGCTGTAACGACTTTCCTGAGGCTTCGACGCCCTCTACCACTGATTAACTTTGGTCTGCCTGTACGTTTTGCTGCTTCAGGCACGTCGTGTGTATTCTACTTATTCAGTACATCCAAAACAGTTGACTTGGTTATGTTTAAACGCCTCCCGGTTTCTCTTATGGACAACCCACTAATATTACACCCAAACATATTTCCTTTCTCAAAGTCAGTTCTCTCCCGCCGCGACATTTTCACTCAACCTCACAGTGCGATCCGCTGCAGGCTTGTTTTTATACCGTTTGCAGCTGCACCGCGCATCTTAACAACGCAGCGGATCCGTTCATCTGCTTTTGAAGGGGTGTCCGGTGACTTTTGTCAATATAGTTTATATGTACATATATATATACACAGTCGAATCACATTATTGTGAACACCTCCTACTTTTGACGTCAACAGCGCGTTGCCAGTGAAAGAAGGCAAGTGTCGTGAACTAGCTTGGAGGGTAATAAGATGGGCTGCAGGCATTCTGAAAACATATCACTCGTTGCTGTCATGGATAAAAGGAGCGATTTATCAGATTTGCAAAAAAGGATGTTTATCGGCTTTCGGACCAAGGGTGACAGTATTTCTGCAATAGCGCAGTTTGTGAACTGTTCGCGTACTGCTGTGGTTAAAGTGTATTGTGATTGGAGAAATGGCACCATTTCAGATAAGCGACGTAGAAACTGCGGAGCACCACGTGCCATTAGTGTGAGAGGTGAAGGTCGGCTTAGAAGGTGAGTGAGGGCCGATCGACAAGCTACAGTGGAACAACTCACTGGCCGAATGAACCAGGGGGCTACCGGAAGTGAGTATAAAACGACCGTTCAGCGAACCCTGCTGCGTATGGGGCTCCGATGTAGACAGATGGTCATTACACCTGTGCTAACGAAGGTGCATCGGCAGAAAAGGCTTATATTTGCACTGCAGTATCGGAATTGGATCTCCTCTGATTGGCAAAGGATTGCCTTCTCCGATGTGTCTCGTTTTCTGCTTCATGGAACGGATGAACGTTGGCGGATAAGGCGAAAAACATCGGAGAACAAACACTTTTCAACCATTGCTGGAAGAACACAAGCTGGTGGGGGCAGGGTTATGGTCTGGGGAATGTTTTCGTGGCATTCTGTGCGTCCACTCATATCAGTGTAAGGCACTATGGACCGAATTCGTTATGAATCCATCCTTGCAGACCACGTACACCCATACATGCTGATTGTCATCCCTGGGGCGGATCGGATATTCTAGAACAACAATGCGACGTGTCACACATCTAGAAATGTCCGAGAGTGGTTGGAAGAGCTCGATGAAGACTTCAAAGTACTTCTCTGGCCCCCTAATTCCTCAGACTTAAACCCAATTGAGCATCTGTGGGACCACCTCAATCGTGTTGTTCGCTCTATGGATCCTCCACCACGCACCCTCCAGCAGCTGTCACATGCACTGCAGTTAGCATGGCTCCACATACATGTGAAAACCTTCCAGCACCTTACTGAGTCCTTCCCAGATCGTGTAGCTGCTGTCCGCGCTGCACACGGCGGTTATTCTGGATATTAGCTGGTGGTCACAATAATGTGACTCGACCGTGTATGTATAGTATTATAAAATATAAACTTATATATTATGTGGAGTCAAATCCCTGAAATGGCAATGGGCTGGGCATGTTGCCAGAAGAACGGAATTCTAGACTGGATTACAAGGGACAGGAAAAGACCCAGAAGAAGACTACATGGGAGATGATTGGATGAAATTCAAAAACATGCAGGAGTGACATGGAGGAAACTGGCGCAAGGAAGACTGTTGTGGAAGAAACTTGGGGAGACCTTCGTCCAGCAGTCGATCGATAATGGTTGATGATGATGATGATATATATGCATGTATATATCATTGCTTTTATCAGTTTGTATCATTCCTGTTCTTTTTTTTTTCTTTGAGACGATTCCATGTTGCTCATCTCCTCTGTTTAGTTACATTAAAGCGATTCTGAAACCACCTTTGGCATTAATGCATGCACTTACCCTTTGAGACATGCTTTCGACAAAGTTTTGGAACACAGCGATAGGTATGCGCTTCCATTCAGTACATAATGCTGCCGCTAACTGTTGCTTAGTAGTAGACCTTGGTTCCAAACTCTTTATGCGGCGCTCTAATTCATCCCATAGGTGCTGTATGGGTTTAAGATCGGGTCTCTGTGTTGTCCAGTCCACACACGATACGGAATTATCGTCAAACCACACCGTAATCGCCCTTGCTTTATGGCTCGGTGCATTATCCTGCTGGTACCAACAATGCTCGGTTCCATAGTATTGCCACAGAATTGGTAGGGCATAACTGTCCAGAATATCGAGGTAGACGTGCTGGTTAACAGGTTTGTCCACGATAACCAATGGTCCGAGACCATACCACGAAAAACACCCCCACACGAGTACACTGCCAGCTCCAAACTTGACCGTAGGAACAGTACACTGTGGTAAATAGCGTTTCCCCGGCTGCCACCATACCCACACACGGCCATCAGACTGATGGATCGTGTACCTGGATTATTCATCAGTCTATAGGGCCCGTTTCGATTTATCTATGGTCCACGATAAATGTTCGTTGCACCATTCTAAACGATGAGTAGCATTCCGAGTGGAGATGAAAGGTTTATGAGCAGCCGCACGACCACGGTAACCCATGGAATGAAGTTCTCTGCGAGTGGTACGTGTACATACCTAGGTTCCAACATTTTTACTCACCTGTGCACTGAGGTCTTGTGCAGTACTGCGCCGATTAGCTGTAACGACTTTCCTGAGGCTTCGACGCCCTCTATCACTGATTTTCTTTGGTCTGCCGGCACGTTTTGCTGCTTCAGGCGTGCCATGTGTCTTCCACTTATTCAGTACATCCAAAACAGTTGACTTGTGTATGTTTAAACGCCTCTCGGTTTCTCTTATGGACAACCCACTAATGTTACACCCAACAGTCTTTCCTTTCTCAAAGTCAGTTCTCTCCGGCCGCGACATTTTCACTCAACCTCACAGTGCGATATGATCGCGGTCAGCTGCAGGCTTGTTTTTATACCGTTTGCAGCTGTACCACGCATCTTAAAAACGCAGCGGATCCGTTCATTTGCTTTTGAAGGGGTGTCCAGTGACCTTTGTCAATATAGTGTATATATATATAGGAACTCTGCACGTGCCAGAGAAACAACAAAGGAGTATTCAGTTTCCATTTTTGTAGCAAGTATACAGATCTGCTTATAAATAAAAAAAGTTAGCGGATAATTTTACTATGTAAGAAAATTTACAAATCCATGGGTTAATTTGGCGTCCCTTCCCTTTGGTGACGCCCTAGGCAGCTGCCTACCTGGGGTATTGTTCACTTGATCGAAAGGTCACTTGACCAAAAATCACTTCGCTGAAAATCACTTGATCGAAAGGTACATTTCACCGAAAGATCATTTCACCGAAAAGTTCATTTCACCGAAATGTCTCTTCACCTAAAAGTTAATTTCATCGAAAGGACATTTGATCGAAAAGTTCATTTCACCGAAATGTCACTTCACCTAAAAGTTAATTTCATCGAAAGGACATTTGATAGAAAAGTTCATTTCACCGAAGGATTACTTTACCTAAAAGTTCATTATATCGAAAGGACATTTGATCGAAAAGTTCATTTCACCGAAGGATTACTTTACCAAAAAGTTCATTATATCGAAAGATCATTTCACCGAATGGTCAGTTTATCGAAAACTTAGAAATTTGTTGTTAAGGATCTGTTTGAGTGTGGTGCGGGTTTTTGAAAAACTGGCCACCTAAACATTATCGGATTGTATAAAAAATACGCTTTTAATTTCTATGAAACACCTCCCCATGAGTAGGTTTTTCAAAATATAACATTAATTATAAGGCCTAAATCTGTGCCTTTTTGTCAAATTTCAATCCTCCGAGCTCATATTCATAAGGGTTACATAACAAATCAAATATATAATGTTCCACTTTTACTCAAATACAAAACAAGGCCTAGATACAGGCCATTTTAACAGATACTACTATTCATATTCATAAGCATTACATAAAATGTAAAGTAACTTTTTATGTAAACCTTATGAACATGAGCACGCACAGTTAAAATTTGTTAAAAAGGCCTAAGCCGAGAGCTAGGGCCCTAAAATTGATTCTTTTTGCCTGAAAAAATATGCAACATTATTAATTTTACTTTTTATGTAAACCTTATGAACATGAGCACTGAACATGACTTTTATGTAAACCTTATGAACATGATTAAAACTTGCTAAAAAGGCCTAAGCCGAGGCCTGGGGACTTAAAATTAATTATTTTTGTTTTAAAACTAAATCTTCGCATTCTCTGTGACACGGAGAGATCAAAAGTGCAATTTGAGTATGATCCCGTAACGTTTCGGTTGTCTGCCTGCCGAACTTGCACCATGCTTCAACAGATCCTGTAATGAAATCCAAAGTTTTCGATAAACTGACCCTTCGGTGAAATGACTTTTCGATGAAATGAACTTTTAGGTAGAGAGACCTTTCGGTGAAATGTACCTTTCGATCAAGTGACGCTTCGGTGAAATGTAGGCTACTTTTCGATCAAGTGACCCTTTTTGAAATGAACGTTTCAACCAAGTTATCTTTCGGTGAAACAATCTTTTCGGTGAAGCGATTTTCGGTCAAGTGAACCTTCGGTGAAGTAAACGTCGGGCAAATGAACCAGACACGCCTACCTGGCTGGAAAACCACAAGATCGAATCGTTACAGCCACCTCAGAGGTCTCCTGACCATCATTTGGGAATCTATACAGCAACGTTTTGATAACCGCATTCCATACCCGGTACACTGGAAGACCTCTGCAATGTGTCGCCTGTAGTATGACACGACCTGCATCAGACGCTCATCAATAATGTCACTGCAAGTATGCCTCGTCGGTGTCAAGACGTTCTTCGACACATAGGTAGTGTTACTGGATACTGAAATCCAGAGGTATGGACACTGAAACATTATGGAAACCAAGGAAACCAAGGGGCAATGATATGTGTTCAAAGATAATATCGTTGAGGGAAAAAGTATATCGTTGAGGTTCAAGGGTATGTTTGAGAAAGGAGTCAAATTTAGGCCTCAGAGTTTCTTCCCACTTGTCAACATCAAGAAGAACATTGCTGGGGACTTGCGTTGCTTTATGTACTATCTTTCAGATACATGCAAGATCCCAGTGCATGAGTTCTTTCAATAGATCTCTGATGTATTACAGAAAATATTTTATTCAAGTATTTAGACTTTATGATAAGGAGCAATTTCTCCCTGGGTGGAGAAAAATTAAGACAGAAATTGAGGAATAGAAGAAGAAATTTATAATCACACCTATTGATAAATGTGGAAACAACTTTGCTTTCTTGTGCAAGAGACTGTATATCAATATTATGACCACAGAATTAGGTAATGAAAGCACCTATAAGAAAAAGGGGCATTTTGATTTTAAAATTGTGCAAAAGAGAATTTTGAGTTACCTTATAATATTGAAAATCAAAGAATATAAAATTGAGTTTCCTTATATGTTTGCACTACCAAAATTCCATAAAGATCCAGGGGGATTTAGATTTATCGCATGTGGTTCTTCTGGATATAATGTAAAAGCAGGAAAGGTCTTCCAAAAATTATTGCAACTACTTTATGATAATATTTTAGAGTACTTGGATTGTTACAAATAATAATATTTTACAGTTTATAAAAATTAATAGACAATTCACAGGAGATATTAATACATATGACTTTCAGAACCTTTTTACCTCCATAGAACTTGAAGACCTTAAGAGAGTGCTTTTGAAATATTTTGAAGAATTTGAACATATAATGGAGGTTTTCAGAGAATATTGTTGTACTTTATGTGTTTTTGTGTCTGTCAAAATTACATTTATGATCAGAGAAACCTATTAATCCACAGTCGGGGTATCCCCATGGGGACCTCTTTCTCCAGTTTGCTTGCAAATTTATATCTTCATCACTACGAAAGGAATATCAGCTGTGATAAAGCGACAAATTTTAGATACATAGATGACCTTATCAGTTTTAAGGTCGGTGAGGAGGATTTCTTCCTGGAGAGTTATTACCCTTCGGGACTAGTCTTGGAAAAAACCAGCAAAAATTCCAGACTTACTTTCTGGATTTGGAAATTGTTCGGACTCCTGAAGGAATTCTTACGGGATTATTTGACAAAAGAACCGAACTTGATTTTATCCCTCAACTTTTGAGTGTCTGGAATTCAAATATCGCTAAAACAATATACAGGAATATTAGAATTTCACAGTTCGTACGAATTTCTCGTATTTGCAACAATAAAGGTAGTACCACAAAATTTCTAAAATTACTGTATTCCAAGTTGTGGAATAATAACTATCCTCTTAATTTTTGCAAAGTTCGACTTTCAAAATCTATTGTTGTCTTTTAATTACAATACAAGTTTTACAGTTAGATTATGTAATATTACACCAACTTAATTTCTATCTTAACCATTTCTTAGGGCTACAATAAAACTTTACTTTCTCCAAGTCGTCCCGAAGAATTCTAACAACCCGAACTTTCATCCATGACGTGATCTAAAACATTTCACTATTTTCGGAAAGTGCCCTTTCGGACTTACTGTTCACCTTAAGAAGTGAGTTCTGACCACAACTCACTTCTTTACATTTCTGCCTTTGGGAGCTTAAGTTTGAATCTTGTGTGCTTCATAATTTTAATTACGGTTATGTGTAGTTTATTTGTGAGTTACATGTAAGTTCCAGATGTGTGATGTCATTTCTGTTTTACTAACCGGTTCAGGTAGGAAAAAAAAAGTGCTAAGGAAGTATTTGATATTAAATTAGTTAAGACGTTTGTCCTCTGGCTACGGAAAATTCAGTACTCTCACGAAACCTGAACCTCAGGCTCCGGGGCTCCAGACGTCTTTCCCTGATAAATGGTTTGGTGCTCCGGTGTGCTTTAACCTTAAAATGTATGGATTTTTTTAATTTCTATTTTTGTATTTAACTATTTTAATTCTCTTTTCAGGATTTTTAGGGTGTTATTTCGATAGTATCGTATTCGGAATGTAAATTACTTGTGGTTGACTCTATTGCTATATTGTGCTCATTCTGATCATACAGATCCACAGTCTTAAGTTTATATATTTTTTTCTCTGGTTAAAATCTCCGCGCGTTGGTTTCTTGCTGTATGAGGAGGCCATCAGCCCCACCCTCACTGCCCCCCAGCGTCTAGGGAGTGGCGGAAGAGGTCAGCCATGTTCTCCTCTTGTGAGGAGAAAAGTTTTTGTATCACAAGAGGTAAGCTCTCTTCCTTGTTTTTGGGTTCTAGGTTTTATAAGTTCAATGTTTGTACTTCATGTACCTTTTCTCTGTCGTTTTTTAGCTTTTCAGCTTTTAAGCATTGGTTTGTCTGTTAACATTTATGCGGGTTTTAACTCTTACTTTTCTTTGTAACTTTGAGCGTCTTTTGTGGTACCTAGGAACAGAAGATGGCTAAGCTTGTTCCTTTTCTATGCGCTGTCTATGCGCTGTTTTTTCAAAGTAGTTAAGTTCTTAATAACTAATTAATTATGCACTTAAAGCACTGCTGAAATACTTTGTACATATTGCAACTAACTGTTTAAGGTATATAACTTTCACAAAGTTTTCTTTAGTTAATTATTATCTTTAACTTATTCTCGTTTTCGTGCTGTCATAAGTTGTAGAGTAGGGGGTTTTAGACTCAAGTTTTCTTTCAAAAATCTGTTCGTTATAAATTAACATTTCCTTTTTTAATTGCAATGTAAAATTTGTTTTTCAGGTTTAATTTCTCTCTCAAACGAACTTGGAATTTCGTTATAGCTGAAAATCATTTCTATTTATTATGTCACTCTCACAGCTTGAGTTCTCTTTAATCTTCTTCTCTCTGTTTAATAGTAACAGATGAAGAGCATGGGTCGGGCCATGAAGGTTAATGGATGCAAGCGAAATTGTTAACTAGTGCTAGGTCATGCTACTCTACGGAGGACATGACTTATATATATATTTTTTAAACTATTTTAGGTGGGAATGTTACTTGCATCTATGGCCTTGCAGAAACCCATTTCCAACTAGGTCTTTGTGGAAGTGAGAAAATGCAGAGTTTTTGCTGGTCCTTGATAAAGCCAAAGCTCAGTATTCTCGACACCTTCTACATTCAGTTGTTTTATTTTATTTTTTTTCTTTTCTCCTTTTACTCACACAGGCAGATACATAGCCTTTTCTATGTTGTACTAGGTGTGAGTCAAAATTATATATGTATTTTTTTGCTTAGGTATCTTTATAGAAAGTATATGTATATATATATATATATATATCATCATCATCATCATTGTCAGCCATTATCAATCCACCCCTGGACGAAGGTCTCCCCAAGTTTCCACCACAACGGTCTGTCTTGTGCCAGTCTCCTCCATGTCACTCCCGCATACTTTCGAATTTCATCCACACATCTCCCATGTGCTCTTCTTCTGGGTCTTTTCCTGTCCCTTGGAATCCAATCTAAAATTTCGGCTGTCCGTCGATGGTCTGTCCTTCTGGCAGTATGCCCAGCCCATTGCCATTTCAAGGATTTAACTCTGATCATGATGTCTTCCACTCTTGTCATTTTTCGGATCCACGAGTTCCTCTTCTTATCTCTCCTGGTTACACCAAGCATGCACCTCTCAATACTTCTTTGAGTTGTCTGCAGCCTTTGTATGTCTCTTTTAGTTAAGGTCCACGTCTCTGCACCATACGTAAGCACTGGAAGGATGCATTGATCAAACACTTTCCTTTTAAGACATAATGGCATATTGCTCTTGAAAATTATGCTGTTTCTTCCAAAGACTCTCCAGGCAAGTTTTATATGCCGATTAATTTCCTCATCAATGTGATCCTCACTTGATATCTGCTGTCCAAGATAAACGTACATGTCTGTTATCTCCAGCTTTTCTCCATCAATCGATAAATCTTCATTTCTTGTAAAAGCATTGAACATCACTTTTGTCTTCTGAAAGCTCATTTTTAATCCCACTTCTTTACTCATGTCAGCAAGTTCTTGGATCATACTCTGCAGCTCTGATGGGGTAGTTGCAAAAATGACTACGTCATCAGCAAAACGAAGGTGGGTTAGATAATCCCCATTAATTTTTATCCCTTTGTTTTCCCAGTTTAGTGATTAAAAGACATTTTCCAATGTGGTATTAAAGAGCTTCGGAGATATGGTGTCACCTTGTCGCACTCTCTTCCCAATTTTTATGTGTGTTGTATTTTCAAACAGCCGAATCTTTGCACTTGCATTTTCATAGATGTTATTAATAATATTAATGTATGCATCTTCAATACCGCAGGATTTCAGAGCTGATGGTTTCCCCGAATCAAAGGCTTTTTCAAATTCGATAAAAGCCATGCACAATGGAAGTTCATATTCCCTCGCTCTTTCAATTAGTTCTCTCAGTACGTGGATATGATCTATTGTGCTGTAGCCACTCCTGAATCCAGCTTGTTCTCTCGGTTGACCCATGTTCAGTATTACCTTCAAGCCGTGTGAAAGAACTTTAGTGAAGATTTTATAAACCACTGAGAGGAGGCTGATAGGTCTGTAGTTCCTGAGATCCTCAATGTCCCCTTTTTTTATGTAGCAGGATCATTGTAGCGTTGTTCCAATCCTCAGGAATCTTCCCTTCATTAAGGCATCGAGTGAAAATTTGGGAGAGCACTGCTTAGATTTCTCTACTTGCTTCTTGTATGATGTCTACAGTAATTCCATCTTCTCCTGGAGCTTTTCCCCGCTTCGTGTTCTTGATTGCATGTGCAACTTCTGCTGGGAGGACTGGAAGAACTCTGGTATTGGTACCTTTCATGATGTCTGGAGTACATGTATCATCCCTTTCATATAATTTGGAGTAAAAATCTTTCACTCTTGTCAAAATTTCGCCTCTATTTCTTGTTACAGAACCATCTTCTTTTCTCAGTGCCATAATCTGTTTTCTTCCCTTACTGAGATGTCCCTTTGTTATCTTTAGGCTTTGGTTGTTTTCAATTGCTTTCCTCACTAGTTCGCAGTTGAATTTCCTTACGTCTTCAGTGATACTTTTTCGTACTGTCTTGCATAGCTCTATATATTCCACTTTGGACATCACATCTTCTTTAGTTGTCCTCATCTCTCTTCTTTTTTGCATCAACATTTTGGTTTTTCCTGATAATTTGTTCACATGCAACTTGTTCTTAGACCCAGCTAGTTTTGTTGCTGTTTCCATAAGAGCTTTGCTTACTTTTCTGTTAACTTCAGAAATATCCACTTCCTCCGATGTTAGGCCTTCTAAAGCAGAGAATATTTTCTTCAGTTCCAACTTGAAGGTATTATGGTGTTTTTTAAGGTTGGTTATGTCAATACATTTTGTTTGTCTTATGAGCTTGCCACGTTCGAGTTTAGTGTTGAGGTGCATCTTACATCTCACCAATCTATGGTCACTACCTGTGTTGAACTTGTTTAGCACACTACAATCTTCTATGATGAATTTTTTGTTACACATAATAAAATCAATTTCACTTGTCGTCCCATTTGGATGTCTCCATGTCCATTTCCTGTGTGGCTTTTTCTTGAAAAAGGAGTTCAAGATGAAAAACCCTTCTGCCTCTGCAAACTCAACGAGAGTATTTCCACGCTGGTTTCTGTTGCTGTGACCGAATTTACCTACTGAAGTTTCATTCTGTTGCCGTTGCCCTATTTTTGCATTGAAATCTCCCATAATTATCTTCAAGTGCTGCTTACCTTTATTATTTAGATGACTATAATGAATAGACTCTTTTTACCAGCTAAGCTATAATGAATAAAGCTTTCAACTAAGCTAAGTATAATGCTTCTGCTACTGAATTATAATGCTTGTACTAAGCTTCTAATAGTGAATTCAAATGGTTGTTGTTACTAGTTAATTAAGATCATGAATAAAGTCCCCTGCTAGTCGTGTAGTAATAGTATTGAACAACTTATAACTGGTAGTAATGTTGTAGCAGTAATTAGGATGAATAAAGTCTTAACGCTGGTTGTTAATAATAATCTAATGACATAAACCTAACAGCCAGACAGAGATCTGACAAAAACTATGAATTGAGAAAGACGTACTTACGAAAAGCTCTTTTATTATGTAACACTTGATCATCCAACGCACACACACAACTCGTTTCACAATAATGAAGAATCAAACTAATCACATAGAACGAAGCTCTCAATACAACAACAACAACAAACTCTCTCCTTCACATAAACCAACGCTCTCCGTACAACAACAAACGCTCTCCGTACAACAACAACGCTCTCCGTACAACAACAACGCTCTCCGTACAACAACAAACGCTCTCCCTACAACAACAACGCTCTCCGTACAACAACAAACGCTCTCCCTAGATATCGCTGAACGCGCCTATTTATACTGGCTACCACCACGTCATGACTTACACTCATTGCCAGATCTCATTCAGCGGGTGAAATAACATCTCGTTCAGTAAGAAGATAATTTACATAGAAAAATAAAATAACCAGAGATAGTAAAAATCAAAAGGAAAGTGAATCTAGAGTATACGTTACATCATCTCCCCCTTAATTTTTTTTTTTCCGAAAAACCTATCAATTTTGGAGTGTAAGTCTTACACTTCGTTGATTGACGTTTCTCGACCTCTTTTTTGTTTTGTTGCTTGGTGGCAGCAGTATTTACAATATCAAACTTGGCATGACAAAATCAAGAAATCTGTATTCGTCTGTGAAACTTGTATTTTTGAACAAAACAAACCTGCATCGGCATATCTTCCTTTTATTCTGCCTAGCAGGAATCACTTTTTTAATTTCAAATTACGTTCTCATTATTCGTTGAATACACACCAACTGTATCAGCAGCGAAGATTGCCTGGGGCTGCCTAACAGTAACAATTTTATTATTTTAATTTCAAATTACGTTCGCATTATTCGTTGAATACACACCAACTGTATCAGCAGCGAAGATTGCCTGGAGCTGCCTAACAGTAACAATTTTATTATTTTACCCCTAAGCACATAGATATATAAAAAGAAATTTGGATTAGTAGATGGACATAGAAGAAATATAAAAAAAACACATATATACACAAAAAAAGAATGCATAGGCCCACACGAAAAAAAGAAATTCTGACACGCCAACTGGTCGTGCAGGAAAAACAACAAACTGAGAAAAGAACCTGTCCACGAGAACTTACTTATCTCGAGGACGCATAAAAAACTCTAGTACGATAACGTTTTCCAGGCCTAATCGGACTGGTAAATTCAGGTGGCGTAGTGCGCTTCAACGATTTGAATGGATCTGGAACATCGGTCTGCTGTCGGTCAAGAAATCCCGGCGGCTGACGGGAACGGTCAGGAACGGCTGAAATCCGTCGGTCTGGAAAGGCTGAAGTCTGTGGGTCCGGAAATCCCTGCGGCTGATAAGAACGGTCAGGAACGGCTGAAGTCTGGCGGTCCGGAAATCCCTTCGGCTGATAGGAACGGTCAGGAACGGCTGAAGTCCGTCGATCAGGAACGGCCGAAGTCTGGCAGTCCGGAAATCCTTGCGGCTGATAGGAACGGGCTCCCCCAGGCTTTTGATATGGAGTCCCTTTGTGCTGGGGCCCGTGGTGTCCTTCCAGTATTCTTTTGGACGGACGTGGCTCCGGCCACATCGTTTGCTTTCGCTTACGCCCTCGTGGCATGAGAGTAGCAGCAGGCATCGGCCCTGTTTGCCCTGAGCGTAGGTTCCAGGGGCAAAACCCGGGCGGATGCAAGGATCTCTGCCTTCGTCGCTGTTGCGGCGAAGCAGATTGGGGAGACAAGTTACGTTTTCGCCCAGCTTTTGGTGGTTCTGGACGGTTTGTAATAGTCAAATTATTGTCCATAACTGATAAATCGGAAATGTCCGAAGCCTCTGAGTCGCTGCTGTAATTTAGTGGTCGTGCAGGGCGATGTTTATTTTTGCCTATAGGAATACTTTCTGACGAGGTATTCGAGGAAGTAGGAGCTTGTGTTGGTGCAGAGTTATCAGGAAACGGCGCAGCAATAGTCTTGGCAATGGTTGGAGGGAAAGGAACGATACTAGTATTCGAAGAACTTGATTCGAGCCTTGGTCTCATGGGAGAATCAGGTTGCGTGTTTGGAAACCCGTCTTGAGGAGGGGAGGGTGAAGAAAAAATCACTGGAGATTCTTCAAAAATGTTTGTTGGTTCGTCCAAAATTTCTGGAGGTTGATCGTGCGATATAGACTCTTGAGTCTGTGAAACAGAAATTTGAGTAGGGTTGATTATAAAATCGATATTTCGTTCATGATACTTGCGGCACTGAGCAACGTGTACGTATTGAAATTGACTGTCAGGTTTTTCCAGAACAATGTTATTTTCAAACACATTTGCCACCCGATATGGACCTTCGTAGCTGGGTGCAAATTTCTTCACTAAAGTATGAGAAACAGAAGACTGGAAGTGCGTTTCCACGAGAGTGAGATCTCCAACGACAAGATCTGGTTCCCTACGCCTAGTATTATAATATCTTGCTTGAGCCGCTTGTGCTCCTAGCATTGCAACACCAGCTTTTTCTGCCATGATTCGTACTGATTGCGGAGTTGGTCGCTGGTTTAGTTCGTCGATAATCCCCGTTAAATTTTCAAAAGGGGTTTTAATTTTGCGACCCAGAAAAAGTTCTGCAGGAGTAATTTTAGTAGATTCGTGGACAGACGAGCGGAGGGCGAACGAAAAAGCTCTAAATGGTCATTCAATCGTTCATGATGACCCATTACAAATGTAGCAATCATTTTCACTAGCGTGCGGTTTGCGCGTTCCGCATAATTACTCTGGGGATGATATGGGGAAATGAATTTATGCTTAATGTGTAGTCTCGCACACATTCTTTCAAAAATGTCAGAAATAAATTGAGGACCATTATCCGAAACTACTTTATTAGGTGCACCATATCTAGAGAATACTTCATTAACTAATACATTACAAATAACTTCTGCCGTAGCGGCTTTAATGGGAAAAACTTCAACCCATTTAGAAAAATTATCAGTTAGTACTAAAACGTAACGAGCTTTGTTTTTAACAGATAAAGGATAAGGTCCCAATAAATCTACTGAAATAATGTCAAAAACATGAGAACTTGAACTAGATTTCAAGTGACCGGCCGGTCTTACATTACGGTAATTATTAATCTGACACAAGTGACATGATTGAACGTATGCGAGCACACTTTGGTACATGACAGGCCAATAGGCAACATCCCGCAATTTACAACGGATCTTGCGAATACCTAAATGTCCTGCAAGAGGTTTGTCATGAAATTCGTTTAAAAGGGCCATTCTAAGGGTTCGCAGAATACATGGGCGAAACTCTGCCCTAGTAGTCCTAGATTTTGTATAGTAAAGAAGACCCTCTATTACTTCAAAATGTTGTGTTCTTCCTGCCAGAGAAGGATCCCTTTGGAGGGGCGAACCCGCAAGCAAAAAGTTATAGATATCCCCAAAATCTGGATCATTTATTAATTCTGCCATTATCTGCTCTCTGGATGTTATATCAGCTATCAGAAGTAAAGGCTGACATCCAGGAGTAGTTTCGGTGGGGACCCCACTAATCGGAACGCGAGACAATGCGTCCGGTAATTGATTCTTATGACCTGGCTGATAGGAAATTTTGATATTGCTCTCTTGTAACTTCAGAGCCCACTTCATAAGTCTTTGAGATAGGTGCTTAGCAGAATTCAAATACTGAAGGGCAGAATGATCCGTAATTATGTTACCTGTCAATTCGTTAAGATAACATTGAAATTTATTCAGAGCATACACAACAGCAAGACATTCACGTTCCGTAGCTGAATAATTGTGTTCAGCTTTGGCTAAAGTACGAGACGCAAAAGCTATTGGATGCCCAGCTTGTGACAAAACGCAACCAAGACCAACTCCGGATGCGTCAGTATAAATATCAAATTCCTTAGTATGATCCGGGAAAGCCAACACCGGAGGCTGAGTCAATGCAGACTTCAGTGTTTCGAATGCAGCGTTAGCCTCAGGTGTCCAAGCAAACTTCTTGTATTTACGTTTTAAAGCATACAATGGCTCACAGATTGTAGCATAAGCGGGGACGAACTGCTGATACCATCCGGTCATTCCCAGAAAGCGTGATAGTTCTTTTGCTGTTTTAGGCCGAGGAAAGTCAACAATAGGCCTAATTTTTTCATTATCCGTAAATAAGCCGTGGGGAGTGATTTTCAACCCCAGATATACAATCTCGTCCCTCGCTATCTGGCATTTACTAAGTTTTAACGTCAAGCCAGCATTGTATATGAGTTGGAACACCTGTTTGAGCAGAGAAAGGTGTTCGTCAAAAGTCTCGGATGTAATAATAATGTCATCCAAATATACATGCACATGGGGACCCAGAACAGGTCTGAGAACCGTATCCATAAGCTTTTGGAAAGTAGCAGGTGCAGAAGCTAGTCCAAATGGCATACGCAAGTATTCATAAGCCCCAAAAGGAGTCACAAAGCCTGTTTTATCTACAGAGTCCGGATGTACTGCCACCTGCCAAAATCCACTCGCCAAATCCAAGGTTGACATCCATTTGGTTGACGACAGGTCATGTAAAATATGCGACATGACAGGTAGGGGATAATTGATCGTTTTTGTGACTTGGTTGAGCTTGCGGAAATCTGTCACAAAACGAAATTCATTGGGTTGTTTCTTTGGAACCAAAGAGGCAGGAGCAGCCCAGGCGCTTGTTGATTCCCTGATTATGCCCTGTTTAATCATTTCAGCAATTTGACGTTGCATTTCCTGTTTCTTATGTGGAGCACAAGGGTAAGGTTTCGTCGCAATTGGTTTCGAACCCTCAGTGTCAATGACATGATAAACCACCTGTGTGAAACCAGGTTGATCAGAAAATAAACCAGGACTTTCCTGTAAAAGGAGAGAAAGCTGGTTTCGTTGCCTCTCATTCAATTGGTTACTCAATAACAAACTCGTTATATCCATATGGACCGTAGGAATCATTTCGACAATTTCCGGAAAGGAAATCACATGTTGTACGAAATTCAAAGCTATTTGAAACGTATGAATAAAGTCCATGCCCATTAGACATTTCACAGGTAGTTCGTCTATAAGCAGGAAAGAATGCGTAAAACGAGCCTTTCCCAGCCCTAAAGATAATATGACAGTTCCTGTGATACTGAAGATTTCGTTATTTGCACCTCGCAAATACTGCGTCGCAGGCTGAACGAGTATTTCAGGAAAATTGTCAGTGCAAAACTTCGAATTTAGGGCTGATATTTCAGAACCAGTGTCGAACTTTGTCTCGACAATAATATCTTCAATTGTCAAGAATACATCAGGCAACTGAGGAGTTTGGACAGTCACTAATACTGTTTTAGGGTCAGAATGCTTGGTATCAGGAAGCAGGACCGACCCTTGGTCTACTTCCTTTGGAAGTTTAAAGGATTCCTGGCTGGATTATCATGCGGTCTGAAACCTCGACCCTGCCGGGTATCGGGAAAATTTTCACGATGAGGAAAACTGCGTGAAACCTGCGTCGGGAACTCCGCGTGTCTGTTGACATTTTCATATCTATTACTTCTTCCCTCAGCACGGGCAGAAAAATCATCATTGCCCTGAGCATGAAAAAGTTCCGAATGCTGAGGATTGGAACGGGGTCGAGCATACTGTGCATTTGTACGATATCCCGAAGATTGTTCAGAAACTCGCTGTTGGTTTGCCACTCTTCTGTGTGGTGGAACGTATGAAGCTTGGGTGTGCACTTGTGTATGCTCGCGCTGAAAGTTATTATGCCTATTATGCCGCTGAGGGTTTTCGTAATAAGCCTCGCGGGGTGCCCGACCATGGTGAGTAGAACCATGTTTGCCATGTCGCTCTTCATACGTTCGTATGAGGCGAAGGCATTCATGAATTGTGGCAGGGTGTCGAACCTCAAGAAAATCTTGTAAAAATGGGTCGAGCTGCTGCAAGAGTGTATCCAACATGTCGACATGACTGGCATGTGGATCCCATAAGTTATATAAGCGTGTTGTTTCCAACGCAAATGCTACAGGGCTATCGTTGGGTCCTTGCTGACGAGAAAAAAGCTGTTGTGCAAGGCTAGCTCGACTGAGGCCGAAAGGAAAGACCTCCAAAAATTCTGCACGGAAATTCTCATAATGAGAATCCGGGTTCGACACTCTCCACTGCCGATACAAGTTCTTAGCGGTATCCTTCAAGCAAGTGCCTGCGATTTGGACTTTGCAGTCTTCAGGAATATTGTATAGATCAAAATGATCTTCCAGATCTTCGAGGAACTTTAAGGACCCCTCCAAACCATTGAAATGAATTGTTCCTGCATGCGGCACGAAATGGGCAAGCATTCTGCTTCGCTGAGAGGATTGAACTCCCTCAGGTACGACCCGCGACTCAGAGTAATAGGAAGCTGGTGCATTACGAAATTGTGAAGAATGCCTGGGTACGTGTAGATCACTTATATCAAAGTGAGCCCCACAGGCTTCTTACAGATGGTCGAGATTAATCCCATCACCACCAAAACTTGTCTTAGGGTGGAAAATTGAAGTTTTCTCAGGTAGTGAAGACATGGGTAATAATTGTCAAGATCTCGTGTTCGAGAAAAGTTCAGGCGCCAATTATAATGAATAGACTCTTTTTACCAGCTAAGCTATAATGAATAAAGCTTTCAACTAAGCTAAATATAATGCTTCTGCTACTGAATTATAATGCTTGTACTAAGCTTCTAATAGTGAATTCAAATGGTTGTTGTTACTAGTTAATTAAGATCATGAATAAAGTCTCCTGCTAGTCGTGTAGTAATAGTATTGAACAACTTATAACTGGTAGTAATGTTGTAGCAGTAATTAGGATGAATAAAGTCTTAACGCTGGTTGTTAATAATAATCTAATGACATAAACCTAACAGCCAGACAGAGATCTGACAAAAACTATGAGTTGAGAAAGACGTACTTACGAAAAGCTCTTTTATTATGTAACTCTTGATCATCCAACGCACACACACAACTCGTTTCATAATAATGAAGAATCAAACTAATCACATAGAACGAAGCTCTCAATACAACAACAACAACAAACTCTCTCCTTCACATAAACCAACGCTCTCCGTACAACAACAAACGCTCTCCGTACAACAACAAACGCTGTCCCTACAACAACAACGCTCTCCGTACAACAACAAACGCTCTCCCTAGATAACGCTGAACGCGCCTATTTATACTGGCTACCACCACGTCATGACTTACACTCATTGCCAGATCTCATTCAGCGGGTGAAATAACATCTCGTTCAGTAAGAAGATAATTTACATAGAAAAATAAAATAACCAGAGATAGTAAAAATCAAAAGGAAAGTGAATCCAGAGTATACGTTACATGACGAATTTCCTCATAAAATTCTTCAATTTCTTCTTCAGGATGACTTGTGGTGGGTGCATAAGTTTGAATAATCTGAGCCTTGTATCTTCTCGAGAGTTGGAGAACGAGTCGTGCAGCTCTGTCAGAGGAACATTCAACTTCTACAACTTTATCCTTCAGTTTCTTGTTTATTATAAATCCAACACCACTAGTTCTGCCAGTATCTGTCCCCCGATAGTAGAAGAGATGTCCCCTTTTCAGTTCAATGTGATCTTCTCCTTTTCTCCTTACCTCACTTAGCCCTACGATGTCCCACTCGATCCTTTGTAGTTCTTCTTCCAATTCAAGAAGCCTTAAATCATAAGATAGGGAGCGTCCATTATACGTAGCCAAGGTCAGCATCAGATGGCAGCCTAGTCCGGTCCTCCGGGGATTCTTAGCACCCTCTGCCTTCATGTCGCACTGGCCGCTGCCTTGGCAAGGTACATTCCAGCTGCCGGAGACTGGGGGCCAATATTTAAGTTGCGGAGTCATTTTGGAGGGGTTTGACCATAACTCAATACGCTGGCCAAGCGGGTTGGGGAGTGTTTGATAGCATTTCCTCTAATCCCGATGGTATAGTTATACCGCTATTGGCGGTCGTCAGAGCCCCTTTAGTGGGAACAGGATGCACCACGAGAAGGCGGGGTTGACATTTCTCAAGGAGAGGCTGTGATGTTACGCATCACCAGACCTTACATCCCTGTATATATATCATCATCATCATCATTGTCAACCATTATCAATCCACTGCTGGACGAAGGTCTGCCCAAGTTTCCTCCACAACGGTCTGTCTTGTGCAAGTCTCCTCTATGTCACTCCCACATACTTTCGAATTTCATCCACCCATCTTCCATGTGGTCTTCTTCTGGGTCTTTTCCTGTCCCTTGGAATCCAATCTAAAATTTTGGCTGTCCATCGATGGTCTGTTCTTCTGGCAGTATGTCCATCCCATTGCCATTTCAGGGATTTAACTCTGATCATGATGTCTTCCACTCTTGTCATTTTTCTGATCCACGAGTTCCTCTTCTTATCTCTCCTGGTTACACCAAGCATGCATCTCTCCATGCCTCTTTGAGTTGTCTGCAGCCTTTGTATGTCTCTTTTAGTTAAGGTCCACGTCTCTGCACCATACGTAAGCACCGGAAGGATGCATTAATCAAACACTTTTCTTTTAAGACATAATGGCATATTCCTCTTGAAAATTATGCTGTTTCTTCCAAAAGCTCTCCAGGCAAGTTTTGTACGCCGATTAATTTATTCATCAATGTGACCCTCACCTTATATCTGCTGTCCAAGATAAACGTACGTGTCTGTTATCTCCAGCTTTTTTCCATCAATCAATAAATCTTCATTTCTTGTAAAAGCATTGAACATCACTTTTGTCTTCTGAAAGCTCATTTTTAATCCCACTTCTTTACTCTTGTCAGCAAGTTCCTGGATCATACTCTGCAGCTCTGAGGGGGTAGTTGCAAAAATGACTACGTCATCAGCAAAACGAAGGTGGGTTAGATAATCCCCATTAATTTTTATCCCTTTGTTTTCCCAGTTTAGTGATTAAAAGACATTTTCCAATGTGGTATTAAAGAGCTTCGGAGATATGGTGTCACCTTGTCGCACTCTCTTCCCAATTTTTATGTGTGTTGTATTTTCAAACAGCCGAATCTTTGCACTTGCATTTTCATAGATGTTATTAATAGTATTAATGTATGCATCTTCAATACCGCAGGTTTTCAGAGCCATTGTAACTGCTGATGGTTTCACCGAATCAAAGGCTTTTTCATAATCGATAAAAGCCATGCACAATGGAAGTTCATATTCCCTCGCTCTTTCAATTAGTTCTCTCAGTGCGTGTATATGATCTATTGTGCTGTAGCCACTCCTGAATCCAGCTTGTTCTCTCGGTTGAGCCATGTCCAGTGTCACCTTCAAGCGGTGTGAAAGAACTTTAGTGAAGATTTTATAAACCACTGATAGGAGGCTGATAGGTCTGTAGTTCCTGAGATCCTCAATGTCCCCTTTTTTATGTAGCAAGTACATTGTAGCGTTGTTCCAATCCTCAGGAATCTTCCCTTCATTAAGGCATCGAGTGAAAATTTGGGAGAGTACTGCTTCGATTTCTCTACTTGCTTCTTGTATGATGTCTACAGTAATTCCATCTTCTCCTGGAGCTTTTCCCTGCTTCATGTTCTTGATTGCATGTGCAACTTCTGCTGGAAGGACTGGAAGAACTCTGGTATTGGTACCTTTCATGATGTCTGGAGTGCATGTATCATCCCTTTCATATAATTTAGAGTAGAAATCTTTCACTCTTGTCAAAATTTTGCATCTATTTCTTGTTACAGAACCATCTTCTTTTCTCAGTGCCATAATCTGTTTTCTTCCCTTACTGAGATGTCCCTTTGTTATCTTTAGGCTTTGGTTGTTTTCAAATGCTTTCCTCACTAGTTCGCAGTTGAATTTCCTTACGTCTTCAGTGATACTTTTTCGTACTGTCTTGCATAGCTCTATATATTCCACTTTGGACGTCACATCTTTTTTAGTTGTCCTCATCTCTCTTCTTTTTTGCATCAACATTTTGATTTTTCTGATAATTTGTTCACATGCAACTTGTTCTTAGACCCACCTAGTTTTGTTGCTGTTTCCATAAGAGCTTTGCTTACTTTTCTGTTAACATCAGAAATATCCAATTCTTCCAATGTTAGGCCTTCTAAAGCAGAGAATATTTTCTTCAGTTCCAACTTGAAGGTATTATGGTGTTTTTTAAGGTTGGTTATGTCAATACATTTTGTTTGTCTTATGAGCTTGCCACGTTCGAGTTTAGTGTTGAGGTGCATCTTACATCTCACCAATCTATGGTCACTACCTGTGTTGAACTTGTTTAGCACACTGCAGTCTTCGATGACGAATTTTTTGTTACACATAATAAAATCAATTTCACTTGTCGTCCCATTTGGATGTCTCCATGTCCATTTCCTGTGTGGCTTTTTCTTGAAAAAGGAGTTCAAGATGAAAAACCCTTCTGCCTCTGCAAACTCAACAAGAGTATTTCCACGCTGGTTTCTGTTGCTGTGACCGAATTTACCTACTGAAGTTTCATTCTGTTGCCGTTGCCCTATTTTTGCATTGAAATCTCCCATAATTATCTTCAAGTGCTGCTTACCTTTATTATTTAGATGACGAATTTCCTCATAAAATTCTTCAATTTCTTCTTTAGGATGACTTGTGGTGGGTGCATAAGTATGAATAATCTGAGCCTTGTATCTTCTCGAGAGTTGGAGAACGAGTCGTGCAGCTCTGTCAGAGGAACTTTCAACTTCTACAACTTTATCCTTCAATTTCTTGTTTATTATAAATTCAACACCACTAGTTCTGCCAGTATCTGTCCCACGATAGTAGAAGAGATGTCCACTTTTCAGTTCAATGAGATCTTCTCCTTTTCTCCTTACCTCACTTAGCCCGACGATGTCCCACTCGATCCTTTGTAGTTCCTCTTCCAATTCAAGAAGCCTTGAATCAGAAGATAGGGAGCGTCCATTATACGTAGCCAAGGTCAGCATCAGATGGCAGCCTAGTCCGGTCCTCCGGGGATTCTTAGCACCCTTTGCCTTCATGTCGCACTGGCCGCTGCCTTGGCAAGGTACATTCCAGCTGCCGGAGACTGGGGGCCAATATTTAAGTTGTGGAGTCATTTTGGAGGGGTTTGACCATAACTCACCACGCTGGCCAAGCGGGTTGGGGAGTGTGGGATGGCATTTCCTCTAATCCCGATGGTATATAGTTATACCGCTATTGGGGGTCGTCAGAGCCCCTTTAGTGGGAACAGGATGCACCACAAGAAGGCGGGGGTTGAAATTTCTCAAGGAGAGGCTGTGATGTTACGCATCACCAGACCTTACATCCCTGTATATATATCATCATCATCATCATTGTCAACCATTATCAATCCACTGCTGGACGAAGGTCTCCCCAAGTTTTCTTAACAACGGTCTGTCTTGTGCAAGTCTCCTCCATGTCACTCCCACATACTTTCGAATTTCATCCACCCATCTTCCATGTGGTCTTCTTCTGGGGCTTTTCCTGTCCCTTGGAATCCAATCTAAAATTTTGGCTGTCCATCGATGGTCTGTCCTTCTGGCAGTATGTCCAGCCCATTGCTCGTACGTGACAGACGTAGTGTTGGTGGCTCCAATATTTTATGCATTTTAGTGTGGAATACCTCGTCCCTCACTCTCCTGTTGCGTGGCCCGGATGTCTAAAGGTACTGTGTGCGTTTTGAGCTACTTTTCTAGCGTTCTCATCCTCATATTAGTCCATATTCATCCGTTTTCTTATCGTTTGCTCGTTTGTTTACGTTTGGAAGCGGCCAACATGGCGGCTTCCGGTATTTCCTTATCATCTATGGGCGTGGCAGATGCACGTTACGTCACACTTCCCACGTCCATGGAAGTTAACATACTCTCGTCCTCAGATGTGTCTGCTCAGATGCCTTCCCAGCTTTCTAGTACTTCTGCACCGGTGCCTTCACTGGACTTGGCTGCGCTTTCTTCTTCAGCTCCTGCATCTGCCTCGGTGCCCTCCCTGGGTACTACTGATTCTACTGCCTTGCCTTCGGCCTGTGCTTCTCTTCCCTCACAGTCTTCTGTGCCTGCAGGATCCGAACAGGCTTCTCTTCCGAGGATGTCATTTGCCTCTAAATTGCAACGAGGCGCTACTTCTACATCCGATTCCTCTCAACCAGATGGTCTTTTGCAAGCAACACCTATTATTCATGTATCCAACCACAAGGTGAAGGTAACGATAGATGACAATTCGCCGATTGGACGTGAGTTCCATAACCTCCTGGATAGAGGTGTGCTCTTTCATGCTTTACCAAATACTCCATTGCCACGCTACATGGAAGTCCTCTCTGGACATGTGTCGTCTGCGTCCATTGCAGGAATTTCCCGTACTCCTCGGGGTATTTCGGTACAGTTCAATCACAAGGAGGATGCTGACTTTTTTCTTGCAAACGGACTTTCGATTGGGACAAACCATCTCATCCCGTCGCCTCTTTCCAAGCGACCGGTGAACATCACGTTCTATCCTGTTCCACAGGAAGTGCCTGATACTGCACTTCCTCTCCTTGTCTGTCATGTTTGTAAAATTGTTGGCAAGGTCCGTCGCCTCTCTGACGCTCCCCGCGGAACTCGATTTGCACATGCTACCGGACCTCGCCGTCAGTTATTGGTCGTCTTTCCCACCGAGAAAGCCTTGGCGGATTGCCCTACAGAAACTACTGTTGAAATTGGCGCACGAACGTACAGTTTCAAGATTTTTACTGATCACTATTGTACACACTGTTTAACACAGAATCACACCACTGCCTCCTGTGACCGCGTTCGACGTGGACGTTCATCAAGTTCGCATCCCACTGCTGACCACATTGGTCTTTCTACTATCCCCACTACCGGTAGTTTGCCTGACGCGAATTCTTCGTTTCTTCGTCAGACGAACATTTCCGTCACGGACAATGATGCCTTTCCTCCTCTCCCGACCCGTACGATTGGGCATCCACCTTCAAGATTGACAGAGTTGTCTTCGACTACAGATGTGTCTACAGCGGAGTGTTCCGATCCGGGTGTGTTGAGTGGTGGTTTGGCCGATCGGCCGTCTGGCTCTTCTCCTAGCCTCTCGGATATCGGATCTCCATTTACAACCTTGTCTACCATACCCTTGTTGCAACATCTTCCTGAAGCCTCGGCTGTTGTACCAGTCTCCACTAAAGCAGCTCAGCTTCGTACTGCTTCTTCGACGACGGTCGTTTCCTCGTCTCTTGACTTGGGAGGTGAGCCTGATCCACTAATGGATACATCCGCCTCAGCTTCTTCTTCGAAGCGTATTGGAACTTCCACAGGCGCTGTAAAACAGAAAAAGTTAAAACAACTTTCTGTGCCACATTCTGAGGATTCATCTAGTGTTCCCGAGGTTTCCGGTTCCGGTGTTCCTCCACCTGATATTTCTTCAAACAGTATGCTTCTCCGCTCAGGTCCTGTCAATCCTCTCTCTGATGCTGAGGTTCTACAGGCCGTTGATACGTTTCCTCTAGTTCCTGGACCACTGTCCAGACAGCAACTTTTACGTCTTTTTAAACCTGCACGTACGATTGTTGGTTCTGAAGAATTCCTTCACTCACCTGATCTGGACCTGTATGCAGCGGTAACGCCATTCGAAGCTTATGTGTCACTTTTTAAATCTCTGTGTGCCACCGATCCTCGGTATCAGCCTTTTCCGAGACGTTACACGCGCCGTCTCGCCTCCTTGAAGGAGCTCGTTGAGAAGCATATATGTGATACCTTCTATCCTTTTACCGATGACCTTTATCTCTCTTCCTCATACCGTTTACTTTTTGTTCTCTCAATGCTAGGGGATTTGCGAACCCATTCGCAGATGCCCTGGTTTTGCAGACTTAGTGCATGTTGGTTCTGATGTTTTCATTGTGTGTTTTTACTGTGATTCACAGGTAATGTATTGTAAATTTGCTTTATTTGCTTTATTTAATGTATTGTAAATTTGCTTTATTTTAATGTTGCGATAATTGCGTGTTTTTGCTGTGTTTTCACAACTAATCGGTCTCGTTACTTGTGTGATCTCCTCGTTATCTCAGTATCATTATCTTATCTGTTGTTTCCTGAATTTATGCCTGTTTTTTAAATTACCTATAATTGTGAGTGTTTGCTGTGTTAGTGCTTTCCTCTATATCGCGGATTATTATAGTGGTACGTTTGTTACCTTTGGTATTTTTATAAAGTTGCTGAGGTACTCAATGTTGTTTTGCGCTCTAACCACATTTCAGTTCCGTTCGGTTGATTTATCATAGCATAGTACATTTCATGCATTTGTGCACATGTGTTATATATAGTGTTTGACATGCCGTTACGCCATTCATTGTCCGTGTGCATATTCTTTTCCTTTCAGTGTAACGTTGTGCTGCATCGTGGATATACTGTCCTTCCGCACTGTTGTTTTCTGTACTGCAGCTTTTAATGAATCTCCTATGTCTGTATTTCGTTATAGCAATGAACTGGGTACCACTATGGTACCCATAGTTACCAATACCAATACCATTGCCATTTCAGGGATTTAACTCTGATCATGATGTCTTCCACTCTTGTCATTTTTCTGATCCACGAGTTCCTCTTCTTATCTCTCCTGGTTACACCAAGCATGCATCTCTCCATGCCTCTTTGAGTTGTCTGCAGCCTTTGTATGTCTCTTTTAGTTAAGGTCCACGTCTCTGCACCATACGTAAGCACCGGAAGGATGCATTAATCAAACACTTTTCTTTTAAGACATAATGGCATATTCCTCTTGAAAATTATGCTGTTTCTTCCAAAAGCTCTCCAGGCAAGTTTTGTACGCCGATTAATTTATTCATCAATGTGACCCTCACCTTATATCTGCTGTCCAAGATAAACGTACGTGTCTGTTATCTCCAGCTTTTTTCCATCAATCAATAAATCTTCATTTCTTGTAAAAGCATTGAACATCACTTTTGTCTTCTGAAAGCTCATTTTTAATCCCACTTCTTTACTCTTGTCAGCAAGTTCCTGGATCATACTCTGCTGCTCTGAGGGGGTAGTTGCAAAAATGACTACGTCATCAGCAAAACGAAGGTGGGTTAGATAATCCCCATTAATTTTTATCCCTTTGTTTTCCCAGTTCAGTGATTGAAACACATTTTCCAATGTGGCATTAAAGAGCTTCGGAGATATGGTGTCACCTTGTCTCACTCCTTTTCCAATTTTTATGAGTGTTGTATTTTCGAACAGCCGAATCTTTGCACTTGCATTTTCATAGATGTTATTAATAGTATTAATGTATGCATCTTCAATACCGCAGGATTTCAGAGCCATTGTAACTGCTGATGGTTTCACCGAATCAAAGGCTTTTTCATAATCAATAAAAGCCATGCACAATGGAAGTTCATATTCCCTCGCTCTTTCAATTAGTTCTCTCAGTGCGTGTATATGATCTATTGTGCTGTAGCCACTCCTGAATCCAGCTTGTTCTCTCGGTTGAGCCATGTCCAGTGTCACCTTCAAGCGGTGTGAAAGAACTTTAGTGAAGATTTTATAAACCACTGATAGGAGGCTGATAGGTCTGTAGTTCCTGAGATCCTCAATGTCACCTTTTTATGTAGCAAGATCATTGTAGCGTTGTTCCAATCCTCAGGAATCTTCCCTTCATTAAGGCATCGAGTGAAAATTTGGGCGAGTACTGTTTCGATTTCTGCACTTGCTTCTTGTATGATGTCTACAGTAATTCCATCTTCTCCTGGAGCTTTTCCTTGCTTCATGTTCTTGATTGCATGTGCAACTTCTGCTGGGAGGACTGGAAGAACTCTGGTACTGGTACCTTTCATGATGTCTGGAGTACATGTATCATCCCTTTCATATAATTTGGAGTAGAAATCTTTCACTCTTGTCAAAATTTCGCCTGTATTTCTTGTTACAGAACCATTTTCTTTTCTCAGTGCCATAATCTGTTTTTTTCCCTTACTGAGATGCCTCTTTGCTATCTTTAGGCTTTGGTTGTTTTCAATTGTTTTCCTTACTAGTTCACAGTTGAATTTCCTTACGTCTTCAGTGATACTTTTTCGTACTGTCTTGCATAGCTATATATATTCCACTTTGGAAGTCACATCTTCTTTAGTTGTCCTCATCTCTCTTCTTTTTTGCATCAACATTTTGGTTTTTCCTGATAATTTGTTCACATGCAACTTGTTCTTAGACCCAGATAACTTTGTTGCTGTTTCCATAAGAGCTTTGGTTACTTTTCTGTTAACTTCAGAAATATCCACTTCTTCCGATGTTAGGTCTTCTAAAGCAAAGAACCTGTTCCTCAGTTCCAACTTGAAGGTATTATGGTGCTTTTTAAGGTTATATATATATATATATATATATATATACACTGGCGGAAAGTGAAAAAAGAACACCAAGAAGGAATTGGCGGATGATAATGAAATTTACATATGTTAATGGGGTCGAGTTTACGTAGGTGTGATATTAATTTCGGGACCAACCGGTGAGCGCTTACGCCACAGCACGGCATAATATGCAAATTATCGTCGGTGGTATTTAAGGAGTACGGCGAAGTGAATGTAATCAGTCGTCGGCGTACGGACACGTGCGAAGGCCCCGAGGAAGATGGTGTACTTACGTATTTTCGGTCTCGTGCAGTAGTGAAGAGCAAAGTACGTGAGAGAAAATCCTTCTCATAATTTAGCTGCATGGAGTTGAGTTGCTTCATCACCAAGTAATTCTCATATAGTTTGTGGTCGTCAAGGATTTGACTGTGAGTTATTTTTATTTCTTGTTCTTTAAACTTCAAGTTAGAAGCTTTGTTTTTGTTTTCCGGTTCCAGGCCAACCGGGGCTCTGTGCTTCCGGAATGGCGAACTTTTTGAACCGACCTGAAACCATTCAGGTTAATCATAATGGGAAGTACCCCAATGTCAATATTCTTAAAGAATTAGTCGACAAACTTGACTATCCGGAACATTTGCATACAGTACAGCGACTTAGCAATGGACTTTTCACAGTGCGTTTCCAAACTGCTGCACAAGTACTGCACTACCTTGAGCACCCCTTGACAGCCTACAAGGACGCTGCGGTGAACATTTCGCCAGTAGATGACGGCATTCGTACCGTCTATGTCAAACTTGTGCCCATTGACATCCCTAATGAGGAGATCTCTGCGGCACTTACTGGATATGGGGAGATTGTCACCCCCATTCAGAATGAGCGGCACACACTCAAAGGTCTGGAACATGTTTATACAGGCACAAGAATTGTTCGCCTGCGTATGACAAAGCCAGTACCCAATTTCCTTCAAGTGGGCCGTTGGAAGGCCATGGTCACATATGCTGGCATGATACGCACATGCCGTAGATGCGGTAATGCTGGCCACATTGCTCCTGAGTGCCCGTCCCGAGCTTGCCCCAACTGTAGTACGGTGGGGCACTTAGAGATATCGTGTGAGCAAGCCTGCTCCAAGTGCGGTGCGGATTCTCACACCAAATCCAGATGCACATAGTCATCCTTCGCAGATGTTGTAGCTAGGCCTTCAACAGCTCCCCTTGTTTTCAATGAGGAGTTTCCAGAGCTACCCTTCACCAGTACTATTGTTGTTCCCGGGGACTCTGGTGTTCCTGATACAGTTGTTACCATGGACACGGAACATGTTGCTTCTTTGAAATTACCGGTTGTCATACCTGTCGATCCGCCTTCCGAGAATGTCGTGACTTCTGTTAATCAAGAGACCTTGGTTGTTGACAGCCGCGTCGATCCTGGAGCTTCTCCTGCTGTTTCACCAGTGCAAGATCTAGAGGTTCTTGAAATGCCATCTACAGAGGTCACCTCACTGCCTCTTGCCGTTGAATCGGCTGTTGTTATTAAGTCTGAGCCTCCCATGGACGCCGACGTATGTACCGAGGTCCATGTGCCTCATTCACGTGATTCTCCTGACTCCCAAGTCGGACTTGTTACCACTGTTGCATTTACAGAGGTTATTTCGGATGATGACAACATTTACATAGATTCCGTTGATGATGTTGCTTTCACCTCTCCTGTCGGAACTGTCTCCCTCCCTTCCACATCCGGGGACAAGGTTGTACCAGTCATCCATTCCAGCAGACCGCCGGGACGTGTTCCTGTTACCATCCACAATGTTACTCCTACCAGAGACTCTCGTCCTGCTGACCATTCCTTCCGTCAACAACGACAGTCCTCTCCGTCATCGGAGGGCAGGACTCGCTGCAGCCGTTCGGTAAGTGTTTATCCTGGCCGTCGGAAAAGATCTCCCGTCCAACTGGAGGAAGGGGAACTTCACCCAAGTAGCCGCCGACGGAACCGTCGCCGGAATCACAACCGTTCCACCTCTGGAGATTGGCATCGTCAGTTCTAAGTGCCGGTCCACGTTTCTAAAACGGGTGAGCTAATTTGAATCTACCCTCCTTACTGACCTTTGTTTTGTGTATTTTTGTATTTCAATTATCTGCTTAACCTTCAACCTTAAAGTTTCAACATTAAATATTCAGGGACTTCGGTCCCAATCAGTAAGGCGTTGGCTCATCGGCTGGATTATGACCCAGGATATTGATATCCTGTGTGTCCAGGAAACATTTTTTCACAATTTTAGGCATGTTTCGGATTTTCCTCATTACACTAATGCCCCGTGCTGGTTTAGTCTTTCTCCGACTAGTCACAGGGGCATCGGAATTATTGTCAACCCTAACTTCAAGGGTCGACAACTGAAATTTCAATATGATGACGAGGGTCGAGTGGCTGCTGTCAGCTTCGCCCTCGCTGAGTTTAAAATTCGCGTTATTTCAGCCTATGCGCCATTGTAACCCGCCCAACGGGGTAGATTCCTCAGGAGTCTTCCTTTATTTTTGGGGGTTTTGAAGACTTCCTCATTTTGGGGGTGACTATAATCTTGTAACGGAGCCTCTTGATAAACAGGGGGTACCTGGCAGAGGGACTCGTCCCGGGCTGTCTTCTCCGGATTCATGTCGGGGGCGGGGCTGGTGGACGCCTGGCGTTCTACTCACCCAGGGGTCTTCGACTGGACTTGGACGGATGGCTCGGTTCGGGCCCGCCTGGACAGGATTCTTGTGGGGGGCCCTGGGGATTGTGACCTCGTGTCTTTTGTTCATTGTGATGTTAATTCTGTGTTTCTCCGTGTGAGTGACCATCGTGCCGTTTCTGATGAGATCGTTCTAACATGGGCCCGGACAAGAACTCAGGGCCCGTGGAGGATGAATCTGAATCTTCTCGAAGATGACGACATCCTTCAGGGCCTTGAGAGGTTGCTTCGGGGTGAAATTCAGTCTGAGACTCATTACACTGGTGAGTGGTGGGAGGGGGTTAAACTTAAAGTGAAGTCTTATTTACAACTTCAGGGGAAACTTTCGGCTCGTCAGCGGCTTTTAGAGCGAACTCGCCTTGTCTGTATGTTGCGTGCATGCAAAGCCGGGCAGCAAATGGGAGCGCAGAATGCTGGTATGATTGCTGAACTTCAAGCTCAGTTGACAGATTTATATTGAAAAACCGGCCAAAGATGCACACAGGACTCTATTTCACAAAATTTAGAACACGAGATTTCACTTGCAAGTTTTTTCGCGAAATCTCGCAGAAACAAAATTATTTCCCAGGTAATTCCTGGCTTACAGCATGAGTCACGCTTCGTGACCTCTCAACCAGAAATTCACAATTTGGTTTTCTCGCATTTCAGAGACCTGTTTGCATCTGATGAAGTGCAGCAGTCGTCCGTCGACTCTTGGGTCGCTGACGTGACCCAACTCGACGCCGCGGCTTCTGTGCTTACATCGGGCCCTGTCCGTATGTCTGAGGTGAGGCAAGCCATTGCCGGCTTGCGTAATGGTCGCAGTCCGGGTACTGATGGCATCCGTGTTGAATTTTATAAACGTTTTGTTGATTTGCTTGCTGAACCTCTATGTGATGTTTTTAATCATGTTCTGTCAACTGGGCAGTTAATCACGACGATGCGGCTTGGTCAGATCGTTTTGGTTAACAAGCGGCCTGATGGTCCATGGTCGTCGTTTGGCAGAGTGGAGACCCATCACTCTTCCCAATTACGATTATAAGATTTTGGCTAAAGTCCTTGCTAACCGACTGATTAGGGTTATTTCTGGCCTAGTAGGCGTGTGCCAGGTTTCTGGAATCCCGGAGAGGATAATTTTTCAAAATTTAGTCCTCGTGCGGGACGGTATTCACTACCTCGACCGCAAGAGGTTGAAGTGCTGTATCCTTTCTTTGGATCAGAGCAAAGCCTTTGACAGGTTCTCTCACAAGTACCTTGTGACCCTGCTGGAGGCTTGTAACTTTAGCCAAGATTTTGTACACGTGGTGAAGGTCTTGTATACTGATATCTTTAGTTTTATCCGAGTCAACGGTCAGCCTACGGACTGCTTTCCCATCCGGAGAGGGGTCCGCCAAGGCTGCCCGTTGTCTGCTGCACTGTTCGTACTGAGCATTGAAACTCTCCTTAAGAAGATTCAATCTGCACCGAATATCTCTGGCATCCCAGTTCCGGGTTCCAGCTTTACAACAGCTGAGTTCAAATACCTTGCGTATTCAGATGACGTTGTTCTCTTCCTTTGGGATAAGATTTCCTTGAGAAATTTGTTTCATGTTTATGATGTTTATGCAGACAGTGCAGGCGCTGCTTTGAATGTGGATAAAACTAAAGCCTTGTGTTTTGGGGATTGGTCACCTGACGTTTTGCAGTTTGTAGGCTCAACCGATGATCCCATTAGGATCCTCGGTGTTTACTTTGATAAAAAGCGGGTTCACCGCAAGACGTGGCGCTCTGTTCAGCAGAAGCTCACGTCGGAATGTGCTTGGTGGGAGGGCTGCCAAATTTCTTTTTTAATATAGCTAAATTGGCTAACAGTCTCTTGGTTTCCAAAATTGCTTTTTGCGGTACCCTACAACCCCCGACGTACATGGTCCTTTTGGCTCTAAATTCTCTAATTTTTCGATTTGTTTGGGGAACTAGAGCTGTCCTTTCTCGGGATTGCGTGGTTCAACCAGTCCATCAGGGGGAAGGGACTGGGTGTTCGGCATATTCTTGCGTGGTGTTGCGCGTTGATGGTTTCTAATGTGACCTACATCCTGAAAAGCGATTCTCATCCTAGCTTTAACTTCGCGTGTTATTTCATTTCCTATAATTTTAGGTTATTTTCTTTCGCTTGTAACTACCTTGTAACTATAATTTTAGGTTATTTTCTTTCGCTTGTAACTACCGGGCCTCGGACCTAGAGCTCCGAGGCCCGGTGGACCACATGGCACTACCATTTTTGAGGCTAGATTGTTAACTAGCCAGAACATCAGGTGTTCCTTTTGGCATGAACCCGATGCCCTTTACAATGTATTCCTGCCATCCTTTGCTCCACACATTCAGCGCAGGTTTCCAGCCTTGGGGATGAACTGGAGGGTCGCATGGGCCAATGTTGCGTTTGCGGGTGTGGAAGGTCGTGTGCGTGACCTGCAGTGGCGCTTGGCCCATGGGGTGATTTTCACCCGTGATTCCCTTTTTCGTTGGGGAGTCGCCGACTCCCCGGACTGTCCCCACTGCGGACAGCCGGAGTCTTTATTCCACCGATTTGTGGAATGTAATTTTGTTCGAAATGTTTGACAACTTTTGTCTAGATGGATTTCTGTTAATATGTGTAATTTTAAAATTATTGTTTTTAAGCACCCGCTACCTGTTTCCGGTCAGCGTGCTTATGGTTTAAAAGTAATCCTTGCTACTGCTTGTACTGTGTTACATGATACTGTTCTGTCTGACCACGTTAGGCTTTATTCGAATAGGCCTGATGTGGTCGCCTTCTTTGTCAAGATCAGATTGCGTGAGAGGGTGATTTCCGACTTTCACCACTGGCCGGAAGACGTTTTTCACGTCCAATGACTTTGTTGGTCTCGGCTGGTTTCCCTACGCAATGATGTGCTCTGCTTTCTGTTCTGAATGTGTTTTCTGTTGGAGCATGTCGCATGCCTGACGACCGCAACTCTTTTTACTTGCTTGTCTAGATCCTGTGTTTGCATCATGAATTGTATTTACATGCTTTTCTACTGTGTATATATTGTCTTTGTCTGCATTTGTCTATGCTTGGCCCGCGCTTTTGTTCTGTCTGTTGTCTGTGGCAGATGTTGTGCCTCTCGGACGACAGTTCAGACCACTTCCTGCGTCTTTGTCATGCCTCTCGGGCGGGGAGGGGTGTGACAAATGACTTTTCATGCTTTTGTTTTGGTTGGAGGTGCTTAGATGTGGGTCCACTTTTTCTCTAAGCACATCCACCCTGTTTTCAGAGATACTTCTTCCCTGGAAGTGTTATTGCTTGTGTTTCGTCTTTCGAGTTTGGTAAGTAAGGTAAGTAGTTTCTTTTCCTTTCTTTTCTTTTTAGTGTGTGTATGTGTGTGTGTGTGTGTGTTTCACCTCGATGATGATAGTGCCTTGGCTGACCCATAACATGGGTTTCAGCAGAACAGTGTACAGCCTTGTGCTGTACCCCAGTTCACTAACTGAGAGTGAAGAAGCTGCAATGCCTGGACATGGAAGACGTGTACGATTTCAGCAGTTATCGGACTTTGAGCGAGGTCGTCTAGTCGGACTCCGCAAGGCCGGGTGGTCGTAGCGTCGTATTGCGGAGCGAATTGGACGGGAAGTATCTGTGGTGGTACGATGGTGGAGTAGATGGTCCGAGGAACATTCCCACACGAGAAGACGTGGAACCGGGAGTCACAGACGGACTGATGAGCGGACCATCGACGCATAAGAAGCGTGGCGTTGCATACGGTCTATATTATACCAATGTGTACCTCGTCTACATTTACCACTGCCAACAAACAAAATGTTATCACACAAACAAATAATAGTAATAATACACACTATACACGGTTTAAATGTGTTCCACGTTAATTTAAAGCAGGTGAACCTTGGGAGGGGAAAAAGAACTGATCCTAAGATCTAATGAAATATTGTTGTTTTCTCAAGTTTGTTTAAACCTATAACTGAAACACTATTAAATATAAATATACAACAGGTAATGTATCCTGAAAATCATAATAAACTGTGATTTTTAACAGTATATGCACTCCAATTTATTTCTTCAAATTAAAGTACACTTCTCGTTTGGCTTACATGGAACGTTTTCTCGAAATTCGTTTGGAGTTCCCAATTCAGTTCTCAATATAGGCCCAGAAACTGCAATCTTTATAGCCCCGCCCCCTTGAACTTTTGTGGTTAGTTGCCCTAAACTCGTACGAACTGGCATGAAAATTCAGACAAGCAAAAGAGTTCCTTCCCCTCGTTAGGCAGCTTGGAAAACTGCCACATATAGTTCGGAAATTTGGAAAACTGCCCCACTGGAAATACTGTCATACATTGAAAGGGTTCTTTGAAGGAACAACAATTTGTGCCCGGCCCCTTAATGAAAAACATGTGGCAATTTTCCTGTGTGGCAATTTTCCAAGTTGCTGAAAGTTGTGTGGCAAGGTTGACTGTAAATTGCCATGCCGGAACACTGCCACACATCAGTGTTCCTGTGTGGCAGTTTATAGTGAACCGTTTGTTCTGGGGGTATTTCCTCCGGGGCTATTTTTTTCGGGGGTATTTTCTCCGGAGGCATTTTCTCCGGAGGCTATTTTCTCCGGAGGCATTTTCTCCGGAGGCATTTTCTCCGGGGGTATTTTTACCTACATCCCTGGTTTTCGTGTTTTTATCTACGAATTTTGTTCCTCGGTTTGCTTATATTTCTTTTGTTTAGAAAACATTTTGAGTGTTTATCTAATCATTGTTTGAAAATTGAATTCTGTTTGAAGTATGCAGAAAGTTCAGTCCTGTTGTACAAAATGTCTTTATTAAAATACTTTAAAAGAGAAGTGCCGAGCATGAGGTCAGCAGTGAAGAACAAGAAAAAGCCGCTTTTAGTGAAACCCCTGATACTATGCAGGATAATGATTCACTTATTGAGTTTAATGCGATAAAGCTACCCGACAGTAAAAAACTGAAGACGGGACAATATCCCAAAAATAAATATGACAAAAGTTTTCAAGGTGACTGGTTACGTAAATATGAATGGCTGGAATATTCAGAAGAACTGGACAAGGTATTTTGTAACGCTTGCAAGTATTATCAACCTACTGGGACAAAAAGAGACAGCATATATAACTACGGGATTCGATTGTTGGAAAAAAGCACTTGACAAGAAGAAAGGATTTCAGTTCATGAACTAACGAAAAGTCATTTAATTGCTATTGCAAAGTGGGAAGAAAGAAAAGTAAGAGAACGGCGTAATCAGTCAGTTTCGTGTTTAATAAATGATAAAGTTCTAGAAGGGAACCGTTATTATGTTTCATCCATCACGGAAATGATACAATTTCTTACTACTGATCAACTGCTCTTAAGAAGTACTTACAATATTGAAGAGAATTTAGAAGATGGATTATTTATAAAAAAATTGAATATACGATTAAAAAGGATCAAAAACCTTTAGATATTTCTAAAACAATTCCCAAAAATGCATCCTATTTATCCCCTAAAATGCAGAATGATATGTTTCATGTTATGGCTGATATGGTGATAAATTATATTGCTACAAATATTTTAAATGCAGACGTTCCTTGGTACACATTATTTATGGATGAAAGCCGTAATAAAAAAATGGAAGAGGTAATAGCTTTTGGAATCAGATTTGTTCGAAATGGAAAACTTTTGGAAAAAACTTTATCAGTTGAGATGGTGAACAGCAATGATGCAAAATCATTATCTAAGATGGCACTCGATTTATTAGAAGCCTGCAAAATAGATACTAAGTATTCCCTTAGTCAATGCTATGATGGAGCCTGTGTCATGTCTGGTGGAAAAGGTGGCGTCCAGGCTATCTTGCAAAATAAATTAAATCGGAAGATCTCCTATGTTCATTGCTACTAAAGAACCAAGGTAAAAAACTTGTTCGACTTTTAGAATAAAGGTGGTCAGGCCATTTTGAAGTCGTTAAATTAATATTTGAAAATTTCGATGACATTGTCAAATCCCTTAGAGCAGTTAAATGATAAGAACAAGTTCGATAGACAAGATGTTGCAATCAGCACTGGATTATTACATACAATGACCAATA
This sequence comes from Macrothele yani, assembly GCA_039090855.1. NCBI lineage: Eukaryota > Metazoa > Arthropoda > Arachnida > Araneae > Macrothelidae > Macrothele > Macrothele yani. The sequence continues at coordinate 81,012,169 of CM077012.1, forward strand.
ACACACTCTGCTTTTATTTGTTATTGATGAAAAAAATACTTGGAATTTTACATCCAGCAGATAAAATTTTACAGAGTCGTACTGAAAGCCTGGAAACATCGAATAAAATTATAAATTTTGTACACCAAACACTTGTTGATCTTCGAAAAATTCCCAATTTTGATGCAACACTGGAGGAGAGTAATTTGTTCTTTAAGAATTTGGACTATGGAATGAAAAAGCATAGAATTCGTAAAAGAAATTCCATGATGGAAAACTTTATAGTTTATGAATTCATAAATGAGCCTTCAGAAGTCAGTCATCGTAATAAACTGCAGTGCATTTACAATGAGACCATTGATTCTGTTCTACGAGAACTTGATAAGAGATTTTGCAATAACCAAGATTTGATTGCGGCAATAACTGCTGTTGAGAAACTGAATGAGGATTTAGAAAAGTATGATGCCCTGAAAGAACTTGAAATTAATATTCCCCAAAGAGAATAGTAGTTGTAAAAAATTATATTAAATCTGAAACAAGAACGGAGGACTTGATAGAAAAACTCTTTGAAATGCGAAAAGCTTCTCCTTATGTGTATGATCTGGTGGCAACTTGTAGGATTTTTGAAAGCGGTACTGAATCTGTGAAAGTACTTTTTCCGCTCTTAAAAATATCGACAGGCCCCAGAGGCAAAACATTTCTTGTCAAAAACAGGCAGTTCTAGTGCTATTGAGTTTTGCAAAAAAAAAAAAAAAAAAAAGATTTCGACTAATGATATGGCTGACATTAAATTGCAACTCTTCTAAAATGAAAAAAAGCTATAAGTTTTTACTTTAACCCTTTAAAGGGCAAGGCTCTTGTCGTTTTCTGATCTTTCTGTTTCTTTCCTTTTTTTATATATTTTTGCCAAATAAATTTCAGTCTGTGTGTCAGCGCCAAAAAAGAAGCCAATCAGGTGGCTACAAAGGCAAAACATGGGTGAGTGCATTTTCTGAATAATACATGGATCTTGATTCCATTTACCCAAATATCATATTTAGTCAAATCTAGGTTTAAGCAATCGAAAAAAATATTTAAACATTTGATGTGAAAAATTGTGCGTTACAGCTAAATCAGATTAATGTAGCATTTTGCTGAATACGTTATTTCAGCTTAAACCTTGAGCGTAATGTAACTGTGCTGAAATTCATCAGGCATAAAAATCCCTTAATCCACTGCCTATAATGTATTAATTTTCAACAAAGTTCCGCGCCTCGCAATTCTTGCTTGTTCTAATGTGAAAATTAGCATTAGTTAGTAATGTTAATGCTGTTATGAAATTGAATAAAAAAATTCGTAGACTTTTGAAAACTCAAATGTCCATGATCAAAAATTTTGTTGTGTTTTTAATTATTTTACGTTAAAATTTGCATAAAATGCGTTAGCAAAATCGTTAAAGCTCGATTACCTTTGTGTAATGATTAAATTTCTTAGCTTGTCCTATTACACTGGCTGAAAGTGAAAAAAGAACACCAAGAAGGAGACGTCTGATACCAACGAAATTTATACACCATAATAACGAAATACAGAGGATAACGTGATCAAAACATCATGGCAAAATACAGCTGTATTTGCTGGTAAATTGAAAAATGACATTTCCATGTAACATGGTTGGTACGAGGTTGAACCGCCATGAACTGCGTCACACTGTGCAATTCTGGCATGGAGTCTGTCGCACAGATGTTCGATGTAAGTTTGGGGTATTGAGTTTCAAGCATCCTCAACCTGGACGCGTAAATCGGGGATGGTCGTGGCTGGCCGTGGAGACCGAATAAGTCGTTGCCCCATAAAATCCCACACGTGCTCAATGGGGGACAAATCCGGTGAACGTGCAGGCCATGGAAGTTGTCTCACACCCTGAAGTGCATGTTGCATTGCACGTGCCGTGTGTGGGCGTGCGTTATCTTGCTGGAAAACACCACGATGGAGCGACCTTATAAATGGCACAACGGGCTGAATGATGTTGTTGATGTAGCAGGTGCTGTTTAACGTACCCGGTACAAACACTAGTTGCCGCCCCGGTGGCGCAGTGGTCTAAGGCGATGGCCTCTGATCATTCGTCCGAAAGGGGTCCGGGTTCGAATCCCGGTGAGGCATGGATGTTGTGTTTGTCTTACGGCACTGGCTCTCTCCCTTCCCTGGAATCAGTGACCCTAACTTAGGGACGGGCGACTGCTTATAGCCCATTTAACGACCACCATGAGTTGCTCACGGCGGTCGTTAAACCTCGAATAAAAAAAATAAAAAAAAACACTAGTTGTGTACGGGAGTGATAGCTGATCGCTCCCCACACCAGGAGACCAGGTATAGGCCCTGTGTGTCGCTGGCGGATGCAAGAAGGGTTGAGACGCTCCCCTGTGCGTCTGTGAACAAGCATACGGCCATCAGAGGCTCCCAAGCAGAACCTGCTTTCATCGCTGAACACGACAGATCGCCATTGCGTTCTCCAGTGCAAACGTTGGCGACACCACTGCAGCCGTTCCTGACGGTGGGCTGGAGTCAGAGGTACATATGCCGTAGGTGCACGTGCACGTAGTCCTGCATCCAGTAGACGGTTGCGGATTGTTCGCACGGTCACCTCAGTTGCAACGGCAGCTCGGATTTGCGTCGCAGTGGATGTTCTGCTTGACAACGCCGCTCTTCTTATGCGTCGATCGGTCCGCTCATCAGTCCGTCTGTGACTCCCGGTTCCACGTCTTCTCGTGTGGGAATGTTCCTCGTACCATCTACGCCCTCATCGTGCCACCACCGATTCTTCCCGTCTAATTCGTTCCGCAATACGACGCTACGACCACACGGCCTCGCGGAGTCCGACTAGATGACCTCGCTCAAAGTCCGATAACTGCTGAAATCGTACACGTCTTCCATGTCCAGGCATTGCAGCTTCTTCAGGATCTTCGCACGTATCCGTACGCCAACGACTGATTACATTCACTTTGCCGTATTCCTTAAATACCACCGACGATAATTTGCATATTATGCCGTGCTGTGGCGTAAGCGCTCGCCGGTTGGTCCCGAAATTAACATCACACCTACGTAAACTCGACCCAATTAACATATGTAAATTTCATGATCGTCCGCCAATTCCTTCTTGGTGTTCTTTTTTCACTTTTCACCAGTGTATTAAAAAAAGAATAGGACAAGCTGTTACAATTGGTCCGGCAACGTGAGTTTGAACTCAAATGGTGTTTTCTACACGTTTCAGGGTGGAGAATATGAATCTGAACAATGCAAAAGTTTATGTATCCTATATGTATATCTATTAGCCTGTCAACACGATAGCGTCCACAATTATGTACCGATTGAGTTGATTTTTGGTACAAAAATAAGATTTCGTAATCCCTTGGATTTTGTTAACCAGTAAAAGGCGCTTAAATGTGGTCCCAAAATTTTTAGAAAATATACCAAAAAAAAAAAAACATTTTTTGGGGAAAATAGCCAATGATGTATGATTTTATATGTAGTTTTGCATTTTGAATCGAATGAAACTAGTTTCTTTGAGCTACGACACATAGTTCTGGAGATAGGGGCAAAAAATCTATATTTGGCGATTATTTTGGCGCGTTTGACGTAACCTCGGAAGTAATGCATGAAAAAATGAAATAAAGGGAAAATAAACAATTTAAATAAAAAATAATTTGCAATTTTAGATATGACTAATTGCGTGATAAGTTTTATTAAATCGCAAAAGGTTCGTTAAAGTCTCAAAATTTTAACACCATAATTTTTTTTAAACATCATTAAATTAAAGAAAAAGAAAAATTAAAAAATCGTTTAGACTCGTCTCGATAGCAAATTTACTGGGGACCTAGCTCTTTACGGCGCTTCAACCCCTGGTTGGATATGCAAACCTTCAAGAGACCAAAATAAGTTCCGCAGGGCAGGTGGGAATCTTTTTTTTTTTTTTTTTTTTGATTGGAAGTTTAAAGACCACCGTGAGCAACTCAATGGGCTATAAGCAGTCACCCGTACCTAATTTAGGGTTACTGGTTCCAGGGAATGGGAGAGTGCTAGTGCCGTAAGACAAACACAACATCCATGCCTCACCGGGATTCGAACCCGGACCCCGTTCGGACGAATGATCAGAGGTCATCGCTTAGACCCCTGCGCCACCGGGGCTGCCGGGTGGGAATCCTTTGCTGCTTTAAATTCAATAAATTGCAAGATGAAGATTTTATTCTTTGCTTTACGAGAAGAACATGACATGATCTTAACTTCAGCACTTCAGCTGCACATTGGACTTTGTTTTTTCTTGAGCTCCCCCTGCATGTTTTGAAGCCCCCTCCGACCTTCTTGGCTAGTTACCGCCCTGACTTCCCCACTTGTAAATTTATTGTTTTTGTAGTATCAGAAATGGGAAAAAAGGTTCTCCCCGTCTCCCACCCACCTAATAGTTTCATTACCCAGCAAAAACACAAGTGCTGGGAAACTGCTGGCCACCAGCTGGCAGTTATGGGTCACTGCTGGCTGAAATCTGCCGCTCACGGCCCGGTAGTGGTCCGTTGGTGGCAGCGCTATCAGTTGGCGAGCCATTGATGGCCCTGCAGCATCGCCGTGAATTGTGGGCCTCCAAGCAAGTGCCACTAGTGGCCCGTTGCTGGCAACCAATGCAACCCCCAACAGCAGGTGGAAGCATCGGGACTGCGCATGCGCGGAAGCAACACTTGCTGTGTCTCTCATGGTACCAGTTAGTTGAAGACGACGCTATCGCCATCGTGTTATTTTAGTGGATGTTAAGAAAAAATCCATATGTGGAGAGGCGAATTAATTTCCTAATGAAATTTTACGTCGACGAAGATATCAGATTAAGCCGTGAAATACTAGATTACAGCCATGAAATACACCCACTCCATTCCCATGAATAACAATTCATGGAATGGAGTGGATAAATAACAAGAAAAAATTTGAAACCGCTTGAAACACATATCCTGGAAAACCATTAAAAAAGCGTTTGTTGAAAAAAAATTATACGCGTACAAAATTTATTAATTATTTGAAAGAAAAAAAAAGCAACGCTATGTGGTGTACTCATGGGTTGAATACACAAGACTGGGAGGAATTCGCTTCTAAAAATAACGAGAAGTAAAATAAAATATCTTTTACTCTTTAAAACAAATGTAGCTTCGGACAACGGAAAGGAAAGACACAACGTTAAAAATGTAACAGAATGTGACATGAACCCGGGTAAATATATATTTATTCAACAATCTTTTTTCAAGACGGCAAGGACAGTACAAAACTTTGGAATGCGACTCTAAGTATGTACACGCCTTGAAAATGAGTGAAGTCCCCTTAAGGTAAAAAAAAAAAAACTATCGTTACGTTGAAAAAATTAATTTATCAATTATATGAAACTGACTTTTATGAAAAATACCTCGCAATATTATAAAATGAAGGAGGGAAGCATTCGATTACAATATGCATGCCAAAGAGATAGCTTCCAGCACGTATCTGAGCGTCGTGAATTAGTCCGGTCAGTAGCGAGCGCGGCTTCCACGTAGACGGCCCAGGATCGAATCTAGTCAAATGCAAACGTCGTTTTTCCGGTCTGTCGAGAAAAGTTCCCCAGCGCGGTGCGTTAATTCACAAGCTTCGTAAGGGTAGAAAAAAAAATTGTAGCTTTAGGAAACTGCGGTTATCCTTGTTTTTTTTTTTTTATTATTATTGCTACTACTGGGAAATTGGCGGACAAGATTCGGCAAGCCACCAGTTACGTCACGTGGTTGCTGGCTGCCACTAACGGCCCACTAGCGGACCACATTATGCTAGCCATAATTTCTGGCAAGTACTTGCAGGGCCACTGAAGGGCCACTTGTGGCAGCTACTGCCTGTGATGGACCACTGATGGCCCTGTTGTGGCATATGACAACTGATGGGGGGCCAACTGTTGGCCTGCTGTTGGCCTGAACTGCTGGCCCTTCTGTTGGCCGCCCGGACATTTTATTGACGGTTCGGCAGCGGCAACATAGTGCTGGGCCATTGCTGGCAGTGCTGGCTGCCAGCAATGGCCCACTGTTGGCCCAGCAATACTGTTTTTGCTGGGTAACAGCTGGAGAACGGGTTGGCGAGACAACTCACTATATAAGATGCTTATAAGATATGCAGAGGTGTAGAAGGCCACGGGTGGCCTAGTGGTCAGCGTTCGTGGCTGCCACGGAGATAACCTCAGGTTCGATCCTGGGTAGGTACGAACGCTCGAACCACTAAATACGCGGCGTGCGTCGGATGTTCACGTTAAGCCGTCGGACCCTGGACACTGGCCCCCCGGTAATAAATAAGAGCGTCTTCCTCCCCCTTTCTACCTCACTTCCGTGTCACTTTCCTATCGAGCACTCTAGCCCAAATCTCCTAGCTTCCTATTTCAAAGGGTTGTTTAAGACCTGGGGTCAGACACTCCCTTCCTAAAATCCTCTACATATGATCTAATCCTCTCTGCAGAGGTGTAGAGGTGTTCTTCTCGTCTCCCCATCCTAGTTACTGCATAAACGTCTCACCTATTTATTTCACTAAAGCAATGGCAGTGATTATTATTTTTTTTTTGATTGGAGGTTTAACGACCACCGTGAGCAACTCAATGGGCTATAAGCAGTCGCCCGTCCCTAATTTAGGGTCACTGGTTCCAGGGAAGGGAGAGAGCCAGTGCCGTAAGACAAACACAACATCCATGCCTGACCGGGATTCGAACCCGGACCCCTTACGGACGAATGATCAGAGGCCAGCGCCTTAGACCACTGCGCCACCGGGGCGGCCAGAGATTATGGGTACCCTAGCAAATTTGATACCAGTGTGGACTACAGGTGACTTTATTTATATATAGCCCCAAGTACAGCAAAAAATATGCAGTTTTGGGATTAAATGCCAACACCCATGTCATGCAACCTGTGTTATCTAGTGCTTTAAAAATAAACTGGTCGCCCCGGTGGCGCAGTGGTCTAAGGCGTTGGCCTCTGATCATTCGTCCGTAAGGGGTACGACCCTGTTCGAATCCCAGTGAGGCATGGATGTTGTGTTTGTCTTACGGCACTGGCTCTCTCCCTTCCCTGGAACCAGTGACCCTAACTTAGGGACGGGCGACTGCTTATAGCCCATTGAGTTGCTCACGGTGGTCGTTAAGCCTCCAATCAAAAAAATAAAATAAAATAAAATAAACTGATGCATGGCCGTAACTAAAAATTGAAAAAGTAAATTTCAGAAATAACTAGCATGTTAGGTAACATGAACAATTCGGTTAAGAGTAAGTATTGCTCAAAAACTCACAAAACCAAGTGCAATTTTAAATGTTTTTCCTCCTGGTAGAAGTAAAAAAAATAATGTGTTGTAACTTTCAATATGCAACTGGTGTATACATTTGATTTCAATTTAATGTGTTTTTTAACGTCTGGTTTGGTTTCAGACAACTAAATTAAGAAATGAAACTATTAACAGTTTACACAAGTTCTGAAAGTGTACGATTTCAAAGACTTTAAAATCACGCATTTATATGTTGAAGTGCTTTTTTTTTTTTTTTTTTTTTTTGCGCGCAGTGGTCTAAGGCGTTGGCCTCTGATCATTCGTCCGTAAGGGGTCCGGGTTCGAATCCCGGTCAGGCATGGATGTTGTGTTTGTCTTACGGCACTGGCTCTCTCCCTTCCCTGGAATCAGTGACCCTAAATTAGGGACGGGCGACTGCTTATAGCCCATTGAGTTGCTCACGGTGGTCGTTAAACCTCCAATCAAAAAAAAAAAAAAAAGTGCTTTTGAACAGAAGTCGCAATGAGCGATTATCGTGCTAAATATTTTTATATATACACCACACAATGTCTTATTTTTATTTCAATGACAGCAGTTTTGTGTCTTTTACATGCCTATGGAGTTTAGTGTAATCCTTATTTTATATTGCGAGTTGCACAACACGAATGTAGCACCTAAAGCATAACAGGAATGTACCACACTTACATGTATTTTTTCAACCAGAGTTTGGTTTTGCCTGCTTGTGACGTCACACCACAGATTAGTTGGGACTTATGGCGGCAGAGCTAGTGGTGTCTCCACCCAGGTCTCCACCTAATGCAAGCTCCATGGTCAGGCTACCAGCGCTTTTGTCGCCATCTATTAAATTTCATGATTCTCAGGATCCACTTTATTTCGTTTACTCTCGCACTATCTTTTTAGGTATGTTTTGATGTTTCAGGGTTTGTTTGTGTACGGTGTGTATGTATATGTTGTTATTCACCCTTGTGGTCCGGGCAACTTGGTTTAAGCTAGTAATCATTTTAAGGGTGCTTGTAAGGTGCATGCACAAATTTAGTGGTTGTGCATTGTGCATTTTCACAAATGTTTGACTTGAAGTATAACTGAAATGTTTTCGAATTAAGAGCACCATGATCGTATTTAATTGCATCGTGGTCCTGTTTGCTGCAGTTTGTGATTGCAGACCAGTCGTGAGTGATTTTGTTTCAGGTAATTAATGAATATAAATACTTTGCGTTTTGTGTATAACTCATTATTTAGTGCACAATGTATTTACTACACAAAATAGTAGCAGTGATGTTTGCATTAGCCTTTTCCACTGTATTATTTGTCAGTTAGGTTATTGGATTGGTTAATAATATGATCCCTATGAGGAGTGTGGAAAGTTAGCAGGATTAGTTTCAATAATAAACATTCGTCACGATTATTACTGTCAGATCAGTGCATTGGTGGCCGAAGTTTGGGATATTCGCCATGTTTAGTCTTCCGAGTTTAATTTAGAAATCACAAATTTGGAATGAACATTGTTTATTTTTTTGTTGTTCAGTGACCAAAAAGCATTGAGCAGCATCTTAAAGGGATTATTGAAGAGCTTTCTGCGTTGGGAAGGGAAATTCACATAATTCAACGAAGCGTTTTGTATATTGGCGCCGGGGAATCGCAATTTAAAAGTGTTGTTTTTTTTCCTTTTTTTTTTTAATTGTTACTCTGCCCCTTGGGCAGAACTAACATGAAGTAAAACAATTCATCCTAGAGATGGGTAATGCAGTGGAGTAAAAAAAAAAAAGAAAGAAATACATCAATATAAATGCGAGTACTGCAAATTTTAATGGAGCAGAAACCCTGTAGTATAACGAAGTGCCGTTCTACAAGTATTAAAAAAAAAAAAAAATCCCCCCCCTTTATTTTGATAGTTATTTACTTTTTTAGGATTCTGATCACCATTCTTTTGATATCAGGTCCTGGTATCTTCAAGTGTTTGAGAATCCACTGTTCACTAATTTGTAAAATAGCTGTGTTTATATTTTGGAGGGAAGGAATTAAACTATTTTGTTTCCTTTTTATTTTGCAGTTATTAGTTTTTATAACAAATAACTAAAAAACACCATGTTCAGTTAATTAAAAAAAAAAAATCTTCAAGATGGTAAGCCTTTAAGGGACAAAGCTTCTAAGGTGTTCCTGAAAGAAATGTTGACTGGAAGAAAGAAAAGCAGTTTGTAGTACCTTACATTCTGAGCAATGTGGAATTTTTGTTTTAATGTTGTAATATTGAAAACTTTTGTTTGCACATCTTTTGTAAAATAAGATCGTGCTTATATAATCACTTTGTCCTGCTGGGGACACCATATCTCTGCAACTATTAGTTCGATTTGTAAAATTCTTTGCGTATTGGGAAGGTTAAAATGTGAGGATGATGATCCTTGCATTCCGTTTTTTTTTTTTTTTCCGATGCGATGCATAACTTCTCCGCTGGAGGGCATAAATGCAAATCCTATCGAATTCAAAATGCATTTTATTTCATATATTTGCTTCTAAATATCCAGTTGAAAAAAATTCTTTTTGCTTTCAATGCCATTTATATTGAAGACTTTTTTAGTTACAGTCTCTTTTTCAAGCAATGCATAGATTTTCTACTAGGGGCGTAAAGGTGAATATCAATCAATCCAATATCTCCACTTCTAAAAGTCCTATTTAAAAAATTCTTCCTGTGTCAGGTAGAGCTCCTGATGGAAATGGCCACCAGGGGGCATAAGTGTGTTTATTGTTGCTTCTGATGTATTTGCAACAAAATCTGAGCTTCAGGAACCGATTAAAAAAATTGTTTCATGAACCGATACTGCTCACTTCTAAAAACCTTTTAAGAATACTTTCTACTTAAAATAGAGCATAGTTTTCCCACCAGGGGGTATAAATGTATATCTCATTTTTGGTGACATCTCTGTCTCTAGAAGTGATTTGAAAAATTCTGTCTTTGTTGGAGAACGTTTTCGGTGCAAAATGTTTCTCATATAATTTCAAATTTTTCTTAATGCACAAGTTTGCCATAGAGGGCATAAGTTGAAGCTTCTGTTTACGGCAATATCTTGAGGACTGAAAACCGATTGAAATTTTTTTTTTCGATCAGACACTACTATCTATAAAAACTCCTTGTGTGTATTTTCTTCCCAAAATAATGTGCAATTTTGCTGCTAGGGGGCGCAAATATTTTATTTATTTTTCTCAATATCTACTTCTAAATGTCCAATGTAAAAAATTATTTTAACACTGGATACCATTTACCCAGGGACGTCGCTAGACTTCGAAATCAGGAGGGGGGGGGACAGGTAGGCGAGTATTATTTTTGCTGGGGTGCTGGGGCAAGTTTGATAGCAACTTTATTTCTTTATTTACGAAACACTGAAAGAAAGATTTTGTTTTCCTTTTTCTACAGGCTGCAAAGGTATGCGCACCCCCTCTCCTGGATGCATACTCATTAACTTTGGAACTCTCATAAACTTTTTGCACTTTTTGGAATACAAAAGTCTGGAGTCACTTTTTGCTAATGTTCCTTCTATCTAGTTTTTATAAAATTAGTGAAACCTAGAGTTACATACTCTAGGTTTCACTAATTTTATAAAACATGACACACTGCCACCAGCACCAGTAAAATGCCCTGATTAACAGAAAATTTCATACCTAGGAGAAAGACCTTGAAACAGATGTTTTCGTTGATTAGGGTTGAGAGGAAATGTTCAAGTTAGTATGATTAACTTACACATTTCCTCTCAACAGTTCAAGTTAGTATGATTCCAACATGCAGACAATACCTTTCCCTCCTTAACTCCTTTCCTTCAAGCCAACAACTTTGTCTTGCACTCATCTCTTCCAAAGTAGTCATCAGCTACGACCTGCTTTCTCATTACCCTAGGGCAGGTTTAAGAGCGTTGGTATAGCTTTAGTCACCACTTTCTGTGTTGGAATCCCCTGCTTAATAGCATAAAGAAACAGCATAGCAATTACTAATGACCTCAGTGAATTCCTATTCACCCTCTTCATTCGCCCCTGGTCATACTAACTTGAAAAAGGCTTAAGTTGACGGTTTGGACGAGTGGAGAACAATTGAATTTTCGTGGCCCTGCTGATGCTATGTTGATAACTTTACTACTTAGAAGGAAAAATGCACTTTCTCTGGAGAAATATGTAGGGCTATATGACCAGGGCTAGAAAAATAAAAATATTCTGAAATCTGGTGGCCAGCTAAATATTCTTTAGTGGCCAGACATTGGACCTGCAGGGGGGGGGGGTACATATAATATCAAAGTCATGTACACTTCTGTCTAAAATATGTTCTACCCTCAGCTTATCTCTCCCTGGCAAAAAAAAAGGGTACTCAATCTTTTTTTTTTTTTATCTGGGACTCGCAAATTCTTGAATTACAGTAATTTTCGTCGTTTATCCACAGACCCTGGAATTCACACAGTTTTTCTTTTTTTGCCTTCATATACACTGCACCGCCGTATAATTTGCAGATTGTGTCATTCAGAAAAAAATAAATAAAAAAAAATCGTAGTATACTCCGCACATCACAAATGCTGAACCAGAAATGGAATTTTCGACAGAAAAGTCAATCACATAAAGATCCAGGAGCCCAAAGAAAAAAAAAAAAATGATCTTATTAAATAAAGAAATTCATTTTTAAAGGAAATTTTTTTTAATATATTTTTATCTTTGGACACAAAATAAGCTTAGTGGCATGGTATCCATAGAGCACAAAATTTAATCATGCCGATGCAGCAGCTCTAATTGTGTTATACATTGCCAATGATGAAACGCTGATACAGAACAATTCGCAAAAATACCGTATATACTCGCGTGTAAGTCGAAAGTTTTTGGAAAAGAAGGGGGCTGGACTTCGCAAATTCTCCCACACAGTTTATCGACGGGTTTGCTTACGTTTTAGACCGTTGCTTTTTGCGTGTCACTGGGCACTAGTTTTCTGACCTTTTGAAAACTTTTGCTTAGTGACACGATCCTATCCTCATCTGTGCCCCCACTTTAAATTTAAATTCGGCAGTGTAACTGAAACGTTTCTTTTTCGAAGACATCATAAATAGCAATGAAGGAAAATATCAGCAGAAAAAACTTTGGTCAAAATGGCGAAAAATGAACTAAAACACGAGGCACAGAACACACGAGATCCAAAGCATGGAACTTTCAAATGAGGCATGCATGTGTAGGTTCGTGCAGCAAGGCCTATGCGTACATTTTTATTGGCCGATTGATGAAGAGAGGGCACAAACACAGTCAGCATTTTGTCTTTTCCAGCAACATGAAGAAAAAATAACTCCTGCCGTTCCTCCCTACAACTTTCCTGGTCTTTCATTATGACACACCTTCCCTGACTTTTCTTCGCTTCGTACAAACTCCTGAACTGAGAAAAATTTTTTCCAAGAGAGTTCCTTTTCCAATTAAACAATCTTTTTTTCTGGCACAATTATTTACCCTGTGGATTTTTTGAAAATCAAATGGCCGCAAAAACGTTTTGTTAAACCTTCCAATTGTGGCCCAGAAATAGTTTTCTGAAGCGACGATAGATGGCGACACGTTATCGCTACATCATAAAGCGTTGTGCTACGTTGTGAAAGTGGCAAAGGAAGCGAATAATATGGATTAAAGATGGCCCTTAAAAGGACCTTTATGAATGTACATTGTGGCATATGTGTGAAATATTTATTACGACGGAAGAATAATTTTCCTCATGAATATGAAACTCTACCTAGCAGAATAAAAGCAAGAAAAGTTTTATCCACCAGGGAAGAACTTCCTGATCGCACTAAGCAGGACTTCAAAGCAATGTTCTGAGGAAAGGCGGCAATTCCGTCGGAATAAATATTCCATAATATGCCCACTGGTCCGTCATAATGGTTGTTCCTGGCTCGACGTGATTTCAAAAATGCCAAGAATCCAGGTGCCCTCAACGAGACGACCACAGTTGTATTTGGCTTTGTCCACTTCTACGATGATTCCATCACCACCAAGCCTTCCTACTATATCCATAGGAATGTGAGCATAAAAAAAAATACGTACCAAGAGAACAAAGTGACGTAAGTAGCTATAACGCATTTAACGTGAAAGGAGGAAAGGGGAAGTACTACCGTGGCACCATCTATCGGAGCGGGCCACTTTTGGAAGGTTAGCCAACGTTTTTTTTTTTTTAAATCGGCGTTTATCTGGGGATTATACGACGAACATTACGGTACATGTTTTTCAGTGATGTTTTCCATGGTGACCCGGACATTTCTTTTGGTCGTCCTGGGCGACCAGACGACTGTATTTTTCGACCCTTGTACATGACGAAAAACCCGGGAGTCATTATTCTTGAGCAAATTCCAGATTATATTTTAACATTAAAAATTAAAATATGGCACATCATGAACTGGTGGGTGGCAGGGTGGGCAAGACAATTTTCAGGGTGGGCTCTAGCCCACTCTCGCACCCCTTGGCGATGGCCTTGCATTTACCATATCGAATACTTTAGGTTTGTATTTGAGGAGGTCAGTTGTTCACAGTTCTGTCTTTAGATGGTGTTTGTGTACTTCCATTTGCAGCTGTATCTCCGCTTCTTACACCCTATTGAGAAATTTCTTTTTGTACTGTATGCCATTCACTACAGTAAAGATGGGGGGGGGGGGCAAATAAGATTTTTGATACAATAAGAAAGTCCTCTTGAAATAATGCACAAATTTTCCTTTAGGGGTTGTAAAGGTCAAAATGTTTTTCTTGCTATCTCTGCTTCCAGGAGACATATTTGAAAAGTTTTTTTTTTCTTAGCATAGGTTTTGCCATGGAGAATGTTTTTTGCCTGTTTTCAACTTTTCCGTTATGCAAAATTCTTCCACTAAAAGGCATAGAGTTATATCATGTTTCCTTCTATATCTCTTCTTTTAACTGTTCGATTTGGAAATCTCTTTGTCTCTGATACTTCCTTCTGCTATGAGAAACTTTTTGTGAACTATTTGTTAATTTTCATAGTATACTTTTTAGCCACTGGTGGAAGTAAGTAACTTATGTTTTATAAGTAGCTGAGTTTTTAATTTTTTTGTGGGTTATTTTGACTTTTACTGAAATTTGGTAATGAATGCTTTATGTAAAAATCTGCCATAAAAACAGATTGTTTTCTAATATCAGGAAGTTAAATCTAGGCTAGTTGGTTTTAGTATTTTCTGAGCTAAGTAATCACTTTCCATTTTTTATAATTAGTTTTCTGATCAAGTCCAGTTAAATTGCATTGATCACTAATGAAGGCAGTTGTATACAGCCCTTGGATTTAAGGTTTTCCAGTTATTCTGTTTCAGCCACCCCGGTGGCACAGTGGTTTAAGCGATGGCTTCTGACCATTCGTCCGAGATGGGTCCGGGTTCAAATCCCAGTGAGGCATGGATGTTGTGTTTGTCTTATGGCACTGGCCCAGGCTCTCTCTCTTCCCTGAAACCAGTGACCCTAAATTAGTGACGGGCAACTACTTATAGCCCACTGAGTTGCTCACGGTGGTCGTTAAACCCCCAATCCAAAATTATTCTGTTTTGTTTCACTTTTGAAATTTTTGTGCATACTTTATTTGTTGGTGAGTACAAATTTAAACATAGCTAATAGCTTCAATATTAGAAGCTAGAGCATCAATATTTTGATGAAAATTTGTTTCCTAAATAAAATGTAATACAAATCCTTGCTCCTATGAATATTTGTTTAAGCAACAATCTGTTTGGTCCTTTGAAAAAGTTCCAAATATTTCACCTTTCCTTATCCTTAAATTTCCAGTGTAAGCATTATTTCAAAATAATTAAATATAAATTGTATTTAATATATTGATTGTGTGCTATATGAAAGCATTTCAAGAGTAATGCCACATATCTATGTATTTTTTAGTTTTATGTTGTTGTTTTTTATTCTATAATTTGCTTCAATAAGTGAACTAAAGCCTAAGTAGAAAAATAAAATTTTCTCAAAATCAGTATGGTATACTGTATGTAAAAGTTTTGTAGAAATTAAACCTGGTTACATTTTCAGTGACAGTTTTGGTATTTTAGTGTTTATCTGTCATTCTAAGTTTCTTATTAGCTGCAGTGGACATAATTTTTAACATTCTGTATTAAGTTTGCTCAAGCATGTTGGGAGTTGTTTGTTGTAGGTTACAGCTTGAACAGACCTATGGTTTAACCATATTTTAAGTAGGAGTATTTGGATGGTATGTCCTGAAAAAAAAACATCCAAAAGTCCTGGAAATATCCTGGATTTCTGTAATTAAAAAAATGTATAAACCATGATTTTAGAAATTTCACTTCCTCTTACAATTTTGTCATTTGTAAAGCCAGTAAAGTAGGTTACCCAGTTTTCCTTCCTAAGGACTCTTTTGATCGAAAAGTTACAGAGTTCTTAAGAATTCGGACTGTTTTAAGCTGAAATTTACAGCTGCCAAAGAACTGTAAAGCTGTCAAGACTGCATAGAAATTCTTTTGTTTTCAATGTGTGCTTCTACAAACAAAATCAAGGCATTCCAGTGGGTTCTCCACTCTCCCTTACTTGCTGAGATCTATATGCAGGATTTAAAAACCATGGTCAGTTACACCCTCTTTCTTTCAACATACTTTGATGTTATTTTTAACATCTGCCCACATCTCAAAAATTTATTGTTGGCCATCATATCATTAACTTCAGGTTCCCTTACATTAAATTTATTTCAACTGAGCAGGTAAATAATAATATCACTTTTCTGGATTGATGGAAAACATAAACTTAGAGTTCCAGAGATACACACTAAAAAAAAAAAAAGTGATTAGGACACTGTTTATTCACCTTAATGCCTTTGACTAACATCAAGCTGGAAATGACTATCAGTGCTAAATTGCAAAATGGTTTTTCAGCAATTACAGTAGTATTAAAGCATCTATGTTTATTAATCATGTTTTTTGGATGTTATGAAAATATGTACATAAATACATACATTATCTAATGATATATTCCCACTGCACGGAATTTTCGTAATGCCTCCTATCTTGGGCATGTTTTAGGGAAACTACAGGTGTCCAACTTAGAGGTTTTGCTGTATATGTATGTATATATATCATTATTTATAACATTGTTATTGCAAAATAATTATATTGGGTTGGCCAAAAAGTCATTGCGTTTTTTACACATAGATGATGAAACATGTCTTGAAATGTAACTAACGTCATTTGAAAGTGCAAGTTCATTATGTAATGTGACAGAGGAACAGAAAGTGCCCAATTTTGTTAACAAGTGTTTGTTTGGCGTCAATTTCAAAATGGACTATCGAAAGGAACATTTTCGTCATGTTTTACTGTATTACTTCTGAAAAGGAAAAATGCTGTGCAAGCTCATAAAAAGTTATGTAATGTGTATGGTGAAGACAGTGTCAGAATTGGTTTGTGAAATTTTGGTCTGGAGATTTTGATGTGAAAGGTGCACCAAACTCAGGAAGGCCAATCGAAGTTAATGATGACAAAATAAAGGCAGTGATCGAATCCAGTTGGCGTTTAATGACACAAGAGATTGCTAAGAATCTGAACATATCAAAATCGAGCATTGAAAACCATTTTAAAGCAACTGGGATATGTTAGTAAGCTCGATATGTGGGTACCACACAAGCTCAAAGAAATTCATCTCACAAAGCGCGTTGATACCTGCGATTCACTCTTGAAACTTGAATAAAATAATCCATTTTTAAAATGTATGAACACAGGCAATGACAAATAGATCGTCTACAGCAACATCGGACAAAAAAGATCGTGGAGCAAGCATGATGAACCTGCTCAAAGCACTTCAAAAGCAGATATGCACAAAAGGAAGGTTATGCTGTCAGACTGGTGGGATTTTAAAGGTATTTTGTGTTTTGAATTGCTTTCAAAGAACCAAAGCATTAATTTGGATGTGTATTCGTGGTCAGCTGGATAAATTAAGTCATGCAGTCAAACAGAAGCATCCAGAATTAGTGAATCGCAAAAATGGTGTGTTTCACCATGATAACGCAAGACCACATACAAGTTTGGTCACTCATCAAAAATTGTTGCAGCTTAAATGGGATGTGTTACCACATCCTCCATGTGTGCCAGACCTGGCAGCATCAGACTACCATTTGTTTCGTTCGTTGCAAAGCGCTTTGAATGGTAAAATCTTCACTGCTGATGAGGCTATCAAATCATTCTTGGAACTGTTTTTTGCCGAAAGAAACAAAAACTTTTTTCAGCGCGAAATCATGAACTTGCCTGCGAGATGGCAAAAGGTTATCAAACAAAATGGACAATATGTTGTTGACTAAAGTTTTTGTTTCCCTTTCAAAATTTGCCTTTTATTTACACAGGAAAAAAATGCAATTACTTTTTGGCTAACCCCATATATATCCTCATTATCATCAAGCATTCTGAACCCAGTGCTTGATAAAGATCTCTCCAAATCTTTTTCACAACTGTTTGTTTTCAGCCATTCTCTTCATGTCATCCTGGCATGCTTTGAATTTCATATACTCATCTTTCATGTGGTTTTCTTCTGGGTCTGTTTATATCCCTTGCTATCCAGTCAATCATTTCAGTTGCCTAATGATGGCTTCTTCTAGCAATATGTCCATCCCACTGACATGAATTGCTCTTACTTTGATCATAAAGTCATCAACTTCCATTGTTTTCCTGATCCATTAGTTCCTCTTCCTATTCTTCCTGGTTATACCAAGTATGCACCTTTCCATGCTTTTTTCAATAGTTTGCAGCCTCTGAATGTCTTTTTTACTTAAGGACCATGTTTCTGATCCATAAGTATGAACTTGAAGTATGCATTGGTTATACACTTTTCTTGTAAGACATAACAGTAAATTGCTCTGGAAAATTGTACTGTTTCTTCCAAATACACCTATTAATTTCTTGTTTGATGTGGTCCTCACTTGATATCTTTTGTCCAAGGTTGATGTGGGCATCAGTTCTAAATTTTCTCTATCAACCCTAACTCCTCAGTTCTTGTAAAA
This sequence comes from Macrothele yani, assembly GCA_039090855.1. Taxonomy (NCBI): domain Eukaryota; kingdom Metazoa; phylum Arthropoda; class Arachnida; order Araneae; family Macrothelidae; genus Macrothele; species Macrothele yani. Next base: position 81,030,428 of record CM077012.1, read on the forward strand.
GTATTGTAAATCAATTTAAGTTTCTGTAAATTCATCTTTAATACCATTCGTTTAATCATACACAAACACAATTCATCACTACAAACATAAGAGATGCCAGTTTATTAGGCACACCTACCTAGTTTAATGTTATGCCACTCTAGTACTGCAGAACAGCCAAATTTGTTAGGGCATGGACTATACCAGATATTGGAAGCATGTAGCAATATTGTTGTACCATGTTGAAATCATTGAGTCATGCAGTTACTGCAAATTGGACAGTGTCACAGTTTTATGATGAACAGCTCATTCCATCTCATACCAAAGTTGCTCAATGGGGTTTAAATCTGGGGGCTATGCAAGCCGCTGAAGCAAGGAAAACTTATTGGCATGCTCCTTAAATCGTTCATTGACGATGCAAATCTTGTGAGCAGGTACATTATTCTGCTGTACATGTCTATCTGTTGGGTTGATGCATAGGCTCATGCCGTTTTTTTCACTGCACAATAGGAATGTATTACTTACATCAGAAGGGAAAATAAAATCAATAAATTATGTATTCCCCCCCCCCCATTGCTTATGATGGTGTCGCAACATCTGAATAGATCTGCAGTGCCATTCTTGAAAAACGTGAGGGTTTTGCTGCGAAGAAATCATCAAGGAAATTCTGGAGATGAACATCATTGTTGAACGTTCTGCCACGGAGTGCATTTGACAGAAATTGGAACAGGTAGGATCTCCCATTTCATGTCCTGAATGGCCATTTTGGTCATGTTTGCACTGTGAGGGCATGCATTATGTTGCAGAAGGACACCATGGCGCCGATGTGGCCATTTCTGCTGAATTGCTCCCTCCACATGGCGGAGTTGCTCACAATAGAGTGCAGCGTTGATGGTCCGATTCCTCGGCAGCATTTCCCAGTGAATAATGCCTTCCATGTCCCACCAGACACACAACATGATCTTCACAGGATGAAAGTCATGTTTTGGACGTGCTGTGGGTGTCCTATTTGTGCTTAACCATTTCCTCCGATGCCTGAAATTCACGTACAGGCACCACTTTTCATCTCCAGTAAAAAGAAGTGACAGAAAGAGTTTGTGTTGCTAAGAACATTCCTGATAAAGGGTAAGCAAGGAACCACATATGGCAACATGCTGATTCTTGTTGTCCTCGGTGAGAGTGTGAGGCACCCAACACCCGGATTTCTGGACCTTTCCCATAAGTTCCAGGTGTTGCACCATTGTGGCCTGATCACAGTTCATCTCAGTAGCTAATTTGCGTGTGATTTGACGTGGATCCAAGTGGATGAGATGGTTCAAATGATCCTCATCAAAGTGAGAGGGACGACCTGAGTGTGGAGAGTCATTGAGGTCAAAATTGCCACCTCGGAACCGCTCAAACCATTTGTGCCATGTATGGGGAGGAGCAGTAGCATCTTCCCCATACACAGCACAAATTTGTCGAGTAGCCTCGGTGGCTGTGTATCCTTTGTTAAACTCGTAGAGGAGCAGATGTTGGAAATGTTCATTCCTCTCTACTTGACACTCCATACTTCCAGACCTGTAAACCAAAAAACCATTAGCCACAATCACACAATGCAATATGATTTAGATACACAATATTACTGGCTATATTTTGATATACAACTGGCATTCTGCACCATCACTACTGACCTGGGAAACACTCTTGAAATAAAATAGCATGAACTTATGCATCAACCCAATAGTTGAGGATAAGCCATAGCATGAAAAGATGAATTTGGTTGTCATTGATATTCAGATATGCTGTGGCATTCTGCTGTCGTCAGGGGACAGAATGCATGTCATGGAAACATTCCTAACAACACACTGCCACCACCAGCCTGTATTGTTACCACCTATCAGGATGTCTCTATGGCCTTAACGTTAAATTTGAATCCTGCCATCCTCATGATGCAGAAGGAACCTCAATTTGTCCATCAAAATGATCTTTTTTCAGTCTTTAATGGTCCAGTGTTGATGCTCCCATGCTGTTATAGGCGTTCTTATGTGTTCTGCCCTGACAACATTGGCACATAGCATGGTCATCAACTATTGTAGCCCATTCATGACGTAGTCCAATATGTGGTGCATTTGGAGATGACCCTTTGTGCACCAATATTGAATTCTACTGTGATTTGCCTGGATGTATCCCATCCGTTTGCTTGCATGATTTTTGCCAGTCAGTCTCCTTTGGCTACTGTGGTCCAGCAGAGCTCTGTTTTCCTCCATGCGATCACCAGTTGCTGGAATTGCTTTGCGTATTGCACCATGTATGGTAAACCTTTGCTATGGATGCCAGTGAAAAGCCCACCAAGGACGATCCTCAAACTGGCATACCTGGCGCTAACTATTGTGCCATGTTCAGAGTTGATGGTGTGTTTGCACATTTCAGTGTATATGAATATATTGCTAGAAGTCGATGCACACACACACACACACACACACACACACACACACACACACACACACAAGACAGATTTGTCAAAGTAAAGACACACTAGTGGCAATGGGCTACTAGACATTGCTAGAAGAACTGACTACACCATTGGACTACTGAAATACTAGACTGGATACCAAGTAACAGGAAAAGACCCAGAAGAAGACCACACAGAAGTTGGGTGGATGAAATTCGAAGGCATTCCAGAATGATGTGGAAGAGAATGGCTTAAGATAGGTTGTGGAAGAGACTTGAGAAATTTCCATCAGTGAATTGTGAAAATGGTTGATGATGATATTTTAGGGTAGTCCTATTTCTAGTGTGAGAGAAAAAATTTCAAATTTTTTCTTGAGCTTCCCTGTATTTAGGATGAAATCTAAAGAAATCACAAATTTTTTCCCTCTCTAAAATAGTATAACTGTTAAAGTAAATTAAATAACTGCAAACAACAAACCATCAATTTAAAAAACTGTACAAAATGTAATTCATGAATTCATTAAAATATACTATATTGACAAAAGTCACTGGACACCCCTTCAAAAGCAAATGAACGGATCTGCTGCGTTGTTAAGATGTGCGGTACAGCTGCAAACCATATAAAAACGAGCCTGCAGCTGACCGAAATCATACCGCACTGTAAGGTTGAGTGATAATGTTGCAGCGGGAAAGAACTGACTTTGAGAAAGGAAAGATTGTTGAGTGTTATATTAGTGGGTTGTCCATAAGAGAAACCGAGAGGCGTTTAAACATTATAAGCCTTTCATCTCCACTAGGAATGCTACACGTCATTTAGCATGGTGCAACTAACATTTATCGTGGACTGTAGATCAATGGAAACAGGTCCTATGGACTGATGAATCCAGATACACGATCCATCAGTCTGATGGCAGTGTGTGGCGGCTGCCAGGGGAACGTTATTTACAATAGCGTACTGTTCCTACAGTCAAGTTTGGAGCTGGCAGTGTACTCGTTTGGGGGTGTTTTTGTGGTACAGTCCCGGCCCATTGGTTATTGTGCACAAACCTGTTAACCAGCAGGTTTACCTCGATATTCTGGACAATTATGCCCTACCAACTCTGTGGCGGGGACTGTTACAGCGTGGTTTGATGATAATTCCATATCGTGTGTGGACTGGCCAGCACAGAGCCCTGATCTTAATCCCATAGAGCACCTATGGGATGAATTAGAGTACCACATAAGAAGTTTGGAACCAAGGCCTACTACTAAGCAACAGTTAGCGGCAGCATTATGTACTGACTGGAAGTGCATACCTATCGCTGTGTTCCAAAACCTTGTCGAAAGCATGTCTCGAAAGGTCAGTGCATGCACTGATTAAGGCCAAAGGTGGACCACCGACACTGTACTAATGTATGTCAATAAATGCTATGTTATGTTTGGCTGGTAAATGTTTTATGGAAGGAAACTCCATTACTTCAGAAACAATTAACTGTTGGATTTTTGAAATGTTTTGCACCTGTGTCTGGGATACTTTCAGTGTTAGTCTTATGCTATCTAAGAAAAAAGGAACAAAGCATAAAATTTAGTCATGGTAATTAATACAGCAACCAGACATCTCTGAATTGACTGTATTTACCATTCTTCATGTAATATCAGTGACATAAGAAAACTTGAAAATTTCATTGCCCTAGAGCGGGAAACGAACCCGCATCTCCCAATTACCATTCAAGCATGCTAACCGTTACACCATCCAGGATGATAAAGTCACAGGTATCTGAGGTCATAATATCACCATCCAGGATGATAAGTCACAGGTCATAATACGTGGAATATATAATACGTGGAAAATAGAGGCTTCAGAATGTAGTTTGACTTCATTCTTAATCTAAGCAAACTGTGATGCCATCTAGCATTGTTAAGCATATCACCAGTCGTCTAAGTATAGTGTGGAAGAAATATTCTTCTCATAATACGTGGAAAATATGTCATGGTAATTAACACAGCAATCAGACATCTCTCATTGACTGTATTTACCGATCTTCACGTAATATCAGTCACATCAGAAAACTTTAAAATTTTATCGCCCAAAAGTTGTTTTTTTTATTTAGATGTCAAAAGGTATTTTTTTTAAGATTTAGTACTGCAAACTGATCATGGTGTCAAAAGGTTTTTTTGTTGTATACTACTTTTATATTTGGTTTATAGAAAATATTAACACGGAAAGATACGTACAATAAAACTTCTGAAACTCGAACTTCTGGGAGTCGAATTTTTCTTTAACTCGAAGATTTTCGGCATTTTGCATAAACATTTCTCTTTTTTCATGCCTTTTTTTTCTATAAGTCGAATTTCTTAAACTCGAATTTTTCTCTAACTCTAAATGTTATTTTGTGTTTTGTAAAAAAACCCTGTGAAAATCGTATTCTAAAACTCCAATTAAAAAAAAAGATCCACCAGTTGCTAGTCTTGTAGGTGCTGGGGGTCAAACTAAGGTTAGGTCAAACAAGGTCAGCTGGACAAAGGGGATCCCCTCTCCTATCCGCCCTGAGAAGGGAGTGTTTTAATCCCTTCGAGGTGGACCATTTTCAAGGATTTAGCCCTTAGCTACAAAGCCTGTCCACTAGCATGAGAGTAGAATTCTTTCACAAGTTCTTTCTTAATTAAGTCTGCATTCTTTTGGGCCCATTTCAGGCAGTGAGTGCTGTGCACTCAGTTTTAGAAAAATCCAAGTCTGTCAATTGTATTAGAAATTTTTGTGATGTCTAAAAGGAAGCTAAAAGTGTTATCATTGCAGGAAAAAATAAAGCTAATACAAGAAGTGGATACTAGGGAAATAAAGAAGAAAGATATTGCTGAAAAATATGGATTCATTCTATAACTCGAATTTTCTACAACTCAAAGTTAATCTTAGTTCCCTTGAAGATTCGAGTTATGGAAGCTGTGATAACAATTGTTTCTGTTCCTCATATTTCACTGTAGCTGTGATAAAAATTGTTTCTGTTCCTCATATTTCATTGTTTTATCATTAAATTCTTCCATCAGCTTTACTCCTAGTTCTGCAGAAGTGTCATATACCACCTGTAATGATCTTGTTATTTGCTCTCCTGGCATATAATCCTGGTGGACCATCCAGTTAATTGGGTCTAACAGAAGAAACACAGAATCTCAAAAATAATTTTAGCTATTTATGTTATAGTAATTCTTTTGGAATGTATTTGTGGATGAAATTTAGAGCATCTAACTTCACACATATTTCTTCTTACTTCATTCTCTTTGCTTTCTTTTGAACCTTTTTGCATATTTATTTTTTCAAGATACTTTGAGTGTTTGTTCATTGTCAAACAATGAAAAACACCGCATGTTCTTTATTGAAATACTATAAGTGGTATAGAAATTTCTTAAAGCAGTTGTGGCTATTTCCTCATTGCTTTTATAGGAATTCAGGTTTATTGACAAAAGTGATATCCTTTTAAAGGAGCTTGGATTGTTTTTGTGGTTGCAAAACATGCTTTTACATACCACTTTACAATGAAGCAGTCCACAGTGTCGGTTCATTTTTCACGGATATTTTAAATTGCTTCCTAAAATAGCCACACTTTAAGGCAACAAATTATTTTTGTCATCTTTTTGGCCATGTAATCTCTTGGATGCTGAAATTTGATCCCACCAGTAGGAATTCCTCCTGAAAAATTATACAGTAAGCTCTAAAAGTTTTTTTGTAGTCATTTCCTAGGAAAGTCATATTTTAGCTTACTTTATGTTAAATTTAATATTTCCACTTTTGCGCAGTCTTTTAATAATTTAATATTTCATAGACATCTAAATCAGTGGCGGCTCGTGGTAGGAAAAATAGGTGAAGAGCTACAAGAGCAATATGAAAAGATATCTACTGTCTTCAATGAAAATCAGTTGATGAGAACTTACCTATTTTTTATATATTAGATCAATTCTTCTTCCCTTTAAAAAAAAAAAGCTGAAAATTTGTCGATTATGTCGTCAGAAAATGGCTGTTTCTTCGTGACATCAAGAAAATTTCTTTCTGAATAGAAATATTTGCCAAAGAAGCAAGTTTATCTGGAGAAATAGTGTTTCTAGAGTAAGTTTGTATTCTTTTAAGGCAAGAAAAACTTCTTTCCACTGAAACACTTGCAGATGCAATTGGTAAAATCAGGGAAACCAACTTATAAGCTTCTGTAAAAATGCCTTTATCTCCATGAAGCACTTGAAGAAGTTCATGAGTCGATATATTCCTTAATTTTTCATCAGCATATACAAGACTCAGTTCATCTTTAAGGCGCTGGTGTTTAGTAAAAAATTTTCCGTAAAAATGTTGTAGATTTTCAAAAGCGTGAGAGGGAAAGCATGAATTAAATTGGTCGAATTTGGTTGTGTCAGCAAGCCAGGCAAATTGAAGTTTAAGTTTCTCACAGTCTTGAAATCTTATATCCATTTCCATAAGAATGTGGTACAAAATTTCAAAATACAATTGTTTATAATTTTGAAAAATTGTTTCTGGTGTAAGAGCAGTTTAAATCTGCTTATTTCTGTGATTTTGCTAGCTTTTCCAAACAGTGTTCCAAATACCTCATCGTTCCTTTTATGGCTCAAAATTTCATAAGTTGTTTTTAATTTGAGTAACATAGTAGTTTATGTCTATTGATTTTTTCCTCAAAATTTCGAATAATAGATCGGTGAAGTCAAATATTTCATTAAATACTATTCCCAAAAATGTAAATTTAAAAGTGTTCATATCACCCTTGGGCAAGTTGAATTGATTTTTTTTCTGATTGGTCACTGTTTACTATTTGTGAGAAATTCGAATACTTCCTTCAATTTATCCCAATCTTAAACTATTACACATACTAATTAACACATACTAATTAACTTCGAAGTGGAGGACATCGAGTTTCCGTTATGGCTGACATGCATCTTGCGGTTGTTGATGTGAGTATTGTTTTTTCACCACTCAGCGAAGCGATCGCTTCGCTGAGTGGTGAAAAAACAAAGGAATTACACTGAGGCTTGCAAAAAATATTCGACACTTAGAAATTTTAGAAAAACTCTGCTGTAATACAAGGTTCAAACGATGTACTAAGCAATAACAAAAACAGCTTGAGAAGCTTTATGCTTCATTTGTTTTCTGGAGCCCAGTCAATTGTCCAGACATTACGTTTGCCCCATCGTAACATTGTCCTATTGACTTGTGTTGATAATCAAACTGTTCCAAAACTTTTTCTAGCATTTTGTATAAAGCTTCTGACGTTCTATCTTCACTCACACCATGGAAACCCAAAAATCGCTCAACCAATACACCTTCCAGATCAACAGATCTTATTATTAAAGAGCACTCGGAAGTCTGGTTATGTCTTCCCATCTGCTTGAATATAAAAGCATTGAACTTCATTTATTTCATTTTTGACGTGATCGTTTATATATTCAGAAATACATTCAATTAATTTGTTTTGAATAGTTTTTGAGTCACCTGTGAAGACATTTTTTATTGCTTCGTATTGATTTTGAATTTTTAAAGGAGTTCTTGATATCAACAGTGAAAGCAATTCCTTGAATTTCTACGATTTATTGAGTCAATGCCTTCATCACGGTCACAGAATGCTAGTTCTTGTTTACTCAAATACAGTACTGCATCAATCATTGTCTGCAGGAAAAGTCTATTAAACGAACGCTTTCGCTGAAATGCATTTTCAAAAGCCTAGCATTCTCCCTCGGGGCATCGGCAGTGGTATTCTGATTCTTTACAAAATTATTTAGCATTAATTCACATTTCAGGTGTTCGCTAGAATCCCCACGTTTGTGGAGTGACCGTTTTATATTTAAGAAATCTGAAAATTGTCTTTATTCTATGCCGAATTTTATTACTAAAAAATAAGCAGGGCCAACAAAATAGTTTTTGTAACACAGAAGGGCTACAAAGCCATTTATATTCAGTAAACCAACAATTTTTAAAATTAATATTGTAAGATTTGCCGCTCTTCTTGATTTCTTTCTTGGCGACAATTTCAGTGAATTCGTCGGTCGTCGTTGAAGTGAAATGTCTCTTTTATTTTCATCTTTCCACTGATTGAACAGAGTTTGCAATAAATTACAGACAATGTCGTTCACAGGATACATACTGAAAACTAAAACTATCACTGTCAGTTAAACTGTACACGAAACTAAAGTAACTAATGAAGTTTTTAACAAACAATCACAAAACACGAAAAAACAAATCTCTTTCGGAAAGTATGTACCAAAACACTGCAGAGCTCTAGTGGATTGCCATGGCTTCCCGTTCCACTGCGATCTCTTCGGAAGGTCACGACTTCAGGTGCAGAGGTTTGGCGCCTCAAGCTAAAACACTTCACTTGCCCGGCAGATAGGGGAGGGTGATGTCACAGTTACCATGGCAACTCGGACGAAAACTGCAGGCTTCCAAGCATTCTCATTTCAGCTCTTCACTTGAACTGTTTTGCGTATAAGGACTTGTTTTCCGTATTGGACGCGCATTGTGAATTGATATCTAATCAAATTTTGGGTATTTTAGCACGCAATAAAGGCAAAAAAAGAATATGTTATACGAAATTATTAAATGAAACCTTATTTCAAATAAAATAGGTGAAGAGGCACTTCACCTACTTCACCTGAAAAGCCGCCACTGATCTAAATTCGTTGAAAAGAAAACTTTATTTTGTCTATGTTTACCTGTTCGCTCTTTTAAACCTTTTGAACAGGAAGTAGCATGTCTGGACCTGAAGAAGGAAACTTCTCTTTGGTGAAAACTTCTTGAAGAATAATCTCATAGATATGGTGCAGCAACCAAAAAACACAATATCAGCTCATTTTTTGTTCTAACAACACAACAACAACCAGTATTTGAAGCAGTAGTGTTAGCAACAGGCTTGGACCTACTATAGTGGTGACCATTCTTCTAGGATATCATATACACAGCAGACAATATCTCGTATCCTATTCCTGCTAAAATTTTAGGAACCCCCATTGCGGTTGTTTCCCAAAAGCTTTGTTGAGCTCTTCTGATTGAAGTTTAATTTACAATGAATTCATGGAGAGTAAGGAAAGCTGTTTCTATGCAGTCTGTCTGCAAGTGACCGGCATCTCTGTCGCTTATTTGTATGGCAGAAAACTGAGGTGTCAGGATTTCCTTTTCATTCCTGATGGAACTTTTGCTGTTTGTTCCCATTACAGCCTTTTTTGGATCTTCACTTTCAGAGTTCTGAACTACATGAAAGCACTGTTCACGAACGCCTCCTCCAGCCATTTGTGAACAGTGCTTTTCTTTTCTTTGAGCTTTCTTTTTTCATCAGTAGCTGACTTATATTTACCAAGTATACATCTGAGGTGACTGTTTCCTTTGTAACAACAAAAATTCCTTATCCTCATTGATTTTGATTATACTTAAAGCATTTGCACATGCGTGATATCGAACAAATTTTCCAAACTCCTTCAAGTTCACATTTGCATGTTCTGCTTAGTTCATTCTCTCTTCTCTTACTGTTTCAAAGGTTTTGCAACTCCTCATGTAATTTATTTCAGCTGTTTCAAACAACTAGAATGATCTCTGACAGGCCCGCACGGGGATAACTGGTTTTCTAGTTATTTGGGGAGCGGCGCGCCCCCACGGCCCGAGCTGACCTTGTGACGGATCATTTTGTTATGTCGTCTTCGAACAATGTTACTACCGAAGGGACAGCTGTTCATCCAGCTGCTGGGGGATGGCGTCCCTACGGCCCGAGCCAACATGTACTATATGTGATGATTTTCACATTTTTTATGTTTTTTTTTGTTTTTTTTGTTTTTTCACTTGACACGAACCCCCCTCAGTTGTAGGTTGCTGAGGTTGTGATTATGCGCCAGCTCAGGATTTTAGTTTCTTGTTTTCTTTCCTGTCTTCTCCATTTTATGTTCCTTTTGTTTTTCCGAGCTGGTTAGCTAGACCTACCTGCACGTTTGCCGTGTGCGGTGACCCGTAAGGTGGTAAAGGGGCTGCTGGAGGCTGAGGTTTCTGGAGGCCTGGGTGTTGTTGTCGCCAGTTGCCAACACTCCTCTTTGCCCCCTGCTTCACCCTAAACGGGCGGCTAGGAACTAACCCACTCCTAGTCAATGAGGTCTGTGGCCGAGTGGAGCCCAGACCTCTAACGGCTTGTCGTTTTGCACGACAGGGTGAGTCTGGGGATAGGGTGGGCATGCCAAAGGGATGTTCCCCAGGCATGAGAAAGTCTGGGTGCACGCCGAGCACATGTCTGCCCTATCAACTTGCTATATCCGCTTGCTATCCTTAGAGCTGTGTCCTGCGTCCACTTAGGCTTCCGGACCTCCGGCTCTCCCTCGTTGGACTCGATTGTGGGTGGGGAAGTCGGCGGACGAATTATAAATTTTTTTCATGGATGAAAATAAAATTTCCCAAGAACCAAAAAGCAAAAGAGGTATGAAGGAAGGCTCATCCCCTTCTGCAAAAAAACATGTGCCTGATTGTTCGAATGCTCGTTTCTTTTTTGTGCACTCATTGGACCCTTCAAAGCCTTTGAGTGGCAAAAGTCCATTTTGGATAAATAAAGCACTTCAATCCATTGCAAGCTCTCCTAAGAGCGTAAAGAAGCTCCAATCTGGAGATCTTCTGGTAGAAATGTCCACTGTGGCCTACTGTTCCACACTTATTAACACCACCACGCTGCTTGAGACTCCGGTCAAAATAACACCCCATGGATACCTAAATTCATCTCAAGGTGTTGTCTCCTATCAGGACCTCGTTGAGTGTGCCGAGGAAGAATTACTTGAAGAACTGAGGAGTCAACACGTTACGGGTGTGCGGCGCATTCTGTTCAGGCGGAATGGGCAGTCCGTCCCATCACGGAACATCATTTTAACTTTTGATAGCCCTTCCCTGCCTACGTCCATCAAGGCAGGGTATCTCCACCTAGAAGTATGCCCGTACATCCCTAACCCGTTGAGATGTTTTAGGTGTCAATCTTGCGGCCATTCTCAGCAGTCGTGCAGGAGCAATCCTAGGTGTGGACGCTGTGGTGCCACAGAACATCTTTTGGCAGAATGTGTGGCCGAGGCCGAGTTTTGTGTGAACTGTAAGGGTTCACACGCAGGATCAGCCAAAGATTGTCCCAAGTGGAAGGAGGAGAAAGAAATCCAAAGGCTGAAAACGGTTGAGAATATTTCCTATCCTGAGGCTAGAAGAAGAGTAGTTCCAGTTTCTTCTGATCGGCGATCTTGTGCATCGGTGGTGGTTGCCAAATCTACGGTTGCTATTCAAACCGACATTCAGATCCCTGTTAAATGTCCCTACAAGCTCGACGATATCGTCGCAGCCGGACTGGAGGCACTCCAGTCGCGAGCTAGGGGTCTGAAAGCGCCACCCACCACTTCGCCGAAGCAGACTCATCCCACCACCAACAAGGGAACTCGGGCCACTTCTTGTAACAAAAAAACCAAAGCTCAGGATAAGAAAAGCATTTCTTCTCCTCCAAAATCTCATCAAACGACTCAACATCGTGCGCCTCCCGTTAAGACACTTGGGACTAAGCATGCTCCCATCTTGGCCCCTGGTCACACGCCTCCAGATATGGGGGAACCCCCATCAGAGGTGATGGAGCCTGACTTCGTTTGATCATTTTCATTTTCATTTCACTTATAACCATGGCTTCAATCATTCAGTGGAACTGTCGAGGTTTTCGGACGAGTTTTGATGAAGTGAAACATCTGCTTTCGTTGTACTCTCCGGTATGTTTTTGTTTACAGGAAACAAAACTTAAACCATCAGACCTGCTTTCAGTTCGAGGCTACAGTGCATTTCGGACAGATAACTGTTTTGGAAATATAGCCTGTGGGGGTGTCGCTATTCTCGTCCCTCACAGGGTTCCGGTATCTTCCGTCGCGGTTTCCACAACTGTGCAGGCCGTGGCGGTTCGTATTTCTATGCCTGTGCCTCTTACTGTTTGCAGTGTCTATCTGCCGCCGGATGAGGATGTTAGCGTCTCTGTTCTGGAGATCTTGATTGATCAGCTGCCTTCACCCTTCCTTCTTTTAGGTGACTTTAATGCTCATCATCCTTTGTGGCGCTGACACTACCCCACAAAGGGTACGACGCTATCGGCAACATTCCATCAAGAACAAAGTGTTCCTCAAGGTTGCATTTTATCTGTCACATTGTTCATCCTGCGCATTAATTGTCTCCTCACAAATCTTCCTCCTGTGGTTTCGGCTACTGTGTATGTCGATGACTTGCACATTTTCTGCTCGTCATCGAGCATGCGTTTTATTGAAAGGCAGTTACAGTCTGCAATTAATCAGATTTTTAAAGCGGCGGATAGCAATGGTTTCGTTCTTTTTCCCGACAAGACAGCGTGTGTTCATTTCTGCCGGAGGCGTGGCCTCCATCCTGACCCCGAGCTGTATTTAGACCGTGCAGCCATTCCAGTTTTGCCGGAGACCAAGTTCCTTGGACTGACCGTCGACTGTGCGCTTACGTTCCGTGTGCACGTTCGGCGGCTCAAGATTTCCTGTCTGCGTGCTCTTTCTATTCTAAAAATCCTTTCGAGAGTTTTGTGGGGCGCAGACAGGATCTCTTTGTTTTGCATTTACCACTCTTTAATTCGGTCGAAACTGGATTATGGCTGTATCGTGTATGGCTCGGCTCATCCTTCCGTTCTCCGGCCTTTGGACGCTGTTCATCATCAGGCGCTGTGTCTTTGTACGGGAGCATTTCGAACATCTCCGATTCCCAGCCTTTACGCTGATGCGAACGAACCATCGCTTGAATTACGCCGTCTGCAGCTGTCTGTTCACTTTTACTTAAAACTTCGGTCTCTTCCAGACCATCCTTTGTACGGTGCAGTTTTCCATCCTCAGCATGCTCGTTTATTTGAGAACCGGCCCTCGTGCATTCCAACCTTTGGTCTTCGTATGGCGGCCGTAGCTCGTGATGCAGGGCTCGGCTTGTCACTTGTTGCAGCGACCAGGGGCTTTGGGGTTCCTCCATGGCACCCACTTGGTGTCATGGTTGATACCACCTTTACGTCTTTCGACAAATCCTCAACCCCCGCGTCAGTGTACCAGCAGCTCTTCGCTGAGCACCGTGCCCTCAATACTGAATACACTCCCATTTTCACTGATGGCTCCAAGATGCATGGAGTCGTTGGATCCGCAGCTGTCTGTGTTGATGACGTGTCAGTAGCGCGGATCCCAGCTGAGGCCACGGTGTTTTCGGCGGAGATGCATGCTGTGTATCTTGCACTTCTTCATGTTCAGTCGAGTTCTCATCATAGTGCTATGGTCTATACGGATTCCTTAAGTGTCCTGCAGTCTTTGTCATCGCTGGACTATTGTAATCATCCTTTTCTTTTGAACGTACGAAGGCTTCTTCGTTCCTTGCTCGAGGCCGGTGTCCAGATTAAATTCTGCTGGATTCCTGGGCATGTTGGAATCTCGGGTAACGAGTGTGCTGATGCGGCTGCTAGATCTGCTTCCTCTTTGGTCGTCACACCCTTGCCACTGTATCACCGGGATTTCCGCTTTATCTTTCGCGATCATATCAAGCGAACGTGGCAGGGTCTGTGGGACCAACAGGTGGAAAATAAACTGCATCGTATAAAACCTATTCTTGAAATCTGGAACTTCTCATCTCATCGGAACCGCAGGGAAGAACTGGTGCTTGCGCGTCTCCGCATTGGGCATTGTCGTTTCACTCACCGCTTTTTGCTGTGTGGCGGCACTGCACCAATGTGTTAGGCGATGCAATTGCCGACTCACTGTCATTCATCTTTTGTGTAGCTGTGTTCGTTTTCGTGGTGTACGTTTTCACTATTTTCATTCTCATTTGTTGACCGAGGACGCCACTACACTGCAGCGGCTCCTCAATGACCACTGTGATACTGTTGCCGTGTTTTCATTTTTTAAAGAAATTGACTATTTTAAACGTAACTAGATTTTAGCCTTATCATCATCCTCATTTCTGTTTTACTGAATCAGCTAGATTTTAATCATTGTATCATGTTTTTAATACTGTTTGTTTCATTCATTCTTCAGTTTTATTTGATCAGCCATATTTTAAGCTTCATAGCACGTTTTTAATTACTGTTTGTTTGTCTTGTGTCTGGCGCTCTTTGGCCAAACATGGCCCTTGCGTCATAAAAATCAAACAACCAACCAACCAATCTCTGACAGGTATTTGTGCCTTTTCCCAAAAAATGATGCATTCATCAATGGCAAATTGTGAAATGCTGTCTTGCAAACTTAATTTCACCATTCACACATTATAAACAGGTACTCGTAAAGCATTTCTTTTTGAAGGCTGTTTACTGCCTGTAATTTGGTTCCTCAGGGGACCAATGAGAATATTTTTCTGTTGCATCATTTTATTTCTTCTCACACAAAATATAAGTGTCATATACAGGGTGTATAGGAAAGTCCTTAAACAGGGAAATAACTTTTGAACGCAAAATGCTAGAGTTGTGGAAGTAGTGTGTACATATAGTAAAGTGACTATGTTCTATCAGATGAGACCGATTGCAGCACTCTAGCGGTGAATTTTGGAAGTTAGCGATCCTATCGCGAGAACCAAGAGAGATAGCGAAAAAAAGTCACTAGCAAACGTGTAGAGCGTCTCCAATTTAGTATGAAATGACGCCCTACATTCACAAAAACCTCCAATAAATAGAAGTCCGGAAATGCAGATCTCTCGGTATCCGATCACTGGCATAAATATGTCGCTCATCGCCAGAGTTGTATAAAAATAAAATGTATCTGCATAAGCAACCATTGAAACAGAAAACTTGCTGCAAACCCGTGAATCATGAACAGCAATACAGTAAGGTAATTTAAAGAAAAATTAATAAAACAATAAATAATTATTAGAACATTACAGATTCCAATTAGGACAAAAATAAGTACATTACAATTGAATGTGCAGCAATGTGTGTAAAATGGACCTTTATGGTAAAATATTGGACCATGAACCTCATAAAAACAAGAGACTAAAAAAAAAATTTATATCCAGAAAAACAGTTCAACTAATGAACTTCAAAAATTATAAGTAGCATTTTCAACAATTTAATTAAAAATAGTAAACTTACAATAATGCATAAGGAAAAGATTTTAATTTAATAAGTGGCAACTACAAGAGGAACCTGGCAATTAAATTTAAATTCTTTCTGTGTAAACAAAACTTTTGATATTTCTGGCCTCTTGATAAAATCAAGAGGCCAGAAATGTCTGCAAAAACAAAAGAACTCAGAAGATGTGGAACATAATTGGTAGTTCAGGTTAAAATAGAATAAAGTATATCAATTTGAGTAAAGCCTTAAGTGTTTTAATTGTTGAAAATAACATTTCATTTTTTGTTTAATCTACAAGCAAAAACTATCTGCTAATAATATGAAAACTATCCGCGTATGGCATACGCATGTATGTCTACATTCTGCTGCTCTGCTCATCGCATGCAGAAGTGTGACATTATAAGGTGATGCAAATTTACTAATAAAACTAATAATGTACGTGTCAGCAAGGTACAATTTATTATGTACTGTACAGTAAAGTAGTAAGAAATTCATACAGCAGTAGGACATTATGAAGAAGAAAAACAAAAAAAAAATGTTTTAGAAATACGAAATGTCAGTACTAATACTTAAGCATTCGCGATGTGTACACGATCGGCAGCAATACACATCTGTATTCGAGCTAGAACTTCTTGTTGAACGTTCTGCAGCATTTCAGGTGTTACGTTACTGCATGCTTGCATTATACGGGGTTGTAGAAATTTACCATACACGACCAAATGTAAGGCCACACGTCACACTGATGTCTCTTGTACTGCAGTGTGGGTGGGCTAGCGCAGAGGCCAGGACGTCCACTAGCTGCACGTGCACACCTGCAAGTGTCAGTGTACCTGAACGGGAACGACTTGTAATGCTTCCGGTTTCTCTCAGCTGGTGAACGACATTGATGATAGTAGCCGCAGTAGGATGAGAACGATTAAGGAAATGTAATGCATATTGGCAGGCTGCCTCTCTTGCCCGACGACCGCATCTCGCAGTACTTCTCGTTGGAATAACTAGCCATGTGTAGACTCGAAGATCCAGTCCATGCACTGTCTGACAAACCTTCCCTGACCGCCAATTTATGCTTCCCGACGAGGTATGACGTAGCGTTTTCCATTTGCATACTTTCATCCATCCTTCGCTGTTTTGCAGGCAAAATTCGTTTACAGATTTTACGCTTTGCGATGTCATTCGTGATGTATTTATTCCGGTGATCGGATACAGAGAGATCTGTATTTCTGGACTTCTATTGGAGGTTTTTGGTCAATGTAGGGCGTTATTTCATACTAAATCGGTGACGCTCTACACGTTTGCTACTTTTTTTGGCTATCTCTCTTGGTTCTTGCAATAGGATCGGTAGCTTCCAAAATTTGCCGCTAGGGGTGCTGCAATCGGTCGCATCTGATAGAACATAGTCTTTTTACTATATGTACACACTACTTCCACAACTGTAGCATTTTGCATTCAAAAGTTATTTCCGTGTTTAAGGACTTTCCTATACACCCTGTATGTACAGATGTGGAGAATCTAATCTGTATGCAAAGACAGAGAAAGAGGAAAATTCAAAATGAACTCGAATGTAAGGGCTGTGTATAACAGCAAACAAGACACTGTTGGGCAAACTATTTTAAGTAGTTGTTGACGTCGTAGTGAGTAATGTGAAACTAACTTATTTTGAGCATCTAGGTAAGGTGATAGAATTCATTTCGGAAGTTGCACCTCACTTAGCATAAGCTGGTTTTTATTCCTAGGGCCATTTTTGTCAAAGATGGAGGGATACAGAGAAAATGAATCGTGCTTTGCAGAAGAGAAAACATACTTCTGTATCGTATGATGTGGTAGCAATCTTCTAGGGCATTTCTTCATTTGTTGTTGTGTTAGAGAAGAAAAATACTGGGATTCGAAAACTCTGTAATACCTTCTTATCTTTTTGACATTCCTACACAGTGATAAACAGGCAGTGAAACAGTTAAGTATATTTTTCAAAACTTCAGGCTTAATGCTTTATATGTTACTTAAGGTTAATGGATTGATATCAAACTTGGACAGCATCAGCATAATTCTGCTCACATTTTTCAGCATAAAATTTCTGCTCTGCACTTCCTATTTAGAAGAGCATATTCACATTCTCCTAGCCATTTTGCCAGAGCTCAAGAACTACAATGGATATCATCCCTCGCTAAAAACCATGGTTACCCGGACAACGTTGTTAAGGGGTACACAATAAAGTACGGTTTTCTATGTCAACTGCTTTAATTAGTGAACAAGTGCCTAAAAAGTATGTTGGATCTGTTGATTTTAATCCACATATTGTAAACCTTCTTACCAACATATGTTCTCGTCATAAAATACAATTTGGAATACGATCATGCAATCTATATACCATTATCCGCAACGTCGTGACAAAATTAACAAAGGGAAAAAATGGGGTGTGTATGTTATTCCTATGCTCGACACTATCTCTGGTGAACTAAATAATCATTATGTGGGTTCTACCAAAAGAAATTTGGATTTGAGATTAAATGAACATAGATATGATCTAAAAATGAATCACCAAAGCACCTCTTTTGCAAGAACCATAAGTGCTGGAAATTCCATCCCAGACTGGGACAATGCTAAAATTATAAACACACCTAACTCTGTTTATTCCTTGTTATTTACAGAAAGCCTCTATATTTCGGCTTATAATACACGTTGCTGTAATAACTATTATCCTTGTGTTTTACCTGAACCTTGGAGCAATCTTGTTGTGAAGGACAGCACAATAACAATTGTTTCTGTTAAGTAATTTTCATTGGCTAATTATGCTTTTTTGACTGTCTTGTTATCTGGTATATCATGTGACATTGACATTACCTTTCCCATGATGCATCTACTCCACGCACTTAAGACCAGCATGTAACCACATGGTGAAATCACATCTGATGAAGGTGTCAATGTGACACCGAAAGTGCTCATGTTTTTTAAACTGTACATAGATTTCGTTTTTTAGCTGAATAAATATCATCGTGCAACAAGACGGATTTCTTTTAATACTAGCATCAGTTTCACATATAGAGGAACAAAATGAGGGGTTACCAAAAAAATAAATAAATTAAGTGTTCACAAATAAGGACCACCCTAATGTATATATTTTATCATTGTTGAAAGAAAAAAATATTTCAGTGCATTATTCATTTGAAAGCCTTGTGAATCATTTGAAAGCCTTGTGTTTTTATTTCAGATTATGGTCGTGCTATCATTGTAAATCAAGTGATTTTGCAAGATTCCAGAGATTCATCACCAGATGTTTTTAAGCTTTATAAGAATCGACATTTTAACAAAGGTGCTTCCGAGTCCCAGCATTTTACAACTGTTCCATATTCAGATGTTTTGTCATCAGATGGTCTGGACTCTTCATTGTCTTCCACTACTCCAACACACTTGCCGTATCATTATTCACAAGCATCTGAGCTTATTCCTCCTGACCAGTACAAATTGGTTGTGGTGAGTTCATTTTTCACTCTACTGATCTGTCATAAAAGTAATGTTGCATAAAACCTGCTGTTTTCTACTGTCATAAATTTGAAAACACTGACTGTAAAATATTGTTTTGCTGAACTAAGGCTGCTTGGATGTTCAGTTTTTTATTTGTAATGTGAGAGTGATTTGTTGAGTGTATTATGTAGAAAACTATGGTATAATTGCCTTTTGTGTTTGTGCACATGTAAATTGTGCAAACTGATTCAACTTTTCACAGAATGAAGAAGGCTGGATTAGTTTACCATTTTATGAAGACTTCAGTTGACAGCAAAAATTGTTATTCATGCTAGGTCATGAATAAACTATTGATTTTAATGTATTTAGACTTCTCACTTATTTCATGGTGGCCATGAACATTTTAGAGCTGGTACTGTGGAAAGATATATAGCAATTATTTCTGTAGGTACATGTAGACCTAATGATTAATTTCAGTGTGTCCATAATTTTTATGTTTAGTGTGCATTTATATTCACTAATATTCTGAGAGCTAGAAAATTCCAATAAGAGTTTGAAACTGGCATTGTAAACAGAATACAGTAGATTCCTGATAAGTGGGCCATCGGTAAATTGGGGCTGCTGTTTATTTGGGACAATTCTGAACAAATCAAGAATATAATCTAAATTTGGGGTTGCCGTTTATTTGGGACAAAACAGGAACAAATCAAGAATGTAACCCAAATTTGCTTCGCTTATTTGGTTCGCCAATGCACTTTATTGGGATAGAGACTGGTGAATGTGAAGTGTGAAAAACTGGTGAATGTGAAGTATGAAAAACTGGTGAATGTGAAGTGTGAAAAACTGGTGAATGTGAATGATGAATGTGTAGTTCGTGGCGTAGAGACCATTGCTTGAGCCCATCAGTGCCGAATTGCACATTAATGAAGACTCACATACAGGGGTTGTTCAAAATAAGGGAAACACCTTGAAACAATAGGTGTTATGCACCTAATATAGTGTGGGAGCACCCTTGGCATTTAAAACTGCTTGAATCCTCCTTGGAATGGACGCATACAAGTCCTGGATGGTGGTAAGTGGTATGTTGTACCATTCTTCCTGCAGAAACTGCTGTAATTCCTTGAGAGACACCGGAGGACCCCATAGCAGAAAGTTCCTGGTCAGTCTGCGACAGATATCATTGTGCCACAAAATAATCTGCGGGTGGTCACTGTGCAAGATAACTACTAAATGTGAAAAACAATAAAAATTGCACAGACATATTTTTCTATCTAAAAAAATGTCTAACCTAGGTACTACAGCAATTGAAATGTTAGAATCAAGAACATTCTGGTCCTCTGTATCTGGAATTTTACCAATATTTTCAAGCTGAAACACCAAGATTTAGGGAATAAAATTATATTTAACAACAGTAAAGCGCCGAGGAATCACTAGGAAAAATTGTCATAAAAGGAGAAATCTTCGCTCCGTTCTACTTCCGTTTTCAAAACATTTTTCTCCATTTGCCATTTCAAGCGCAAACATTTGTGTAATTAAATGATGATTAAACAATAATTCAGAAGCACAGCGGGTGGAGGGTTATTAGAGGGAGAAATTTTGCTCCATACAACTTTGGTTATCAGAAATTTTTTCTCCATTTTCAATCTTAAATACAAACATTTATCTAATAAAATTATATTTAAAGACCATATAGGGCTGAGGGAATATCGCAAGAAAAATAATTCAAGATTACTGGGTTCCGTCAAACTTTTGTTTTCGGAAATTGTTGGCCTCCATTTTCAAACCAAACCACAAATATTTATGCAATAAAATGATATTTAACAACAATATCGGATGATTCCCTCGTCAAGCATCGAGGGAACGTCGGGAGAAAAAAAAATTACGATTATGGGAGAAATCCTCCCTCTGCCTAACTTCCGTTTTCGGAAATTTTGAAAGGCGGAAAACTTGCATTTGTGATAGAGTCTGCTAGATGGTTTAATAGGGTTCTGGGAATATCATTTCTGTCTGCAGGGCCAAAATAAATCTGTGATGTGCGTCGGCCGTCGCTGCGATTCCGCTACAAGGATGAGTAGAAAATGAATCTACGATGTACGTCAGCCGTCGCCGCGATTCTGCTACCGGAACGAGTACAAAATAAACCTGCGATGTACGTCGCCCATAGCCGCGAGTCTTCTACGGGGATGGGTACGAAATAAATCTGTGATGTACGTCGCCGTGATTCTGCTATGGGGATGAGTACAAAATAAATCTACGATGTACGTCAGCCGTCGCCGCGACTCTGCTACGAGAATTAGTACATAATAATTCTGCGAACTACGTCGTCCTTCGCGAGAAAATAAAAAAATTATGATTATGGGAGAAATCCTCATTACGCCTAACTTCCGTTTTCGAAATTTTGGAAGGCGAAAAACTTGCATCTATGATAGGGAGTGTGCAAGATGGTTTTAATAGGGTTCTAGGGATATCATTTTTGTCTGCAGGACCAAAATAAATCTGCGACGTACGTCGCCTGTCGCCGTTATTCTGCTACGAGGCCGGAGGAGGATAACAGGATCGCACTCTGTTTTCCAACACAGACCACAGGGGCTCAAAGATGTTTAAGTCCGGTGATTTGGCAGGCCAGGGAAAAGGTGTGCAACTTCATCCTCATGTTCCTCAAACCATGATTGAACAGTTCAACTTCTGTGAATCGGGGCATTATCATTTTGAAAGGTGCAATCTCCTTACAGAAACAATGCCTGCACCATTGAATGCACATGGTCAGCCAAAAAGGACATAGTCACCGCTAGTGATCCATCCGTGTAAGGTGATAATGGGACCTGCTACAAACCACGAGATCATGGCCCAAACCATTACGGAACCGCCCCCATGCTTTACCGTAGGAAGGAGACAGTCTGGGTTGTAGGCTTCTGCTGAGGTTCTCCACACGTAAACCCATCCTGTGGTGAGGAATAGTGAGAAACTTGATTTATCGGAAAACAAGACGTGTTTCCATTGATCCGCAGTCCACGTTTTATGTTACTGGCACCACTGTAGTCTTCGTTTTATATTCACCTGTGACACCAGGGGTTTTGCAATCGCAGCTCTGCCGTAAATATTGTGCTTATGCAATTTCCTTCGCCCAGTATAGGTCGACATTGGGTTTTGGAGATGTGCATTAAGCTCAGCAGTCACTTTCGGCACCGTGGTCTTCCTTCTTGCAGTCACAATCTTCTTTAATGTCCTCCTGTCTCTCGCAGTGAGTTTGGTTTTCCTTCCACAGTTGTGTCTCGCAGATGATGTTGTGCCATGAACATTGTATGCTGTCATGACCTTTGATACGGTACCTCTCGATACCCCCAATACCTGTGCCACTGTGGTTACCGACGCACCAACCAGATGAGCTCCTACAATCTGCCTTCTTTGGAACTCAGACAGGTCACTCATTGTGCCTTCACCTGGAATGAAATTATGCAAACACCGATTTACAATGCAATCACACAGACCCTTGAGATTATAAGCAACACTTTTTACAAAAATTGTAGCTACATGTTCGTTTTACTCAAAAAGCAGCACATACCATTTAAGTCACTGTTTTCAGCGAGGTGTTTCCATTATTTAGGATAACCCCTGTATTTCAAGAGCATAACAGTTCTGCTTCCGCTGACTGCTAGATAGTGTGCTTTTGACCACTACAGGCCCCGCACGGGGATAACTGGTTTTCCAGTTATTTGGGGAGCGGCGCCCCCATGGCCCGAGCTGACCTTGTGACGGATCATTTTGTCATTTCGTCTTGAACGATTACATCACCGAAGGGACAGCTGTTCATCCAGCTGATGGGGATGGCGTCCCCACGGCCCGAGCCAACATGTACTATATGTGATGATTTTCACATTTTTTATGTTTTTTCACTTTACATGAACCCGCCTCAGTTGTAGGTTGCTGAGGTTGTGATTATGCGCCAGCTCAGGATTTTAGTTTCTCGTTTTCTTTCCTGTCTTCTCCATTTCATGTTTCTTTCTTTGTTTTTCCGAGCTGGTTAGCTAGACCTACCTGCACGTTTGCCGTGTGTGGTGACCTGTAAGGTGGAAAAGGGGATGCTGGAGGCTGAGGTTTCTGGAGGCCTGGGTGTTGTTGTCGCCAGTTGCCAACACTCCTCTTTGCCCCCTGCTTCACCCTAAACGGGCGGCTGGGAACTAACCCACTCCTAGTCAATGAGGTCTATGGCCGAGTGGAGCCCAGACCTCTAACGGCTTGTCGTCTCGTACGACAGGGTGAGTCTGGGGATAGGGTGGGCATGCCAAAGGGGTGTTCCCCAAGCATGGGAAAGTCCGGGTGCTCGCCGAGCGCATGTCTGCCCTATCAACTTGCTATATCCGCTTGCTATCCCTAGAGCCGTGTCCTGCGTCCACTTGGGCTTGCGGACCTCCGGTTCTCCCTTGTTGGGCTCGATTGTGGGTGGGGAAGTTGGCGGATGAATCCTTTAAATTTTATATGGCTCTCAATGAAATTTCCCATGAACCTAAAACTAAATGAGGTATGGAGGAAGGCTCAGGTCCTTCCGCCAAAAAATTTGTCGCATATGTTTCCAATGCTAGATTCTTTTTGTGCACTCATTGGACCCTTCAAAGCCTTCGAGTGCCAAAAGTCCATTTTGGATCCACAAAGCGCTGCAATCAATTGCAAGCTCTCCTAAGAGCGTCAAGAAGCTCCAGTCTGGAGATCTTCTTGTTGAGATGTCTACTGTGGCCTACAGTTCCACACTTATCAACACCAGCATGCTGCTCGAGATGCCTGTCAAAATAACACCACACGGTTACCTAAATTCATCTCGAGGTGTTGTCTCCTCTTGGGATCTTATTGATTGCTCTGAGGATGAACTTCTCGAAGAACTGAGGAGCCAACATGTTACGGGTGTGCGACGCATTTCTTTTAGGAGGAATGGGCAGTTTGTTCCATCCTGGAACATTATCTTGACTTTCAACTGCCCTTCCCTGCCTACATCCATCAAGGCAGGGTATCTCCACCTCGAGGTACGCCCGTACATTCCCAACCCGTTGAGATGTTTTAGGTGCCAGTCGTACGGCCACTCTCAGCAATCATGTAGGAGTTCTCCTAGGTGTGGACGCTGTGGTGCCACAGAGCATCTCCTCTCAGAATGTGTGGCCGAGGCCGAGTTTTGTGTGAACTGCAAGGGTTCACACCCAGCATCAGCCAAAGATTGTCCCAAGTGGAAGGAGGAGAAGGAAATCCAAAGGCTCAAAACGGTGGAAAATATTTCCTATCCTGAGGCCAGAAGAAGAGTGGTTCCCGTTACATCTGATCGGCGATCATACGCTTCAGTGGTGGTTGCCAAATCTACGGTTGCCATTCAGACCGACGTTCAGATCTCCCCTAAATGTCCATTCAATATGGAGGAAATCATCGCAGCCGGACTGGAGGCACTCCAGTCGCGAGCTAGGAGTCTGAAAGCGGCACCCGCCACTTCACCGAAGCAGACTCACTCCAACACCAGCAAGGGAACTCAGGCCACTTCTTCTGGCAAAAACGCCAACACTAACACCAACACCAAGGTCAAGGATAAGAAGAGCATTTCTTCTCCTTCAAAGTCTCAGCCAAACAATCAACGGCGAGCAAATCCCGCCAAGACACTTGGGACAAAGCATTCACCAATCTTCGCCCCTGGTCACACACCACCAAATCTGGGGGAACGCTCACCAGAGAAAATGGAGGCTGACCAAGTTTAACCATTTCCTTTTTCATTTCATTTTTACCCATGGGTTCAATAATTCAGTGGAACTGCCGAGGTTTTCGCACCAGTTTTGATGACGTGAAACATCTGCTTTATTTGTACTCTCCGGTGTGCCTTTGTCTTCAGGAGACAAAGCTTAAACCATCGGACCTGCTTTCAGTTCGAGGCTACAGTGCATTTCGGACAGACCACTCGTCTGGAAATATAGCCTGTGGGGGTGTCGCTATTCTCGTCCCTCACAGGGTTCCGGTATCTTCCATCGCGGTTTCCACAACTGTGCAGGCCGTGGCGGTTCGTATTTCTATGCCTGTGCCTCTTACTGTTTGCAGTGTTTATCTACCACCGGATGAGGATGTTAGCGTCTCTGTTCTGGAGAGCTTGATTGATCAGCTGCCCTCACCCTTCCTTCTTTTGGGTGACTTTAATGCTCATCATCCTTTGTGAGGTAGTGTCAGCGCCAGCGCTAGAGGTCGTCGCATAGAGTCTCTTCTGTGCTCGGCCTCTGTGTGCCTTTTAAACACCGGTGCTGACACTTACTTCCATGAGCCGACAAGATCTTTCAGTGCGATCGATTTGACCTTGGGTTCACCATCGATCATTGCTGACTGGTCGTGGACGGTGTGTAAGGATCTCCACGGGAGCGACCACTTCCCAATCGTCCTCTGGCACCATGCAAACGTGCCATATTCTGCCTCCCGCCCACCTCGATGGAGGATGGATTGTGCCAGATGGGAGGTCTTCACATCGTCCGCGGTGATATCTTCTGAAATGGTGACCCAAGAGTCAATCGACGCAGCTGTACTTAAAGTCACAACTTGTATTCTTGAGGCAGCTGATCTTTCAATTCGTAAAACATCTACGAAGCTCCCCAGAATTCCGAAACCTTGGTGGAACCCTAAATGCGCAGCGGCTAGGAGAGCTCAACACAAGGCCTGGTCTACTTTTCGGCGTTATCCAACCGAGGCTAATCTCGTTGCTTTCAAACGTGCTAAATCCTATGCTCGGTTGGTGCGTCGACGTAGCAAGAGGGAGTCTTGGATCCAGTATGTATCATCTCTTACCTCACGTGCCAATTCGAAAACTGTGTGGGAAAGGATTCGTAAGATCCGGGGTACCTACAGTTCACACCAGATTGCCATTCTCGAGAGTAACGGCTGCACATATGCTGACGTCGGGGAGATTGCAGATTGTTTGGGGGAGGCGTTTGCCTCCGTTTCGAGTGATCTGGCGTATCCGGCCTCCTTTCATAGGTTTCAATCCTCCGCGGAACGCCAGAGAATCTCTTTTGTGCCGTATACCGACACTGGTTATAACTCCCCCTTCAGCATGTGTGAACTTCGGGTGGCTCTGCATCGGTCCGGGGCTACTTCTGTCGGTCCCGATGACATCCACTACGACATGCTCCGTCATCTCTCCCAGTCGTCTCTCGAGAACCTTTTAATGTTATACAACCGCATCTGGTTAGAACACAGTTTCCTGGAGTCTTGGCGAAAGGCTTTTGTTCTACCTTTTCCGAAGCCTGGCAAGGATCCTAAGTCTCCCTCTAGTTATCGCCCAATTGCTCTCACTAGCTGTCTGTGTAAAGTTCTCGAACGCATGGTTAACTCACGATTAATTCATTTTTTAGAACATCATCAATTACTTTCACCATCACAAAGCAGTTTTCGGCGTCATCGTTCACCTCACGATCATCTCCTGCACCTTGAGACATCTGTGCGCGAGGCGTTCGTGCGTAGGCAGCACCTGGTTTCTGTATTCTTTGACATCGAGAAAGCCTATGATCGTGCGTGGCGGCACGGGATTATCCGTGACCTCCACGCATACGGATTGCGAGGGAATCTTCCGACCTTTATTGTAAATTTTCTTCGCAATCGGGTGTTCCAGGTGCGCCTGGGTACGACGCTATCTGCAACATTCCATCAAGAACAAGGTGTTCCTCAAGGTTGCATTTTATCTGTCACATTGTTCATCCTTCGCATTAATTGTCTCCTCACAAATCTTCCTCCTGCGGTTTCGGCTACTGTGTATGTCGATGACTTGCACATCTTCTGCTCGTCATCGAGCATGCGTTTCATTGAAAGGCAGTTGCAGTCTAGTATTAATCAGATTTTTAAAGCGGCGAATAGCAATGGTTTCGTTCTTTCTCCCGACAAGACAGCGTGTGTTCATTTCTGCCGGAGGCGTGGCCTCCATCCTGACCCCGAGCTGTATTTGGACCGTGCAGCCATTCCAGTTTTGCCGGAGACCAAGTTCCTTGGACTGACCGTCGACCGTGTGCTTACGTTCCGTGTGCACGTTCGGCGGCTCAAGATTTCCTGTCTGCATGCTCTTTCTATTCTAAAAATCCTTTTGAGAGTTTCGTGGGGCGCAGACAGGATCTCTTTGTTTCGCATTTACCACTCCTTATTTCGGTCGAAACTGGATTACGGCTGTATCGTGTATGGCTTGGCTCGTACTTCCGTTCTCCGGCCTTTGGACGCTGTTCATCATCAGGCGCTGCGTCTTTGTACGGGAGCATTTCAAACATCTCCGATTCCCAGCCTTTACGCTGATGCGAACGAACCATCGCTTGAATTACGCCGTCTGCAGCTGTCTGTCCACTTTTACTTAAAACTTCGGTCTCTTCCAGACCATCCTTTGTACGGTGCAGTTTTCCATCCTCAGCATGCTCGTTTATTTGCGAACTGGCCCTCGTGCGTTCCAACCTTCGGTCTTCGTATGGCGGCCGTAGCTCGTGATGCAGGGCTCGACTTGTCGCTTGTTGCAGCGACCAGGGGCTATGGGGATCCTCCATGGCACCCACTTGGTGTCATGGTTGATACCACCTTTACGTCTTTCGACAAATCCTCAACCCCTGCGTCAGTGTACCAGCTGCTCTTCGCTGAGCACCGTGCCCTCAAAACTGAATACACTCCCATTTTCACTGATGGCTCCAAGATTCATGGAGTCGTTGGATCCACAGCTGTCTGTGTTGATGACGTGTCAGTAGCGCGGATCCCAGCTGAGGCCACGGTGTTTTCGGCGGAGATGCATGCTGTGTATCTTGCACTTCTTCATGTTCAGTCGAGTTCTCATCATAGTGCTATGGTCTATACGGATTCCTTAAGTGTCCTGCAGTCTTTGTCATCGCTGGACTATTGTAATCATCCTTTTCTTTTGAACGTACGAGGGCTTCTTCGTTCCTTGCTCGAGGCCGGTGTCCAGATTCAATTCATCTGGATTCCTGGGCATGTTGGAATCTCGGGTAACGAGTGTGCTGATGCGGCCGCTAGATCTGCTTCCTCTTTGGTCGTCACACCCTTGCCACTCTTTCATCGCGATTTTCGATTTCTTGTTCGTGATCATATCAAACGAACGTGGCAGGGTCTGTGGGACCAACAGGTGGAAAATAAACTGCATCGTATAAAACCTATTCTTGAAATCTGGAACTCCTCATCTCGTCGGAACCGAAGGGAGGAAGTGGTGCTTGCGCGTCTCCGCATTGGGCATTGTCGTTTCACTCACCGCTTTTTGCTGTGTGGCGACACTGCGCCGATGTGTGAGACGTACAACTGCCGACTCACCGTCACTCATCTTTTGTGTACCTGTGTTCGTTTTCGTGATGTACGTTTTCATTTCTTTCATTCTCATTTGTTGAACGAGGACGCCGCTACACTGCAGCGGCTCCTCAATGACCACTGCAATACTGTTGTTGTTTTTTCATTTTTTAAACAAATTGACTATTGTAAAAGTATCTAGATTTTAGCCCTATCATCATACTCATTTTTCAGTTTTACTGAATCAGCTAGATTTTAATCTTTGTATCATGTTTTTAGTACTGTTTGTGTCATTATCTTTTTTAGCCCTTTCATCGTTCTCATTCTTCAGTTTTATTTGATCAGCCATATTTTAAGCTTCATCGCACGTTTTTAATACTGTTTGTTTGTCTGTCTGTCTTGTAGTTTTTACCGTATTCATTTCCATCTTTCACTTTTACCGCTTCATCCTGTTTTTAGCCTTGTGTACGTGTTTTATTGATTTTGTTCTCTTTTGATGTCTTTTGTTCGGCGCTCTTTGGCCAACCATGGCCCTTGCGCCAATAAAATCAGTGAACCAACCAACCAACCACTACAGGTGTGTGGCATGTGTGTTAACTTAAATAACTTACTAAAAAGAGTAACAAACAGTGTTTTGTGTTTTTCTTTACTTTTGTAAGACCCCTGCCAAGATGCCACTTAAAGATCTAATGTTGGCTTTAAATAAAATTGCCTTACTTGGAGTCAACCGCTAGCTAATAAAATTGTCTTTATCAAGAGCCAACTGCTTAACACCAGTCATCACCAGCTAATGGAAATAACTAGAGTTCCACAATCAAATGTGTGATAAGCCAGTAAGACATTGTGCAGACAACTGGGAAAATTCCAAAGATGGAAGCTAGAAGGCTTCCGTTTTTGCACTGGTGAACAGAAAGCGCACTCCCTACAGCAGGGTAACACTCGGCCTCATACCGCATAAACGACCTGGGCAAAACTCCAGGAACTTAAGGGCATCGAACTGATGCCACACCCAGCATACAGTCCGGACCTTGTCCTGTCTGATTATTACCTGTTCCAGTCCATGGCCCACTTCCTTCGCAGGTGGCACTTCAACAACCAGGAGGAGGTGGCAGATGGGTTGAAGGAGTTCTTCGCCTTGAAGGACAAAAACTGGTACCGCCGTGGAATGGAAGAACTGGCAGACAGATGGCTAAAGATGGTGCAACACGACGGCCTGTACTTCGAATGCTAGTCAGCTTTCATCATAAAGGTACATATGAAGACATAAAGTGATCCAAATATTGCAAAACGTTTGACTCACCCTCTGTATAACTGGATGGGGTGTGCATGTCAATGGTCTGATGTTGAACATTAAATCAGAAGAGTAAGCTAAAAAGCTTGGTCACATGAGTTTTAAAGCAACAGGTGTTTTAAAGCAACAGGCATGAAATTAAATTTAAGAAAGCACATGGTGAGCAGGACATTGCTTAATTTGTGAGCGATGAACAATAGAAATCCACTAAACTGCCTGATTTGCTTCAGAAATTTAGTGCAGATGATATCTACAATGCTGATAAAACTGGTCAACTATACTGCAGAGTTCGAATTACCCAGTGGTCTGCTGGCCATTGGCCAGTAAAACTTCCGCCGGACCACATAACTTTTGATTTTTTATTGGCCCAGATGGCCAGTATGAATTTCTATTTATTTTACTTTGCTGTATGGTTTTCTTTTTAGGCTGCAAACTAGTGACAGGTTCATGAAATCCTATTGGATAACAGCTATTCTTTTTGTCCCTCATGATTTGTAAAGAGTGGGAGAAACAACAAATACAGAAAGGCAGTTTCCTAGTCCTTGTCTTGTAATGGCAACAGCCTTTTTTTTTTTTTTTTTTTTACCTCCGTCCCCACCATTCATAATGAACAGAAATAAGCACAATAAATACCTTACTCCTCTTTAGATGCGCCCACCCTAATGAATGCAGCAGTTACTGATCCCAGACTTTGTTTCTGTCTCAATAAAACACTTAACGGAGGATATCAATTGGGTGTGTAAAGGAAATTTTGTCAAAGAGCAATTCACATGAAACAGTGTTCAATAAGGGAGTAAAACTGACTTTATGGGAGAGTAGGAGGGATGAGCAGTAAGACTAAAATAAGAAAACGAAGCTAAACCCTGAACAATAGAACATATAAAAAAAGGTTGCTGATGTATGTGAATTTTTGTAACTTTGAAATCTCCTCATTCCCTTCTTACTTAAGAACAGATTGGGAATGCACTGTTACTCAGCTTTATCACCGATGTATCAGAACCTTATTCCGGAAACATTCTTTGTTCTGTGTGTAGCGCTTTCAAATACTACAGATAATTCCATTGAAATGATACTTTATTTTCTGCATATCCTGTAAATGTCTAAGGTTTTTTTGTTTGCTTTTTTATGGACCAGTGGGTATTTTAGTGGACCAGTGGTTTGCATATTCTAGTGGTCCGCTGGGCCAGTAAAACATTTATTTCTAATTCTAACACTGTACTGTGTCGCACCGAACAGCTCTCTGAGTTAAAAGCATGCAATGTCGGGTTCAAAAATGAAGCAGTGGATTGTGTAACTATGTAGTGCTGGTCCAACATGTCAGGAAATGATAAAAGGAAACAGTTAGTTATTGGGAAAAGCACTAAGCCTCAATGCTTTAAAGGGCTTAGAATTGACAGTGTGCCAGTTCTGTATTATGTCAACAAGAAGGCATAGATGACTTCTGATGTTTTTCAGAAATATCTAAGGAGTTGGGACATGGAATTGCAACAGAAGTCAAGAAAAATTCTGCTGCTTCTGGAAACTGTGCAGCACACCCTTACTAGATTATTGAAAAATATTCAACTGGAATTTCTTCCTGCTAATACCACAGCCTTGGTTCAATCACTGGGCATGGGCATCATAAAAAATTTGAAGACATTGCATCACATGGAAGGTTCGTGCATTACATTCTTGAAGAGAAAAAGAAAATCTACTGACATCTTCCCCAGCCAAAGGAATCAGTGCAAAGGTTACTGTTTCGCAAGCAGTGCAATTTGTCAAATGACAGCTGGCGAGAAGTAAGCAGCAAAACGATTCAAAACTTTTTTACTCACTGTGGATTTCAAAATTCTGGCCAGAAGATGCCAGATACAACCAATACTGAAAAAAATAATTTTGGAACAGCAACAAGTTAGAAATTATAAAGAGTTTTCATTCATTGAAAATAATTCTTCAGTGTCCTAATATAAAAGAAGACGAGGAAAATGTTGAAGATGATGCACCTGAACATGAGTAACAAACCAAGAAGTCAGGAAATTTATTTCTGAATTACAACACTACTTTATGCAAGAAGGTAATGGACACGGTAATTTATCTGCACTAGATATCTGTGCTACTTTTGTTCATTTGCAGTGTATAATGAGAACACGTCAGGGTACCTTCAATAAATTCCTACAAAATATAAAGTTTAGGGACTACATGCTTGTGTGATGGATACTGTGTATATTTACATTTTTACATTAAGATCATTTTTAGTGCAAATTATTTTTTAATATTTGTACCGAAATTCAATTTAATACATATGTACATGTGAACTTTGTTGTTCACTAAATGGTAGTTTGTCTTTTGTTTCAAACCCTTTGCATAGATGGAAACTCTGTAAATATTACGTATTTCTCCCCGGGATTATGGATGACTGACTAAAAATTACAGATATTCAGATTTTCGCTGTTATTAGGAATGTTTTGCTGGTTTTATAATTAATCAATGCAAAATCCTCTGAACAACATTCATGATGCAGCTCCTTGTTTCTTTTTTTCCCCCAAAGAGGAGGAATGTGTTTTTCTTGATTGAAAGTTAAGTGGAAAGAAAGCATGGCACAGGGCCGGGATTATGTTGGGCAGGTCAGTAACCCTACGGGCATTGCTTACGTTACCTGCCATCAGTCAAATGCAAGTAAACCGCACGCTGCCAAGATGAGTACAAGAGATAAGAACCTGGCGGGAGGTGGAGGGGGTCATGACCTTCACTCTGGTTTTGTTTATATATCTTCATGCTCTCCGCTCCACTGAAGCAGTGTGATGGCGGCCTGAGAGACAAGGTAACTTGGCACTACGAAACTGGTTTTGGGGTGAAAGAGTGTTTCGTGTTCCATTTGTGCGGCGAGAGTTTTATATGCTGCAGAAAGATCTTTGTCTTTTAGTTTCGTCTCTGGGGCTACATGTTAGAAATCCTTGCTGCTTTCTCTGTTTTATCTGCGGAAGAGAAATTGTGCTTGGAGGGTTTTGTATGCTGCAGAAAGATCTTTGTCTTTAAGTTTTATTTTGATGCTACACATTAGAAATCCTTGCTGTTTGAAGTTTGCCTTTTTGGCGGTTTCTACTCCCCATTATGATTAAACAACACTCTTGATTGTGTTTCCAAGGAGAAATACGGAAACTACCTGCTGTTACTCAAAATTTTTGCAGTGAGTATAAAGTGGAATGTCCATACTTGGATGTGTCAGCTGTTTCCAAAAAAGCATGCATTTTTTACTGTTTGCAACTGCAATTTTTCAATTGTGCATGGTGAGCATGACGATTGTCAACTGCATGTACTGTGCAAAAAACGCAAATCATATAGTGAGCTTAAAAAACGAGCAAAACCGCTGACTTCATTTTTTTGTGTCACTTGATGTTGACTCCAGTGTTACCTAGGCTAAAATGTTATTCATAAGGTTTTTAGTGGAACACAATGTACCTGTTTCAACAGCAGACCATGGTAGACCATTGTTTCAGCAAATGTTTCCAGACTCCAATATCGCAAAGAAATATGGATGTGGGAGAGCAAAAACAAATTCAATTCTGAAATCCATATCAGGATTAGCTTGATTTGAGAGATTCAGTATTTTCCTTTTCAACAGATGGAAGTAATGATAAAAATGGCACAAAACTGTATCCTTTAGTTGTCATATTTCCACAAAGATAAAGAGGAAATAGTAACTTTGCTGCTTTCACTTTTCGCATTAGCTGACAGTACAGGTTAAGGGGTATTCTCTGTTATTGACAAAGAATTCAAGACTAGGAGCTTTAAATGGGAAAACTGTTGCCTTTGGCTGCAATAATGCCACTACAATAATTAGGCAGTGTCAAAGGGGTATCTGCTTATTAAGAATAAACAACCAAATGTGTTGGCACATGAGGTGCTTGTCACCTCATTCATTTGGTAACACAAAAAGCTTCACCACATTTGAAATCATTTAATATTGAATTTCTTAGATAAAAGTTCCAAGAGAAAGAAACATCTGACCCTGTGCCAAGCCATTTGTGAGCAAAAACCTCACACAATTTTGAATCACATTAGCACAAGATGGTTGTCATTGTTGGGTGCTATTAATTGTTTTCTTGAACAGTGGGATGCAATACAGATGTTCTTTGGCATTTCTGTGGATGTTGATGAACTTCCAAAGGAGCAGGCAATTTCACTGGTTCCAATGAAGGGAGAGAGCCAGTGCCGTAAGACAAACACAACATCCATGCCTCAATTCACGGCCATTTCATGGAGTTGCACGAAAGCCTTGGCAATTCCTTAACGAAGTGGTACTGCATGCTCTTAAGTAATACCATGCCAGTGTTTGTTCTGGTTAATGTGTTGTCGCCCAAGGAAGCTCCATGCATCCATATTTTAAGAAGGCAACTTTTGCAGTTACTTATTGATATCATGGCCAGGTTTGTGAAGCCTTCTGCAGTTTCAAAGCATGCTACTTCCCCAACTGAAATAGAATTTCTAAATTGGAACAAGCAAAAAGATGATGTGGATTTGATCATTGGTGCCAAAACAAGATTGCTCTTAAATGACAAAGAAACAAAATTTGTCAGTGATACAAGTGCAGCATACAGAGTGGAAGAAATATACTTCTCATAATACGTGGCTGATAATTAACATGATAATTAACACAGCAATCAGACAACGCTGAATTGACTGTAATTACTGTTTTACACATGATTTCACGTGTGAAACAGTAATTACAGTCAATTCAGTGATGTCTGGTTGCTGTGTGAATTATCACAAGTGCAGCAGTTTTACTGGGAGGTTCGTAACTTTTACAGTACTTCATGTGACTATATTGTGAAATTTTCATGAAAAGTCAATTCCTGCTGCATGCAGAAGTTGCTGATATAGGAATTAGGAAGGAAGCTTCCATTTCTTCAGTAATGTACTTTGCAAATATTTTCCCAGCTGTTGGAATTGGAGTTTGCCTTATACCAAGCTGATGCATTGGAAGAAGGTGTTTTGAATAGCCCTAGAATTGATACTGCATGGTCAAACTTTCAAAAATGACTGGTTGCAAGTGGTGCTAAAAAGTATGAAGTTTTGCCACGCCTGATGTATGTTATTCTTGTTGTGTTACACAGTAATGCAACTGCAGAAATAATTTTTAGCATTTTCCATAAAAATCAGAGTTTAGGCCAAACTTAGCCACCAAAACTTTAGAGATGTTGTTAGCCTTAAAAGTGAAGATGGCATCATTTTCAGAGGTTTGCCATTCTGCTGCATTTTCAGAAAAAGAATTGGCTGCTGAAAAGCATGCCACAGTGGCAGCATTGAAAGGCAGCCAACTAGTTTAGAGAAGTTTGGCTTAAAGGCTTGTGAATATGTATAGAATTTTGAAATAGAATGTGTAAATATGTACGTAGGAAAAGTTGCCATTTATAAACTATCAGCATACAAGGACATAATTTTTGATTAGTATTGAAGTGAAAGAAACCATTTGTAAGACAAAGTGAAACTGAAGCTCCATGCAAAACTGGCAGGTAAACCTAAAATTATTATATTTTTAGTTTCTTTTCCATCATACTGGTAACATCACATACGGATATTGGGGGAAAAGAGGGTTTTGTGAAATTGGTTTTTCCTTTTATAAGTATATACTAATTTCTAACCCACACCCCTAATTTTGAAGAAGAAACTTATAGACAATAAAGTTAACTTACTTTATTGGAAGAAGAAAAAGACATTTACAGGAGTAAGAGTAGGCAAAAGGTAATCATTGGATGACATGTTCCACAGTATGACCATCCGCTGTCACGACATGGGTAATATGTGCTTCAAAGTGCTGCAATACCGATGGGAAGATGTTCGATGGGATCCGTGCAATATCCTGTTGGATGGCATGTTGGAGTTCAGGCAGTGTTTGCAGGTTGTCCTGGTACACCCGATCTTTCAGATAGCCCCACAAGAAGAATTCGAGCGGCGTTAAATCGGGGCTGTACGGAGGCAAGAGAGACCGCTGAAAAACGTTGGGGGAATGGCCTGGCGATGACCCGTGGGCCATACTGCTGGTGAAGCAAATCAAGAACAGAATTTGTGGAGTGTGGCGGTGCTCCGTCCAGTTAAAACGTGCGGTTGTGAATGCAGTTTTTCTGGACTGCAGTGGGGAAAAAACTATTCTGCAAAAGGTTACTGTAGGCGGCGGTAACTGTGGGCTCAGGAAAAAATGGCTCAATGAGGCCATCACCACTCATTGCACACCAAACGGTTAGCTTCAGCGGATGGAGAGGGTTCACAACATAGACCGCCGGCTTCTCGCTTCCCCAGATGCGGTAATTTTGCCGATTAGTGTAGCCATCCTACCAAAAGTTGCCCTCATCGCTGAAGACAATGCTCTTCACATCAAAGCTAATCGATCAGTGAACACATTTCATTCGCAAACTCATAATGCTGCTGTATGGCTGTTGTGCTCAAAGGCTGATGCACCTGGATTTTGTAGGGAAACATGTCCAAATCCGGTGTCACAATGCGCCATGCGGACGCTGGGCTAACGTCTAGTTGCTGCGCAAGTCTTCGTGTTGACGTACTGGCTTCTTCATGCAGGAGTT
Source organism: Macrothele yani (assembly GCA_039090855.1). NCBI lineage: Eukaryota > Metazoa > Arthropoda > Arachnida > Araneae > Macrothelidae > Macrothele > Macrothele yani. Next base: position 81,066,475 of record CM077012.1, read on the forward strand.
CTCGTGTGGCTTTAATGTTTTCCGCCGTCCGCGCTGTTCTTCTCTTCGTCGCCATGCTTGCCACATCATCTGTGACACTGCCGGTGTGTTTGAATTTCACTACCGATTTCGTCAGGTATGCACGGATGGCTTATGAGGATTCTTAAACGCTGTACCCCACTTTCATAACACCTTTGTGGTGTTTCCGCCCTCCGCATACCCATTTTTCACCAAAGAAACTCTTTCTTCCGTAGTATATTGCTGCAAGTCTGAAATCACATGTCCACCATCCCACTATTTCCTCACGAATGCCTGCCGCCTGCTGATTGATGTCTCAGACTTACAGCACCATTTCATTATTCTTTAACAATTTATTCCACAGGAAAGTTGCCACTACCCAGTGAAACAGCCGGTACATTCTCCACCTTTCAAACCTATACTGATTGCTGTGGTGTTGAATGACAAACTGAATTCTTTCAATCGAATTCCAGCCTTGAATCAATTGTAATACTGCAGCTGCTTGTACTATTCCAGTCCCATTTGAGAGTTTTGGAGCACCCAGAAGTTTCATAATGCCATCCACAGACACAAGTACTACTAGGCGATCAGTAGTCTCCTTGTTGGTCAGAGCAGGGAACATTTTCCCATCCCAGTGTACAGTTAGTGGTATATTGGGAGCAAATGAAGTTTGCATTTCTGCTGCTATGGCCTCTCTGTGCTTTCTCCAGGCCCATCTGATGGACTCTTTGTTGAGAGCAATTTTTTCAAGCTTTACACTCAATGATTGAGCAGTGGCGGCTAGGACACACATAGCTTTCCTATCACTTATTTTGCCTCGGTCTAATGCAGATGTTAACTCGGGACTGACAATGTTGGAAGGATGGAGCTTTTTAGTTGTTTTTTTTACAGGTAGAATAACTTGCTGTAGGTATAACTGTTTCGTCATTTGAGTCACTGTTACTTTCGGTACTGCTGCTCAAATCTAGAATCATTGATGAGGGCTCTGACCAGTGTTTCTTTCAGGACTTTTTGGCTGGGGGGGGGCAAATGGAACCTTATAAGGGGGCAAGTTTCCATTTGCTATATATACCGGGTGATCCAAAAGTCTTGCACATTTTACATTTTGAAAACGTAATAACTCGCGGAGTTTTGTGAGTAGGACAATGCGGTTTGCGTAGAAATGATAAGAATGACATTGGATTTTTTATGAAATCACATAAATTTTTACTCATTTTACTTACATTTTTCATCGCCAGATGGCGCAGCAACCACAGGTTGGAAGTGTCGAGAAAAATAGACACCTCATTATACGAGGTGTTCAATGTGATGGCCGTCCTGTTCCAGCACTAACTGCAGACGAGAGAAAACACCATGGACGGCATTGAAGAGCATGTCCGGTGGTATAGCTGTCATATGGTGTCGAATGGCATCTTTCAGCATGGCCAACGAAGTGGGGCGACATCTGTACACTTGTGATTTTAGGTAACCCGAGAGCCAGAAATCGCAGGGTATCAGGTCTGGTGACCGAGCAGGCCAGGCCTTTGGAAAGTGTCGGCTCAGCACACGTTTTGCGCCAAACGTCTCTTGCAGCAGTTGCTTAACGGAATGTGCGATGTGGGGTGGTGCTCCATTTTATACCCACTATCCCAGACCTGTTCGCCTATGGCGCCATCTGGCGATGAAAAATGTAAGTAAAATGAGCAAAAATTTATGTGATTTCATAAAAAAACCGATGTCATTCTGATCATTTCTACGCAAACCGCGTTGCCCTACTCTCAAAACTCCGTGAGTTATTACGTTTTCAAAATGTGCAAGACTTTTGGATCACCCGGTATATAATTTTAACTACTATATTTATATATATGGAAGTAATTACTATATATCTAGCACAGGGGTGCATTTAGAAGCCCCCTCCCATGGAAAATGCTTCATTTTTTTGTTTTTGGTTAAAATGTGACTTACATTAGAAAAAATGCCTTAATTTAATAAAAATGTATCAACTTACATTAGAAAAAAATACTTCAATTTTTCTTCAATTTTTCATTAGCTTTAATTTTGTTACAGATGGTGGATTTCAAAAACTTTCTTTTTTGTCCCCCTCCCCAAAGAAAAATTCTTGTGCATACCTAATATAGTAATTACTTCTTCAAACATCAGAAATAACAAACTGTTTTCAGCTAAAGAAGGGAAGGGGAGGTTCTGCAGGCTTGAAATTTTTATCTGTTAAAATGCATTCAACGTACTCTTGTTCCTGAATCACGATTCCCAGACAATTAGGTATGATTAGTCTACTTATTATATTTTGAAGAATACCATGCGTCATAATACACTTTTTAATAAAATAAACTATAACTAGTATCATTTGAACAAATATTTAAAAAAATAAAATTGAAGAAATATTTGTATTATAACGAAACTTCCTTTTTCATCATAGCCTGAATTTATTAAAATTTGGCTCAGCAACCTAAAATGTCTCTCGGGGGGGGTCCGTTTCCGGGAGGGCTTCGTCCCCCTGGATGTATGCCTGAAAGAAACACTGGCTCTGACTTACATTCTAATCTGTCAGCTTTCTTCCTTTTTTAAGTTTCATTTAAATTCATTCTATCCCTGCACCTTTCCTCTAGCTTAGCAAGGCTTTTCCATCAACAGAACCCATATATCCTTTTCCTTTTTTTTTTTTTTTTTGCTGAGCTAATAAAAATTCCCTGTCCTCAGGCAATACTATTAGGGACATGGAATCAGCATGAGCTACATTGAACAAATCATCAAATGTGTCAACAAAAGCAGCTTGTTTTTTCTGCTGTGTCTCTGTCCTCCTGGAAGCATTCTTTTTCAGGCCTTTCCACTGGGAATGCAAGAGCTTAACTTTATTGATCATATGACACACTTATGTGGTTGGGATTCGTGCTTTATCCCAGAAAGTTATGACTTCCTGTGCAGTCTCTGTAGCCCTGTCTTGAATGGTTCGCTTCTCATTAAGATGCAAATGAAAAAAGCAGCTTAAAACTTGACGGTTTAAGGGTAACTTGTTTCCGGTTATGGACTCGCTAGCCCCCACCTACCAACCAAATGCCTCGAAGTTTCTTCGATTTATCAGTACTTGTAGTAGCTGCCATTTTTACCAGGTACTGTATTTAATTTATTTTAAGAAATAATAAATTATTAGGGTTCACCTGGCTAATATACAAGAACATTTGCTCTGCTTCATCAAACGCCGACGTGAAGAACAGACAGTTCTGTAACGAAGATTACAGCTATACGAAGTGCATAGTTAAGTCATGTGTAAAAGTATTCGTGCATATGTCTTTATTGCGTGTGCAATTGATACGATCTTTAAAAAATTATGAGGGAGGTGTTGAAAAGTCTTTAAATGTGGGAGTAAAAGAGTGGGAACCCTGATGCATTGTGCTTGTATTTTCATATGTAAATATAGCAAAAAAGTAGAACCATAAATTTGGCTAATCGGCATAACATTTTGCTGCAACTTTTGCTGTCAAAATAGCAAAATTGCTACAAGAGAAAAAGATTCAGCTAAAACACTGCACATTTTCAACAGGAGCCTCTATGAATCTGAGAACCTGACAGAAAATGAAGCTTCAGTATAAATATTAAGTAAAATCTAACACCATCAGTAACCTATGATTTTGCATTTGACCTTTGAGGAGCTAACCCTCTGAATCTCAGAAAACAGCTTAATGACACATATAATACATACATGAGGTTCTTCCATGGATTCACAAAATTCTGCTTTTTTTGTCATCATATGAGTCATTCTCGAGATCAATACAAAACTGAAGAGAATTTTTGGGTGAGATTAGTGGTTGAGAAGGGGGGGGGGGGACAGGTTGTTTTCTGTCTGAGGACAGAATTCCATCTTTCAAAACTTCCTAAAACTGATGTTAGACAGAGTGAAGATTTATCCTGTAATCATTTTTTTTTCTCTCAATGTTACCTCTGTTCAGTATTGTTGATAAATATCATTTTATTGAAGAAATGTTTGTATATCAGCTTGAAACTGTTGGCAGCAGTTTTTGAAAATGGTAGCCATATAGCTTCGTCTTGATCAACTGTATTATCCTCTTCTAATTTTGAAGCTTGAGCTCACCATGTTGCAGTTTTCTGCAACATGCTTCATCTTCAGTTAAGTTTATTATTTTCTTTCAGTTATAGAGTGCAAAAGTAAAATTTTCATGCATTTTAATGTCTTTCCCCTCCACTATCTATTTCTATTACAGAGCAAATGAGGAATTCATACATGATTTATTTAAACTTTGTATCAAATATCTTCATTTTAATTAGCCGAAGTGAAATGTTTATTCTGATGTTCTGTAAATGTAGGTGATTGTGTGCTTACAGGGCCAATTGCGTTCTTCGCAATTTGCGAAAAAATTATCATTTTGGCGATGGAAAAAAGTTTTGGCAAAAATATTAGCTATTACCTTTTTGTACTATCATAACACTTAGGTGAAAAAAAATTTAATTTCGCAAATGTTTTGGTGAAAACTTTAAAAATGCCAGAGCAACAGCTGGCTTACATAGTATTCTTTATGTAATTTATATTGCAAAATTTAATATTACACCCCTAAGATGTATACCTGTAGTCCTTGAAAAAATATCTATCAAGAAAAGAAGTCTGGATAGTATTCAAATGTTATTCGTTAAATTAGATGCAAACTCTGCAAGATTTGTGCTACCATCATGAGGCATCAGTCGTGAGGCAAGATTTATGCTACCTGGGATGGATTTACAGGGATGCCGACAAAGCCCAGGTGTGGGGCCTCATGATGCTGGGGGACCCCCAAAATAATGAATTTTTTTTTTATTTCATAAAATAAGTTATAAAGTGAGTTGTAAATTCAGTGTTCCGGGTTTTGGAAGCATGTTTCCGCTCAAAGTATGGCATCTGCAAGCCTGCCGACTTTCATCTTTTTCCTCATTCAGTCTGCTTTAAGAAGCAATCGTAAGACTTACCATGTGAGTAAAATAGCATTTGGAAAGTTGGTTTTGTGAGATAGGCTAATTGATGTCATTCATGCTCAGTCTCTTTAGGGAAACTGACCGTTGGTGGAATCTGTTGATGTATGACAGCAGATCCAACGCTGCATTTAGCATGAACAGCAATTTAAGCAGTGACATATACTAACCGGATGAAACTTGTTAAATGTGTTTCAGTTACTACCCTTGGAAAAGTTCCGACCTCTCTTCCTTAACAAAGGCTTTCCCACATGTAACTTCCGCTGTCTCTTCCCTGCTAAATGCTCTAGGCAGGCAAACAGTAGTTGCATGCTTCTTATCAGAATTGAGCTCTGATCTAGAAGACTAATGCCTCGACAACCCCCTTCCAAATCCCTGTCTTGTCTACTGACCACAATCTCCATCACAACAGAATGTTCGAGTGGTGGACGCATCTACTGTTTTATTTTATTTTTGTTTGGGGGGGGATAAGGGGTGACATCCCCTTTCCTTGCGATCCAGCTTATCGTCTCACTTCTTGGGAGTATTGCCTTCAGGCTATGCATAATCAGCGCCATCAACAAAGGAGGTTCCTGAAAACTTTGCAGTTTTTTGTTTGTTTATTTTTTTCATCCACATGTAGTACTAGTTGTTTTATTTGTTTATAGAGTGCTGGTCATGATTTTCACCCCAACATATTTTTCTTTCGTTTTTTTTTAATATTTTATATAGAAATTGTTATGTTTACAGTACTAGATTAGCTACTTGTTTAACCCCTGAGACTGTTTCACCATTATTCGAAAATATTTTTTTATTCAACAAAGGTCGGACTTTTAGTACTGTGCCCGAAAGTGAAAACTGGAGACTAACAATGAAGTGGCATTAGAAGTCTAGCAGTCAAAACACACACACACACACGAAAGTGAGACAAGAAAATGCAAATAAGCAAAGAAACAGTTTATTATCGTATGTGCAGAAACTTGAAGATGAATCAAATGCTGAATATTCATGTAAAGCTATAATTTGAAAAACGAGCAAGGAAGCGCCTTAATTATCTGAGCATATAAAGTGTTTTGCAAGCTCCGCCTGCCACATCGAGGGGCAGTATCTGAAAAAGTGAACTCTAAAATCATGGGCGCCCATAGTTTTGTTTTCAGTAGGGGGCAAATAGAAATTGTTATTACAAGCATAAACACCACACGCAAATTTCCATTGTGCTTTCTTGTTATTCAACAATTTTTACTACATATACATTTTGAAATCTGGTGACCAGCTAAATTTTTGGCCAGACATTGGACCAGTGGAGTGGGGGAAGGTATATATAATATCACAGTCATGTATACTTCTGTCCAAAAAGTAATGCTTTACCCTCAGCCTTTAGCTTATTTCTTCCTGGGGAAAAAAAAATACAGTACTCATTTGCTTTTTTTCCCGGGGCTCGCAAATTCTTGAATTACTGTAATTTTCGTCTTATTATCCACAGACCCTGGAATTATTGTAATTTTCGTCGTATTATCCACAGACCCTGGAATTATCGTAATTTTCGTTGTATTATCCGCAGACCCTGGAATTCACACATTTTTTTTTTTTTACCTTCGTATTATCTGTGTGCCAGTGTACAGTATAATCTGTAGACCGTGACATTCAGAAAAAAAATTGATCTATAATCCACACATCACAAATGTTGATCCAGAAACAGAATTTCCAACAGAAAAGTCAGTCACATTAAGACCCAGGAGTCTCGTAAAAAGGTATCATTAAGACCCAGGAGTCCGGTTTTAAAGGTAACATTTTAAAATACATTTTTATCTCCAGACACTAATAAAGCTTAGTGGAGAGCTATCCATGGAGCACAAAATTTAATCACGCCGATGCAGTCACATTAAGACCCAGGAGTCCGAAGAAATAAGAAAAAAAAAATTATCTCATTGAATAAAGAAATTCATTTTTAAAGGTAACATTTTTAAATATATTTTTATCTTCAGGCACACATAAAGCTTAGTGGAGGGGTATCCATAGAGCACAAAATTTAATCACGCTGATGCAGCTTTAGAGTATTGCATTACACATTGCCAATGACGAAACACTGATACAGGACCAGTGGTGTACTGGAAAATCTTGGAGCCCGTGCAAAAAATATGTTTGAGGCCCTTTTGCAAAAATCTATTAGCTTTCAATTACTGAAAATTTTAAATTCCATATTATTAACTAGGTTTTATGGTTGTTCTAATAATTCAAATTCTGTGGAACTTGCAGGTATTTTTCGTAAAACCAAAATTACTATTGCATTAGACACAAATTTGCACATTGTAATTAAAATTATTGCCCTAGTTTTATAGCATTGCGAAGTACTACAAAACATACTTATAATGGTATAAAACAAGGCCAAAGTTAATCGTATCATGCAAATTTTATTCTTTTAGAGAACTAAGAACTCTTGAAATGTCTCACGATCACACATACTTAAGTGTCTAATGACATTTTCCAATTTATATGAAAATACAGAATGGAACATTAGTAAGCAAAAAAAACATAAGTGACAATTAAGAATTATATACTCTTGAATAATATAAAAAATGCATTAAATTATTTACTTTTGAATGTATAAATAACACACTTAACATAATGCCACAAAGTTTTGCACATATAAATTTTTTTCTTGACTTGGTTTTCAAATAATGACACAGGTCTCCGTTTCTTTGCCCCCTTTAGAACACAGTCTTTTAATTCATTATATTCTAAATGATGGATGCATAGTTATGTGCAAACAACTAATACATGACATCTTATTCTCATTGGTATAAAAATTCCTTTCATTCAACTGTTATTTCTTTCACATTTTCCTGTACATGTATAGGGGCTATGGCTGTGAAAATGGATCTCGAATTGTTTGGAATAGCTGCTTTCCTGTCATCCAGTTTTTAAAAACTAAAACCATGAAATGATTTTCAAATGTTTTACTTATTTAATAAAAAAAATACCCAAAATTTCTTTTCTTTTTAACACTTCATTCAAAGCTGCCGTGAAAAAATTCCTGGCTATTTCTTTAACCCGCTTCATACGCAGTTTTCAAAAAAAAAAAATTGGTAATATATTTTTTCTGAGGTTCGAGGCCCTCTTAGCCTTGAGCCCCCCCCCCCGCTTACCTCCCCTGCAATGTGAGGGTTGTGGGGCTATCAGTACTCCTTTGTGCAGAACAATTAATAGAAATATCATATATACTCACTTGTAAATTGAAAGTTTTTGGAAGAAATCCTGCTTTCGAATTTTCGAATTAGGGCAGTTGTGGCTTATGCACAGGTCAGCAAAAAGGAGGGCTGCACTTTCGTGAATTCTCCCACAGATTTTACCAATGAGTTTGTTTATGTTTTAGACTGTGGCTTTTCGTGTGTCAGTGCATGCTAGTTTTCTGACCTTTTGAAAACTATCACATAGTGACACGATCATATCCTCAGCTGTGCCCCACACTTCCAATTTAAATTCGGCAATGTAACTGAAACATTTCCTTTTCGAAGACATCAAAATAGCAATGAAGGTAAATATCAGCAGCAAAGACATTGGTCAAAAATGGCGAAGAATGAACTAAACACAAGGCACAGCGCACACACGAGATCCAGAACAAAGAACTTAGAAAGGAGCCATTCATATGCAGGTTCATGCAGCAAGCACTATGCTTACATTTTCATTGGCTGGTTGACAAAGAGAGAGCAAAAGCACACACACACACGCATGCACACACGCATGCAGTCAGCATTTTCTCTTTTTCAACAATACAAAGACAAAATGACTCCTGCTGTTCTTCCCTGATCTTTCATTAGAACACCTCTTCCCCCTTCACTTCGCTCCGCACGATCTCCCGAACTAAGAAGAAATTTCCCCAGAGAGTTCCTTTTCCAATTATACCCCTTCTCCTGCACAATTTCCCTGCGGCCGCAAAAACCTCTCCTTTTTTTTTTTTTTTTTTTTTATAAATCAGCATTTATCCGCATCGGCAGATAATCTGCGGATTATACAATTAAAATTACGGTACATGTTTTTCAGTGATGTTTTCCATGGTGGCCCAGACAATTTTTTTGGTCATCCTGGGTGAGCAGGCGACCACATTTTTCGACCCCTGCACATATACAATGCATAAATTTAAGTGAAAATCAGAAGACCCAAACCATACATGGAGATAGATAAAAGAAATTAAACCTGGGACAATAAAGAAATTTCTTTATTGTTTTTCTAAGCCTTGCATCTATTGGCTACTTTGTGACCCTTGTACCACAAAACACAGTGGTGATAACTCAATCGGTCATCAAGGAGAAAAATTACCTTCAAGAAAAAGTTCTGAAAACATTTCAGATCTTTGTCCAGCAGTAAATGACTGCTGCAGAGGATGATATATTGCATCTCATTCTTTTGCCTTTTATGCTTTTCAGTACTGTATGTATGTGCACTGTTGTCCAACAGTCAGTACAAAAATTAACTAAAAGCTGATCTTTGCAGGAAGGAAAAATCAGAGTGTGTCATATTTTTTGTAACAGAATCAAAACAAAACATTGTGGCATTATGTTAAGTATGTTTTTTATATTCCATAATAATTTAATATTTAAGTAGTTTTGTGTTTTTTGTGCTACAGTTTTTAATTGTTACTTAGTTATTTGCTTACTTATGTTGTGACAAGTGGAAAAGTCATTGGACACTGTCATACAGCAGTTGCATGTTTTGTGTGTGTAATCATGAGGCATTTCAAAAAGCAGGCCTTAGTTCTTTAAAATAATAAATTTTGCATGATGTGATTAACTTTGACGTAAGTATTTTGTAGTAATTTGTATCAGTAACCAGGGCAATAATTTTAATTACATAGCGTACACATTTGCGTTTCACGCAATAAAGTGAAATATGTGATTTTTATTTTATGAAAAATACTTGTAGGTTCCAAAGAATTTGATTTATTAAAACACCCATAAAGCCTAGTTAATATGAAAGTTAAAATTCTGAGTAATTGAAAGCTAATAGATTTTCGCAAAAGGACCTTGAAAATGTTGGGGGGGGGGGGGGTCGAGTTTTTCCGGTACGCCACTGCTTGCAACAGTAATTCAAAACACTAGTATAAAAAAAACTTTCATTCTTGCCAAGTGGGAAACTGTAGAAAGGGAATAATTTATTAGGAAGAATCAAAAGCCTAAGCTCACTTGAGCCCATGTTCTCCATGAACTTGGTGTTCTTCGATGCATAATAAACCTTTGATTGACGAACTTGCCCCTGAACTCTTTGAAGTCCTGTGAATTATGTATGGTAAAAGGATTTTTGTAGAAGCACTCTTTACTGCTAGATACATTTAATTGATGTGTTGTAGAATTTCTAGAATATAAGTATTGTTTATATATAATTTATGATTACAAAACTTGTGGTGTTGAGATAAAATAAAAATACCAACATTTACCACAATCAAAGGTTTATTATACATCGACTATGTATATGTATTAAAAGCTTTCCACATATACCAGAACTCTTCACAGCTTTTCAACGACATGACATCGACTCCATTTCTTTCAAGCGTGTGGAAACAACACACCAAAAACCACGACCGTCAGAACTCTGATGATGTCACAATGATTTGAATGTTTACGTTCCATTCGTCCTGATGATGCCGAGCCAATAGCTCTGTGAAACTATAGTTGATGTATAATAAACCTTTGATTGGCCACCCCAGTGGTGCAGTGGTCTAAGCGATGGCTTCTGATCATTTGTCCGAAAGGGGTCCGGGTTCGAATCTTGGGGAGGCATGGATGTTGTGTTCGTCTTACGGCACTGGCTCTCTCCCTTCCCTGGAACCAGTGACCCTAAATTAGGGACAGGAGACTGCTTATAGCCCATTGAGTTGCTCACGGTGGTTCTTAAACCTCCAATAAAAGAAAGAACCCCCCCCCCCCCAAAAAAAAAACTTTGATTGTGGTAAACGTTGGTATTTTTATTTTATAAGTATTGTTTCATTGTGTTTGCATTGGAACTTTATCTACTTCGATGTAAAAACAGCTGAAAAGGAAGAATAAGTGTTTTTTTTTTCCTTTTCAAGTTCCTTTAGTAGTTTCTGTGCGTGTAGAAATGTTCTTTGGCTTCACTATTGCGGGACATTATCAGAAATACAAACTGAGACTGAGTTAACTTTGCTTACTTTCATTTAGGTGATTCATAGTGCCTTTAAAACATGCATGACAGAACAGTCCTTTATATTAAGTGCATCAATGATTTTTTTTTCATTTTTAGAATTTTGGTAAATTTATGTTCTACAGTCATTATTAGTTGTTTTAATCAGAATTTTAAGAGAAATAGAAAATTTCATCATGTTAGAGGTTGTTAAATGTAAATGTTATAAAGTGAAATGAAAGGAATTTAAACGATTGTCATAAATGTATTTTAAATCTGTAGATTTTTGATGTAAAGCAAGCTGCCTTAAAAAAAATTCCTTGAGGAAACTTAGGGAAGCAATATCCAAGCAACTACAGTTATCTGAACAAAATGTAAGAATCAGCAGTGTTCAGGTAAGTTCTGTTTAGTTTACTGTACTTCTTCCAAAAAAACACAAAGTAGTCTTATATAAAAATATTTAATCAGAATTTCTTGATGACACGATGACATTTGCTGTAATGCATTCGACAAAATATTTGTAAAAATAACACGCAAACTGTGAAATATAATAGCATGCAAAGCTGTGAATTTAGGCATTGCAAACTACATGAATAAAACAGAAAGTGCAAATGCTTGTTGCAGTATTAAATGTGTTTGTATTTACTTCATGCACAAGAATTTGTTCCCAATACCTATTCATGGGTTATGTTTGTAAATGTATGTACAGTGGAACCTCAGTTATAAATTTTTCAGTTACAGTAGAGCATTGAAAATCTGAACCAAATTGGGACTACTGGTAGTTCAGATTTTCGATGTGTTTGGATTATCGAACATGTAAAAAAATACAAATACGCTAACAGTTCTACATTATATTATCCAAATACATGTACCAAAAATAAGCAACTGTATACAAAAAAAAATACATAAGACATATTTTTTTATTATTATTATGCAAATCAAAACAAGCTTGCCATTTTTAGTACTGCTGTGAAATTATTGAAGTACAAAATTCTGAAACTTACCAATCATAACACATTTGAAAAACATATTTACACTGGATTAAAAAATAAGTGCTGAAAAAAGGTTCATGCAATTTTGTTCTTTTTAGAAAAAATAATCACTAATTTTTTGTTGCACCATTTTGAACTTCGCAGTTTTGCTGCCAAATCCCTCATTCTTTTCAATAAGAGAAGTTGAGTTTAACAGCTATCAGTTTGTTGTTCAAACTAAGCAACTAAGCCATGGCAATCTCCAATGCAGTGAATGCTTCAGCATGAGTAGAACCTGTGTTTTATGCCGAGTACAGGAGAAATAACTTTCCTCCTGGCTCACAGTGAACAATGAGGCTGAGGGATGAAACAAGGGGTGGTACCGGGGTGGTCCTGTCATGGTAATGGGTCATAAAATCTTAGCCGTGTAGGGGGACAAGTGACTGGGGAAGTTTTTTCCTTTTGTCTCGGAGCAGTAGAAGTCACCTTCGACACGTCACCCCCAAAATTAGGCGATTCCATTATCAAGTTAAAATGAATGGACTGTAACTTAAACTTTCCACTGCCACAAAAAAAAAAAAAAAAAAAAAAAAAAAAAAAAGAGGAGGGGAGCTTGTGTGGATTTTTGGTCTTTCAGATTTTCGACGCTCTATTGTATATGTTTTTCACTTTTATACATAATTCCGTACTAGGCTTGTTTCTTTACTGTAGTTTCTATCACTTTTTCAGTTCGGTTATACATTATTCTTTTATCCACTTTTTGTGATTATACGCAGGATTGTAGCAAGCTTTTCATATCTGGGAGGGCAAGACTTAAAATTACGCCCTTTTGAGTTCCACTCAAATATTACATGGGTTTTACTTTCTCACACATTGCTGTTATAGGAGAGTACCATGATTGTTCAGAATCGCACTTAAGGTTTTTGACATAATTTTATTAAAAATGCAAAAACTAAGTACCGTAATTTTGGGTAGATAAGCTGCAGCGTATACGAGTTCAAAATGAAATTTTCGGCACGCGCGGCTTGTACAGCATGGCTGCGTATATGCTTTTATATATATATATATATATATATATATATATATATGGGATGTAAGGTCAGGTGATGCGTAACATCACAGCCTCTCCTTGACAAATGTCAACCCCGCCTTCTCGTGGTGCATCCTGTTCCCACTAAAGGGGCTCTGACGACCGCCAATAGCGGTATAACTATACCATCGGGATTAGAGGAAATTCTATCCCACACTCACCAACCCGCTTGGCCAGCGTGGTGAGTTATGGCCAAACCCCCCAAAATGATTCCACAACTTAAATCTTGGCCCTCAGTCTCCGGCAGCTGGAATGTACCTGGCCAAGGCAGCGGCCAGTGCGACATGAAGGCAGAGGGTGCTAAGAATCCCCGGAGGACCGGACTAGGCTGCCATCTGATGCTGACCTTGGCTACTTACAATGGACGCTCCCTATCTTCTGATTCAAGGCTTCTTGAATTGGAAGAGGAACTACAAAGGATCAGGTGCGACATCGTGGGGCTAAGTGAGGTAAGGAGAAAAGGAGAAGATCTCATCGAACTGAAAAGTGGACATCTCTTCTACTATCGTGGGACAGATACTGGCAGAACTAGTGGTGTTGGATTTATAATAAACAAGAAACTGAAGGATAAAGTTGTAGAAGTTGAAAGTTCCTCTGACAGAGCTGCACGACTTGTTATCCAACTCTCGAACAGATACCAGGCTCAGATTATTCAAACTTATGCACCCACCACAAGTCATCCTGAAGAAGAAATTGAAGAATTTTATGAGGAAATTTGTCATCTAAATAATAAAGGTAAGCAGCACTTGAAAATAATTATGGGAGATTTCAATGCAAAAATAGGGCAACAGCAACAGAATGAAACTTCAGTAGGTAAATTCGGTCACGGCAACAGAAACCAGCGTGGAAATACTCTCGTTGAGTTTGCAGAGGCAGAAGGGTTTTTCATCTTGAACTCCTTCTTCAAGAAAAAGCCACACAGGAAATGGTCATGGAGACATCCAAATGGGACGACAAGTGAAATTGATTTTATTATGTGTAACAAAAAATTCGTCATAGAAGACTGCAGTGTGCTAAACAAGTTCAACACAGGTAGTGACCATAGATTGGTGAGATGTAAGATGCACCTCAACACTAAACTTGAACGTGGCAAGCTCATAAGACAAACAAAATCTATTGACATAACCAACCTTAAAAAACACCATAATACCTTCAAGTTAGAACTGAAGAACAGGTTTTCTGCTTTAGAAGGCCTAACATCGGAAGAAGGGGACATCTCTGAAGTTAACAGAAAAGTAACCAAAGCTCTTATGGAAACAGCAACAAAATTAGCTGGGTCTAAGAACAAGTTGCATATGAACAAATTATCAGGAAAAACCAAAATGTTGATGCAAAAAAGAAGAGAGATGAGGACAACTAAAGAAGATGTGACTTCCAAAGTGGAATATATAGAGCTATGCAAGACAGTAAGAAAAAGTATCACTGAAGACGTAAGAAAATTCAACTGTGAACTAGTGAGGAAAGCAATTGAAAACAACCAAAGCCTAAAGATAGCAAAGGGACATCTCAGTAAGGGAAGAAAACAGATTATGGCACTGAGAAAAGAAGATGGTTCTGTAACAAGAAATAGAGGCGAAATTTTGACAAGAGTGAAAGATTTCTACTCCAAATTATATGAAAGCGATGATATATGCACTCCAGACATCATGAAAGATAACCAGTACCAGAGTTCCTCCAGTCCTTCCAGCAGAAGTTGCACATGCAATCAAGAACATGAAGCGAGGAAAAGCTCCAGGAGAAGATGGAATTACTGTAGACATCGTACAAGAAGCAAGTGGAGAAATCGAAACAGTACTCGCCCAAATTTTCACTCGATGCCTTAATGAAGGAAAGATTCCTGAGGATTGGAACAGCGCTACAATGATCCTGCTACATAAGAAAGGTGACATTGAGGATCTCGGAAACTACAGACCTATCAGCCTTCTATCAGTAGTTTATAAAATCTTCACTAAAGTTCTTTCACACCGCTTGAAGGTAACACTGGACATGGCTCAACCGAGAGAACAAGCTGGATTCAGGAGTGACTACAGCACAATAGATCATATCCACGTGCTGAGAGAACTAATTGAAAGAGCGAGGGAATATGAACTTCCATTGTGCATGGCTTTTATCGATTATGAAAAAGCCTTTGATTCGGTGAAACCATCAGCAGTTACAATGGCTCTGAAAACCTGCGGTATTGAAGATGCATACATTAATATTATTAATAACATCTATGAAAATGCAAGTGCAAAGATTAGGCTGTTTGAAAATACAACACAAGTAAAAATTGGAAAGGGAGTGAGACAAGGTGACACCATATCTCCGAAGCTCTTTAATGCCACATTGGAGGGTGTTTTTCAGTCGCTGAGCTGGGAAAACAAGGGGATAAAGATTAATGGAGATTATCTAACCCACCTTCGTTTTGCTGATGACGTAGTCATTTTTGCAACTACCCCATCAGAGCTGCAGAGTATGATCCAGGAACTTGCTGACAAGAGTAAAGAAGTGGGATTAAAAATGAACTTTCAGAAGACAAAAGTGATGTTCAATGCTTTTACAAGAAATGAAGATTTATCGATTGATGGAGAAAAAGCTGGAGATAACAGACACGTACGTTTATCTTGGACAGCAGATATCAAGTGAGGTTCACATTGATGAAGAAATTAATCGGCGTACAAAACTTGCCTGGAGAGCTTTTGGAAGAAACAGCATAATTTTCAAGAGCAATATGCCATTATGTCTTAAAAGAAAAGTGTTTAATCAATGCATCCTTCCAGTGCTTACGTATGGTGCAGAGACGTGGACCTTAACTAAAAGAGACATACAAAGGCTGCAGACAACTCAAAGAAGCATGGAGAGGTGCATACTTGGTGTAACCAGGAGAGATAAGAAGAGGAACTCGTGGATCCGAAAAATGACAAGAGTGGAAGACATCATGATCAGAGTTAAATCCCTGAAATGGCAATGGGCTGGACATACTGCCAGAAGGACAGATCATCGATGGACAGCCGAAATTTTAGATTGGATTCCAAGGGACAGGAAAAGACCCAGAAGAAGACCACATGGGAGATGGGTGGATGAAATTCGAAAGTATGCAGGGGTGACATGGAGGAGACTGGCACAAGACAGACCGTTGTGGAGGAAACTTGGGGAGACCTTCGTCCAGCAGTGGATTGATAATGGTTGACAATGATGATGATGATGATATATTTGTTTTTTTTTCTTTTTTGGCAGAGCTAAATTATTTAACAAAAAACGTTTTGGCTTGTTCCATTCTTTTTTCCGCTGGAAGATATCTCAATAGAGAGGGAATGGAATAACGATGTTACAGCCACGTGCAATAAATTCCACCCACCCCCTCTTAAAACAAGACATGAAAATAATAGGTTATAGGATTGAGGTAGGACAGGCAACAGAGAGGTGTCTCCGATAAAATTCGGAAAAAATGCGTGGCTGAGGGAAACTTTGCAGGGAATCAATCTTGTTAGCAAGGATCACCCTTGTTTCATGCCCTGAGCAACTAACTCTCTTTGAACTCATGACGTCATCAGCTTTGCTCTGAGGCTAACACTCTCTTTCCCCTCTTGAAACGGGATATCCGACTATTATCCAAGATCGATTGTCATTAGTCAATGGCAGCATGTGCAAATTTTGTCTGTGACATGGGTGTTCGTTGCATTCAGTTCGCCAAATTGCATTTCCTCGAGTACACTGCGTGTATTTCTACGCTATCGCGGAAAGTAAAATGATGAAACGCAGAAGTTATACTTCTAGTTTTAAGCTAATGGTAAATAAATGTGGTTTTCCCAATACTGAAAAACATCAAAACTTCGACGATTATTTAGGGCTTCACTGAAGCAAACATTATTTCTAAAAACTGCTGTGAAACACCGGAAGACAGGGAAAGTGATGCGGACGACCCCAAAGTTTTTTTAGATGATGAACTTTAAAAACTTTTTAATTCGAACAGTGAAGTTTCCAATTTTGATGGATTTGATTTAAAAACTATGTGTACCAAATATTTTCAGAATGTTGTGCGTGTATTTTTTAAATTCTTGAGGTATAAATGTTTTATTATTGGTTTAAGCGCCTTATGAATTCTTCGAGTAAATTTTTGTAAAATAGGTAGTAGAGTAAGTGTTATCCTTAGGATTGAATCTTGTTTAATTGATATTTTAATTTATTATTTGAAAGATCAGGTACTATATTTTTATCTACATAATGTTTTCAAGACTCCGCCATGGTACTGCTCCACCTTACTGCGAAGGTGCGGCGTATACTGAGGTGCAGCGTTTCTGGTGATTTTTTTTTTCATTCCGCCCCTTTTTTTTATTGCTGTGGCGTATACGTCAGTGTGGCTTATTTACCCAAAATTACGGTAAATACCCAAGAACCACAGGTTGCAAATACTAAATAAAGTGTAAACGTTATGTGAACTCCTACAACACAACACTCCGCAGAAATGGAGAACAAAAAACAAGCCAGTGCAAAACGAATGAGTATCGGATAGTGAACGTAACAATAGGAAGAAGCTTTAGGGGTAGGGCTTGGAAAAATTCCATTCAAGGTTAAACGCTTAGAGAACTTTCTGCAACAGAGCACAAATGGTTAATTAACTCTTCATCCCAACGACATTTTTGGAAATGTCATGGAGGTTAGGCATATCAGCATATTGTTTTCTATGCTTCCATTCACTGTTTTGAAAAGTTCCCTTCATGGATATGAGATGTTCACACCGCATAGTGTATGTTACTCTGTACCCTGGTTAAATTACTGTATGAGACTAACTAAGGTCTTTAAAAAGAAAATACTGAAGGGTGTAACTTTCCTTTTTAGTTACAATTTCTATTTTTTTACATCCCCCAGAGCATGAATTTATGCCTCTAAAATAACAATTCTGGGCTACAACTCCGATTATACATTAAATTTTGAATTTTAGATTATAAAAAATTCATGGTTTGATTCTATTAGACGTAGCCCGGTATGTTACAACTTTGAGAGAATTGAGACAGCATATTTTTTGCAGCCATGAAATAGACTATGCAACTAAAAATTTATTAAATAATGTTCACTGTTCTCTTCTTTTTCTCTGAATTTAAGCCCTACTGTTAAATCTAAGGGACAAAGTACTGTGAAAAGTGCCATGCTTAAAAGTAAAGAATGTGTAATAGGTGTATGGAATGTAAAACAAAATTGTATTAAGATTTGCTACCTAGTATATCAAGGGTAAAGGTGTTTATATATATATCATCCTCATCATCATCGTCAACCATTATCAATCCACTGCTGGACGAAGGTCTCCCCAAAATTTCCTCCACAACGGTCTGTCTTGTGCCAGTCTCCTCCATGTCACTCCCGCATACTTACGAATTTCATCCACCCATCTCCCATGTGGTCTTCTTCTGGGTCTTTTCCTGTCCCTTGGAATCCAATCTAAAATTTCGGCTGTCCATCGATGGTCTGTCCTTCTGGCAGTATGTCCAGCCCATTGCCATTTCAGGGATTTTACTCTGATCATGATGTCTTCCACTCTTGTCATTTTTCGGATCCACGAGTTCCTCTTCTTATCTCTCCTGGTTACACCAAGCATGCACCTCTCCATACTTCTGTGAGTTGTCTGCAGCCTATGTATGTCTCTTTTAGTTAAGGTCCACGTCTCTGCACCATACGTAATCACTGGAAGGATGCATTGATCAAACACTTTTCTTTTAAGACATAATGGCATATTGCACTTGAAAATTATGCTGTTTCTTCCAAAAGCGCTCCAGGCAAGTTTTGTACGCTGATTAATTTCTTCATCAATGTGACCCTCACTTGATATCTGCTGTCCAAGATAAACGTACGTGTCTGTTATCTCCAGCTTTTCTCCATCAATCGATAAATCTTCATTTCTTGTAAAAGCATTGAACATCACTTTTGTCTTCTGAAAGTTCATTTTTAATCCCACTTCTTTACTCTTGTCAGCAAGTTCCTGGATCATACTCTGCAGCTCTGATGGGCTAGTTGCAAAAATGACTACGTCATCAGAAAAACGAAGGTGGGTTAGATAATCTCCATTAATCTTTATCCCTTTGTTTTCCCAGTTCACTGATTGAAAGACATTTTCCAATGTGGCATTAAAGTGCTTCAGGGATATGGTGTCACCTTGTCTCACTCCTTTTCCAATTTTTATGTGTGTTGTATTTTCAAACAGCCGAATCTTTGCACTTGCATTTTCATAGATGTTATTAATAATATTAATGTACGCATCTTCAATACCGCAGGATTTCAGAGCCATTGTAACTGCTGATGGTTTCACCGAATCAAAGGCTTTTTCATAATTGATAAAAGCCATGCAGAATGGAAGTTCATATTCCCTCGCTCTTTCAATTAGTTCTCTCAGTATGTGGATATGATCTATTGTGCTGTAGCCACTCCTGAATCCAGCTTGTTCTCTCGGTTGAGCGATGTCCAGTGTCACCTTCAAGCGGTGTGAAAGAACTTTAGTGAAGATTTTATAAACCACTAATAGGAGGCTGATAGGTCTGTAGTTCCTGAGATCCTCAATGTCACCTTTTTTATGTAACAAGATCATTGTAGCGTTGTACCAATCGTCGGGAATCTTCCTTTCATTAAGGCATCGAGTGAAAATTTGGGCGAGTACTGTTTCGATTTCTCCACTTGCTTCTTGTATGATGTCTACAGTAACGCCATCTTCTCCTGAAGCTTTTCCCCGCTTCATGTTCTTGATTGCATGTGCAACTTCTGCTAGGAGGACTGGAAGAACTCTGGTACTGGTACCTTTCATGATGTCTGGAGTACATGTATCATCTCTTTCATATAATTTGGAGTAGAAATCTTTCACTCTTGTCAAAATTTCGCCTATATTTCTTGTTACAGAACCATCTTCTTTTCTCAGTGCAATAATCTGTTTTCTTCCCTTACTGAGATGTCCTTTTGCTATCTTTAGGCTTTGGTTGTTTTCAATTGCTTTCCTTACTAGTTCACAGTTGAATTTCCTTACGTCTTCAGTGATACTTTTTCGTACTGTCTTGCATAGCTCTATATATTCCACTTTGGAAGTCACATCTTCTTTAGTAGTCCTCATCTCTCTTCTTTTTTGCATCAACATTTTGGTTTTTCCTGATAATTTGTTCACATGCAACTTGTTCTTAGACCCAGCTAATTTTGTTGCTGTTTCCATAAGAGCTTTGGTTACTTTTCTGTTAACTTCAGAAATATCCACTTCTTCTGATGTTAGGCCTTCTAAAGCAGAGAATCTGTTCTTCAGTTCCAACTTGAAGGCATTATGGTGTTTTTTAAGGTTGGTTATGTCAATACATTTTGTTTCTCTTATGAGCTTGCCACGTTCGAGTTTAGTGTTGAGGTGCATTTTACATCTCACTAATCTATGGTCACTACCTGTGTTGAACTTGTTTAGCACACTGCAGTCTTCTACGACGAATTTTTTGTTAAACATAATAAAATCAATTTCGCTTGTCATCCCATTTGGTTGTTTCCATGTCCATTTCCTGTGTGGCTTTTTCTTGAAAAAGGAGTTCAAGATAAAAAACCCTTCTGCCTCTGCAAACTCTACGAGAGTATTTCCACGCTGGTTTCTGTTGCCGTGACCGAATTTACCTACTGAAGTTTCATTCTGTTGTCGTTGCCCTATTTTTGCATTGAAATCTCCCATAATTATCTTTAAGTGCTGCTTACCTTTATTATTTAGAATATGAATTTCCTCATAAAATTATTCAATTTCTTCTTCAGGATGACTTGTGGTGGGTGCATAAGTTTGAATAATCTGAGCCTGGTATCTTCTCGAGAGTTGGATAACGAGTCGTGCAGCTCTGTCAGAGGAACTTTCAACTTCTACAACTTTATCCTTCAGTTTCTTGTTTATTATAAATCCAACACCACTAGTTCTGCCAGTATCAGTCCCACGATAGTGGAAGAGATGTCCACTTTTCAGTTCAATGAGATCTTTTCCATTTCTCCTTACCTCACTTAGCCCGACGATGTTCCACTTGATCCTTTGTAGTTCCTCTTCTAATTCAAGAAGCCTTGAATCAGAAGATAGGGAGCGTCCATTATACGTAGCCAAGGTCAGCATCAGATGGCAGCCTAGTCCGGTACTAAGTAGAGACTGGAATAAAAAATTATTTAACAAGTACAAATACAACAAAAAAAAAAAAAAAAAAACTCAAAACCCAACAGGCATGAGAAAAAAGAAAATAAAGTAATAGCAAACCTGAATATAGAAAGTGTCGAGAATGCTGAGCCTTGGCTTTATCAAGGTCCAGCAAAACTCTGCATTTTCTCACTTCCACAAAGACCTGGTTGGAAATGGGTTTCTACAAAGCCATAGATGCAAGTTTTAATCCCATTAAAATTTATAATTAAAGTAACCGCCTTCAAAGGCGCATGTAGAATAATTAAGTTAAAGTTTTTGCATGCATCCATAACTTTCCTGGCCCAACCCATACTCATCATCTGCCACAAAAAACTGAAAAACGATTTCAAAATTCACAAGTTGTGAGAAGGTTTGAACAAATCATCAGAATTATTCAGCTAAAACACGTTGTTAAGCAACCAAACCGCCCGAGAGAGAATTTAAACATGAATCACAGTATTAAAAGTACTACGAAGTATTATTCCTTGTGGTAAAAAAACATTTCCTAAAATGCCATAAAATTAAAAAATAAAAGAATAAGAAATACAACAGAGACTTCAAAGTAAATAGGATTTTTGTACCTACAATTTCCACAAAAACGGACCTCACAAGAACAAAAAAATTAAATGATGCTTTGGAAAGATTACATGAAGTAAACAATTAGTTGCAATATTTACAAAATATTCCAGGAGTGCTTTTAAGTGTATAATAATGTAGTTTTTATGTTCCTACCAACAATGAAAAAACATCGTTGACAACTAGTACAATAAAACGGCTAACTACTCAAACTCAGTTCTTAAAAACGCGCATAATTTCCAAATTAAGTGAAAGAGAAAACTCAAAGTTAGAAAAACTGCTTGCACCAATGCCTAAATGAGAAAAAATAGAAAATTTCCGCTTTTAACGTACACTATTAAACCTAGAAAGAAAATATATACAGGAACAAAGATTAGAGCTTACCTTCTATGCCCCTTCCCCTGCACAAGTGACCCAGTGACCCAAGATGGCCGACCACCCTCCTCGGCCGCTCCCTAGTACGAGGGTGATGGTGGGGGGATGTTCCCAAGTCTTCTCCGCAGAAAAAGACGCTGCCAGTTAAATTTTCTCCAAGAGATTTACACAACTGAGAATGAAGTCCTGCTTGTCCAGATAGAGCAGAATAACTCTCCAGAATACACGAAAAATATCAAATATACTTGTGGTGCATTTAATAATTTTTATATGTATTTAATTACCTTAGTGTGCTTCTACAGACACTACCAGTACCTATTTATTTTAACATAAGTTTTACCATTTTTTAGGTTAGCTATTCTAGTGAGAGAATACCTAGTTTACTTTTTATTTATTTTTTATTTTATTTTTAATCAAATTATAAACTTTTTTTGTGTGATTTTATTTGCATTATTTTATTTTTTATTTTAATAGGACTGTCCTGTCCATTACACTAAAGGTTCCTTTTGGTAGTTAATATGCATCTTCCAGACCAACTTCCAAGAAGGCTTTCATTGGCCAGAATCATTTTATTAACTGTGTAGAAATTAAAACAGATCTGCTAACCTAACCCTATTATTCAAAACAATTTTTCTTAATATTCTTTTTATGAAAGGGGCTGGAATCTTGTTTTCTAGAAAACTGTTTAATAAGATTCTAATGTGGTTATTGAAATCCAAATTGTTGCTGCAAATTCTTGAAATTCTAAGCACCTGAGAAATTAGTACATTCTCAATTACTTTGGTCGAGATCTTATTGCCTTCTTTCCATATCTCCAAAAAACAAATTCTTGAGAATTTTACTCAAGATGTTAATAGATACATTATTAAAGCAAGTTTAGCATACAATCAGCCTATTGAGGCCTTCGCAGAATGAAAGTATAATGTTATTAGTAGCTTCTCTGGTAAGTTGGCAGGTCTAGATTTATGTTTTGACAGAAATCTTTTTTTCTCTGGAGATGCCAAAAGGTCTCTCTAAACTACAAGATCAATATATTTTTACTACTACAGATAAAGCTAGCAATAATTTAGCAATTATCTGCAAGAAATTCTATTTGAATTGTTAAATCTAGAACTCAATAATAGAGTAACCTACGAGCCAGTAAGTTATTGTACCAAACAGCTTGAAAATCATTTTAAGGCCTTCTTCAAGAAACTTAAAATTCCACAATTAAGGAGATATGAACCTGAATTTCCCTTTCTTTTTGCAACTGTCAAGTTTCATAAAGATCCGGTAAAGTTTAGGTTCATAGCTAGTGGAGTTAGGAGTCATAAAAAGAAAATTGATCAAGCTTTTGAGACAATCTTGAAGAGGGTCTTGAAACACATTAGTAACTGCACTAATATGAAGTACAGAGATTTTTGGATAATAAATAATAATTCAGAAGTAATTTCCACTATACTCAGCATAAATCCCATAGATATTAATAGTTATGATTTTGAGAACCTATATACTATTCTGCCTCTTTCAGATATAATCACCACCTTAAAGAGCTGTATGTAGAATTTAAGCTTAACCAATTTGTTAATGTAGGTGCTTGGAACTCTTATCTCAATTGTTGCATAAACAATAACCATATTTTATATAATAATACTCTCTATAAGCAAGTAAACAAAATACCTATGGGAGTGGCATATTCTACAAGCGTATGTAATCTATTCTTGTTCTTTAAGGAATTAAGTTCATTAAAAATAGCTCCTCGAGCTCTGATAACTACTTGTAGATATTGACGATTTGCTTTGTATAAATAATTCAGAAGTTATAGAAAGTGATTTTGCAAATATCTGTCCCAGCTCTCTTAACTTGTGTAAAACTAACCATAGTAATCAGAAACTAGATTTCCTAGACTTAAGCATTAAACTTAACAGAGGTAACCCGTCCATCAGCCTTTTTGATAAAAGAGTAAATTTTCCTTTCAAAGTAATAAAATATCTGCACTGGAACAATAACATCTCGACCAAAGTAATTGAGAATGTACTAATTTCTCAGGTACTTAGAATTTCAAGAATTTGCAGCAACAATTTGGGTTTCAGTAACCACATTAGAATCTTATTAAACAGTTTTTCTAGAACACAAGATTCCAGTTCTTTTCATAAAAATAATATTAAGAAAAAATGTTCTAAATAATAGGGTTAGGTTAGCAGATCTGTTTTAATTTCTACACAGTTAATAAAATGATTCTGGCCAATGAAAGCCTTCTTGGAAGTTGGTCCGGAGGATGCATATTAACTACCAAAAGGAACCTTTAGTGTAATGGACAGGACAGTTCTATTAAAATAAAAAATAAAATAATGCAAATAAAATCACACAAAAAAAGTTTATAATTTGATTAAAAATAAAATAAAAAATAAATAAAAAGTAAACTAGGTATTCTCTCACTAGAATAGCTAACCTAAAAAATGGTAAAACTTACATTAAAATAAATAGGTACTGGTAGTGTCTGTAGAAGCACACACTAAGGTAATTAAATACATATAAAAATTATTAAATACACCCACAAGTATATTTGATAATATTTTTCGTGTATTCTGGAGAGTTATTCTGCTCTATCTGGACAAGCAGGACTTCATTCTCAGTTGTGTAATTCTCTTGGAAGAAATTTAACGGGCTGCATCTTTTTCTGCGGAGAAGACTTGGGAACATCCCCTCCACCCCCTCGTACTAGGGAGCGGCCGAGGAGGGTGGTCGGCCATCTTGGGTCACTGGGTCACTTGTGCAGGGGAAGCGGCATAGAAGGTAAGCTCTAATCTTTGTTCCTGTATATTTTTCCCCCTAGGTTTAATAGTGTACGTTAAAAGTGGAAATTTTCTATTTTTTCTCATTTAGGCATTGGTGCAAGCAGTTTTTCTAACTTTATGAGTTTTCTCTTTCACTTAATTCGGAAATTATGCGCGTTTTTAAGCACTTAGTTTGAGTAGTTAGCCGTTTTATTGTACTAGTTGTCAACGATGTTTTTTCATTGTTGGTATGAACATAAAAACTACATTATTATACACTTAAAAGCACTCCTGGAATATTTTGTAAATATTGCAACTAATTGTTAACTTCATGTAATCTTTCCAAAGCATCATTTAATGTTTTTGTTCTTGTGAAAGCCGTTTTTGTGGAAGTTGTAGGTACAAAAATCCTATTTACTTTGAAGTCTCTGTTGTATTTCTTATTCTTTTATTTTTTAATTTTATGGCATTTTAGGAAATGCTTTTTTACCACAAGGAATAATACTTTGTAGTACTTTTAATACTGTGATTCATGTTTAAATTCTCTCTCAGGCGATTTGGTTGCTCAACAACGTACAACGTGTTTTAGCTGAATAATTCTGATGATTTGTTCAAACCTTCTCACAACTTGTGAATTTTGAAATCGTTTTTCTTTTTTTCTGGCAGATGATGAGTATGGGTTGGGCCAAGAAAGTTATGGATGCATGCAAAAACTTTAACTTAAGTATTCTACATGCGCCTTTGAAGGCGGTTATGTTAATTATAAATTTTAATGGGATTAAAACTTGCATCTATGGCTTTGCAGAAACCCATTTCCAACCAGGTCTTTGTGGAAGTGAGAAAATGCAGAGTTTTGCTGGTCCTTGATAAAGTCAAAGCTCAGCATTCTCGACTCTTTCTACATTCAGGGTTGCTATTACTTTATTTTCTTTTTTACTCATGCCTCTTGGGTTTTGAGTTTTTCTTTGTTGTATTTGTTCCTGAGGATTGGAACACCGCTACAATGATCTTGCTACATAAGAAAGGTGACATTGAGGATCTCGGAAACTACAAACCTATCAGCCTCCTATCAGTAGTTTATAAAATCTTCACTAAAGTTCTTTCACACCGCTTGAAGGTAACACTGGACATGGCTCAACCGAGAGAACAAGCTGGATTCAGGAGTGGCTACAGCACAATAGATCATATCCACGTACTGAGAGAACTAATTGAAAGAGCGAGGGAATATGAACTTCCATTGTGCATGGCTTTTATCGATTATGAAAAAGCCTTTGATTCGGTGAAACCATCAGCAGTTACAATGGCTCTGAAAACCTGCGGTATTGAAGATGCATACATTAATATTATTAATAACATCTATGAAAATGCAAGTGCAAAGATACGGCTGTTTGAAAATACAACACATGTGAAAATTGGAAAGGGAGTGAGACAAGGTGACACCATATCTCCGAAGCTCTTTAATGCCACATTGGAGGGTGTTTTTCAGTCGCTGAGCTGGGAAAACAAGGGGATAAAGATTAATGGAGATTATCTAACCCACCTTCGTTTTGCTGATGACATAGTCATTTTTGCAGCTACCCCATCAGAGCTGCAGAGTATGATCCAGGAACTTGCTGACAAGAGTAAAGAAGTGGGATTAAAAATGAACTTTCAGAAGGCAAAAGTGATGTTCAATGCTTTTACAAGAAATGAAGATTTATCGATTGATGGAGAAAAGCTGGAGATAACAGACACGTACGTTTATCTTGGACAGCAGATATCAAGTGAGGGTCACATTGATGAAGAAATTAATCGGCGTACAAAACTTGCCTGGAGAGCTTTTGGAAGAAACAGCTTAATTTTCAAGAGCAATATGCTATTATGTCTTAAAAGAAAAGTGTTTGATCAATGCATCCTTCCAGTGCTTACGTATGGTGCAGAGACGTGGACCTTAACTGAAAGAGACATACAAAGGCTGCAGACAACTCAAAGAAGCATGGAGAGGTGCATACTTGGTGTAACCAGGAGAGATAAGAAGAGGAACTCGTGGATCCGAAAAATGACAAGAGTGGAAGACATCATGATCAGAGTTAAATCCCTGAAATGGCAATGGGCCGGACATACTGCCAGAAGGACAGATCATCGATGGACAGCCGAAATTTTAGATTGGATTCCAAGGGACAGGAAAAGACCCAGAAGAAGACCACATGGGAGATGGGTGGATGAAATTCGAAAGTATGCATTGGTGACATGGAGGAGACTGGCACAAGACAGACCGTTGTGGAGAAAACTTGGGGAGACCTTCGTCCAGCAGTGGATTGATAATGGTTGACAATGATGATGATGATGATATATATATATTAAGTATATACATGTATATATATATATACCTCCAAAATGACTCCACAACTTAAATCTTGGCCCTCAGTCTCCGGCAGCTGGAATGTAACTGGCCATGGCAGCGGCCAGTACGACATGAAGGCAGAGGGTGCTAAGAATCCCCAGAGGATCGGACTAGGCTGCCATCTGATGCTGACCTTGGCTACGTATAATGGACGCTCCCTATCTTCTGATTCAAGGCTTCTTGAATTGGAAGAGGAACTACAAAGGATCAAGTGGGACATTGTCGGACTAAGTGAGGTAAGGAGAAAAGGAGATCTCATTGAACTGAAAAGTGGACATCTCTTTTACTATCGTGGGACTGATACTGGCAGAACTAGTGGTGTTGGTTTTATAATAAACAAGAAACTGAAGGATAAAGTTGTAGAAGTTGAAAGTTCCTCTGACAGAGCTGCACGACTCGTTATCCAACTCTCGGGAAGATACCAGGCTCAGATTATTCAAACTTATGCACCCACCACAAGTCATCCTGAAGAAGAAATTAAATAATTTTATGAGGAAATTCGTCATCTAAATAATAAAGGTAAGCAGCACTCAAAGATAATTATGGGAGATTTCAATGCAAAAATAGGGCAACGGCAACAGAATGAAACTTCAGTAGGTAAATTCGGTCACTGCAACAGAAACCAGCGTGGAAATACTCTCGTAGAGTTTGCAGAGGCAGAAGGGTTTTTCATCTTGAACTCCTTTTTCAAGAAAATGCCACACAGGAAATGGACATGGAGACATCCAAATGGGACGACAAGTGAAATTGATTTTATTATGTGTAACAAAAAATTCATCATAGAAGACTGCAGTGTGCTAAACAAGTTCAACACAGGTAGTGACCACAGATTGGTGAGATGTAAGATGCACCTCAACACTAAACTCGAACGTAGCAAGCTCATAAGACAAACAAATCGTATTGACATAACTAACCTTAAAAAACACCATAATACCTTCAAGTTGGAACTGAAGAACAGATTATCTGCTTTAGAAGGCCTAACATTGGAAGAAGTGGGTATTTCTGAAGTTAACAGAAAAGTAACCAAAGCTCCTATGGAAACAGCAACAAAATTAGCTGGGTCTAAGAACAAGTTACATGTGAACAAATTATCAAGAAAAACCAAAATGTTGATGCAAAAAAGAAGAGAGATGAGGACAACTAAAGAGGATGTGACTTCCAAAGTGGAATATATAGAGCTATGCAAGACAGTACGAAAAAGTATCACTGCAGACGTAAAGAAATTCAACTGTGAACTAGTAAGGAAAGCAATTGAAAACAACCAAAGCCTAAAGATAGCAAAGGGACATCTCAGTAAGGGAAGAAAACAGATTATTGCACTGAGAAAAGAAGATGGTTCTGTAACAAGAAATAGAGGCGAAATTTTGACAAGAGTGAAAGATTTCTACTCCAAATTATATGAAAGGGATGATACATGTACTCCAGACATCATGAAAGGTACCAGTACCAGAGTTCTTCCAGTCCTCCTAGCAGAAGTTGCACATGCAATCAAGATCATGAAGCGGGGATAAGCTCCAGGAGATGGAATTACTGTAGACATCATACAAGAAGCAAGTGGAGAAATCAAAACAGTACTCGCCCAAATTTTCACTCGATGCCTTAATGAAGGGAAGATTCCTGAGGATTGGAACAACGCTACAATGATCTTGCTACATAAAAAAGGTGACATTGAGGATCTCAGGAACTACAGACCTTTCAGTGGTTTATAAAATCTTCACTAAAGTTCTTTCACACCGCTTGAAGGTGACACTGGACATGGCTCAACCGAGAGAACAAGCTGGATTCAGGAGTGGCTACAGCACAATAGATCATATCCACGTACTGAGAGAACTAATTGAAAGAGCAAGGGAATATGAACTTCCATTGTGCATGGCTTTTATCGATTATGAAAAAGCCTTTGATTCGGTGAAACCATCAGCAGTTACAATGGCTCTGAAATCTTGCGGTATTGAAGATGCATACATTAATATTATTAATAACATCTATGAAAATGCCAAAGATTCGGCTGTTTGAAAATACAACACACATAAAAATTGGAAAAGGAGTGAGACAAGGTGACACCATATCCCTGAAGCTCTTTAATGCCACATTGGAAAATGCCTTTCAATCACGGAACTGGGAAAACAAAGGGATAAATATTAATGGAGATTATCTAACCCACCTTTGTTTTGCTGATGACATAGTCATTTTTGCAACTACCCCATCAGAGCTGCAGAGTATGATCCAGGAACTTGCTGACAAGAGTAAAGAAGTGGGATTAAAAATGAACTTTCAGAAGACAAAAGTGATGTTCAATGCTTTTACAAGAAATGAAGATTTATCGATTGATGGAGAAAAGCTGGAGATAACAGACACGTACGTTTATCTTGGACAGCAGATATCAAGTGAGGGTCACATTGATGAAGAAATTAATTGGCGTACAAAACTTGCCTGGAGAGCTTTTGGAAGAAACAGCATAATTTTCAAGAGCAATATGCCATTATGTCTTAAAAGAAAAGTGTTTGATCAATGCATCCTTCCAGTGATTACGTATGGTGCAGAGACGTGGACCTTAACTAAAAGAGACATACATAGGCTGCAGACAACTCAAAGAAGTATGGAGAGGTGCATGCTTGGTGTAACCAGGAGAGATAAGAAGAGGAACTCGTGGATCCGAAAAATGACAAGAATGGAAGACATCATGATCAGAGTTAAATCCCTGAAATGGCAATGGGCTGGACATACTGCCAGAAGGACAGACCATCGATGGACAGCCGAAATTTTAGATTGGATTCCAAGGGACCGGAAAAGACCCAGAAGAAGACCACATGGAAGATGGGTGGATGCAATTCGAAAGTATGCGGGAGTGACATGGAGGAGACTGGCACAAGACAGACCGTTGTGGAGGAAACTTGGGGAGACCTTTGTCCAGCAGTGGATTGATAATGGTTGACAATAATGATGATGATGATATATTAAAAATATAAAATCTTACAGAATTAACCTAGTTTTTATAATGATATTAGAAAAAAACAAATAGACATGAGCTTAGGTAGCAAACAAGGTATTCATGAGCATACATCTTACTTTATAAATTAGCATATAACCTAAAATTACCAGTCCCCCACCCTTCTTTTTCTTATTGGAAGCATTCAAAGTTTTGCAACAGTATTTAACAATTTAAAAATTTTCTTATATGTTTTTAAGTCCAACCCCTAGGAGAACATATAACCAAGGTTTCATTGTATTTAGATTTTATAGTACTGTATTTTTCTTCAGAAGTCTAGGCCTTGACTTATACTCCACATTG
This sequence comes from Macrothele yani, assembly GCA_039090855.1. NCBI lineage: Eukaryota > Metazoa > Arthropoda > Arachnida > Araneae > Macrothelidae > Macrothele > Macrothele yani. The sequence continues at coordinate 81,097,119 of CM077012.1, forward strand.
ACTTAAATCAATTGACTGGTCATTGAAATTTCTCAATGGGTTAGAAAAGTTTATTGTGCTTTAAATTTAGTCACGATCCAAGCACCTGAAACACAATATGTTCATAAGAAGCCATTCTCTGATTCAACGCAGTATTTTCATAAGAAACCATTCCAAAAGCATACAAAATGTAATGTTCTGCTTACTAAGAACTTGTTTAAACGCTATGAAATGTATATTTCAGTGTGGCAGAAATGTCATTAAAATCACTGTGACTGATTTGGAGTGGCAACTGTTGTATGTTAATTGCATCTCCCTTGTTATATCTGCAAAATTGTGAGTGGCATTCGACCCTGGTTTTGCAAAGCTGCCAGAACTACAATGGATGCACCTCATTTTGGAATGATTAAACCTGAAACGTGTTGCTGCCATGTGGTTGATTGGCTGGTGACAATCGCATTGCTTCAAGAGCAGCAGTAACCAGGGGCTAGCAAAATACTCCCTCCCCCTAAAAACAAGGGTGTGTGTTTCTCCCACCCATTTCTTTCTCTCTGACTGTTACTGCGTACTTTGATGTAGTGTGATGTCAGTTACAGAGATGTGCACTGGTAGCTAGGCATTCTTTTTATGTACCTACCAACTTTCGTGTAGTGAGCTTCTAGGTTCCATTAACTGCTACATCATTTCTGCTATCAGCTAGTTGCATCTAAACCTTCTATGTGGGTGTAAACCAGAGCTGAGACAGGCTGCAGAATAATTATTGCGGTTCGGGTGGGCTCTTAGAGAGAGAGATAATTTATTTATATATAAATGTGATTTTATATGATTTAGCAAATGAGACACTTTATAGTTGGTAAAGGGAATTCTTCGGCAACTGGTTCTGGTTGGGGAGCAGGGATTCGAGATGGCTTTTTATTCCGGGCTTGGGTAGAAAATGCTATAGGTTGCGCATTTAGTGCGTTTCTGCAGAGAAGAAAAAGCTTTTTCAAGAACTATAGATATTGGATAGTTGATAGCTTGCCGACGATAATTTACCCCATATCTCCACGCAGTGCTCCCTGCTAATTCTATTTAGCAATGTACATTATTGCAGCGCATTATGGCGCGATAATGTTAGCATTATTTGAGCGACATACAATTGTAGCACCGCCCGATCATTTGGATGCCCGCCTGCCCGCCCGCCCGCCCTCCCGAAGCACTTCAGGTGGAAACAAATGGTCAAAGAAAATCGTACAGTTGCACTATAAAAATATGTAGATAGAGGTCCCTTCCCCATTCCTCATTTGAGAAATACATTGGTTAATTGCATGAGGAGGAGAGAGTGGAGGTGTGGAAAAGGAGATGTTTTTTATTAATGGTTGAACATGTTAGCCAGTTTTTTGGCTCACTCACGCCCGGGCTCTATCTTGTAATATAAAATTCGGGCTCAAGCTGATATACCACGGGCTTGGGCTCTGAAAATTGAGCCCGAACTCAGCTCTGGTGTAAACCCTACGTGAATGATAGCTGATACGGTTAGTGAAGGCAGTCTTTTTGCATTTTGTCAATCTCTCAGTTGTATCTGTCCAATGAATTAAAATCAACTATTACTTCCATTTATTATGGCTTATCTTAATTTATTTCATGTTTCTGATTGAAATGAAATGCGCTTTTGGTTTCTGATTTGAATCAGACTCCGTGGAAAGCAGCAAACGATAACTCATGCTTCAAGCGCCACTCTGATTTGGCATACTTGTGTGATCAGGTTTTTTTTGCACCTTTGCACAGTGGTTTCTCCAATTGGTCAGTGGGAGGGAAGGAATACAATAGTGTCAGTTCATAAGAAAATAAAAAACCCGATGAAATTCAACCTTTTGTTGAAAAAAAAAAAAAAGAAATGCAGAAGTTACCTCACTTTCTCTTCCTTTTAAAAATTATTTGAAAATTTAAAAATATAGTTACAGAATTTTGCAACATTAACTCTATTTGTTCTAGCCGCATCTTATACTTAGGATTGGCACATCTTTGAGTGAAGATAAGGAAATTGAGAAATTTAACCCATTTATTTGACTTATAAGCCAAAAAGTGTGGTAATTACATTACTTGAACTTATTATCTGTTTATTATCCCATTTATATTTTTACCATATTTGCAAAATTGTGCATTACATGAAGACATTATAAGAGAAATGAATGAAGAATTAATCTAGTGTGTAATAGTAGCATTCTCAAATGGAAGTCAGGAAATGCAGGTTTGATTTCCTCTTAGGGCAAAGCAGTTTTCAAGTTTTTTTGATTCATTGGCTTTATGGAAACTTGCAAAAATATAACTTATGTGCCAAATTTTTTTATGTTTGAATTTATGATATTTTTGGTGTTTCTGAAATGAAAAATATATCCTTTTTCAGTTTTGGCATATTTTCATGTTTTCATTTATTGATTTAGATTTGTTTTTCTGTGAATTTTTAATGATTTCATGGAAGTTATTAGTATATGATTCAGAATATTCATTCTTGCAGACTTAAAAAAGGATGATGCATTTTGTTTAGGGCACACAAATAGTTTTTTTTTTTTTTTTAGTAATTGAAGTTCTTTTCTTTTAAAAGCTTCTGTCATTTAAATTGACAAAAATGTTTCAGAATTCAAAGATTTGCAGTGACATGTAAATGTATAGTATAATATCTTAGAATGATTCAAGTTTTTTTTCTACATACTCGACAGTCTATACCTGTACTATACTAGAGAAATGTAAGTCATCCATCCATCCATTCATGTTGCAGAACTTGAAAAATACCATGCCCTAGTAAATTAAGAAGTAAAAAAGTTTGGAATGGAATTTCTTACTATCAGAAAAAAGACAGTCGTAGCATGTCCTCTTTTATTTCACTGCTAATTACCAGAAGTTGTATTATTTTGCCAAGGACAGAAGAATATTACTTCTTTAATTATATTATGCTCTAGGTTCAAAAATTCAAACCGTATGCAGTTTTGCTCCAAATGCAGTTTATAGTCAGCGATGGGATGCATGCCTCTGATGAAACTAGCTTTCAGTTTTTAATGACAAAGGGTGAAACAGAAAGGAACATGGCAGAATCACTAAATTTCTGAAATACCAATTTTGTCATCATCATCTTATAACTTGGAATGCATGCTTTTGTTCATTGAACATTTTGAATTCAGACTCTGAAAACGGAAACGCAAAACATGTAAAAAAAAGTTCATCATATTTTTTAGCTTAAAAAAAATGAGGGCTCTAATTTGTTATCTTAAGATAAATTTTCCTGGGCATCCAGCTTTTACTACCTGCACAGGTAAATAATTTCTGCATATGCCCAGTGTAACTTTTCAGATATTTTTCAAGCCCTGGTGTTGTGTTTTTGTGTTCTACATGATGCTATATGGGGTGTCCCTCCCCCTACCTGTTATTTGTGCTATGATACCCTGAATATATGAAAAGGCCAACCAACCAACTGTTGAAGTAGCTTAAGTATATCCTGTTTAAATTTTTTCCAGGGTTTTACACAAGAAATGGGGGTCTTGGAAGTTCATGATCCTCAAGTAGAAAGCTGGAGGCATTGCCTCCCAAGATTTCCAAGAAAAAGCATGAAGGTGTCTTTATTTCTCCTCAAAACTATTAAATTCTACCATCCATGCCTCTACCCTTGAGATCTGCATTCTAACACTATGGACACCTGTATGAATGCACGCATAATGGTTAAACTCCATAGTCTTCCTTGAATGCAGCTTTTTTTCCCCCCACTTTATTTATTTGTTTACAATAATTCTCATAAACATTTTCTTGATGAGCTGTGACACTTTTAGATACATGTTACTTGTGGGTACATACGTGGAGCTTCATTGTGTTTTAAATTGTTGAACAATGATGTTCCATTTCATTGTAATGTTTGAATAAAGTTTGTGGGCTAATATTAACAAAACTACTTGAGAATTGCAAAAATGCACCGTCTCAATTAATTTTCAAAGTAATATGATGTGTAAAACATTACAATTCCCTTAAAGTCAGTTTTAGTATTGATAGGTAGTAAATAGTAGCACAGTTTAAGATTATTTGCATGTTTCTTAGTAGTCGTGCTTCACTTGGAAAGGTCCTGCAGATGAACGTCAGTGTTAATATGTGTTTTATATATGCAGTCATATGAAGTCATAAGCTGAGGTGAGTTTGTTTTAAAATTGCACTTTTTGCTTGACTTTAAGAGAATTGTAAAGTTTGTGGGGTTAAATACACCTCCTGGAATTTAAGAATTCTTTAAATGGGGCTTTTTCTTCTTATTTCCTCTGACTCCTGAAAAGTATTATACTTCAAACTTTTTTGATGTCTTTCATTGCTCACTTAAAACAGTCAGGGGGTGAACTTTCCAATTTTTTTATTTTTTTTTTGACTTTGTAATTTTTCTTTAGCTAGACATTCCAAGTGCTACAGATCTTTGTAGTCACTACGGAAATCATTGGTCTGAATGCTATGAAGTATGGTAAACCAAATATGCTACAGAAATTGATGAAAATCTCAGGGGTAAAAGGTTATTCAGCATCTGCATGAAGTTTATTTTAATGTTTTCAAGATTCTAAATTTATGAAACATTTTTTGGATTGTTTATTGAATGCTTTTAATGTGGTGACATTTCCTCAATGTTTTTTTCATTGTTTTTTTATATCTTCACGACATCTGTTTTCCAAAAATGTTGGGAACCACCAGAAATTATTGCTCTAGCAGGAATGAGCATGCTATGCAATTTTTGGAATCTCAATTTTTTTTACCAAGCTGCAATCGGTTTTTTTATTTCTGTTCTTGATTATGTTCTTATTTTTTATATTTTTCTGATCATTTTCCTCGTTTTTAATATCTTTGGCAATAGTGGAAAAAAATTACTTCGTATTTTTGAAGAATTTTTTTTATGAAATGCATAGTTTCCTATTTCTAACAGTCGCCTTTTCAAAACGAATAAATAGAACAAGCGTTTTTTCCCCTTCCCATTTTTTTAAAGCAAAGTTAAATTTCAAAATCGGTACTTAATCTGTCCACGATGGAATCTGAGCTATTTCCGTGACCTGTAAAATTGTTTTCACAGCAAAGTGAATGATGCAGTGCTGTTTTTTAATATTTAATTTTACTTAAAACGTGCATCTTCCCATTTCTTAGTCACTTCTTGCAATATATCAAGGTGCAGAGCAAACATTTTTTCACTATTGAACTTCAAAAAGAAAGAAGAATTAACTTCTTAGATATTACTATATATTATGAAGATGGAAAATTTCTCACTAGTTGGTATAAAAAACCAGTGAATACTAATAGACTATTGGATTTCAATTCCTATCATCCAGTTTTTATTAAGAATGTGGCAAGTCAGTTTTTAGAAAAAAATAATAAAATAGTTTCTACAGCAGATAAGAAAGAAGCCCATAAACAAGAACTTAAAGTCACACACACACACACACACACACACACACACACACACACACACACACACACACACACACACACACACACACACACACACACACACACACACGCGCGCGCGCGCACACATACATACATACATACATACATATCACTAAGCTGTTCTCTGAGATTCAGAGGTGAACTCCAAAAAGAAATACAAACTACCAGATATTTTTACTTACTGTTGTTGCATCAAACTTCTCCATTTACAGCGATCTTGACATACAACTCGGGCTTCACTAATATCCATTTGATGCCGTACACAAGATCTTTTATACTTCATACTCATTATCTTTTTCTCATGCAGACACTCCTGATACTGATCCACCCATGACTTCCTTGGCCTTCCTCTGCCTTTCCTTCCTGCCACTTGGGCTAAAAGATTTTCTTAGTAAGCACCTGATCACTCATTGTTTCAACATGGCCAAACCACCAAAGCATATTGGTCTCCACCTTGCTAACAACATTTTGCTTCACATCACACAACTGCAACACATCTTCATTTCTCACACAATCATACTTGCAAAAAAATAACTATCCTAAAGGAGAAATTGAGAAGCTTCTGAATTTTAATGGTACGAAAAACCCGCAAAAGCAAAAAGTAAAATTCACAAAAAATTTCTTATCACAAAGGTTTATTTTAGTCTTTAAAGAGAATTAGTAAGAAGTACAATATTAGGCTAGCTCCAAGTTTAGAGAACAAGGTTAAAAAAATTTTCCCTAAAATAGTTCAAAGAGAAGAAGATATTTTAAAAATGCAAGGTGTAGTTTATGAAGTAAAATGTAGTTGTTGACTATCATCTTACATAGGTGAAACAGGTTGCAGACTAGAAACTCATATAGCATAGCATAAAGCTGCTATAAAAAATGGCTCCAACAAGACTGGTTTAGATAGGCAAGTTAGAAAAACTAGTCACAGTCTGAATTGGAATTCCCTTAAAGTCATCAGTTTCCAAAGCAATTTTCAAAAAGAAAGCTAAAAGAAGGAATAGAGATTGAGAAAAATCAAAATTCCATCAACAGTGACTGCAGAGGATATTCCCTGCCTAACATCTGGCAGGATTTGATGAAAAATAACCTTAACCGCGATAGTGACGGGAATAAGTGACAACAAAAGACAGCCTGAAGAAAGAGAAGAGTTTTCTCCAAAAATTTGCAAATAAAATTAAAAACAATCCTAGTAAAAATTTCCGTAATAGTAGTTTTTGATTAGTAATTGAATTAAGAAACTAGGAAGCCAATTCTCAACATGAGCTTTATTCAAAAAAATTTTCTTTTGTTTAAAGCGTAATTACTTTCAAAAACACTATTGCTTGCTCACTGTGCAGGGAAAATGACTGTACAGGGAAGGAAAGACGGTGATGCAGAGTTGTTCTGATCTTGATCTTTATTATACGTATTTCTTGTAAACAAATGGGGGAAAATGCTTGCTGCTTTTGTCTGTTGATACAGCAACAAGTGACTAAGCAATGGCAAACCATTCATTTTCACAGAAATTAAACTTTAAAAAGTTCTTATGTCGTTGTCGACTCTTGGAAAATTTCATAAAATGGACTTCTAAAAATCTAGATGGAAGGATACATACTTTTTTTAGATATAACTGTTTACATGAAACAAGATCAAATTCTTATTCAGTTGTAAAAAAATCACATGAATAGCAATAAACTTTTGGATTACTTTATGTCATTCTTTTATTAAAAGAAATGTAGTAAGTCATCAGTTCTTAGAAAAAATAAACATTCGGCTTAACAGGAGAATTAAAAAAATATGGAATCACACAGAGAATTAAAAGGAAATTCAATTCAAGAGAACTGAAATAATTTTTCTACTATTATTACAGAATTGTTTTAAATAAAAAGAAATTGGTAAGAATTCAATTTAAGACTGAGATCTTAAGAATAAGAAAAAAATCCCCCCCCAAATGATGATAAAAATGAAAAAAGTATATTACTCCAACAATGAGTTATTGGCATTGAACATAGATAGCTCTAAGATTTTATACACTGTGAAACAATGAAATCACTCACACTCAGAAAGTGTGGATGGGATCATCAGTATAGATCAGGGGTCGGCAAGTAATTTTAGATGAGGTCCGGATACTTTTGAAAATTTTTATCGAAGTCCAGAAAAAAACTCATATTCCTTACTAGTTTTTTATTTTAATTTTCACTCACAAAATAATATGAAATACAATAGATTGGCATATTTATATTCAAAAATCAATGGGAGAAATTACATTTGCGGTCTTGAGCCAGTTTTTTAAAGTTAGGTTCACGCGGGGAGCAGCTTATGCGAAGAGTGTCTTCAAGGTGGGCGGCCGTTAATCTTGAGCGATATTGGTTCTTCAAAATATTCATTTTTGAAAATGAAGTTTCACAAACATATGTGGAGCCAAACATATTAGCCAGGTAAATGGCTAATTTTTTGCAATTTCCATATTTTTCTGGGACATGTTTACTCCAAAATTCTTCAGCGGATGCAGTTTTATACGTTTGCAAGGAAATGTCTTCCTGCAAGTCTATTATCTCCATTTGGAGTAAAGGCTTTGAAAGGCGGAACAACTTTGCAGCCACATCAGTCCATTCTGCCGCTGGAGAAACTTCAAAAGGCAATTTTAAGAATCGCGACAACTTCTCTATCTCTGCAAAGTCTTGGAATCTTGCTGCAAATTCTTTCCTAAGATCTGGCATAAAATTTGAAAATACTGCAATGTCTATTTCAGAATTATTTTTATATTCAAGAATTGTTGGAAAGTGAATAAATTCTTGACTTGCAATGTCTTTTTCAAAGATATCCAGCTTGCGACGGAAAGAAGACACACTTTGTATCAGTTCACATATTAATTTCCCATTTCCCTGTAGCTTGGTATTGAGTGCATTTGAATGTTTCAGAATGTGTCTTTCAGGAAAGATACAGCTAGCATATTTCGTTCGTTTGCTAGGAACTCCAAATGCTTCCTTGCTTCTTGTGTATCCAAGTTGTCTAAGAAGGAGGTTACTTCTTCTTTTATTTGCCAAAAACGTTCAATCACTTGACCTTTACTTAGCCAACGAACATTGTTGTATTGCAGTAAGTCAGAATGCGCCGAATCACACTTAGATAGAAACTCTTTGAACTGTCTGTGCTGAAGAGCAGAACGAGACCTCATAAAATTAATCAACTTGATCAAGCTGTCCATTACTTCTTTCAGAGTGGCACTAAGTTTTCCACAAAGGGCTGCCTGGTGAATTATGCACTGATAAGATAGTAGCCCAGCATTCTTATCCTTGATTCTCTTTACTAGTCCCTTTTCTTTGCCGATCATCACTGGGGCCACTTCAGTTGAAAGAGACACCATTTTATCATAACTAATTTTTGATTTTGTCATGAAGTCATCAAAAGTCTTGAATAAATCTTCTCCACGAGTCTTGCCTTTAAACGGCAATATTGCTAGCAATTCTTCCCTAAATGTTTTACTTTCAATATCTAAAAATTGCTCGAAAATAGACATTTGTTCTTCATCAACAATGTCACACGATTCATCAAGTGCTATGGCATAGCAAGGCGCCTTCTGCAGAAGTTCGAGCAAACTATTTTTATTGTCAGCAGCCAAAATTTCGGTTCTTCTTGTATTGCTTCTTGCCGACAGTGAATACCTTAAATTGCGGCAACAACATCCTTTTTCTCTTCAAAAGTGCTGCGGCCACTTCCAACATACATTTTTTTACTATCTCAGAGTCTGAAAATGGCTTCTGGTGTTTATTAAGCGTCCAACACACACGCAACGCTGCTTCTGCAGATTTTTCTTGCTCGTTCATAGAGCGAACTAGTAAGGCCGTGCTTTTTTTTGTAAGAAGCTAGATATGTCTGGAGTTTTTCTTGATGAGCTTCACTACCCAGAGGAACATTTTTATGGAACTGCTGATGAGTTGTTTCGTAGTGTCGCTTTAAATTGGCACTTTTAACAAGAGCGACAGTTTTGTTGCATATGAGGCAAACTGGAACAGCTCCAGGCCTATCAGGCAGCGTAAAACAATATTGTTTAGTCCACTCAGTCAAAAACTTCCTATTTTCACTATCAACTTTACGCTTTTTAGGATCCATACGATGCAAAAAACGTTATAAGCCACGACAATAACAAAACAAATTAATAAAAGCTCCGTACGAGATCGCAACAACTACTGACAAAGTGATGATAAAATTTGTCTATTTTATTTAGATTCGTTCTTTATAAACATACTGCCGTGCGGCACAAAGCACGTGCCAAAGCACCGCAAAGGAGTTGCTTCCGTGTCAAAGGTCCGCGCCGCCGAGTACACCCGCACGAAAGATAAAATTGTCATTTCACATCAAAGTTTCATGAAGTGGCGTTAAGTTTTTGTTTGAGTTACGAGCACAAAAATTGTGTTAATATGAATATGCCTGCTCCGATTAAAAGAGGCTTCAGAGGTTGCCAGAGTCAGAGATCGATTTATAAAATTTCCTATTTCATTAAATAAAATTCTTGTGTTGCCTTCGGGTGTACAGAGCTTTTATGTGGATCGACAAATGATAAGGGTGGCGCTCAAACGTATTGTTATCTACAGAAAAATATTTTTTTTAAAATTTATTTGAGTAATTTATACTTTCAAAAAGTTTTTGGCGGTCCAGTTTTTGGCCTTCCGCGGTCCGCCAGTTGCCGATCGTGGGTGTAGATGTTAATGATGAAATGCATTAGTTATGATTTAATTTCTGCTCAAGATAACTGTATCAAACAGAACAGATGAAAATGTAACATCTGCCAATACTTGGTACTGTAACCACAATGGTTTGTGACACAGTCCTCAACATACTGATTGCTGCATTGAGCAGCACAGATGTTTAGTAGTGTTCTGAGGATCTGTCACCAATTCATGTTCACTGGTCCCACAGTGAAGCTCTTCCAGGCTAATTGAGGATGGGCTAGCAAGCACTGTTCAGTAATGTTCCACCCATGTATAGGGGGAGAGAGATCAGGAGATTGTACAGTCATTGAAGCATTTAGATGCCTTGTAGGCACAGTGATAATGGCAGCAGTGTGTGGGTGAGTATTATTCTGCTGGAAAGTTGCATTCAGGAAACTCACCAGAAGTGGTTGTGCAACTGGCCATAGAACATCTGTAATTTCCCAGGATATCTCAGTTTCTGCTATTAGAACTTTTTGCACTTGTAAACAAGGATACCCTGTGAATAAGCAGTATTGTGCTTATGGGGAAACACTGGAGCCATCCACTGTCTACTTTTGTTTTCAAACGTGGATGTGACAGTTATGACATTCAAATAGAACCATGATTTGTCACTGAACACAGTGTGTTGCCATTTCGCCTGCCATATGCCTCTGCTCTAACACCATTCCACCCAGACCCTGTGATTTGCAGTCAGTGCAATGGAATTTGAGACTGCAACCCAGTGTCAGTCTCCTGCCAATGGTATGTCAACAGATACAGTGATCCAACAATGCTGATGTGTGTCAACAATTGTGAGTACCATCTTGTGACCGTTGGTGCCAAAAGTGCCCCACTATTCTAGCATCATGGCCCACATGTATTGTGGTATGGGAGGTGCATAAGCTGCTTCACACAAGCTTGCAATTTCACTCTGCTCAAAGGTATTCAGCTGTTAATAGAGTTTATAGCAAGGTCAGTGAGACATCTACCCTGCTAAAGCAGCATCCTCTCCATTTTTTTAGCACGTCTTTTGTAAAAAAGATTGTGCTTATGTTATCAGTTTGTCCGTCTGTGGACACCATGTCTCTGCAACTAATAGTCTGATTTTAAAAATTATTTTTGCATTGGGAGGCTTGAAATGTTCGAATGATGATTCTTTACTTCATTTCTTTTTACGATGCACAATTTTGCCGCAAACGGGCATAAATGCAGATGATATCGAATTCAAAATACATTTTATTCCATATATCTGCTTCTAAAAGTCCGATTAAAACAAATTATTTTACCTTTCGATTCCATTTATGTCGAAGACTATTTAAGGTATAGTCACTTTTTCAATTTATGCGCAGATTTTCAGCTAGGGGATGCAAAAGTAAACTGCATTTTCCCTGATATCTCTGCTTCTAAAACTACAATTTGAAAAATTCTTTCTGCAGCAGATACAGCTCCTGATGAGAAATGTTTTGCATATAATTTCTAATTTTTGGGAAAAAAATGGTTTGGCCACCATGGGGCGTAATGTTTAATTTCTGCTTCTGTTGCATTTGCAGCAAAATCTGAGCTTCTAAAATCTCAATTAAAAAAAATTCGTCCGTGGACCGATACCACTCACATCGATAAACCTTTTTGGAATATTTTCTTCTTAAAATAATGAGTAGTTTCTCCACCTAGGGGCATAGATATATATCTTATTTTTGTTGATATCTCTGCTTCCAAGAGACCGATTTGAAAAATTCCTTCCGTGTTGGATAAAGTTTTCTGTGCGAAATGTTTTTCATATAATTTCAAAATGTTCAAGTAATTCATAGACTTTCCGCTAGGGGCGTAAAGGTAAATTGCATTTTCCCTGATATCTCTGCTTCTAAAACTCCAATTTGAAAAATTCTTTCTGTACCGGATACAGCTTTTGATGCATAAAATTCCTAATATTTGGTAAAGAATGGTTTGGCCGCCAGGGGGCGTAAGTGTTTATTTCTGCATCTGACACATTTGCAGCAAAATCTGAGCTCCTGAAAGCTTGATTGAAATTTTTTTTCCGTAGACCGATACCGCTCACACCGAAAAACCTTTTGAGAATACTTTCTTCTTAAAATAATGCAGTGGCTTTTCTGTCAGGGGGCATAGATAAATATCTTATTTTTATCAATATCTCCGCTTCTAAAAGTCCGATTTGAAAACTTCCTTCTTTGTTGGAGAGCATTTCCGCTGCAAAATGTTTCTCATATAATTTCAAATTTTTCTTAACACCCTGCTAAAGCAGCATCCTCTCCATTTTTTTAGCACGTCTTTTGTAAAAAAGATTGTGCTTATGTTATCAGTTGCCAGAGGGCGTAAGTTCACGTTTCCGTTTACAGCAATATCTGCGGGACTAAATACCCAATTGAAAAACTAATTTCTTTGGTCAGATACTACTAACTATGCAAATTCTGTGTGCATATTTTCTTCCCAAAATAGTGCACAATTTCGCCGCTAGGGGGCGCAGATGCTTAATCTATTTTTCTCAATATCTTTGCTTCTACATGTGCGATTTAAAAAATACTTTCAACACCAGATGCCATTTACCTTGTAGAACACTTTACGCTATATCATCTTTAAATACACTGCCGGAAAGTGAAAAAAGAGCACCAAAAAGGAGACGTCTGATACCAACAAAATTTATACAGCATAATAACGGAATACAGAGGATAACGTGATCAAAACATTATGGCAAAATACAGCTGTATTTGCTGGTAAACTGAAAAATAACATTTCCATGTAACATGGTTAGTACGAGGTTGAACCGCCATGAACTGCGTCACACTGTGCAATTCTGGCATGGAGTCTGTCGTACAGATGTTGGATGTAAGTTTGGGGTATTGAGTTCCAAGCGTCCTCAACCTGGACGCGTAAATCGGGGATGGTAGTGGCTGGCCGTGGAGACCGGATAAGTCGTTGTCCCATAAAATCCCACACATGCTCAATGGGGGACAAATCCGGTGAACGTGAAGGCCATTGAAGTTGTCTCACACCCTGAAGTTCATGTTGCGTTGCACGTGCCGTGTGTGGGCATGCGTTATCTTGCTGGAAAACACCACGATGGACCGACCTTACAAATGGCACAACAACGGGCTGAATTATGTTGTTGATGTAGGAAGTGCTGTTTAACGTACCTAGTACAAACACTAGTTGTGTACAGGAGCGATAGCTGATCGCTCCCCACACCAAGAGACCAGGTGTAGGCCCTGTGTGTCGCTGGCGGATGCAAGAAGGGTGGAGACGCTCCCCTGTGCGTCTGCAAACATGCATACGGCCATCAGAGGCTCCCAAGCAGAATCTGCTTTCATCGCTGAACACGACAGATCGCCATTGCGTTCTCCAGTGCAGACGTTGGCGACACCACTGCAGCCGTTCCTGACGGTGTGCTGGAGTCAGAGGTACACATGCCAGAGGCACACGTGCAGGTAGTCCTACATCCATTAGACGGTTGCGGATTGTTCGCACAGTCACCTCAGGTGCAACGGCAGCTCGGATTTTCGTCGCAGTGGATGTTCTGCTTGACAACGCCGCTCTTCTTATGCGTCGATCGGTCCGCTCATCAGTTCGTCTGTGACTCCCGGTTCCACGTCTTCTAGTGTGGGAATGCTCCTCGGACCATCTACGCCACCATCGCACCACCACCGATACTTCCCGTCCAATTCACTCCGCAATTTTACGATAGGACCACCCGGCCTCACGGAGTCCGACTAGACAACCTCGCTCAAAGTCCGATAACTGCTGAAATCGTACACGTCTTCCATGTCCAGGCATTGCAGCTTCTTCAGGGTCTTCGCAAGTGTCCGTACGCCGCCGATTGATTACATTCACTTCGCCGTACTCCTTAAATACCACCGACGATAATTTGCATATTATGCCGTGCTGTGGTGTAAGCGCTCACCGGTTGGTCCCGAAATTAACATCACACCTACGTAAACGCTACCCCATTAGCATATGTAAATTTCATGATCGTCCGCCAATTCCTTCTTGGTGTTCTTTTTTCACTTTCCGCCAGTGTAATACACACATTTCCTACTGGGTGGTGTAAAGGCCCAAACCTTTTTCTCTCTATTTCTGCTTCTGGGAGATGTATTTGAAAAGTTCTTTTTCCTCAGCATAACTTTTTCCATGCAGAATATTTTTCACCTATTTTCAACTTTCCCATTATGCAAAATTCTTCCATACAAGCATAGAGTTATGTAATGTTTTCTTCTCTCATATATTTCTTCTTTTAACTGTTTGATTTGAAAATCTTTGTGTCTGATACCTTCCTTGTGCTATGAGAAACTTTTTGTGTGCCATTTGTTAATTTTCGTAACATGCTTTTTAGCCACAGGTGGAACTAAGCAGATGTGTTTCTATTTCTGGATGTTTTATTGATTGCTGAAATCAGTTGATTGTTTTTCTAACTGTTTCCATTGATTTTGAATAACTTTGATAAATTTAATTCACATCAGAACAGATTCAAAAGACATGCTCATTACAACCGAAAATTTGTTTCATCTTTCTTGTTTTTCCTGTATTAGATGCACTTGCTGCAAATGATTTGTAAAAGCATAAAAAGGAAATTAGTGGGGGCAGCTTAAAAATGAGAATCACAGCTGGCAACAAGGGTATTTATTATCTCCCCCCCCTCATGAACATCTTACCCAGAACTGTTCCACATTTGTCCTTTTCTCTCTCTTTTGTACCACAGTGTTGACAAGGCGTTGTACTACTTCCACAGGTCAGACCTGTGGAAGTAGTACAACGCAGGAACTCCTGATGATGATCTAGTGTGTAGACTGAAAATTGAGAGCTAATGTATCTTAATAAATTTATCCTCTACAATTTCTGTTAAGTGTTTGCATTACTGACAGTAATTAGAGGAAGTCATTAAGTACCAGAATCTCATGTTATTTCATTCTTTCCATTTTTGACGAAGGTAGAAGTAGCTACCAAAATATCCCATTTTCATTGTTGTATCCCCTTTTTATGTAACTTTAACATCGATTTTCTTATGAGTACTTAAATGTATTTGTCAGTTGGTGCTGTTACACCATCATTTATTAGATTAAGAAATGGATAATTACAACAAATAATTGGAAATATTTTTACGGGCAGATATTTCACTAAATGTTGCATTTTTTTTTTATTTAACATGCTCCACATTGTGTTTAACAGTCCCTGACTGGAAAAAATGAAACAAAACATGCAACGTTAAAGTTACTATACGGATTTTTAATGTAGGCTTTGCTAGCAAGAGTCTTGATTTTTTTTTTTTACTTTAATGTTCTAGAAAATCCTTGACCCCCCCCAAATGTACATTAACCCTGAATTAAAAGATGTAGGTAATGAAGATAGCATGAAACTACAAACAATGAATTTTTCATTTTATTGCTTTTTATTATGTATTTATTAAGATGTTATCAACCTATTTAAAGGTTGATACTAACTTTCTTGTTTTGCATTTCAGAAAAAACTTGGGTTAGTTGAATTATATGTTGTTTATCCTGTGATGAGTAGTCTTCAGCAGCAATCTGAAGAGGTTTCAGTTCTTCTCTCAGCCGATGATGTTCTCAAGAAAATTTCATTTTCTGAACTGCAAAAGGATCTAGGAGACATGCCTATTTCCAGCATACGAGCTAAAGCCCATGAGGTATGTAAATATCTCTTTTTCGCTCACTAGTATGCTTCCCTCCCTCCCTCACACACACACACACACACACACACACACACACACACTCTCTCTCTCTCTCTCTCTCTCTCTCTCTCTCTCTCTCTCTCTCTCTCTCTCTCTCTCTCTCTCTCTCTCTCTCTCTCTCTCTCTCTCTCTCTCTCTCTCTCTCTCTCTCTCTCTCTCTCTCTCTCTCTCTCTCTCTCTCTCTCTCTCTCTCTCTCTCTCTCTCTCTCTCTCTCTCTCTCTCTCTCTCTCTCTCTCTCTCTCTCTCTCTCTCTCTCTCTCTCTCTCTCTCTCTCTCTCTCTCTCTCTCTCTCTCTCTCTCTCTCTCTCTCTCTCTCTCTCTCTCTCTCTCTCTCTCTCTCTCTCTCTCTCTCTCTCTCTCTCTCTCTCTCAAATGTTGCATTGCATAATGTCTCTCAGTCATTGATCTGGTAAGACAAGGGAATAAAAATTAGTGGACCCACCTTCATTTGTAAATGACATTGTCCCTTTTGCAAGTACCTCCCTCAGACCTGCATAGTATGATCTGGGACAGTGGTTCCCAACCGTTTAGCATTTGTGGACTGGCAAAACTTTGGGGAAACATTCGTGGACCAGCAATGCTCAAACAAAACCTTTAGGCTATTTTCAAGCATTTAATCTTGTAATGTTCTGTATTATGATGATCACTGCTTACAATCTATAATTTATATACCAGATTATGCCATGTCACCTCCTTACAGCTAATATCATTTAATCTGTTAATATTCTTTACTGATTAATAAATGTAATCCATAATCAGTATACCACAATATTCTCCTTATCATTAATATAATTTTTTTCTGGGATCAATGCTATATCTGTTGCTTCGTGATGATCTTCTCCAGCCGTGGTTCAAGCATCGTTTCTGCAAGGCACAGTGCAGCATTAATGTCCATTATGTTCCTGTGCTTTGTATAGATTGCCAAAACAGCTGAAAAAGTTTTATTGCAATAAATACGTGGTCAAAAAAGTTGCCAATAGTTTTAGACATACAGAGGTTGTGGGCAACTCAATGAATTATGGAGAAGTGTATGATGCTTGATATAACCAAGAAAGACAGGCAAATCTATCCCAATGGCTGAGTGGCTGAGTGGTCTTCCAACCATTTATCCACAATGTCAGAAATCTTGTGTTTGTTACATTCAAGAATTTGTACACCAAGATGATACAGAATTGTTAGAAACACTGAGTAAGCAGTATATGACTTTTGACTGAACGTCTTATCTTTAGTTAGTTGTTTTATAGAAACTATGATTATTTTAAAAGTACTGCCCAGTAAATATGTAGGACTAACACTCATTAAAAATGCATTTACTGAAAACTAAACAATAAAGTTGGAAAACATAACCAATGGTATTAGAGGCAGAATAATATGTAGCCGTGTTAAATTTTTTCTGAGATACCATATATAGTTGTATATAAGTTGGAAGTTTTTGGAAGAAATTCATTTTTTGAAGTGATGAGGTTGGTATATACATGAGTCAGTCAAAAATATAGAAAAATAATGGAAAATTTTGCACCCAAGAAACGGGGAATACAAGATTAGTAATGTACTTGCGAAATGTAATCTGGTTTCAGTGTGAGACCACACAATTTCTTGCTCCCAAAGTGGAAGTAAGATAAAGCTTTAGATTATATCCTAGTCACTTGAATATTTTTTGCCTGACACAGAAATATGAGGGTTATACCAAAGTAATGCAAAAGTGGGCATAACTTTCTTATTAAGTGACAGAGGTCATTCAAATTGCACATGTTGGATGTTGGTAGAGTAACTCTTCCTCTATAGTAACCCTTCTTCTTCATTGCAGGTAAATAATGGATTCCAAGTAGAAGCAATGTGATGTCATTGAGTTCTTGACAAAGGAAGGGCTGTCCAACATCCACAAAAGGCTACAGAATGTTTATGGAGATGACACCATTAGCAAGAGCAATGTGCGCAGATGGATGAAGTTTAAAAAAGGGAAACCAGCATTGAAAACAAACCATGCAGTGGGAGACCATCATCTGCGACCACTGACACGAATCGTCAGTGAGTGGATGAATTGATTCGCACAGAGAGACAAGTCGCAATCCGTGAGCTTGTTGCACAACTGGACTGTGGTCACAATGACATACTGAAGATGGTGGAAGACTTAGGGTATCGGAAAGAGTGTGCAAAGTGGTAACCTCGGCAGTTGACACCTAATTTGAAGGAGAGAAGGGTGGAAGTCTTCTCTGATCTGCTGGTAGTGTTTGAAGCCAATGAAGACACGTTTTTTCCGATCTGGTGACTGGATGAAACGTGGGCATATCTTTACAATCCAGAAATGAAGAATCAATACATGGAATGGCGTCACACCTCTTCACCAAGGCCTAAGAAGTTCAAGAGCCAATGATCAGCACAGAAAGTCATGGTGACTGTTTTTTAGGATGATAGGGGTGTCATTCTCCTTGATTTTCTGGAACATGGCCATACCGTGACCAGCGAGTGGTACATTGAGACCATGGGTGGTAGAAGGTAGGGGACCCTAAGGGGTCCAGACCCCTCTGGAATTTCACGGTCCCCTCACTGAGGGGGGTCCACCCAGGAAACGTCCTAAAGCTATGTGGTTCACATATAATTTATAGTTTGTTCTTGTTTTTTTTACCATTTCCTGGATACCGTCACCATGCTGCGTAATTTTCTGGAAAACTCTTCAAGTACAATTTTTAAAATTGATTTCGCACAAATAAACTGAAAAGTTAATTCAACGCTCTGTTTTTCATCTTTAAAAAGATCGTTAAAGAATTCTTTAAATTTTTTTAAAGCAATAACCACGGAAAAGAAGAAGTCTCTCTCCTTCCTCTCCTTCCTTCTGTGCATTCTTTATTTTTTTTTTATTCCAAGTCTGAATGTGTCTTACTTGAGATCAGAAAACCCATTAAATACATCTGAGAAATAAATAACTGAACAAAAGAACTCTAACTCAAATTAAGCGGTGAATATACTACTACTTGTGCAGACAGCACAGGTCATTCTTGGTGTTTTCTCACATAGAAGATAAAAGATACTGGATGAATGTGCATGCTTTTGCTGCAAGAACAATTATTGTCAAACTACAAGAGTAATAAAATCGCTTTCCTTTCACTCTCTGTGGCGTTATGGATAATGTTCTTGCCGAGGGTAGAAACAATCTATCTGCATTTCCTTGATGTTTGTGTTTTCACCCGTCTTCTTCATGTATAATTCTTGTGTGTGGTAGAGAAAACTCAAGGGATTTGTTTAGGCACTGGGCTTGAAGTGAATTTCAAAGCACCCGAGTAAGAACTGGCTCCTGCCATTTCAACAATAGACTTACCCGTTCAATCCAAGAGATATATATTTGCAATGCTAAATGGTTGCTGCTATCCCAGGTACAATTAGACGTTCATATACTGTATAACTATAGCTTACCATATCTTGACGTTTGTTAGCTGTAGTAAGCATGCAGAAATTCAGACACCCTTTTTAATTAATTTATGACATTTACTGACAGTCGCATGATGAAAGGATGTCGGCGTGCTTTACACGTTTCATATTTCACAGGATGGAATGGGGGCACTTTTAAGCCTTTAGCCTCCAGTTGAGTCCGGCGCCTGCAATTTAGCAGCCAGGAAGATGCTACAAGGCAACAAACTGGCTTCGGAAGGCACTCCCTTCTGGATATCAGTTGACAGGTGATAACATATTTTCAGTTGTGCCCAACATTTTCTAATATTTGTTTTTTGCCTGGCTGTTCAGGTTGGGTAAAAAATTTTGTTAGAAAATGAAAGATTTGCTCAGTGGCACAACAGGAATTTCTTTATGGGGTGGTCCAAAATATTGAAGATGCAAATAAAATAATTTAGGGAAAACGTCAGAGAAATCATTGGGGAGCGATAAACAAAAAATCTCCGCTATTTTAAAATGAGTTTCCAATGATCCGTAAAATATGCATTTATAAATATATACAAATATATTTAAAAATAAGTAGCGAATGACAAACAAGTAAGCACGAAGGACCGAGCGACACCTTATGGGGAGCCCCCACACGCACTAAGTGCGTTCCTGGGTCTGCTGGTATTTTGAAATTTTTCCGAGAAAGGTTCATAAACCTGGAACTGATAAAATGGACGCTGACTCTGTGAAATAGGTAAGGTGTGTCGATGTTAATTTATTCTCTGTTTACGTAGTCTTCTCTCATATTTGTGCATTTCCACTTACGAGAAATGTACTGTTACTACATGTGTCTAAAGCCTGTGCTACAAAAATAAATACACAAATAAATGGAAAGAAGGACTGAAAGTTTTATGAAATAATTAATATGAAGTGATATTGAGATCCGTTGTTTGAAAAATCCTTTCTGTGTAATTTCGTTAAATGTCGGAAAAAATAACTGAAGCCTGTAATTAGTGATGTAGGTCTGACATAAAAAGTGCATGAGTGGTGAAGGGATTAGGTAAAAACACTCCAGGAAAAGTTCCTTTTCTACAGCGAGCTACTCCAGGTTTGAGGAGGATTCTAAACCTGCGATTTCGTGCCCCCGCCTTTCTTACGGGGTAGGGGAAGATATACAGTATATGACATACCACTGAGGTGATGCAAGAGTCAGAACGGCAAGTTACAGCGATAAGCCAAGGTCGGTGTAGTTCAGTTGGGAGAAAAACTGGCTCCAGAGCGAGGAGGTTTGTGGATTTGAATTCCCCCACTGGCAAGAAGGGCTTATTTTCACAACCTTCTGTATTCATCAGTAATGAACAGCATTGTGTAATCTACACTGATACTAACATATGCACCACAGATAAAATTTTTAACCTTTAATTTAATTTTTACTATTACATGAAAATAACTAGAGCATTATGTAACTTCATTTTGTCTTATCTAGCAGTGCCATGTAGATTTTTACTATCAAAAAATTTTCAAGAGCTCCGTTGCTGTTTTCACACTTTAATTTAATTGCTAGTTCTGTACTTAAATTTAAACTGCGAGTAATGAAATCTTTTACCACTGAGGAATTTTTTTCTCATGGCGAACTCTTCTTAAATAAACACAAAAATCGTTTAAACAGTGTAAAAGAAATCGACATATGATATGCTACCATATATCAAATTCTATTAAAACATTAAATTTATGGTGCAACTTAATGTTCTCAACTTATTACAGTTTCAAAAGCTCTTTCATGTGTTCCTCAACTTTGTGCTAAAAAAATTGTCAAACTGCTTTTCCCTAAAAATTCGAAGTTGCTGGGAAAAATGATATCTTTTTTACATTTTTTTCTTCTCTGAGCTTGGTTGCAATATGTATATTCTGTCAACACACACATATACATGTATATTTACATACATATATATGTACAGGGGTTTATCAAAGAAATGGAAACACCGACTTTGACTAGAAGAGTACACGTAATGACCTGTACGCAAATCATGGGGACTACGTCACCCGCGTTGTGAGCTATATGTAAAGGGGCGCAGTACGATGTCGGCTATCACGTAGTGGTGCCGTAGTCGCAGATAAAACAGCTGTTGTGGAGTAATTGTTGACAACGCCAAATCTCAGTGACCTCATAAAAAGCATGATCATCGGTGCGCTCCTTGCAGGGGCTTTACTAACTAAAACTGTAGAAACAGTAGTGTAACACGAGAAATTGTATCGAAGATTATGAATACCTATCAAAAAGGATATGGGGTTGCCTCCAAACGTGCAAACTGTGGACGCCATACGAAAATGTCAGATAGGGATAGGCGAACGTTGGCACGGGTTGTACAACAGAAGCACAAGACCACGGCACTGCGAATAACAGCAGAGTTGAACACCAATCGGAATGATCCGTTTCCGTCATAACACTTTATTGGGAACTCCATCGTCCTGGTATTTATGGCGGTTCTGCAATCCACAACCTCTGATTACCGACATCAATGCAACAAAACATGTAAGGTGGTGCAAAGCACAAAAACACTGGGATGCTAAAGACTGGAAACGTGTCATATGGTCTGGTGAATCGTTCTTCACATTGTTCCCTACCATTGGTAGAGTGTACGTCAGTCAAAAACCTGCAGAAACGTACCAACCTGACTATTTGATTCTCACTGTGAAGCACGGAGGTGGATCCCTGATGCTGTTGTGTGCCATATCATGGCATTATCTTAGAGCCATTGGTTGTTCTGCAGGACCGTGTAACACTTGCAACGGACTAATCCATTCTTGCCGAGCACCTGCACCCAATGTTGAAGGCATGGTTCCCGTAACAGTCACAGCTGGTTTCAAGCAGATAATACACTCGTGCATAGTGCATAACGTGTCAAGTTAATGAGGTTTGCAGAGCATGAAGATGAGGTACAACAGCTATTTCAGACGTCAACATTATTATTGAACATTTGTGGGAATATCTAGAGCGAAAGGCCAGTCCATCTCACTTTCCACCTCCAACTTCACTGGCACAGTTGGGGTATATTTTACAGGAAGAATGATCCCAAATTCCATTATTGTATGTGCATGACTTATTAAGTCTATTTCAAATTGAATTGCTTCTGTTCCGAAAGCCCAAGCTGGGCCTATAGCTTATAAATAAAAAGTTCTCCTCAAACAGTAAGTGTTTCCATTGTTTTGATAAACCCCTGTACATATATATGAGCTCTTCCCCGTTTCATGTTCTTAACTGCATGCGCAAGTTCTGCCAGTAGTCCCTCCAGTCCTTGCTCATATTGGTCATGTCATTAAGAACATAGAACGGGGAAGAACTGAACTCCAGAAAAGGATGCAGTTTCCATGGGTATTGGACATGAAGCCAATGGAGAAACAGACTACACTCGCCCAAATTTTCACTAAATGCCTCAAAGAAGGAAAGATTCCCGATGACTGGAACATGCTTCTTTAATCCAGTCACATAAAAAAAAAATGGACCTTGATGACCTCAGGAACGGCAGACCCATCAGCCTCCTATCAGTTGCTCACTTCATTTTCAGGAAGGCACTGTCACATCACTAGAAGGAACATTGGACTTAACTAAAAGAACAAGCTGGATTCAGGTGCAGCAGTTTGCACTATTAATCATATATACGTATTAAGAGAACTAATTGAAAGGAAGAATGAATATGAAATCCTGGCTTTTACTGATTTTGAAAAGGCTTTTGATTCTGTGAAATTATCAGTAGTTTTGATGTCTTTGAAATCCTGCGGTATTGAAGATTAATAAATAACTATCACTAATAACATTTATGAAAATGCAAGCACAAAGGTTCGACTGTTTGAGGACACAACAATTATAAAAATTTGAAAGGGAGTGAGGTAAGTTGACAACATATCTCCCAAACGCTTCAATGCTATTTTTGCAGAATGTGACTCAATCATTGGACTGGGAAAACAAGGGGGAAAAGATTAATGTAGATTATTTAACCCACCCTTGCTTTGCTGGCAACATAGTCATTTTTGGAGTACCCCCTCAGGCTAGCTAGAGTGTATGATCCAGGAACTTGGTGACAAGAGCAAAGAAGGGGTTTTCAAATGAAATACATTTGACAAATTCATGTACAGTGCTTTTACAAAAACTGAAGATTAGGAAGTTGATGGGGTAAATCTGGATGTGACCGAAACCTACATGTACCTTGAACAACAGATATCAAGCAAGGTCTACATAGAGAAGAAATGCGAAGTAGGGGGTGGGTCAAAAAAACCCGAAATGCTGTAATGGAAGTGCCCTAGTGCCGAAAAGTTGTGAGTGAGCACCACTAAGAATTGTGTGAAATATTTTTCGTATTGGTCTTTGGCTCTGACCAGAGGGTCAAAGTTTTGAAATTTCACAAAAAAAAAAAAAAAAAAAAAACATGAAATTTTCGAGTGTCTGTCGAAAATACCACATCAGTCGGATTGAAATGCCCTAGTGGAGAAAAGGTTTTAATAACCACCAATAACAAATGTATAAAATATAATTTCAAACAGCTAATTTATTCGGCTCTGACCAAAGGCTCGAAGTTTCAAAATTTTACATAAAAAAGCACAAAATGCATTGCAATAATACACTCATGTCCACACTCCCTCTCAGCCAATCCAGCCATCCTGTCTTGGTCTACCCTCCTTAGAATGAACTTGGCCGCTGTTGCTCTTACCAACGTGGGGTGAGGTGGGGTGGGTGGTGGAGGGGATTCACGGCCACCACCGGCGCAGCCCCATGTCCGCTCCATTTGTGAAGTTTACTGCAGCATTGACTGTAATGACACGCTGCAGTAAAACTTCGCTGGTATAATGGCGAATGCGATGGCAATTCCAAAATCTTCAATTTCAAAGCCCCCTCTGAGACAAACGTTTGTTTGACCCATTTTTGCAATCCCGAAAGATCTGTGTGACAGCCAGGTTCCGACATATGAAAATGTCATAAGGTGTTGTTTCAACGAGAGACGTAAAATATTTTGGATACTGATAGCAAACAAGAACCTAGTTTCTCATGTAATACAGACGCTGTGTCTGGGAAAATTAGCAAGTTGTTTCAAAAAGAGTCTATGCCGACAGTTTCTCAGCATCGTGTACGTGCTATGTTGCTCTCATATCACAAGAAGTATGCTAACATGAAGAATTCTAGTAGACATGTTACTAAAAGTCAAACAATTAAACATATGATTGAAAGGTTTAGGAATGAGGTAAACAGAACACTTTTTGATATAGCTGCTTGCAAGTGCTCAGATAAAAATAAATGCACATGCTCTGCAGTGAATAAAGTCCCAGCCAAAGAACGACTGTTCCTTGTGGATCAGAGATCAACCAAGAAATGTTACATAGTTCCCGTTGGTCTTATCGAAACACAGAAGCTCCAAAAGCGAATCAAGAGGAAATTACAAGATTCTACTGTTTTCAAAAAACAGGAGGTTTCGTACGTTCCATCCAGTGGGACTGACGACGACAATCCAACTAAAACAGAAACCGAAGTAGTTTCTGATGAAGGAACATATGATTTGTATCGCCCCAGTACCAGCAAGCCAACTCAATCCCCTTCTCAAATGCACGTACCACTTTCCGCAATTGTACTTAGTAGTCAGCGATTTGATGTGTCTGACAGAACGACTGCTTCAATAGCATCTAGTGTACTTCAGGATATGGGCCTCATATCGAAATCAGACACTTCACTTGTAACACACAAAAGCAAAATTCGAGGGGAAAAGGAAAAATGTTGTAAACAGCTTCAAACAAAGACTCCGTTTGATACCGCCTGTACAGGTTTATGTTTTGATGGCTGTAAGGACCAGACATTAGCCCAAGTAAAACTCATTACATCATTTTACCAGAGAACCGTCACAGAGGAACACATCTCGCTAGTGAAGAAGCCTTCGCCACAGTATTCTGGACATGTGGCTTCGAAATGTGGCATATCACTTGAAATATCCAACAGCATATGTGACTATGTGGTCTCGAAGGTTTATGACTTCAGTGAACTTCAAGTAATCGGTTGTGATAGAACCGCAGTAAGTATAGTATACAAATTTGGTATAATTCGTTGTCTGGAGCTGAAAATTGGCAGGCCTTTGCAATGGGTAATTTGCCTCCTCCATTTGAATGAGCTACCTCTCAGACACCTGTTCTAACATACAGATTGCCCAACAAGTGGTCCCTTGAGCCAAACTGACGAGTCTCCATGAAAAGGCCAGCTGCTGGGATTTCTCCCAATTTCCGTGTCACATGCAAGCTGTTTAGCGGATAGTGAAACTGTTGACTGAGGCATCTGCTCACGTGTGTGGGCACGGCAATAGGGATGGATACATATGATCCACCCTACTATCTAGAAAGATCATGCCACAGTTTGATCACAAATCCGACTTCAGCAAATCAACCTCAAGACGTCGTAAAATTGAATAATTATGAGACTATGATGAAACGTCGGAGAGGAGTTTTAATCTAAAAACAATCATATACATTTCTGGTTTTTTATGTAAAATTTCGAAACTGCGATCCTTTGGTCAGAGCCGAATAAATTAACTGATTGGAGTTATACTTTATACATTTGTTGTTGATAGTTATTAAAACCTTTTCTGCACTAGATCATTTTGATTCGAGTAATTCTGGTGTTTCCGACGGACACTCGAAAATTTCCTTTTTTTTTTTTTTTTTTTTTGTGAAATTTCAAAACTTTGAGCCTCTGGTCAGATCCAAAGATAATAACCGATTCAAAAAATATTTCACACGATTCTTAATGGTGCTCACTCACAACTTTTTTGCACTAGGGCGTTTCGATCAGAGCATTTCGGGGTTTTTCGACACACCCTAATGCGAAAGGGAGTCAAAAGTTCGTCCCGTTTGCAGCTAAAAAGCTGAATAATGCAGAATAGCCATACATGCTCACTTCATTCTGCAAAGTACAGGCCGTTGTTCTACACTTCTTTGCCAATGTTCCACCAGAGCCACATTCCCACTGTGGTACCACTCGTCAGGTTTCGAGGACAGAAACTATCTGATGTAAGATTCCACATCATCCAGATTCCTCCATTGTAGGAAATAGTCCACGGATCGAAAGAGGAGGCATTCGGATGGGGCCAAGTCAGAGCTGTATGGAACATGGGGTAGTATTCCAATCACTTCCAATTCCTATAGTTTCAGTCGGGCCATTCTGTGTAGGTGTGCCTTGGGGGTATTATCCACGGCCACTTTCTATTGATGAGTGCTGGGTGGCGGCGGTTGTTTTGCATAGATTCCGTATGCAGCATGAATATCTTGTGCAAGTTCCCAGTGTGGAGGACCTTCACAATTCCACCAAATGTACAGCATGACTTTCCACTCGAGGTTCCTTTTTTGTGCCACTGGCTGTGTTTCCTGGTGTGTCCTCAGCCACTGGTGCCTAGTGGTAGGATAGGATTATACACTCTTCATCGCCTGTGGCGATAGGACGCCAAAACCTATCATCCTGTGGATTTGGCAACAATCTTCGACAGAGAGCAACACCTTGTTTCGCCTTCTGGGGTGTCAATGCATGGGAATCATTTGATGGCATCGGGAGGAGAAAACAAGCTTGTGCAGATAACGAACAGAAATAGATTGGGAAGACACCATCTCAGTAGCTATTTGTCATGTATTGGTACCGGGGTTTGCTCTCACAGCTTCTGCCATGGTGTCGGTGATCGATGGACTGCCTGATCTCGACTTGTGTTCGAGTCTGATGTTGGCAGCATTGAAACACCGGAACCATTATAGTGCAGTGCTGCTGTTCACTGTTTTCTCACCTTCAAGTGCAGAAATTTGCCTCACTGCTGCAGCGTTTAACCCATTTTTCCAATAATGGCGTAGGTGCACTCAAACACTGTGTTTATCGACCTCCATCCTTTGCTCACCTGGTAACGCAATGTAACTCCGTGCCAAATGCACGTCATTAGCTTTTTGTGTTTCACGTTATCACTGTACGCAGTCGACGGTTAAGCACATTTTGCACAGGAATGGAGGCCCAACATTATGTGGAGCTCAAAATAGAATGAACTTTTGACTCGCCCAGGTAAATAAGTGTACAAAATTTAGTTGAAGAGCATTTGGAAGAAACAGTACATTTTTCAAGAGCAGTTTACTATAGGATTATACACTCTTCATCGCCGGGGTTCGCTCTCACAGCTTCTGCCATGGTGTCGGTAATCGATGGACTTCCTTAAAACCACCATTAAATGGTTCTACCTGAAAAAAATAAAGTTTACTGTTATGTCTTAAAAGAAAAGTGTTTAACCAATGCGTTCTTCCATTCCTTACATATGGAGCAGATACATTAACCTTAACTGAAAAAGACATACAGAGGATGAAGACAACTCAGCAAAACGTGGAAAGGTGCATACTTGATGTAATCAAGAAAGATAGGAAGAGGAACCCATGGATTAGAGAAAGGAAAAATGTTGATGATGTCATGATCAAAGTGAAGACGCTTAAGTGACAATTGGCTGGGCATATTGCTAGAAAAATTAGATATAATACTAAGGGGCAGGAAAATATGCAGAATATTGACTTCTTCAATGACTAAAAACTAATCTGTGGATATATGTTTCTAATTCTTGCAAGTTTCTAATTGCTTGACTAAATTCACAAACTTTCCTAGACAAATACTTTTCACCTCAGGATTTAGCTAGTAAAGATTCACATGTAAGTTTTAAATCTGATTTTTTAAAATATTTCATTTTATTTTGTTCTTAAATCCCTACTTTTCTATTGTGAATATGATAATGATAATGTGCTTCACTTTAATATTTACTTACATAATTTACAGAAAATAATTCCATATGGCTAGTGTAATCTTAAATATTGTATATATGCTGTATTTGAATTTGCTCACCGTGCGTTTGCGTGTCCCAATTTTCCACCCAGTTAAAAAGTTCAGCTTTTTTTTGTCATTGGCCGGTCTCATGTATGATCATGCTCTTCCAACCACTCTCAGACATTTCTAGCTGTGTGACACGTCATATTGTCTTGCTGGAAGATCCCATCTGCTGCAGGGAAGACAATCAGCATGTATGGGCGTACGTGGTCTGCAAGGATGGAATCATAATGAATTCGGTCCATAGTGCCTTCCACAGGTATGAGTGGACCCAGATAATGCCATGAAGGCATTCCCAAGACCATAACACTGACCCCATCAGTTTGTGTTCTTCCAGCAATGGTTGAAGAGTGTTTGTTTTCCGATGTTTCTTGCCTTATAAGCCAATGTCCATCCATTCAATGAAACAGAAAACGTGACTCATCGGAGAAAGCAATTCTTTGCCAATCAGCATAGATGCTGTGACCATCCATCTGCATCGGAGCCCCATATGCAGCAAGGTTCGCTGAACTGTCATTTTAGACATACTTCCGGTATCTCCCTGGTTCATTCAGCCAGTGAGTTTCTCCACCGTAGTGTGTCGATTGGCCCTCATGCACCTTCGAAGCCAACGTTCACCTCTCACATCAATGGCACGTGGTGCTCCACAGTTTCCCCATCGCTTATTCGCAATGGTGCCATTTCTCCAATTACGATGCACTTTAACCACAGCAGCACGTGAACAGTTCACAAACTGCACTGTTTCAGAAATACTGCCACTCTTGGCCCGAAAGCCGATAATCATCCCTTTTTGCAAATTTGATAAATAGCTCCTTTTATCCATGACAGCAACGAGTGATATGTTTTCAGAATGCCTACAGCACACCTTATATACCCTCCAAGCCAGCTCACGACACGTGCCTTCTTTAATTGGCTACGCCCTGTTGATGTCAAAAGTAGGAGGTAGTCACAATAATGTGACTCGACTGTGTACAACTCAGCAATGAAGGGTATACTATTTTCCACGGTCAAGACGTTAAATTGATAAATGTGAAACAGAAGCTTATGCAGAATAATGCATTTATCATATATAATATTGCAACAAAAAGCATTTTACAAGAAATTGAGAACCAAGCTAAACAACCAAAACATCAGACCCACAATTGAGATATTGGTTTTTGGCAACTCAGAGTTCAACTTTTCCATTGCTTATTTTTCAAGTATTTTTCCAACAATAAAAGTGGCAGTATAAATATTTACAGTAAAAGTGGCAGTATATTATACAGTAAAAGTCGCAGTATATTATATAGAATCACCAAATCCATAAAATAAATATTTTGCCTGTAAAACCATAAAGCATGTCACATTTCCATAAATTTTACAGGTGAATCGTAAAACCAGGCAGGTATGGTCATAGTTTCTTCCTCCTGCCCTCCCCCACTTGTTTATGGATGAGACCTTTGAATACCAGCTTCGGACGGCATGTGCCACAAAAGAGAATTTCTCCCCTGCACTACTGCAGTATGCATTCGCGCTCTTTTATTCTGACTTTGTTTCTCCTTGCAAACTGTTAGTTTTAATACAAAATGATAATTTTGTCTCTCTCGAAACAAGTGAAGCGAAAGCATGTTAGTTTACCAATAATATAGAAAGTTGAATTATTATGAAAACTGGAAAATGGCTGGTATGTTAAGAAGCTTTGTGAGCACTATGGATTAGGATCGTCAACTGTGCACGATCTTAAAAAGCAAAGCAAAAAAAGTCTTAATTTTTACGCCGAAAGTTATGTGTCTAAGGAAATGGCTAAAAGAAAAACAACACATCAAGGTAAAAGCAGTGGCATTGAAAAAGTGCTTCTGGATTGGTTTCGACAGAGGAGGAGCAAAGGTATTCCCATATATCGGGACCTATGCTCATAGAACAGGCAAAAGCCTACCACAATGAGCTAAAAATTGAACTGCCATGTGACTACAGCCAAGGGTGGTTACGTTGATTTAAAGCACGTCATGGAATAAAAAAATTAGCCGTTAGTAGGGAAAAACTCTCTGCTGATGAAGAAGCAGCAGAAAAATTCATTGAAGAATTTAGTGAATTAGTGATGAAAGAAAAATTATCCCCAGAACAAATATACAATGCAGATGAGTCAGGGTTATTTTGGCGTTGTTTACCAAAAGTAACCTTTGCTGATGCAAATGAAGTTGCATTCTCGGGAATGAAAGACTCAAAAGATTAACTATTCTTGTGTGTGTGAATGCTGCTGGAATGCTTAAGTGCAAATTGCTCATAATCGGGAAAAGCATGCATCCACGTGCCTTTAAAGGTGTGAAAAAAGTGTTCCTCTTTATATGCAAAGCCAACAAACGTGCATGGATGACATCTGATATAATGAGCGACTGGTTTTACAAGTTCTTCGTAAAAGAAGCGTGCGAGCAGTGTGATTCAGCAAGATTGCCCCACGACTGCAAAATAATTTTGCTTCTAGATAACTGTGCAGCACATCCGCAGACATTGATGAAAGACAACGTATGGGTTTTATTTTTACCCGCAAACTGTACATCAATCATACAACCGATGGACCAAGGTATTTTACGGTCTGTTAAATGTGATTATAAAACTGTGTTTATGAGACGACTTCTGGATGCATGCAATGATGGTACTGATGTCGGGGCGTTTAAGAAAGATTTTAATAATAAAGTTGCTATCTGGGCAATTAAGCGATTGTGGGATGAAGTTTTGCCCTCCACTTTAGTTAATGCCTAGCATAATTTATGGCCAGCACGAATTTTCGATGAAAGCAATGACTATGATTCTGAATTTCCTGGGTTTATGTTTCAGAACAGAAAGTTTTGATTGGAGAACTATTAGAATACGCAAAATCTTCTAAAACTGATATGAAATTCCAGGAAGACGATCTTCAGGATTGGTCAAGTGTTGATGAGAACGTGCCAGCCGTAAATCATTTGACAGATTCAGAGATCACAGATGCAGGTTTAAACAATAGTGAAGCAGGTGGAACTAACGATCACTATGATAGAATGAGGATGAAGAGCAATCGAAAGACGGAAAGGCGTCGTTAGACTCGTGTATAACATTAAGTAAACAATTAATTTTCGCACTTGAAAAACAAAGTTGTATATCTGAGCTGGAAATTTTCAAACTTTACAGGATTCAAGACAAATTGATAAATGAGAGACCAAAACCCTTAAAGCAGTTGAAATTAACAGAGATGTTTAGTAAATCATAAGCAGACACCGTACTTAATACGTATTAAATATAGTACATATGCACTGTACTTAAATTGTTTTAAATTTATGTAAGCAACTTTTCTTTTGCATTATTGTGTTATTTTTTGTAATTCGTGAAATGTTAATACATAAATATTTAGTTTCTCTTTCAGAGCGCTTTTATTTATTTATTTATTTATATGTGCATGTTTATAAGGCGTAAAAATGCAAATTTTCATTAAAGAGACCTGTTACGTGTAAGTACATGCTTTACATAATGCCCGTTATGCAATTTGTGGATACCTTCAGAAATCCGGAATTTTCGTGAATCTCGTCCGGTCCTGTCAATGCTGGAATTTTGGGGTTTTACTGTACTTACCTTCGCTATTATGGTAAACCAAGTAAACACATTAGTTT
This sequence comes from Macrothele yani, assembly GCA_039090855.1. Classification (NCBI taxonomy): domain Eukaryota; kingdom Metazoa; phylum Arthropoda; class Arachnida; order Araneae; family Macrothelidae; genus Macrothele; species Macrothele yani. The sequence goes on from CM077012.1 coordinate 81,128,758, forward strand.
GTACTAGGGTGTGCATATTTCCTAGAGATACTGTTTTTGTTCTCTAGCAGCATAAAAAAAAATTATGTTATAAAACATACAACTCTTTCAAAAAAGATATAAGGAATGATAAAAACAAGATCTAGAAAGGAGAGTTAAGTTGTTTGAGATATCTTTCTGGGTAAACATGCAATGTTGGTGAATGTGAGTGTGTGACTTGAGCTATCACAGGTGGTGCATTGGAAGTAAGGCATGATGAGGCAAATGGAATTTGTGAAAATGCTTGCCAGTGGCAGAGTTCTTTAACTTATAAGATTAACTTAAAGTTTTAATTCTGTAACATATGTTTTTAAGAGTTTTAAATGCAATTTTAATATTAAATTTTAATAGGTTTACTTCAAATTATGTGTCTAACTTGGTTGCACATGGGTGATAATTTGGGAATGTCATAGGGAAAATGCTCCTGTTTTTATCATTCTTTATTTCTTTTTTGATAGAGATGTATTTTTTGCAATTTGGAAAATTTTTGCTGCTAGAGAACAAAAACAGTATCTCTGGGAGATATGCAGACCCTAGTACAAACCAATGATTTTCTTTTGTTTACTGTGACTGTGAGTAAGTAACATATGATATCTGTTCAGAAAGTTCCTAAACTTTTATAACAGCGTGCTAACAAGATGCCACACCAATGTGTGGTAGGTGGCACTGTGTAGCAATGATCTTGGCAAGTAACTCTCATTTACCGCATCTTTCTATTGTGACTGTCATGCTGCATTGCTTTGTTTAAGAGCTTGTAGTGTGTGTTCAATGATTTTCAAGATGGGAGAGTTTTTTTGGTCTTGGTAAACTTATGTTTTAACCCACTGTGAAGACTGTATTTTCGTCTCACCATCATAGCCATTATGTGTGAAAGTTCTTTGCAACACAATTGCCTCTCTGATCCAGAGTCAGCAGACGTGGGATGGACTTTGCAGCAATTTGATGCATTTCCAATTTTTCAGTCAGAATGTTATATGACACAATCCAGCTGAAATGTTGCAATCATCTGTGATTTCTTGAACAGTCAATTGATGACTTGAACGTACGATTTTGCAAACTTGGGCCACATAAGTGTTGTCAGTTGAAATCGAGGGCCACCCTGAATGGGGATCATCAGTTGACTCTTGACCATCTTTGAATAACTTAAACCATTCATAACACTGCATATGGCCTAAGCGCTGATCATCATAAATTTGTTTCATCATTTCATGAGTCTCTGTAAATGTTTTACCAAGTTTGACGCAAAATTTTATGTTAACATGCTGATTGTGAAACTCATCCATCTTGAAAATTGCAGAATACACACAACAAGCTCTTAAACAAAGCGATGCAACATGATGACTAATCGCAATAGAAAGATGCAGTAAATGAGGTTACTTGCCATGGCCACTGTTATGCAGTGCCACCTACCACACATTGTGTTAGCCGGCTTCCATAAAAGTGCAGGAACTTTTTGAACAGACCTTGTCTGTAAAGAGTCCTTCGTATGTTACAGTGAACTGCTATTCTAGTCTTTAATAACCTTCTGTGTGTGAAAGTTATACAATGGGATGTGGTTAATTGTCTCGAACATTCATTTAAATAGACTAAGGAATTTGCAGTGGAATGCCAAACCCCTGAGAGGAAACATTTGGTTTTAACTGCTGGACTTCCAGAGGCTTCTCAGAACTCCATAATTCCAGCAAAAGTATGGATATACAGAAAGGGAACTGAGAAGTAAATGCCTCCGAAATCTCTTTTGTGAAATGTAGTTTACCATGTATGAGCTCTCCAAATGAAACAGGCTTTTGTAAGATGTTGACATAAGAGCACTGAATTGTAAGAAACTTCTCCAGCACTAGAATAGTAATGGTGATGATTTTCTGCCTCATATTATTGTAAGTGGTGAAACATGCTGCACCATAACACTCCTTAAATATAGAGACAGTCTGCGAGATGAAACTCTAGTACATCACTGCACAAGAAAAGGGCTGAATAACAGAAAAACTGTGGATCAAGTTAGGGCCTGTCATTTGGGACAAAAAGATATAGAATTTTTGAAGACAGATGGGACCATCTACTAAGTTTAATACATGGAAACACTGTAAAAATGAAAAAAAAAATGGATTTGCAATTTGTTTCCCCACAAGAGTGGATGTCACAAGCATGAATTGCTGTTCTTCCTTATTTTGCTTACTACTTAGATCTGGTACTATCAAATTACTACCTGTTTGTCCATCTAAAAGATAAAGTATGGGATGCCAGTTTTCTTGTAATTCTAAACTGAGAAACAAAACAAAAAAACCTTGCACCTTAAATTGTTGACAAATAAATCTACTGGAGTGATGCACAGCACCTTGTAAAACACCAGCAAATATATGTTAAAAGAAATTATGGGGAAAAATAGTGTTTTTTTTTTTTTTGTTTTTTTTTACTAAGTCCTGTGATTCGATTCAGAGCATTTCGACGTGCATACCTTTTCATTTGCCTGTGTTCTCGTGCATTATCAAGTACACTGTTTGATATTGTACATTCCAAATTCAAACTTGGCACAGCTGTAGGTTTCAAAAATTTACATTCTGGAAGACCAAGCAAGCGATTTTTCATATCATCTTCATAATCTGAACTGTGGAAATGGTCACTACAAATTCTTGCTGTTTCAGCTTTAAAATTATCTGCATGCTTGCATTTAATAATCTATTCCTTTACCATGTCCTTGTTATTCACAGGGGAAACATGATAAACCACACCACGGTCCTTGGTTTTCTTATGCATATTTTTACAACTAACCACAGCACAAGATGAAGGCATTTTATGTATTAAAATAAATATAAACAAGACATGTTTATTCACAAAGAAATGCGAGCAACAAAAAAATCACTCCATTCACAGGTTTACTACCAACAGAACAGAGGGAGAGACTTGTTGGGAAAAGTGCCTGTCCTCGCCATGACGTCACAACGGCCATAAACCGCTTCCTCGCCGGAGCTTAAATTCTCATCTTCAAACAAAGGAATGACCCAGCCCTTCTCTTCTATGGCCCTGATATAATATACATACATTATAGTTTGAAGTTAAACATCCTTCTTAAAATCCATTGAGAAAATGCAGCGTTTTCTTTTTTGTTTTGGAGTTTAACAAGCGCCATGAGCAAATCTAAAGGCTAAATGCAGTTGCCTTTTTCTATTTAGAGCCACTTGTTCCAGGGAGGTGCGAGAGCCAGTGACATCAAACAAACACATCACCCATCCATTCCTCATGCGGAACACGAGCCCTGGCCTTTCTCCAATGAATGTTACAATGCCTGCGCCTCAGGCCACCGGGGCGGTGTTGTATACAAGGATGCATGTGTATGTATGGAAAACTATAAAAGCCACATGATAGATATGCTGCCTCGGTGACAAAGTGCTGATTTCTGTCCATTCATATGAGATGGGCCCTGTTCGATCCCGCATGAGGCATGGGTCATTTGTTTGCTTTACAGCACTAGTTCACGGAACCAGTGACCCCAAATTAGGGATGGGCGACTATTTATAGCCCTTGAGCTTGCTCATGCTTGTTGTTAAACCCCCATCCCAAAGGAACGATGAATAACTGAATATGTAATGTCCAAAAGACACACTTTTCTATCAGTATTTTTTCGTATTTTGACCCTCAGAAATCTTGTTTCTGTATTAATATATTGAAACGTGTTACATATGGTGACTACAGCTAATAGGCAAATTCAAAGGTAAATTATTCGTGTAATTTGCCGTGGTATTTTGCTCTGTGTCATATGTAAGAATGTCATCATCATCATCATTGTCAACCATTATCAATCCACTGCTGGACGAAGGTCTCCCCAAGTTTCCTCCACAACGGTCTGTCTTGTGCCAGTCTCCTCCATGTCACCCCTGCATACTTTCGAATTTCATCCACCCATCTCCCATGTGGTCTTCTTCTGGGTCTTTTCCTGTCCCTTGGAATCCAATCTAAAATTTCGGCTGTCCATCGATGATCTGTCCTTTTGGCAGTATGTCCAGCCCATTGCCATTTCAGGGATTTAACTCTGATCATGATGTCTTCCACTCTTGTCATTTTTCGGATCCACGAGTTCCTCTTCTTATCTCTCCTGGTTACACCAAGCATGCACCTCTCCATGCTTCTTTGAGTTGTCTGCAGCCTTTGTATGTCTCTTTTAGTTAAGGTCCACGTCTCTGCACCATACGTAAGCACTGGAAGGATGCATTGATCAAACACTTTTCTTTTAAGACATAATGGCATATTGCTCTTGAAAATTATGCTGTTTCTTCCAAAAGCTCTCCAGGTACCTATATATATATATAAGTATCACTATTAGAATTTGTACCTTTAACTTAAGCCTATATGTATATAAAAGTAGCCGAAAAGTAGCAATTTTCGCTACTTTTAAAAAAGTAGTGTAGCTATAGCTGCTTTTCAAAAAAAAGTAAAAAGTAGTTGTAGCTGTAGCAAGCTACTTTTTCGAGAATGTAGTTGTAGCAGTAGCAAGCTACTTTTAAAAAGTAGTTTTCCAATCACTGAATATGACCATTATCTCTTGTGTTCTTAAGAGGAGTAGCATGTATACTGTTATCTAATTTGATTCAGGTTTGCATTGTTACTTCAGGAATTGAATAAAGTTAAAGTTCACTCACCAAGTGTAGTAATTATGTTTAAAATATGAGTTATTTGATACCTTTCATATAAATTGAATTCCTTTTATTTATTAATTCAGAGTTAGTTCTATTAGTGAGTGGCTTGTTGTATGTTAAATCTTGCTCCATGTTTTCTGTGCAGGTTGTTAAATTTCAGAGTAGTTCACTTAAAAATTTAATTTCAGTACAGTTTCTGATGAAATGTTTGAAGGATGACTAGAGTAGAATGGATGCATTTTTGAAATTCTTTTGCAGCCGAGGCTTTTGCTTCGCACAACAATGAAGGAAGTGACAGTGTGGAAAATTTTTAAAAATCGCCTTTGGTCATCTTGGCATTTTCCATTACTGATTACTACAAGTTTGTTCGTAATCTTTGCTTTAGTCATCATGTTGGTAAGTTCATATTTTAAAGATACTTGTTCTGTTCTTTTATTAAAATGAGTGTTATTGTATAGCTTTTTAAAGTCAAATTGATTCATTGGAGCTTTGTGTTTGAACACATTAAACCACTGTACATGTTAAGGTTTGGCTTTCAGTAAATAGCATCATATATACAGTATATAAGTAAAAATAGGTATCAAGCATTTATTGGTTGATACCATATTGATAAACAGTATCCCCCCCATTTTATACATATTGAAATTAAAATGGGTGTAGTTCATTTTTCTTCAACAGTATGAGACCTTTATGTAATACTGAAATAACTAAAAAGAGCTTTATTTTATTCTTTCACAACCTGCTGTATCACTATATGATCAGTGGTATTGTTTCTCAGTACCATTAATTCTCACCTTGTATTAATGCATTCTTGAAAATGGAAAAATATAAAGTTTATGCAGTTTTTAATAGAATAGTCTGTTGAATTAAATTTGTGTGATATGTACTTTGAGGCTAAAATATAGGAAAGAATGTATATTTCAAATATATAATCTGTGCATCATGTTATAATAAATAATTGCTTCTTACATCATGTTATATTGTAATAATTGTTTCTTACTCCCTGTGATTGGAGTTGGTAGTTAAAATTTCAAATTATTTGAATTCTATCTGTAACCTCAAATATGTTTGCTTTTTTGGCTAAAAGTTATAATTTCAGTGCCTGCAAAAGTGCTGTAAAAGTTTTTATGCTTATGCAGCACTCTCTTATTTTAAGTTAAACATGAGCAGGGCTTGAAAAATACCATGCCCGAGAACATGGGGCATGTAAATTATTGGCCTGGACAGGTAAAAAAAACAACAATCTTGTTGCCCGGTCTGGGCAACTAAATGTAGAAATAAAACGAGTTTGGAATAAAATTTCTTGCTGTAAGAAAAAAGACAGTCATCACATGGTTGTGTTTCATTTCACTGCTAATCACTGGAAGTTGTATTATTGTTATGGAGTGCCACGGACAGGAAGGATATCACTTCTTTAATTATATTATGCTCTAGGTGCAGAAATTAAAATCATATGTTTTGCTCCAAATGTTGTTTAAAGTCAGCAATAAGATGCATGCCTCTTATGGAACTAGCCTTCGGTTTTGAGTTACACTTCAACAATAGGAACATGGAAGAATCACTACATTTCTCAAATGCCAATTTCATCTTCATACCAACTTCAGAATCATCTTAAAACTTATATATGCTTTTGTGCATGGAACATTTTGAATACAGACCCTTAAAACAGAAATGCAAAACATGCAAAGGAAGTCCATCATATTTGCTAACATAAAAAAATGGGGGTTCTGATTTGTTATCTTAAAAAGATACATTTTCCTGGGCGCTTAGCCTTTATTTACTATCTGAGCAAGTAAATAATTTCTGCACGTGCCCATTTTTCACTTTTCAGACATTTTTCAAGCCCTGATGAGGTATCAATGTCATTCCAAAGTAATATTCATGAGCAAATGTTTGAAAAATAAAAACAACCATCTCAAAAAATGTGGATTTATGCCTTGTAAGACCAGAAAGAGAAAATGGGTGTTATTAATCTTTGTGTTATACTGAAATGTGGATTCTGATAAATGAATATCACAATAAACAGATTCTAAATACTTCAGATTCTCCATAGTCACTGTGGAAATCATTGGACTGCTATGGAATTCAGAAAACACAGAATATACTATGAAACTCTTAGTGAAATAACCTTGTCAATACATCTGTGTAAAGTTTATTTTTGTGTTTTCAAGATTTTAACATTTATAAAACATTTTTGAGTGTGTTCCTTGGATGTTTCTGCACAATTTAGAGCTTAGATAATGTTTTCAATTTTGTTTTCTTGTTTCTTCCACAATAGTCTGTTTTGAGCCAGTCTTCTACATATATGACTATCATTAGCCATATTAAAAATCGCTAATAAGAGAGCTATTGAAAGAACGAGGGAATATGAACTCCAATTGTGCATGGCGTTTCTTGATTATGAAAAGACCTTTGATTCCGTGTAATCATCAGCAGTTACAATGGCTTTGAAATCCTGCAGTATTGAAGATGCATACATTTATATTATCAGTAACATCCATGAAAATGCAAGTGCTTGGCTGTTTGAGGATACAGCACTAATAAAAATTGGAAAAAGGAGTAAGACAAGGCGACACCCATATCTCCCAAACTCTTCAATGCCACATTGCAAAGTGTCTTTCAATCTTTGAACTGGGAAAACAAAGGAATAAAGATTTTATGGAGGTTATTTAACTCACCTGCGTTTTGCTGATGACATAATCATTTTTGCAACTACCCCTTCAGAGTGCAGAGTATGATCCAGGAACTGGCTGACAAGAGTAAAGAAGTGGGATTAGAAATGAACTTTCGGAAGACAAAACTGATGTACAATGCTTTTACAAGAAAGGAAGATTTATCAATTGATGGGGAAAATTTTGAGGTAACCAATACCTACATTTACCTTAAACAACAGATATCAAACAAAGGTCATATTGATGAAAAAATTAATCGGCATATGAAATTTCGCTGGAGAGTCTTTGGAAAAAACAGTAAAATTTTCAGGATCAATATACCACTGTGTCATAAAAAGGAAAGTGTTTCTTCAGTTCTGTCATAAATGTTGCTAAACTCTTGTTCCAGCCAGTGCATATTAGGTTTCCAACATATGTGCGAAATCTCTTGCCTTGATTATGAGCCAGATGTCTATGCAACTATTTGCAGAAGATGGTTGGCCCTTTATGCCCTATTGGAAAATATGTGCATTACTTTAAGAAGAAACTGTAACTAAAGCACTCTTCAATATAAACTCGGCCGCCCCGGTGGCTCAGTTGTCTAAGCTATGGCCTTGATGATTCATCTGAAAGGGGTCTGGGTTCGAATCCCGGTGAGGCATGGATGTTGTGTTTGTTTTACGGCACTGACTCTCTCCCTTTCCTGGAACCAGTGACCCTAAATTAGGGACGGGCAACTGCTTATAGCCCATTGAGTTGCTCACGGTGGTCGTTAAACCTCCAATAAAAAAAAAAAAATCTATATATATAAACTCAAGCTTCCCACCATCTGTGATGACCAACAGCTCCAAGTAAAATGGGCACTGCCCCTGACCATAGGTATCAATTCCAATCAGCATTCAATTGATGTTTAAGAGATCCAGTGCATATTTCAATGTGGCACCAAGAGTGGCCATGTGAAGGGAATGAAGATTCTTCAGTTTTGTCATAAATGTTGCTAAACTCTCATTCCAGCCAGCACATGTTAGGTTTCCAACATATGTGCGAAATCTCTTGCCTTGATTTGGAGCCAGATGTCTACACTCACAGTAACTACTTGAAGAAGATGGTCAGCCCTTTACGCCCCCTAGTGGAAAATCTGTGCATTACTTTAAGAAAAAACTGTACCTAAAGTACTCTTCAATATAAACTTGAGCTTCCTACCATCTGTGATGACCAACAGCCATAGATGCCAACTAGTACGGATTTTCCGTAATTTTACGGATTTTTGGTTGCTGTTACGGAAGTACGGAAACACCGCTGAAATTACGGAAAATCGCCATTTGATTTAATTTTCTGAGATAGAAAGCAAATTTTTATCAACTTAAAAATTTTTGTTTGTTCTTCAAGTTTTTCTGGGGGAAAAAAATTAAATGCTACATTCAGGGCTGCCAGACCTGCGCCAATTGCGGCAGCCCGCGCCAAAACGTTGTTCGTGCGCCATTTTGCTAAAAAATCGCCATTTCGACGAAATCTGCGCCAATTTTGGGCCAAAAGTTAAAATTTACAGGTCATCGATATTTTACCGTTATCTTACGACATTCGAAATCGATTCAGCGGTTAATTCGTACGTGAGATTCTTCCGCGGATTCGCGTAGTCCCCTCCGTTTTTTTTTTTTTTTTTTTTTTTGTCATTTTCGAGATCGATGCAAAAGTGAAGAAATTTTCGGGATATTAGTTCGGGATAAAGTGAAGAAATTTTCGGGATATCGTATTCCGTCTGGGGACGTTGTTTTGTCTTTTTAAACGCTCGGAAACGGAAGTTAAACAAAGTACAGATTTTTCCCTAATCGTATTTTTTTCTCGCGCGATGTTGCTTCTGTTCAGTATTGTTAAATGAAATTTCATTGCATAATTTCAGCCTGAAATTGTAGGCAACGATTTCCGAAAACGGAAGTTAGGCCGCCCGAAAATTTCCCCGTAATCTTCGGTTACGAGATTCTCACGCTGATTCGAGGAATTCCTCCTTTTTTTTGTTATCATTTGGACCATGTACGAAATCGATGCATAACTGAACTTAAATTTTGGGAGGATTGGTGGCGACGGGGGGGGGGGTCGTTTTCTCCGTCGGAGGACGGAATTTCATCCTTCGAAAACGGAAAGTAGACGGAGGTAAGATTTCTCTGGTAATCTTAAATTTTTTTCTCGCGATGTTTCCTCTACCCAGTATTGTTAGATATCATTTTATTCCATAAATATTTGTATTTCAGCTTGAAAATGTTGGATAAATTTCCGAAAACTGAAGGCTTGAAAAACCGTTATTTCAAGCCATGTTTCCCAATTCAGCGATCGCAAAAAAATGTTCGTATGGAAGAACCAAGGCTACTGCACTAATTCAGCACAAGGCCAGTATTTCTACAAGTAACATCGTCACTGAAGTTAAAAAAAATCCTTTTACTCTATCTACGGACGGAAGTAATGATGCTCAAGCAAATAAACTGTATCCCATTACAATAACATATTTTGACAAAAAAATAGGGAAAAGTTCAACTGTTTTGTTATCATTGGTTGAATCAAGTAATAACACAGGTGAAGGAATATTCAACGTTTTGAACAACGAGTTTGTTAAAAAAATATCTCATGGAGCAACTGTGTGTCATTTTCCTGTGACAATGCTAACACTATGATAGGTCAAGTAAAAGGTGTTGTTTCTCACATAAAGAAGGTTCAGCCTGCAATCATAGTGCAGGCTGAACCTTCCATTTAGTAAATTTAAATCATAGTGCAGGCTGAACCTTCCATTTAGTGCAGGCTGAACCTTCCATTTAGTAAATGCCATTTAGTAAATTTAGCTGCGCAGAAATCTGCTACTCAACTGAAAGGATTTTATGTTGAGCAGTTTCTGATACAGTTGTACTTTTTTTTGGAGAAAAGTTCAAAGAGGAAACACAATCTAAAACTGAGTCAAGCTGTTTGTGGTACTAAACCACACAAAATTCCAAAGCATGTCAATACTCGCTGGTTATCACTTTTGGAATCCATTGACATAATTTTAGAACAGTGGGAGGCTCTAGAACATTATTTCAGTGACAATGAAGAAGCTAATTCACAGTATAAGAACCTTTCAAGTATGATTGGAAATCCTTCATCTAAACTTTATTGTCTTTTTTTATCTGCTACTCTTCCTTTGTTTACATTTGTTAACGTGTCCTTGTAGCAGGAAGCTCCGCTTGTGCATATATTAAAAAGAAAACTTCATAGTCTGTTATCTGAATTGCTTGTACGATTTATCAAGCCATCAGCATTTGATGTGACAGCTACATCTCTTGCAGATGGAAATTTTGGAAGAAGGAGAAATCAAAAAGAAAACTGTGATCTCGTAATTGTGTCAAAAGCGAGATCTTATTTAGGCACAACTGCAGATCTGAGTGAAGACACAGTGGCTACTTTTTATTCTGAAGTAAGGGAATTTTACAAGGCAGGCTGCAATTACATTTTAAGAAAATTTCCACTTAATGATGAATTTCTGAGTCATGGTAAAATTGCAGATGTAGCATTAAGGCAAAGTGTTTCTTTTGCATCAGTCCAATATATGTGTTCCCTGTTTCCAGTTTTGAAACCAGAAGAATCTGACAAGGTGGAATCTGTATTTGCTCACTACCAGTTTGAAAATTTTAACTGTGCTGTTACTTCTGAAAGAATGGATGAAGTGTGGCACAGAATTTCTTTAATGAAAAATGAAAGTGGCCAGTTGAAGTATGAATCATTAAGCAAAATTATGGAAATGATTTTAATAGTCCCTCATAGTAATACAAGTAAAGAAAGAATTTTCTGTATTGTGAAAAAAAAAACATGAATGAATTCAGACCTAATTTAAGTACTCATGTTCTGTCTTCTTTATTAGTAGAAAAAATAAACAGCATTGCACACAGTGAACTATGCCATCAGAAGAAGTTTTCGCAAATTGAACTTAGGAAGGCCAAAATGGCAACTACAGCCAGTTTATCATAATAATTTGGCCAACATTCCAAGGAATAATTTTTCTTCATGTCTGGAGGTAATTTATTATATTTTTCTGGTAGACAGTATTTTAAATTTTCCCACTAGCAAATTATTTTTTATTGTATTATTATTATTATTATTATTTTGTTAATAGTTCTGACATATTAAAATTTGTTGCAGTGTTAAATACCCAAATTTGCCACTGTAGACTGGATTACTGAAAATTACTGAAAAAAAAAATTGTTACTGAAAATTACTGAAAAATGAACATGTTGGTTACTGAAAACTACTTTTAGAGGTTGGCATCTATGCCAACAGCTCCAAGTAAAATGGGCACCGCCCCTGACCATAGATATCAATTCCAGTCTGCATTCGATTGATGCTTACGATATCCAGTGCATATTTCAATGTGACACCTAGAGTGGCCATGCCAAGGGAATGGAGATTTTTCAGTTCTTTCATAAATGTTGCTTCTGCAAGTAGTTATTCTGAGTGTAGATATCTGGCTCTTAATCAAGGCAAGAGATTTGGCACATAGGTTGGAAATCTAACATGCGCTGGCTGGAACGAGATTTTCCCATGCTAAATTTCATGGAAAAATTTTTAAAAGGCATTTTATAACAGTAATTTTTACAGCACTTTGCAGAAATTTTCATATGAGAAGATGTATAGCATTTTTGCATGAATTCCTGCCAAATGATTGAAGACATAAACAGAAGGGTAACCTAAAATATCTTGCAGATTTTACATCCTGTAATTGTTTTCACAGAACTTATTTGGTAATGATTGTATGTAGATGCATAATTATTTATCAGCAGTTTATCCATATCTACCTGTTTATTTTAAGTTCTCATTATAGTCCACGTTAGCAGTGCGCATCATAGGTCACCATACTAACTACACTGCTGGCCACCCGAAATGCAACACCAAGAAGGAAGCATCCGATTGGCCTGAAATTCGCAGCATGCGTCGCCCGCGAGAGGACATGCAAACGATTAGCATTGCAGAGCATATGCAAATCATGTGCGCCCGGCACGCTACCGAGAAGAACTATAAGAAGGGTGCACAGAAGGCGGGGTGTAAGTAGTGGAAGTGTGTTGTGCTGCCAGACCTGTGCGTGGGAAGCTTCCGGATGCCTCGTCGCAGAATACAGCAGTCTCATTCCAGCATGTTTCGGAGTTCGACAGAGGACGAATAGTGGCTTATCGCGACAGTGGTTTATCGTACCGAGACATCGGCGCCCGTGTGGGACGACATCCAGCCACAGTGAGGCGAGTATGGATTCGGTGGGTGCAGGAGGGACGGACGGACGGACGGACCGACCGACGTGAGCGATTGCCACAGCCACGGCACACCACCGAATGAGAGGACTGGCATGTTGTGCGGCGGGCATTGACGGCTCCCACCACCACATCAGGAACGTTAGCGCAGGAATTAGGGTATGTTGTGCAACAACCTGTGTCAGCACCTACCGTTCGACATCGTCTGCAGGAGCGGGGACTTGTCGCACGGCGCCCATTGCTCAGATTACCATTGACGTTACACCACCGGCGAGTGCGATGGCAGTGGGCCGTTGAATGCCTCACCTGGACTACGGAATGGCACGGCATTGTCTTCTCCGACGAATCCCGCTTCTGCCTGCAACACCACGATAGTTGGATCAGCGTGTGGCGGCACAACGGCGAGAGACTGTATGACGCCTGCATTATGCATCGCCATACCGGTCCGTCACCTGGCGTTATGGGTTTGGGGTGCAATTGGATATGACACCCGCACCCCTCTGGTATGCATCGCCGGTACACTCAACAGCCACCGCTACATCTCCGACGTTTTGGAGGCTGTAGTCCTCTCTTACCTGCAGGACCTGCCAGCGGCCACGTTTCAGCAGGACAATGCGCCCCGCATGTGGCACGCATCGTGCAACAATTCTTCACGGCCCACCAGGTGTCACCGCTGCCATGGCCTGCCTGTTCTCCTGATATGTCATCCATCGAATACGTCTGGTCGCTGATCTGCAACTGAGTGGCCTGGCAAGCACCACCCATGGCTACACCTGATGAACTGTGGCAATGTGTGGAAGCAGCCTGGACCGACATACCCCAAGCCAACACATCCACTGCATCTTTCGTTCGATGCCGCGGCGTGTAGCGGCCGTTATTGCCAGCCATGGGGGCCACACGAACTATTGATGTCTGCGTGTTCCACAAGTTGCACGGGCCTGTAAGCTCAATCGTTTCATCTTTGTATCTGTTGTTATGTGTCCAGTAAATCTGGCTTTGCTGCCCCGTGTCCTTCTTGGTGTTGCATTTTGGGTGGCCAGCAGTGTAATAACAGAATCTTCTTGTTGGCACTTTTCATTCTCTTAAGTATGCCAGATCAATGAACTTTTGCTGTACTCATTCCAAGATTGTGGGCATTGTAACAGCAATTGTTTTAATTATATGAGAAATTGAATTACCTATGACTACAAATCAGATTTTTGATTGAGTTGCTACATGGTTTTATGTAACATAAACATTTCTGCATCATTGTTTATTTTCTCCTTTTCTGTTCTGCATCCTGGGTTAATAAAATGTGCAGTTCTGAAAAAAAAACTAACAGATTAAAATGTGCGACATTGAAAATCCAATGGAATGTGCATGATGATGCTGAAATTTAGGCATGAGAAATGTATACCAAATTTTTGGGGAGTGAATGGTGTTCCTTCTAGGGTTGATTCCCTGTACAGACGTGCCAACTCTCCGGGTTTAGGCCAGTAATGCCGGATTTTATGACACTTCCCGGAATTCCGGATTAGAAAATAATATTGCCGGATTCCATCATAATTTCCGTAGCGTAAATTAAAAAGTAATGAGAAAAGCTCGAAGTTCTCTAAGGCATCGGATAACTTTGATGATTACCGTAGCGTAAATTAAAAAGTAATGAGAAAGTTCGAAGTTCTCCAAGGCATCGGAGAACTTCGTTGATTACCATAGCGTAAAAAGTAACGAGGGGAAAAGTTCGAAGTTCTCCGAGGCATCGGTTCATTAGCGGAGAAGCGACCTTTCCCTTCTGAGTCAGCAGCCAGCAGTTTTGCTCTGCCGTTGGCCAGGCTTGGCCTGGCGCGCACCGTACGTACTGACGCAGATTTCTATCGTAAGCGCGTGGTAGTGTTTTGGTTTGTTTCATGTACTTCGTCTGTCTTAACAGGAATTTCTGAGAATTTTTTGTGCACGCGTTTAATCAAGCGATGGCTGGTAGAAAATATCAGTCTGTTTTTAAGAAGTATACGACAGATTATCCGTGTATAATCGAATCAAGGAACCGCCAACGATTTGCCTTTTGCTCTATTTGTAGGTGTGATTTTTCGTTGTCCACAAGGGCAAAGGAGATATCGTTAATCACATTCTTACGCAAAAACACGTGGCCAATTCTAAGTGCGTGGAAAATAACAAAACATTAAATTTTGCTCGAGATAGTTCATCTTCTGATGCGATTATCCATGCTGAGTGCTTGGTTACTTCATTCCTCGTGTAACATAACTTACTCTTAAGCTGTGCTGACCATGCAAGTGTGCTTTTTAAGAAAATGTTCTCAGATAGTAACATTTCAAAAACATATGCATGTGTGACAGGACAAAAACATCGTGCGTTGTTGCCGAAATGGGGGAATCTTCAAAAATAGACTTGCATACTTGCCAACTTTTACGGATTACCCGTAAAATTTACGGATTTCTGCTTAATTTTACTGATTTACGGATAGAGGTCTTTTTTAACAGATTTTTTTAATATTTAGATTGCTCAATCGAAATATTTCAACCCCCTGCAACAATCCACTTAGATTTTCTAACAGACCTTACAAGCGCTGTGTCACGCGATGATGTCATCTTTGACTCGCTGGCTTTGTGACATCGTGCGGTAGCTCTCTCTCTCCACGGGAGTGTGCTCAAGTGATGTGCCGACCAGAGTTTGCCAAAATGCGTAATTGCGCGTTTAGTATGCATCAAAATTTTACCAACGCGTAAAAATACGGATCGGGAATTTTTCTCGATGCGTAAAAATATGCGCCGGGAACTTTTTCTCGCGCGTAAAACTACGCATCGAATAATTTTACCAATTCATAAAAATGCGCATCGGGACGGTACAGAAACGGAAGTAAACGAAATAAAGGTTTTCTCTGTAATCAATAATTTTTTTCCTGTGATGCTGCCTTTGTCCAGTTTTGTTGTTATATATCATTTTATTCCATAAATATTTGTATTTCAGTTTAAAAATGGAGGAAAAATTTCCGAAATCGGAAATTCGACGGCAAAAAAAATTCGCTTTAGGCATGAGAGTCCGACGGCTTCGAGGAATTTCTCCTTTTCCGTCTTAATTTGAGTTATCCTCCAGATCGATGCATAACTTGACATAATTTTTTTAAATATTTGTTAACAGAAATTGTTTTACATTTTTTATATACCTTAACGTAACATTAGTGCTTCAAATTATGTCCATTGATATTTCAAACATACGAAAATAAGCTTGCAGGATTTTCATAGAAAATTGCAGGATTTTTCTCTTCTTAAGGTTGGCAAGTCTGCCTGTGGTTCTTAGAAGCTCCTCGTTAAATAGTCTTTGTGGGAGGGAGTGAAGTGATAAGGGGAGGGAGAACATCAGGAAAAAGCCCTTTTTCAACTTCTGTTACTGATTTCTTAAGCTAGCTTTGTGGCAGACAAGATATCTTTACTCTAGTCCTATCTTTATTTATTTTTTGTCTGTTTATTTTTCGTGCTACTGTTTATATTATTGTTCACAACTACACTGAGCATGCAAAGTCTGTGTACTTTCCCCACAAAGACTATTTAACAATGAGAAGCTTCTAAGTACCACAGGGGGTCAACACTAGAAGGAACCCCATTCACTCCCCCTCTAAGCCCTGTCCTGTCATTGTTTAACTTTATTTCTTCATTCCAAGAGTTAAAGGTGGTTAGCTAGGGGAACAGCACATTTCTCTCTTACAAAGTGAACCTCTCCTAAAACTGTTAAGTCCATTCTTCTCAACTGCCAGATAATAATAATGAATGAACTGTACATTTTATTCCAGATCATTGCTTCAGAATACCTGACTGAAAAAAATGCTTACCTTCAATAGCACTTATTATGAAGACTATTTTAGGTTGAGTTTCTTTTTTCAACCAATGCCTATTTCAGATATATTTGCATCAACATCTATGCTTGAGGAATCTTGATTAACAAAATTCCTTTGTGGTCAGATACCACTTATCATGAAAAACATTTGTGCACAATTTCTGCTTTAAATAATGCTTATTTTCTCACCAGGGGCATAGATGTGTATTGTATTTTTCTTTATGTCTCTGCTTCTAGCGGTCTGATTAAAAAATTCTTTCTTTGTCAGAGAGCCTTTCTGGTGCAGAATATTTTTTGCATATAATTTGAAATTTTTTCTTAATGCATAAGTTTGCCACTAGAGGGCATAAGCTCATGTTTCCATTTATAGCATATTTTTTTCTGCAATATCTGTGTGTCTAAAAACCTGACTGAAAAATCCTTCTTTGGTCAGGTACTACTAACTACGAAAGCATTTGATGCACATTTCCTGTCCAAAAATAATAGACAATTTCTCCATTAAGGGGCACGAATGTTTTATCTGATTTTCTCTATATCTCTGCTTCTGGAAGTACGATTTCAAAAAGTTTTTAACACCAGAAACTAACACCCTGTAGAACATTTTGCATGTACTTGTGTAACAAATATTGAAGACTCGTGCGACATTAATCACTGAAGCGATGAAAGATTTCCGTCTTTAGCACGATTTAATGATTAAAAGATAAGAAATATATACAATTAAAAAATTAAAAACAATTAAAACCATGAGCACTTTCGAGGCAGCGGCTGCCTCTTTTTCGGATGTAATAAATAGATACACATTTAATCTATATATAATATAGATTATTGCATTGTGGGAAGCATGGTAAGTTAGCCAATAGTAATCTACATGCGTCAAAAATGTTGCGTATACTGTAGGCCCAATGGTCTGAAGAAGAAAACATGGAAATATATAATAGAAATAAATGGTGTAGGGTGAACATTCAATTTTAAGTTTATATTTAAGTTTATATATTGTACCCTAATGTACCTGTTGAGGCCACACATCAGATTATTGAGGCAAAACTTGCTGATTCCCATATCCCGAGTTCAGAAATTAATGTTATTATGAACGCACTTCATCTTGTTAAGAAACGTTCATATTTCAAATTTAAAGACAGCCTTTATCAACAGTTGGAGGGCTCCCCAATGGGTTCCCCCCTGTCTGCTGTTCTAGCTGAAATTTTGTTACAGCACATTGAAAATCAGGTCATTGGTTCCTTCCCTCACCGCCCGTTGCTTTATTTAAGGTACATTGACGACATCCTGGTTGCATGGCCTCACAACCGGGATGATTTACACTTATTCGCCAACGAACTATCATCCATGTTCCCAACTATCAGGCTCACGATAGAATTTGAAGCTAATAACTGCTTACCTTACTTGGATATTCTTATTCGTAAGGACTATAGCCTTAACTGCATTACCACTTGTGTATATAGAAAACCCAGTCATACACCTGTTTTAATACCTTATCATTCATCACACCCTAAACAACATAAGTTGACAGCATTATTCTATATGTTTAGAAGAGCTCACTCACATTCATCAACTACTGAATTATTTCAGCAAGAAGTTAACTACATTTTTGGTTTGGCTGAGCAATATGAGCTCCCTAAATATCTGATTAGGCAAGTGTTTGGCAAGGTCAAATATGCCCTACATACTACCCTGTTAAGAAACTCCAACTGCAATTCCATATATGTTGGCTCTATGCAATACAATCCACATTTAACGAGAGCCTTAACACAACTATGTAAACCATATGACTTGAAGTTTGGTTCACGCACACGAAACTTATTTTCAGTAGTTCGTAAGGATCGTGAACGGAATAGCAAAATGGGACAGTGGGGTATTTACAATATCCCTCTGGTTAAGGCAACTACAGGACAAGCAGCTTCTAATTATGTGGGTTCTACAAAACGCAATATTGCATTACGAATTAAAGAACACAAATACAATATTAAAACAGGCATGTATTGTACATCACTAGCCAAATCTGTTACACAAGATGATCTTAATCCCGACTGGAGCAATGTTAGAATAATTAATACTCCTAGTAAACCTGGTGATCTTTTAATTGCTGAAAGTGTGTATATAGAGGCCTCCGGTGAACAATGTTGTAATGAACATGCCCCCTATGAGTTACATAACGTTTGGAAATCCCTTATTAAAAATGTAAATTATAAATTGTAATATAAACTTAAAATTGAATGTTCACCCTACACCATTTATTTCTATTATATATTTCCATGTTTTTTTCTTCTTCAGACCATTGGGCCAACAGTATACGCAACATTTTTGACGCATGTAGATTACTATTGGCTAACTTACCATGCTTCCCACAATGCAATGATCTATATTATATATAGATTAAATGTGTATCTATTTATTACATCTGAAGAAGAGGCAGCCGCTGCCTCGAAAGTGCTCATGGTTTTAATTGTTTTTAATTGTATATATTTCTCATCTTTTAATCATTAAATCGTGCTAAAGACGGAAATCTTTCATCGCTTCAGTGATGTACTTGTGTGTTGTTGTTTTTTTTTCTATGTAGTGCAATAGGAGGTGTTAGTGTGTATTTCTGTTTGCAACTGTATTTCCACTTCTAAAACTCTTTTATTTTTTTATTTTTTTACTGTATGCCATTCACTTCAGTAAATATTAGAAACATTTTCCTCTATAAATAATGCTCACTTTTCCTAGCTAGGGGTGTAAATATCAAAAATATTTTCTCACTATTTTCTATTTCCAGAAGACATATGTGATCCTCCCTCCCATAGCTTTTGCTATGAGGATTACCTTTCGCATATTTTTTACGTTTCTGTTATCTATCATGAGAAGGCAGCTTATATTTTTGTTTGTGAAAGAGTTAATTTAGTTCTAAAAATTCATTTGAAAAGTGCTTTTTGGTAGGGTACTCTTCATTGTGAAGAGTATTTTGCACTAATTTTCATTTTTAAGTAATATGTACATGTTTTTGGCTAGAGGTGTTAAGTTATATCATATTTTCCTCTATATCTCTTTTTCATGTTGGAAAGCATTCCAAAAACATGCTCATTGCAACCAAAAATTCAGTGTCACCTTTCTTATTTTCTCCTGTTGGCTTTTATGTCACCATAGTATTCACAGCCAAAAGTCCTCTGATATTTTGACTTGCATCAGTAATAATACTTACTCGAGAGTCTCAGATTTTTTGTAATTTTTGATTTTGGTTATCTTTCTACCATTTTTGTTGCAGGTAATCTGTACATATAAAACTGAAAGCCCTCACTGACTCACTCACTGACTTATCACCGAATCTCAGAAACTACTAAACTTAAAACTTTCTATTTGGCAGGAATGTTCCTTTTGCGACATGAGGCGCATTAGGAAAGGATTTTTTCCTACGATAACTTTAAGTGGGTTGAAATGTTTTTTTAAATAGCCCAGCTTTGATAACGCTAGGACGTTTTGCAATGATCGAGCCTTTGTTGCCCAGCAACTGAAGCCCCGTCCTAAGTTTTGAATGACTTGAGTTGACCTGCTCAGTATATATTTTGTTCTAAATTTATTTGTTCTGAATTTATTTAACCAAAAACCTTTAAAATCACGTAAAAAGCGCTATATCATAATATGCTTGGCATTTAAACCTTTATTATCGTTTGACATTTCAAATGTCAAGGTTTTTTTATTTGTTCTGAATTTATTTAACAAAAAACCTTAAGAATCACGTAAAAAGTGCTGTATCATAATATGCTTTGCATTTAAACATTTAAATTATTGTTTGACATATCGAATGTCAAGGTTTTTTGAGTCAAAATTAAATTACCAACATTCGTTTTCACCGAAGCAGCAGTGATGTCAAATAAGTGGTTTTTTTTAGTCAAAATCAAATTACCAACATTCGTTTTCACTGAAGTTATGGTGATGTCATATAAGTGGTAGGGTAACTGCAATAAATATAAATATGCTGGTAGATTTTCATAGTAATTGAAATTTGAAATAAAAAAAGTTTCCCCCTTGAGATATTAGTGATGGCAACACAATTTTGCTCACGCTTCCAAAAACATCTGACTTGCTAGCTTTTAAATGTACAGTTTTGAACGAAATTGTTTATAAGCAATGTTCTTTTTGCATTTATGCTGAAAGTAACATTACACATATTTTGTTCTGTTTTCTATTATTATTTTGTTCTGTTTCCTACTATTATTTTGTTCTGTTTCCTACTATTATTTTGTTCTGTTTTCTACTATTATTTTGTTCTGTTGTCTATTAATATTTTAACGATGAAAATGAAGAGTAACTACATATTTTCATTTGTTTTGTTTAGGCTTGAAGTTTTAAATTTGCGGTTATGAACGAAATTGCTTATGTGTCGTGTGGCAGAATAAGTCAGGCAGACATGGGTTCCCAAAAGAGTAAAGAAATATGCAGTATATGGCCATTTCAACTTTCTCAATTTGTTATGGTGTAGGTTTATCAAATTGCGGGGGACTTCCGTCGAATTCTACTAGTTGTTCCAAGGGTAACCCGTGCAGACGAAGTCAATGCCTGCTTGAAATCTTCATTATTATGGCCTCACATCGATAAACTTTTGTTGATAAAAAAACATGCACGTTCATTTAAATGGCGACAACAAATGCAGTGGTTTTGCGGAGTTGCTCTTGAAGATTGGGGATAGCCGAATTAAAAAAAACAGAATGCAATATTGATATTCCACAAAACCTGTGTAAAGCCATTACAAATATGCACAATTTAATATCAATGGTTTATCCTCATATCAAGCAGTTAAAAGACAAACCAGTGACTTAGCTTTGTGAAAGAGCTCTCCTAACACCAAAAAATGACAAGGCTTCAGAATTAAATGATATCCTGTTAAACAGCTTTTCAGCCAAGGAAATGACATACACAAATCACTAAATGCAGTACTTAACAGCGGCAAAGTAATGAAGTATCCTGTTGAATTCTTGAACACTCTGAATCCACCAGGAATGCCACCTCACAAGCTTCTATTAAAAATCAGAGCTCCAGTTATGTTGTTGCAGAATTTAAATCCTCCCAAACTTTGCAATGGCACAAGACTTCAAATCAATGCTCTACATCGCAATGTCATTGAGGCCACCATATTTACTGGTTGCGCACATGGGGAGCCTGTATTCATTCCACGTTTACCTCTTATTCTATCTGATTACCCATTCAAATTCGAGATATTACAGTTTCCTTCGAAGGTCTGCTTTGCTATGATGATCAATAAATCACAAGGACAGTCCTTAAAAATAGCTGGTATCGACTTGAGGGAAAACTGTTTCTCTCGTGGCCAGTTTTATGTAGCGTGCTCAAGAGTTAATTCTCCTAGCAGTTCGGTAGGCGGACGATTCCAAAACAGCCGACATAGTGTACGAAAAAGCACTAACATAAGTCGATATATTCTTTTTATTCTTCCATTCGTTCATTGCCATAAAAATGTTTAGGTGGTGGCCCGGACACATTTTGGACCAGGTGACCATGTTTTTCGACCCTGAGCTAGAGCATCAATATTATGTTGAAAATTCCTTCCCCAAATAAACTGTAACATAAATCCTTACTCCCATGAATATTTGTTTAAGAAATAATAATCCCTTTGTTCCCCTTTGAAAAAGTTGCAAATACTTCCTCTTTCCTTATCCTTAAATTTCCAATGTAAGCATTATTTCATTATTTATTTAGTAGTGTTTTATATATTGATTGTGGGGTATATGAAAGCATCTCAAGAGTAATGCCTCATTTATAATCCAACTTTAGATTTTATACCTATATATTTTTTAGTTTTATGGTTTTTTACTCTATAATTTGCTTCAATAACTGAAGCCAAAGTAGAAAAATAAATTTTTCTCAAAATCAGTATAGTGTAATGTATGTAAAAGTTTTGTAGAAATTAAACCTGGTTACATTTTTAGTGACAGTTTTTTTGGTATTTCAGTATTTATCTATGATTCTAAGCTTCTTATTAGCTGCAGCAAACATCATTTTCAATGTTCTGCATTCTGTATTAAGTTTGCTCAAGCATGTTGTGAGTTGTTTGTTGTAGTTTACAAGTTGAACAGACCAATGGTTTCACTATATTTTTAGTAGGAGCGTGTGGATCATATGTCCCGGAAAAAATTCCAAAGTTCTGGAAACGTCCTGGGAAAGTCCTGGAATTCTGTGATTGAAAAAGTGTACGAACCATGTTCAGTTATATTTTGTCATAAGTAATATAAATTGGAGTCTGTATCTTCAACATGTTTATATTCTGTAGGGATTTACTAACATGTCTTTTGTGCTCTTGTGTGTGTGTGTGTGTTAAAAAGGCTGTATCTTTTATTATGTTCTTACAAATCAGATGTTCGTGTGTTATCAGTGGGATGCACAAAAGAAGGAGCTTGCTGCTTTAGAAGAAGAAAGGCAAATGGTATATCATCCAATACTGAAACCTTCCATAAAAGATGCTGATTCAGTTCAGCCAAGTAGTCGGGACAGTTTTTATACAGAAACTGAATCAGAAGTTACCATCAGCCCTTGTAGGAGCCCCTTACACATCAAAGCAAAAGGCTTACTAGAAAGGTAAATGCATGTTACTGTATGTATTTCACAGTACATTTTGTCTACTGAATGCTAATGTATGGTAGAATTTTATGTTGTATTTGTGCATCTGTGAGGTACAAAAATTCGTTGCTCTTTTGACTGCTAGTATAAGTTCTGTACTTGAATAATATTGTTAGCCCTTGAAACTTTTGGCTTTGGAAACTGGTGAGTGGAAGAAATATTCTTCTCATAGTATGTGGCAAATACGTCATGATAATTAACACAGCAATCAGACGTCACTAAATTGACTGTAATTACTGTTTCACACGTGAATACAATCACATCAGAAAACTTAATTTCATCGCGCTCCACAGCGATGAAATTTTAAAGTTTTCTGATGTGATTGTATTCACGTGTGAAACAGTAATTACAGTCAATTTAGCAATGTCTGATTGATGATAATTATATCATGATGGTGATTAGGCATTTTTGTAAGAATCTAGTGGGTGAAGATTTCAACAGAGATGTGTAGCCACTGAGCGAAATTCCCCAGTTGGGCTTCTCTCTCTCTACAGAGAGGAATGTGAAAAATGGCCTGATGAGAAACCATTCCAAATATCAACGGCCTGATAAAAATTGTCAAGTATTTTAGTCTTGTCTGACAGAGACATCACAGGCCTTACTTTGGGGAGAGGAAAAGGAAGTTAGTCAGTTGGTGGGTGATGTTTCTTGCGTGATACATGTGAAAGAAAAGGGGTTCCTGATGGTTATAGAGATCTGAATCTGGTCCCCTGAGCATTTGGAATTGAAGGGACTGGAGCATTCCATGGTGTTTTGCTATGCATTCCATCATTGCCAAGCCTTGGAAACATTTGAAATGTTGCAAACAACATTTGGAGGAGAAACTTTATGCCATTGAAAATTTTTTGAATGATTTAGGAGATCTAAAGAAGGCTGAACACACACACATTGATTAAAGATAATCCACATCAACTTTTTATTTTTATTTTTGTTTATATTGAAAGTTTAACAACCATCGCGAGCAACTCAATGGGTTATATGCAGTTGCCCATTCCTAATTTAGGGTCACTGGTTCCAGGGAAGGGAGAGAACCAGTGCGTAAGATAAACACAACATCCATGCCTCCCCGGAATTTGAACCCGGACCCTTCTCAGATGAATGGTCATGAGCCAGTGCTTAGACCACTGCGCCACCGGGGTGGCCACATCAACTCCAAGAACAGATGATTCCATTGCCTGTATGAATAAAGTTATCGGAAGTGACAAACAATTTAGTGTTAGGGAGGTGTCTAGTGAAATTGGCATCTCAGGCCATGTCATGTGAATTTGATACAGAATTCAGAGATGAGAAGAGTGACAACAAATTTAGTGCCTGGGCTTCTCACAGATTATCAAAAAGAGCGCCATGTTGCAGTTTATCAGGACCTTAAAAATCATGCAACAATAGACCCCCACCCATACTTTACAGAAAATATAACAGGTGATGAATCCTGATTCTATGGCTATGAGCCTGAAACAAAATCACAATAATCCAAGTGGAAGATGCAAACCTCTCCTCGACTCAAAAAAGTGGTGCAAGTGAAATCAAATGTAAAGATGTTGACTGTTTTCTTTGTTGTTAAAGTCATGATGCATTTTGAATTTGCTCTGAGTGGGCAGACTGTGAACTCGACTCATTAAAAAGAAGTTTTGAGAAGACTATGGAAATTTTTTTTGCACTGGTGCCACAACAATGGCAGTCTCAATTCTAGCTGTTGCATCATGATAATGCTCCTGCACATTCAGCATTATCAGCCCATGAGTTCCTGGCAAAACACCAAATTACAGTGGTACCTTATTCATATGATTTGTCAACCTACAAGTTCATTTTACCCCTCAAATTGAAATAATCTGTTAGGTTCCAAGCTTTATGTCCTACACTATATCATCTAAAGGTGTATGGTCTCATTGTTTGGCAGCAGACCTGGTGGGTTTTGGTTTGAGTAAGAAAGACACCTCCCTGTGTGTTGTGTTGAGATCTTTGTAATGATCCTGTGTTGTCAATATCATGACTGCGGTAACCCTGCATGATGCCCATGTGCGCATAGGATTTTTGGGTGCTGCTCCCTGTTACTTTGGTGCCAAAATAATAGGAAGCAAACAGTTCAAGACTCAACTGTTTGCTTCCTATCTGGTAAAACAAAAAGTTCAAAGACTGAACTGTTTTGTTTTACCTGATCATTGTCTGCCTAGTTATTTTGATTTTCCTGTTACCATTTTATCATTTATACCCAAAGTTTCATGCATTGTGTAATCATTGAAATAGTTTTTGTCATTTTGTAATTTACGTATGGCACCTCCCAAGAAATAAAACAATAGGTAATTTGGATATCAGCAGTTTACTGTGTGCTAACGAATTTGTATTAGTTTAAAAAAGTATCAATTAGTTACAGAGTAATCTCAATCAAGTTAGTGTGTTGTGTGAAAAATTTGGGGATCTAAGTTAAACTCCACAAATTGTGAATTGTGTAGTATAAAAGAAGATTGTAGAACAGGTCTCAGATTTTAATTATATGGGTGTGATTATTGATGAGAGAGGGAAGCTTGGTAAGGAATTAGACTAAGAGGAACAACTAAGTGGGAAAGTCTTTCATTAGCTGTACAATAATATTTTAATTTAGAGGTTGATCAGAGAAATAAATGTGTTGTATACAGCGTGCGCGCGCGCACACACACACACACACACACACACACGTACGTTTAGACCTGCCCTCTTTTGTGAAATTGAGAGTTGGGTGTAAAGTTAAGGGCTTTGTAGGAGGTTAGAAGCTTCAGGCATGAGAGTGGTAAGAGGGACATCAGATGCAGACATTAGAATTGGTCTAGATGGTTCTCTTGTAAATGAAAAAAGTTAACAAGAACATATTGAGGAGTTTTGAGCATTTGTGTTGCATGGTAGATGAGAATTTACCTAGACAAATGTTGAATTTTTTGGTACCAGTCAGCAGGCCAAGAAGTAGACCTAGAATAAGATGGATTGAAGGTGTGAAATGGGCTATTTGTGGTCAAGGAAGTTATTTACTGGCGATAGAAAATATTGCAATGTGCTTGAAAGAGACGGAGAAAGCTTGCTACTAACTAGAATAAATAACTTAAGTGGTCTGTGCTAAGAGTCTCAACATGCTGCTGGTATACAAGAACGTGATTTGGGTAATAATAAAAAGTAATGCATCTCTTTTGCTTTTTTCTTCAGTTTGATGCTAATATGCTGTTCAGCAGTAAATACAAGCATGAAAATATCCTGCCTATGAATGGAACTGAACTAGGGATTTCAATGATTGTTTTAATGTTTTTGTTAAAACACATAGCTTGTCTTCCAGCAACAATAAGATGTATGGTTATAGGATTACCATTTTTGCTTCATCAGCCTAAAATCTACATGCAAAGTCTGTGCACTGCTCAACATGAAAATCACAACACCTATGAGGAGTATTGGTGTTGCGTATAATTATCAAAATCACAGAGCTGATGAAGAAAAAAAATCAAAAAACCATACACACGCACATAAAAAATGTAGTATTCCAGCTTATATTCAGGATTGTTCAGTATGGAGTTGATCCTCCTTGGGCATTTGTACAGGCCTGCATACGACACAGTATGCTATCCATATGATCATCATTGGTGTGCTGGGAATGACATTCAACTTTTACAAATCTGCTGCTGGAAGGAGCCAGTGGAGGTGGCAACCCATAAGGTCCCACACATACATGACAAGGCATCAAGTCTGACTAGTTTGGTGGTTGGAAAAGAATGTCCATGCCCTGCATACTGTCCCTTGTAACACAAGCAGTGTGTGAGTGGGTGTTATCCTGCTGCAGGATGGTTCCCAGCATGGAAGGAAGGAAGGGTCATATGGTAGGAATGACGATGACATCGTCATAGTATCTTGGCATCACAGTGCAAGGGATATGGACAAAAGATGTCCTACCACTGTATCAGATTCCACCTTGCACCAGTGTGCCATGTCGAGGCATTGTATGGTAGCTGATTGTAAACTCCTCCACATGTTATCATAATGAGTCATACAGATGTGTAGCCATCTAGCACAGTGAAGCAGAACCTGGATTTGCCCATGAATAGTATACCCCTTCATTCCTCAGTCTAGTGTCCTCTCTCTCTGCACTATTCATGATGAAGAGCCTTGTGGTATGGCAGCAACAGGTAGTTATAGACTGGGTATCTCGCCTGTGGTGCCATGTCATGAAAATGGCATCATATTGTTTGGATGGACACCTTTACACCCATAGCAACTCGCAGTTCATGCTGCATCATGGTTGCCATGGTGAATGTTTCATGAACATCCTCTGTATAGAGTAAGAGATCTTCATGTGTTGTGGTTCAACATTTTGGTACACTTCCCATTGCTTTACTCAGTGCTCAATAACATAGAGTTACATGCATTGATGCAGTGTGTTCGCATTGTGTCACATCCATGTGGTTGTTGCTCATAAGCTGTGACCCAGCTATCATATATGGCTTATCTTCTGCCACTCTATGTCAGTTAGTTCAGCATAGGTGTCTTGCTGATGTATCTACTGTGTATTTGAAGTGTTTTCATCAAACAATCAACTCTACATGCCTGCCTTACTGTGTGGTCAACCTGTATGTTTCCTGTCTTGTAAACCTTGCTGAGCCAGCATCCACATGACCAATTGCCACAAGACTTTGCTTGCGCATTAATGTATTTCAGGTAGCGTATTGCCTCATGCAATTTTCATTTCTTTATGCCCAGTCCTTGTTGTTGTGATTTCCATGTTGAGCAGTATATTTAAGAACTTGTTCCTTTTTTAGTAGATGCATTTTTGCAATTTTGGAAAAACCTGAAAATCATTATTCTAATTATCTTAATTATGTCCACCTTCCCATGTTCTTTTACCTGAAAATGAGTTTTAAATCAAAACTTAATGGAAAGAAGGTAACTGGTTCTTTTAATTTAGTGTTTGAAGTCTGGCAGCTTTTTAAGTTCATTGTAATAATTTAAACTTTGCTGAGGTAGAATGTCTTGTCTGTATCTCTTCATTCTTTTGATATATTTGTGCGCATTACTTTATCATCCACTTTTAGTTTTGCATGTGAGCCACTTAATATCTTTATTTTGCTAAACTGTTATAGAAAAATTAATACCGTTAATTGTGATGGTAAGTTTTTTTGTTTTTCTTTTCTTTTCTATTCGACAGATGTATTTGTAGTATAGTGTCATAAAAAAATTGTTCCAGAACAGTTTATTTCCAAAGATGTCTGAAAAAATAGTGTAAATCATTGAATTATGGTTACATATTTATGAAATTAGGTTTTGATGTTTTAATAATGCAATTTGTATTTTTAACTTCATAGTGAATTCCTCTCTATTTTACTGAAGATTGTTCTGATTTTTTCACCTTTCTTAGACGTGGATCAAATGCTTCACTAACCTTAGATTTGAATCGTTCTCCTGATCACATGCATTCTGGAGTCTCCCCAGAAGCTGGTAAGTGTCCATTTGTCTGATCTGAATTACAGTCAAACGCATATATAACAAAGTTGAAGGGAGAGAGTTATACATTTGTTACATATTTTTGGCATAATATAATATGTCAGGCTAAAATTAGTCATTAAACACTGTAGCTTGCAATAAAAATATAAATGAGATCTGCAAAAAGCAAATTGTTTTGTTAATGTAAAAAATGAAGTACAACTACAATTTTTTTTAATTTCACCTGTTGTATTTGTTTTGCTCTTTACATATTACTTTAAGAATATTATTCAATTGTTGCTTGTTTTGTGCTTGTTAAGATAGCAGCTGTTAAATTTGTTTCAGCTTTCTGTAATGCAGTGATTAAAATGTTTCCAGATATAAAATAAACTTTAAAAATTTTCTTAACTTTTCAGTAGCAAGTCTGTTTGAAATTGTTTTCTTTTCTGTAATGATTTCTTCTTCATAAACTCTGTTGATCATCATTCTTGTCCTGAATGTGCTCAACTATGCTAACATCTGTGTTTTGTATTTATACTAGCAGTTTCTCATCAATGTTTGCTTAATCTTTAAAAGAAGCATCAGAGGAGATGACTCCAGGTTTCACCATCTTTATCATTTTTATTTCCTCTATCTTTAATCTTATTTGCAGATACATCTTTATCGTTCATCTGAAAGTCTTTTCCAAAGCTGGTATGTTTCCTGCAATTTTAAACCATTTCTTTTGAAATAGCTTTCCTAGCGCAACTTATCCATACTTGCCAACTTTTACGGATTTTTGCTTAATTTTACTGATTTACGTATAGAGGTCTTTTTTTACGGATTTTTTAATATTTCGATTACTGAATAGAAATATTTCAATCCCTGCAACCGTCCACTTAGATTTTCTACTGGACCTTACAAGCGCTGTGTTAGGTGATGATGTCATCTTTGACTCGCCGGCTTCTTGACATCGTGCGGTAGCTTTCTCTCTCCTCGGGAGTGCTCAAGTGACGTGCCAACGTTAGATGCATGCGCAGAGTCTGCGATGGTGGTCGTCACATTTTGTATTTCCACGGCCCGACTTGATTGAGTGAGTGGTAACGCTGATCAAGTGGCCATGGTATTTCAATCCCTGTAGAAGCTAGTCCATCGTAGCAGTTGATTGGTCTCCTCTTGGGAGGGAAGTCTCAGCCAATGAAGAGTAAAATCTGTGTGCATAGAGTGTGTGGTGTTGTTTCTTTGTTGTAGAGTTTAATTACCGGGAGGAGGGAGTTGTTAGTTTAGCTTTTATGCAAATCTATAAAGATGAGTACTAAGATTATACCATCTCAAAGTTATTTTTAAATTTTTAAGGAAGCATACACCGCAATGTTCCAATGTATCAGGAAATCTAATAAAGGTGTAAAATTTGCATTTTGCGACATTTGCCAAAAATGATTTTAACATTGCCCACGGAAGCAGAAGCGATATTTTTCGTCATGTAAATTGTCCCAAACACAAAGGTAATGTGAAATGTACTGATAGTAACTCCAAACTGGCCGCCCCGGTGACGCTGTGGTCTAAGCGATGGCTTCTGATTATTCGCCCGCAAGGGGTCCAGGTTCGAATCCTGGTGAGGCATGGATGTTGTGTTTGTCTTACGGCACTGGCTCTCCCCCTTCCCTGGAACCAGTGGCCCTAAATTAGGGACAGGCGAGTGCTTATAGCCCATTAAGTTGCTCACGGTGGTCGTTAAACTTCCACCCAAAACTCCAAACTGACTACATTTTTTAAAACATCTGATAATAGTGAAGAAGATGTAACTCGTGCTGAATTGTTGTTTACATCTTTTTTTATAGAACACAACGTGTCACTCAGTGCTGCCAGCCATGCTGGTCCACTTTTTGGCAGATGCTTCCAAAAGATGAAACTGCCAAACATTATGGCTGTGGGAAGACCAAAACGATGGCGATTGTCCACGAAATGTCTTTAGATCGAACTTCCGCTGTTGTAAAATTTTTACAAGAAATCGAACTTCCACTGTTGCGAAACTTTTACAAGATGGGCCATTTTCTGCAGCATGTGATGGAAGTCATGAAAGTGATTACAATATTATATAATCCTGATATACAAGATGAAGATTAGAAGGTATGTAACATACCGTTTTGAATGCAATGTGTAGGTACTCTTAAAGTGAATATTTCCTTTTTACAGGAAATGTTTAGTTTGGTATTGAAACACCACAGGTTTGCGAGGCTAACATTGAACAAAATTAAGAGTTTACTTTATGGTTTTTTAAATTATTATTTTAAACACAGATAATACTAGTTTAGTTATTTCGGCATATGCAGAGATTTTTACTGAGTATTTATTAATATAATTATGTTTCGTTTTGTGGTAAATGGCGTTCGCGCAAAAGTTTTACTGATGCACATTTTCCAAAGTTGGCAAGTATGCTTATCATATCGCATGCCATTCTAATATTAGTAGCTGTTCATCTTTTTCTAAATTAATTAGTAGAACTCTTCCAAGTACACTTTTTCTGTAAAGAACATTCATCATGAGAATTAACATAGTAATCAGACATCTCTGAATTGATTGTATTTACTGTTTTCCACGTAATATCAGTCGCATCAGAAAACTTGAAAATTTCATTGCCCTGGAGCAGGCAACAAACCCGCATCTCCTGATTACAGTTCGAATATGCTAACCGATACATTTGTGTTTTCTCTTATTCCATGGTCTATTGCCTGCAGCTTGCTTATAGTGTTTGGGAGAATCCAGTGAACAGAGCTGACAATCCTAAAATAACTTAAGCTTTGTGAGCTGTACAGTTGTCTTTATTAGGAAGAATCTCTTTTTAGCATGTCTTTTGTTAAAAAAAGTATGTGCTTATATCAGGTTGTAAAGCAAGTTTCCAGAAAAAATCGTATGTGGCATGTGTAATGCAAGATACTGTGGACCTGTGGTGATGTAAACATCCCAGAGTATTGTGCACGAAAAAATAGATTCTAAGGACAGAACATATGCTGTTGTGGTGAAGATTAGCTGCATGTGGCAATGATACGATGGTAATATGGAGGAAAGGTGTGCATGCAATATTACTCTATGAATATTTGAATGGAATGAAAGTTGCAGAAGGTGCCCCGGTGGCGCAGTGGTCTAAGCGATGGCTTCTGACCTTTTGTCCGAAATGGCTCCAGGTTTGAATCCCAGTGAAACATGCACATTGTGTTGGTCTTACGGCATTGGCTCTCTCCCTTCCCTGGAACCAGTAGCCCTAAATTAGGGACGGGCAACTGCTTATAGCCCAATGAGTTGCTCATGGTGGTAATTAAATCCCCAATAAAAAAATAATTACAGAAGCTCTTAGGAAATTGCAAAACACATTTGGTGACAATATTATTGGACAGAGTATTTGCTACGACGGGTACATGAATTTTGACACTGGTGTACGGGATCTGTCTGATGCAGTGGCGGCTTGTGGTAGGAAAAATAGGTGAAGAGCTACAAGAGCAATATGAAAAGATATCTGCTGTCTTTAATGAAAATCAGTTAATGAGAACTTACCTATTTTTTATACGTATATTAGATCAATTCTTCTTCCCTTTAAAGCTAGAAATTTGTCGATTATGTCATCATAAAATGGCTGTTTCTTCGTGACATCAAGAAAATGTCTTTCTGATTAGAAATCTTTGCCAAAGAAGCAAGTTTATCTGGAGAAATAGTGTTTCTTGAGTAAGTTTGTATTCTTTTAAGGCAAGAAAAATTTCTTTCCACTGAAACACTTGCAGATGCAATTGTTAAAATCAGGGAAACCAATACAGTATATAAGATTCTGTAAAAATGTCTTTATCTCCATGAAGTACTCGAAGAAGTTCATGAGTCGATATATTCCTTAATTTTTCATCAGCATATACAAGACTCAGTTCATTTTTAAGGCGCTGGTGTTTAGTAAATATTTTTCCGTAAAAATGTTGAAGATTTTCAGAAGCGTGAGAGCGAAAGCATGGATTAAATTGGTCGAATTTGGTTGTGTCATCAAGACAGGCAAATTGAAGTTCAAGTTTCTCACAGTCTTGAAATCTTATATCCATTTTCATAAGAATGTGGTACAAAATTTCAAAATACAATTTTCTGTAATTTTGAAAAATTGTTTCTTGTGTAAGAGCAGCATATTCCCGTTTAGATCTGCTTATTTCTGTGATTTCGCTAGCTTTTCCAAACAGTGTTTCAAATACCTCATCGTTCCTTTTATGGCTCAAAATTTCATAAGTTTTTTTTTTTAATTTGAGTAACACAGTAGTTTATGTCTAGTGATTTGTTCTGAAAATTTTCGAATAATACACTGCTGGCCACCCAAAATGCAACACCAAGAAGGACACGAGATAGCAAAGCCAGATTTACTGGACACATAACAACAGATACAAAGATGAAACGATTGAGCTTACAGGCCCGTGCGACTTGCGGAACATGTAGACATCAATAGTTCGTGTGACCCCTATGGCTGGCAATAACGGCCGCTACACGCCGCGGCATCGAACGAAAGAGACTTTGGATGTGGGTTTGGGGTATGTTGGTCCAGGCTGCTTCCACACGTTGCCACAGTTCATCAAGCGTAGCCGCGGGTGGTGCTTGCCAGGCCACTCGGTTGCCGATCAGCGACCAGACGTGTTTGATGAGCGACATATCGGGAGAACAGGTGGGCCACGGCAGCAGTGACACTTGATGGGCCGTGAAGAATTGTTGCATGATGCGTGCCATGTGCGGGCGCGCATTGTCTTGTTGAAACGTGGCAGCTGGCAGGTCCTGCAGGTAAGTTAGGACTACAGGCTCCAAAACGTCGGAGATGTAGCAGTGGCTGTTGAGTGTACCGCCGATGCGTACCAAAGGGGTGCGGGCGTCATATCCAATTGTGCCCCAAACCATAACGCCAGGCGACGGACCAGTATGACAATGCATAATGCAGGCGTCACACAGTCTCTCGCCGCGGTGCCGCCATACGCGGATCTGACCATCGTGGTGTTGCAGGCAGAAGCGGGATTCGTCGGAGAAGACAATGTCATGCCATTCCGTAGACCAGGTGCGGCTTTCAATGGCCCACTGCCGCCGCACTCGCCGGTGGTGTAACGTCAATGGTAATCAGAGCAATGGGCGCCGTGCGATAAGTCCCCATCTCCTGCAAATGACGTCGAACGGTACGTGCTGACACAGGTTTTTTGCACAACACACCCTAATTCCTGCGCTAACGTTCGTGATGTGGTGGTGGGAGCCGTCAATGCCCGCCACACAACATGCCAGTCCTCTTATTTGGTGGTGTGCCGTGGCTACGGTAATCACGCACGTCGGTCCGTCGGTCCCTCCTGCACTCACCGAATCCATACTCGCCTCACTGTGGCTGGATGTCGTCCCACACGGGCCCCGATGTCTCAGTACAATAAACCGCTGTCGCGATAAGCCAATATTCGTCCTCTGTCGAACTCTGAAACGTGCTGGAATGACTGCTGTATTCTGTGATGAGTCATCAGGAAGCTTCCCATGCACAGGTCCGCCGGCAGCACAGCACACTTCCACTACTTACACCCTGCCTTCTGGGCACCCTTCTTATAGTGCTTCTCGGTGGCGTGCCGGGCGCACATGATTTGCATATGCCTTGCAATGCTAATTGTTTGCATGTCCTCTTGCGGACGACGCATGCTGCGAATTTCAGGCCAATCGGATGATTCCTTCTTGGTGTTGCATATTGTGTGGCCAGCTGTGTAGATCGGTGAAGCCAAATATTTTATTAAATACTATTGCCAAAAATGTAAATTCAAAAGTGCTCATATCATTAAAAAACCCTTGGGCAAGTTGAATTGATTTTTTGTCTGATTGGTCACTATTTGTGAGAAATTTTAATACTTCCTTCAGTTTATCCCAATCGTCAACTATTACACTTACTACCTTCGAAGTGGAGGACCATCGATTTTCTGTTGTGGTTGGCATGCATCTTGCGGTTGTTGATGTGAGTGTATTGTTTTTTCACCACACAGCAAAGCGATCGCTTCGCTGAGTGGTGAAAAAACAAAGGAATTACACTGAGGCTTGCAAAAAATATTCGACACTTAGAAATTTTAGAAAAACTCTGCTGTAATACAAGGTTCAAACGATGTACAAAGCAATAACAAAAACAGCTTGAGAAGTTTTATGCTTCATTTTTTTCTGGGGCCCAGTGAAGTGTCCAGACATTACGCTTGCCCCATTGTAACATTGTCCTATTGACTTGTGTTGATAATCAAACTGTTCCAAATTTTTGTCTAGCATTTTGTATAAAGCTTCTGACGTTCTATCTTCACTCACATCATGGAAACCCAAAAATCGCTCAACCAATACACCTTCCGAATCAACAGATCTTATTATTAAAGAGCACTCGGAAGTCTGGTTATGTCTTCCCATCTACTTGAATAGAAAAGCATTAAACTTCATTTATTTCATTTTTGACGTGATCATTTATATATTCAGAAATACATTCAATTAATTCGTTTTGAATAACTTTTGAGTCACCTGTGAAGACATTTTTTATCGTTTTGTATTGATTTTGAATTTTTAAAGGACTTCTTGATATCAACAGTGAAAGCAATTCCTTGAATTTCTACGATTTATCGAGTCAGTGCTTCGTCATGGTCACGGAATGCTAGTTCTTGTTTACTCAAATACAGTACTGCATCAATCAATGTCTGCAGGAAAAGTCTATTTAAACAAACACTTTTGTTGGAATGCATTTCAAAAGCCTAGCATTTTCCCTCAGGGCATCGGCAATGGTGTTCTGATTCTTTTCAAAATTATTTAGCATTAATTCGCATTTCAGGTGTTTGCTAGAATCACCACGTTTGTGAAGTGACCGTTATATATTTAAGAAATCTGAAAATTGTTTTTATTCCACACCGAATTTTATTACTAAAAAATAAGCAGGGCCAAAAAAAAAATAAATTTGTAACACAGAAGGGGGGCTACAAAGCCATTTATATTCAGTAAACCAACAATTTTTAAAATTAATATTGTAAGATTTACTGCTCTTCTTGATTTCTTTCTTGGCGACCATTGTCAGTGAATCTGTCGGTCATCATTGAAGTAAAATGTCTCTTTTATTTTCATCTTTCCGCTGATTGAACGCAGTTTGCAATAAATTACAGACAATGTCGTTCACAGGATACATACTGAAAACTAAAACTATCACTATCAGGTAAACTGTACACGAAACTAAAGTAACTAATGAAGTTTTTAAAAAACAATCACAAAACACGAAAAAACAAATCTCTTTCGGAAAGTATGTACCAAAACATTGCAATGGCAATCCGTCCCATTCCACTGCGATCTCTTCGGAAGGTCACGACTGCAGGTGCAGAGCCTTGGCGTCTCAACCTAAAACACTTCACTTGCACGGCAGATAGGGGTGAGTGACGTCACAGTTACCATGGCAACTCGGACGAAAACTGCAGACTTCCAAGCCTTCTCATTTCAGCTCTTGACTTGAACTGGTTTGCGTTTAAGGACTTGTTTTCCGTATTGAACGCGCATTGTGAATTGATATCTAATCAAAATGTTGGGTATTTTGGCACTCAATAAAGGAAAGAAAAGAATATATTATATGAAATTATTAAATAAAACCTTATTTCAAATGAAATAGGTGAAGAGGCACTTCACCTACTTCACCTGAAAAGCCGCCACGGTCTGATGCACCCAGAAGTAACAGACCCAGTAAGGTTGAAGATGATACACTGCAGCATATGTTATTGACCAAGCCTGATGCGACAATACGAGAACTGGCAGAGGAACTGGAGACCTCCCATATAACCATCAACACCCGATATTCATGTAAACTGTGCGAATGGGTACCCCAGGCTTTTGTTTGACCAGAAGCGGATGCAACGTTACTCCATTGCTGTTGCTCTGCATGAAAGAAGAAAATGGGAGGGCTTTTTACATTGATTGGTGACGGGTGATGAAAAATGGGTCACATACATGAATTTTATGTGACAAAGAGCATGCACCAAGCAGGGGTAAGCCACCCCTTCATGGACGAAAAATGATGTTGAGGTGCTGATGGAATTGCCACGGTGTGATTCACTATGAACAAGTCTTACCACTGAACAATACCATCACAGCGGATGCTTCCATCCAACAGTGGGACTGTCTCCATGCTGCACTGCAAGAAAAGCTCCCAGCGTTGATTAATCACCATGGAGTTGTTTTTCATCAGGATAACTCTCGTCCACATGTCACTTGACAGACCCAGCGAAACTTGCATAAGTGGGAATGGGAAATATTGCCCCCCCCCCCCCTTATTCCCTGGATCTTGCTTTGTCTGACTTTCATCTCTTCTGATCTTTGTTGGATTTTCTCGCTGAGGAATGACTTCTTTAACTCCTGCTCACTAGACTTCTATAGCAATAGGATATTTCAACTTGTAGATCAGCGGAACAAGGTCATCAGTTGCAGTGAGGACTATCTAGACGATTAGGTTAAGTGTTTTGTATAATTTTTTTAAGCTTGAAGTATATGCTTCTCTATTATCCAGATACTTTCTTTACAACCCGATAGTATCACTTTGTCTGTCCGTGTGTGTGGATACCATATCTCCATAACTATTACTCTGATTTTAAAAATTCATTTTGTGTTGGAAAGTTTGAAATGTGAGAACGATGATCCGTGCATTCTAGTTTTTTTCTAATGCATAATTTCGCCACTAGAGGGTGTAAATGCAGATGCTATCCAGTTCAAAAAATATTTTATTCCATATGTTTGCTTCTAAATATCCATTTGAAAAAATTCTTTCTTTTGATGCCATTTATAATGAAGACTATTTTGGGTACAGTTTCTTTTTCAAGCAATGCATAAATATTCCGCTAGGGGGCAAAACGTTAAATTGCAATTTCCCCGATATCTCTGCTTCTAAAAATCCTATTTAAAAGATAATATCTTCATCCGATACAGAGCTCCTAGTGAGAAATGTTCTGGATATAATTTCTGATTTTTAGTAAAACATGATTTGGCCACCAGGGGACGTAAGTGTTTATTTCTGTATCTGATGTATTTGCAAGAAAATATGAGATTTTGAAAACTTGATTTAAAAAATTCTGCTGTGGATCTATACTGCTCACCTCTGAAAACCTTTTGACAATATCTTCTGTTTAAAATGGTGCATAGTTTTCCTCCAGGGGAATATGTCTTATTTTTGTCAATATCTCTTCTTCTAAGAATCCGATATGAAAAGTTCTTTCTTTATTGAAAAGCGTTTCTGGTGAGAAATGTTCTGCACATAATTTAAAATATTTTTTAATGTACAAGGTGCCACTAGAGAGTTGAGTTTACGTTTCTGTTTATAGCATGCAACAATATCTGTGGGACTAAAAACCTGATTAAAATATTATTTTTCGGTCAGTTGCTACTAACTATGAAAACATTTTGTGTGTATTTCCTTCCCAAAATTATGCACATTTTCTCACTATGAGACACAATTGTCTAATCTGTTTTTATCGACACCTCTGCTTCTAAATGTTCTATTTAAAAACTTGAAACACTTTAGGGTTTTTTTTTTTTTTTTCTTGTGGTT
Organism: Macrothele yani; assembly: GCA_039090855.1. NCBI lineage: Eukaryota > Metazoa > Arthropoda > Arachnida > Araneae > Macrothelidae > Macrothele > Macrothele yani. The sequence goes on from CM077012.1 coordinate 81,166,754, forward strand.
CATTCACAGTTCTGTCACCAGGTGGTGTTTGTGTACTTCTGTCTGCATCTGTATCTCCACTTCTAGAAACCCTATTGAAAATTATCTTTTTTTACTGCGTGCGATTTGCTACAATAAAGATGGGGAACATTATCTTCTTTAATCAATGAACAGCTTTCCAGTTAGGGGGAGGGCATAAGTGTCAAAACCTTTTTCTCGCTGTCTCTGCTTCTAGGAGACTTATTTGGAAAATTCTTTATTTTTTAACATAGCTGTTGCTGTGAAGAAATACTTTTCTCATATTTTCAACTTTTCCATTATGCAAAATTATTCTGCTAGGGGGCAGAAAGGGTTATCATGTTTCCTTCTACATTTCTACATTTCTTCTTTTAACTGTTTGATTTGGAAATCCCTTTGTCTTTGATATTTCCCTTCTGCTGTGAGAAACTTTTTGTGCACCATTTGTTAATTTTTGTAACATACTTTTCAGCCACTAGTGGGAGTAAGTAGCTGTTTCTATTTCTGGATGTATTATCTGTTGTTGAAAACTAGTTAATTTTTTTGTAACCGGTTCCATTGACTTTGAATAACTTGGGAAAATTTTTATTCTCTTAGGAACGGATGCGAAAAGATGTGCTCATTACAACCAAAAATTCAGTGTCATATTTTTTGTTTCTGCTCCCATCATCATGAGTTGCATTAATCCTTGGTTCGTATGCATCCTGGAAATCCTGGAAAAGTCCTGGAATTCCGTTTTGTCCTGGAAATGTCCTAAAATTCTGTTACATGTCCTGGAATTTTATCCATTCCCGCCTTTTGTCCCTGCGTGATGTTTAGTAGTTGAGGATTTTTTTACTGACATAACTTATGTCTGACAAATTTCCCTCCTTACCACCTACAAAATGCGGGAGGGTTGGGGTTGTTGGTTTTCTTGTCTGTTAGGAGGACCGAAGCTGCGTTATTAGCATCTTTTGCGTCGTGCTTATGTTATCACTTTATCTGTCTGGCTAGGGAGACCATATCTCTGCAATTATTAGTTCGATTTGTAAAATTCTTTTTGTGTTGGGAAGCTTAAAATGTGTGAATGATGATCCATTCGTTCCGGTTTTTTTCCGATGCACAACTGCGCTGCTAGAGGGCACAAATGGAGATATTATCGAATTTTAAATGCATTTTATTTCATATATTTGCTTCTAAATATACAATTGAAAAAATAATTTTTCCTTTCGATGCATTTATATTAAGAATATTTTAGTTAGTCTCATTTTTAAATAATGCATAAATTTTCCGCTAGGGGGCGTAAAGGTAAATCACGATTTTCCCAATATCGCCGCTTCTAAAAGTCCGATTTGAAAATTTCTTCCAGCGTCGGATACAGCTCTTGAGGGGAAATGTTTTGCACATAAATTCTCATTTTTGATAAAGAATATTTTGGCCACTAGGAGGCGTAAGTGTTTAGTTTTGCTTCCTATGTTTTTGCAACAAAATCTGAGCTGGAAACTCGATTGCAAAAATTCTTCCTTGAACCGACACCACTCACCATGGAAAACTTTTTGAGAATACCTCCTAAAATAGTGCATACATTTTCCACCAGGGAGCATTACATGTATATCTTATTTTTGTCCATATCTCTGTTTCTAGGACTCCAATTTTAAAAATTCTTTCTCTGTTGCAGAACATTTTCGGGGCGAAATGTTTCTCATATAATTTCAAATATTTCTTAATGCACAAGTGTGCCACTAGAGGTCGTAAGTTCACGTTTCTGTTTACAGCAATATCCGCGGGACTAAAAACCTGATTGAAAGTTATTCTATTTCGATCAGATACTGCTAACTATGAAAATTTTTTATGTGTAGTTTTTCCCCAAAATAATAATTCACCGCTTGGAGGCGCAAATATTTCGTCTATTTTTCTCTATAATCCATACTTCTAAATGCCTGATTTAAAAAAAAGTTTTTAACACCAGATACCATTAACCTTATAGAATACTTTAGGTTTGTGTTTGAGGAGGTTTGAGGTTCACAATTCTGCTGCTAGGTGGTGTTTTTATACTGCTGTTTGCAGCCTATCTCTGCCCCTAAACACCCTATTGTAAAATTTCTTTTTTTACTGATGCCATTTGCTTCTATATTCCCATTCATAAAGATCAAGAGTGAATAAGATTTTTGCTACAATAAGAAGATCCTTTTCAAATAATGTACGACTTTCCAACCCTAGAGGCTGTAAAGGTCAAAACATTTTTCTTGCTATCTCTGCTTCCGGGAGACGTATTTGAAAAGTTATTTTTCCTTAGTGTAGCTTTAACTATGAAGAATGCTTTTCACCTGTTCTAAACTTTTCCAGTATGCAAAATTCTTCCGCTAAAAGGCATAGATTTTTATCATGTTTCCTTCTATATCTCTTCTTTTAATTGTTCGATTTGATTACCTTTTTGTCTCTAATACCTTCCTTCTGCTATGGGAAACGTTTTTTGTGCCATTTGTTAATTTTTGTAACATACTTTTTAGCCACTGGTGGAAGTAAATAGCTGATTTATTTGTTTACTTTCTTTTGTGGGTTATTTCGACCTTTACTGAATTTTTCTAGTGAATACTTTATATAAAAATTTGCCATAAAATCAGATTGCTTTCCAGTATCAGAAACTTAAATCTAGTTGTTTCTTAGCATTTTCTGAGCTAAGTCATTGCTTTGCATCATCTATAATTAGCTTTCTAATCATTCCTCCCACATTGTGGTTGCATGGATGAGAAATGAGGAACAAAACAAAACATACGTTTCATAGAAGTTTAATTTTGCAATACTTGTGGGTATACAATATTTTTTGTTTTTCCATTCTCTGCGTAGATATAAAGGCTATCTGGTTTGCTGACACGGGAACACGCAACATACAGTTGTCCATGTGAGAAGCAATCCGCATCTAAATCTAAACCACACAATTCTAAAGATTGACCTTGAGCTTTATTGATTGTGATTGCGAACGCCAATCGAATTGGGAATTGCAATCTTTTAAATTGAAATGGTGTATCGGTCGGGATCATGGGAATTTGAGGGATGAGGACATCTTCACCTTCGAAAGGCCCCGTTAAAATCGTTGCTTCCACTACATTTTTCATCAGTTTTTTAACTGCGAGTCGCGTGCCGTTGCAGAGTTTTGGCTGATTAATATTCCGCAACATGATAATTGGCACACCTATTTTCAATTTTAATATGTGTGGTGGCATCCCTGGCAGATCAAGTGAGTTCAAAAATTCCGTTGGATAATTAACTACTTCATCTGCTTCCACAACTGTATCTATCGACATGTATGTAATTTCCTCACTTTGAATGCTGGATTGAATAACATTATTAATTTGATAGACATCTTTATTCTTCGCGGCAAGGATAGCTCGTTCACTGAGCCAATCGTGATTCTTATAATTAATTTGAATGTTAGGAAATACTTTTTCGATCAGTTCTTCTTTCAATGTTACTAAATTACAAAAATTATCAGGAAATGATATTCGTCTTGACGTCTCATCGACTGGCAGTTGTCCGTTCCCAATGTCCAGTAACTGTTGTGAGAATACCTCGGCTGATTGATCGTTCTGCAGCTGGACACGCATATTCGTAGTCAACTGCAATGTACGTACGTGTCGCCACAATGTTGAATATTTCAGGCTAGCATTTATTTCGTTCGTTGGTGTCGATCGAGAAATTACAGGCAATGTTTGCCTAAAATCTTTTGTGAGCAATATCAATGCATTCCCGAATGGTTGAACGTTTCCACGCAAATCTCGCAACGATCGATCAAGAGCTTCAAGCGATTTTTTATGTGCCATCGTGCATTCATCCCAAACAATGAGTTTACATTTTTGTAATACTTTTCCCATACCGGATGCTTTGGAAATATTGCACGTGGGAGTCTCGATGATTTGCATGTTTAATGGCAACTTCAGAGCTGAATGAGCAGTCCTTCCACCTGGTAACAATGTCGCAGCTATTCCAGACGAAGCGAGAGCTAAGGCTATGTCATTTTTTGATCGAACCGTTGCCAGAATCAATCTGATAAGGAATGTTTTCCCAGTTCCTCCTGGCGCATCCAAGAAGAAGGCCCCCAACTCCGTCATTTATCATTTGCATTTATGCGATCATAAATGCCCTTCTGTTCACACGTTAATTTGGGAATGTTTGATTGGACATATAACTGGAGATCACCGGTGTTGTAACTCTGTTCACGGCGCAAATCCACATCAAATGAAGCAGTCGTAGTTTGGTTGGGTGCTGGCATTCCCAATTGACTAAGAACTTTATTTGCAATAGCTAAGCACTTGTCTTCAATATTTATCAATGTTTCGTTGTAAATGCCTTCTGTAAATTCCATGGTCAAATTGGCATTTTCTAGGCGTACTCTATGCAAAATATCCTCAGCCATATGCGATCAATATCTTTCCCATAACTCTTTGGGAGATGAAGGGAAACAAGCAGTCAATATAATTGCAAATAGTGCTCGAATTTGGTTTGGATGTGCAGTGTTGCACGTGTCACTAATACATATATCCCACTGTTGGTCGTTTTCTAATAAATTAAGAGCTTGACACGCACTGCAGAAAGTGGCATATGTGACGCCGTCAACAATTTTCAATTGCTGGAAAGATCTAGGACCAGGCACATTTACCAACAGCATGCGAAGGAAAAAACATTCATCTTGATTAGGATGCACTGTATAAAGTCTACCAATTGTATTTTCTCTGAAAATGCCAGGTTGACCATCGACTGGCTCCCCTCGTCTGCGTCGTACGAATGCTTTTTAGTTACATTCCACGTGTAATAAGAGGGCACTTCTGTGTACATCAGTGTTCTGGCGAAAGCGTCTTCCTGACATAAGGTGAAGAAAGCAGTCAGAATTGTACCAGGTGGATTAAGGGCTCTTTGTTGCACATTTGCATCTGTGAAATAAACACGCTGTCCATTCTCTAAATGTACTGCTAAGTGAACCACAGCTGGATTGCGTTCATGCATGGGAAATTAAAAAATTCGCCATGCAGCCTCATTGCTGCTTATGTATCTTCCAGCCTGGTATTGTGCAATTTCATCTATAACTCGTACTGCATTTCTGTCACTATTTTCTGGTTGCACACCAAAAACTGCCATATCGCTGCCTTTATTCACATACAGATGTATTTAATTGATTTGACCGAATTGCAATATTCTACGTTTATGTGCGCTTTGTATGTTTTTGACAACAGAGGCGAATATGGGACCACCCAACGATTGTCTACATCAATATCACCATTTCGCATGTGTATAGTTGCCGAATTCCCGCCATCTTCAGTTGATCGTCTCCTGTACTGAGGATATCCATCGTCTCCTGTTACTGTGTTGGCTGCGAATGCTCGAGGATATTGCTTAGAACATTTCCCGTCTACCATGCATGGTGAATTCGGATTTAGTGTACCGCACGGTCCATGTATCATGTTTTTGATAACAACTGCATGCAAATCCTTATCGACGTCGGCCCGTGGAATCTCAGCGCATATCACATCGTCGATTTCGTCTGAAGTTATTTTATCGTATAGCCAGATTAGTATATGCGCATGTGGCAATCCTCTCTTTTGCCATTCTACTGAATACATCCAGCAGCACACAGATCCAAACACTTCATGTTTCACAATGAAATCCATCAGCGACTTAAGCTGGTATATCATGTGACATTGACATTACCTTTCCCATGATGCATCTACTCCACATACTTAAGACCAGCATGTAGCCACATGGTGAAATTACATCTGATGAAGGTGTCAATGTGACACCGAAAGTGCTCATGTGTTTTTAAACTGTATATAGATTTCATTTTTTAGCTGAATAAATATCATCGTGCAACAAGACGGATTTCTTTTAATATTAGACTTAAGCTTTTGTCTGAAAACACGTGCTGTGATGTCATGCCTATCCACGGGTGATTGCCTAGGAAGTAACAGCTGCTGTATCTCGTCCCAAGCTGGATTGCATGTGAAGGTGATAAATAAGTCTGGACGCCCGTAATGACGAACATATGCCATTGAATCTTGAGCATATTCCTGCATGTGACGTGGACTGCCTATGTATGAAGATGGCAAAATAGTAAGCTTTACAACGTTGGTTGTATTACCGTCATTCACAACTGCATCTCGCAAATGAATGTATTCTTCGGAGCGGAGTTTGGTCTGATTCAAACGAAGAAATAGCAAACGTTCCGTTTCAATTTTTGCATACATATCCACAATGTACTGGTGAAACAACTGACGGCATTTCAAAATATAATTGTCCTCGTTCCTCCGAATCATTAAGCGGTAGGCGTAAAAGTTCATTGTGCTGCCCTTTTTATTAATTTCTGCACCATTCACTGGGTTTATCATCTTCACATTGAAATGATATCCATCTGCACCATCCCAGAAGATAACTGGATATTGCAAAGCATCGTAACAACGGTGAGTTTCTGCGACGTTTATCAATTGATCGTTTCTTCAATGGAGAACGATATCTCTAGGTTGGAACTGATCTCCGACTATGACAATTGCTACTTCGTCTATAGTTGGAGCATTATATCTTCGGACATGTTCTCCAGCGGGCGTTTTGTTGGCGTGAATGACAATCTTGTGGGTATCTGATGGCATCATATCCATTGCCGTTTTGAACAAACGCACCAAATTGTTCTTTTCGTGAAGGAGCTCCTGTAGTTGCGAAATGATGGATCTTCTTAGCGAGGTATGTATTCCACAACGTGCATCGACTTCATCTCTATCATCACCGATGAAGTACATTTGAAGGAATTTATGGTCACTATCTCGGAACGGGAGCAGGGAGCCAGCTTTGTGATATATTTGTCCTTTGATTTTAAAAGTTGGCATGAATTGAGCAGTCACAATTTCCGCACCAAATGACGTCATTTGGAAGCAAGAGTTATATTTCCTGATGTTCGATAGGAAATGCTTCGATTCAGCGGTAGATCCAGCAAGTAGAGTTTTCAACGGCTCTGGTGGTGCTTCAAGTTGAGGCAATTTAATTTTTCCGCCAGCGCAACACATCCCATTCGTTTCATTATTGAACTTTAGAGCCTGGCAGTAGGTACAGACATGACTCATCTGGCCAATGACAACGTGCGGACTTGAACTATAATCAACAGCTGGATTGTACCGGAATGCAAGACGATTGTATTGCAGAATCAGATCTGCTGTTCTTTGGGTACGTGTTTCAGCTATCCTCGACGCCTCGCGTTCATTCCGTTGAGAACGAACCAAATCTGTTGCTGCAGAACGCGACTGCCGTGCTCGCAATCGTGCATCCTCAAGCCTGGCTGCTCGTCTTTCTGCTGGTTCCGTGTTACGCATCTGGATGGTGCTTAGTCTGTTCCTCTCTCGTACGTATGCCCGCTCTTCCTCAGTCATATTCGAAAGCCGTCTTCTCGATCCTTCTGTGTGGCGAGTGCGACGACCCAAATTCGTTTTTTTGCGAGGCATTATTTCGATTTTCACTGGAACAGAAGGAAGGGATAAGATTATAACTTCTTATGGCTCTCACAGCTCTAGGTTGAAAACCATGAGAGATAAGAGACAAAACATAACCTCTACTTACGATTTGGCGAACGGCGCAGCTCAATCACGACACGATCACCTAGTATAGAGAGTGTTCCCCTCGCTTCCAGCAGATGGCGCGTTTGCTGGTACACAGCTGACCGTTGAAAAAGCTGTTTTCTCGCGGTCGCGGGTATGTAACTGACACGAAAAATAGATAAAAACAACACGATCACCTAGTACGGAGAGTGTTCCCCTCGCTTCCGGCAGATGGCGCGTTTGCTGGTACACAGCTGACCGTTGAAAAAGCTGTTTTCTCGCGGTCGTGGGTATGTTACTGACGCGAAAAATAGATAAAAACAACACGATCACCTAGTATGGAGAGTGTTCCCCTTGCTTCTGGCGGCGCGTTTGCTGGTACACAGCTGACCGTGGAAAAAGCTTTCGACCATATATACTGATAGATTGCGCATGGCATCAAAATTTCTGGCTCCAACATCGCAAGCCACGAAATCACGTGACTTCGGGCAAAAAGATGGTTAACTCGTGCTGTGCTCATCATGAATTTTAGGAGTTTCTTTTTTAGAATTCCATTATGACTTTTCATTCGTGAATACATTTATTACGCTCTGATGCAGCTATTGCCAGTGCGCAGTCCATTAGTATGTATGGTCGAAGGAAAAAGCTGTTTTCTCGCGATCGCAGGTATGTTACTGACGCGAAAAATAGATAAAAACAATCTTTGAAGCGGGTTGTATATCGTGTCAAAATTTGAGCTCAATCGGTGCAGAACTTTTTGAGTTTTTGAAGCGTACACAAACCAACTTAACATTTATATATATATAGATATAGTAAAAATCCCAGTCTCATTATCTTTATACACATCACAGAGTTTGTATTGTGAAATCAGGCTCTTGCTGGATTTTAACTTTTTTTAACGGTTTCAGCATGTACTAAAGCACTTTCACAATGGAGACTGAGACGATCTTTGAAACACTGCATCCATCTATCTATTACTCAGTTGAAAAATGCTCTTTTCCTAAACGCTTTGCAAAATCTAAAGTCTTATCGTTTAATAAAGGCCCAGTTACTAGAATGTTTTTACTTCTGACTCCTTCAAACCACTTGAAAAAGCAGCATGAATTCTCCCTCAAAACTGTTTTCTTTCTACATTCAATGAACCATCACTTTACTTTCATTTCAATTAGTCCTTGTTTTTTTTAAAACTGTAGGAAGGGAATTTGATGAAATACTAAAATTCTTTTGCAGCTTCAAATATTTTAACTCTCTGTTTTTTTCCACTAAACTGATAGCTACAATTTTCCCACTCAGTGTTAAAAGTTTTGTGTGTGTTTAAAGCCTTGATTCTTCAGTGTATGTTAGCACACTGTCCAAACTACTTTGCAACTGAGCAGTTGAAGATCAACTAAATTTACCAAATTTGGCCTATGTTATTCTTTGTTCCCTAATTAAGTCTGCTTGAACAACACTCATTGAAGAAGAAGATAACATCTCCAAATATATAAAGAATCCCATCGCTAATGTGACATTAACCCAGTGTCTGGCCCCATACAAATAGATTTGTGGTAGTTCTGAGTAGAGATTAAATTATTGAAAGGTGGTGAAGGGAGGGGTTAAAGATAGGTAGCACATTTGCCCAGAAGATGTGCCTGTAGCAGGGAAGAAGAGGGAGAAAGTAGAAAAAAGAATTAAAACTTTCTTGTCTTCATGCAAACTGGCCTGTCTTTAAGGGAAACCACGAGACATTGTTAATAGCCAGTAATCCATAGTTTACCGGTGAAAGAGGAAAGGAAGTGCACTGTAATTTTTTTTTCAAAAGGGAGTGCACTCTACAAGTGAATGGTATGTATCCATGGGGTAGAAAGTTTCAGTTGCTCACAAGTTTCAACAAGTAAATTCTCTTCACAAAGGTCTGAAAATGCAAGTATTGCTTTAATGTTAAAACATTGTGAATGTCATTTATTATATTTGCACTTTTAAGGTATTAACCTCTTGCAAAGTGCGCATAGTTTACGTGCAATTCATATATGAAAAAACCATGAGGAATAACCACTCACTCACCATAAAGATCATGGTAACCTCCAATGACCACACACTTCCAACACGTCATTCATCGTGATGTAACTGGGCTTCCACAGGTTTACAGGCTTCTTGCTTACGCTTCTTATTTTCGGGTGTGAAACATCGTTTTTTTTTTTTTTTCCTTTGCCTTATAAGATGTTACTATAATGCTTGTCAATTCGATAAAAATCACACATACAACTCATTCATACCATTCAAGTAAAAACTATGTACATAAACCTTACATTCTCACAGAGTTGACCAAGGTTTAATCACCTGTGAATGTAAGGTTTATGTACATAGTTTTTACTTGAATGGTATGAATGAGTTGTATGTGTGATTTTTATCGAATTGACAAGCATTATAGTAACATCTTATAAGGCAAAGGAAAAAAAAAAAATGATGTTTCACACCCGAAAATAAGAAGCGTAAGCAAGAAGTCTGTAAACCTGTGGAAGCCCAGTTACATCACGATGAATGACGTGTTGGAAGTGTGTGGTCATTGGAGGTTACCATGATCTTTATGGTGAGTGAGTGGTTATTCCTCATGGTTTTTCAAATTGTGAATGTCATGATAAACTTACTTTGGATGCCACAAATCATGGAAAACTGTTGCATTGTACAGAGTAGAAGTGTTTTCTGTTTAAAAGTGTGGTACTGTTGATATCCTGCCAAAGACTATATCCTAAATTAATTTCATTAAAATGATATTCAGATTGCTTAATATTTACATCCATGGACAGAAATTGCAGTAAAATATCAAATAATCCTTGGAAAAGAATTGTTTCCAAATAACCTAATGAATAAATAAAAATGAAACGAAAAAAGTGTGTTGAGTGCTTGAAAAGTAAAGGCAGGATCAATACACAGAGTCAGTGTAAGAACCACATGTTACCAAATCCCAGCTTTTTTCAAAATGTGTGGTAGGTGTAAAGTTTTTGGATCAGTTGTTTCTAGTGTTCTGATGTGACAGGTACAGAGGCTACTCACACATTTTTTTTAGAACATTTTTGATAAGAAATTACAGAAAACAAAAGAAGTTTAAAGAATTGAAAATGTCAACAGCATGTTAGATGAACATGAAAAAACATCTGCTGCAGTTAAATATTGTCTGCTAAGAAAATGCCACATGTAAACAACCTGTGGATAGAAGGTTATGTTTTTGCTCTTTACGAAGAGAAATATTTGTATTCTGTAATTAAAAAACCTTGTGAAAATCATGGAAGTAGCATTTCTCAATGTAAAATAAGCAATATTATTAATAATAGAGGGACAAATCGTCGAGCATTACTTTTAACAGGAAAAAAAAAAAAAAACACTAAATAAATATCCGAAGAAGGTACATACTAAGGTCTGGGTCATTCCATGCGAAATCGTCAGATTTTGAATTAATTTTCCACCAACACATCTCCGATTCTTACGATTTTTTTTAATGGGTAGCTACTCCCAACTAATAAAAACCCTGAAAGTTTAAATTTTTTATTACTGATAGGTTAGAAGATATAATTTTCTGAATTTTGGTGCATAGCGGACATATTTTGCGTAAAAATGTAAATATCTCCGTTATTTAGAATAAAAAGAAATATATAAATCATCATTCTTTCTTAATTTTTACCAAGGAATCCATTGGTGCAATGCACACATTTCTATCTGATATAGTTTTTGAGTTATGAGCAATGAGAGAGCCTTTCTTCAATGCTTAAAAAGGCAATGTATTTCAGCACTTAGAAAGCTGCAGTTATTATTCTTTGCAAAGAAAGGTTTAATCTATCAAATGAAGAAAAAAAAAACCTTGGGCTTTTGCCTGAGTGCTGAGAAAATAATTTTTAAACATGGTGCATGGCCAGTGCATTGCCACAGCGAAAGCGCAATCGTCGAAGCGCGTTGCGTCGTGGCCACGGCTGTGCGGAGACTTGGTACCAGAAGAACGGCATTCCTCCCACACGCAAGAAGCGACCCCCCCCCTCCCGCCGCGCAGACACATGTATTGTTGAAATCACGTTTTGAAGGAAGGGAATTATTTATTTTAAAAAAGCATGATTAGTTCATGAACGATGTTTATATTTTGATGTCTCACAATGCTGTGATCAACTTCCATGTCAGTTTTTGATTATATTTAATCAAATCAGAAAAGAGGAAGTTGAGCTTCCATGGAACGCATTTTTTTTTTTTTTTTCAGGTAACGAATTTGGCGATTATCATAAAATTTAACATCTAAAGGTTTTACAGTGTTCGCGATTTTTCCACATTTTGTGTCATCATCTGAATCATATCTTGAAATCGATGCAAAACCAAAATTATTTGGGGGGTGGGGGTGATTGCTGCTAATGCTTTCGCTCTAGACGAGAGATCGTGGAGAAATTTCTTTGGCTAATTTTGGGGATCATCTTGTATTTTTTTTTTAATCAGCTTTTTTTTATTATTATTTTGGTTGGTATGTATGTATGGATAAAAAGTACCGTCGTGCTTAGTTTTCAGATTTATCATGCCGGCGATGAAATGAAGCATCTCTCCTTTTTAGATGTTGTTTGTAGAGGGTTACAGCAAATGACCTGACGCTCCAGACCTTTTGCGCACTTTTGTCTGATCAATATCCCGCAAATTTATTGCTCCTCGTAAAGATATCGTTAAGTATAAACTTGCCGCCCCGGTGGCACAGTGGTCTAAGCGATGGCTTATGAATATGATCATTCGTCCAAGATGGATCCGGATTCGAATCACGGTGAGGCATGGATGTTGTGTTTGTCTTACGGCGCTGGTTCTCTCCTTTCCCTGGGACCAGTGGCCCCAAATTAGGGACGGGCGACTGCTTATAGTCCACTGTGTTGCTCACAGTGGTCGTTAAACCTCTAATAAATGAAAAAAACAAAAACAAAAAAAGTATAAACTTGCCATTCGCCGCAGGATGAAAAATGATGTTGACAAAAAGTATTAGGAAGATTTTATATGCGCATGCAAAATCTCCGATTATTTTCTGTGAAGGTAAATGATATTTTTTCTGTAGCGTGGAAACTAAATATGACCCGCGAGAAAATTTAATGTTCGTGTCACCGATGTAAACCAATCAGTTCTAAACTTTCGGCTTTTAGAAGTTTATGAAATGTAGCCTCTTAATTAAAAAGCAAAATGGCATTCCACATGGCTGTTAGTTTATGTACTTATGGGAGGGAAAGGGGGGGGAGGGAGTCCTCTGAACGAATTTCTAATAGAGCAGCAGAAACACGCATTTTGGAATTATAGTTGAAAATGATCAGAGAGAGAGATTCCTTGTCAGGTTACAAACTGTACTTCATAAATAGCCTTATGAAAGAGAGAGAGAGATAGAGAGAGAAAAAAAAGGCCTAAGTAAGCTAAAATTATGAATAGTAACTTGCCATAGATATTCGTATCCATGGTTCCCATACTACGTACGTTGAGTAAATACTACGTACAGTATTCACTTGAAAACTTTTTTTGACTAGGGTTAACCTTATCAGCGTCGAATAAAGTGCACATGAATGGAATTTTTGCCAAAATTTCTGCCAAACACTTCAAAGTGTGTGCCTCCTCTCCCATCACGTTTAGCTCCCCCCCCCCTTCCGTAATCGCCCACCCAGTTCTGAGCGGCTAGCATCGCCACTGCCCAGCATTAGTTAATTTATTTGCCATTATGGTATAACGTTTTCTGTTTGCCACATATGTAGAACTTTTTATTTTTCTTTGAGACGATTTACTCTTTTTGTCCGTGCTATGGCCGACTCACTTGCTTCTAGTTTTTTTTTGTTTTTTTTTCTTCTCTCTTTTAAAGACAGGATGGCCCCAGACCTAGAACCCCTCAGATCCTAATTTACGACCTCTGCCAAACAGAGAACGAATTTCTAAGAGAGCACTGCAAGTGGAAAAGCTCCGTAGTGTATTTTCTCAGATCTCTTTTATTCTCTTGCGATTTGAAAGTTGCTGCCTAGTTTTTCAGCATCTTTGTGCATTGTGATTGTGGCGTAATGCATTAAACAAAAAACAAAACAAAAAACAACCAACTAATTCTTAATTCAAGAGACAGTTAAAGTAACTTGTCAATATGAGGACGATAACTGCGGTGCTACTGATAAAGAGAAACAGAAGCTGATAAAACAGAGCGGACAAATTACGATTGCTAAATAGTAACACGAGTTCCATACTTGTTTTTCATAAATTCGTAATCAATAATTGCGATACATTGGGTATTACATTAATGAAAACGTACTCATACGTTCGAGGTTTGTTAATGTTTCCCATTATTTTTTAATTTATTGGCTTGATTAATAAAAAATAATAATAATAACGGAAATAAATCCAATTGCTACCACTCTGACACCGGGATGTGATTAGGAGGCAGAAAATTTTTCGTTCAGTGTAACCATCAAACTGTATTTTCCTATTTTTGGGTTATACCACGAACAGTTAAATTGTGTTTTCCTTATTTTAGGGTGCTGTGGTGCGTTTTGTTTCATACAAGCTCTTGAGAGTTTCGTGAGCTCCCACCTGACGCGTAATAATTAAATAAGCAACTGAAATAAAAAATAAATAAATAAAAAACAGGCAAGATGACAACTGCGAGATATACTAGTTCATTTAAATACCAGATCTACCAGAAAATAATCGATAACATTTTATCTAACCCGACGCTGAGCCTTGCTAACGTCATCATCTGTGATCGTCAAATATCTGACGTTAACTAAAACACAGTATATATCTCCTCTACCTCGCAAGAATAGGCACCGAGATACACTGCTGGACAATTGCTAAGGACGGATCATTAACGGCTATATAGCGCATAAAAAAGTAAGTGTGGTTGGATGCCAAGTGAAATAAAATAATGTCAGAATGCCAGGACATTACAAGAAAGACAATTTATTGTGCTCTGAAATCCAGAAGGCTTTGAAACGTGTTCAAGGGACAAACAGGGCATTTTGTGCAGAATACGTAAACGTGAAAAAAGCAATTACCGTCCGCAGGCGTTCCGGCGTAAGATGTCAATACGGGATATGGCCACCATGGAGGGCGATGCAAGATTCCACACGTCGTGTCATGCTTTGCACAACATTATCAAGCAGCTGTTGGGGTAATTTATCCCATTCGTCTGTCAGTGCACGGATGAGGGTGTCCTTGTTTATTGGAGGGCATTGGCGACCAGCAAGACTCCTCCCCAAAGCATCCCACACATTTTCAATGGGATTCAGATCTGGAGAACGTGCTGGCCATACGAGGAGTTGAATATCCTCGCTCTCAAGACACTTCTGGACAGCGACTGTTCGATGACATGTTGCGTTGTCGTCCATGAAAATTAATCTATCACCGACAGCACCACGGAACATGCGAACATGAGGTAGCAGAACATCATTAATGTATCGTTGGCCAGTCATAGTCCCAGTTGGAAGCACATAGAGGGACGTACGGCCATTGATCATGATGCCTGCCCATACCATGACACTACATGTCGGATGTCGGTCCCTTTCCTATATGTTTGCTGGACAATATGCAGTACCACTATCACGCCAGATCAGTTGTCGTCGACAATCAGACGATAGACTGTATCTACTCTCATCTGAGAAGAGGATAGCAGACCAGTCGTTATCAGTCCAATTGCGATGTTGATGGCACCATTGCAAACGGGCGGTACGGTGACGTCTGGACAATGGGATGCACACAACAGGACGGCGGGCGTATAGTCTTCCTTCATGCAAACGTGTGGCGACAGTTTTTCGGGAGATCCGCTTGCCAGTAGCAGCCATAAACTAATTTGCTACCTCACTAGCTGTGCTGCGCCGGTGTCTTTTTGTTGATAGCACTATGTACCGATCTTCTGCAGGTGTCGTACTGCGAACACGACCTCCCCCGTGACGTTTGCTACACTCTCCATTTGTTTGAAATGATTTCCAAAGCCTTGAAACAACACTGTGGCTGACGTCGAACTCCCTGGCAACATCTGTTATTTTTCGCCCTTCTTCAATCTTGCCAATAATACGGCCACGCGTAAAATCATCTAGGTGATGTCGGGAAGACATACTGAAAATTGCAAGTTCGTCAATTGATTCTTTCCCTTTCAACTTTGCGTTTGAACAACAACGGTCAATACGCGTCAAATCCTTTATATCTCTTATCAGCGCTATGACGTCACGAACAAGTTCGGCAATCCAAAATTTGCATACGCACAACACGTCTTACTGTATCCCGCACTTATGCTAATTTCCACAATTTCCTGCCTTCCATTTTATGGTTGCTATCGTTGCTATTGTCATCCGTCCTTAGCAATTGTCCGGCAGTGTATATATCCCCGATTACTTTATTTCTCAAGCTGTCATTCCTTGGTCATTTTCTCTTACGGCAGGCGCGGACAACTAGACAATTTATTAATTCCTGAAATAGAACCATTTCATGTCTAAAAATTCTGTCGGATATTGCATGAGCTGTAGAAATCATTAATCAATATTCCCAAAACTGTATTCAACGTCAGTTGCATAATTTATAAGCGTCGATACTGTATATCGTTAAGCTATACGGGGAAAAGAAAGTTTATATTAGTTCTTCTCATCACTGAATGGCTAAGAATGCCAATATATTTTTGACGTCTGTTGCATAATTTATATGCGTTATTTGTGTGTAACCTTTTTCACGGTATAGCTCATATTGGTAAGCTGTACGTAGAAAATGGTTTATATTAGTTTTTCTCATCGTCTAATGGCTAAGAATGTGGTAGATAGCATCTGACGATTTGGCGTGAAATGACCCTTTAGTAATATTTTACAGTTATCTTTTTTGAAATGCCTTTAAACATAACATTAATTCACTATAATTTCTCCTTCAAGCATCACATCAAATTATCGTGCGATCTGGCCGACGCGTGCAATGGTATCTTGATCTGCCGCCCGTCTGAAGGCAAACATCCACTCCAGCTGCCGTTTGGCTGGCTGCCAACTCTATTCACCGTGCGTGGTTTCACAGTGGCAAAATACGAGCCGTGCACCATATTTAAAAATTATTTCCTTAGCGCGCACGCGAAGGCCCAAGATTTTTTTTTTTTTCTTTATTTGTTAGACTAAACTTTTCTTTAAAAACGAAAAACAATTGTGATCTTCTAAGTGCTGTACTACGTTGCTTTTTTGCGTTTTGAAAAAAGGCTCTCCTGTTGCACGTAACTCAAAAACTAAAGAAGATAGAAATTCGTGCAATGCACCAATCGATTCCTTGGGGGAAATTACGAAGGAGTGGATTTGGTACTTTTTTTTTATCCAAACAACGGAGTATTCGCGTTTTTATGCGATTAAGGCCCGCCATGCACAAGAATTGGAAAATTAATATCTTCTAATCTATTGGAAATAAAAAAAATGAAACTTTGAGGATTTTCATACATTGGGGTGATCTATTCATGAAAAAAAAAAAAAAAATCGTAAGAATCGGAGATGGTGTGGTGGATAGCATCTGACGATTTGGCATAGAATGACCCATCTCTGGTCTTAAACAAAAATCCGCCAACACAAGGAGTAATCACTAAGTTGTTAAAAATCTCTGTTTCAGCTATAAACAAAGATTTGAATCTGAAAAAACAAAAAAAACATGTTCACCACTTTTTTGCCTAAGCATATGGCTGACTGCAAAACACAGTGTAGACTTCTTTATGAAAATCACTTAGCCAGAGACAGATGGAAGTTTATTGTGATTATTAATGAAGCATGGATCTACCTAAATGACTGTAACAGAAAAAGGTTAATTGACTATCGCAAAAGAGCAGAAAAAGCCTTACAAACTTGGTTTCAAGAATCCAAAGAAACTTTCAGTAAAGGATTAATGATTATTGCTGGTTTCTCATACAATGGGAAATTAAAATTAAGGAAAATTGAAAAGAATGTTAAAATCAATTCTGAATATTACCAAAATAATGTTTTAGCTACTATATTTAAAGGGGAAATATCATTCCTGTATCCACAGAGCCTTCAAAGAGTAGAACTCCATCAGGATAAGGCTATCGGTCATACATCCAAATCTACCACTCTTTTTGTTGAAAAAATGAAAAAAGAGACAGTTATCAAGTCTATTCCTTTTGCTTATATTCCTTCAAAGTTCCCTGATATGTCGCCAATGGACCATTGTGCCTTCGGACTGCTAAAAAGAGCGCTTTTAAATGCAGACCTAAAACAACGATTGGACTGTTTAAAGCAGTGGAAGAGGAGTGGAATCAGATACCACTACTAATTTTAAGAAATGCCCTGTTATCTTGGAAATCTATTGGGTCGTTGCATAATTATTGGCTGATGTAGCTAGGGACGTCTTCTAGGAGGAACTACCAAACACCCCTGCAAAGTGAATCGGTTCACTCCACATGTATAAAATGGTATTTCAGACAGATCTGATCAGTTGGGGACGTGATGGAGCAATGTGACATGAGATTAGTGATTTTGCACGAATTCAAACTTGGACGGAATGTGTTCGAAATGGTTGCAAATGTCAGTAGAGCGTGGGGTGTCGGCATGATGAGTGACAGAACTGCCCATTGACTATTTTCCAAGTTCTGTGCCGGTGATATTGCCATCGACCATAAGCCAGGAGCCGGTCATCTGGTTGTGTGTGGCATGGTACAGTTAAGGCGGAAAGTGGAAGAAAACCCAACGTCCACAGTATGTGAGCTCAGTTCCGACCTTGTCGTATCATCAACAACAGTTTCCAGACATCTGACAGCTATGAGCAAGTTTAAAAAACTGAATACCTGGATTCCACATGAACTCAATGAACAGCAGCAAATACACCGTCTGGAAACATGCATTGCCCTCCAAAACTGTGAGGTTACCGCTCCCTTTCTGCATCGGATCCTTACAGTTGATGTAAAATGGGTGCTTTATGGCAACAGGAAGCGAACAGCGCAGTGACTCGCTAAAGGGGAACCACCTAAACCCATGTCCGAACTCAAGTTGCACCCACAGAAGGTTCTGATCTCTGTGTGGTGGACTGTCAAGACTGTGGTTCATTATGAGTTTTTGCCACGAGGTCAAACAATCACAACGGGCATGTATTGCCATCAGCTGGATGAATGTCACCAGAAATTATGCAACAAATAACCATCGCTCATCAATTGTTTGAGTCGCATACTGCTTCAGGATGGCGCACGACCGCATGTATGTATTGGAAGCATGCGAAAAGTCTACTCTTTGAGGTACGAGGTCCCCTCTCACTCTGCTTATTCACCTGAATTGGCCCCCACAGACTTTCACATGTTGCGCCATTTGGACCACTTTTTGAGGAGCAAACGGTTTGCTAACAAGGATGCGGTGATTCATGCCACTAGCGATTTCTTGGACCACTGTGATGCCAGTTTCTGCCACCATTGCATTCTTGCACTGAAAACGCATTGGGCACAGTGTATTGCTGCCGAGGGCAGATGTTTTTCAGAATAAAATGTATTTCTTTGTCTATTACTGCTGTTTGTTTCTTTGTGTCCGAATTGATCAATAATTATGAAACAACCCAATAGATGTAGGCTCATAGTCCAGAGAAAGGGCTATCTGATGGAACATTTAAGAAATAAATAATTTTATTTTAAACATTAATTATATTGCTGGAAAATTGTTCTAAAAAATGTGTGCACATCCTCTGTAGTCAGAATAGTATATATCAAGGTTACAGTGCTGCTGTTCAGTAAAGCTTTCTACTCTAAAAATGGGCATACAACTTTTGATTTCATGTTTTTCTAATGCCTTTTAAACTTAAAACAGTTATTCAGTTAGTTTCATTCATTTTTTAATTTCTCAGATTTTACAAATTATCTGAATTTTTATTTAGATATTTGTGGTAAGATTTAAATAGAGAATTCTGATACTGAATGTGTATGGAGATTTGTAATGAGATGATCCCCACCTCCCATCACACATGAAAGATCTATTATTTTTTTATTTTTCATGTGGAAGTTTACTTGTATGAAAAAATATCATGAGATTTAAGAAATTAAAAGTTGCCACATGTAAGATTTTAATATATTTGGAAGTTTTTCTTATTTATGCCAAATTCAAGTTAATTTACACTATTGCTTTTATGGATCTGGACTAATTTAAATATTTTTTTCACATCATTCTTATCTACTTAATAGTGTAAAAGCCATGTATGCTGGTAGTAGAGCTTGTGTATGAGTGAATGATGTTTTATCAAAATGGTTTTCTATTGGTGCAGGAGTTAGACAAGGTTGTGTTATGTCACCATGGCTCTTTAACATATCTATGAACGCATGCATGTGTGATGCCAAAATAGATAATAGTGATTTATGTCTTGGTGATATCATTGTGTGCAGATTGCTGTATGCTGATGACACTGTCCTGTTGGCACGGAGCAAAAGTGATTTGCAGGGTATGTTGTCTCGGATGCACGAAGTTTGCATGAAATTCAAACTGAGTATAAATAAGGGAAAAAACAAAGTTATGGTGTTTGAGAGAGGAACGGGTAGCACTGAATGTAATGTAAGTATAAATGGCACAGTGATTGACCAGGTGAGTGAGTTTGTGTATTTAGGAAGCATGTTTGACAGAGAGAACAAATTGGATGGTGAAATTAGTAGGCGAGTGAATTCTTCATTGAAAGTCATAGCTGCTCTGGGAGATTTTCGCAGGAATGATGGGTTCTCTAGAGAGTCCTGCATGGCTGTGTATGAAACTGTAATTGTTCCTACTCTGATGTATGACAGTGAAACCTGGGTACTGCTGAAGAAGCATAGGAGTCGTTTGTGTGCTGGAGAAATGCGTTACTTACGTGGGGTTTGTGGCAAGACACGGTCTGATTGTGTGAGGAATGAAGATGTGTTGCAGTTGTGTGATGTGAAGCAAAATGTTGTTTGCAACGTGGAGACCAATATGCTTCGGTGATTTGGCCATGTTGAAAGAATGAGTGATGAGATGCTTACTAAGAAAATCTTTTTAGCCCAAGTGGCAGGAAGGAAAGGCAGAGGAAGGCCAAGTAAGACATGGGTGGATCAGATTCAGGAGTGTCTGCATGAGAAAAAGATTATGAGTATGAAGTATAAAAGATCTTGTGTACGGCATGTAATGGATATCAGTGAAGCCCGAGTTGTATGTCAAAATTGCTGTAAATGGAGAAGTTTGATACGACAACAGTAAGTAAAAATACCTGGTAGTTTGTATTTCTTTTTGGAGCTAACCTCTGAATCTCAGAGAACAGCTTAGTGATATGTTTGTATGTGTTAGTTTCTTTGTTATATTCCATTATTAATCTCATTCATATATCTGTGTCCTATTTATTTCTTTTAAGTTCTACAAAGGAGTTGTTGATGTCAGCTGGGAATCGTATGAGTCGTACTCAGCTTCGCAACTGCTTGAAAAATGTTAAAGCTCTTCATACGGAGTTTTGGGTAAACTGTCATTTACTATTGAAAAATTGATATTAAACATTCTTTTACATTTGCAGTCAATAAAGATGTGGTGAAAGATTAGAATTTTGTAAAATGATCTGCCATTTGAAACCAGTTTCTTGGTTAACTTTGAAATATATGTGTTAATTTTCAGATAATCATAATTATAAAAGTTCAGCTTTGCTTCCAGTATGAGTAGAAAACAGCTCTTGGCGATAAATGTAATTGCTCATGTTGTAAATCTTTAAGTGGTGCTATTGACTTTTCAGTTTCCAGAACTACAATCAAGTGTTGGTTCAAACCACAAAGAACAATAGAAATATTTCTTAAATATTGCCCTATAATCCACTGCTTTCATACAAAGGTAAATGAAGGCATATTCACTGTATAATCTCTCTTGTTCTCTAAATGCCCATCTCCCACACAATTTCAGCTTAATTATTCTGCAAAACTTCTTGGAGCTTTCATAAATAATTATGCTTAAAATGGTTATATTTATGGTTACTGCAAAACTTCTCAGAGCTTTCATTAATAATTATTCTTAAAATGGCTATATTTGTGGTTACATCAAGAGTTCAGATTTGAGTTATATGTTTAGTACTTATTTTTCTTAAGCTGTGAGCATTTCCAAGTCGCTTTGCTATTGTCGTCTGCTGTAGTTGAAGTGGCCTGTACTTTTGCCTGGTTCTTTGTTGCTCTCAGTTTGTTCTCATTGCTGTTTGACCACATTTTTTCTATATATCTTATATTTTTCTCTTTGACCACCATACCTTTTTGCTGTCTGCCTGGCAATAATGTCTTAGTGGTCATACTTGTATTATATTAGCAGGCATGCTAGTGATTTGTGTTGTACCTATGCCGTATCATGATGTGCCATATTTTGAACCCTCACTTGTTTGTGGTTATATGTTCACATTTGGTTAGTGTATCTTAAAATGTCCTGATCATGATGTGTGCACTGTAAGATTAGTTCTGTGTGTACAGGTTGAAGCATGTGTGTGTGATTCACAGAAAAAATAAAAGTAAGGTTTTTTTGTGATAAGAAAAAGTTACGTAAAAGGTTTTGTTTTTAATGTTTTTTTAAACCTTGTATAAACTCTCACCTGTGAGGCCCATTTGAAAACCTTCAAAATAGATATCCGTTTACTTGCACGTAATAATTTCTCCTTCCCCCGGGTTTTACTTATCCCTATCAGTGGTCACTCTGGCTTTTTTAAAGTTTTCACCAATCCATTTGCCAAATTTAATTTTTTTCCCGCCAAAGTGTTATTACAGTACAAAAATGCAATCGCCAATATTTTCACCAAAACTTTCTTTCCATCGCCAAAATGAATTTGTTCACAAATTGCAAAGAATGTGATCAGCAGTGTGACCCCTGCCTATGAGCATCAGTAGCTGGAAGGAGCTGTGCATTCCTACTGTAAAACCATTGGTTTTGTGGATGTGAGGAAACCAGTGCTGTTGGAAAGAACATATCCATGTCTTATTTAGAATTTGAATCTGGGGTCCACAATACCATACAATAGACTGCTTGACCTCGCAAGTTGTATTACCAACATACAGGACTAATCCACAGATAAGCAAATTGCCACTTTTTGTCAAAAATTTTCAGGAACTTTTATGGAAGAATTCTGTGCTACCCAAACACACACACAAATATACATGTTTTTCAGCATTTTAAATATATTTTTTTTACTGTGGAGTTATATTATTTTAGTAGAATATTATGTATGGTTTGAGTGTTATTCATGATCATGTGTTTGTAAGCATGAACAAAAAGTGCTTGTGTCATGAGTTCAAATTATGGTCATTCACATTTCCCCTCTACCCAAGACTGTTGGCTGCCATGTTTTTTTTTTTTTTTGCTTTTTTGCCCTTTACTCATCTTAGCTCTTAGTAGGTGGCTGAGGAAAAAGCTGGTCCTATATTTGGTTTTCATTGACAGTTATGACACTGATAAATCTCTTGCTCTAGCTGACACATTCATGATGAAACACAACCAAAGGTGATGTAGTATTAAGGTCCTCTGACAATTCTGTTGTTAAGATGTTCTAATTTCTGTTGACCAGAAATGTTCTAATTTCTGTTGACCATCTGTGTCTGAACTTATGTTTTTCATATCAGCAGTTATTTTCAATCAGAAAATTGTGAATTATTTTGTACTGTAATATGTATCTTACATTTCTGGAAATCGTTTAAACTATTGAGGTACGGGGTCCGGGTTCGAATCCCGGTGAGGCATGGATGTTGTGTTTGTCTTACGGCACTGGCTCTCTCCCTTCCCTGGAACCAGTGACCCTAAATTAGGGACGGGCGACTGCTTATAGCCCATTGAGTTGCTCACGGTGGTCGTTAAACCTCCAATCAAAAAAAAAAAAAAAAAACTATTGAGAAAGTATATCATTTTATTTTTATTTTTTATTTATTTATTTTGTTACTTTTTTCATATGCTTTTTATAGATTGACAATGTATTCCGATAAGGGAAGTTAGAAAACAATTGAAGTAGTATGAAATCAGATCTGGTGCATCAGAAGATTGAACAAGCAGATAAATTTTTCACTTATCCAAAACTACTTAAAAAATAGTGCATTGTTTTTTAAAGCATTGTACTTGTAAAGAGAGTAACCATTCTTTCATTACTTTGGTCCCTTCAGATTTTTTGTTACAGCTATCTCAAAAGATTAGTGCATTACATCTGATTCGTGGTTTGACTAGGTTGCACATAATCAATAATAGTCCTTGGAATACTGAAGAAACAAATTATTCAGTCTAGTGAATCAATTATTTAATATTAAATTTTGAATATTAAGAAGGTGTTAGAAATCTGAGTTCTTTATTGACCTCAGTATAATAAATACAGTGAAGTACCAGAAAAACTGGTACACCAGTCTAATACTTGGTAGGTCCCCCACAGGAGCGCAGGACTGCAGAAATACGACGGGACATGGACTCCACTAGCTTCTGGAAATATGCTGTAGGCAATGCACACCATACTTCTTGCAGAGCGTTCCACAATTTGGGTGTATTCCGAGGTCTCGGATTCCTGTGTTCGATAGCGTGTTGCATGGCATCCCAAATGTGTTCTATCACGTTCAGATCTGAGGACTTGGGTGGGATGGCAACACCCCAAACTCAGATGAATGCTCCTCTAACCATAATGTGGCATCCCGACACTTCTGTGGGGGTACATTGTCCTGTTGGAACAGGCACAACCCGTCAGCATTAATGCAGGACATGAACGGGTGTAGCTCGTCAGAAAGGATGCTCACATAGCGTTGGCCGGTTACGACGTACCAGGGGTCCCAGTGAAGTCCAGCTAAACACACCCCATACCATTTTGGACTCCCCACCTGCCGGTACAGTTCCCTGTTGACAGGCGGGATCCATGGCTTCATGGGGTTTGCGCCACACACGAATCCTTCCATCTGCCCGATACAGTTGGAAACGCGAGTCGTCAGACCAGGCTACTTGTTTCCAGTCATCAAGTGTCCAGTGGTGGTGTTGCAGTGCCCAAGCGAGGGGCATAGCTCTGTGTCTTGCACCCATCAAGGGGACTCGAGTTGGGCGTCGGCTCCCAAAGCCCATATCGTGCAGGGTACGTTGCACAGTCTGGACGCTGATGCTTGTTGAGGCTATAGCATCGAATTCCGATGATGGTAACCTTAACCCAATGTCTTTTTACGGCCACACTGGTATCGTAGGTTGGAGGTTTTTCCGGAATTCTTGTAGTCACGGTACACCCTTGCAATGGTTGTCCGTGAAAATCCGAACTTCGTTTCTACCTCCGAAATACTATGGCCCATCTCACGAGCGCCAACTATGACACCGCGTTGAAAATCGCTTAAATCGTTATTGCTTGTCATTCTCATGCTGAAAACAGCTTTGACAGCTGGCAAGGATGTCTATCGCTTTATATATGCACTGGCAGACGCAACCGAGTACACACATAGCTGACGTTGCTATGTATTTTGCATAAGCTCGTCCGTACCAGTTTTTCTGGCACTTCAGTGTATAATAATTAAGAACTCAGAGAGAAAGTTCATTGGCTTTTTAATGTTCAAGCTTTAATATTGAAAAAATGATTCATTGGATTGAATAATTTCACTGGTCTGCATTTTGAAAAGGCTGTATGATGCTTTAAAACTAATAGGTGATTTAAATGTTTCTTTTTGGTGCTGATTTCAAAAATGAAATAAAAATTTGTGTGCCATGTCAGAATTTTTCAGGAATTGGAAAACTTTATTTAAAAAAAAAATATTATTTACTTTACATTAGATATATAATATGAGGGGAAGTCAGTAAATAATGTTGCTAGGGTGGGCCCATTCAGCTCATTTTGTGTTTGTGAGTCAGTTCTCTGGGCACCAACTGTGCGCACACTTTCTGGAAATTTAAATGATCATGCATTATGCTGTAGGCTAAACCATGAGAACACCGTATCACAGTTCTTACAATGTCTATCGTTATTTGTCTCTCAGCTCAAATCATCTCCTCCACCTGCCTTACACTTGCTTCTATCACAGTCTGAATGGGATGACCTGGTCAGTCTTCATCAGCAACTTTTGGGCATCCTTGAGATAATTTATTGACCCAGTCGTGTACTGCTTTACTCAACAAACATTTTTCACCATTAACAGGAAACATTTCCATATGAATATCCTTTGCAGAAAGTCCTTCTTCCCAAAGAAAATGCATAACAGCGTGCTGCTCTTCAGTTGTACACTCCTTAGGCACATTCGCCATTTGCAATCTGAGTTTGGTATTGCATGCAATACCTAGCGTCTGCTAACATTGAACTACTAGTAAGCTGGATTGTGCTGCCACCTAATGACACCTTTAGAAACTAATAACTACCATTATCAGCTGTCCCATAACTGTTTGTGACTTGTTTTCTGACTTTCCCTCTTATTATATAAAATGTATAGTAATAAAGAAGAGTATAGTATGTCACATGAAACATAATGTGTTATGAAAACAACAGTCCATTGGGCTACCATCAGAAATGGCACAATATGTCCTGGGCTGATTTTAGGGATCCAACAACATACTGGTGTTATGTTTGCAGGCTCTTGGGTAAAACCATGAACTGGATGGTCAGTCAATAGGATTTGAACACTGAATGCACTGCCTACCACACAGCCATGCGCAGTTCACTTAAGCCAACTATGCCACTCTATTGGTACATTAAAAGTAACATTTTATTTTCTTTAGCCTGTTGATTCTTCTGGACAAATAATCTTTGAACAAATGGTTGAATCAGACCTTTGGATGAATGAGTATTAGATGTATTGTACTTTTGGGCATATTATACTATTAGACAAATGGATATTGGATGAATCATATCTTTGGACCAATTGTCTGTTCTTTGTATGAGAGTATTTAACTATTCAGTATCAGACCAGTTGTTATTGGATGAATTGTACCAGACTCTGTTATATGGGTACAGAAGGGGAAAATCTGTAGCCCAGGGTTTACTTTGCAAATATGTCCAGCAGCTTACACTGAAGGGCCAAAAAAACTGCGATACTTCTGTAATACTGCATTGGTCCTCCTCTCGATCGGATAATGGCAGCAACATGATGGGGCGTGGACTCCACGAGCTCTCTGTAGTACTGTGGAGACAGTGTACACCATGCTTTCTGAAGAGCGTCCCACAGTTTTTTAATATTCGCCGGTGGAGGATTCTTGGCATTGGCTGCACGTTTAACAGCATCCCAAATGTGTTTGATAACATTTAAATCCAGCAAATGAGGGGGCCAAGTCAGGATGCCAAACTCCATGGAATGTTCCTCCAGCCATAATTGGGCAACTGTGGACATGTGCGGTGGCACCTTGTCTTGTTGAAATAGGCTGTACCTGTCGGAGTGGTTGCATGACATGAATGGGTGCAAGTGATCCCCATGGATGGTTACGTAGCCTCCAACAGTAAGAGCGGTCTGAAAATGAATGGGGGGTCCTAACGCATGCCAGCTGAAAACACCCCATACCATAACAGAGCCACCCCTGCCCTGCAGTGTCCTTTGTATTCATGTGGGATCCATCTGCCCGAAACGCTTGGTACTACAATTCATCAGTCTGGCTACACATTTCCAGTCATCTTGCGTCCAATGGTGGTGTTCCTGAGCCCAGGCAAGGTGCAGAGCCTTGTGTTGTTGGGTCAGCAATGGCACCTGGGTGGGCCGTCGGCTCTGGAACACCATAGAACACAGGGAACGTTGCACTGTCTGAATGCTGATGCTGCTTTGTGCTGCTTTGTGCTGTGATTTGAGGCAATGTTGGATGTCAGGTAGATATTGCAATGCATGCCAGAAGCCACTGTCCACAATCATCCAGAGATTTTCTACGGCCAAACTGGTCTCTCACTCTGGACGTTTTCCCTGAGAGTCTGTAGTCCAGGTACACCCTTAAAATTGTTGACAGTAAATCGAAATTTTGTGTAATTTCCTCCCGGGTGCCGACAATCATATTACATTCGGAATTGCTTAAATCCTGATAAGTTGTCCTCTGAACTGTGAATGCTACTACTTGAGCTTATGGAGATATCTGAGACATCTCATTTGCGGATGGTACCATTTGTCTTATGGGTGTGATGACATATAATGGAAATGTTCTGATGTAATTTACCTAGAATTGATTAAGCATAGTAAAATGGCAGGTGTTCTTTTTTTTTCTTTTTTCTTTTTACACAAAATTATTAAAATGACAAGAAAAACTGGTTTGATTCCGGAGGACTGGCTGCCAAGTTTCCTTTTGTGCCAATTTACAAGAAAGGGAACAAGAAGAATTCTGGTTAACAGTCCTGATATCCCTTCATTAGTGTTCTCTGTAAAAGTTTAAAAGTTGACTAATATATTGAGTAAGAAGGTTAGAAAGGTGTTTGGAAATCAAACTTGAGTGAAATACATCAAAAATTAAAATACCATTTCATTGTAACTATGAGAAAATTTAGGAATAAATCATTACCTACCACCATAGTCATGGTAATGAAAGATAGGTGCATTAATTGATTTAATATTCTTTGGTAAGGAACTATAACTCTTAATTTTTGCTAAATATGCAATTTGTCAGTAGTATCTTTTGTAATACACTCATAATTAGATCTATTGCTTCCTCTATTTTTTTTTTTTATCATAATTGATTACAATGAATATCATAATGAAATAGAGGAATCACGATAGGAGATCTAGATTGTGAATGCATTAGGAAAAGATCCTACTGAAAAACAAATTGCATATTTAGGAAAACTTGGAAAGGAATTTTAGTTCCTTGCAGGAGAATATTAAATCAGCTAAAACTACCAATGGGAGCCACTATTCCAGGTGATATTGCAAAAATAAAAACACACAGACAAGACAACCCTGTGAGAGTTATATCAAAATACAATGCTCCTTTATTGTAGGTACCTTGTTTCTATATATTTTTATGAATAAATAAATTCTCTATCAAGAATCATTCTTCTTTTATTGATAACTTAGGAAGTGTTGAGCAAAATTTATATGAATATCTTATGGCCAGCTTGGAAGTGGCAGCACTATGTCTTAATACTTTGGCACATGAAGCAATTCAAATTATTATTGAGAAGTTAAAACAGAGGAAATATCTGACATAAAGAAAATTGAAAAACTAAAAAGCATTTTGAAATGTATTAGAGGCCTTTTTTTTTTTTCTGGCTGAATGCACTCATTCAGACACCTTTTTTAACATGAAGTTTTGAGTTTTGGAATAATTATGTAATTATAAAATACCATAATAACCACAACTTGAAAAAACATGTAATTATAGAAATGCAAGAAATGTGATTCACGTATAACAAATAAATGTAGGTAATAATATTTTTACAACCAAAATGAAAAGAACTTGGAAATAAAAATCTGGCTCGCTCCATTTGTTTATGGGTGATCAAGATCTCAGCAAGGTTGAAAAGTACTTCTGAGTTTCTAATTTCTTATTGCATGCAAAAATCTTATTACCTGCAACATGTAGTTACCATAATATGTGAGGGAGAGAGATGGCAAGTGTTAACCCCTTGCATTTGATTTTTTTCAAAGTTGTATACTAAAAAAGTTACTTTCTTGTACATAATGTATTTATGCAACCTTTGTACAGTGGTACATCATACACTGGTGTTTGTTGAAAATGCAACACCAAAAAAGACCTGAGTTGAAATATTGAAGTAAGATGTATAAGGCATATTATTTTTTTTTACAAGACGTAAGTGATCAGAAGTACAGACCTGTAAATGGTTGGAACAATAACGGCTTGTACATGGCTTGGCATCAACTGGAAGATGTTCTGGGTGTTTCACTGCAGAAGGTCATTTCATCATGTCTCAATTTCTACCTAAAGTACATCTTGGGTAACTGCGGCAAAGCCTGACAGACCAGGCATCGAGCGGCCATATTCTCCATTTGTTCAGTGGGTAATAAATCAGGGGAATGCACCTGCCAAGGAAGACGTAACACACGTTGGTGATCCAGGAGCTGTCAGACATTCCGCGCCACATGTGGTCAGGGATTGTCCTGTTGGAAGATTGCTCCAGGGATCATCTGTAGATATGACAGCATTTCAGCCAACTTTCATGATGTACCACTGGCTGGTCATGGTTCCTGCAATGCATAGGAGGTGGGAACTTAAATGGAACCCAACAGCACCCCACACCAGAACACCCCATGTTGGACCCCTTATGATGCTGCATAATGCATGCCCCCAGCAGCCACTCGCCACAGTGTCAATGTACAAAGATATGTCCATGATGGGTCATTAGGTTGAACCACAATTTGTTGGAAAACACTATGCACTGCCATTAATCATATCAATGTCTTCATTCTTGGCCCCATTGCAGCCGCTGATGTTTGTGGTCAAGGGAAATTGAAGCAATGGATGGTGAGCGGCGAGGCCTCTCTGAAGCAGACACCATCTGACAGAACTTAAAGTCATCCCTTGATGTGATACAGACCTCCACTGTTGTGCTAACCCTCGGGATGTGGCTGTTCGGTCCGCCAATGCCATATGGTGGAGATGACTGTCTTCCCTTGCATTCTTCCATCACTGGGCTTCACACCCCTCATGTCGATGCATCAGACCTTCGTCTTCCCACTTACATCATATGCGCATCACTGTGCTGTTATTTCGTCCAACACAAGTGGAGATGTTGCGGAGGAAATTCTGCCTTCCCACAGTTGAGCACATTGACTGCACTCAAAGTGTGATGACTATGTATGGATCTCGTCTGCTGCAGCAGAGCTTACTCAGTTACTACCACTACATTACTGCTACAATTCCTGTAAATAGGCAATGGCAACTTGCCCCATGCATATATATCCTGCGGGACAGCTACAAGGATGTAGTTGGTACAAATCATTTGCATATGCTTTGCAGTTGTAATCATTTGCATGTGCTCTGCGGTTGTAATCATTTGCACCTTCTTGTGTGACCTACCCATCTTGCAAGTTTCAGTCCAACTGTGCGCGTTTTTCCTGGTGTTGCATTTTCAACAAATAGCAGTGTATACATAAAGGGAAATGTACTATATCTTGTGGGTATCTAACTTGTTTCAACTTAATGAAAGAGACATGGTTATGGCTTTAGAGAATACCTACAGCTTCATGGAAAAGAGAAACCTAAGTAACTTGTACAGCTGGAGTGAACTTTCCAAACCATTGCTGTATCTTCTAGCAAAAGTGAAAGGAGATTTTCTCAGATGAATTTGATAATCACCCCAGTTAGGCCTTCTCTTTCAATCACAGCACTGACTGCACTCTCATTCATTGAAATTGTTAGGCCTGCACTAACCCAGTTTGATCCTACAAAATATGTCCAATTGTAGCTGCTTGGAGGACACCATTCAGCAGTGGATATGAAAAGCAAGGAGTGGACAAGAATAGTAGAAATATCTCAAGAGTTGAAATTTTTTTTGACTGTATTTTATGATCAAAATGTAGTTACCTTCCGTTCCTCAGTATAATACATATAATCGTTAGCATAAAATTAATTCTCATTTGTGGAGATTTTAGTTTCAGAGTTTGACAGAGATTTGAATTTCAGTATTTGCTATGCATTATAAAAATCCTATGGAATGTTGGTCTGTGATATAATATGAGCCTGTGAATGATGTTTTTCTACGTTGTACCATACACCAATAATAAGGCTTCAAGAACAATGTTCTAGAAACTGACTTGCTTTTTCATTAGGTCAATTCTCCCCTTTTTCAGCAACTTATGTGTAAGAGTGCCGGCATGTTTTTCTCCAGAAAAAGTTCTGTATATACTGTATATACAATAATAATTTTTTGTATGAAAAAAAGCAATATATAGACAGAAATCTGGAGGACCAATGGCATCCCCCTTATCAACACTTTTTGCAGAAGTGATATTAAATGATGTTGAAGAAAACATTATTACGCATTTAAAAGAAAAACCTTTGATGTACTGCATATATGTAGGTGACATGTGTATTGTCAATAATGTAAGAAGATGACCTAAAGGACTTAAAAATTTATATACTATGGCATATCCATCTATCAGGTTGACTCTTGAAAATGAAAATAATAAAACTATTTCTTTTTTGGATATACAAGTTATAAAAATGGATAAAATTTTGATATATAAAGTATATCGAAAGCCAACTTATGTACTTATTTTGATTCCAAACAACTCGAACCATTCTCCTAGTAAAAAATAAATAGTATTTTTACCCTTGTTAGAAGAGCTTCCACTCATTCCAGTAAAAAAGTGTAGAGATGAAAAACTAGAATGGATAAAAAATATGTCAAAAAATTATGGATACTCAAATTAATTTAAAAAAAATATAATTAATAATCTAAAGCATTTTTTATGGATATTTTACTAGGAAATTTTTTACATTAATAGCAAATTTTTGGAGAAAACTCTTCTTCTTCAGGCTGTCTTGTTGTTGTCACTTTTTACTTGTCACTATCACGGTTACGGTTTACCTTGACGGTTACGGTTAACCTTGACGGTTTAGGTTATTTTTCAACAAATCCTGCGAGATGTTAGGCAGGGAAAATCCTTTGCAGTCATTGATGATGGAATTTTGATTTTTCTCAATCTCTATTCCTTCTTTCAGTTTTCTTTTTTGGAAATTGCTTTGGAAACTGATTACTTTAAGGGAATTCCAATCCATGCTGTGCCCAGTTTCTCTAACATGCCTATCTAATCCAGTCTTGTTGGAGCAATTTTTTATAGCTGCTTTATGCTCAGCTACACGAGTTTCTAGTCTGCAGCCTGTTTCACCTATGTAAGATAGTCCACAACTACAATTTACTTCATAAACTACTCCTTGCATTTTTAAAATATCTTCTTCTCTTTGAACTATTTTAGGGAAAAATTTTTTAACTTTGTTCTCTAAACTTGGAGCTAGCCTAATATTGTATTACTTACTAATTCTCTTTAAAGACTCAAATAAACCTTTGTGATAAGAAATTTTTCTAGTGAATTTTACTTGTTGCTTTTGTGGGTTCTTCGTACCATTAAAATTCAGAAGCTTCTCAATTTCTTCTTTAGGATAGTTATTCTCTGCAAGTATGACTTTAAGCTCTTCTTTATGGGCTTCTTTTTTATCTGCAGTAGAAACTATTTTATTAATTTTTTCTAAAAACTGACTTGCTACATTTTTCTTAATAGAAACTGGATGATAGGAATTGAAATCCAGTAGTCTTTTAGTATTCATTGGTTTTTTATACCAACTAGTGAGGAATTTTTCATCTTCATAATAGATAGTAATATCCATGCGCTTTATTCAAAAAATATAAGTTATCTAAAAACCAAAGGCAATCAAAAACAAAAAAGGTGAAATAAAATATGTGGGGTCATTTCCTTATATTAAGCCTTTAACTTAGAAAATAAATAAAATTCATAGGAGGTTCAGATGTGCCCTTGGTCAATTATTTACTTCTGTTGCTGATTTTATTGTAAATTTCAAAAATAAAGTAAAGCATCTATTCTTAAACAGGCAGGAGTATGTCAGATTCCTATCCAACTAGATCAACTAGGAGAAAAAATGGTATATGTTGACAGTACTGGAGGTAATGTAAAACACAGATTAAATGAACATGTTGAAAATCAGCAAAAAAAAAAAAAAAGAAGGAAAAAGCATCATTAATACAATGATGCATAGTCTCTGGAATAGATACAAACTGCATTGAGAACAAGAAATATCGTAAGTTCGAAGATGTCAGGATTATTAAGACTCCCAAGAGTGGTTTTGAGTTGCATTTTTAAAAGCTGTAATAATTGATGTCATTGCTATTCCTAGATATGAAACATTATAAATTTCACTAAATTATGGGTTTTACTCAAGAATAAAGGAAATTACTTACACTCAAATTTTCGGGTAGCACCCCTACCCTTCTTCAGGACTACACTATAGTCTAAATTTTCGGGTAATACCCACACTCTTCTTCAGGACTATAGTGTAGTCCTGAAGAAGGGTAGGGGTGCTACCCGAAAATTTGACTGTAAGTAATTTCCTTTATTCCTGAGTAAAACCCATAATATAGTGAAATTTATAGTGTTAAAAGCTGTGTTTATAGAAAAAAAAATTTAACATGTAACAATCGGGATCCTTGTGATATACAAAATTGTTGGAAAATCTTCAGGAAGAATCAAATTATTTGAAAAACAAACAATGAAAAAAAGGTATTTTGGATTTTAACATAGTTTTTATCAGAGTAAATGTAATAAATGGCAACACAAGACCTTTTTCAATGATGTTTCGTATTGGATGTAATGCAGTGAGATTTAGCAACATCACACCATGCTTTGAGGTAGAGAATCCCAGTTTTGCATGCTAGGGGTGAGAATGTAGTTGTATTGATGGTAGCTCATAATGTTAGGCTCGAGGATGTGAACGTGTGTGTTTGCGAATGCGCTAGCTGTTTTTGAGAGTTGTTGTATGGAATTGGGTGATGATTTTTTCAACTTTATGAAATAATCTTGTTTTGATCTTGTAAATGTTTTTAAGTGCTTTTAATAGTAAATTTAGTTATAGGGGTTTTTAGTGTAGTATTTGAAAGATAAGTTATATACGAACCAACTTTGGGCCATGTGGATGGTGTTGGGTATGTACACTGCTGGACAATTGCTAAGGACGGATCATAAACGGCTATACAGCGAATAAAAAAGTAAGTGTGGTTGGATGCCAAGTGAAATAAAATAATGTCAGAATGCCAGGACATTACAAGAAAGACAATTTATTGTGCTCTGAAATCCAGAAAGCTTTGGAACGTGTTCAAGGGACAAACAGGCCATTTTGTGCAGAATACGTAAACGTAAAAAAAAATGCAATTACCGTCCGCAGGCGTTCCGGCGTAAGATGTCAATACGGGATATGGCCACCATGGAGGGCGATGCAAGATTCCACACGTCGTGTCATGCTTTGCACAACATTATCAAGCAGCTGTTGGGATAATTTATCCCATTCCTCTGTCAGTGCACGGATGAGGGTGTCTTTGTTTATTGGAGGGCATTGGTGACCAGCAAGACTCCTCCCCAAAGCATCCCACACATTTTCAATGGGATTCAGAACTGGAGAACAAGCTGGCCATACGAGGCGTTGAATATCCTCGCTCTCAAGACACTCCTGGACAGCGACTGTTCGATGATATGTTGCGTTGTCGTCCATGAAAATGAATCTATCACCGACAGCACCACGGAACATACGAACATGAGGTAGTAGAACATCATTAATGTATCGTTGGCCAGTCATAGTCCCAGTTGGAAGCACATAGAAGGACGTACGGCCACTGATCATGATGCCAGCCCATACCATGACACTACATGTCGGATATCGGTCCCTTCCCTGTATGTTTGCTGGACAATATGCAGTACCACTATCACACCAGA
Source organism: Macrothele yani (assembly GCA_039090855.1). Lineage (NCBI taxonomy): Eukaryota > Metazoa > Arthropoda > Arachnida > Araneae > Macrothelidae > Macrothele > Macrothele yani. Next base: position 81,201,569 of record CM077012.1, read on the forward strand.
TCAGTTGTCGTCGACAATCAGACGATAGACTGTATTTTCTCTCATCTGAGAAGAGGATAGCAGACCAGTCGTTATCAGTCCACTTGCGATGTTGATGGCACCATTGCAAACGGGCGGTACGGTGACGTCTGGACAATGGGATGCACACAACAGGACGGCGGGCGTATAGTCCTCCTTCATGCAAACGTCTGGCGACAGTTTTTCGGGAGATCCGCTTACCAGTAGCAGCCATAAACTGATTTGCTACCTCACTAGCTGTGCTGCGCCGGTGTCTTTTTGTTGATAGCACTATGTACCGATCTTCTACAGGTGTCGTACTGCGAATACGACCTCCCCCGTGACGTTTGCTACACTTTCCATTTGTTTGAAATGATTTCCAAAGCCTTGAAACAACACTGTGGCTGACGTCGAACTCCCTGGCAACATCTGTTATTTTTCGCCCTTCTTCAATCTTGCCAATAATACGGCCACGCGTAAAATCATCTAGGTGATGTCGGGAAGACATACTGAAAATTGCAAGTTCGTCAATTGATTCTTTCCGTTTCAACTTTGCGTTTGAACAACAACGGTCAATACGCGTCAAATCCTTTATATCCCTTATCAGCGCTATGACGTCACGAACAAGTTCGGCAATCCAAAATTTGCATACGCACAACACGTCTTACTGTATCCCGCATTTATGCTAATTTCCACATTTTCCTGCCTTCCAGTTTATGGTTGCTATCGTTGCTATTGTCATCCGTCCTTAGCAATTGTCCGGCAGTGTATTAAGTTAATAATTTTGTTTTAGGGTGATTGTTTTTTTATGTAATTTGGTAACATGTGGCACTGAAGAATAGACATAGTCTCTGGGATAGATACACACTCATTAAAAACAAATACACTGGCGGAAAGTGAAAGAAGAACACCAAGAAGGAGACGTCTGATACCAACGAAATTTATACAGCATAATAACGGAATACAGAGGATAACGTGATCAAAACATTATGGCAAAACACAGCTGTATTTGCTGGTAAACTGAAAAATAACATTTCCATGTAACATGGTTAGAACGAGGTTGAACCGCCATGAACTGCGTCACACTGTGCAATTCTGGCATGGAGTCTGTCGTACAGATGTTGGATGTAAGTTTGGGGTATTGAGTTCCCAGCATCCTCAACCTGGACGCGTAAATCGGGGATGGTCGTGACTGGCCGTGGAGACCAGATAAGTCGTTGTCCCATAAAATCCCACACGTGCTCAATGGGGGACAAATCCGGTGAATGTGCAGGCCATAGAAGTTTTCTCACACCCTGAAGTGCATGTTGCGTTGCACACGCCGTGTGTGGGGGTGTGTTATCTTGCTGGCAAACACCACAATGGACCGACCTTACAAATGGTACAACAACGGGCTGAATGATGTTGTTGATGTAGGAGGTGCTGTTTAACGTACCCGGTACAAACACTAGTTGTGTACGGGAGTGATAGCTGATCGCTCCCCACACCAGAAGACCAGGTGTAGGCCCTGTGTGTCACTGGCGGATGCAAGAAGAGTGGAGACGCTCCCCTGTGCGTCTGCGAACACGCATACAGCCATCGGAGGCTTCCAAGCAGAATCTGCTTTCATCGCTGAACACGACAGATCGCCATTGCGTTCTCCAGTGCAGACGTTGGCGACACCACTGCAGCCGTTCCTGACGGTGGGCTGGAGTCAGAGGTACACATGCCAGAGGCACACGTGCACATAGTCCTGCATCCAGTAGACGGTTGCGGGTTGTTCGCACAGTCACCTCAGGTGCAACGGCAGCTCAGATTTGCGTCACAGTGGATGTTCTGCTTGCTAACGCCGCTCTTCTTATGCGTTGATTGGTCTGCTCATCAGTCCGTCTGTGACTCTTGGTTCCACGTCTTCTCGTGTGGGAATGTTCCTCGGACCATCTACGCCACCATCGTACCACCACCGATACTTCCCGTCCAATTCGCTCCGCAATACGGCGATACAACCACCCGGCCTCACGGAGTCCGACTAGACGACCTCACTCAAAGTCTGATAACTGCTGAAATCATACACGTCTTCCATGTCCAGGCATTGCAGCTTCTTCAGGGTCTTTGCACGTGTCCATACGCCGCGACTGAGTACATTCACTTCGCCGTACTCCTTAAATACCACCGACGATAATTTGAATATTATGACATGCTGTGGCGTAAGCGCTCACTGGTTGGTCCCGAAATTAACATCACACCTATGTAAACTCGACCCCATTAATATATGAAAATTTCATGATCGTTCGCCAATTCCTTCTTGGTGTTCTTTTTCACTTTCCGCCAGTGTATGTTTTCTTTCACTATCATCACTATAATGGTAAGTTTGTTACTGTTATCTTTGACTTATTGATACATAGTCAAAGACACCTAAAAAACATATGTTTAGGCAATTATAACTTGCTGAAAGCAAAATTAACATTTGCAAGTAAATTAATATGTGAAATATATAAACTTACACTACTAACATTGTAGTACTAACACTATTTTTATAGTATGTTTTTTTTTTTTGCTGATTTGGGATATGAACCATGTGCACTTCGTTTTTGTTTGATATTAAAAAATAAATGTTTAGAAGGGTCAAATGGTAATATTTTATTAAATTGTAATGAAAATAATAGTTGGTTTTAGGAAAATACTGTTATTATTAATAAAAATTTAAATTTTAACTCACCTTAAAACCATGTGATTTACTTGGTTAGTAATGATGTTCAAATACTTTTTTTTTTTTTAATATGTTAGTCGTTTTTTGTTTTTAATAAACTTTAACCTAAAATACGGGTAGATGAGGATAAGGTAAACTGTAAAATCGATCACAAATGTGGCAAATAAAATGGAACCTAGGTTTTCGGTGTTTCTGTTGACACCCATTGTCAGTATTGTTCTAACGTGCTCCCGCACACTTTAAGGAATTGTGAATGGCGAGTATTTATCCTCATCTCGATTTTACCAGTAATATCAATGCACAGGCACACATGTGCCATTGTTAGTTTGTCATATATGAGAGATTTTCGCGTCGAGCGTCATCTACTGGGTTCAATATCGATCAGAAAATTGATTTAATTTAAATTTAATCGATTAAATTATTATTGTACAATCCCAGTCAGAAATTGATTTAACTTTAGTTTTAATGGATTAGCATTACTCAAAAACTAACGGTAATTAATTTGATTTTAAATTTAATGGATGTTTATGAGTTTCTCATTTTATTTTTTTTTGACATTGGTGTATTTTATTATGATTTTTTTAGTTTTTTTTAATATTTTTTTATTTTTAATTTTTTTAAATAATTATTTTATCATTGCTCACTTTTGGTAAAGAATTTTCATTTGTTTTTTGTTTTTAAAATTTTTTCTCTCTTTTAATTATCTTTTTCCACACTTTGGAAAGGGTTGTTGGGTCAGAATATTGTGAGCTTTATCTTTTAGTTTTTCAATTGATATAGATTCAGAAACTCTTAATTCTTTTTCAGAATTATGAGTCGAAATCAATTTTACTTTATCAAATTTTGGATTTTTTTTATTTTTAATACAATATTGAATTAGGGCTGTTTTCTCCTCATTTTGGTTCCAATTTTTGATGTGTTGATTCAGTCTCTGCTTCAATCTGTTTTTGGTGCTTCCTATGTACAAAATGGAAGGATTAGATTGTTTTATGGGAATTACATAAGTACCTGCTTTTTCTAAAAGTTTAGGTTGAAATTTAGTATTTACAAGCGTGTCTTTAATGGTAGAGACAGAATGGCCAAAGAAAGTCACAGTTGTATTTTTTACCCAATTTACAAAGCTTGGTAGTAATGGTTTTTATATAAGGAAAAGAACCCACATATTTTCTTTTTCTTTTATTTTTTGAAATGTTTTGTTTATTCAGGCAGGATTTTTAATGTTATTTTTACCTTCAATTAGTTTATTTACCACTTTTTTTGCTATATCCAAAATTTTTTGCCACGGATTTAATCCAGTCTCTTCATCTCAATTTTTATTTTTGGAAGAATGAGTAAATTCACGTTTAACCCAAGTACACAAACTGTTTATCTTGTGGCTAACTGGGTGAGTAGAGTCAGATGGAATTATTACTGGAACAGAAGATGGTTTTCTGTATACCTTAAATTCTAAGAAATCAGCTTTTTAAATTACTAATAAATTGAGGGAAAGGCAAGGTATTATGTTTTTCATTTTCAATAGTTAAGACAATTTCTTTATATTGTTCTGACATTTGTTTTCGAAGGTCTTCAAAAGCAGCTGGTTCATAATTGGCAAGAATGAATATGCCATCAACATATCTACAATGTTGAAGAGGTTTATTAGGTAGTCTGTTTATCATATTTTGTTCTATTTCATTCATTATCACTTCTGCAAAAGCGGTGGACAATGGTGATCCCATAGGGCCACCTGTTTTTTGTCTGTAGGTTAGTCCTTGGTAAGTAAAAAATATTTTTATAAATATATAATAAGACATCATGTAATGACAGTAGTTGTTGGGGGTTTAAACTTCGAATGTCAGATAATTTTTTAATAATGATTTTGATTGAACAGGGGTTGAAGGATATAAAGATTTCACATCAAAACTTGCCGTTTGAAAGCTAGATAAGTCTTGTTTTACTGACAGTTGTATTTTTCTCTCGATTTTACCAGCAATATCAATGCACAGGCACGCATGTGCCATTGTTAGTTTCTCAATAAAAGTTAAACTGTCTTTTATAGAAAATTAATTGTTAATAAAGGTGGGTGCTAAAATGGTAAATAAATTCTTTTCTAAATTTATTAAAGGAGAAACTGACTTAGATACTATTATACTTCTTACAGGTAGATTTTCTTTATGAGTTTTTATCTTGGTTGAAATGCCAGGTGTAGTTGCTCCAATTGGTGGCTTAGCCAGTTTGAGTTCAGTAGGTAAATACACTATGGTTTCTAATAGCAGCAAGAAATCTTAATTGTGAGTCCGTTGGATCTTTGTTAACTATTTCACAATTTAATTCTTTGAAAGCTGATTCAATTTTGGATTTGTAATCTTTACAGGTCAAGATTACTAATTGATTAGATTTATCTGCTTCACAATTTTTTAAAGAGGGGTCATTTCTGAGGTCTAATAATTGTTGCCTTTCATATTTAAGTCTTTCAAATTTATAATTAGTATTATGTTTCTTATTGTACTCTTTCAAAAGAACACAGTGTAGTTGGAACCAAAATTAATCTTTTTGGGAACCAGTTTATGGACTAATAATAATCTCAAGTTTAGGGAGATATTTTTTTGTTGGTGGAAGCGATTGGGGGTAAGCATATTTCTTGCCTTTATGTAAGGCAGATTGTTGAACATAAGTTAATTGAACATTAGATAAATTTTGATACGTATTGAAATTGTTTGGTTCTAAACTTGGTTTATTGACCTTGTTGATTGAGTTATTCAATTTCTTAATATTAGTCTCTCGTTTTTTCTACTTCCTTATTAACAATAGCTATGATTTCAGTAATCAATTGATCTATGAGAAAGTTTTTCCACTGGGAGTTCAAATTCTTCTACTTGTAATTTTGTATAGAGTCCCAGTTTTTATAACAAGCTTTTTGGAGGTTGTGTAATCTATTTTTGCTTTAAGGAAATTTGGGATCTGGTAAATAATGATTTATTACTAATTCTTCTCATAGTTACAATGAAATGGTAGTTTAATTTTTAATGTACATGAGTATGGTAATAAATGCAGAGATGACAATGGAATGTCAATCATTGGACGTACATGTTATTTTTGAGGGAAATACAGTGTGGCTTAAGAAGGGGTAAGAGACTCCAGAATACCACAGATATGTAGGTATATCAAAAAAGAAGATTATGCACTCAGTGCTACTTTTCATCATTGTAAGTAAACAGCATTTGTACTTGGGGAGGGGGGGGGTGTATGATGTATTTGTACTTGGGGAGGGGGGACTGTCTGACCAGGACAGTTGTGACACATGAACATGCATAGTGCATTTTAATTGTTCATAAATGATGGCACATCTATTTGATTGTTACTCCAAATTAGAAGTCTACAGAACAGTTTGTTTTTTGTGGGCAAAAAAGTTGAATTATACAGAAATCTATTGAGAAATAGACATCATATATGCATACATGAGATTCTTCCGCGGATTCGTGAAATTCCGCTTTTTTTTTTTTTTGTCATCATTTGGGTTATTCTTGAGATCGATGCAGAACTAAAGAGAAATTTCAAAGGATTGGGGGGGGGGCATTTTTGGGTCTTGGGGATGGTATTTTGTTTTTCGAAAACAGAAGTTAAAGGAGTGAAAATTTCCCTCGCAATCGTGATTTGTTTTCTCTTGCGATGTTTCTTCTGCACAGTATTGTTAAATGTAATTTTATTCTGTAAATATTTGCATATCAGTTTTAAAATGGAAGAAAAATTTCGAAAACGGAAATTGGCACGAAAATTTCCTTGTGATATTCAGACACGAGATTCTTCAGTGGATTCGAAGAATTCCGCCTTTTCCATCTTCATTTCGATAGTTCTCATGATCAGTACTGAAATTTAGGAGGGATGGATAGTGGTAATGATGGTGGTGGGGTTGTTTTCCGATGGTGGGTGGAATTCCCACTTTCAAAACTTTCAAAAACAGAAGTTTGACGTAGTGAAGGTTACTCCCATAATCGTAATCCTCTTTTCTTGCGATGTTTCTTCTACCTAGTAGTGTTAAATATAATTTTATTCCATAAATACTTGTTTTGCAGCTTTAAAATGGAGGAAAACTTGCCTAAAACGGAAGTCAGACAGAGCGTAGATTTCGCCGGTAGTCATAATTTTTTTTCTCCGCGATGTTACATTTATCATGTGTTGCTGTTAAATGTAAAATATATATATATATATATCATCATCATCATTGTCAACCATTATCAATCCACTGCTGGACGAAGGTCTCCCCAAGTTTCCTCCACAACGGTCTGTCTTGTGCCAGTCTCCTCCATGTCACCCCCGCATACTTTCGAATTTCATCCACCCATCTCCCATGTGGTCTTCTTCTGGGTCTTTTCCTGTCCCTTGGAATCCAATCTAAAATTTCGGCTGTCCATCGATGATCTGTCCTTCTGGCAGTATGTCCAGCCCATTGCCATTTCAGGGATTTAACTCTGATCATGATGTCTTCCACTCTTGTCATTTTTCGGATCCACGAGTTCCTCTTCTTATCTCTCCTGGTTATACCAAGCATGCACCTCTCCATGCTTCTTTGAGTTGTCTGCAGCCTTTGTATGTCTCTTTTAGTTAAGGTCCACGTCTCTGCACCATATGTAAGCACTGGAAGGATGCATTGATCAAACACTTTTCTTTTAAGACATAATGGCATATTGCTCTTGAAAATTATGCTGTTTCTTCCAAAAGCTCTCCAGGCAAGTTTTGTACGCCGATTAATTTCTTCACCAATGTGACCCTCACTTGATATCTGCTGTCCAAGATAAACATACGTGTCTGTTATCTCCAGCTTTTCTCCATCAATCGATAAATCTTCATTTCTTGTAAAAGCATTGAACATCACTTTTGTCTTCTGAAAGTTCATTTTTAATCCCACTTCTTTACTCTTGTCAGCAAGTTCCTGGATCATACTCTGCAGCTCTGATGGGGTAGTTGCAAAAATGACTACATCATCAGCAAAACGAAGGTGGGTTAGATAATCTCCATTAATCTTTATCCCCTTGTTTTCCCAGCTCAGCAACTGAAAAACACCCTCCAATGTGGCATTAAAGAGCTTCGGAGATATGGTGTCACCTTGTCTCACTCCCTTTCCAATTTTTACGTGTGTTGTATTTTCAAACAGCCTAATCTTTGCACTTGCATTTTCATAGATGTTATTAATAATATTAATGTATGCATTTTCAATACCACAGGTTTTCAGAGCCATTGTAACTGATGATGGTTTCACCGAATCAAAGGCTTTTTCATAATCAATAAAAGCCATGCACAATGGAAGTTCATATTCCCTCGCTCTTTCAATTAGTTCTCTCAGTACGTGGATATGATCTATTGTGCTGTAGCCACTCCTGAATCCAGCTTGTTCTCTCGGTTGAGCCATGTCCAGTGTTACCTTCAAGCGGTGTGAAAGAACTTTAGTGAAGATTTTATAAACTACTGATAGGAGGCTGATAGGTCTGTAGTTTCCGAGATCCTCAATGTCACCTTTCTTATGTAGCAGGATCATTGTAGCGGTGTTCCAATCCTCAGGAATCTTTCCTTCATTAAGGCATCGAGTGAAAATTTGGGCGAGTACTGTTTCGATTTCTCCACTTGCTTCTTGTATGATGTCTACAGTAATTCCATCTTCTCCTGGAGCTTTTCCCCGCTTCATGTTCTTGATTGCATGTGCAACTTCTGCTGGAAGGACTGGAGGAACTCTGGTACTGGTATCTTTCATGATGTCTGGAGTGCATGTATCATCCCTTTCATATAATTTGGAGTAGAAATCTTTCACTCTTGTCAAAATTTCGCCTCTATTTCTTGTTACAGAACCATCTTCTTTTCTCAGTGCCATAATCTGTTTTCTTCCCTTACTGAGATGTCCCTTTGCTATCTTTAGGCTTTGGTTGTTTTCAATTGCTTTCCTCACTAGTTCCCAGTTGAATTTTCTTACGTCTTCAGTGATACTTTTTCTTACTGTCTTGCATAGCTCTATATATTCCACTTTGGAAGTCACATCTTCTTTAGTTGTCCTCATCACTCTTCTTTTTTGCATCAACATTTTCGTTTTTCCTGATAATTTGTTTACATGCAACTTGTTCTTAGACCCAGCTAATTTTGTTGCTGTTTCCATAAGAGCTTTGGTTACTTTTCTGTTAACTTCAGAGATGTCCACTTCTTCTGATGTTAGGCCTTCTAAAGCAGAGAACCTGTTCTTCAGTTCCAACTTGAAGGTATTATGGTGTTTTTTAAGGTTGGTTATGTCAATAGATTTTGTTTGTCTTATGAGCTTGCCACGTTCAAGTTTAGTGTTGAGGTGCATCTTACATCTCACCAATCTATGGTCACTACCTGTGTTGAACTTGTTTAGCACACTGCAGTCTTCTATGATGAATTTTTTGTTACACATAATAAAATCAATTTCACTTGTCGTCCCGTTTGGATGTCTCCATGTCCATTTCCTGTGTGGCTTTTTCTTGAAGAAGGAGTTCAAGATGAAAAACCCTTCTGCCTCTGCAAACTCAACGAGAGTATTTCCACGCTGGTTTCTGTTGCCGTGACCGAATTTACCTACTGAAGTTTCATTCTGTTGCCGTTGCCCTATTTTTGCATTGAAATCTCCCATAATTATTTTCAAGTGCTGCTTACCTTTATTATTTAGATGACAAATTTCCTCATAAAATTCTTCAATTTCTTCTTCAGGATGACTTGTGGTGGGTGCATAAGTTTGAATAATCTGAGCCTGGTATCTTTTCGAGAGTTGGATAACAAGTCGTGCAGCTCTGTCAGAGGAACTTTCAACTTCTACAACTTTATCCTTCAGTTTCTTGTTTATTATAAATCCAACACCACTAGTTCTGCCAGTATCTGTCCCACGATAGTAGAAGAGATGTCCACTTTTCAGTTCGATGAGATCTTCTCCTTTTCTCCTTACCTCACTTAGCCCCACGATGTCCCAGTTGATCCTTTGTAGTTCCTCTTCCAATTCAAGAAGCCTTGAATCAGAAGATAGGGAGCGTCCATTGTACGTAGCCAAGGTCAGCATCAGATGGCAGCCTAGTCCGGTCCTCCGGGGATTCTTAGCACCCTCTGCCTTCATGTCGCACTGGCCGCTGCCTTGGCCAGGTACATTCCAGCTGCCGGAGACTGAGGGCCAAGATTTAAGTTGTGGAATCATTTTGGAGGGGTTTGGCCATAACTCACCACGCTGGCCAAGCGGGTTGGTGAGTGTGGGATAGAATTTCCTCTAATCCCGATGGTATAGTTATACCGCTATTGGCGGTCGTCAGAGCCCCTTTAGTGGGAACAGGATGCACCACGAGAAGGCGGGGTTGACATTTGTCAAGGAGAGGCTGTGATGTTACGCATCACCTGACCTTACATCCATATATATATATATATATATACACACTATCTACCAACAAGTAATTGGACACCCCTGCAATCGTTGATATCTGCGGTCCCAATACATGTCATGGCCGCTGCCGTTGAATATTGTGTGGGAAACAACGCAACCAGTCGCATGCAAGATGCCACGCAGTTTGGAGCTCTCTGATTTCGAGAAAGGTGTAATCGTCGGGTATCACAGAAATGGCCGATCCATACCTGACATATCCAGCGAGTTGAAGAACCCAAAATCGACAGTGGCCTACGTGATTGGCAAGTGGAAGATGAGAGGTGACTGTCGGAATGTGCCCCGACCCGGCAGACCCACAAAACTGGGAGTTAGAGACCGACGGGTGTTGGCCAGAGAAATTCGGAAGAAACGCACCAAATCGATGGGCCACATCCGCAAGGAATTTCAACAGGCATCCGGGAGTGTTCTTTCGATGAATACCATCTGTAAGGAAGCCCATCTGCTTGGTTATCATGGACGTGCTGCCGTCCACAAGCCTTTGATCACCAAGTCCAATAGCGCTGCTTGGCTAACGTGGTACAAAGAATGTCGACAGTCGACCGTTGAAGAGTGGAAACAGGTTCTCTTTAGCGACGAATCAAGGTTCACCCTCTACCGTTCAAATGGCAGGGTCTGGGTTTGGCGTCTGCCTGGAGAACGTCTCCTGCCGGAATGTATTGTGCTAACTGTGAAGTTCAGCAGTTGTGAAATTATGCTATGGGGGTGTTTCTCCTGGTATGGCACGGGACCCTTGGTCACAATTCCTGGTAGACTCAACGCCGAGACCTACTGCACCATTTTGGATGACTATGCGCTTCCTATGTTGTGGCAGTTTTACGGGGTGGACCCATGTTACTTTCAGGATGACAATGCCACCTGTCATGTTGCGAGGTCCACCGTGGCTTAGTATGGTGACAATGGGGTTAATCGAATGGACTGGCCTGCGCAGAGCCCAGACCTTAATCCTATCGAGCACCTCTGGGACGAGTTGGAGCGTCGACTTAAGGGGTGCCCCCACCGTCCGAAATCGGTGAAGGAACTGACCTGTCTTCTCTAAGCCACGTGGAAGAAAATACTGCTAGCTGTCGTACAACGCTTGGTGGAGAGTATGCCCCAGAGGGTCACAGCTGTAATCGCCGCTCGTGGAGGCTCCACCGACTATTGAAGGTGAATATTTTTCACCCGTGCGGTTAAAAAGTTCAGCTTTTTCTTTCCTTCGTCAGTCTCATGTATGTATATGAGGAGAATGCAGTGTCTCATCTGGCTATTATTAAGTGGTGCTAAGTGTTTGAAATTGTCTGTAAGACAGACTAATACTGCGGAAGCAGACCATTGGTATTTATCACTCCAGATTACATTTCCAACGTTAATGAGATAATGTGGGTTAATTGCTGGATTAAAATCAAGGAAATGGTGAGTGCATTGGACATTTCTGAATACAGTGTTGTTCATTCCATCGATCAACCATGCCTATCCTGGAATTTTCAAAACTGCACAAGATGAGTTTCATGCCCACTAGCAGACCAATATGAAGAACAATGTTTCTTGTCATCTTTGGCTTTCCTGCAGTGTTTTTCTGTAGAGGGCCATATGTTTTTGTGGCAAATCATCACAGGGGATGAAACTTGTGGGAACACCATTTCACTCTAGAAACGAAGAGATCGTCAATGAAACAAAAGCACACTGTTTCACTGACCTCCACAAAAAAGAAAATTGCTGGTATCTGTCAGAAATATCATGGCAACCATGGGGGGATTTTTTTTTTCTTCTTCTTCATTTCTGTTTTTGCTCTCAAGGTGTGTGCACTGAATTCATTACAAAAGGACTCACAATAAGCGCTACATCATATTGTGAAACGTTGAAAATTCCATTAAAGAGAAAAGATGCAGAAAGTTGAATTTTAGAATAATTCTCATGCATGACAATGCTATGCCTCACAAAGCAGCTGTAATGCAGGAACTGATGAAAAAGTTCAAGTGGAAAGTGTGGCAACACAACATCCACCCCACAGCCTTAACTCATCTTTGACCACCATTAGTTTGGCAAATTGAAAGAGCTCCTGGGAGGACAGAGGTTTTTGTCAAATGTTGGCATCAAAGAAGTGGTTTTCACTTAGTTGGTGGACATTGGAGCTTATATTTTTTACTCCCAGGGAAGTGGACAATTTAATCATATATTCATTCAAGTGTTTAAATAAGCTAACCAACTATGCGGAGAAGTAGATCCAGGTTGTATCTTCACCCTAATATGTTTTTGCTTTGTTATTTATTATGTATTCAAGAGTGCCACTTAACTTTTTTATGCACACACATCACTAAGCTTTTCTCTGAGATTCAGAGGTTAGCTCCAAAAAGAAATACAAACTACCAGATATTTTTACTTATTGTTGTTGTATCAAACTTCTCCATTTACACCGATCTTGACATACAACTCGGGCTTCAACTTTTTTATGCACCCTCATGTATTTGATGTGGGAGCTTTCTGGAAAGTTTCATAAGATGAATCTAGATGATATGGCAGTTGTTGACATCTAAAAGATGTAATCAATGTATTTCATATTCATTGATCTAAAAAGGCTTTTTGATCTTGTACTCAGAGGCAAGTTGTTTAGTGTGCTAGAATGCTGTAGAGTGAATAGAAAGCTGTCCAAAGTCAGTCACAAGCAGATATACCAAGAGCATTTTGACATTCAGGGTGAAGGGGACTGATGGTAAGGGGATGTAAGATGTCTCCACTTTTGGTTTTCTCTTTTTCCTGAGAATGGCAAGAGAAGTATCAGGGGAAAAAAAGGGGAGTAATCTCTGTGCATGTGTATCATATGAACAATGTAAGACTGCCTACATACAGGTTGCATTGGAAATGAACAGGTAGAAGAGGAACTGGTAGAAAAAGAATGAAGGTGTAAAGTCAGATATTGGAGGCTTAGGAGAGAATATGGTAGAGACATAAAATTCTGCAAAAGCAAAAACTAGTTGAGTAAGTTTGTTACACACCAGAATCCCTGCCCCCCTTCTTTTTAGCACATCTTTTGTAAAAAAAGATCGTGCTTCTATTATTGGTTTGTCCATCCGTCTGTACTCACGATATCTCTGCAACTATTAGTCCGATTTGAAAAATTTTGTTTGCTTTGGGAAGCTTGAAATATGCAAATGATGATCCTTCATTTCGTTTTTTTTTTTTCGATGTACAATTTCACTGGTAGAGGGCGTAAATGCGAATGATGTCAAATTCAAAAATACGTTTTATTCCACATATTTGCTTCTAAACATCCGATTGAAAAAAAAAATTATCTTTCGATTCCATTTATGTCGAACAGTATTTTAGATATAGTTACTTTTTCAAATTGCGCATAGATTTTCCGCTAGGGAGCGTAAAAGTAAATTACATTTTCCCCGATAACTCGTCTTCTAAAACTCTGATTTGAATTTTTTTTTTCTTCAGCGGATACATCTCCTGATGGAAAATCTTTTGCATATAATTTCAAATTTTTGGTAAAGAATACTTTGGCCACCAGGAGGCGTAAGTGTTAACTTTTGCTTCTGATGTATTTGCCATAAAATCGGAGCTTCTAAAATATCAACTGAAAAAATTCTTTCGTGGACTGATGCCACTCACATCGATAAACCTTTTCAGAATATTTTCTTCTTAAAATATTCCACAGTTTCTCCGCCAGGGGGTGTAGATGTACATCTCATTTTTGTCAATATCTCTACTTCTAAGAGTCTGATTTGAAAAATTCCTTCTTTGTTGGATAGTGTTTTCCGTGTGACATGTTTTTCATATAATTTCAAAATTTTCAAGTAGTTCATAGACTTTCCGCTAGGGGGCATAACGGTAAATTGCGTTTCCCCCTATATCTCTGCTTCTAAATCTCCTATTTAAAAAATTCTTTCTGCACCGGATACAGCTCCTGATGGGAAATCATTTGCACATAATTTCTAATTTTTGTAAAAAAATAGTTTGGCCACCAGAGGACCTAAATCTTAATTTCCGCTTCTGTTGTATGTGCAGCAAAATATGAGCTTCTAAATTCTCGATTGAAAATAAACGTTGTTTGTTGACCGATACTACTCATGTCGACAAACCTTTTAGAAACATTTTCTTCTTAAAATAAGGCATGGTTTCTACTCCAGGGGCGTAGACGTATATCATATTGTTGTCAATATCTCTACTTCTAAGAGAAAGATTTGAAAAAATCCTTCTTTGTTGGATAGTGTTTCCGATGCGAAATGTTTTTCCTATAAATTCAAAATTTTCAAGTAAATCATAGACTTTCCACTAGGGGGCACAAAGGTAAATTGCGTTTTCTGCGTTATTTCTGCTCCTAAAGCTCTGATTTGAAAAATTCTTCCTGTATCGCATACAAGACCTGATGGAAAATATTTTTCACATAATTTCTAATGTTTGGTAAAGAATGGTTTAGCCACCAGGGGTCATAAGTGTTAATTTCTGCTTCTGAAGTATTTGTTGCAAAATCTGGGCTCCTGAAAACTAGACTAATTTTTTTCTTCGACCGATACCGCTTATATGGATAAACCTTTTGAGAATATTTTTTTCCTAAAATAATGCAGGGTTTTTCACCAGGGGACGTAAAGTCACATCTTATTTTTGTCGATATCTCTGTTTCTAAGAGTTCGTAAGCTCACGATTCCGTTTACAACAATATCTGAGGGATTAAAAACCCGATTGAAAATCTTCTTTCTTTCGTCTGATCTATTGTTTTCCATACCGGTTCCATTGACTTTGATAGCTTTGATAAATTTAATTTGCATCAGAACGGATTCAAAATACGTGCTTATTACACCCGAAAATTCTGTGTCATCTTTCGTGTTTTATTTGTTAAGTAATCTGTACAATAGCTTACCTGAACACCAGGTTTGTATGCACGTGAGATGGTGATGGCCGTTATTACTGGCAACGTCTGCTAAATTAGTTTGTTACAGTTTCAAAAAGAGGAAAAGAAAGAAAGAAATACTAAATATCTTTGGTTTCTTACTATCATTAGTGTCATTATTACTGTTATGAAAGATGTATGAAAGTAGGTAAATGAACATAATGAAGCTCATAATCTTATATGTTTTAATTTCGCTTTCTGAACCATAATTATATCTAACTTTCAGGAAATTCCAATGAACCATCCAGAAAAAACAACTATTCCAGGATCAGGAACAAAGAACCGTTACAAAACTATTCTTCCAAGTATGTTTCAAGATTTATTCATTGTATGAGTATGCTTTTGAAGTATTTGCATAATACACAGTGAGTGAAGTTTAATAGCAACTGTAAGCAAAGGAGATACGTTTTCAGTGCGTTTTTAGTTTTGACATGGAGATATAAATATTTGCTAATTTACGTTGGCTTTGTTTCCAAGAAAAGCTTTTTATTTTATTTTTGTTGTTTTCTTTTTGTTGGGTGTTTGTCAAATGCTGTGAGCAACACGATGGACTATAAGCAGTTGCAAAACCTGTTTTTGTTTCTTGAAAACAAAAACAGTTTTCCGCATTTATACGGCCATTCATGGTTCATTTGAGAAAAGTGGATGTGCTAGTCTAGATTTTTGAAGACGTGACTATGAACATTTTAGAAGCTTTTAAAAGATGGTAAACTCTTAAAAAGTTTTACAAAAAGTCCAAATATATTCATACTTTTAATAATACTTTTTGTAAGTATAAAATTATATGATAAACATACACTTATCCTAGTTTCTTTGTAGGAAGACCACTATATGTATCACACTGTTGTCGATTCATGATATGAATGTCATGTACCTCAGGGTTTGTACCTCACTTTTAGGATGTTAGATTTACCTAAAATTATCTTTAGGTGTTCTTGATTTTATATCAATGAATCAAAAATAATATTTATAAAGCATTCATACTTATAAATCACTGGTTAATGGAAAATATAATATACTTCATGATTAATTAACATTTATATCCTCTTCATTAGTAAAAATCTTTGTGTTGAACATTTTCTTTGGAAAATTTTGCTTTTGGCCAGTTAGGCTTACCTGCAGAAAAAATCAGGTTCTTCCTTGTCTTATATTGCTATGCAACACACATTTAGCACGTTAGATTTTCTCACATTTTCATTAATAAGCCCTTTTAAAAATCCCAACAGATTATGTTTGCACTTAAACCAATTAATCAAAGGATATCTCAACTAGATGAAGTATAATAGATGCTCTAGGTGGTTCACTAAGATGGATACTATTCTGTAGTGCCGGTCACTAATGTAATCGTGACGAACAGAGTACTGTTTCACACGTTATTCATTAGGAAAATTGATTACTCACGGGAGGATGAAATATATAAAGTGGTACATAGTAACGTCAATCATGGATTTAATGCTATTAGAATGCACTCACCTGGCTTCTTCTTAGCTGTGTATTCACTTTGGATTATTGCTGTAGAGCCCGGATATTCGTCTTTTTATTCGGAAGGGTTGTCTGTCTGATGAATGATGTAATTTAGGAACAAGAACTAGAGTAAATCTTGAATCGAGGTAAAATCTTGAATTGCAGTAAAATCCTGAACTGAAGTAAAACTATGAGTTGACATAAAAGCATGAACTGAAGTAAAAAGTCAAATTGTAGTAAAAAAACGTAACTCATTGTTGCCGTGGATATCATGAAGTAAAGAAGATTCCATGAACAAACAACATAAAATATCAAGAAGGAAAGCACAGAGTGGTAATGAATCAATGAACAATAGAATATAAAAAAAGTGCTGTACAACCTTGAAAAAACGATGAACTAGAACAAGTGAATCGAACAATTCAGTGGAAGAGCCAGGTACTCCTGCAGGTAATATGCCCAGAAATCTTGAATCGAGGTAAAATCTTGAATTGCAGTAAAATCCTGAACTGAAGTAAAACTATGAATTGACATTAAAGCATGAACTGAAGTAAAAAGTGGAATTGCAGTAAAAATACGTAACTAGCCGTCGCCACGCATATAATGAAGCAAAGAAGATTCCATGAACAAACAACGTAAAATATCGTGAAGAAGAAAAGGACAATGTGGTAATGAATCAATGAACAATGGATTATAAAAGAAGTGCTTTACAACCTTGAAAATATGATGATCTAGAACAAGTGAATCGAACAATTCAATGGAAGAGCCAGGTAATATGCCCAAACTAGTTTCAACTATTTTATATCATAATCATCTTCGGTGGGTAGTTGTGTGTTGATCGCTCATTGTTACAAAGCCGGATTCACGTTGTTTTCTCAACAGAACTATGCCATGTCAATGCCATGTTGCATCATATCTACTGTTCTTATCTGCGCAACTTTTATTGCGCCGCTGGTAGGGTGTTTTCGAATTCATCCAATCGGGTAGGCATCCCGCAATTCATAGACATATGTGGGCACCATGTATTGTCACTGGTATCCAAAACTGCTATTAAGGTGCATCACTGCCCCACATCTTTGGAAAAATAAAAACTCATAAAATAGATGCACCTGTGAGACCAATTCTAAATAAGACTAAAGCTCCTACAATTAACTTGGAAAGAGCATTATTCCAATATCTAAAACAATTCTACAGCAAACATGAATTTACTATTAATAATTCCATCGATGCAATTGAAAAGATAAAGTTCATTAATACAACTGATTTCATCATGCTTAGTTTGGACATCATTTCCCTCTATCCAAACACACCAGTTGAAAGGTCTATTGAAATCATTCACGAAAAACTTAACAAAGAAAATATCCCAGATGAAGAAAAAACCAGTGTCATCAAGGCTTTAAACTTCATACATAACAATAATTACTTTCAATATGATAAACAGATCTACAAACATCTAAAAGGCACACCCATGGGCTAACCACTATCTGGCCTACTTTCTGAAGTTATACTGCAAGAGATGGAAAATAACCTCCTGAAAAATACAATTCACGATCTCCCTTATTTATATCTGAGATATGTTGACAATGTTTTGATGTTTTGGCCACATTCAGAAGAAAAACTAAACGATTTTATTGATAAGTTTAACCACTACTATCCATCAATTCAAATAACAGCTGAAAAAGAATGTATTCAAATGTTTAACTTCTTAGATATAACATTAATAAAGAAAAATAATCAAGTTGAATTTTGCAGTATACCGGAAACCTGCAATTGTACCAGCTAACTCATATCACTCCTGGAAATATAAAACATCAGCCTTCCAATATTATGTTAGAAGGGCTATTACACATTCATCAGATAAGAGCATAGAAATAAAAGCATTACGATGGATTAAAAACACTGCAAGATCCTTTGGATATAATGCAGCCCTGATCAACTCAATATACAAAAATATTAAAAAATTGTTTACTACTAGAACATCTAAACCAACTGAAAATCAACAATACTGTGGATCTCTCCCATATATACAACCCATCACCAGCATCCTGAAAGATGAATGTAAGAAGCATAATATGCAGCTTGCTGAAACTGTAATTGATAGTGCTATGTTGCTAACCAATAAAAATAACAAGAAATCGATTCTGGACTGTACTAAAGTGTACGCTATTCCAACATGTAGCAATTTTGACAATCAAACAAGTAATAAAATGTACATTGGTAGCACAAAACAAAAGATTCAAATCCAGACTGAATGAACATATAAAAAATTGGAACCATAAAGAAGAAAACACCTCTTTGATGCAGTATTGCATTGCAAATAATACCAAACCCGATTGGACAAATGCAAAAAATACTCACCTCACATCGAACCCATAGCCAGATATTAACCTCCGAGGCACTTGTTATTGAAAAAACTAAGAAATACAATTGCAATAATAAAACCCCTATTGAATTGTCTTATCCCTGGAGGTACCTAATTGAGCAAGAAAGCAAACAGTAACTCAAATGAAAATATAAACTAAAGTCTCAAAAAATAATGTTCCTTAATAGCAGTTTTGGATACCCGTGACAATAGATGGCGCCCACATATGTCTACGAATTGCGGGATACCTACCCGATTGGATGAATTTGAAAACACCCTATCAGCGACGCAAAAAAGTTGCGCAGATAAGAACTGTAGATATGATGCAGCACGACGTCAATGTGGCGACGTCGTGTTGCATCATATCTACTGCGACATTGTGTTGCATCATATCTAAGTCCGGTTGAGAAAGCGACTTGAATCCAGCTTTGTAACAATGAGCGATCAACACGCAACTACCCACCGAAGATGACTATGATATAAATTAGTTGAAACTAGTCTGGGCATATTACCTGCGAGAGTACCTGGCTCTTCCGTTGAATTGTTCGATTCACTTGTTCTAGTTCATCATTTTTTTCAAAGTCGTACAGCACTTCTTTTATAATCCATTGTTCATTGATTCTTTACCACTTTGTGCTTTCCTTCTTCACGATATTTTACGTTGTTTGTTCATGGAATCTTCTTTACTTCATGATATCTGCGGCGACAACAAGTTACGTATTTTTACTGCAATTCGACTTTTTACTTCAGTTCATGCTTTAATGTCAATTCATAATTTTACTTCAGTTCAGGGTTTTACTGCAACTCAAAATTTTACCTCGATTCAAGATTTCTGGTCATATTACCTGCGGGAGTACCTGGCTCTTTCATTGAATTGTTCGATTCACTTGTTCTAGTTCGTCATTTTTTTCAAAGTCGTACAGCACTTCTTTTATAATCCATTGTTCATTGATTCATTACCACTTTGTGCTTTCCTTCACGATATTTTACGTTGTTTGTTCATGGAATCTTCTTTACTTCATGATATCCGCGGCGACAATGAGTTACGTTTTTTTTACTATAATTTGACTTTTTACTTCAGTTCATGCTTTTATGTCAACTCATAGTTTTACTTCAGTTCAGGATTTTACTGCAATTCAAGATTTTACCTCGAATCAAAATTTTTATCTCCAGGTTTTGTTCCTAAATTATGTCATTCATCAGACAGACAACCCTTCCGAATAAAAAGACGAATATCCGGGCTCTACAACAACAACCCAAAGTGAATACACAGCTAACAAGAAGCCAGGTGAGTGCATTTTAATAACATTAAATCCATGATTGACGTTACTATGTACAGGGTGTCTACTGGTCATGAAAGTCATGAAAAAGTCATGAAATTGAGTGGGTGGTCATGATTTTTTTTTTTTTTTTTTTTTTTAATCAGCACCTGAATGAAGACAAGTTTGCACACCTAGAAGAAAATGCGAACCAGCACCCTTATAAGCCGCCATGTAGTCGATGCCCCGTGACATATATATATAAAAAAACATATGTCTTCATCAAAAGCTGATGTTGTGAAGATTGAATATTTATTATTTTGTGAATTTTCTAAAAAACAACTGAAACAGTTCAATCCTAAGGAGGACAAACTTGATCACTTCCTGATGAATTTACTACAAAGTGCAAACCATGACTTAATCAAGTTCTTACAGAAGCTGCTGTGCATGTTTCATGGCAATGTTGCAGTTGAAAGAGGCTTTTCTGTTAACAAAGAACTTTTAATTGAAAACTTAGAAGAAGATGCAGTTGTTGCAGAAAGAAGTGTTTACAATGCAATACAATTGTTAGGTGGTTTAGCTAATAGTGAGAAAGAACTGAATGTGGACATCACAAAATCAATGATATTAGCTGTCACAAATGCTTCATCAAAAAGAGTAGAAGCCCTAAAGAAGAAGAAATCTGACAAAGATGAAGTGGCCAATCGTAAAAGAAGAGCAGTCCAAGAACTAAAATAACTCAAAGGTAAGAAAAGGAAGCTTATAGAAAAGGCAAAAGAAGAAGCTGAAATTCTAGATTCTGAGATAACAAGTTTAGCTAAGATACTTAAACACTGAATCTTTCACTGTGAAATTTCAGTCTCTATAAATTTTGTACATTCATAGTTTTTATATTGCCTTAATAAAAACTTGCAAGTTTTTACAGCATTACCATATTAAAAGAATTTGTGTATTAATAGATGTAATGATAAATATTTCTGAAAATAGCCATACCCCATCCTAGATGAGAGTTGAATGTTTTTATTTCTTTAAACACATAGAATTTAGTGAATGGCATAGTGCAAGCCATACATAATTACATTATTCGTGTTAAGCAATTTTAGTGACATAAGAATTACATTCAGCTTTCATCTCAACTGGCTTTCGGGTAGAGGTTCATTAAAAAGCCCCCCCCCCCCCCCGTATGGCCATTGTAGCAGCAATATATAGACACATCAGTTTTGCCTAAACTATTGTCGCATGGAATTAATTTCAGTGTTGTAAAAATAAAAAATAACTTGGGATCTCAAGCCAAGGGTACTTACTAGATTATGAGTCTAGAATGGTTGTCATTGTGCCACGCATTGTCGGGAAGTCATGAATTTAAATGAAGTTGTCATGAAAAGGTCATGAAAAAATCATGAATTTGGTTCATTGGAAATCAGTAGACACCCTGATGTACCGCTTTATATATTTCAGATTTCATCTTCCCGTGGGTAATCAATTTTCCTAATGAATAATGTGTGAAACAGTACTCTGTCCGTCACGATTACATTAGTGACAGACATTATAGAATAATATAAAGCCACGTATTAATGGTTCGATTAGTTCGTTAGATGAACTATCCGAACGTAAGTTGTAAGATGGATACTTGTTGAATCTGCAGTTTGTTATGCATGAACTTGAAGAGTTGATGATATCATCAGTGATATTGCGGTAATAAGGCTTCAGCAGCATCAGTAAATAACAGCTAATGCTATCAGAATCACCACTGATTAATTCACCAACTAAACTGGTGTCCAAAATTAACATGACAAGTACAAATTCAAGAATATTCCCAAAACTAGATGACCAATCATAAAGATTTATCAGAGGCATGTGCAAGGGGAAACGCTAAGTCGACACACCCAAGCAACATTGTGCTAGCTCCTATGGAAGTATGGAAATGACAACCATATGTCATCAAGTTGGCATGCATGTGGCCTTGATAAACGGTGTTCTGAGAGGGGTGCAGCAACTGAAACTTGAAAGAGTGATAATCAATATGTACATATATATATATATTGTATAATACTTTTTGAGCAGATGCCAAGACATTTAACTGAAACTTGAGTTGGACTGTTAGTGGAAGAATGGCTCCACATGATCATTTAGAAGACCTTTTATAGTGGAGAGCAATCTGACTGCTACATGCTACAAGGATGACATCGTAGGCCCTATGCATGGCTTTTCAGGGTAAGCTGTTAGCACCCAGTTCCTTTTTACGGATGGTAACGCCTGTCTCCATAGGGCTTGGCTAGTTGACAAATACCTGGAGAGTGAGGATATTCATAGGATGAAGATCTCCGGACAAAAATGAGATCTCTGGACCTGAACTCGATAGAGCATGTCATGCCCTGAGATGAGGAATTGCAAGCCAGCAGCCCCTTCCCAGAACCTTCCAGGGACTCTGACGTGCCTTGGTAGAGGAGTGGCACTTAGTGCCCCAAACTCTCATTCTCAGCCTTATAAATAGCACGAGGGCTTGTTGTGTGAGATGTACATGTATATTACTGTTTGGGGTAATCACATTCCCCATTAGCCATGCTGTTCTGCGCATGCTTCCTCCTTGTGCATTGATGACATTTTTTTTTTTTCTGTTATGTATTGCTGCGTTGTCGATATATGTATGTACATACCAACTGTCATTGAACTCTATCATGTGGATTTTGTGTTTGCCACATTAATTTTGAGCACCAGTGTAGTAACATGACACCATTTAAACCTAACAGATAGTCACATTCAGGGTTTCCAGCTGCTTCACATTTTGCACACTACCAGGGAAATAGAATGAATCCAAGTACTCCACTTCTCTGCAAATGTTAAAATTTCAAGAAAGTGTGAGTTTTTCCTATGCAACTTCTCAAGAGCAAAGCTTTGATGTCATCTCTCTTGATAAGACATGTCTGCATTTAGAAGAACTGGTGCTCAGCAAGTTGTGATGTCATCCAATAGACAAATGAGACACGTGCATAGGATGGTTCATGTTAAGTCATGTGTGGTAAGTAGTGATGCACCTTGTTCAACCAGTTACACGGTGTATGTCTCTAAATGTTGTTCAGCTTGAAGTCACTATAGTGTGTGAGCATGTGTTCATTTCATTGTTTTAAGTATAAAATATAATTGTATAAAGAATGTCAGACCAAAAAAAATAAGCATTTGCAATGTTTTAAAAAAGAGTTTGAAACATTACAGCTGTTGCTTAAGCATTTTTTAAAATCAGAGCAACATGTATTTTGCAAAATGTGTAATGTGGACTTGTGTATTGCACAGATTTGATTGCCAGCGCCATGTGGAGAATTTGAAGGTGAAAACTTCAAATAATGTGCTTACTTCGATGCTTCCCAAACCAGTTTAAATGTTTTTTGTGCCAAAGCTCTGTATATAATGTTTTAAATTGAGCACAGTTCCCATTATCAGTGGTAGATCCCACTGGTCATCTTTTTAAAGCAATGTTTCCTGATTTTGAGATTGCAAGCAATTATGATTGTTCACATACTAAAACAACAGCTACTGTGAAAAACTTTGCGTTGTGATCACAAGTGTACTTGACTTTTATTTAGGGAATGCAAGTTTACTTTAGCAACTGATGGCAGCAGCTCAGTCGCAAATTATAAACTGCTTCCTGTTGTAGTAACATATCATTATCAAAATGTTGAAACGATTGTGATTTCATTCTTGTTGCTACTATGTTTGAAAGAAGACTCAGCTAGTGAAAGCATTCACAGCCTTTTGAGCAACTAACTGCAGCTAAGACAACTATCACGGAAACAGTGTGTAGCTTTCCTTATGAGTAATAAATGAGTTATGAGTGTACAGTTTAAAGAGGTCAGATTTTTTCATAAAACTTCCTAATCGTAAAGTAATAATGCTTGGTTGTGCCTGTCATCAGATTCATTTAGGCACACAACATGCATAGAAAGAGTTGAGTGAAGTTAATAATGAAGAATTTCAAGTTGATGTTTATTCCTACCTTTAGAGAGCTCAGAAGCACTTCAGAAGACTTGACAAAACCTCGGGAACACTGAGGTTTTGTCAAGGTGGGTATGGTTTGAAAGAGTGTAAAATAACAAAATATGGATCTATAAGATGGCTGTTGTTGTGAAGTGTAATTTATTATTGTTTCTAAAATCAGTGAAATACACTTCTTAAATTCTTTTGCAAGGAAGAAAAGAGAAGTTCTGCTGTTTTTTCTTTTTGGTTAAAACAATAAATAAATTCTGAAGCCTCTACAGCAAAACTATTTGCATACCAATCTGTAACAAAACAAATATGTTGATGCAAACTGAAGCTGCTATGACTCATTTGTTCTTAAGTGAAATCACATCTTCATTGACTCATTATCAAGATACATAAAACCCTCTGCCATTGTGGCTGCTGAAATGATCTACAGTGTTAATTTTCATAAAAGGAAAAACCAAAAGCCAAATCAAGATTTGGTCATTGCTACAAAGACTAGTACATTAATAGTAATCCAGACCAAAGATGAACACAGGCTGCTTTTTTAAGGCCCGGGCCTGGTCTGGGGTTGAACATTTGTGCAAATTTTCCTTATGTGCATTAGAAAAAAATGAAGCATATATTGTTTTACTCCTATTTATGTTTTCATTATCAGATAAGAATGTTAGTGCTACCTGTTCAAATGTTGACTCCCTCCCTCTGTGCAATCAAATTTTGAAATGTGTGTCACCATTTCCCAGTGATGCATCATTGTCATGGGCAGACATTGTGCTTTGTTTATGTGAAAGAACTATAGTATAAAGGAAATAGTTTTTTTCTCATTGTTAACAAACAAGGACAAAAAAAAATTATTTTAGTGAATCACAATATCAATCTTTTGTTAAATTAATGTGTAGAGGTTTTATTTTACAAAGATGATAAAAAGTGTTTATAATTTTCACCCATATTTCAGAGAATAGCTTACTTTTTTAGTTCAAGGGAAAATGTAAAAATGCTTTATGTATTTGAAAAAAATATCTTAGATTTGCCATTTAACAATGCAGAGCTCATACTACTCCTGGAATTTAAGAACTCCTTAAATGGGCCTTTTTTTCCTTATTTTTCCTCATCTGGAAAAGTCCTTAAATTAAATTTTGACTCCTGGAAATTATTGCTATGGACTTTTTTTTTTATGTTTTTCACTGCTCATTTAGCTGGCAGTAGGTAAGTTTTTTTTTTTTTTTTTTTGAAATTCATGGTATTCTTCCTTTGTCTGGTGGAAGTTGTTTTGAGCTCACCTTTCCCAATTGATATGCATTCAGTCCTCTCCTGATATGATAAGTAACAGGCATGATTGGATAAACTTCTGCACATGCCTCATCATTATTGCAACGACCCAGACACTTCAAGTGCAATGGATTCTCTGTAGTCACTATGGAAATTGTTAGTCCATTACGGAGTACAAGAAACCGAATATACTATTGAAATTGAAAACTGAGTAAAATAATGTTATTCAACATCTGTGTGAAGTTTATTTTCTTATTTTCAAGTTTCTAACATTCATTGAACACTTTTAGGATTATTTATTGAACGTTTTTAATGTTGTGACATATCTTCGATGTTTTTTTGGATGTCTTCATACTATGTGCTGGCTGAATTTTTTACTTAGAATTTTTTCTAATGTAATGCATATTTCCCTATTTCTAACAGTTTCTTCTTCAAAACCAATTGGCATAACAAGCATTTTTACCCCTTCCTCTTTTTAAAGCAAAATTAAATTTTGAAATTTGTACCTAATTTGACCATGATGAAATTTGAGCCATTTCTGTGATCTGTAAAATTATTTTCATGGCAGAGTGAACAGTGCAGGTCCAATTCAATTTCTGGTATTTACATACATACATACATATCACTAAGCTGTTCTCTGGGATTCAGAGGTTAGCTCCACAAATAAAAAACAAACTACCATAAAAAAATTTTAACTGATTATTTACTTACTGTTGCCGTATCAAACTTCTCCATTTACAGCGATCTTGACAAACAACTCAGGCTTCGACATCCATCACACGACATACACAAGATCTTCTATACTTCATACTCATGATCTTTTTCTCATACAGACACTCCTGAATCTGATCCTCCTATGATTTCCTTGGCCTTCCTCTGCCTTTCCTTCCTGCCACTTGGGCTAAAAATGTCTGAGTAAGCATCTCCTCACTCATTCTTTCAACATGCCCAAACCACCAAAGCATATTAGTCTCCATCTTGCTAACAACATTTTTCTTTGTATAAAACATATTTTCCCATTCCTTAGTCACTTCTTTGTATATGAAGGGGCAGAGCAAGCATTTTTCTTTTGTTTAAAGTGAAATTAATGTTCAAAACCGCTACTGCATATTCACTGTGCAGAGAAAACAGCTTTATGGGAACGAAAGACAGCAACAAGGAGTTGAAGTTCTGATTTTGAACTTTAATTTTTTTTAAGCAAAAGGAAAAATGATTGCTCTTTTTGTCAGTTAATGTAGCAAAAAGTGACTTAAAAAATGGGAAACCATACATTTCTAAAGAAATTAAACTTAAAAAAGTTTTGATGTTTTTGTCGATTCCTGGAAAACTCTTTAAAAACTCCTTAAATGGACTTCCAAAGACTGCATGAACTCTGAGAATGTTACACTTAATTTGACCATAATGACATCAGAACTTTTTAAAGTTTAATGAATAAAATGCATGAACATTAAATGTTATTTTTATATATTTTACAGTTAGAACTAATATTAGTTGGATAAATGTCTAACCATATCTACTTGTAGATTTCTCATAGACCTACACATAAGACTGACAGTTCTGTTGTGTGCAGTTATAAATTTACTTATTTGAGGATTTACTGTATTTATATGCTGTTCTCACGTGTTGCAGATGAACACAGCCGAGTGAAGTTGACAGAACTTGAAAATGATCCTCTTTCTGCCTATATCAATGCTAACTACATTCGAGTATGTATTTGTCTTATTTTAACTCTTTTCAGTTTTTATCTAAGATTGATAACATGTCTTTATTTGTTTATGCATGCGTGTTTATCTGCATACTTATTTATTTATTTCATTGGTACCTGTTTACATGGCTGAGCTGTAAGTTGTATCAATTTGTGATATTTTGATCTTCAGATGTGAGGAGATTTAAACTGTGGTGAAGAGTTCAGTTGTGTGTGATTAACATATAATGGATAAGATACCAACTTTGAGTGCACGATTGATTATTTCACATTAAAAGAATTCTTGAAATCGTGATCACACGCGTAAGTTACGTTGAAAAATTAAGAGCGGGACGTTTCGGTAGCGACTTCTACCTTCATCAGCCATGGAATGAAACGTGGTAAAAGCGTCAGTTGTTGCCAGATTTCAAAATCGCTTTCCAAATAATAGGGATGTTAAAAGGTGCGTCAGTATTGCAGGTGTTAGGGGTAAGGTAGATTTCAATGCTTTCGCAGTATCTGAGGGCATGCCAATTGCCGAACGGGGCGATTCGCTTAACATTGTGCCAATCGGGAGCCGCGAACGTATCGCTGATGGTTAAAATTGAAAGGCAGGTGGAAGGGCTACCTTTCTTAACATCAGCGATATGCTCCATCAAATGCCGGTTTATGCTGCGGTAAGTACTACCAATATAGTGGGTAACGCCTGTGGAAGTGTTGATAGGGATAGAGTAGACACCTTGCAAATGTGATCACGATTTCAAGAATTCTTTAAATGTTTTGTGTGTTACGTGCTTTCCTGCCAATTCTTCTCACTATGATTATTTCACGTTATGAGACATCATAACACGCTCTGGTGGCAGTAAAATTGCCCTTCCATACCTGCCAAGTTTTGCAGTTTATCTGTAAAATTTACAGAAATTCTTCTTATTTTACAGTTATTTTATGGACAACATATTTTACAGGTTTTTGTGTTTTTCCCCAGGGTAGTACAGTTTTGAGGTGAGGTGAGGTGAGGTGAGGTGAGGTTAGGTTCCCACAAGGACCACAGTGCCTGGTATATTCTGATTTACCTTATCAAAATTTTATCCACCTCTGTGTCCTCAACCCTCTCTACTTGCTGCATAGTGGGAAAGATTAGATAAAAATGCTGTGGGATTAGGATTGACAATAACTGCCAATCGTAATCCCACAGCATTTTATGAGAGAGAGGAGAGAAATAAAAAAATATCGACCTTGCATAAGACGTAAATTGTATGTTTTAAAGATATTTTAACATAAATATACATAATACCTAAGGTCACGGTTGGCAACTGGCGGACCACAGTCCATGTCCGGACCGCCAAAATTTTTTTGAAAGTATAAATTACTCAAATAAATTTAAAAAAAATATTTTTCTGTAGATAACAATACGTTTGAGCGCCACCCTTATCATTTGTCGATCCACATAAAAGCTCTGTACACCCGAAGGCAACACAAGAATTTTATTTAATGAAATAGGAAATTTTATAAATTGATCTCTGACTCTGGCAACCTCTGAAGCCTCTTTTAATCGGAGCAGGCATATTCATATTAACACAATTTTTGTGCTCGTAACTCGAACGAAAACTTAACACCACTTTATGAAACTTTGATGTGAAATGACAATTTTATCTTTCGTGCGGGTGTACTCGGCGGCAGCGACCTTTGACATGGAAGCGGCTCCTTTGCGATGCGTCGGCATACCATACACTTTGACACGGAAGCAACTCCTTTGCGGTGCGTTGGCAAGCGCTTTGTGCCGGGCAGCAGTATTTTTTATAAAAAACGAATCTAAATAAAATAGACAAATTTTATTGTCACTTCGTCAGTAGTTGTTGCAATCTCGTACGGAGCTTTTATTAATTTGTTTTGTTATTGTCGAGGCTTATAACGTTTTTTTTTTTGCATCAATATGGATCCTAAAAAGCGTAAAGTTGATAGTAAAAATAGGAAGTTTTTGACTGAGTGGACTAAACAATATTGTTTTACGCTGCCTGATAGGCCTGGAGCTGTTCCAGTTTGCCTCATATGCAACAAAACTGTCGCTCTTGTTAAAAGTGCCAATTTAAAGCGACACTACGAAACAACTCATCAGCAGTTCCATAAAAATTTTCCTCTGGGTAGTGAAGCTCGTCAAGAAAAACTCCAGGTATATCTAGCTTCTTACAAAAAAAGCACGGCCTTACTAGTTCGCTCTATGAGCGAGCAAGAAAAATCTGCAGAAGCAGCGTTGCGTGTGTTGAACGCTTAATAAACTCCAGAAGCCATTTTCAGACTGAGATAGTAAAAAAATGTATGTTGGAAGTGGCCGCAGCACTTTTTGAAGAGAAAAAGGATGTTGTTGCCGCAATTCAAGGTATTCACTGTCGGCAAGAAGCAATACAAGAAGAACCGAAATTTTTGCTGCTGACAATAAAAGTAGTTTGCTCGAACTTCTGCAGAAGGTACCTTGCTACGCCATAGCACTTGATGAATCATTTGACATTGTTGATGAAGAACAAATGTCTATTTTCGTACGATTTTTGGATATTGAAAGTAAAACGTTTAGGGAAGAATTGCTAGCAATATTGCCGTTTAAAGGCAAGTCACGGAGAAGATTTATTCAAGACTTTTGATGACCTCATGACAAAATCAAACATTAGTTATGATAAAATGGTGTCTTTTTCAACTGACGTGGCCCCAGTGATGATCGGCAAAGAAAAGGGACTAGTAAAGAGAATCAAGGATAAGAATGCTGGGCTACTATCTTATCAGTGCATAATTCACCAGGCAGCCCTTTGTGGAAAACTTAGTGCCACTCTGAAAGAAGTAATGGACAGCTTGATCAAGTTGATTAATTTTATGAGGTCTCGTTCTGCTCTTCAGCACAGACAGTTCAAAGAGTTTCAATCTAAGTGTGATTCGGCGCATTCTGACTTACTGCAATACAACAATGTTCGTTGGCTAAGTAAAGGTCAAGTGATTGAACGTTTTTAGCAAATAAAAGAAGAAGTAACCTCCTTTTCAGACAACTTGGATACACAAGAAGCAAGGAAGCATTTGGAGTTCCTAGCAAACGAACGCAATATGCTAGCTGTGGCTTTCCTGAAAGACATTCTGAAACATTTAAATGCGCTCAATACCGAGCTACAGGGAAATGGGAAATTAATATGTGATCTGATACAAAGTGTGTCTTCTTTCCGTCGCAAGCTGGATATCTTTGAAAAAGACATTGCAAGTCAAGAATTTATTCACTTTCCAACAATTCTTGAATATAAAAATAATTCTGAAATAGACATTGCAGTATTTTCAAATTTTATGCCAGATCTTAGGAAGAAATTTGCAGCAAGATTCCAAGACTTTGCAGAGATAGAGAAGTTGTCGCGATTCTTAAAATCGCCTTTTGAAGTTTCTCCAGCGGCAGAATGGGCTGATGTGGCTGCGAAGTTGTTCCGCCTTTCAAAGCCTTTACTCCAAATGGAGATAATAGACTTGCAGGAAGACATTTCCTTGCAAACGCATAAAACTGCATCCGCCGAAGAATTTTGGAGTAAACATGTCCCAGAAAAATATGGAAATTGCAAAAAATTAGCCATTTACCTGGCTACTATGTTTGGCTCCACATATGTTTGTGAAACTTCATTTTCAAAAATGAATTTTTTGAAGAACCAATATCGCTCAAGATTAACGGCTGCCCATATTGAAGACACTCTTCGCATAAGCTGCTCCCCGCGTGAACCTAACTTTAAAAAACTGGCTCAAGACTGCAAATGTAATTTCTCCCATTGATTTTTGAATACAAATATACCTATCTATTGTATTTCATATTATTTTGTGAGTGAAAATTATAATAAAAAATTAGTAAGGAATATGAGGTTTTTTTTCTCTGGACCTCGATAAAAATTTTCAAAAGTATCCGGACCCCACCTAAAATTACTTGCTGGCCCCTGATCTAAGGTATTGTTTACCTGATATTGTCAAAGTATATCGCACGTTATTGCTCCGTGAGGCTCCCGGGAGCATGTGCCTCACAGAGCAACAATGTGCGAAATACTTTGACAATATTAGGTAAACAATACCTTAGATATTATGTATATTTAATCAAAAGCACGTTTATAACATAAGACAACCCTTAAGGTTGCCTCATGAATTTCATATTTCGTAATTCTTTACAATAGTATACAACGGAACGCCGGGAATGAGAAGGAGAAAAAACGACCATGAATTGCCGAAACCTGGTAAAACCTAAAGAGTTGAGAGAATTAGAAAACTTCAGAAAAAAAGAAGTGACCTTCAAAAAAACAGCATTCAGTTGGAATTTTTGATAAATTGCCGTGATTTAAACTTGATACCAAAATATCTACAACTCAATAATTGCACATTGAATAACAAAGATGCAAATATAATGAAACACTGTGAAATTAAATGATTAAGAACTGAAATTATATCCAAAAGAAAGACTGTATATAAATTACACAACACTTGTTATAAATTATGGAATCTGATACAAAATAATAAATATGAAAATTTAAATAAAAAATGGACTGATACTGTCATCGACCAAATTTTGAAACAGACCTTTACAATATTAGAAAACGAAGCCCAAACCATCAGAAAAATACATTCTGATAAATTAAATTGACTTATCGATAAAAATATTTTTACCAAGAAATTAATCAATGAAAATTCTCTACCCATGTTTCGAAATTACTCTAACCTCGAACTCTCAGAAGTATAACAGGCAGCATTACAGAAGGGTAAAAAATTTGTGTACCCTCAGACTATTCCTCCAACTGAAAGGTGTATTCCGAAAATCGAGACCATCATTCAAAGTGTCCCATATTCACACAAACCAACTTTAAGATTTAAGTTGTATAGAAATATATTGAATGAATATAATCTGCAGTCTAAAAAAGAAATTAAAATTGGAAAGATGGCATATGAAAGACAACTACTACTAGACTTAAAAAAAGACCCTACTATTGTAATTTGTGGAGCAGACAAATTAAATCAGTTAATAATACTGGATAAAAATGAATAAAATGTGAGATAATTAAAAAAGACCCTGTTGACTCTCTGATAAACTTTTAAACTAAAATTAGAAATCATAGTTCACTACCTTCAGAAATTACCAGACCCTATCCACCAGTAGGTACGGTAGTTCCAAGTATTTTTGGAAAAATAAAAACCCATAAACCCGATAGACCGTTTAAAGTTATTGTTCCAAAATCAAAGTCTCGTATGTTTATGGCAAGTTTAGACATTAAATCATTATTCCCAAGTACCCCCCAAGTAGCACATGACGTTTAAAAAAGTTTCATTTCGGTTGCAAAAGTTGATATTTGGTCTTTTTACAAAGACTACGTTTGATAAACGTTTGTTAAATGTTACATCCGTCACTGTTGCGATTTTGTCACATTTATTACGTTTGCTCAATGTTGCATTTTCGTCATGTTAGCAAATTTGATTTTCTTGCCTTTAATAATGCCTTTTGAGGTTTATGTGCATACAATTACCATTGTAGAAATGATCAAAAATTTAAATAGATATATTTTGGGTATATAAACTGGACTTCAAACTTATATACTAGCAGTGTTTCAGAAATTTTGGACGGGTGTGGGGGGGGGTGGAACCTTAGAGGGGGCAAGTTTTCCATTTGCTATGTATATATAATTTTTACTTACTATATTTATATATATAAAGAAGTAATTATTATATATCTCATACAGGGGCACATTTAGAGGAGGCCAAACACTTATTGGTCCCCCATAAAGTGTTTCAGTTTTTTTGTTTTTCGTTAAAATGCGATTTTCATTAGAAAAAAATGGGTAAATGTGTACTTTAGCGTCCTAAATTATTTCATCGGAAAAATTTAACTGTGTGAGAAAAGTGCGACGTACAATGTTTTAAGCATGCAAAATAATGGGTAAAGGTGAAAAAATATAGTACTTTTCCATGAAAGGAAAAATATTTTCCGAAGAACTTACCTTGGAGTACGAAGGTTCGGAAGAGTACGTGCCGTAGGCCTAATATGTCAGAGCGGCGACGGCGTGAAGGTGGAGGCCGGTGAATGGAAGCGTCGTTGAGAACGGCAAGTTACGTGCGGAAGAATACACAAGGAAGCGGTTCACGAGTACGTACTCATCACAGCGGGTTGTAGGAATACGCTGAAGGAAAGAGGTTGGTTTTATACTGCATTGTAATATCATTTTTTCAAGGGTAGTTTTGCGAAATCGTTAGTAGAAAATTGCCCAAAAGGCTTAAAATTTCATAATCCCCCACAATTCGACACGAAGCTCTGGGCCTCCCTGCCATAGTACGATTCCTGAGTATAACAAAATCGTTTATTTTCAACAATATCCGTTTAAAGAGGGAAAAAAAGGACGAACGATGGACGGAATAACAGCAGAACTACAAATGAGGTGCTTGAAGAAATCACCGACCCCTTAACATCTCCGAAACCATAACCAAAACATGGGGTTCCACCGAAATCAATATCTCTTACTCAAAACTTCTGCCGC
Organism: Macrothele yani; assembly: GCA_039090855.1. Lineage (NCBI taxonomy): Eukaryota > Metazoa > Arthropoda > Arachnida > Araneae > Macrothelidae > Macrothele > Macrothele yani. The sequence goes on from CM077012.1 coordinate 81,235,064, forward strand.
ACATTATATCATTCACATTCCTTCATTTAATAACATTCTCAGACATTTTTATAATAAAAACAAAAACATTTAGCACATGTATTTATTAATAATTAATGAAACATTTCAGAACTACTTCTTTTTACACACGATTACACGACGCATCACACTCCTCCGAGACATACACCCTACTCCTGTTGTATTCTTCCGCGCATTCAATAGCAACTCGTACTCTGTTCCGACGCACGGAACCTTCACGTGGTGGCCGTTAGCATCGCTTCAGCCTCCCGCACCAACTGCTGCAAACCATCGTACTCGCAGGTTAATACTCCGGAAAAATTATTTTCTTTTATCTAAAAATATTATATTTTTGCATCTTTCCCCATTATTTTGTATGCTTAAAACATTGTACGTCGCACTTTTCTCACACAGTTAAATTTTTCCGACGAAATAATTTAGGACGCTGAAGTACACATTTACCAAAAAATGCCTTAATTTAATAAAAATGTATCAACTTACATTAGAAAAAAATGCTTAAATTTTTCTTCTATTTTTCATTAACTTTAATTTTGTTCTGGTGGATTCCCCAAAACTTCCATTTTTGGTCCCCCTCCCCCCAGAAAAATTCTGTATACACCCCTGATATAGTAATTACTTTCTCAAACATTTCAAGAATAACAAACTTTTTTCAGCTAATCAGCTAAACGAGAGGAGGTTCTGGGGGGGGGGGGAAGCAGGCTTGAAATTTTTATCTAATAAAATTCATTTAACACACTCTTGATCCTGAATCATGACTTGCAGACAATTAAGTATGATTAGTTTACTTATTATATTTTGAAGATAGCATGCGTCGTAATATACTTTTTAGCAAAATAAACTATAATAGTAGAACAAATATTAAAAATAATATAATTGGAGAAATATTTGTAGCATAAAAAAGAAACGAAAATTTCTTTTTCATCACAGCCTGAATTTATTAACATTTGGTTCGGTAACCTAAAATGTCTCGGGGGGTCCAGGAGGGCTTCGCACCCCCGAATGTATGCCTGAAAGAAACACTGTATACTAGCAGGGGTACCCGGTATTTCCTGGATAAATATTCGTGGAATCATCAAGTTCAGTGAGTGAAAGTTAATGAATGAGAAAAATATTCTTGTAATTTTCCAGAATATATAGGTCACAGCTAATCTTTGGCGTGACACCACATTCAGGCAAAAAATGACTGAATTATACAGTTGATAAAACAGTAAGCTTGTGTATAATTGATAAATATTATTGAATTCCTCATTTTTTTTTTTGCTTTATACACCTAGAAGCATTTATTCCATTGGTTTCAACTTTCAAAGCAGCTTCTCGTCTGTGGCTCGAATTCGAACACAGTTCATGTATTTGTTTCGTAACTCGTGGAGATTCCCGTAACACGTGAAGACATTCATGTATTCGTTTCGTAACACGTGGAGGTATGCTTAACATGTGAACACATTCATGTATTTTCTTAACACGTATATATATCATAGACTGCATTTTAAACTAAGAGTAGTAACGAATTTGTTAGATTTTCGGATCTAAACACAGCTGTTTTGTTTTTAATTTTTTTGTATTTTCGTGGAAGAGTACCAAAAATATATTTCAAGGAAAGGATGGGGGGTGGTGCATGTCAAAACGAAATTTTAAACCTTTTCATTTTTATGAGCTACTGAATGAATATTTGGTTAGATTTTTAAATAAGAAATGCAACTAGTTGTAAAAGAAATTCTAATTCTTCAGATGTTTAGAGAGCGGTATTGAATTTGTACTTAATTACTCAAATGTGCTTCCATGTGCCTCTGTGTAGCAAACATTGTTACAAACGCAGCTTATTGGTATCAGGGCCGTAGCTAGAGGTATTGGCACCCGGGGCAAGCAGTAAAATTGGCGCCCCCTGCCCCAGTCCAACTGGAACAGGTGACAGTGTCAGATTTTATTATATACCTGTTTGCAGATATAGTACAATACCTGAATAATAAAAATATTGCGATTTTTTATTGTTATTTGCAATTATTGTCCCATATATAATTTGCTAATTGTATGAAATAGTAACAAAATGTAAATTTTTTAGAAAAAATATTACTCATAATATAATATTTTTTTAAAAATAACTTATATATGTAATCCTATTCAATAGTCTGTGGTGATTATATGAGCATCAATAGGGATTGTAGAAGAAAGAAAAAACATTGTACATAGTTTGAATGAAGAATAATTTTCATTTATAATTAATTGCTACCTCAAGTGCTTATGAACAACTGAAAAATATGTACAAGTAGCATTTGTATTTACAAAATGCTACCTCAAGTGCTTGGGATGTAAGGTCAGGTGATGCGTAACATCACAGCCTCTCCTTGACAAATGTCAACCCCGCCTTCTCGTGGTACATCCTGTTCCCACTAAAGGGGCTCTGACGACCGCCAATAGCGGTATAACTATACCATCGGGATTAGAGGAAATGCTATCCCACACTCACCAACCCGCTTGGCCAGCGTGGTGAGTTATGGCCAAACCCCTCCAAAATGACTTCACAACTTAAATCTTGGCCCTCAGTCTCCGGCAGCTGGAATGTACCTGGCCAAGGCAGCGGCCAGTGCGACATGAAGGCAGAGGGTGCTAAGAATCCCCGGAGGACCGGACTAGGCTGCCATCTGATGCTGACCTTGGCTACGTACAACGGACGCTCCCTATCTTCTGATTCAAGGCTTCTTGAATTGGAAGAGGAACTACAAAGGATCAAGTGGGACATCGTCGGGCTAAGTGAGGTAAGGAGAAAAGGAGAAGATCTCATTGAACTGAAAAGTGGACATCTCTTCTACTATCGTGGGACAGATACTGGCAGAACTAGTGGTGTTGGATTTATAATAAACAAGAAACTGAAGGATAAAGTTGTAGAAGTTGAAAGTTCCTCTGACAGAGCTGCACGACTCGTTATCCAACTCTCGAGAAGATACCAGGCTCAGATTATTCAAACTTATGCACCCACCACAAGTCATGCTGAAGAAGAAATTGAAGAATTTTATGAGGGAATTCGTGATCTAAATAATAAAGGTAAGCAGCACTTGAAGATAATTATGGGAGATTTCAATGCAAAAATAGGGCAACGGCAACAGAATGAAACTTCAGTAGGTAAATTTGGTCACGGCAACAGAAACCAGCGTGGAAATACTCTCGTAGAGTTCGCAGAGGCAGAAGGGTTTTTCATCTTGAACTCCTTTTTCAAGAAAAAGCCACACAGGAAATGGACATGGAGACATCCAAATGGGACGACAAGTGAAATTGATTTTATTATGTGTAACAAAAAATTCGTCATAGAAGACTGCAGTGTGCTAAACAAGTTCAACACAGGTAGTGACCATAGATTGGTGAGATGTAAGATGCACCTCAACACTAAACTCGAACGTAGCAAGCTCATAAGACAAACAAAATGTATTGACATAACCAACCTTAAAAAACACCATAATACCTTCAAATTGGAACTGAAGAACAGATTCTCTGCTTTAGAAGGCCTAACATCGGAAGAAGTGGATATTTTTGAAGTTAACAGAAAAGTAACCAAAGCTCTTATGGAAACAGCAACAAAATTAGCTGGGTCTAAGAACAAATTGCATGTGAACAAATTATCAGGAAAAACCAAAATGTTGATGCAAAAAAGAAGAGTGATGAGGACAACTAAAGAAGATGTGACTTCCAAAGTGGAATATATAGAGCTATGCAAGACAGTACGAAAAAGTATCACTGAAGACGTAAGGAAATTCAACTGTGAACTAGTAAGGAAAGCAATTGAAAACAACCAAAGCCTAAAGATAGCAAAGGGACATCTTAGTAAGGGGAAAAAACAGATTATGGCACTGAGAAAAGAAGATGGTTCTGTAACAAGAAATAGAGGCGAAATTTTGACAAGAGTGAAAGATTTCTACTCCAAATTATATGAAAGGGATGATACATGTACTCCAGACATCATGAAAGGTACCAGTACCAGAGTTCTTCCAGTCCTTCCAGCAGAAGTTGCACATGCAATCAAGAACATGAAGCGGGGAAAAGCTCCAGGAGAAGATGGAATTACTGTAGACATCATACAAGAAGCAAGTGGAGAAATCGAAACAGTACTCGCCCAAATTTTCACTCGATGCCTTAAGGAAGGGAAAATTCCTGAGGATTGGAACAACGCTACAATGATCTTGCTACATAAAAAAGGTGACATTGAGGATCTCAGGAACTACAGACCTATCAGCCTCCTATCAGTGGTTTATAAAATCTTCACTAAAGTTCTTTCACACCGCTTGAAGGTGACACCTGACATGGCTCAACCGAGAGAACAAGCTGGATTCAGGAGTGGCTACAGCACAATAGATCATATCCACGTACTGAGAGAACTAATTGAAAGAGCGAGGGAATATGAGCTTCCATTGTGCATGGCTTTTATCGATTATGAAAAAGCCTTTGATTCGGTGAAACCATCAGCAGTTGCAATGGCTCTGAAATCCTGCGGTATTGAAGATGCATACATTAATATTATTAATAATATCTATGAAAATGCAAGTGCAAAGATTCGGCTGTTTGAAAATACAACACACATAAAAATTGGAAAAGGAGTGAGACAAGGTGACACCATATCTCCGAAGCTCTTTAATGCCACATTGGAAAATGTCTTTCAATCACTGAACTGGGAAAACAAAGGGATAAAGATTAATGGAGATTATCTAACCCACCTTCGTTTTGCTGATGACATAGTCATTTTTGCAACTACCCCATCAGAGCTACAGAGTATGATCCAGGAACTTGCTGACAAGAGTAAAGAAGTGGGATTAAAAATGAACTTATCAGAAGACAAAAGTGATGTACAATGCTTTTACAAGAAATGAAGATTTATCGATTGATGGAGAAAAGCTGGAGATAACAGACACGTACGTTTATCTTGGACAGCAGATATCAAGTGAGGGTCACATTGGTGAAGAAATTAATCGGCGTACAAAACTTGCCTGGAGAGCTTTTGGAAGAAACAGCATAATTTTCAAGAGCAATATGCCATTATGTCTTAAAAGAAAAGTGTTTGATCAATGCATCCTTCCAGTGCTTACGTATGGTGCAGAGACGTGGACCTTAGCTAAAAGAGACATACAAAGGCTGCAGACAACTCAAAGAAGCATGGAGAGGTGCATGCTTGGTGTAACCAGGAGAGATAAGAAGAGGAACACGTGGATCCGAAAAATGACAAGAGTGGAAGACATCATGATCAGAGTTAAATCCCTGAAATGGCAATGGGCTGGACATACTGCCAGAAGAACAGACCATCGATGGACAGCCGAAATTTTAGATTGGATTCCAAGGGACAGGAAAAGACCCAGAAGAAGACCACATGGAAGATGGGTGGATGAAATTCGAAAGTATGCGGGAGTGACATGGAGGAGACTGGCACAAGACAGACCGTTGTGGAGGAAACTTGGGGAGACCTTCGTCCAGCAGTGGATTGATAATGGTTGACAATGATGATGATGATGACCTCAAGTGCTTATGAACAACTGAAAAAATATGTACAGGAAGATTTTGTATTTACAAATGCACCTTTTGAGATTTAATAGCAGCAAAATCATTTATTATTTGATCATATTAATATTTTTAGCAATATCTTTTTCTATTGCCAGAATTGCCAGATGCATTAATCTGGTCACCATATTATCCTTAAAGCATATTGAAGTTAAAATTTTATACATTTTTTTAATTACGCATACAAATTAATTTCACATATTTTTACATTTATAAAAAAAATCTACGTCTCAATGGCGACCCCCTTCGGGCTCAGCTCCCAGGGCGGCCACCCCTGCTGCCCCCTCCCCTCCCCATCGCTACGGCTCTGTTGGTATGCTAGTTATAAAGGATACTCTATATTGCTGTTATCATATATTAGATCAGCATTTCTTATGGTTTATTCAGCCAGTTTTTTTGCAAGAAATATATAGGGTGTAGAGTAATAGAAACAGAATAAGCTGTTGGGGAGATACTTATTAAATCCAGAAAGCTTCAAGGTTGAAGAAAATTCAAAACCCACCCTGTACAGAGTCCTGTGGCCAAGAAGTAAATTGTCAGTCAGAATTCAAAGCCTACATAAGTTATGCAAAAATTTAACATTTTTTTTTTAAATGCACATTTTATACCAGATGGGAATTAAGCATACTGAAATCATAATGTATCTGTATCCAAATGGAATATATACAAATATCCAATGCAACAATTTGTTAGACTGTGGGAGTACACACTTACATCCAAATGTGCCCACTCCCCTTCCACATATCAGAGTTGTGCCTATCAAATAATGAAGCAGAGCAATGCTATTGAACCCGTCACAGGCAAGATGGCCAGTTGCTTTGCTTTTCCAGTTACAGTTTACTAAATTTGTGTTCAAATTTCAGGAATGGAGGGGTGGGAGAAGTTGGAAGCAGAGTTGTATAAAAATAAAATGTATCTGTGTACACAACCATTGAAACAAAACTTGCTGCAAACCCGCATATCACGATGGCAATAGAGTATGATAATTTAAAGAAACAATAAAAAAAATAACTATTAGGACATTACGAATTCCGATGACGGCAAAATACAATTGAATGTGTGTGAAATTGACCTTTATGGCAAAATATTAAAATATTGGACTATGAACCTCATAAAAACAAGAGAATTAAAACAAAATGATACCCAAAAACAGTTCCATTAATGAACCTTTAAAAATTATAAATAGTATTTTCAACAACTTAGTTAAAAAATTACTGTCGACTTACAAAATACTTAAGGAAAAGATTTTAATTTAATAACTAGCTGCTGCAAGAGGAACCTGGCAATGAAATTTAAATTCCTTCTGTGTAAAGGAAACTTTTGATACAGTTCCTATGTATTGAAAGCAGGCCTTGATAAAATCTAGAGGCCAGAAATGTCAGTAAAAACAAAAGAACTGAGGAGATGTGAAAAGTACTTGAACATTCACTTCAAGTTAAAATAGAATTAAGTATATTAATCTGAGTAAAGCCTTGAGTAAGTGTTTTAATTTCTGTAAATAACAGTTTGATTTTTTTTAATCTACAAGTAAAAAAGTATTGGAAAAATCTGCTAATAATTTGAAAACTATCAGCGTACGCACGTACTTCTACATTCTACTACTTTGGTTGGAAGTTGTTTTTTGAGGATTTTTTTTTCTAATTTGAACTAATTTTCTCTCAATATTATTTTTGAACACATATGATTGCCCCTTTGTTTCTGTAATGTTTCAAAACCATCTTTGATAGCTGTTTACTTTTGGTACTACTTGTTTTGAATTTAATGTTCACTCTGAATTCTGGAAGTTTGTACTTCTTTTTGGAGCTAACCTCTGAATCTCAGAGAACAGCTTAGTGATATGTATGTATGCATGTCTGAATTTTGTAGCTGTTTGTTTCCAAATGGCAAGAGCAATAGACCAATTTTTGTATTTGCTAGTTGATTCTGTATCTTCAGATTTCTCTGAATGAATAATCTTTTCATTTCTAAGCAATTAAATTAGAGAGCCACAAACCAATATTTCTATTCACTGTCAGATTAATACTTTTCCAATTAGGCCAGTCTTTCTCTGAATTATGGATCTCTTCTATTATCAGATTGTTAAGGGCAACAGATTAAAGGCTGGATCACATAGCTGTGCTGTGTGGAAAAGCCATACAAACTGTCACAGTTTGATTGTACTACCCGGTAGAGATAACATTGGGTGTGACATTTTTTTCCAGCAATGTATGTATGTATGTATATATATACACTGGTCACAAAAAGTTAGGGATATTGCATGAAGTGAAGCTACGTAACATAAACGACAGAGTGTGTTTACAAAAACAATTCAATGGGCAATTTCTGCACACAACAAGTAGTACCACAATATAAACAAATGTGTATATTCAGAGAATGTCCATACTCTGGATTTCAGTATCCAGTAACACTACCTATGTGTCGAAGAACGTCTTGACACCTACGAAGCATACTTGCAGTAACATTGTTGATGAGTGTCTGGTGCAGTTAGTCCCATATTAGTCAACACATTACAGAGGTCTGCCAGTATACTGGGGTATAGAATGCGGTTATCTAAACGTTGCTATATAGATTCCCAAATTTTCTTTATAGGATTAAGGTCAGGAGACCTGAGGTAGCTGTAAAGATTCGATCTTGTGGTTTTCCAGCCAGGGCCGGTCCAAGGGTTAGGCCAGGTGGTAAATGTGTAGATCAGCGTCCTAAATTATTTCGTCGAAAAAAATTTAGTACCTGGAAAAAGTGCGATGTACAGATTTTAGTGTATAGAAATTAATGGCAAATGGTGCAGAAATTGCATATTTTAAATGTGTTTTAAAGATTTTTTGTAATATTGACCTGTGAGTCTGACGCTCTGAAGAGAAGCTGCAGTAGGCCTAATGCATTGCTCCGGCAAAGATGTGAAGCTTTGGTCCTTTAAAAGGAAGGTTCGTTGCTGTGCCGAAATGACGGGTGAAAGAGTACAAGAGAAAGAGGTTACGTTGTTGACAGGAGAGCAATAAATGTAGTGATACGCTACAGAAAATAGGTCCACAGCATCCACCCTTTATTTTGTTGTATCCTGTACGTTGTTGGCAGGAAAAACCAGATAAAACCTCTTCGATTTGCAAAAGATACGTATGAGTAAGATAGAAACTGACCTGCGAACAAGCTATTAACAGGAGAACCAAAAGTGCAGTGACACAGCAAATCAGCTATGAATAGAAGCTGTTCAAACCAGAACCCAAAGTTATAGTTCCCCAGTTTTCTGTACAACATAGAAAAGCATATTAATACTTTCTATTTTGAATCAAGGAATCATATGCGAAAGAACAAAACATTTCTCAACATCTGCTTTTTAAACAATGACGAAACATGAACGAACTATATTGTGTAGCGTATGAGTATAACATGGCTCACTCTCCTGGCAAGAAAATACGCGCGTGGACTTGTAGTCATCCGCGCGTGTATTACTCGCCGCAGCGAATCTTCCTTTCAACGAAGCAAAGCTTCACATTGTTGCCGTAGCGATGCGTTAGGCCTACCGCAGCATCTCTTCACAGCATCGCACTCACAGGTCAATATTACGATAGAAACTCTTAAAACACATTTAAAATATGAAATTTCTGCACCATTTGCCATTAATTTCCGTACTCTAAAATCTTTACGTCGCACTTTTTCCAGGTAATGACATTTTTCCGACAAAATAATTTAGGATGCTAATATACATATTTCCCAGCCAGGTAGGCAGCCACCAAATGGAAGGGATGCCAAATTTGCCCATGAATTTGTAAATTTTCTTACATAGTAAAATTATCTGCTAACTTTTTTTTTTTTATGAACTAGTCTGTATTTGCCACAAAAATGAAAGCTGAATACTCCTTTGTTGTTTCTCTGGCACGTGCAGAGTTCCTATATATATACCCACAACAAGAAGCATTTTCAATTCTTGTGTGTTTTTTCTGAGAATTCTTCTCTGCTGCTTTTACGCATTTGGGTTTTCAGGGGGAAAAAATTTAACATTTTTTTTTTTCATTCCTGATGTTTGTTGACACATATATATAACTAAGACCTGAATGACAAGCCTTATTGTTGTGTACATCTTGGAAATAAATCCCAAATTCTCACAGCCTAGGGTAAGGCAGAAAAAAACACTTTTGACTATGAAAACTGCAACAAAGCTGCTACAGATTGCGAAACCATATATAAATCAACGGTTTTGTATCCACTCATTAATAGCACATTGTTTGCCATTCAGGAAAGATTTACTCAGTTGCAAAAACTTTCCAACGCTTCGGGTTTCCTTTATAATTTGAAGAAATTGCCTGACAGGGGATTCGTTAAAAGAAAAGTGTATGCAGTTAGAAAAATTCCTTAAGAATGCTGACAGTGAAAAAAAAAGATATCGATGGGGAGCAACTGTTTGAAGAGCTGCGGCATTTGCAAGCACTTATGAGCAAATGCAGCTCAGCTACTACAATAGAAGCTCTAAACTTCATATTCCAGCATGATATGGTTCATTGTTTTCCCAACAGTAGGATTTGCTTTCGAATATTGCAATTCCTGTCTCTGTAGAAAGCGGGAAAAGAAGTTTTAAAAATAAAAGCTGATAAAGACTTATTTGAGATCTACAATGGTGCAGGAACAGCTATCAGCTTTATCCATCATTTCTATTGAAAACAATATTGCACAAAAAATTTTCTGAAGCAATGAAGAGGTTTTTGCAAAGTAAAGCCAGACATGAACGTTTCATGTAAATAACATGATTCCGTTATTTTGTGAGTAAAATTATCATTAATTATATTGGACTATTTATTTGTAGCATAGTATATTGTGAGTTAGTGACATATCTACTGAGTATACTGAGTTGAAATTAGAGCTATTTGCTGTGTTTGGGTGCTTACTGCACCCAAAAAAAAAAAAAAAAAAAAGATCAAAGGAGAGGGGTGGGGGGTGGGTTGGGATCCAAAGGAGTCTTTCTGGCTGTCGGAAAAAACCCAGAAAAAAGTTGAATGCCATGACGACAGCACCTTCAATAGGTTTCATCAGTGGTTTGGCTTTTTTTTCTTTTTTTTTTTTTTATTTTCATTCCGGTTAATTGTAACTGTAGCTTGTGCTCATTTTGGCTTTTTACTTTACTAGTAACTTGTTTTTCAGTGTTTACTTCCCTTTTTGTTTCTTCTTGCTTGATTCTTAATATATATAAAGATAAATTAGAATTCGGGGGCATATCTTAATATAATTTTATGAGCATAATTTAAAAAGTTTCCAGCACTTTTGAGTGTGATTTACATTAAGAAATAATTGGGCATTCAAAACAGTTGAATTATCTAAAAAAGTTGCATAAATGTTTTTTTGTTTTTTTTTTTACTCAGGTTTGGTTATTCATGGCTCTCTAGTTAGGAAAGTTAGGGATGTTATGCAAAACACAGGTGAGTGTAAATTAAGTACAACATCCTGTAGCTTTAAAACTTGAGCTTATATCCCTCTGTTCAGTATCTCCCCTCCTCCCAGTAGTTCTCTCTGTAGAGTACAACTGGATCACCCTGTGAAAGTCAACCAACTTGGTGACTTCACCAAGATGGTAAATATAATATTAGTTAAATTAAAGGATTAAACCATGTGTGAAATTATGGAATAAATAAGCAACATTTATTCACAATTAAATATTTTATTTTAAGATCTATAGTTTTGTTGAGCCTTTAGCTCGCCTTCATCAGGACAAAAGGAGCATAATCATTCAGATGTGACATCATCAGCTAGTTGACGATCATGGACTTTAGTGAATTGTCTCCATACAATTGGAAGAAATCGAGTGGGTGTCATGTTGTTGACAAGTCATAAAGAAAAGTCATGGAAACAAATTGATGTTTTCTACACATGTATATCATACAGTACATCTATGCATAACAGAGGATTCCTTGCAGAAAAAGCTAGATTTTTGCCGTCCCAGTGGCGCAGTGGTCTAAGCACTGGCTTATGAATGTTCGGTTCTTCCAAGTGGGTTGGGTTTGAATTCCGGTGAGGCATGGATGTTGTGTTTGTCTTACAGCACTGGCTCTCTCCCTTCCCTGGAACCAGTGGCCCTAAATTAAGGACAGGCGACTGCTTATAGCCCATTGAGTTGCTCACCATGGTCAGTAAACCCAACAACAACAAAAAAAAAGCTCTATTTTTTAAAAAGAAATTGCAGCACACACAGGATATAGATAGTCCTTTCGTTGTAGACAAAGCTGTCCAGAAATTTTGGAACTTTCAAAAGTTTAAATTTCAAAGTTATTTTCAAATCTATAAACAAGACAAATTTTTATGGATCAAAAGACTACGTTGAAGACATACATTCCTGGGGAATTTATCAGATCGCTTGTGAATGTGGACTTTCATGTATAGGACAGATCCGTAGGGCTTTTAAGTTTTCATGTGAAGGAACACGACTTAACGTATGGAACTGAAGTCATCGTCTATAGCCCAACATTGTCATGAAAATAACCAGATTTTTTTTTTAAATGCTACGCTTATTGATAAACCTGATTTGAATATCAAGCTTAATATATTAGAAGCTTTCCATGTATAGTGCAACTGCTCATAGCTTGTCAACAACATGACATTTACTCGATTTCTTTCAAGCACGTGGAAACAACTGGCCAAAAGCAGTGACTGTCAGAATGCTGATGATGTAACTATGATTTGAACGTTTGCACTCCATTTGTCCTAATGAAGCCAATGCTCAGTGAAACTACAGTAGATCTTAAAATAAAATATTTAATTGTGAATAAACATTGCTTATTTATTCTATCTCAACACCACGAGTATTGTAGTCATAAAATATATTTGGGAATTACTTGGAGCAGAAACATACCATACAAGAGCATTAACCGGGAAAAAAATCATGTATTGCTTTGGAAAAAAACAAAAAACAAAAACACCCATTGGAGTGGGTGTTATTTTTTTAAAGTGACCCCCTATTAATTTGGGGGGGGGGGGTAAAAACCCTGCTTGATCTGCAGCATTTCCATTCGGTAGAAATTTTGTGTGTAGCTGGCTTGCAAAACTCCTAAAACAGCAACTGCATCAATCTGCTGTACACCTGCTTGTTACACGTTAACAGCCCTATTTCTGTTGTCAATACTTAAATGTCACCTGGACATCTTTTTAAGTTAATCCTACTCTGAAGGAAATGCATTCAGCAAACTTGTAGTCCAAGCAGGGAGACTACCTGTTTTCCACTTCTCGGAAGCTACTTTTATCGAAGCTCACACACACACACCACATGCTGTGTCGTCATGATGCTAATTTATGCTGATAACCTATCTTCTGTAGTCACTAAATATGCATATCACCATGTTTTGCCTTTGAAACCATAATATCTCAAACTTTTTGTGAGCATTGTATATATATATATATATGTTCTCTTATGATTCAGAATACATGAATTGTGCTTGAAGCCTGCGAAAATAATGAAATGAATACATGAATTGTTCATTTGTTTCATTATAACTTTTTGTGACCACCTATGAATTGAAACAGGAAAAGAACGTATACATTTTAAGAACTTGAAGTTAATGTTATGTACAGAAATAGAGAGAAGAGCACAGCACATTGTCAGAGTACAACAACAAATGGCATTAATGAACAACCAATCGAAGAAAAGATTTTTCCTGGTTGGCCAAACAAAGCAAAGAGTTACTCTTGAAATGAGTATATATGTATGAGTAGCAACAGAATTTAATTCTTAATTATTTAACCCAAGACACAACAAACTAGATTGGGAGGCTGTTTTCATATCTTATTTGCATACAAATTCTTCAAAAAGGTGTTTCAACATGCATAATCAATTCACTCTTACAATTATTTATATGCTACGTACTGTGACACAATAGGACCCTCAAGCAAAAACTAAAAATTGCAATTCCTAAGCACAAGGTGTAAACTAGGGTCATTACGCTAAACAAACTTTCTCAAATACTAAGACAATTATAACCAAAAATTAAGTCTAAATTCACAAACTTAAGAACCAATTACACAAGGGTTGGAAAATTACAAAGCAGCTAACATACCGAAATAAAAGGCTTCTCTGTAAAAATACAGAAAACATTATAAAGAAACATAAACTGAGATAAATGCACAGATCTGCAGCAGGAACACAGATAGCCTTTAGCTACACCTAAAAGAAAAATTAAAAACAAAGCTGTGAAAGTACTACTTGATTTATCTCCCAGCATTATTTCACCTCACATTTCTAATAATTTATCAGCAAAATTTCAGATGTGTCCGAAAAACTGTCATAAATGACAACACAGCTGACTCCATTTTATGTTGCAATAACTTAGATGTTAGTGGTATTAAAATGTCTACTTTATGTTACAGGCATTTTTCGTCATACGAGTTAAATATGAGCAACTGAATTCCCAAGAAAATTGCAACAGCCACGACGAAGCCAGTGAAATGGACTTGAGTCAAAACATAGTTTACGAAGTCGTATACCTTGTGAACAATAAATATACAGGGTGTCCGAGAATTATTGAACACATTACAAAATTATATAAAACAAAACATTAAACAGATAGAAAGAAACTGACTGTACTAACTTACAATGTAACTACACAAGTTAATAAATGTTGATGTAAGATCCCTTGGTTGCTCGTAGTACGTCCAAGCGATACTGGATTTCATGCCATGTATTGGCAAGCATCTGAGGAGTTATGGAATTAATGGCCGCTGTGATACGCTGCTTCAGTTCCTGCAGATCAGTACAAGGCATCTGATAGACACGATCCTTCACATAACCCCACATGAAATAATCCAATGGAGTTAGATCTGGAGAGCGAGGAGGCCATGGAATGGGACTACCATGCTTAATCCATCTGTTGGGGAAATGCTCATTTAGGCACTTACGTACACACATTGACCAATGCGGAGGCACGCCGTCTTGTTGGAAAATGACGTCATATCTTTTGATCTGGGGTGTAGCAAAATTTTCTAGCATATCCAAGTAAATGTTGCCATTTATGGTTTTTTCGCAGAAGAAAGGGCCAATCACTTCTCTTTTTTTATAGGGCGCACCACGCATTAACTTTTGGAGAGTCACGTTTCAGTTCAATAGCAGGATGAGGCGGTTCACTGCCCCATATCCAAACAAAACATAGTTTACGAAGTCGAACAATACCTGATACATGAAATGTGGATTCATCACTAAAAATTACAGTACTGAGAAAGTTTTCATCATTTTCCACTCGATTCAGCATATCCACAGCGAAATTGTATCTCAGAGTGTGGTCATTTACATACATCTTTTGCACTATTTGAATTTTATAAGCATGAAACTTTAATTTCTTGTGCAAGATATCATGAACTGTCGATTTCGGAATGCACAGTTCTCTGCTTGCTTTACGAACGGATTTCCTGGGGCTTCGTCGGAAACTTTCATAACTTGGTCAATTGTCTCATCGCTGATGCTAGGCCTACCGGCTCCTCCATGATGTTCCACATTGCCAGTTTTTTAAACTGTTTAATTAACCGCTTAATTGAATTCATTGACGAAGGATTACAACCATACTCTAAACGGTACCGTCTTTTAACTTTAATGACAGACTTTAATTCTGCAAACGATAACACACACATCGCCTTCTGCTGTACGGATGACATGGCTACTGATTGCACATTTCTCATACATTCCTCATCAGGCCTCACCTAGCGCCATCTATCGGATTCTGGGAATAACAATTTTGCAAAACAAAAATATAGAAACCGTGTTAGTAATACGTGACATAGAAAAACAGATAATGCTCATAGTTTTTTTTTTTTTTTGTACATAATTTTGTAACGTATCCAATAATTCTTGGACACCCTGTATAATGGTGAGAGATTGTGTTGCACTAGTAACTGTGATAGAAATGCTTTCTTTTTTATAACATTACTCTCCTAACAAAGTCATCTCTTATAATGCTTCATCAAAATTAAGTGATAATGAAATAACTTTTAGGAACAGGAAAATTTTGTGAAGGGGCCTTCATATGATGAAAATGATTTTTTTGATATGATGAAAATGATTTTTTAGGTTAGCTAAGAACTTTCATTTATTTACCCCCAAATTTTTGTAGACTAGGTAACAAGACTTTGTATACAACAGATTATCATGACAGTTTTAAGATAAGCATTATCATATGTCCCTCTTATGGAGTACAAACGTTGCTAAAACGGATTTGCTACGTTATGGAAACGTCGCTTAAACGTTTGTTTTCAACGTAATATAGAAAGCAAAAGATTTAAAGAATGAAATATAAACGTTGATAAAACGTTGGTCTAACATTTTGCAAGGGCATACGTAAAGCCAAAAAAAAAAAAGTCTTAAAACCGGAATAGAACTTTTGATAAAACATTGTGGTAACGTTTTTTACGACGTTTGAAAACGTTTTGACGTAATACAGAAAGGAAAAGTACGTTGTAAAATAAAAATTTCAACGATGATAAACTGTTGTTAAAACCGTTTCTCAACGTAATAAAAGAAGTAATATGACGTTTAAATAACGTGCTTTAAACGTCGTAAAGACGGTGATACAACATTATAACAACGGTTGAAAACCATTGAATTGACGAGACATATTAGCATTTTTAAAACGTAATATTGTGCCGTTTGTTCAACGTTATTCCGAACTGGTTTTAAAACGTTTAACAAACGTTTTTGTGCTACTTGGGCCTGTACCAAAAGCCATAGACATTATCATTAAAGTGTTGAAAAATAAATCTCAATTTAATAATATACAATGACAAGAGTTATTTAACATTTTAACCTATATTTCTAATAACAATTACTTAGAGTTTGACAAAAAAAAAATCTACAGGCAAGAAGTAGGAGCCCCAATGGGATCCCCATTATCTTCTTTATTTTCAGAAATAATCATGTGGGATATTGAAAACAAAATTATTAAAAAACTACCAGACCCACCATCATTTATTGTAGGTACGTCGACGACATTTTTATTTTGTCTAAATTAAAACAAGAACTTGAAATATTGAAGAATTAATTTACCACTTGTTACCCAGAGATTGAATTAACTTTGGAATTTGAACAAGATGAAAACATTTCCTTCTTAGATATCGAACTAATAAAAAAAGACTTAAATTTTGAATACAGAGTTTTTAGAAAACCAACCTATGTACCTATAATGATCCCATATCAATCTGAATACCCAAAAACTCATAAAGTAAATGGTATTAGGAATTGGGTAAAATGAGCCTTCACACATTCCTCAAATAGAAAATACAGAGAAGAAGAAATCCAATGGATTATTAACACAACCAAACAATATGGATATGACACAAAAGCTGTTAAAAAGTTGATTTTTGAATACAAAAAGAAATTAAGAGTCTAGTCAAAACATCTCAAAAAAGAAATAAGAATTTTCAGGTTCTTTCCCTTTTATTAGAGGACTGAGTGGAAAATTTTTAAGATTAATGAAGAAACACATTATTTTTGGTCATTTTGTTCAGAATATTGGTGACTTAACTATAAAGAAAAATATAACAATAATATACTGCAATCAGCATGCATATATGGAATTCCTATTGTTTCACAGAGTTCTAGGGACCACTTGTTTTATATTGGCAGCACAAAAATAGATTAATAAAAAGATTACAATAACATATAAAAAACTGGAACAAAAAAAAAAGTGTTCTAATAATTAATGACTTCATGGCTTCCTCTTATTTATAATACAAAAAAGAAGAAAAAACTGCACTTATCCAACACTGCCTTAAACATAAACAATATCCTGATTTTGAAAATATTAGATTACTAACCACCCACACAAACGAAAAAGAATTAAGGATTTCTGAAAGTGTTATAATTGAACAAAACAAAAAAAAGATAAAATATGCAACTTACAAGATCCCACCACACTAGACACATCCTGGAAATCACTTATAAAAAAGAAAAAATCCATAAAAAAAGACAAAAAAAAAAAGAACATTACAAAAAATCACACCATTAAATAAAGCATACATACATACATACATACATACATATCACTAAGCTGTTCTCTGAGATTCAGAGGTTAGCTCCAAAAAGAAATACAATCTTCCAGATATTTTTACTTATTGTTGTCGTATCAAACTTCTCCATTTACAGCGATCTTGACATACAACTCGTGCTTCACTGACATCCATTACACTCCGTACACAAGATCTTTTATACTTCATACTCATAATCTTTTTCTCATGCAGACACTCCTGAATCTGATCCACCCATGTCTTCCTTGGCCTTCCTCTGCCTTTCCTTCCTGCCACTTGGGCTGAAAATATGTTCTTAGTAAGCATTCCATCACTCATTCTTTCAACATGGCCAAACCACCGAAGCATATTGGTCTCCACCTTGCTAACAACATTTTGCTTCACATCATACAACTGCAATACATCTTCATTCCTCACACAATCAGATCGTGTCTTGCCACAAACCCCACGTAAGTAAAGCATTTCTCCAGCACACAAACGACTCCTATGTTTCTTCTTCAGTACCCAGGTTTCACTGCCATACATCAGAGTAGGAACAATTACTGTTTCATACACAGCTATGCGGGACTCTCTAGAGAACCCATTCTTCTTTGAAAGTCATAGCTGCTCTGGGAGGTTTTCACCCATCCTGTGAAAACCTCCCAGAGCAGCTATGACTTTCAAAGAAGAATTCACTCGCCTACTGATTTCACCATCCAACTTGTTCTCTCTGTCAAACATGCTTCCTAAATACACAAACTCACTCACCTGGTCAATCACAGTGCCATTTATACTTACATTACATTCAATGCTACCAGTTCCTCTCTCAAACACCATAACTTTGGTTTTTCCCTTATTTATACTCAGTTTGAATTTCATGCAAACTTCGTGCATCCAAGTCAACATACTCTGCAACTCACTTTTGCTCTCTGCCAACAGGACAGTGTCATCAGCATACAGCAATCTGCACACACGGATATTACCAAGACATAAACCACTATTATCTATGAAAAAATCATTAGAAAGAACCACTCACTCACCATAAAGATCATGGTAACCTCCAATGACAACACACTTCCAACACGTCATTCATCGTGATGTAATTGGGCCTCCAAGGTTTACAGACTCCTTGCTTACGCTTCTTATTTCCGGGTGTGAAACATCGTTTTTTTTTTTTTTTCTTTTCCTTTTCCTTATGAGATGTTACTATAATGCTTGTCAATTCAATAAAAAATCACACATACCACTCATTCATACAATTCAAGTAAAAACTATGTACATAACCTTACATTCACAGGTGATTAAACCTTGGTCACCTGTGAATGTAAGGTTATGTACATAGTTTTTACTTGAATTGTATGAATGAGTGGTATGTGTGATTTTTTATTGAATTGACAAGCATTATAGTAACATCTCATAAGGCTAAGGAAAAGAAAAAAATAAAAATACGATGTTTCACACCCGGAAATAAGAAGCGTAAGCAAGGAGTCTGTAAACCTTGGAGGCCCAGTTACATCACGATGAATGACGTGTTGGAAGTGTGTTGTCATTGGAGGTTACCATGATCTTTATGGTGAGTGAGTGGTTCTTTCTAATGGTTTTTTCATTTATGAATTGCACGTAAACTATGCGCACTTTGCAAGAGGTTAATACCTTAAAAGTGCAAATATAATAACCACTATTATCTATTTTAGCATCACGCATGCATGCGTCCATAAATATATTAAACAGCCATGGTGACATTACACAACCTTGTCTAACTCCTGCACCAATGAAAAACCATTTTGATAAAACACCATTCACTCGTACACAAGCTCTACTACCCAGCAAAAACAGTCTTGCTGGGCCAGCAGTGGGCCATTGCTGGCAGCCAACACTGCCAGCAATGGCCCAGCACTATGTTGCCGCTGCCGAACCGTCAATAAAATGTCCGGGCGGCCAACAGAAGGGCCAGCAGTTCAGGCCAACAGCTGGCCAACAGTTGGCACCCCATCAGTTGTCGTATGCCACAACAGGGCCATCAGTGGTCCATCACAGGCAGTAGCTGCCACAAGTGGCCCTTCAGTGGCCCTGCAAGCACATGCCAGAAATGATGGCTAGCCTAATGTGGTCCGCTAGTGGGCCGTTAGTGGCAACCAGCAACCACGGGACGTAACTGGTGGCATGCCGAATCTTGTCCGCCAATTTCCCAGTATTAGCCATAATAATAAAAAAAACAAAAAAAAAAACCAAGGATAACCGCAGTTTCCTAAAGCTACAATTTTTTTTTCTACCGTTACGAAGCTTGTGAATTAACGCACTGCGCTAGGGAAATTTTCTCGACAGACCGGAAAAACGCCGTTTGCATCTGACTAGATTCGATCCAGGGCCGTTTACATGGAAGCCGCGCTCGCTACCGACCGTACTAATTCCCGACCCTCGGAGACGTGCTGGAAGCTATCTGTTTGTTATGCAATTTGAAATCGAATGCTTCCCTCTTTCATTTTATAATATTGCGAGGTATTTTTCATAAAAGTCAGTTTCATATAATTGATAAATTAATTTTTTCAACGTAACGACAGTTTTTTTTTTTTTTTTTTACGTTAAGGGAACTTCACTCATTTTCAAGGCGTGTACATACTTAGAGTCGCTTTCCAAAGTTTTGTACTGTCCTTGCCGTCTTGAAAAGAGATTTTTGAATAAATATATATTTACCCGGGTTCATGTCACATTCCGTTACATTTTTAACGTTGTGTCTTTCCTTTCCGTTGTCCGAAGCTACATTTGTTTTAAAGAGTAAAAGATATTTTATTTTACTTCTCGTTATTTTTAGAAGCGAATTCCTCCCAGTCTTGTGTATTCAACCTATGGATGAGTACACCACATAGCGTTGCTTTTTTTTCCTTTCAAATAATTAATAAATTTTGTACGCGTATAACTCTTTTTTTTTCCCCAACAAACGCTATTTTAATGGTTTTCCAGGATATGTGTTTCAAGCGGTTTCAAAATTTTTCTTGTTATTCATCCACTCCATTCCATGAATTGTTATTCATAGGAGTGGAGTGGGTGTATTTCATGGCTGTAATTAGCATTTCACGGCTTAATCTGATATCTTCGTCGATGTAAAATTTCATTAGGAAATTAATTCGCCTCTCCACATATGGATTTTTTCTTAACATCCACTAAAATAACACGATGGCGATAGCGTCGTCTTCAACTAACTGGTACCATGAGAGACACAGCAAGTGTTGCTTCTGCGCATGCGCAGTCCCGATGCTTCCACCTGCTGTTGGGGGTTGCATTGGTTGCCAGCAACGGGCCACTAGTGGCACTTGCTTGGAGGCCCACAATTCACGGCGATTATGCAGGGCCATCAATGGCTCGCCAAGAGATAGCGCTGCCACCAACGGACCACTACCGGGCCGTGAGCGGCTGATTTCAGCCAGCAGTGACCCATCACTGCCAGCTTGTGGCCAGCAGTTTCCCAGCACTTGTGTTTTTGCTGGGTACCAGCATACATGGCTTTTACACTATTAAGTAGATTCCCAGTAACACCATATTCATTCAATACCTTCCACAAAAGTGTCCTATTTACTCGGTCGTAAGCTTTCTCTAAATCTATGAAGGCAGCAAAAACTTTCTTACCAACAGCCAGATACTTTTCAATCATCATGCGTAATGCAAAAATCTGGTTAGTGCAGCCTTTATCAGGCATAAAACCACTCTGAACATCCCACACTTTCAATGATGTAAAACCCTGTACATTTTCAATAACAACCTTACCAAACACTTTCCCTGGCACACTCAGTAGGCTAATACCACGATAGTTCTTGCATTCAGTCTGATCACCTTTTCCCTTATACAAGGGAACAATAATAGCATCCTTCCAATCCCGAGGGACCATTCCTAACTCACAACTGGCAAATTTCAGTTAACCAGTCAATTACAGAGTCACCACCATATTTCAACATCTCTGCAGTTATGCCATAAACTCCCAGAGCCTTACCATTCTGACAATATTTTAGAGCTTTACACACCTCTTCTCTTAAGATCCCTCCTGTGCATCGATTATTCACTGTGACATCATCTGCTTCTGCCTCAGAATCACCTTTGCTTTCTTGACTTAATAATTCACAGAAGTATTCACCCCATCTCTCACTTAACTCATTGGGCTCCCATATCATTTCCCCAATCTCATTCTTCACACAACTTACCTGTTTTTACAAACAAATAATAATAGCCCAAAAATATCTACACAAAAATAAAAAATGAATTATACTTATGACTGATACCTACCAACTCATCCAATAGATGGCGACACATGAGAAACAAATCACCTAACACATACAGACCGCAAACCTTCTCTTCGATTCCCGGCATGCAACCCCAGGACTACACACACGCGAGGACCCTCTTGTGAAAGTAGATTCTCGACTATGGTAGTATGACATTACCGAAAGCGCTCGCCGTAACAAAGTGACGACGAACCCCTTGTGAGACATCTCCTGACCCGATGAGTGTAGCTCTTTCTACTAAAATCTTTAATTAATCATAAATTTAAAAAGTTTGATTGTGTGAATGAAGGAATGTAGAACTGAAAATATATAACCCAATTGTTTTATTTCTAAAAAAATTTTATGACTAACCAAAAACCTGTAACATAAAAAACCTCTCGGGCCGAGAGCACGTGCCTCACAGAGCAACAACGTGCGAAATACTTTGACAATATCAGGTAAACAATACCTTAGATATTATGTATTTTTAATCAAAAACACGTTTATAGCATAAGACAACCCTTAAGGTTGCCTCATGAATTGCATATTTCGTGATATTTTAACATGGTGGCACAAAAATTTGTCAAAATCTCAGTTGAGTTAAAGTGAAAAATTCCTGCCATGTACCACAATAATTTTGCATTTACAAAATAAATTTTTATCTGTGTATGTAGCTTAATGATAGCATATTAATAAAATGATTGTGTATTGATTGCATTTTAATTGCTGTAAGCATGAAGTAGCACCAAATATTTTTAATTATAGCACATGAAATCAATTAAAATTGACACACCATAATAAATCAGCTTTCAATCAATATGTTTGAAACGTGTTATCAGTAGGTTTGATACATTGGTCAGTTGAGCATATCAGTTAAGCTTGTTTTTATGAATTTCAATTCTTGAAGGTTGGATGGTCTGCTGTCCTAGCAGAAATGAATGAAATCATTAAAAATCTAATGTTTGTGTACATTGTAGAGTTATTTGCCAAGTATGTTGTTTTAACAACCACCATTTCCTCGGAGAAGTAAAATAATTTTTTTCTCAGGTGATTTCTATATCTCATGTTTTATAACATCAGTATGCTTTATATCATAGTAAGAGCCGTATATTTAATGCAAAGATTTAAAAAAAAAAGGCTTCTTTTTGTAAATTAAATGTAGTGCATTCAGTGACACTGAGAAAACTACATAAAATTATAATTATTAGATATTTCTTAAATTCATTTAATGTTTTTAAATTGCTTTATTTCAGTGCTGTATGCTCTAATTCAAATAATTAAAGAGCATTATGTCATTTATAGATAAAAAAAATTGGCATTTACAAGAAAAAGTGCTGCAAAATGTCCCACTTAGCCTCCATGCGTTTAGAATAATTTCACACTTGTATACCAAAAACCACGTGGATTTAACATCTAAGTACATAAGTCACAAGTAAAAGAAATACACATGCATTATAATAAAACAAAGTATAATACTGGTTCTGAATTTTCCTGTGGTTGAGACTTCTGACTTCTCATATTGCTGGCTTTGGGTTCAAATTCCAGGGCAAGATGTGGATGTCTTGTGTGCTCTTTGAACATAAGATCTCTTCCTTTCCTAGAACCAGTGTCTCTAAATTAGTGATGTTTCACTCCTTATAGTATTTAATGTTCATGCTAAAAAAGAAATGCACTGCCATTTGTGGTGAGAAAGGCAAACATCATGAAAAACACTACTTCTGTTGCTTAAAACTGTTTTCTGATCAGTCTACTGTACTGTGTACTGTCTTAACAGATAACACCTCAGTCATAACAAAAGGCATCTCAATTTAGCATCACTCAAGGGAGTCAATGTTTTATCCAAGTTTTAAAAAAGAGAACAAGTTATCCCTCAGTTGGTTGGTTTTGGGAGTTTCAGTATGTGAGAGGCATGTTTAGTCGTAGAGTGCTGGGAGCAAAACAAATGAAAAAACTGATAGCTTGGGCTGTGAGGACACGACCTTAAATCAACTGGTGAACTGGCTGATCTTATATGGTACTGGTTTTTCTTAACCAACTGAATAACAAGAGACGTTGACATAACTGGTAATATTTACTAGTTTTTATTTCATTGAGATAGTTTAATATTATTTTCTTGACAGATTCTGTGTTCTCTTTAAGGGTTATGATTCAGAAGCAAAGGCATATATTGCAACTCAAGGTCCAATGGCACACACTGTTATTGATTTCTGGCAGATGGTCTGGCAAGAACATTGTCCTGCTATTGTTATGATTACCAAGTTGAAGGAAAAAAATAAGGTAAAATTTTGGTGATAATTTCATTTTTATTATTTTTGCTTTCAGTTTTAAAAATATTAGATATTGTAAGTTTTGTTTGCATTATTTAGGATCTAATTCTCCTAAGAGTTACATAATTTTGAGTTATTTCTGAGCCAGTCTTCTTCAAATTCATACTCCTGAGTGAGAGACATGTTATACATGCTATATATATATCATCATCATCATCATCATTGTCAACCATTATCAATCCACTGCTGGACGAAGGTCTCCCCAAGTTTCCTCCACATATATATATATATATATATATATATATATATAAACTTCTGCTTGTTTTATGTTAACTTCTGCTCATTTTATGTGTTTCTGCATCAACAGCATTGCTGTAATGGATAAATAAACTTTATAATCACAGAAATGCAAGTTCCACATATTCTGAAATCTTTGTGAAGTGTTGATGTTGCTGAACTCTAGCTGTACATACTAACAACAACAAAGCATTTTTTATTGTAGGCCTGATTGTGGTGCAGGCGGTCGTAGTGAGCGATGGGTTTGCCTCCTCGGGGCGCTCCGTAGTAACAATGGCACACACAACAGCAACTAGAGCCTCTGTGAATCTTGGAGAGGTGCCAGCTAGTTCTGTGTGACATTGGCGAAAAGACCCCAACTCACTGGGTTTTGTTCCAGAATCCTTAGGTTGAATGACCAACTGGAACCCTCAGCTGTGGGCTAATCCCCCACACTGATGTACTTACCTGATTAAAAAGACAAAAAGAAATATTAAGAATGACTCAAGTGTGGGATATGGTGAACCTACCAGACTTGAGAAGGATGGTCCACCACGGAATCGACCTGGACTTTCTAAACGGCGTATGAAAAAGCGATCTCGACTGAGTGAATGTAAGATTAGTGTATGGAATACTAGAGGTATAAATGGCAAGATGAGTGAGGTGATTGAGGAGATGAATAAGTATAGACTGGATGTGCTGTGTGTATGTGAAACCAAAAAGAAGGAAATTGGGGTAGAAGAAGTGAATGGCACGGTGAGTGTGTGGTCTGGAGTATTGGATAATATGAGAGGACAGGCTGGTATAGGTGTGATTTTAAGTGAAAAGATGAAGAACAACTGGATTCACTATAGTTGCATAAGTGAGAGAATTCTCTGGATTCGTTTGAAAGTGAAACTTCAGAGAATAGTAATTGTTGTAGTGTATGCTCCTTGTGACTCGGAACCTTCCGATAAGAAAGAAGATTTCTGGAATGAGCTAAAAGCTGTTTTGAGCCAGTTTGGTGCTAAAGAAAAAGTTATAAAAGCAGGGGATTTCAATGCTAGAGTAGGTGTGCAGAATGCAATTTCTGACAATGTTCTGGGTAAGTTTAATGATCCTTGTGTGAATGATAATGGTGAAAGATTAATTGAACTCTGCATTGAGAATGATTTGTGTGTATCTAATACATTTTTCAACCACAAGTATATACACACATATACTTGGGAAAATCATACTCTTGGTCAAAAGAGTGTGATAGATTTTGTTGTTTACGATCAGCGTTTGAAACACTTAGTTGTTGACACCCGTGTGATGAGAGGTGCAGATGTTGGTTCTGATCATTATTTGGTAGTGTCACGAGTGAAACTTAATGTTGGTTGGAGGAAAAGGAATAGGAAGAGACCCAGGATAGAAAGAATAAAGGTAGATAGGCTCCTTGAAGATCATCAGCGGTATTCTGACTTACTCAGAGAACGACTGAAGGATCTGAAATCTTGTGAGAGGGATGTAGAAAAGAAGTGGGAATGTTTTAAGAACTGTGTTGTTACTGCTGCTAAAGAGGTCTGTGGCACCACAATAGTGGGTAGCAATAGAGGTGATGCTTGGTGGAATAGTGAGATTGATGAGGCAGTAAAGAAAAAGAAGGAAGCCTATTTGGGGATGTTGCAAGGTAGAGTCTCTGTGGATGAATATCGCTGTAAGAAGCGTGAAGCTGCTAAGCTGGTTCGCCACAGTAAGGCAAAAGATAGGAAAGAGAAAGTGGAAAGGCATGAACTGGCTTTTTGGAAAGACAGAAAGTCCTTCTGGAAGTACACGAGACTCAGGAAAAATAGGGGAAACAAAGTTGTAAGTTGTGTGAAGAATGAGATTGGGGAAATGATATGGGAGCCCAATGAGTTAAGTGACAGATGGGGCGAATACTTCTGTGAGTTATTAGATCAGGAGAGCAAAAATGATTCTGAGACAGATGCAGATGATGTCACAATGAGGGATGAAAGCACAGGAGGGATCTCAAGAGAAGAAGTGTGTAAAGCTCTAAAATCTCTTCAGAATGGTAAGGCTCCAGGAGTTGATGGCATAACTGCAGAGATGTTGAAATATTGGTGGTGACTGTGTAATTGAATGGTTAACTGAAATTTGCCAGTTGTGCTGGGAGTTAGGAATGGTCCCTCGGGATTGGAAGGATGCTATCATTGTTCCCTTGTATATGGGAAAAGATGATCAGACTGAATGCAAGAACTATCGTGGTATTAGCCTACTGAGTGTGCCAGGGAAAGTGTTTGGTAAGGTTGTTATTGAAAAAGTACGGGGTCTTACATCAGAGAAAGTGTGGGATGTTCAGAGTGGTTTTATGCCTGGTAAAGGCTGCACTAACCAGATTTTTGCATTACACATGATTGAAAAGTATCTGGCTGTTGGGAAGAAAGTTTTTACTGCCTTCATAAATTTAGAGAAAGCTTATGACCGAGTGAACAGGACACTTTTGTGGAAGGTATTGAATGAATATGGTATTACTGGGAATCTACTTAATAGTGTAAAAGCCATGTATGCTGGTAGTAGAGCTTGTGTACGAGTGAATGGTGTTTTATCAAAATGGTTTTCCTTTGGTGCAAGAATTAGACAAGGTTGTGTAATGTCACCATGGCTGTTTAATATATTTATGGACGCATGCATGTGTGAGGCCAAAATAGATAATAGTTGTTTATGTCTTGGTGATATCCGTGTGTGCAGATTGCTGTATGCTGATGACACTGTCCTGTTGGCAGAGAGCAAACGTGAGTTGCAGAGTATGTTGACTCGGATGCACGAAGTTTGCATGAAATTCAAACTGAGTATAAATAAGGGAAAAACCAAAGTTATGGTGTTTGAGAGAGGAATGGGTAGCATTGAATGTAATGTAAGTATAAATGGCACTGTGATTGACCAGGTGAGTGAGTTTGTGTATTTAGGAAGCATGTTTGACAGAGAGAACAAGTTGGATGGTGAAATCAGTAGGCGAGTGAATTCTTCTTTGAAAGTCATAGCTGCTCTGGGAGGTTTTCACAGGAATGATGGGTTCTCTAGAGAGTCCTGCATGGCTGTGTATGAAACAGTAATTGTTCCTACTCTGATGTATGGCAGTGAAACCTGGGTACTGCAGAAGAAACATAGGAGTCGTTTGTGTGCTGGAGAAATGCGTTACTTACGTGGGGTTTGTGGCAAGACATGATCTGATTGTGTGAGGAATGAAGATGTATTGCAGTTGTGAGATGTAAAGCAAACTGTTGTTAGCAAGGTGGAGACCAATATGTTTCGGTGGTTTGGCCATGTTGAAAGAATGAGTGATGAAATGCTTACTAAGAAAATATTTTCAGCCCAAGTGCCAGGAAGGAAAGGCAGAGGAAGGCCAAGGAAGACATGGGTGGATCAGATTCAGGAGTGTCTGCATGAGAAAAAGATTATGAGTATGAAGTATAAAAGATCTTGTGTACGGCGTGTAATGGATATCAGTGAAGCACGAGTTGTATGTCAAGATCGCTGTAAATGGTGAAGTTTGATACGACAACAATAAGTAAAAATATCTGGAAGTTTGTATTTCTTTTTGG
This sequence comes from Macrothele yani, assembly GCA_039090855.1. Classification (NCBI taxonomy): domain Eukaryota; kingdom Metazoa; phylum Arthropoda; class Arachnida; order Araneae; family Macrothelidae; genus Macrothele; species Macrothele yani. Next base: position 81,262,940 of record CM077012.1, read on the forward strand.
AGCTAACCTCTGAATCTCGGAGAACAGCTTAGTGATATGTATGTATGTATGCTGATTGCGGTCCTGATTTGCCAGATTTTTAATCAGTGGTGTTCTGTATTTTTACTCAATGTGAATTTCAAAGTGCTGTGTAGGTTTCTTATATCTGCTACTGACTGAAAAAATATATGTCACGGCTGCCAAGCATTCTGATTTAATCAGATTACTTTTGGTTTTTGAAACCAGCATCTGGGAATATGTTTTTTTTTCTTTCTTTCTCCCTCTTTTTTTTTTTGTGTGTGTGTGTGTGTGTGTGTGTGTGTGTGTGTGAAAACGTCAGCTTTTTGTGGAATCAATAATTAGTAATTTTTTGTTCTTTTTTGCTGTAATGTGTTTTCTGTTTACTACCATGGCATACACTCTTAAGTGCTATAGATTCCCCATAGTCACTACGGGAATCATTGTCGGAGTATGAGAATCAAAAATCTCAGTGAAATGATGTTCAACATTTCTGTAAAGTTTTATTTTCATATATTCAAGATCCTAACATTTATTAAAAATGTTTTGGGATTGTTGATGCAGGGCTGCCAGTGGCGACTTTTGCTACGATTTTTTATGATAGGCGACTATAGCTACTATTTCTTACAAAAAACAGCCAAAAGCAACTATTTTGAGAAAAACCTTGAACTATTTTAATTGTAAGGTGACTATTTAAAAAAAAACTTAATTTGTGAAGCATATATCAATGTGCTTGTATAACATCAGTTTTAATATTGATACATGTGAATATCAACTTTGATATCGATATGTATATGTCGAATCCATGGTTCGTACACATCCTGTAATTCCATTTTGTCCTGGAAATGTCCTAAAATTCTGTTACATGTCCTGGAATTTTATCCATTCCTGCTTTTTATGTCCCTGCACGACATTTTGTAATTGACGATTTTTCTACTGACATAACTTATGTCTGACAAATTTCCCTCCCCACCCCCTACAAAATGTGTGTGTGTGGGAGGGGGAGCTATCTGTTTTCTTGTTTAGGAGGACTGAAGCTGCGTTATTAGCATCTTTTGCGTCATGCTTATGTTATCACTTTGTCTGTGCCGCCGGGGAGACAATATCTCCGCAATTATTAGTTCGATTTGTAAAATTCTTTTTATTGGGAAGCTTAAAATGTGAGAATGATGATCCATTCGTTCCAGTTTTTTTTCGATGCACAACTTCACAGCTAGAGGGCGCAAATGGAGATCGTATCGAATTTAAAATGCATTTCATTTCATATATTTGCTTCTAAATATCCAATTGAAAAAATTATTTTTCCTTTTGATGATATTTATATCAAAAACTATTTTAGTTACAGTCCCTTTTTCAAATAACGCATAAATTTTCCGCTAGGGGGCGTAACGGTAAATCGCGATTTTCCCAATATCTCCGTTTCTAAAAGTCCGATTTGAAAAATTCTTCCTGAATCGGATACAGCTCTTGAGGTTGAAATGTTTTGCATACAAATTCTCATTTCTGGTAAAAAAAAATGGTTTGGCCACCAGGGGGCATAAACGTTTATTTTGGCTTCTGATGTATTTGCAACAAATTCTGAGCTAGAAACTTGATTGAAAAAATTCTTTCGTGAACCGATACCACTCAACTGAGAAAACTTTTGAGAATACTTCCTGCTTAAAATAGTGTATAATTTTTCCACCAGGGGCATACACATATTTTATTTTTGTCCATATCTCTGTTTCTAGGTGTCCGATTTGAAAAATTCTTTCTTTGTTGGAGAACATTTTTGGCGCAAAATGTTTCTCATGAAATTTCAAATATTTCTTAATGCACAAGTGTGCCACTAGAGGGCGTAACCTCACATTTCCGTTTACAGCAATATCTGCGGACTAAAAACCCGACGGAAAAATATTCTCTTTCGATCAGATACCTAACTATGAAAGCTCCTTATTTATATTTTCTTCACGTAATAATGCACAATTTCGCCGCTAGGGGTGCAAATATTTAATCTATTTTTTTTAATATCTGTACTTCTAAATGTCCGATTAAAAAAAACTTTGAACAACAGATACCATTTACCTTACGGAACACTTTAGGTTTGCGTTTGAGGAGGTTTGTGGTTCACAATTCTGCCACTAGGTGGTGTTTGTGTACTTATGTTTGCAGGCTATCTCTGCCTGTAAAAATCCTATTGAGAATTTTCTGTTTTTACTGTATGTCATTCGCTATAATAAAAATGGAGAGTGAATAAGATTTTTGCTACAATAAGATCCTCTTCAAATAATGTACAACTTTCCCCCTAGGGGTTGTAAAAATCAAAACATTTTTCTTGCTATCTCTGCTTCCGGGTGACGTATTTGAAAAGTTATTTTTCCTTGGCATAGCTTTTTCTATGAAGAAGGCTTTTCTCCTGTTTTCAACTTTTCCATTATGCAAAATTCTTCTGCTGAAACATATAGTTATATCATGTTTCCTTCTATATCTCTCCTTTTAATTGCTCAATTTGATAATCTTTTTGTCTCTAATACCTTCCTTCTGCTATGGGAAACGTTTTTTGTGCCATTTGTTAATTTTTGTAACATATTTTTTAGCCACTGGTGGAAGTAAATAGCTGATTTGTGTGTGTGTGTGTGTTGGCATAAGGTGGAAACCGAGGACTTTTGTATGTTAACACACCTTCCAACCGAGGACCTGGTTCACACCGAGGACGTCCTCGATTAGACTAATCGCTGAAATAGGTTCTACGCCCTTAATTTACTATGTCTGAGTTGTTTTCAACTGATTTGAAGTTATGTCCTCGATTGTCGGTATTTTCATATATTGTGTGTATAGCGCGGTTGCAGAGTGTGTGTGTGTGTGTCAAAATGCAGGGTCCTCGGTTTCACGGTATAAATACAGGTTAGGATCAGTAGCTGTTGCGACCTTTGAGAGAAGTGCAGTATGCATTTCGCAAGCTTCAAACGACAAAGGATGGTTGTTGTTGTTGTTTTTATTATTATTCCGTATTGTTTATGACTGAATTTGTGACGAATTGAAAATTCTCAGCCTCTTTTCATTTTTGTTTAAATGGCTTTAATTGAAATAAATTTCTGTATGTCGTGCTACTCGCATTGTTTTGATTTTACTTTCTTTTTCTGAAAATGCCGACAATATGATAAGTACTAATGAAAGAAATTTACTGTGGTGAGTGACAAACATTTTTATTAAAAATTCAGTTTTTGCTTATTTTGCGAAGCTCTCTGTATAGGATAATGATAATGTCTGTCATATTTGTACAAAATACCATACGCATTACAACCCAAAAAACGCTGTTGTGCTATACAACTTAATCGGTTTGAAAAATTTTATTCACTTGAACAAAGAAAAAAATGCTGTTGTGGTAAAATTGTTTGTTTCAAATAAATTAAAAGTTACATATACTGTATATCTGTCATACAACGCCGAAACCCTTATGAAATAATATGTAAATATATATAATAAAATGCTCTCTCTCTCTCTCTCTCTCTCTCTCGCTCTCGCTCTCTCTCTCTCAAGGATGAAATGATATAATTAAGGTTCATAGGTTGAAGTTGTTCCCACAAAATTTCCCGTTCGTCATATATGCTCAACGCAATTCTCGTTTGTCTAGAACTGCAGACGTAATTTGGCATCATATAAGATAGTGATTGAAATCCTCGTTTGAAGGTTAACTAATGATGTCCTCGTTTGAAGGTTTAAATGTGAGGTCCTCGATTAAGGGTGTGTATATGAGGTCCTCGTTTGAAGGTGTGTATGGCATGTCCTCGGTTGGAGGTATGTATGTGAGATCCTCGGTTGGAGGTGTGTATGTGAGGTCCTCGGTTGGAGGTGTGTATATAAGGTCCTCGGTTGGAGTTGTGTATGTGAGGTCCTCGGTTAGAGGTGTGTATGTGTGGTCCTCGGTTGGAGGTGTGTATATGTGGTCCTCGGTTGGAGGTGTGTAGGTGAGGTCCTCGGTTGGAGGTGTGTATGTGAGGTCCTCGGTTGGAGGTGTGTAGGTGATGTCCTCGGTTGGAGGTGTGTATATAAGGTCCTCGGTTGGAGGTGTGTATGTGAGGTTCTTGGTTGGAGGTGTGTATGTGAGGTCCTCGGTTGGAGGTGTGTATGTGAGATCCTCGGTTGGAGGTGTGTATGTGAGGTCCTCGGTTGGAGGTGTGTATGTTAGGTCCTCGGTTGGAGGTGTGTATGTTAGGTCCTCGGTTGGAGGTGTGTATGTTAGGTCCTCGGTTGGAGGTGTGTATATAAGGTCCTCGGTTGGAGGTGTGTATGTGAAGTCCTCGGTTGGAGATGTGTATGTCAGGTGCTCGTTTGAACGTGTGTAACTGAGTTCCTCATTTTACAGTGCTTGAATTAGGTGTTCATTTGAAGTGTGTAAGTGAGGCCTGAGTATATAATAATAAAAACACCCCACAAAATTCACGTTAACAACACTTTTTAAATAAGGTTTCTAGTCAAATACACAACTAAGTTCCGAAGGGCAGAAACCTAATATTCTATCTTATATCATGAAATAAGATCATATTATGAACCCTTATAGCACGAAAAAGAATAAGCGTTCTTCCCCTTGAAATAAGATGGGCTTTCCAAGAACCCACGAAGCGGGGCATTGATAAGACTCCTCCCGACGGAAAAATAAATAGCTTTGAAATCTTTGAACATGGTTTATATACTCTGAGTGATACTTTTTTTTGGAACACAATCATGCTATCACTATTAGGAGAAATATTCATAGTTCAACAGTATCATTTAAAAAAAATTTCATTGGCCAAAATTGTGCTCAATGAAATGTACCCAATTCACCCAATTACTTTGACATCAGCCATTGTTTATTAAATTACAAGAGAACGGATGACCATAAAGCTGGGGACTATTTTCTAAAATGGAATCATTTTTTTTAAATTTATTTATAATTCAAACATATATAATCGGACAATGCTCAAACACTGAATGAAGTCATCCTCGCAAACTTTGTGTAATTTAGTTTCTGTTTGAATGGAATTTCGTTGAATAATGTGTAGGATCCAAAAATCTTGTACCTCTGAGCATCCATTTTCTCCTAATTTAATAAGTGACTGATGTTACATTTGTGTGCATTGTTTCAGCTTTCATTATTTCTAAAACTAACTTTATATTTTAAGTGACATTTATTTGTTTGATAAATAAATATCAATTAAACAATTATTTGTTTTACAAATAGATATCAATTAATTATTTTACAAATAGATATCAATTAATTTATTTGTTTACTTATTAACTTGATAATTTAATTAGATGCATATCACCTGCTTTCAATCCCACTGCTCTTTAACTGTTTGCACATAAGCTTATCCGTAAGGAAGGAAAACCAGACCTGTGGCGAAAATACTGAAAAGCCAGTAAAAATAATTTATATAAAAACATTGGAAAACTGTAGGCACTGGAAAAATTATTTGGAACATTTTTCTGGACACTTAAGTGTTCGTGGAACAAATAAATTTACAAATTACATTTTTCTAGACACCTAAGTTTGTGGACACGGGAATACGTTCCTAGTAGCTTAGCCCTGCAGTCTAACGTAGGCCCAACACTGAGCCATTGTCTTTTAGAAATAGAAACTGTTGGCTCAGTGTTGGACCTACGTTAAATTACCCGTAGGCCCTGATTCTAACCGACTACATACACAATATGTGCACATATGTTATGTAGATATTGCAGAAAAAATAATCGGACGTCATAAAATATTTTTTGTACAACGAAAAATAAAGCTCATTTAAGCAGAAAAATAGGGATTTTCAGCCTCAAAGACAGCATAAAATACTGATATTTAAGTTCAAATAAACTGCGATATCTTCTTTGTCCTAAAAGCGGAGTTTATGGGAGAAAATTTACTGTAAAAATTCTTTCATATTTGCTCAATCAAAATAAACAGCTTGAGAGCATATTTTTTACAAGAAAGATCAAGAAATGGGATAAGGGTAAACCAGTGGCATAGCTAGAAATTTCTTCAGGAGGGGGTCCATGGGTTTGGTTAATTGGTGAAAGCCTCATATATATACATATATAATCGCTTTAAATTCATACTAAATCTCCCCTCGGGGGGGGGGGTCCGGACCCGAGGACCCCCCCTGGCTACGCCTTTGGGGTAAACAAGATTTCCCAGGTGTCACCACTCCAGTCTGTCTTATGCTCTCAGTATATCAGGGGTGATCGTGGTCCTGACTTTATCCGGAATTCCAGATTTTTTTGCTGATTAAACCCGGAAATTCCGGAGACAATGAGAAGTCCGTATATCTTGTATCTGTTAAAATTATTTTCAGACTTAATCTATAGTAAAGGAATTAATAGTTTTTACAGGATAACCCAGTTTGTAAAAAAAAAAAAAAAAAAAAAAATGTTAATCTAGTAATCTAGAAATAATGCTTTTATTGACAAATATTCGTCGCTCACGCGCGCAAGGGACAATAATACAGAGCGAGTACAATTGGTTCAGAATATGGTAACCCAGCAAAAACAATCTTGCTGGGCCAGCACTGCCAGCAATGGTCCAGCACTATGTTGCCGCTGCCGAAACGTCAATAAAATGTCCAGGCGGCCAACAGAAGAGCCAGCAGTTCAGGCCAACAGTTGGCACCCCATCAGTTGTCATATGCCACAACAGGGCCATCAGTTGTCCATCACAGGCAGTAGCTGCCACAAGTGGCCCTTCAGTGGCCCTGCAAGCACGTGCCAGAAATGATGACTAGCCTAATGTGGTCCGCTAGTGGCTGCCAGCAACCACGTGCCGTAACTGGTGGCTTGCCGAATCTTGTCCGCTAATTTCCCAGTAGTAGCCATAATAAAAAAATAAAAAAAATAATCAAGGACAACTGCAGTTTCCCAAAGCTACAATATTTTTTTTTCTGCCCTTACGGAACTTGTGAATTATCGCACTGCGCTGGAGAAATTTCCTCAACAGACCGGAAAAACGCCCGATTTCATCTGAGTGGCTTTGAACTAGGGCCGTTGACGTTGTAGGCGAGCTCTCTACTGACCGGACTAGTTTGCACGCTCGAGGGTATGCTTGACGCTGTATGTTTCATATGCAATGTGTAATCGAATGCTTCCCTCTTTCATTTTACAATATTACGAGGTATTTTTCATAAAAGTCAGTTTCATATGATTCATAAATTAATTTTTTCAACGTAACAATAGTTTTTTTTTTTTTTTACCTTAAGGGAACTTCACTCATTTTCGAGGAGTGTACATACTTAGAGTCGCTTTCCAAAGTTTTGTACCGTCCTTGTCGTCTTGAAACGAGATTGTTGAATAAAAATATATTTACCCAGGTTCATGTCACATTCTGTTACATTTTTAACGTTGTGTCTTTCCTTTCTGTTGTCCGAAGCCACATTTCTTTTAAAGAGGAAATATATTTTATTTTACTTCTCGTTATTTTTAGAAGCGAATTCCTCCCAGTCTTGTGTATTCAACCCATGGATGAGTACACCACATAGCGTTGATTTTTTTCTTTCAAATAATTAATAAATTTTGTACGCGTATAATTCATCCCCCCCCCCCCAACAAACGTTGTTTTAATGGTTTTCCAGGACATTTGTTTCAAGCGGTTTCAAATTTTTTCTTGTTATTCATCCACTCCATTCCATGAATTGTTATTCATGGGAATGGAGTGGGTGTATTTCATGGCTGTAATCTAGTATTTCACGGCTTAATCTGATATCTTCGTCGACTTAAAATTTCATTAGGAAATTAATTCGCCTCTCTACAATGGATTTTTTTTTTCTTAACATCCACTAAAATAACACGATGGCGATAGCGTCGTCTTCAACTAACTGGTACCATGAGAGACACAGCAAGTGTTGCTTCTGCGCATGCGCAGTCCCGTTGCTTCCACCTGCTGTTGGGGTTGCATTGGTTGCCAGCAACGGGCCACTAGTGGCACTTGCTTGGACGCCCACAATTTACGGCGATGCTGCAGGGCCATCAATGGCTCCCCAACTGATAGCGCTGCCACCAACGGACCACTACCGGGCCGTGAGCGGCAGATTTCAGCCAGCAGTGACCAATCACTGCAAGCTGGCGGCCAGCAGTTTCCCAGCACTTGTGTTTTTGCTGGGAAATAGTTGGTACAATTACAAGAAAGATATGTAAAGTAGTATTAAAAAATCTAGTAGCACTGTTGAAAACTGTGGGATTACAAAAAAAGAAAAGAAAACAAAGAACATTGTAACATTAAAAAAATTATAGAGATTCCAGAACTTAGTAAAAATGAAAGGTGTAAAAGAAAGTCTGTGCTGATGTCGGAGGGAAAAAACATACAAAATTGATGTGTTTTCGCTAAAAAGGATGAACTTTTAGAATTCATCAACCTCTACTTTTATAAAAACAGGTTAGTTGTTTTCAGATTTTATTCTGTGTAAAAGGAAAATGCAAACGAAATTGTTTTTAAGCTGTTTGATTTTAAATTCATGATTGCTTTACTTATTTCACAGCAATTTACTTCACAGAATATGTAAGTTAGAATATTTATGGAAAATTATTTTATAAGTAATACATGTAGTCCAAAATAATCAGTTTGTTCCCTAAGTGAACTCAGCATGCAGGTGACTTTTGTCTCGTTGTTTTCAAGGTTTTTGATTTGTCCTCACAATCACCCATTGTAGAAGAATGCACTGATTGCCACAGGGAAACGTCCTACATAGCAAGCCTAGAGATCGGAAGTTTGGAGTTGTGACCCAGCACTAATCCTGCTTTTGTTAACTTTAGAAAGGGAGGGGGAACGAATTTCGGAAACCAGCAAACGCCATTTTGGGGCGCTGTGGTATTTTGAGGGACAAAACATTTTCGTATCGTGGTCGCGAAAGGGTTTAATATTTCATAAGAAATTTAGACATTTCCATGATTTTCGGGCCAAAGACGAAGCGGAGAACTAGCCAAAAAAAAAAAATATTTAAGGAGCCGTATAAAAATTGCTTTCTTGACTGCTCCGTGGTCACGCCTCCAGAGGTTGGTTATCTGAAAACTTTCTGCGATTTCGTATTTTCTTAATTGCAATATTTAATGTAATTTTTTATAAAAATGTTAATAATATATGACTTAACAAAATAATTTCATGGTTTCTGAAGTACAGCTCAACAAATTCTCTGCGTACACGCAGGAAACCTATCCGGGTGGGGTGGGGGCTTAATACCAAAAATATAAAAAAAATAAAGAACTTTTGATCCGATCCTAAGATTTTCAGCGTCAACAATCTACAACTCTACAAAATTTTTGTGGGCGTATTCTACTGCAAGAAACCTGTCTGTGAGAGGGCAGGGAGGGGGGGGGGCTTAATACCAAAAATATAAAATATAATGAATTTCTGGTCCGAACGGGAGATTTTCAGCATTTGCAGACTACAGGTTCAACAAATTCTTTCCGGGTATGTGCTAGTGCAAGAAACCTGTTGGGGGGGGGGGTATGCCGAAAATATAAAAAAATTCTGGAATTTCTGGTCCGCTCCGGAAGTTTCCAGCGTTTGCATACTACATCACAACAAATTATCTGAGAGCACGTGCAAATGCAAGAAACTGGTCGGCGAAGGGGTTAATACCGAAAACATAAAGAATTTGTACCCCAATCGGGAGATTTTCAGCGTTTACTAACAACAGCTTAAATTCTCTGCAGGCACGTGCAATTGCAGGAAACCTGTCTGGGAAGTTAAGACCCCAGAGAGGTTTCCTGCAGCATTATTGGGTTTCCCCCCATCCCCCAACAGATTTCCTGCGTTAGCACATACCCGCAGATATTTTGTGGAGTTCTAGTTTGTAAACACTAAAAATCTGTTCCCAGTTGGGCTACAAATTCCTTATATTTTATATTTTCGGTATCAACCCCCCCCTCTCCGTACAGTTTCTTTGCGTTAGCACATGCCCGCCAAAAATTTGTTGAATTTTAGTTTGTAAATTTCGAAGATCTCCGGATCGGACCAGAAATTTTTGATGTTTTAAATTTTTGATATTAAGCCACGCTCTCCCCCGAGAGGTTTTCTGCTTTTAGCGCATGCCCGCCGAGAATTTTGTAGAGTTGTAGTTTGTAAAATCTAAAGATCTGCTCCCGGTTGGGCTACAAATGTTTTATTATTTTTGGCATTAGCCCCCCCCCCCCCCCCTCCTTTCCCTTCCCTTTGCCCTGAGACAGACAGGTTTCATGCAGTTGCAGATGCCCCCAGAAAATTTGTGAAGTTGTAGTTTGTAAACGCTGAAAATCTCCTAATGGGACCATACATTCTTTATATTTTTAATATTAAGCCCCCCCCCCCCCCCCCCCAGACAGGTTTCCTGCGTTTCCGCGGAGAATTTGTTGAGCTATAATTTATGAACCCTGAAATTCTTTTGTCGAGCTGTAGATTATAACCATTTTTTATAAAGAATTACATTAAATGCCGCGATTAAAAAAATACGAAATTGCGGGCGTAGTGGTCAAAGCGATGGCTTCTGATTATTCGTCGGTTATGTTGTGTTTGTCTTACGGCCCTGCCTCTTTCTTCCCTGCAACCAGCGGCCCTAAATCACGGACGGGCAACCACTTATAGCCCACTGAGTTGCTCACGGTGGTCAATAAACCTCCATCCAAAAAAAAAAAAAAAAATGACGGAAACTTTTATGGGACTCAGACAACCAACTTCTGGGAACATGGCCATGAAGCGGTCAAACATGCAATTTTTATACAGCCCCTAAAAGATCTACAAATTTACTGCAATTTTATCCCAAAAATGCAAGTGTTTTATAAGTGACAATGATATTTACTGTGCACGTCAGTTTTACATAAAACTACAGTTTTGTTATGTAAGAGAAGAGGTCAAGAAAGTGCAATTTTTATACGGTCCCTAAAGTGTATGTGGCTACTTGTCGGTGCTGCGAGTTATCCGGTGGTCATTTGTCCTAAACATGTTTGGATGCTTTCTCAGAGGGAGATGAGTTGTCACTTATGCAATTTGTATATGCCGTGGAACGCCGCAGGAACAGAAGGGTACCAATCTCCGGGGTATGAGTTTGCCGTTTCCTGTAGAGATCTGGTATGTCGTTTTTGATATGCATGCTGCGTGCATTATTTTGGGATCTATCCGAACCCCCCCCCCCCCCCCGTCTCTCCAGTTGATGAGGCAATTCGAATTCTTTTTCAAAACGTGCATCGGGTCTCACGGCATACGAAATTTAAATTTCGGCGGGTATGCACCGTCTCCCGAAATCAAAGAGGTCATGATGCTTAAATTTCGAAATGTGGTAGCAATTATTCCTAAAGTTAATGTGCTAAGTGTGCTCAAGTGCAGTGGGCTCGAGCTCTTTTGTTTGTCTCAATTTTCATGCCGGTTCATACAAGTTCAGGGCAACAGGCCACAAAAGTTGCCGTTTCTTGGCCTATATTGAGAATTGAATTGGGAACTCCAAACAAATTTCGAGAAAACGTTCTTTGTAAGCCATGCGAGAACTAACCATTATTTGAAGAAATAAATTGCAGTGATTTATTAGTACATTTCTTAAAACTACAGTATTCGACGAAACAATGGAATTGCAGCATGACTCATGCTGTGTTCAGAAAAGCACGATAAGGTAGGATTTTTTAATAACGCTGCACTTTTACTTAGGCACTAAATATTTACATAACATGCCAAGTTAGTAATATTTCTTTTTTACTTAATAAATTCATAGACCTAACACCTTGGCCTTTTTACCAAATTTTAATCCGCCGACCTTTTCAACAGTTTTTATTCTACCGATACCATATTCATAAAGTTTACATACCAAGTCAAGTTAATAGTATTGCATTTTTAACTTAGGCACTAGATATTAATTCATAGGTCCTAGGCCCAGGCCATTTTAACTGTTTTTATTCTGACTGTGTCATATTAATAACTTTAAATATCGGCATAAGTAATATGCTGCACTTATTAAAATTTTCTAAAAAGGCTTAGGCCTACTAGGGCCTATGAATTAGTATTTAGGGTGTCGTCGCATTTGCGACCGTATTTGAAATGGTAGCATATGCGACCGGCAGAGGAAAAGAAGAGTGGTGAAAAAGGAGGGAGGCAGGGTGGGGAGATTAAGTGTTGACCACCTGGGGTCTCCCAACGGTCAATGCGGCGGGGTTTGAAATGTTCCCCTCCATTTCCCCTAATGCATTTTCTCTCCCCAAGGTTCTTTTGCCTTCCTCTGCTGGCTTACTCGTTTTCCATCAATCCTTTGTTTGAGAAAGGGCAAACCCAACTTTGGGGCAAACCTACGATTTTGGTCATTTGTAGACAACATCGTACGACAACTTCGGATAGTTTCAAACAAAAAACGCAGTACAATACCATTCCGGACAAGGATTTCAGGCAGCAGCTAGCGCTAGTTTATTCGATAGGGAAATCTCCAGCGTTTGCAAACGCTGAAGATCTCCCGATCAACAAATTATTTCAGGGCATGTGTAAAGGCAGGAAATCTGTCAGAGGGGGGGGTCAGCTCCCCAACAGGTTTCCTATGTTAGCACATTCCGGCATATGACCCCAGAAAGTTTGTTGAGTTTTAGCGTTTGTACACGCTGAAAATTTTCCGATTGGGATACAAATTCTTTATATTTTACATTTTCGGTTTTAAGCCCCGGACAGGTTTGCTGCGTTTACACGTGCCCTCGAATAAATTATAGGGTTGTAGTATGCAAAAGCTGAAAATCTCCGACTCGGACCAGAAATTCTTTGTATTTTATATTTTTGGTATTAACCCCCACCCCTTCCCCCACCACCACCACCGGGCATGTTTCATGCGTTTGAAGAGCATTTGTTGAACTGTAGATTTTGAACCGTGGAATTCTTTTGTTGAGTTGTAGATTATAAACATTTTTTTAAAGAATAACATTACATATCGCAATTAAGAAAATACAAAATTGCGGAAACTTTATGTGATTCAGATAACCAACCTCTAAGGTCGTGGCCACGAAGCAGTCGAAAACGCTATTTTTATACAGTCCCTTAAAATTTTTGTGGCCAGCTCTCTTACACCTGGAATATCCTATTCTTGCTGGTAGACCAACAGACAACCGTGAACCGTGCACGTGTGTGGGATTCTGTGTTCTGCCGTTTGCTGTTCTCTAACTCCGCCATTGCATATGATTTGGTTGGTTGGTTGGTGTTTTATGGCGCAAGGGCCTCAATAGGCAAAAGAGCGCCACGTCAGAGTAGTAAAAACTAAGAAACAACGATATTGTAACAAAACAATAAATGTATAAAACAGTAACAATAAAAGTGGTATATGGCAGGAGAGACAATAAGAAACAAGAAAAACACCGGTGTAACGGATACAACAATTGGTTGCCGGAAACCCGCCACACAAGAAAACTGCCACATGTTTTTCATTAAGGGGTCGGGCACTAATTGCTGTTCCTCCGAGGAACACTTTGACTGTATGGCACTTTTCCAAGTTTCCGAATTATGTGTGGCAGTTTTCCAAGGGGCCTAACGACGGGAAGGAGCTCTTTTGTTTGTCTCAATTTTCATGCCGGTTCATACAAGTTCAGGGCAACAGGCCACAAAAGTTCAGGAGGGGAGGGGGGTATAAAGGTTGCCGTTTCTTGGCCTATATTGAGAATTGAATTGGAAACTCCAAACAAATTTCCAGGAAACGGCCTATGTAAGCCAACCGAGAACTAACCATTATTTGAAGAAACAAATTGCAGTGATTTAGTACATTTCTTAAAACTACAGTGTTCGACGAAACAACGGAATTGCAGCATGACTCATTCTGTGTTCAGAAAATGACGATACGGTGGGATTTTTGAATAACGCTGCACTTTTATTTAGTCCCTAAATATTTACATTACATGCAAAATTTGTGGTATTTCTCTTTTACTTAATTAATTCATAGGCCCAACACCTAGGCCTTTTTAACAGTTTTTAATCCGCCGACTTCATATTCATAATGTTTACGTATCAAATCAAGTTAATAGCATTGCGCTTTTACTTAGGCACTAAATATCAATTCAGAGGCTCTTGGCCTATGCCTTTTTAGCAGTTTTTATTCTACAGATGCCATAGTCATAACGTTTACATATCAGCTCAAGTTAATAATATTCCGCTTTTACTCAAGCACTAAATATTATTTCACAGACCCTAGGCCTAGGCCTTTTTAACAGTTTTTAGACTACCAATATCATATTCACAACAATTACGTATTAACTCAAGTTGCTAATATTCCTCTTTTACTTAGGCAGTAAATATTCATTCATAGGCCGTAGGCCTGTGACTTTTAAACAGTTTTTATTCTACGGATGTCATATTCATAACCTTTACGTATTAACTTAAGTTAATAATACTGCGTTTTTGCTTAAGCACTAAATAATAATTATGTAAGCGACTATGTCTTTTCCGTTTTCTTTGGGGGAAAAAAATAGGAAATGGAAAACCTTGTAGAGTAAATTGATCATCGCTTTTCTTTGTAGTCGTCCTTCATAGCGCCCCTTTTGTAAAAACAGCTGGTGCCTATGTTATCACTTTCTCCCATGTACCTTGTGGGACACTATAGGTTTGTGTTTGATAAATTTTGTGATTCACAACTCTGTTGCTAGGTTGTGTTTATGTACTTGTGTTTGGAGCCATACCTTCGCTTAAAAAATCCTATAGAGAATTGTTTCTTACTGTATGCCATTCGCTACAATAAATATGGGGATGAATTGTCATCCTCTTTAAATGATGTACAGTTTTCCTGCTAAAGACCCTAAAGGACAAAACCTTTTTCTCACTATTTGTTCTTCCGCGGAACGTATTCGAAAAGTATTTTTCATTTCAAAAGAGTACTTTTCACATTTTTGTCATTTTCCATTAAGCCAATTTTTTTTTCCCCAGTACAAGGTGTTGAGTTATATGTTTCCTTCTGTGTGTCTTGTTTTACTCTTGATTTGAAAATCTTTTTTTGTCTCCGATACCTTTCTTCTGCTGTGAGAAACCTTTTTGTTTACCATTCGTTAATTTTCGTGACATATTTTTAGCCGCTGGTGAAAGTCAGTAGCTGTTTTTAATTCTGTAAATATTATCGTTTGTAGAAATACACTTAATTTTGGATTTTAGCCGGTTCCATTGATTTTGAATAACTTTGATTAATTTTATTAGCATCGGAAAGGGTTCGAAAGAAACCAAAAATTACAAAAAAATTATGTCTTGTTTTTCTTGGTTGAACTGATACTTATGTTATTACAATTTTCGACACTACAGTAGAGTCAACTGAATCGTATTCACCTCGGCACGTTGTGACTTATTACAAAGGTGAATTACGTGTCAAGACGACAAATCTGCAGCGGTACATTTTGTCCGTGCAGCTTATTTGGGAGAGCACCTTACTCTGGCGTGAGGGAGCGCGGACTAGATCTCCGTCACGAAAAAACTTGTGTTTTTACAACGTGACAGATTTAAATATTTTAGTCTTCCTTATCTTGCCTTAGCGTGAGACGTACTCTCTCCGGTTTTTGAATGCCGACATAGAATTGTATGGAATTACGACATCCTTTTGATTTGAACTCAGCAGTGATTTTATGGCATTGAGTTTTCTTCTTTTAAAAAATGTTCTTATATCCATTGTACAAAAAATATAATGTTGACAAAAGAATGGAAACATTCTTTCTGGCACAACCGATGAAATGCTCAAGCAAAACAAAATATTTTGACAAATGCAAAGAATTTATATCGTCGACCGTCAGTCACGTCTTTTATAACAATGCTAAAAGCCTATGCTGTAAGTTTCCTCAACAACTTTCTCTCCAATGACAGCGTCCAAGGTCCTAAGAAAAGAGAGGTACAATAAATTAAGTAATTAGACTTGTCAATAGAAACACTTTCTAAGCAATGCGTAGGACAGGCAGGCTCAATCAGCTCATGCCGCCCCTAATTATGTGCCATAAACTCCGTAACACGACTCTTCTTTTAAGAGGCACTACAGTGGTCCTAGCTGAGCCCAAACCCTTTGGAGCCATCGGTAGCTTACCAGAAACAACGTTCATCCCACCCACATTGCTCAACCCTTGTGTCCACCTAAAGTTATTATAGTAGACTGCAAGGTTATGTTTATCAGACAGTTCCGCTGGTCACTGTCTCGAGGGGTCGTCTTCGTGACGTCACGGTCCAGGACAGCTCCTACCGAACCACTCTGTGGGCTGAGGCTGCTTGCTCCCGTTGATACGGTCTTAAAGCTATTATACGTACAAGCCAGGGTACAAGCACTATCGTCAGAGGAGACTTTAGATCTTTTGGGGCCTTAGGCGCTAAAAGGTTCAGGGGCCTCCTCCTCCTTCTTATCCCTTCAGAAATTTTCATCCGTCAGATTAACAAAAAAGGGGGGGGTGAGTCAAGAAAAAGGTTTTTACACTTTTTTAAAATGCCATCACTTCCTATTATTAGAATGTTCTGTAAGAAACAGTGCTAGTGTAATAATTTTGTCTGTCCGAGCACATCAAACTTTTTGATTTCAGAGATATTTCAAAAATTATTTTTGCAGCTAACAGGAAATCAATGGATATTAAGTTTGGCACTTTTAATATCCCATATACTTCATGCACCGCAGTTATCATAAACAGAATTTTGAGGCTAATAGGGAATCAATGGATGTTAGGTTTGGCACTTTAAATACCCGTATCCCATTTATATCTGCACTGCAGTTAGCAGAAACAGAAGCATACAAATTAAATGCAAAAGATACGGTTTGAAAATGGAAAAGTAAGAACTGCAGGTTTTTGAGTAAGAGTATCATTGAAACTTTTTATTGCTTTTTCAAAAACTAGTTTTAAGGAATAGAAAAGGTGAGAATACTTGATAATTATCAGTATTAAACCAAGGGAGCAGAAAGTAATGAGAAAATGTTGTTGCAGCACAATAAAAATTACTTTTAACGCTATTAAATAAGATAGTGTGATGTTCTCAAATTTCTTTATTTTTTTCAGCCTAAATATTAATAACTCTTTTGGTTTAAGTTGGTTTAGAGAGATTAGGGCCGAGAAATAACTTGATTGTCTTAAGAAGAGTTATCATGTAAAGAATATTTCTTTCTTCATTGATTGTCCTACCACGAAGGAAAAAAACTATTAACAGCAAACACGCCCGATCATCAGGAAAGTTTTTTACAAGTTCTCTTCATCGCAACTCGGGAAGAAGGTGGGAAGGTTCCAACACAGATGTGTTCCCTTGGCTGGATGTACCATGAAAGCAATTTATAGCACAACGGGCCAGTTAAGAATTCGCCTTAAACAATGAAAAGTGTGGGAAGCGTGAATACCTTCTTTACCAACCCCTAAAAGGAACTCAAAATTATTTTAACCATTCCTTTCAAAATATGTACATCGATAAGAACTCGAAAATTCGGAATATCAACAACAGCAAGAAAAAATGTTATTATTAATATGAGAAAGTAAAATATCAATTGACAATACAAAGTAGTCGCTTTAAGGATCTATTTGCTTCAGTCCGTGAAAACCAAAACTGAAAATCCAATTATATGTTTTCGGGGACCCTGAAATAGCGAGGCCCTAGGCTCGCACCTAGTGCGCCTAGCTGGAAATCCGCCCCTGACTATCGTTGCATGATTTCTATTTCAGGGGATCTCTCAAACTCAGCAGATAGTTCTAGAAAAATTCCTGCACATACACATAAAAGAATTTTGAGGGAACTAAATTTCCGTAAATAACCATTTCACTTTTTTATAAACAACTTTCAGAAATGTGAAAATTTCATCATGACTTTCGAAGTTAATTTTATAGCATAACTTCTACAAAGAACATTATTGCATTCTTACACAAAATATCTGCATTCTTACAAAAAATATCGAAAGTGGGGAGATTTCCGGGGTCAGCATTTGCATTTTTACGCTGTTTAAAAACAGATGCAGCCGTGCAAATAGCACAAATATGTGGGGAAAATTTCCGGTATCGGCATTTACTTTTTTAATGCAGCCTACAGATGTTTTCACTTTTACCGTAGTTTCTATAATAGTAACAGGATGACATGGTGGGAGAAATTTCTGGGGTCGTCATCTCAACTTTTCCCGCAGTTTATAGTAAAAATCAGTCTTACAATTAGCTGGACGGGGTTGGGGAAATTTCCGGCGGATCGTCATTTCGATTTTCCGCAGTTTATAGCGATTTGAAAAATGGTCTTGCAAGTAGCTGGGTGGGATGGGCGAAATTTCCGGTGTCGGCATTTTTTAATCCATCGTTCTCATGTTCATAATGTTTACGTAACATGTCAAATTATTAATAACGCGATATTACTCGGGCAGAAAATATTATTAGGCCTAACGTGTAGGCCCTCCTAAAAGTTTTCATTCCGTCATTCCCATATTGCTAAAATTTACATAACAAATAATGTCAATAATATTGTGCTTGTACTTATGCACCATACATTAATTAATAGGCCGTAGGCCGAGCATTTTTAACACGTTTTTTTTTTTTCGCCTATGTGATATTCTCAAATTTTACAACAAATCAAGTTAATGGCTTTGCGCTTTTACTTAGGCATTCAATATTTATTTCCAGGCCTAGGGCCAATGAATTAATAACAAATGCCTAAGTAAAAGTGCAATATGTTTAACTTCAGATCATACATAAACGTTACGAATATGACATTGTTAGAATAAAAACTGTTGAAAAGGCCAAGGGCTTATGAATCAATATTTAGTACCTAAGTAAAAGCGGAATATTATTAACTTGAGTTGATATGTAAACGTTATGAATATGACATCCAGTTAATGGCATTGTGCTTTTCCTTAGGCACTAAATATTAATTCATAGGCCTTTTCAACAGTTTTCATTCTACTAATGTCAGATTCGCAACGTTTGCACACCAAATCAATTTAATATTATTGCGCTTTTTCCTAGGCATGAAATATTAATTCATAGGCCTCAGGCCCAGGTTTCTTAACAGTTTTTATCCAACCTGTGGCATATTCATAACGTTTACATATCAAGTAAAGTTAATAGCATTGCATTTTTACTTAGGCTCTAAATACTGAAGCAGTCGTATATGCGACCGGGTTTGAAATGGTAGTAAATGCGACCGGCTTAACCAGAGGGATGGGGAAAGAAAGAAGGGAGGTCAGATGTAGGGGGAGTGATCGAGCTCAGGGCTGTTAGAATACTAGGGCTGGGTCATTCCTTTGAAGAAACTTTGCCGCCACGGATCCCCTCAGTGGTGACAGATGACCTGTTTCTGACGTCACTGTGTTGGAACTCCGGTTGGAAAGTTGGAACCATGAAGCTGCTGTGAAGGGTCTCTCTACTTTCACGACATTCTTTCCTTTGCTTTTTTGTGGATAAGTATTCAGCTCTTAGATCTTGCTTTTTGATAAATCGTTCAGTTAGTTTACGTTGAAATACTGATAATAATAACGTGTTGTGCTGTGGCTACTTGTAAGAACCATTACGAAAAAACTAAAGGTCAGTATATTGTGTACTATGCATTTCCATTGAAAAAATCCAGATTTGGTGAAGGAATGGCTGAATAAGTGCTATAGGTCAGACTCTATGAATGTGGCGAATGCTAGAATTTGCAGTGATCATTTTCATTCTTCCGATTACGAAGATGATTTAAAAAATCGCCTACTTCGACTCACGGAGAAAACAAATACTGAAACAAAACGCGGTGCCTGTTCTGAATCTGCCGAACTGTCCACAAAACGGACGCTGTGTCACTCCACGAAGTAACAGAAAGCACAAACGAGATATTTTAAAAAGTGCTTTCGATCGGATGGATATTTTAAGACTGAAAAAGATTTGTGTACAAGAAACGCAGGATATCTGTTATGAAGTTGGTTAAACATCAGGGAATATCAGTTGTTCTTAAAATAACTGAGGAAAAGAGATTGCTACTTGAAAATGTTGCATCCCTTAAAAAATAAATTGAAATTTTAAAAATTGAGAAAACCAAAGCGTTAAAAATGAAAGCTAACGGAAGATGACAGCGACTATCGTGGCTGAAAATTACTGATTTAAAGAATAAAAAACTTGAAAATGGAAGCACGTATTAAAAGTGTACTAACCATTTAATATACAGTATAAGTGCATATATAGCAGTAATTCAGAATGCAAAGGCATCTGATGTTCAACCAAAGTGGGGGTTATACAAAAATATATATTAATATACAAAAATATATATTAATAAATTCATAGATTTTTAACAATGGTATACAAAGGAATAAGGACATTGTGTTACCTTTCTGGTTCTTTTAAAATTTCGCGCATTAAAAGTTCGTAATTTGAATGTAGTACATTAGTAGCTTTACGTGAAAAAAAAAAAAAAATACTGATTTTGAAAGATGTCGAAGACTCACTACAAAAACACCGCAAATAAAGTTTTAAGGAAAAACGAAAAAGAAAATCATACGAAAAAATTTGCGATTTTATTATTGCTGTTCGAAATTTAAGAAATTAAACAGAGAAGGAAACGTGGGAAAAAAATTACTTTTTTCACTTCAGGTGATCTATTTGCGCAATCTCACAGATCAAATATATTTTAATGCACACATCTGGTGAATGGTGCAAGATGTTGACAAGAAAACTTATGACCTGAAAATTTAAACGTATTGTGTGAGTATAACGAAAATTTTCATTTGTCTTTAACAGATCCCCAGTCTTTTCTCTTACTTTTTATTTAAGTCTGTTAAATACCTAGAATGAATCATTTGTTATATTTCTTTACAAGAGCCAATGAAATGCTTGTTGGCTTTCATTCCCTCACTGCAGCAATTCAGCTGTCAGCTCCATTCCAACTTTGTCAGCCTCGGTTCCAACATACTGACGTCACACGCTGGCGTTCATAGGGATCCGCATGTCCGAAGCCTATGAAGCTGCTGACAATGCGGTGTGACGAAATGGGTTGTATTTGCGACCATCACGTGAACTACGGAAATGTGTTTTCTCTACAACGTAAAAGAAGTTGTTTTGTACCAAAGTACGTTCTTCAGTTTGAAAGCGACAGAACTTCAGTGTTTTGAACCCATGTCTGGGGGACTTGCGGTTTCACCCACACAAATTTTAAATTTCCAGAAAATATTAAATAATAATATGGCTTTGATTCATTTGTCATTTTTAAGAATAGCTTATTTATGCTCACTTTATTACAACCACATGATCAGGGCCTGATTATCGCAGGGTCATGAGGAACACGTGGCCAGGGCCCTCAGTTTGAAGGGGGCTCCAAATTTGCATTTTTTATAATAATGTTATGTTATAAATTTATTTTTTTGAAAGTTCCATTTTGATTGGACGGATTAATAAAATTTCTGAGGCACCCATCTTAACTAACTGCGTGAGGCATTTTAAACATTTCAGATTGTGAGATCCTTCTTCTATCTATTGCTACCATGTCCATATCGTAAAATGCGACACGTTGATTGGTACAGTATCCTAAAGTCCGTGGATGATTATTTCAGTTTGCAGCTGCACGGATGGAAATATTTGCCGAGGAAAATGGCAGCACTTTTATAAAGCAAACCCTTGTTTACAGCATGTTCTTCTACCATGAAGCTTTTCGATTTGGTTGAAGTGAATCCCTGAATTTTACGTTTTTATTCGTGTTAGCATGTGGTAATAGTTTGAAGTGAGATAATATTTTTTTCAATTTTGTTGTTTTTATCAGAATTTTAACTGAAATCGTATTTGTTTAAAGTGTAATACCGTACTTTTTAAGTGACGTCTCAATGAACGTATCTGTCCGGTTTTGCCAAAAGGAAATTAATGACGAATCTACCAAAATGCTTGCAGGATCGCTGTTAAAAGTATTCTGTTACGGTCAATCAAAAACCGGATATTTCTGAGAATAAAATGATTATTTCTTGTGCACCAAGTAATGAGCATTGTAAAGATTTCGATGCATCAGCGAAGGAATCCAAAGACTCTGATCCAGTTTTGAATATTTTTTTTCAAGAAAAGGAGATTTTGCCATTAAATATGAATCATGAGAACAATCAGCAAATAAAACTGTATTTTAATTATAGTATTAGATGGAGATGCAACATATCTTCACGTCGCAGCAGAAGAAGTTTTCGTAGCGGAACAGGGTTTGAGAACTGTCGATTGCCTTTGATAAAATAACCCAGAGAATGTTATTTGTGAACCATATTTGGCGATTTATCACTTGCTCCCGGCTAACGGAAAAGTAGCGTTTATTTTTAATAAATACTATTAAGCATATTAAGAAGCAAGTCTGAATTTTTAATTCATTATACCTAGTATATTGTTATTTAAAACAGTCTCACTTTTGTTTGCATATGCCCTTAAAGTTTCATACATATGCGTGTCTTTCTGTGACAGAGTAAAATTGTGATGTGAGGGAGGCAGCATGTGGATTTCTGCTCAGGGCCCAGAGTTATCATGATTGGGCCCTGCACATGATAACAATTGGTTAGAAAATGTAGAATATATCGTTCTCCAGAAAACATTCCTAACTTCATGTATTGCTCTTTTAATTCCTCATAGATTATTTTACACGTACCCGGAATTATTATTCCTAAACAATCTGCAGAAATAGCTGTTGTAAATTTCAGATCTTCATACGAACGCTCAGTATCGGACTGGCCATCCATAAACAGCCCTGAAAGCAGATTTTTTGCTTCTCACTGTTTGCAAAAATCTGCCTCAAACCTAAAATTAGCTGTATGCTGACGTCACCATTTCCTGTTTAACAGTCTTTTTTAGCAAAAGTCTTATAATTATTGTACTGTTTGCATTTACAAAAAAAGGTTTTACTCATGTTTCTGGATTGCAGCTGAAGATACCCCAAGTAAAACTTGATCTGTATATAAAAAATAAAACACTTCCTTTTCCCAAGCAATAGCCATAGTACTTTCTCTACGACAAACTGCCGGAGATTTTATTCTATTCGTGTACAAATCTTATTGTTATAGCTGCATTCAGAATTAATTGTAAGTTTCTTCGGTTTTAGTAAGAAAGGAAATCCAAATGCTCCCGAATTTCATTTTTTTTTTTTCAAGACTGTGAAAAACGAAGTAATTACGAAAGCATCAAAATATCGATGACAAAATTTAAAATTTCTGCTGCTGCAAGAATTTCAATGATAATTGAGATATAAAGTGAGAGAAACTAAAGAGTGCAAAAATTGTTTATTCAATTAATTCCTCCAAACGTAATCTGCTCGCCCCTGAACCCACCTACCATCTTCCTTTCAATGGTGTCCTCTCATTTCCCCTGATAGTTCAGTCAAAGTTACGATTCATTCCAGACCGCCACGTTTAGTTCTTATTTATACTGGTATTCTTATTTGAATTTGCAAAGAGAGAGCATCATGCCTTTCTTCATGCATATAGACAACATACATATATTTTGCCCTAACTGGTAGGAGAAGCATAGCTACAATAACATTTATACATAGTTTGACATAGAAATCAAAACTTAAAAACACTTATGGCATTGAAAATAAGATACGTTGTTATAATTTGTTCAAGAACTAATTAAAATCCGCCCCCTGCCTTCCAGACAGGTTTTATGCATTAGCATATGCCCGTAGAGAATTTCTTGAGTTGTAGTGTTTGTAAACACTGAAAAATTCTGAATCGGACCAGAAATTCTTTATACTTTATATTTTTGGTATTAACCCATGTCAGTTTGCACATGCCCGCCGAGAATTTGCTGTGTTGTAGTTCATATACCCTGAAATTCTTTTGTTGAGTTGTAGATTATAAACATTTTTTGTAAAGAATTATATTAAATACTACAATTAAGAAAATATGAAATTACGGAAATTTTATGCGACCCAGGTACCCAATCTCAGGGGACATGACCACGAAACGGTCAAAAACGCAGTTTTTTTACGGCTCCTTAAAAATTTTGTGCCCAGTTCTCCGCTTTGTCTTTACCCGAAAATCATGGAAATGTCTAAATTTCTTATTGGAAATGAAATATTAAATAAAATGTTTTGTGAACAATAGTTGCTCAAGTAGTGGGAAATATAGCCACACGATATTTGTTAATTCATAACAATTTTGGGGCACTTAAATTGCAATGTGGCCAGTTCTCCGTACCCGGGATATTCCTATTCCGCAAGGGATTGATCTGGAATAAAATATTAAACATAAGAGGAAGTGTTCATGTTAAACTATTTGTTATGTTTCAAAGCAGAACAGCGGATCAGATCACAAACCTTATACGCCCTATTAGTTATTAGAACAAATATGGCAATGTTTAAATTTTTTTACCAAAATCCAATTTTACCTGGAAAAACTTGTCACTTTTTCGCTAACATAAACAGGGTGAACAGAATCGACCACACAATAAACTTACCGGATGATTCATTGTGGAGAAAGAAGGCGAAAACCGTTGTCTGTTGTCCGATTGGACGTCGCATTCCAAAGATATATGCACTGAAAGTTCGTGACTTCACATCCGGTAAGAATACAGACATTTGAAATAACTTACCCAATCACTTTGACAGAAAACATGTAATTTATTGATGTGTACCACTACAACACAAATCATAATACGTCGATTCGTGTCAGATTACAACACGTGTTCAAAATGACCACCATGTAGTGCGGAACAGGCGGCAGCCCGCCGAGGAATAGACATCTGCACGTGTTGCATGCAGCATAGCAGGGGTTACAGTTGTGAGGGCCGCGTGTAAGGTGGCCACTAGGTCGTGCAGGCTGTTGACAGACCGTCGATATACCAGTTCCTTCAGATGATCACAGAGGAAGGAGTCCAATGGGTTAAGATCCGGAGATCTAGCGGGCCATGCGGCAGTACCACCACGGCCAAGCCATCGACCGGAATATTCCTTATCCAGCCACTGGCAAACATTTGCAGTGTAATGCGCCGGTGCTCCATCATGCTGGAACCACAGATTGCTGAGAACAGCCAATGGTACGTTCTCCACTAAGTCCGGCAGAACATCACACAGGAACACCATGTAGTTGGCAGCTGTGACACGTTCGGGAAGAAGATATGGTCCCACTAGGATATCGCCCACTTTACCACATCAGATATTAACACCCCACCAGACCTTGTGAGCGTGTTCACGTGTTGCGAACGGATTGTCCAATGCCCAAACATGACTATTATTGGTGTTGCAGATACTCTGCCCTGTAAACCTTACTTCATCAGTCCACAAGTTCTGGCGGATGAAACTATTATCGGCAGCATGTTGCTGTAGCAGCCACTCACAGTATGCCTGTCTTCGAGGATAATCGTATTGGTAATAGGCCTTGCACCCGTGTGATGGGATATAGATGCAGGTCTTCATCGTGTAGAATGCCAAGTACGGTACTTTTGTGCACACTGAACTGTCGCGCAATGTCACCGCTGCTGGTCTGTGGCTCCTCCTCGACGGACTCTAGTATGGCGTCCTCGAGGGATGGTGTTCTCATCGAGGGTCTAGCGCCACTGTCTACACTTGGACGTGGTGCGACATTGCCTGTTTCGCGCATTCGGGCGTCAAGTCGCCGTATGACCTGGGCGTCCGGGTGCCGTCGTGCTGGGGATCGCTCGCTATAGGCCGTTGTTGCACGCAGTACTGAACCATGGCATTCCCCCATAGGAGACGCATGTCACAATATTCTCTCAAACTGTACGACATATCACTACCCACACTACTGTCAAATATACCAACACAGCATGAGCTTACCTGCTACCATCGCCAACCCTTTTTGTCCCTACTTGCCGTATCGCGCATGCGTACAACTGATGGTTTCACGCCACCACGTCCTTCGAATTTACATACCCACCTCGTGCCACATTTGTAAATGGTGGTTGCTTTTTTTTTTTTGTAAGCCCAGCCAGAAGTGTACTTTAATTTCAAGAAATAAATTGCTGTGACTTACTACACTTTTAAAACTACATGTTCGACGAAACAACAGAATTACAGTATGACTCATGCTGTGTTCAGAAAAAGATGAAAAGGCAGGATTATTTTATAATGCTCCGCTTTCACTTAGGTACTAAATATTTACATAACATGTCAAGTTATTAGTATTTCTCGTTTACTTAATTAATTCATATAACCTTGGCCTTTTAAACTGATTTTAATCTGCCGACTTCATATTCATGAAGCTTACGTACCAAATCAAGTCAACAGCATTGCGCTTTTACTCGGGCACTAAATATTAATTCATAGGCCCTAGGCCTTTTAAACAGTTTTTATTCTACCAATGCCATATTCACAACGTTTACACAAAAAATCAAATTAATAGTATTGGGCGTTTACTTAGGCACGAAATATTAATTCATAGGCCCTAGGCCTTTTTCGTAGTTTTTACTTTATCAATGTCATATTCACAAGGTTTACACAACAAATAAATGTAATAATATTGCGCTTTTACTTAGACACGAAATATTAATTCATTGGCCCTAGGCCTAGGCCTTGTTAATAGTTTTTGCTCTTTCAATGCCATATTCACAACGTTTACACAAAAAAAAATTATGTAATAATATTGCTCTTTTACTTAGGCACGAAATATTTGCTCATAGGCCCTAGGTCTGGGCCTATTAATATTCCGTGCCCAAGTAAAAGCATAATATTATTAACTTGATTTTCTGTGTAAACGTTGTGAATATGACATTGGTAGAATAAAAACTGGTAAAAGGGCCTAAGCCTAGGCCTAGGGCTTTTGAATAAATATTTCGTGCCTAAATAAAAGTGCAATATTATTAACTTGATTTGATGTGTAAACGTTGTGAATATGATGAATCTAGGAAAAAATCCAAGGAAAAAGATCCAGGGAAAAAAAGCCACGGGAAAAAAAAAGCCAAGGGAAAAGAAATCCAGGTAAATAAAATCCAACTCCAACGAAACAGTTATCCATTTACATGATTGACACAGGGCCCGATTAAAGGGGGGTCTATAGCCCCTTCCCTTTAATCCGGCCTTGGGGCCCCACCATGACCAAGGGGTTCAGAATGCATGTCTGGGCAAATAATAAATAGAGAAAGAGTTTATAAAATAGATTTGCTTTTGTCTCGTATGATTTCCACTTGGTCACGAACAGTGGCTAGAAGATGAACAGATTTCAAGGCAGTGACTCACCAAGGGTAAAAGTTTCATGTTGCTTTGTACAGCGAAGTCGATGAGACAGTTTCAGCTTTTTCATTACCATCCACAAACACCTCCCAGTTTGCATTTGGAACCGTTAATAGTCGGCTTCACATTGCATAATTAAACATGCGCTAAGAAAAGCATGCAATGCAAAATCATTAGGAAATCAAAGACAAAATCCAGTAATCTTAAGCATTTAACACATGCTCTTATGAGAACGACGAAAAATACAGTGATTTATATTAATGCTCTGCAGATAATTTCTCAGTTTAAAGAATAAACTACATATTAATTATCACAGCATACTGCTACAGATTCGTGTTTGAACGAACTTCATAAAGATTCCCCGTGATAAGTTCTGTGTGAGCCCACCCAAATGTCTTAGCCTAGGGATCCACTAAGGCCTTAATCTGGCCCTGGATTGACCTATTTCATTCCTGTTCTTAGAATATTATTTACTAGAATATTCTTTGCTGCATTTCCTCTTTGCACATCGCATTTATTTTTACTTTCTTTCATTATTAAGGTACACTTCAATATGGTTTTACGGTGCCTACTTTTCAGAGCCTATGCTTACATCTGAGAATTCATAATTTGCAAAGCTTACTTAATTTTTAGTGCAAAAGATAAGCTAAAAAAAACGACAGAGAGACAGGGAAAAAAACAAATGAAAAATTTTATATGGCCCTCTAAGCTTCCTACATGGAAGTGACGCAACGAAATCAGAAAATAAATTTTTATATGATCCTTTGAGCTTCCTACATGGAAGTGACACAAATAAGTCAGAAGAGCAATTTTTATACGACCCCTAAATTTCCTACAAGGTCACCCAACATGGAAGTGGACACAAGAAAATCAAAAATGCAATTTTTGTACGGCCCCCTACATTTCCTACAAGGTCAACCAACGTGGAAGTGGACACAAGAAAATCTAAAATGCATGCAATTTTTATACGGCCCCCTAGTTGCTCAAACTTCCATGGAATCAAATTGTGGTGTCCTCATAATCTTTGAGAAGTGAGCACTTTTTTTTTGTAGGCCATACTACTTTCCAACTCTCGTTATCTGTAATATAAGGGTAGGCAAAGTATGGTTATAAAATAATTATGAACTTCATATAAAGTTATACTATAAAAATGGATTTGGATATGTGAATTAATATGAATTAAGATTCACAAAAAAAGCCAGGACATTTTTATATGACCGCCTAAGTTTCCTACTGGCTAGCAAACATGAAAGTAGCCATTGGATTTTATTTCCGTGGATTTTTTTTTTTCTTGGCTTTTCTTTCCTTTGGCTTTTCCCCCTGGATTATTTTTCCTTTGTTCTGGCTTTTTTTTTCCGTGGATCTTTTTTCCTTGGATTTTTTTCCGGTAACCGAATATGACACTGGTAGAATAAAAACTGTTAAAAAGGCCTATGCCTGTGGCCTATGACTATTTAGTGCCTAAGTAAAAAAGCAACGCTATTGACTTGATTTGATATGTAAGTGTTATGAATATAAAGTCGGCGGATTGAAAGCTGTTAGAAAGGCCGAGGTGTAGGGCCTATGAATTTATTAAGTGAAAGAAAAATATTACAAATTTGACATGTTATGTAAATATGTAGTGCCTAAGTAAAAGTGCAGCGTTATTAAAAAATCCCACCTTATTGTCCTTTCCGGAACACAGAAATTTTCACTTGGCTTACATAGAACGTTTTCTCGAAATTTGTTTGGAGTTCCCAATTCAATTCTCAATATAGGCCAGGAAACAGCAATCTTTATACCCCCCTCCCTCCCCCTCGAACTTATGTGGCCAAGTTGCCCTAAGTATGAACCGACATGAAAATTCCGACAAACAAATGTGCTCCTTCCCATCGTTAGGCACCTTACGAAACTGCCACACATAATTCGGAAACTTGGAAAACTGTCAACCCAGAAAACTGCCACACATTCAAAGTGTTCCTCGGAGGAATAGCAATTTGTGCCCAGCCCGTTAATGAAAACCGTGTGGCAGTTTTCTTGTGTGGTGGTTTTCCGGTGTGTGGCAGTTTTCTAAGTTGCTGAAAGATGTGTGGCAGTTTTCCTGCGTGGTAGTCTTCCTGTGTGGCGGTCTTCTGCCAACCTAATCACAGAGACCGGCTCTTGTCCAGTACTTATGGCAACACAGGGTAGTTAAAAATGCATACACATTTAACGAGTATCTGTTATAAAAAAAAAATCTAATCAATGCAAAATTTTGTAAAGAACGAAATTTTACGTATAACTGATGACATGGTAAAAATACTTTTAATTAAATCCCACATTGGTAATCTTCAAGCAGTACGTATAAATAAATGAAATATATATATAAAAAAAAATAGGAAAATATGTGAAAACCAAATTAGGCCACTTAAGATTTCTTCCCGTGTTTTGCAAAGATAATTTCATTTTAAAAGAAAGAAAAGTTACACGTTCTGTAACATTTCAAAAAAAAGAAAAGAAAAGGTAAATAGGGAGATAAATAAATTGTTTGTCTACCGGTCTGCAACGTGTGCGCGGGGGTGGGGGTGGGGGACTACTGGGGACATGGTGTTGAAATAGAGGGTTTCGGTATCCGATCACGGTGACAGACAGCCAGCCCTGAGGGCTTGTGGGAGAAGCTTTCCGAGTGAAGGTTAATTACACACCATTAGTGCGGAGTAATACTGGGAGTGAAAGGTCACCATAGCTTTAGCCTCATTGTCAAAATAGCTTTGCCACGAGATAGGTGAATACGTTCAAGCCCCTGGGAGGGATAAGACAAGTTTTTGTGCTTCCCAAGTTTTTCCCATGGCTAGGTTCGCGATTATTCCCACGCATTTTTATTGGTCATTTTCTACTTTGTTGGGGGTTCCACACGTTTTTCAACTTTCCTCGTTCATTTCTTTCATCTGAGATCTATTTCAGCTCTGGACTTCGTAGAAGTAACATCTACTTTCTGCAGCCTCTCGATGTTTTGAGAAAATCAAGTGCTTGGTGGTTAGCGTTCTAAGTCTACTCTGGTGTCAGCATGAAGAGGAAACGAGGAAGAAATGTAAGTTACAATTTCTGTTTTGCATTACTTAAAGTATTTTTCAGAGTACTTAAAATTAGTATAGAAATTAGTATCAGGAATTAGTATCTTATATAGGAATTAGTACCTTTTATCAAAATTATTATATTTATACACAAGAATAAAAGTTTTTCTTGTGTATAATAAAGTTTTTCTTGTGTATAATAACTACTTTCCTATTTATGTTGGCGAGGTAGCACAATTTTGAAATTTTAGTGCAATACTTGTGTTTAGCTTTTCTTTTTTGAAATTTGTTTGACCAGAAAATTTAGGTTTGAAGTTTGTTGTGGGTAAAATTCCAGATTCGGTGATCACAGTACAACTTTTATTTCATTCTATTGACAGTAGTTTTTTACTACTACAGTATAAACAAATACGCAAACATTCCTTTTTATATTACATCATAGGTTCTTATAATAACTTCTTAAATTGTAGTAAAGTTTTTATTCCATATTTCAGTTCAAACTGCATGTATTCTTGTAAGCTAATTTGTGCTCTTACGACAAATAGAAACCCAACTTATAGATCATCCATTTCTACGTTTTCGATGTGAATAATATCAATTTAAGAATTTTGCATAAACAATATTTATAAATCCACTAGCTATTAAAACTGAGCGCTAATCTTTATGACAGTAATGTGGATATCTACGCTCAAGCTGTAAATATATAGAAATAAGAATGTCTAACTCATCATTATTGTAAAAATGTGGGACTTTAGGCAATATGAAATCCGGCAAAGTAATATGACTGTCTACAAGCAGCGAAACATTTTTACATTAATTTAATATACTTTTTATTCGCACTCGCAACTTCAAGCGCAGGGTTTTTTTTAATAAAATTTGAGATAAAATTAAAACCTTTAGATAGATTTTTATAAATTACACATTTTTTCGTATGTGCTGCCTTCCCATCAGATTAGTTAAGGGGACTGGTGCACTTTCATCTGTCAAAATTTCTAAAATTAATCTCCGAATCTTTATGTTCAAAACGCTGTTTTATTTATTTTTGATGATGTTCAAAGTGAAAATATTGTAATTAAATTTTTAAATAAGCTGTCTTATATTGAATGCCAACACACACATTTTACTTTAAATGCAAATGACACAAAATGACGGAATACTTTTCTGAAAATCTAGTGAATCAAATCCCACAATAATTTGTAGATATATTTATTAGTAACTTCTACACACTTTAAGGCAGGCATTTATTCATGTTTCAAAAAGAAATAAAGTTATACAACTTTAAAATTATGAATATAGCTTGTTTTTGTATATTTGTGGTATACGTTTGTCAAAAAATCATATCTTCTCTAACAAAAAATCCCTGTGTTCAAGTATACACAATTATAGGAAGAATTAGCACAAAAACACTCACAAGTTTATTTTAAATAGTTTCTGAGAAAAGGTACATCAATAATTGCCAAGTTTAACATTACGAGTATAGGCTTTCCCCAAAGTGCACCATTTCCAAATTTCAAGTATCGCCGCCTAATATTTTTGCCATATATGTAAGGTACTAACTACTATCTAGTTTTAAAGTGTGGGCACTAGGAAGTTTCAATTTGTTTGATTAAAAACAAGCTCAGATTTGTGTACATAGTTGTGATTTTTAAGAAACATTTGTAAGGAAACAAAGCCTCAAGCGAATTTGAATGAATGTGGCATAAAACTTAAATATATTTTTTTGACATGAAAGAGGACCGAAATGGAACATATTTGTTTGATTAATACCCAGTTTATACACACAAACCGGTATCAGTCATGGGAAAAGTTAACAAGAGAAAAATAAATGGTGTTGTGTAGTATGATAAATCAGTGGTATTGATAAATCCAAAATCTGATAAAAAGCAGATCTTGGAAATGTAATTTCAGCATTGAACTGGAAACCCAGTTCAATGCTAAAATTTTGAGAAGCGTTTTTATCTGAATTTGACATTTCAAAGTCAAGAGAAAACGGATCTCCAAAAAGTTCCTGTTACTTCCCATTAATTTGGTTTAAAGCTTAATGTTTGTCGCTGCTGTACCAGATATTAAATTTCACTATGATGTACAGTACAAAAAGTAATTGAAAAAGTCCGCCACAGAAAAAGTCCCCTTCAAGAAAACTTCCCCACATTCGGAAAAGTCCCTCACATTGGAACTGTTCCCCATAGGAAAATTCCCCACCTTTTTTCAGTGAGGGACCATGCACAAATTG
Source organism: Macrothele yani (assembly GCA_039090855.1). Lineage (NCBI taxonomy): Eukaryota > Metazoa > Arthropoda > Arachnida > Araneae > Macrothelidae > Macrothele > Macrothele yani. Next base: position 81,295,200 of record CM077012.1, read on the forward strand.
CAGTTTACACAAAATATCGAATGTGGGGGTCACTATCTCTATTTTCATGCTGCTTAAAACAAGATACAGTCGTACAACGAGCATAAATACGTGGGGGAAATTTCCGGGGTCGTCATTTCAACTTTTATGCAATTTACAATAAAAATCAGTCTTACAATTAGCTGGACGAGGTGGGGAAATTTCCAGGTAAATAATTAGACTGCTAACAAGGTTTTTAGTGGAAAACGGTCTTACAATTAGCAGGCTGACAGGGTGGGAGAAATTTCCAAGGTTGGCATTTCGATTTTCACAGCAGTTTACAGTAAAATATGGTCTTACAATTAGCAGGATGGGGTGGGAGAAATTTCCGGTGTTGGCATTTCGACTTTAACACAGTTTAAAACAACATGAAACAGTACAAGTAGCACAAATATGTGGGGGATATTTCCGGAGTCTGCATTTTTTTTCTCATTGTGCTCATTTTCATAACGTTTACGTAGCATTTCAAATTATTATCATTAGGATATTACTCAGGCAGAAAATAATATTAGGTCTGACGTCTAGGCCCTTCTAAAAGTTTTCATTCCGTCATTCCCATATTCCTAAAATTTACATGATAAGTAATGCCAATAATATTGGGCTTCTGCTTATGCACTATACATTAATTAATGTGCCGTAGGCCTAGGCTTTTAAGCACTTTTTTTCTCCGCCTATGTGATATTGGTAAAGTTTACAAAAAAAGTTAGTAGCTTTGCGCTTTTACTTAGGCATTCAATATTAATTACTAGGCCTTAGGTCTAGGCCCTTTTGACAATTTTTGTTCTACCGATGTCATATTAATAACATTCACATAACAAGTCAAGGTAATCTTTTGCTTTTACTTAAGCACGAAATATTAGGTCATGGGCCCAACGCCTTTTTAACAGTTTTTATTCTAACGATGTTATATTCATAACGTTTCTGCATGAACTGAAGTTAATCATATTGCACTTTTACTTAGGCACTAATTATTAATTCATTGGCTCTAGGCCTAAGGCCTAGTGATTAATACTGAATGCCTAAGTTAAAGAACAAAGCTATTAACTTGACTTTTTTGTAAACTTTACGAATACTACATAGGCGAAGAAAAAGTGTTGAAAAGCCCTAAGCGTAAGGCTATTAATCAATGTATGGTGCACAAGGAGAAGCGCAATATTGTTGACATTACTTGTTATGTAAATTTTAGGAATATGGGAATAACGGAATGAAAACTTTTAGAAGGGCCTAGACGTTAGGCCGAATAATATTTTCTGCCTGAGTAATATCGCAATATAAATAATTTGATATGTTACGTAAACGTTATGAACAAGAGAACGATAGGGAGAAAATGCTGACCCCGGAAATGTCCCCCACATATTTGCACTACTTGTACTGCTTCATCTTGTTTTCAACTGCATAAAAGTCGAAATGCCCATACCGCAAATTTCCTCCACCCCATCCTGCTAATTATAAGACCATTTTTTACTGCAGTTTATGCGGTGAAAATCGAAATGCCGACCCTAGAAATTTCGTCCACCCTGTCACCCTGCAAATTGTAAGACTGTTTTTCACTAAAAACGGTGGTAACAGTCGAAAGACTAACACGGAAATTTCCCCCACTCCATCCAGCTACTTATAAGCCATTTTTTACTGTAAACTGCGTAAAAGTTGAAATGACGACCCCGAAAATTTCCCCCACATATTTTTGCTTGTACGGCTGAATCTTGTTTTAAACAGCGTGAAAATGAAAATGGGGATATCGGAAATCTCCCCCAAATTTGGTATTTTGCGTGAACCGCAATTTGTGGATGGTACCTGACTGAAAAAGGTGGGGGATTTTAACGTCCACCGTGGCAAAAAAAAAAAAAAAATTACTGCAACTGCACATTTCTTTATTGTACAACAAAAGGAAAGGTATCATTCAATAGGAATTAATGTCTTCTACAAATATCAATAGTTAAAATTTGGATAAAGGGCCGTCGTCATAAATAAGTTTTTTAGTTTGGTATTAACTCCGAAATGTTCAATGCTAACTCCCATTTTTTATTCCATGTTTGGATTCTCTAGGCATTTCAAGCGCATTTGAAAAAAAGGTTTACTATTTTGAAAGGATTTTTCAACCCCCATCTGCACGCAAAAATATAGAATAAAGAAAAATAAAGATAAAATAAAATACAATAAAAATAAAATAAATCTAGTTAATTGATAAAAGATTTTTAAGGAAACTCAAGAGAAAAGGCAAAGATGTAATAAAAGTTAGAGATGGTGGGGGAGGGAGGATATTTATTTTATTCTAAGTTCCAAATACCCGTAGCTAAAATGAAGCAAATTTTGCAGTGGTAATCACAAATTCTGTAAAGAGGATCACCTCTTGATCCTAAGATGCCGTGGTATATCGATCTCTCTCCGTACATACATGAATATGTTATATATCCGGGATTGGGTGTGGATAATACACACGATGGATGGAAAATCTCACCTCAGGAAAAGTCCTCCACCCTTTTAAGTCTGGGACCATGAATTAATTGCATTTTACACAAAATATCGAATATGGGGGAGATTTCCGGGTTCACCATTTCCATTTTCACGCTGTTTCAAACAAGATGTAGCCATACAACAAGCACAAATACGTGAGGGAAATTTCCGGGGTCGCCTTTTCCTTTTCTTAAATACAAACTAGAGGTTTTCCTACTTTTACCGTAGTTTATAGTAATAGACTGACACGGTGGGAGAAATTTCCTGGGTCGGCATTTCAATGTTTACCGCGGTTTATCGTAAAAATCAGTAGTACAATTAGCTGGATGAAATGGGGAGAATTTCCAAGATTAGCATTTCCATATTCACCGCAGTTTACAGTAAAAAACGGTCTTACAATTAGCAGGATGAGGTGGGGGACATTTGGGGTCGGAATGTCCGCAGTGCCTTTTATTAGCTTTTTAAAATGTTTACACAGCCACCCCGGTGGTGCAGTGGTCTAAGTGATGGCATCTGATCATTCATCCGAAGGGGTCCGGGTTCGAATCCTGGTGAGGCATGGATGTTGTGTTTGTCTTACGGCACTGGCTCTCTCCCTTCCCTGGAACCAGTGACCCTAAATTAGGGAGGGGCGACTGCTTATAGCCCATTGAGTTGCTCACGGTGGTCGTTAAACCTCCAATCAAAAAGAAAAAAATGTTTACACATAACAAATATGTTGATTGTAAAGTTCAAATCTTACAAAAAGGCCTGAGGCCTAGGTGCCTTGTAGACATTTTAAGGCTGTGCCATTGAGTCCCCTTTATTAGCTTTTATAACATGTTTATATAAAACATATATTTTGGTTGTAACTGAAAGTCTTCCAAAAAGGCCCCTGGCCTAGGTGTCTTGTAAATATCTGACGACTGATGCATTGATTTCATTTTATTAGCTTTTATTGCATGTTTACACGTCCCAAATATTTAGGTTGTAACTCCAAATTTACCGAAAAGGCTCGCTGTCTAGATTCCTTGTAAACACCTGAAGATCGATCTGTGCCGCTCCGGTGGCCCAGTGGTTTAAACGATACCTTCAAATCATTCATCATTCTTCCGAAATAGATCCGGCTTCGAATCCCGGTGAAGCATGTACGTTGTGTGTGTGTGTTACGGCACTGGTTCTCTTCCTTCCCTGGAACCAATGGCCCTAAATCAGAGATGAGCAACTGCTTTATAGCCCAATAAGTTGCTCACGGTGGTCGTTACTCCCCCTTCCCCAAATAAAAATAGATCTGTTTAATCCCTTTTTATTAGCTTTTATTTGTATGTTACTACACCCATCCTGCTAGTGTAAAGTACTGTAAAAGTGGCAAACATATGTAGATTGCATGAAAAATAAGGAAGTTCCGACCCCTGGAAATTTCCCTCACATATGTGTGCTCGTTGCACGGCTGCATCTTATTTTAAACAGCGTAAAAATGGAAATGTGACCCTGGAAATCTTCCCACGTTCGATATCACTGGTCGGCATGAAAATCGGTCCTGACACCATTCCTGCTGATTCTTATGTAAAACGACCTCCTGAAGACGAATATGACCCCCGTTTTCCCCCATCACCCATCGTTTTCGGGGAGGCCCCCACCTAATTTTATCACTTTCCAATAATTTGGAGGGATGAAAAGGATTATTTCAGCCTTTACATTTCTTCTGAGGAGCTACAGAGGTGAAAAGTTATAAAACATGAACATCTGTATAAAGGAGGTATATTTGGGGGGATTTGCCCCCCCCCCAATTGTAAAGAAATCATTACAAATGATTGATTTTTTCGTTTTTTTTTTTTTTTTTTGGCGCTTCTTAAAACTGCTTATAAATTTTACTTTGATTGCAAAATTGGCAATCAGGACAAGAATTGGGGTCCCACAGTTTGCTGCACTACTTGTTACAGTAGCTTGACCACATGGCTCAAAGGTACCCGTAAATCAATGCCATTTGCTGTGCCCATGGTTTGGCGCGAACCTCGCTGTCATCTCACAGATTGTTACTTTTGTATGACTTCCACCGTCGGGTTATCTAGCAACAAAAGTAAGCATACAATTCAGTATCCTAATATCCCTTCAGCTCTAAGACCAGTTCCTCAGAACGAATCATTGCCAATCCCAGTGCCCCCAAAAACCTATACTCTAGAGCCAGAAACGGATGTGACATACTTTGAGCCACAGCTTGGACCATCACATGATACGTCCACCGATGATGAAGAGTGTTCTGATGATTCAGCTCATCGAAAATCTCACGTCGTTACTCAGTCGTAATTGAATGATCTCGTCAGGGATTTGGAGTTACCTAAGACTAAATCTCAACTTCTTGGATCTCGACTTCAGCAGTGGAATCTCTTAGAAAAGGGCGTAAAAATCTCTTCTTACAGGACCAGACACTCAACCCTGCAATTACTTTTTCGGAAGATGAAGGCTTAGTGTTCTGCCCTAATTCAAATGCATTGATGATAGAACTGAAGATAACATGTGACCCAGACAAATGGCGACTGTTTATAGACTCATCAAAGACAAGCTTGAAAGTTGTCCTGTTGGCCAATGGGAATGAGTTACCATCAGTCCCGGTTGCATACTCTGTGGATATGAAGGAGACGTACGAAAACATCAGCTGAATCCTTGATAAAAACTGTTATCATGATTATAATTGGAAACTTTGCGCTGACTTAAAAGTTGTTGCTGTACTCTCGGGCCTGCAATCAGGCTTCACAAAATGCTGCTGCTTTCTATGCGAATAGGACAGCTGAGCACGAGACAAACACATCGTACGGAACTGGCCTCTGCGAGAAAGTTTTACTCCTGGTCAGAAAAATGTCGTTCATGATCCTCTGGTCCCGAAGGAAAATATTTACTTGCCGCCTTTGCACATCAAACTGGGATTGATCAAACAGTTTGTGAAAGCAATGGACAAAACAGGTGATGCATTTCAATTTTTGAAAAATAAATTTCCTCGTCTTAGTCAGACTAAAATCAAGGAAGGAGTTTTCGTGCGCCCCCAGATTAGACAACTTTTCAAAGATTCGACGTTTATTGAACACCTGAATCGAAAAGAAAAAGAGCTTGGCTTGCATTCCAAAATGTGTGTAAGAACTTTTTGGGTAACAACAAAAGTGATGGTTATGCCGCTCATGTAGAGGAATTGCTGTCAGCGTACAAGGCCATGGGGTGTAACATGTCTCTTAAAGTGCATTTCCTGCACTCACACCTGGACTTCTTCCCTGAAAATTTAGGAGCAGTTTCCGATGAACACGGGGAATGATTCCATCAAGACATCAATAAGATCAAGAGGAGATTTTCAGGGAAGTGGAATACGAGCATGTTAGCCGAGTACTGCTGGTGTTTGGTACGAGAAACTTCTACCTCAGGGTACAAAAGGAAAGCAAGCACCAAATGATGGTACTTATCTTATTTATTTATTATACTTTACATTTGTATTTTACTTTTTATAAATTATTATTTACAGCTAAAATAAATAAATCCTTTTCACCCCTCCAAATAAAATTCATGTCCATAACATATTACCGAAAATTAATAAAAAAATCATAAAAAATCGATCATTTTTAATGATTTCTTTAAAATTGGGGGGGGGTCCCCCAAATCTACATCCTTGCTACAGATGTTCATGTTTTATAACGTTTCACCTCTGTAGCCCCTCAGAAGAAATGTAAAGGCTGAAATAATCCTTTTTATCCCTCCAAATTATCGGAAAGTGATAAAATTAGGTGGGGGGGCTCCCCGAAAACGGTGGGTGATGGGGGAAAACGGGGGTCATATTCGGCTTCAGGTGTTCGTTTTACATAAGAATCAGCAAGAATGGTGTCAGGGCTCGAAAAAAAATTTTTTTGCCGACCAGTGTATTTTGTGTAAAATGCAATTTGTGCACGGTCTGCGACTGAAAAACGTGGGGCAAATTTCCTGTGGGGGACTTTTCCTATTACCAATATATACATTCGATGGGCTGTTTGGTCAAAAGTCACTGGTTTTATATTTATTTGAATATTTTGCAAGTAAATTGCTATTATTATCTCAATTATTATCATTTTACTTTGAAATTTACTTGTTATATACGCAATTGCGAACGTAAGTAATACATCTCGAAAATAGAGATAATAAGTTATGCGTTATAATCTATAAAGCAGAAAATATAGTTTTGAAAATTATAAATATAACAAGTACATAAAAATTTAATTTATATTTTCACCCATATTCTGTTCAAGGCAACCTCAAAGGGTTTATATTTGTCCTGCCCTGATCCCTATTCCTTAGGACAGAAGGAGCGAAAAAATTTTATTACATATGTAAAATTTAATACTTTGAACATGCTACGTTGTGCTATAATTGAGGTTTATTTAATAATTATTGTTTTATGCAATGCTTGAGGTTTATTTATTTGTTATTTTTTTATGCAATGATTGAGGTTTATTTATTATTTTTTTATGCAATGCTTGAGGTTTATTTATTTATTATTTTTAATGCAATGATTGAGGTTTATTTATTTATTATTTTTTTATACAATGATTGAGGTTTATTTACTCAATATCTCCTCATGCATTAATGCAGTTACAATTTTCTCTCTACAGGGTCGAACATACAGTGGACCTGACTACTCATATGAAAAAGGAGATAAGATATCGGCCAAGTGGACCGACGGAAAGTACTACCCCGCTATTGTCCAACACTGTGCAACCCGGACAATGACTGTGCAATTTACTGAAGATAAAATAATTCATACTTTGAAAAACCACCTTGGTAAGTTTATCTCAATACATAATTTCCTTTGAACACACGTGCGTAACGCCACTATTTCCTCCTTAGCCACTGGGCAGAATTCGATGCGACTTGGTTTAAAACAGTCGTTTTCAAACTGTTGACCCCTGTACACCTACATGCGGACGCCGTCCCCAGGCGCTCGATGTAGTAAATGAATACAGATATATTGTTTAGTGTGGGTATTTTCGTTGACACACTTATGTAGATGCATATTTTAACATTTTATAGGGAAACGAAGAAAACAACGTTCAAATTAGAACAGTTTTATTGAAATAAATTCATTATCGAACAGAACACGAAATACTATTTTAGCTCTTAAACATACAGCACATTTTTTAAAATTTATATGGTACTATTTACATTAGTTTTTACTTATAAAATTACTTAATATTTATTTTGTTGTTAATTTTCTCTAGTAATATTTTTACTTAATGTGACGGATGTGCTCGTTTCTGATCACAAGGTTAGTACGATCAGAAAGAGCAACTCTTAGTTCTTGAGTATCAAGTCTCACGATATTTACCCTTCGAAGCCACCAAAGCTAAAATGCCAGTTTCACACAAGTAGATAGACTGTAGTCAAGGCCGCGGCAACATAAACGAATGAGCTCGATAATAAACTGCTTTCATGAAATGACCAGGTAGAGTTAAAAATAATAATTTTTAATGTTAGAAAAATTTCTTGCTCCCATCTTGAGCAACCATTGTATTGTGCCTCCCTGTTAGAGCATTGGGTAGGTTAGAAATCGGAATTTTGAACGAAAATCAGAATGTGATAGTTTTGATTTCCCACAGACTTAACATTACGGCTATAAGGTCCATTGTTAAATAAAACAGCACGTGACATTATGTAACTTTGCCAGTGATTAGAAAGCTACTTTTTAAAAGCAGGATGTTAAAACTAAGTATATATAGATACAGGGTGATCATTTTATTATGCAACCCGGCATTCAGAATGTGTTCAATATGTAGAAAACCAGTGAAATACGGACATATAATGGGTTTAATAGGAAAACGAGATACCGACTACAAATGACATACGTACTTGTTTACAGGAGGTGTTCGAGCAAATGATTTTAAACTTAACTTGTTATGCAAGTCTTATGACTATCAGCATGACAGCTTAAAATGTGTTAAGAGGGCTCAGGCCATTGGACTTATAATTAAATGTTTTTATGCCTGGGTAAAAGTGCAAAATTATTAACTTGACTTTGTGTGTAAACTTATATGAGCATCAATGAATAAAAGTGCAAAATTACTAACTTGAGTGTGTGGGTAACTAATATGAGCATGCTTGACTAACATTTGCAAAAAATGCCTAAGCTGAAGCCTAGGGACCTAAAATTCATTTTTGTAAATTAGTAAATGCGGAACATTATTCACTTGACTTCGTATACAATTCTTATGAGTATGACGTGGGGTGATTACAATTTACTAAAAAGGCCTAAACTGAGGCCTAAGGCCTTAAAATTAATTCTTTATGTCTTTGCTTGCTATATAACCCATATGAATATGAGCACTGTACCTTAAAATTTGCTAAAAAGGCCCAAATCTAGGCCCAAGGTCTTAAAATCAGCGTTTTGGGTCTGTGTAAAAATTAAACATTATTCATTTTGATTGTGGAATAACTTTTTTTTTACGGGTCTTTTAGAGGTTATTTTTAATGAAAGTTGGTTGTCAAATTTTCGAACTAAAGCCTAGTTCGTCATCAGGACTATGTCACTGGAGTAGTTGCTGCCACTCAATTGGAAGAGACCATCCGCAATTATCGTTAATTGTGGTACTTCTTCTTCTTGCTATTTCGATCCCTTCTTCTAGTTTTCTCTTTACTAAGTTTGACTGGTGGGCGATTATTTTCACTGAGTCCCAATTTATGGAGTGTCCACTTGCTTGTACATGTCTGTCTAGCCCTGTTTTGTTCCCAATGTTCCTAATAGCTGCTTGGTGTTCTTTCATTCGGACCTTAATACTTCTCCCTGTTTCTCCTATATAGCTGAGTCCGCAGTTACAGTCGATGCAGTAAATTACTCCTTCTTGTAATTGGATGTCCAATTCTTTCTGCTTTAAAGCTGGCAGGAATTTCTTTATTTTGTTATTAAGATCTGGAGCTAGCCTGATATTATATTTTGCTCCGATCATTTTCAGTTTCTCGAAAAGTCCCTTGTGGTACGTAATTTTGCTGGTGAATTTGAAGTTGGTTTTTTCCTGCTTCTTTTTTGGCACTTGTTTAAATATTTTCTCAACATATGGGGAGGGGTAATTGTTTTCTGCCAACATTTCCTTTAATTCTTCTTTGTGAAGATCTTTTTGAGAAGCTGAAGAGACCAGGATTTCAATTTTTCTTCACAAAGAAGAATTAAAGGAAATGTTGGCAGAAAACAATTACCCCTCCCCATATGTTGAGAAAATATTTAAACAAGTGCCAAAAAAGAAGCAGGAAAAAAAAACCAACTTCAAATTCACCAGCAAAATTACGTACCACAAGGGACTTTTCGAGAAACTGAAAAGGATCGGAGCAAAATATAATATCAGGCTAGCTCCAGATCTTAATAACAAAATAAAGAAATTCCTGCCAGCTTTAAAGCAGAAAGAATTGGACATCCAATTACAAGAAGGAGTAATTTACTGCATCGACTGTAACTGCGGACTCAGCTATATAGGAGAAACAGGGAGAAGTATTAAGGTCCGAATGAAAGAACACCAAGCAGCTATTAGGAACATTGGGAACAAAACAGGGCTAGACAGACATGTACAAGCAAGTGGACACTCCATAAATTGGGACTCAGTGAAAATAATCGCCCACCAGTCAAACTTAGTAAAGAGAAAACTAGAAGAAGGGATCGAAATAGCAAGAAGAAGAAGTACCACAATTAACGATAATTGCGGATGGTCTCTTCCAATTGAGTGGCAGCAACTACTCCAGTGACATAGTCCTGATGACGAACTAGGCTTTAGTTCGAAAATTTGACAACCAACTTTCATTAAAAATAACCTCTAAAAGACCCGTAAAAAAAAGTTATTCCACAATCACTATGAATAGAGGTGCCATAAATGCATTTACAACTAGGATTATTCATTTGTCTTGCTATGTAAACCTCTTGAATCTGAACAAGAAGGAAAGAAAATCTGCTAAAAATTCCCAGATCTAGGCCTATAAAGCCTTAAGATTGATGTTTTAGGCTTGAGCAAAAGTGCAACATAATTTACTTTACATTTTATGTAATGCTTATGAATATGAGTAAGGTTAAAATCTGTTAAAATGGCCTGTATCTAGGCCTACAGTCAAAAAATTAATGTTTTGTGGTTGAGTAAACGTGGAACATTATTTACTTGATTTGCTATGCAACCCTTATAAATATGAGTTCGGAGGATTAAAACTTGACAAAAAGGCACAGATAACTAATGTTACATTATACTGTATATAATAATCAATGTTATATTAATTATTATTAATGTTATATGATATTAATGTTATATTTCGAAAAACATACTCATAGAGAGACATTTCATAGAAATTAAAAGTTTATTTTTTATACAATCCGATAATGTTTAGGTGGCCAGTATTTCAAGAACCCCCACCGCACTCTAACAAAGCGCTAACAACAAAATTTTAAGTTTTCGAAAAACTGAAGATTCGGTGAAATGATCTTTCGATATATTGAACTTTTAGGTAAAGTAATCCTTCGGTGAAATGAACCTTTCGATCAAATGTTTTCGATGAAATGAACTTTTAGGTGAAGTGACCCTTCGGTGAAATGTACCTTTCGATCAAGTGAACGATACCCAGATAGATTAGGTGATCTAAGGGCTGCAAACCTTTTGAAATCAGCCGGTCATTAAACATGTCAAGCAATTGAGGAGTAAAAATTACTGCTATTAGAAGTTAATTTATAAGGTTCTGTGTTGCAGTGACTTTGAAAAAAATTGCTTGTTGGCATTTTGAAATACCTGGTCAGGTTCTTTATCTATATATATGTTAGAAGTGCTGTGATGCCATTTGGTGTAATGTTTTCGTAATTTATCTATATTGCACTCACGGACAATGAAATTTGCGCATCAAGAAGGAAGCATCGGATTAAACTGAAATTTGATGGACGTAATGATACAGATGAATGATATACACGATGGCAAAAATAGAGCTGCAGGACAATTACAGAGGGATCTGTGGCGCGCAGTCTGGTCATCTTCAATAGCGGATCGCACCACCTCGTGCAGCGATACGGTCAGGCATGGAGGCGAACAGACGCCTGATGTTGTCCTGCGGCAGACTGACCTACACGTGTTGGACGGTGTGCTCCAAATCCCGAGTAGTGCGGCACGGCAGGAGCTGGCGTTTCAACTGGTCCCACACATGCTCGATAGGGGACACATGCTCGACAACCATTGTCATTGTAGCGTAATCTTAGGCTACAAGCTACACCTTTTTTGTATCATGGTACAGCTGCAACTACGCACTTTCGCCTAATAGTAGCAATACTACTCAAAAAGCTACTTAAAAAGTACCGTGCTACTGTAGCGGCGCTACTTGCAGCGTACAACGTTCAAGCACCGGACTTGTCATCATGTATAAAAGAATCAGATGACATTATATAATCGATTAAATTAAAATATCATTTTACGTGATAAACAGACGCTCCAGTGGGTCCATTTAAAATTGCAGAACGAAATAGTAAAGGTGTATGAGTGAAATTGTAAAATCATGCTTGCAGATACTTCCCGTCATCTCATCTTGTAATAATAATAATTAAATAATAATAATAATAATAGTAATAATAATTAAATAATAATAATAATAGTAATAATAATTAAATAATAATAATAATAATAGTAATAATAATTAAATAATAATAATAGTAATAATAATTAAATAATAATAATAGTAATAATAATTAAATAATAATAATAATATATATTCTTTTTTTCTTACAGTGAAACCATGGACCGATTTGTCACATTCGTCAGTACTGGGAGCAGAAGATTCCAGAGGGAAGTCACGGAAGCGTCGTAAGGAGTCGTCGGTGTTGGATACGGAAATTTGTACTGTGGTGTCAGAGAATCTGAAACATGGGGAACAGCAAAAGTTGGCGCCTTTCTGTTTAAGCACAGAAACTGTGGGCGACTGCGTAACGCATAACCGTGATGAACTGGAGTCCACGGTATGCACCTCTTGTACCGCCATCTCGTCAGATCATTTGGTGTCATCAGAGAATTTGGAACAACAGCCGCACGATCAGCTATCGATGCTCGGTTTAAGTACTGACAACACAGGAAAATTAACATCACAGAAACGTAATAATCGTGAGTCATCAGTGTTCGTCCGTGATACTGCAATGTCTACAACAGATCTAACTACTTTGTCGTCAGAGGGATCTGAACACGGGAAGGGACAACAGCTGCCGAAGATAATGACAGCTGCTGCAATGCCTCCAAACCAAGAAGCAGCATTAATCCCAGTGGAATGCGCCTTTAGTTTGCCATCAAGTGGAAGATCTGCCTCACCAATAGATGACCATAAAATCTCAGTCTCAGGGAAAGAGAGGAATCTGAGGCCCAGAGACGTTACAACCTACCTTGAATCTGAACCATGTGAACCATTTTCCTTGGATGATGAATTAGAAGATGGAAGCGACTACCAGCCATCATTAGGGGATATTTCTCATGATGAAGATGAGTATTTTTGTCCTTCAGATGAAGACAATGAATGTTTTGCAGAGACAAACATGTTGAATTCGCACTCATTGTCAACAAATCATTTTAAAGGCAAAAAAAAAAAAAATTTCTGTGGTAACTACCAACTGCATGGAAAAACGCAACTGGGACAAAAAGTATTACTGTCTGTTTTGCGAAAATGCGTTTGCTAAACTTCCACGACATATGGAAACAAAGCATGCAAATGAATCAGAGGTAGTGCAAATGATAGTGCTTAAAAATAATGAAAGTAACGACGCGCTAAGAAAAAAAATGCTGTACAAATTAAAAAACATAGGAAATCATAGACACAATTGCAGTGTGTTACGAATGGGAGAAGGTGACTTAATAGTTGTGTACAGACCAAAAGAAGATTCAGCCCCCAATCCATAAAACTATGTTCCTTGTTCTACTTGTTATGGTTATTTTTCGAAGAATGAATTGTGGAAGCACAAATGTCCGTTTAATAATACTGAAATGCAACATGAAAGGAAAGTTCAAAACAGAAGAAGTCTCCTCCCTGCTCCTTCTCATTTAGAAAATAACGTTAGAGACTTGATCAGTACAATGAAGCAAGATCATACCACTAATATTGTAAGGAATGACTGCATCATATGTGAATACATGCGGCGCATGTTTAATTCAAAAGGTGGACAACAACACCATAAAAAATCAGAAATATGCAGTTGCGTGCGAGAAATAGCACGGCTAGTTCTGGAGCTTCGGGGAAAAAAAGGGCATGGAGTCTTGCACTTTGCAAAGTGTAACTGATCCCTGTCATTATCGGGACATCATACCTACTGTAAAAGCAGTGGCAGGGTTTGACGAATCAACCCAGAGATATTGTACTCCGGAATTAGCAAGGAAACTGGGTATTCATCTGAAAGCATGTGCCAGAATTGTACTCGGATTTGCTCTGGAAGAGAACAACAATTGTCTTATAGAACACTGTGAGAAATTTTTGAAACTTCATGACATGCAGTTTTACTCAGAAATTGGTGCTAATGCCAAACGAAACAGAAATGAAAGACAACGTAAAAAACCGAAGCTCATCCCACTCAGCAAAGATGTTGGCATCATAACAAAGTATCTGAAAGACGAATCAGATAAAAATATGAAAATATTAGCAGACGATGTAGAATAAAGAGCAAAAAATTTCAGCGTGGGCAACATTACAAAAAGCAACACTTACGAGAATAATAGTGTTTAACAGAAGAAGAGAAGGTGAAGTTTCGAGAATGAAACTAGAGGACTATAATAACCGGAAAGAGGCTGAGGAAAGGTCTGATATTGAAGATGCATTGACTAAAACGGAAAAGGCATTATGCAAAATTTTAACGCGGATTGAGATACAAGGAAAGGGTGATCGCACAGTTCCTGTTTTACTAACACCTGATTTGAAAGTTGCTCTTGACCAACTGTTAAAATATAGGGATTTTGTGGGAGTATCAAAAACCAACAATTATCTTTTCGCTAGTTGCTCGCACGGGGCTCAATTCTATTACCGTGGTTCGGAATGTCTGAGAAAATTTTCAGTAGAATGTGGAGCGACTTACCCGTAAGCATTGAGATCAACCAAGTTACAAAAACATGTATCCACCTTATCTCAAGTTTTAAGTCTGAAAGAAAATGAGCTGGATTCTCTGGCTACTTTCATGGGGCACGATATAAGAATACACAGAGAGTATTACCGCTTACCAGATAGTGTCATACAGACAGCAAAGCTTTCAAAATTATTTTTAGCTTTGGAAAAAGGAAGCTTGCAAAACCATATTGGACAATCCTTAGATGATGTTCAAGTATCATTAGAAGAAGGTAAGTAAAAAAACAATTTTACTATAAATTTTTTTTTCTCTCTCTAAAAATATGTACTGTAGCTGTTTATGTTCTAGTAAAAAGTGTGAGATTATCTGGTCATATTCCTAAGGTATTCTGATAACTTTTACAGTGCCATTATTCAGGAAAGCCAGTACCCACTGAATGACACTTTATCATCTCTTTGCTAGTTTTTCAGTAAAGATCAGATTATAGGACTCAAAATCACATGTAAAGGACCCAATATACGACACTGCATGCAGTTTAAAATATTTGACAGACGGTCTAAACACTAAAAGCAATAGGAAAAGGTCACGCACCCTTTATTATTGCTTTCAGAGTGCTTGCAGATTTTTTGATGCTTCGTAAGACATTCAGAAATGTTAAAGTTGCCTACTTATGTTACGACAGGCAGCTTGAAGATGTGTTTGTCAAGCGGCTGGCACTGAAAGCAGTGCCGTCCATGGGACCCATTAGTCAAGAGACTGCTGCGTTCTTTTCAGTGTGATTTGTGCAGCAGCACTTACGAAGCTCTAAAGCACATTTAGTCTAGGGTAGATGGGATATTTTCATGTCAGAGGTCCAAAGTAACCCATAAAAATGATATTTAACAATATTTTCATGAAACTAATCAATGTATTTACTTGTCATTTATTATGCTAAAACTATTACACAGCCAAGGAATTACCGAAATGCAGCCCAGATGGGGATTAAACTAGACTGCAAATTTTTAGTTTAACCTCGTCTATAGTGCATTTCACCCGGTCCACTATTTCCCGCGACTGACTACAGTGTACTAGAAGATATCGAGCCAGAGCCCCGCTTAACTTTTACCAGTTACATAGCATTTCTCAAAACGAGACTGCCCTTCAATTTAACGTTATTGTGTTAAGCCCTCGCTTTAAAAAAATAACCCCTGCTGCAAAAGCAGCGTTACAAAATTAGTCCTCATTTCATTTATATTACATCATCGGTTGTATTTCTATTAATATACAAGGCCTGTCCGGAAAGCAATGAGATTAATTAAAGTTATGCTTACATAACATTAAAATTCCTCGAAATCACATCCTTGAAGATCATGTACCGCTGCCAGAGGTTCTGCCACACCGTGTAGCTTGCCTGGAAGACGGAAACAGGGATCGCTTTCAAAGCACTCGTCGCGGCAGTTTGTAACAGTTCCAAAATGGTGTCCTTTCAGGCTGGATTTGAGCTGGGGAAACGAAAAGAATTTGCCACGTTGTGTTTCGCCAAAAACTCTCTCACTCTCAGCGACGCATGGCTCGGCGCATTATCGTGGTGAAGAACCCAAGCGTTGGTGATCTATGGGCGGATGCGCCCAACTCTGTTCTTCAGCCGTTGAAGCACTTCCACGTAAAATGCAGCGTTGGCCATTTGTCCGGGTGGTACGAACTCCTCATGGACAACATTTTTACAGTCAAAGAAGACAATGAGCATCGATTTCATCTTCGATTTGCACATTCGAGCCTTCTTTGGTCAAGGAGACTCGGGAGTGTTCCATTCTGAGCTCTGTCTTTTCGTCTCCGGATCGTACTCAAAGACTCACGTTTCATCACCTGTTATCACTTTTTTCAAAAAAACCATGTTCACTTTTCACACAGTACACAAGCTCACGAGAAATCGACACACGGTTATTCTTCTGTTCATAGGTCAAAACCTTAAGAACCAATTTGGCGCAAACTTTCCGCATCTGTAATCCTTGCGTGATGATTTAATGCACAATGGATTTCGCAAGTCCCACGTGCTCTGCTACCTATCTAACACTCAGACGTTGGTCAGAGTCCAAAACCACTTTCACCTTTTCCACATTGTCCGAAGTGTGAGATGTTGAAGGGCGCCCTGGGCATGGCTCATCCTCCACGCTCTCTCTTCCCTCTGTGATAGTTGTGTGCCACCGAAACACTTGTGTTTTCGATAAAGCATCCTTTCCGTAGGCTTTCTGTATCATAGCAAGCGTCCCAGTCTCGGATTTTTCAAGTTTAACACACAACTTTACTGCGTATAGCTGTTCGACTCTCTTCTGCATTTTGACCGTTACGCGCCTCTCACACAGCTGTCCACTTCGCAAGCGATCCTCACTCTGTAAAACCTCAGAGCCAACTGACGAGACATTGATCGCTTACCTTACATACCCCGCCACCCATCACGCCCGGAAACTCGGCCCTCCGGCCTTTCTGATTGGCCCAGGAAAAGGGGTCTCATTACTTTCCGGACAAACCTTGTATATATAGGCTGCCTACAAACTTTTATTCCTTTTTACTAAAGTATTGATGTACTTTAATTCCTTTCTACTTAACTAAAAACAAATTAAAAACCTGATTATTTTCTACTTACTAAAAATGCTTCACAATATTTGGCAGGCTTTATATTTTCCGTATGCTTTACCATTTTAGAAATAGAAAAAGTGGACTGTAGTGACGAAGATCAGGATGGACAACAAAAGGAAAAAAAGATGAACTGGACGAAGCAGCAGCATCGAAATCCGAAGGAGGTAAACATATAGTTTTGTTTAATCCATATTTCTCAATAGTAAGTATAGATGCGCGAAAGTGAATAAATCTGTACATTTAACACAGGAACTAAAAAAAAAAACTGCTTAAAAAGAGAAGAAAATGCATGTAAACTATATGATTTTAAAGCTCTTTCTAACCTGAGTTCCACAGTGTAAA
Organism: Macrothele yani; assembly: GCA_039090855.1. Lineage (NCBI taxonomy): Eukaryota > Metazoa > Arthropoda > Arachnida > Araneae > Macrothelidae > Macrothele > Macrothele yani. The sequence goes on from CM077012.1 coordinate 81,312,655, forward strand.
TTACATTTGCTAGTAAACTCATTACAAGGTCTGAATTAGTAAAAAGTACCGATTTGTTTACTTCCACCAGGCGAAGAACTATCTGTGAGTTTGTTCGTAAAACAATTTATTTCCTTTCTTCATTCCAAAAATTTGCGGCAATAGCATTAAGGTAAACGAAGTAAAATTTCCGAACATTAAGACTTGAATTAATATGATCCAGTATGAAGATTCTTTAAACAGGTCCCTAACAATGTTACGTCAAATCAAACCGAATGTACATGGGACAAATTTCTAACTGCAATCAAACCAAACATTTAATTTGCTATTAAGTCATGCTTAAAAATTCAAAATTAAATAAGTTAAAATAACAAAAGTAGTAATAATGTACCATCTTGAATGGAGTACCATAAAGCATACCTGGGCACTATCTGGGAGACGTGGATTCAATTTCTGCTCCAGGACGACGAAATTTTCAAGTTTTCGGATATTATCTGACTTACCATCCTTCTTCAAAATTTGTAATGTACCATCTGTTTGGTAAGAAACAACAATACTTACTTCAAAACATTCTTGAATTTGCAACAGCGTGAACTGTGCGTATTGAAACAACACTTTTCGACTGGGACGCACTCAGGAAATGTTATTACTTCCATACTGATTAATTTTTAATTGTTGTGCAAGTGCTTTTGATTAGTGTTTTCTTTTTTTTTTTGCTGCTGCCTTGTTGAACAATACTTATAAGAGGTCTTGCTTTGCGAGACCACGGTGTCGTTACATTCCCAAGCATTGAGCGTGTGTCCCAACCTCTTTCCCCATTGTTGCGCACTGGCCGTAAAAGCTACAAGTATTGCCTCAAGCTCAGTAAAATGAATCCAATACAATCAGTGGTTGGTAGAGGCATTGAACAAACCCTTTCTGGAGACTGAAGCAACTCCTCCCCCGTGTCGTACGTGATGAAGCCTACCCAATTCAGTTATAAAATTTCACAGTTTTATTATGTTTAGATTGTGTATGAAGTATCTTCAGTCCCCTTCCGAATTAAGAAGCAATTTTTATCTGAATGTAGTTTTGAACTTAGTTCCTTGGAAAACCAACATGTATATTATTTGTATTTTTTAGTTTAATATTACTCATATTTACTGCCCAACTTTTGCTTTTTCATTGCGGATGCTAATTTAAATAAACACTGACAGAATACGTATTGGAATAAATACTGACATATTTGAAAGCGATGCATGCGCAATTACCAAAATTAAAAATTGTATCACTCGGACTCGGTTTACCGTAACATTGGCTTAGAAAGAGAGCACACACCTTGATACACTGTCTATTTTGTGTTGCTGAAAAAAAGTGGGAACAAAAAGACCAAAAAAGAAAAAGAGAAATATTTCAATTATTTATATCAATCAAAATTGTCTGGCTGAAACTTGAATTTTTTCATCATATGACGGCGGGGGCGTGTTAAAAGAGATTAGGGGCGAGGGGTGGGTTGGATCAATTTCCAAACGTTTTTCTTCTGAAATAAATAAATATTTAGTTTGTTCTTTTTACAATCATTTTGCAATTGGATTTGATGCCATTTTTATTGCATGAAATTGTATGACCACAAATTAGTCGTCTACTGCTATCATGAATGTTTGTTTTAATCATATTTCATTAAAAGGTATCCTCTACTAACAACTTTGCTTACATAAAGTTTTCTTTATTACAGATTTATCCTTTTTTTCTGAACGAAGTCCAAATTTTGAGAGTGATAAAGGAATAAAATTGCCGCCAAGCAAAACCATTCGCCGAATCTGGAGCCCGGATGAAAAACTAGCTGTTGAAAAGCATTTACACAGTTTTATTCTATGTGGGAAACTACCAGGTGCAGAGGACATCCGCAAATGTATTGCAGCAGAGCCAGCACTATCCAACAGAACTTGGAAAAACATTAAAGACTACTGTCGTAACAAGATTACTTCTTTAGAGAGAGTTTTGAAATGAAACGTGACAATGTAAAATCACCCAGAGTTTTCATTGTGAAAAGCTGATCGTGTAGAAATTATTTTGCTATACTTTACTTGTTTGGGAGAACTTAATTAAAAGCGATAAATGTTTCAAGATGTTTTCCACCTTTTTCGTTGTTCTTACACAAAAGTATACGCATACAAAAATCAGATATTACATAAAATATGAAAAGAACATGTTTAATTCTGTTATTTGTGGGCCACCGAATTGACGAACGAAAAATCGGATTGTTTTACATGAGTACTTAGGTAGGTGCTTAAATTTTGTCCGTTATCAAACTTCTTTGCTAAAATGTCTGATTGGTGTCACGAACTGTAGCCTAATTGTTAACATTAGGAAAATGTAACATTTTATCAATATTAAGATAACACAGCTACTATAAGTTTGCTTCAGTTTTAACTTTCGATTCAAAACAAATAAGCTACTTTCCTTGATGTTTAACTCACTTATATGCCAATAAATAAGCGAGTTAACAACGAGCAAATTTTCAAAATCAGCTATTTAATATCCGAGGCTTTTATACAATAACCACAACCTTACCGTTTCCCAGATATATCCTACCCCAATACATAGTAAAAAAAATCAAAATTGAAAAATGTTAGTGAGCGTCCTCCATTTTTAAATGTCTGTAATATGATGGAAACAACTATTTCAAAAACTTCAGGTACTTTAATATGTATACGTTTTATTAAATGCTTCGGTATTTTAAAGACAAAAAATGTGCCAAGTTTTAATATGCTCTTCTATGGCCTTAAGGTTATTAAACTGAGCTTGGAAAATGCCTATAGAGCTTTAAAATTTAGACGCACCTGTAAAATACGTTTGAGACCTATTAAGGATACACCCCAATTACTTGGCGTAAAAAAAAACAAAACAGGTTTTGTAGCATGAGGTGATGTTTATTAGATTTTTATCGGTGAATACAAAACCACATTCATAGTCTAGAGATATTGATGTTGCTATGAATTAACTGTTTGTTTATAAGGGCTTTTAATTAATTATCGGGAGTTAACCATGGCTTTTGTCGATATAGATGCAATGCAACATGCTCATTTGTTTTACAAAATGCTAGAAACTACAAGGGAGCCAGGCATTTCTAATACGTCACTCTAATCAAATCAGGTCAACCTAAGGAAATGAGGCCAAAAATCGAAATTGCCACGTTTGATTTTTTTCATTTATATTTTGATTATACACTGAGTGGCCACTTTATTATCACCACCTGACAGTTTTAAGCAAATGAGCTATGGCTGCATGCTGTTGCCGCCAGAGGGCGAGGCTAGTATAAAAAGGGAAAGCTTGGTGCTTGCGACAGTAGTAGAAGTGATTTTTTGGTGACGAAATGGGTAAAAAATGCGATTTGAGGGACTTTCAACGTGGGATGATTGAAGGAGCTCGGAGCCATGGAGCGAGTATCACCGAAACCGCCGCATTCATGAAATGTTCCAGAGCAGCTGTTGTTAAAGTGTTTAAAGACTGGACTGTCAGCCAAAAAACTGGGTATCTACGTGCAACGTGTGGTCATCATCGACTAGTGACTGCTCGGGCGGAATGGAGAGTGTCCAGACTCGTAACAGACAACAAAAAAGGCAACAGTGCAGCAAATTACAGACCATCTTAATCAAGGATTCCCTCAAATGATCTCTGCACACACTGTTCGCCGTAACTGCATCGGATGGGATATGGCAGCCGAAGGCCTGTTCGAACACTTTTGCTGTCTGCAGTTAACAAGAGAAAACGTCTTCAGTTCGCACAAGAGCACAAGGATTGGACAGTAGATAATTGGAAACAAATTATGTGGTCCGATGAATCATGTTTTCAGTTGCACCATGCCAATGGCCGAGTGAGAATTTGGCGGAAAAAACACGAAAGCATGGGACCACAAATGCATTGCTACAACCCTTCAAGCTGGTGGAGGCAACATTATGGTTTGGGGAATGTTTTCCTGGTATGCTTTGGGCCCTTTAATTCGCGTTGATCAACGTCTGACTGGCACGTCATATCTAAACATCGTTGCGGACCAAGTGCATCCTGTCATGTGGATGGTTTATCCCAATGGCGATGGCTACTTTCAACAAGGTAATGCGTCCTGCCATAGTGCTCGTATTGTACAGGATTGGTTTCAGGAACATGCCGGGGAGTTTACTTTGCTTAGGTGGCCCCCACAATCTCCAAACCTCAACCCCATTGAGAATTTGTGGGATGAAGTTGAACGAGCCATCAGACAGCTGGATCCACAACCCTGCAATCTCACACTCCTGGAAAGTGCTATTCAACAAACATGGTCTCAGATTCCATAAACCACCTATCAACATCTCGTGGAGTCCATGCCACGAAGAATCGACGCAGTATTAAAGGCAAAAGGTGGCCCAACGAAGTACTGAGGGGTGGTCCTAATAAAGTTTGCCACTCAGTGTATAACAAAACAAAAAGGACAAATGAATAGAGAGAAAATTAAAACGCATGTATTTCGGTGTATTTCTGTACCTTTTTGAATAATGTTAATAGGTTGGAAATATATCTTACGGAATAAGTCCAAATGATAAAGCTCCATGCGTTCATCGAGCTCAGTGCAATACTTTTAATACAGATATTGTAAAAATTAATACACTGTCCTCCCTCTTTTTCTAAGTGTTAGGCATTTTATTTAGGTTTTTTATTTAAGGTTTGTCCGGTTCTTTGGATATTAATTATATTAGGCTCAAAGGACCTGACACAACCCGATGTCTCAACCTATTAGTGCGAATCGAAAGTTTTGCAATATTTAGTTCAGTTTATGTCTTATATTAAAAGAGAACGGCAGCTCCTGTAGACCTTGCCAAGGTCCTGAAGGTGACGAACCAAGGTGGTCTGTGATATGCCCAGTTCACCTGATAATCTCAGAGTGCTGGTTGTCGGATTTGTCTCTACGGCCTAGTGCACGGGCTGCGGATCCACGGTTCGCTGCCTACCAGACCTCGGCTGATTGTCGAGGTTTCTGTCACCTGAGCGAATTTTTGTGAACCATCTGGTTGTGGTGCTGTGGTCCACGGAACCTTCCCGTTTCACATGACAAATGTCTCGTTTTCTTGAGCAGCGTTATGGCCGAGTTCAAACTCGTAAAGCAAAAGTTCCCTAATTCGGAGGTTGTTGCTGTTCATCTGTTATGCGTCCCAACCACAGACAGAACGACGATATGCAATGCTGTTCACACCAACGACTAGAATGCCACGATATTGCGGCCCAAACCATCACTGATCCACCTCCGTGCTTCACTAAGGGCGCTAAAAAGTCCGAGTGGTAAGCCTGTTAGGGAAGCATCCACACGTAAACTCTCCCGGATGTGGGAAAGACTGTGCAGGTGGACTCATCGGAGGACAATACACATTTCAAGTTGTCCAAGATTTTTGCTGCTGGGACTAATGAAACTGACGTTTGACTTTGACAATAGTAAACAAGGGTTTGGCTATAGCATTCCCACCGATAATATTCACAATGTGAAGCTCCCAAAGAGCAGTTTTGGTGGAAACAGGTGAGTCGAGATCCATATTCAATTCTGAGGTGAGTTAAGACAGCTGAGGTTTTGTGTTTTTTGGATAAAATCCGTGTTAGTACCCAGGACGTAACTTTCAGACAGCTGCATCTTACATAGACAGTTACTCCTATTTGATGCAGTTCTTCCCTCTTGGTGATATGCCGACATGACCTTGGATGCTGTGGTTCTGGTACAGATGCATCGGCGTGACGCGCACCAACAATTTGTCCTCTTTTAAAGTCTTATATGAATCTCATTATGTTGTATGGATTGAACTATTTGACGTACACATATGCTACTGGTCTGCTAATTCCAACTTCGCACTCCTCTTTGATCGAATGCGAAATAGGTAACGGTTGGTTTCCAGGTAACACGTACATCGGCGTGAAACTTGCTGCGCTATAATCGATAATGTTCAACCCCTATATATATACACTGGTTTCCACAAGTTCAGGAACAAATGGAAAAAACGCTGTAATTTTCGTAAACATCGTGCAAAACGCACGAAATTCGGATATGTTACGGGCAACAGCATGCCGCTTCGACGAACGGTGTGCGTTGGTTCATGCAAATGCGCAATAGGATTAAACACGTTGTTTCAACGTGAGGCACCAATTCATGTGTGGCCTTTAACAAAGAGAATTCCAGATAGGCATTTTGTGACAATGACCTCCAGACAGAATAGGAACAAGTACTGTTTCATACACAGCCATGTGGGACTCTCTAGAGAACCCATCATTCCTGTGAAAACCTCCCAGAGCAGCTATGACTTTCAAAGAAGAATTCACTCGCCTACTGATTTCACCATCCAACTTGTTCTCTCTGTCAAACATGCTTCCTAAATACACAAACTTACTCACCTGGTCAATCACAGTACCATTTATACTTCCATTACATTCAGTGCTACCCATTCCTCTCTCAAACACCATAACTTTGGTTTTTCCCTTATTTATACTCAGCTTTAATTTCATGCAAACTTCGTGCATCCGAGTCAACATACTCTGCAACTCACTTTTGCTCTCTGCCAACAGGACAGTGTCATCAGCATACAGCAATCTGCACACACGGATATCACCAAGACATAAACCACTGTTATCTATTTTGACCTCACGCATGCATGCGTCCATAAATATATTAAACAGCCATGGTGACATTACACAGCCTTGTCTAACTCCTGCACCAATGGAAAACCATTTTGATAAAACACCATTCACTCGTACATAAGCTCTACTACCAGCATACATGGCTTTTACACTATTAAGTAGATTCCCAGTAACACCATATTCATTCAATACCTTCCACAAAAGTGTCCTATTCACTCGGTCGTAAGCTTTCTCTAAATCTATGAAGGCAGTAAAAACTTTCTTCCCAACAGCCAGATAGTTTTCAATCAATCTTAGTATTTTCAATCTTTTTTTTTTTTAAATCAAATCTTAGTATTTTCTGAGCTTCTATAATTAGTTTTTTAATCATGCCCAGTTAAATTGCCATGATCACTAATGAATGCAACTGCACACAGCCCTTGGACATAAGGTTTCCCCGTTATTCTCTTTCATTTCACGTTGAAAATTTTTGTGCATAGCTACAGCATACAATATTATGTTGAAAATTCCTTCCCTAAATAAAATGAAACACAAATACTTGCCCCCATGATTATGTGTTTAAGAAATAACAATCCCTTTGGTCCTTTGAAAAAGTTTTAGATATTTCACCTTTCTTTACCCTTAAATTTCCAATTTAAGCATTATTTCAAAATAACTAAATATAAATAATATTTTATGTATTGATTGTGTGGTATATGAAAGCATTTCAAGAGAAATGCCACATACCTATGTATTCTTGAGTTTTATGGGGGGGGGGGGGGTTATTCGGTAATTTGTTTCAATAATTAAACTAAAGCCAAAGTAGAAAAATAAAGTTTGCTCAAAATCACTGTAGTATACTGTATATAAAAGTTTAGTAGATATTAAACCTGGTTACATTTTCAGTGACAGTTTTGGTATTTCAGTATTTATCTGTGATTCTAAGTTTCTGATTAGCTGCAGCAGACATCATTTTTAACATTCTGCATTAAGTTTGCCCAAGCATGTAGGAAGTTGTTTATTGTAGGTTACAAATTGAACCAGTGGCGGATCACCGCACAGGTGCAGGAAGCGCGCGCTTTTGGGGCCTCAGAATCGCAGGGGCCTCAAAAAAACCAAAAGAAAACATACATTTTATTTTTTTATTTCCAATGTTTTGTTAAGTGGTAAAAATATAAAATAATAATAACGATAATATAGGTACATTCTCTCGTGTTCTGTGACACTATTTTCATAGAGAGTAACAGTTTCACGCTACGAAAGGACTCGTGCCTCTAGGACCCATGTTTTGTAAGTGAAATAATCATTAGTAGAATCTACTTGTTACTTGTACCAATGAGGGGGGGGGGTTACTAAATTGACCCAGCACCGCGACTTAAGGTCTATTGTGCATCCCCAGCCCTAATCTCGAAAGAGACCAGATGCACGAGCAAAAGCAAGAATTCTCTTGACTGGTACTAAAGAGAGATCACTTGGTCTCAAGTTGTGAGTACCAAAGTGTTCAAGCCTGGGTGCTGCAAAAGTCACAGTCACAAAGAAAATGCAAGGAAGTCTCCTCTTCCAGATGGCATCCTCTACAAAGTGGATCCTCTTTCACCCCAATCAAATTAAGGTGCCTGTTAAGACGACAGTGTCCTGTAAGTAGACCAACAATCAGTCCAATATCCTTTTTTGGCAGTTTAAGGAGTTCCTTAGCCCTATGAGGCAAGGGTCCTTGATTAAGTTTCTTTGAGTGCCTCTGATCCCTGGTAGCATGCCAGAGGTCAAGCTGCTTAGTCCTCAGCAGCCTTTTAGTTAGTCCTCTGGCCACACCAGAGGTGAGCCCTAATGCAGGCTCTGGACCATAAAAAGCCTGCTCTACCCCCTCTTTAGCAAGAAGGTCAGCTGTCTCATTACCTTAAATACCCCTATGTCCTGGAACCCAGAACAGTTGCACTTTGTTCGGGTTTGCCAGCTCAGTTAGGGTCTGGAGGCAGTTCCAAAAAATTTTGGATGAAATGCGGCACTGACAAAGTGCCAGTAAAGCCGCCTGGCTGTCTGAACAAATCTGGATGCGTACATTGTGATACCCTTTGATCAGATATTCTGAGGCGCATGCTAGAATAGCATACACCTCAGCTTGGAACACGGTAGCATGCCTCCCAAGGCTTTGGCATAAACCATAACCTCTGAATAGGCAATATTCCCCTGCTCCATAGTAGAATCTAAGAACATTCAAAACATCAGGGAGGCCAAAACTAGAATTTCTGCTATTCCCAGTAAGCCAAAACTAGAATTTCTGCTATTCCCAGGAGGCCAAAACTTGAATTTCTACTATTCCCCCTGACAGTTTTAGCTCTAAGGAAAACGAATAAGGATGGCCAACAACGAATCTTTGAACTGTTCCCGTCTGCTCTAACCAGTCCTACAGCATATCCTAAATTTGATCCTCAGCACAGAGAGAAGAGGTCGTGTGTATAATATGTTTCTTTTAATATCAGATCAAATATTGGATGTATTGCAGCTAGAATCATATATTGATTATACCTGTTACCGGCAAAGTAAGTCTGTTTTTCTGGAATAGAATTTTATGTTCATAATAAAATCACATTCCCTCTCATGCACGATCAAAACTCATTAAAAATAAAACTGCGATCAAGAAGTAACGAGTTAAAAACTATTTAATTAAAACTATTTACAAATGGTTAGATCTTTTGGCTTCAGTCTGAAGCCAACCTCAGACCAATACTCACTGTTGGTCTGAGGATAGCTTCAAAGTGAAGCCATTTGTAAATAGTTTTTAACTCGTTACTTCTTGATCACAGTTTTATTTTTAACGAGTCCTGATTGTGCATGAGAGGGAATGTGATTTTATTATGAATTTGTACTGGCATGAATAACGCTTTTCACGAATTTTGCATGTTTTAACAAACGTGATACAAAATTTCCCTATCAATAACAGCGGGCCTTGTAAAAGCTTTGTTCCGACATATGAAAGTACTGTACCTGGGTCAATCACATGATACCAAGAGCTCAGTAGCGCATTCCGGATTTTTTTATGGGGTATCCCAAAATATTGAAGATGCAAATAAAAAATGCCCCCAAAAAAATATCTCCCAGACTAATGGGAACCGATAAAAATATCTTTGACATATGAAAGTCCATTTCCCATTACTGTAAAATATATATTTAAAAATTTAAACAAATGCACTCACGGACAATGAAATTTGCACACCTAGAAGAAAACATGCTACAACCGCGAAATTTTGCAAATAGCTAGAGTGAGTGCTGGTATGCAAATGATCCACGTTAGGTGCGATTGCGTATGACCGCACACCCTGTGGTGGCGCTGCAAGCACGTACCGTCAGCCTTATAAACCGGCGTGTAGTCGATGCCTCATGAAAGCAAAAGCAACCGGCCGACGCAAGCAAGAGTACAGAGTGAAAAGATTGCCGGGTAGACACCAGAGACATCGATTTATGCAACTTACAGACTTTCAGAGAGGCCTGATCATCGGGCTAAAAACCGCAGAGTGATCGGCACACCGTATAGCCCGCCATGTGGATCGTTCTGACCATACCGTTCGACTGTGTTGGGAGCAGTGGACACGTGACGACACTGCCACACGGCAGATCAGCTCCGGACGAAACAGGAGGACCACTGGTAGAGAGGATCGACAGATTGTGCGCCAGGCACGAATATATCCACCATACAGGCAGATGTAGCAGCTCCTGTGTGCCCATGAACCATTTCCCGATGCCTCACAGAAGCAAATCTACGATCCCAGCGCCCCTTACGTGTGCTGCCATTAACTCCGGAACGTCTCCGCGTGCAGTGGTGCCAGGCCAGAGCGACGTGGAGTGCCACTCCGTTTTGGGGACAAATTGTCATCATGTCCGGGTGTGGATGTCGCCGGGTCAACGGCACAATCTCAACCTCGCTATTGAATGTCACACCTACCCCACTGCAGGCATTATGGTCTGGGGAGCCATTGCCTTCGATAGCCAACCAGCTCTAGTAATGGTACGTGGATGAGATCCTACGGCCCCATGTGCTCCCATTCCTAGCCGGGATTCCAGGTGCGCTATTCCAGCAGGATAATGCCCGCCCGCACATGGCTCTGGGTGCCCAGGACTGCTTGCGTCATGTCCGGACACTTCCATGGCCTGCCCGCTCCCCGGACATGTCCCCTATCAAGCATGTGTGGGACCAGTTGAAACGTGAGCTGCCACAATATCCGGAATTTGGAGCACACCGTCCAACATGTGTGGGCCAGTCTGCCGCAGGACAACATCACACTTCTGTTCGCCTCCATGCCGGACAGTATTGCAGTACGTATCACCGCACGAGGCGGTGCGACACACTGTTGAAAATGACAAGACTGCGTGCCACAGATTCCTCTGTAATTGTCCTGTAGCTCTGTTTTTGCCATCATGTGTATCATTCATCTGTATCATTACGTCCATAAAATTTCATTTCAATCCGATGCTCTCATCTTGGTGCATAAATTTCAATGTGCATGAGTGTGTATTAAAAAATAAGCACACCTAAAACAAAGTGATACCTCATGTGGGTGGGCCCGGATTTCTGGGTCGCACCTCGAGTGCGCCATTGCAAGAGTTCACCCTTCCAAATCTTTGTCTAATTCCCGATCATGGGAGTCTCATAGACGTTCTAGAATCTCAATATACACTCATTGTCAAAAAAAAAAAAAGCTGCATCCAGAAAGGAGCCACCGATAGGAATCAAACTTGGTGGATAGGTTTGACATCGTGAGATATGCAAATGATTCAAGTATCACGCTCAGCAGTGCATGTGACGCAAATGAGGAGGGGTCGTAGCGCTGTGCCTGGCCGGCTATATAAGGTTGTCCCGTTGCGCGTGCTTGCCATTATGACTCGTGCTGTTGTGTTGGTTGCATCCTTTGCAAGTGGAGTATGCCCGGAGAAAAGTTCGGAAGAAATTCGAGCAGTTGGAGGAGTTTGAGAGGGGACGTATCATCAGGCTCCGGGAAGCGGGATGGTCTTACCGCCATATTGCGTGCCATACCAATCGTGTGGATATCACCATAGCATGCTGTTGATGGCAGTGGATAGAACAAGGCACGCAGCAGCGACAGGAAGGGTCTGGGAGACCTAGACGAAGCACGGGAAGAGAGTACCGACGGGTTATCCGACATGCGCGGAGTGACACAACAGTCACTATTGCAGATATTCAGCGAGCAGTGGTGTTCTCCATGCATTGCCCGATTAGTGCCAGCACCATTGGCAGATGGCTGCATGACGTAGGACTGCGCGCACGCAGACCGTTACGACTTCCCTTAACACCAGCGCATCGTTGCCAGACTGCAATGGTGTCGTTCCAAAACGTGCTCCGTTTTACGTCGAACCATATGCATTGACGTCACGACCCTGTTCTAAATTGTGAAACAGTTACGTATCTTAAATTACTTTGCTATCCTTTAATTACTTTTCTCATTCTTTAATTTTATGTTCAAAAATGATTTCAGTTTACCGTCCGAAGAACGGGCATAACTACTAGTATGTGAGGGTCGTCCAAAAGTAATGAGACTGATTTTACGTGGGGGCAGAAGTGTAATGCTATAATAAATTTACTTACACACTTTCGAAGTATTCTCCCTCTACCTGAATGCACCACTCCCACCTTTCTATCCACTTCCAGTAAATGTGTTCATTGCCCTTCTGAGACATGTAGTTAAGGATACCCATTACAGCATTCTTCAGTTCAGTATTTGATGGAAACCGACCCCCACGAAGTTGTTTCTTTACTGCAGGGAATAGATGGAAGTCACGCGATGCTAAGTCTGGTGAATACGGAGAGTGAGTTATCATTTCGATGCCCAGATCTTGAACAACCTGCTGGATAAGCAAAGCACGATGTGCAGGGACATTATCTTGATGCAAAATCTAAACAGTCTGTACCTATTCTGGGGGTTTTCGGGGTATTTTTTTTTCTTTAGAGGACCATTAAAAATTTCAGAATAACAGGCACTAGTAAGAGTTTTTTCTTGTGGAACAGCATGGTCATACACAATTCCCTTTATATCGAAGAAAACCAGGTGCATGCCCTTCTCTGCACTTGCATGAACCTCTGCTTTCTTGGATCAGGGACTCTTATTTTGTTTCTGAATCGAAATAGTGAAAAACATTTTCACTACATGTGACGACTCGATCCCAAAAATGTGGCTCACGTCGTAGCTGACACTTCCATTGGCGACAAGTGATAACACAATTTGCCTTGTGTTCATCCGTGAGCAAGTAGGGGATCCACTTTGAATCGACTTTTCAATACCCCAACCGGTTCGTCACAATGTCATCAACAGACATCAGCATCACTTAACAACCTTCTGAAAGGTCATTCAGTGGTCTTCAGGCAGGAGATGGTGGATGGTATTGACATTAACATCCTTAGTCAATATTGAAGGCCTCCTGGTGCGTGGCGCATCTTCTAGACACTCTTCAGCATTCACAAATTTCTTGTGCCACTCAACTCTTACACGAGATAAAACATCTTCCTTACAGGCTGTTTTACTCATTGCGCGCGTTTCTGTGGCGATTTTACTCAAACACACAAAATTTTATAGCTGCTCTTTGCTCCAATTTTAAATCCATACTAGGTTATAGAAACACGTCTGAACTTTACGCCGTCTGCTACAGGAATGAACTAGCGGAGCGCTGTGCCGATGTGTCATGTCGTCACGTGACTGATCTTGCAGATGTTCTGACACAGGCAGCTGCATTTTTCTGCGTGGGTTTGTTTTGGCACTATTTTTAACAATAGCTATTTCTTTTCGAGAAAGCCAAAGAAATTTATCCCATGGAACTAACAATAGAAAATTGAACATTGATAGCAAAAACCTACATTTTTTTTAATATCAAAATTAATGAAATAGTTGGCAAACGGTTTGTGACGTAGATCTACGACAAAAGAAGAGATTTCGGGATTAACATCATTTGTTATACTCACTAGAACTCAAACATCTCAAATAATGTACATCTCCAATATAGTAATTTCTCAGTTTTGGTGTATCTGTAGAGTATGCAGTGAATTGTCTTCTATTAAGAGGAACCTCTGGTGGTTATTTAAACAACTGTTGGCAAATTGTTTTTCTTTTTATTTCACATACAAATACTTCAAACAGCTGAGTTTGAAATTTAATTCCACCAAGACTTACGGTTTACATATTAAAAGCATTATTGGTCCTTGACCCAGCAAATTTAAACGGTTAGACAACTCTAAGTGCCGTTAAATGGGTCACTAACAGCTGAAGTACACTGGTGTGCAAAAATTAAGGACGAAGAGGAGAAATTAGCATAACAGCGCGGACTGAAAAACCACTCAGAAGATAGACTAGGGTTTGGTACGGTAAGGCATGCGCATATATGCAGCATGACAGGGGGGTGGAAGTGTATAAAGCACACGGGCAGTGTACGCTAAACAATTCGGTGAAAGCTATTGCACAGTGTACATCGGTTTGAACGACATCGAGTTGCTGCCACCATGTGATATGGCCAACGGGCAATCCAGTAGATGACATCTGGATGACTTTACCCGAGGTCGCGTCATTGGGAAGTTGGAAGAAGGTCGAAGTGTGACTAGTGTGGCCGAGGAGTTCGGAATCGCTCACAGCATCGTTTCCCGAGCTTGGAGAGCATTTCAAACGACAGGAACAGCTGTCCGAGAGTTTAGCAGTGGTCGTCCATGAGCAACCACGGCGGCGGACGACCGATATATTGTCCTACACGCGAAAAGCGGCAGACGGCGGGAGAAATTGCAAGGCACATGCAACAGACAACTGGACGTCCGTTATCGTGCTTTACCCTGGCCAGGAGGCTGCACGAAGGTGGTCTATTTGCACGACGACCAGTACGGTGTGTGCCATTAACGCCTGCTCATCGGAGACGGCGGTTTCTGTGGTGCCAGGAACACAAGAACTGGACACATCAGCAATGGGGTCGAGTTCTCTTTACAGATGAGAGCCGATTTAGTCTGACGAGCGATTCTGGCAGAGTGGCATTGCGCATTATCTAGTTGGTAATGGCCATCGCCAAGAGGAAACCCAGTTTCCATGAATGGGTGAACTTGGTCCACAACGATGTTCAAATACCTGACAGATTTCAGGGATTGTGCTATTGGGATAATGAGGGCTAAAGTGTCCGAAGAAAACATCGCCACAGCATAACACCCCCACCGCCAACCTGTTTCCGCCCAACAATACATCCAGGTGCCATAGCCTCTGTTGGTAATCGGCGTAACTGCGCTCAGCCGTCTAAGTGATTCACCAAGTATCTTGATTCGCCAGACCAGGCCACTTTCCTCCAATCATCCACGGTCCAATCTCGATCAACTTAGGCCCATTTCATGCGTTGTCGGCGATGACATGCAGTGACATGGGGACACAGCTGGGTCTTCGGCTACGCAGTCCCATGCACAGAATGCTACGATGAACTGTGTGCTGTGACACATTGCCCTGATCACCACTGTTGTAGTTGCGGGTGATTTGTCGCTCTGTGTCCCTGCGGTCGCTATGAACGATGGGCGACAGTCTCCGCTCCCCACTGGCATCAGTGAGCTACGGGTGACACACGGCTGGACGACGGTTCGTTGTTTGGCCATCTGTGCACCACTTTTGATACGTACTCACTACAGCGGCACATGAACAACCTACAAGCCATACCACTTCTATCGTAGTTCCAAGGCGCTGTGCCATCACAGTTTGTCCTTTTTCAAACTCCGATAAATGGCAGCTTTTCCCATTTTGACTCCGAACACTCTACTAACCGAAAACCGGTCCTTGGATAAATGCAGTGGATTACAAGCGACATTAAAAAAGGTAATTGAAAAAGCAACCTATGTACCATGTGCTAGTTTTTGTTTTCTTTTAAAAAGCATTGCATTGTTTTAACTTTATTCAGAATTTCAATTTACTTCCGATATTGGAGGTTAATTATTTAACGTGCATTAATGCATTTGCATTTTTGAACTTCACTTTTAGTTGGTAAAGTTCGATGAACACTTACCGCACGTGGGGCTTGGCTTTCAATCCATATTTCCGTTACGTGGATGCGGCACGGGATTTTTTCATTTGGCCACGGGTCTGCTTCTTCTTTTTTTTTTTTTTTTTTTTTTTTTCTCCGTTGGAATTTATTTTGTCTCATCACCAAATGAGTTTTTCCTTTGCTGCATCCTCACTCTCAATCAAAACATGTAAAGAGAATAGGCGACACCAGATGGGCAGCAAGAGCTGACAGCAGTTTCAGCTTTAAGATGGAATTACAAGAACATCATGGAAGCATTAACTTAAATTAGTACGAATAGCAGTGAAAAACGAGTAGGTAAATTAAAGGCAGAAAAATTATCACAATATTTTAATGAATACGAAATAGCTTTATTAACAGTCTTATGGGACAAACTGTTACCACGAATAAACAGTAAGAACAAATCGTTACAAGATGGAAAACCCAATATAATACAAGAACAACTCTTCTCAAATCTCTTGGATGTCAGAAGCAACTGAATTCATTATGGATGTCAGAAGCAACTTCTAAGACATTGAGAATGATGCAAATTTACATACAGAAAATCAGAACTGCAAACACAGCAAAATGAACACAAGGCAAAAAATGAATTAAAAAATGAATTTTTTTTTAACAATACCTTTTTGTAATGTTAATGGTTAACCCTCATTTTTTGTACTTAAACGTGTTAATTACTATTTACTAATTCAGTAAATCAGTTCCGTTTATGTCATTTGGCACTTATATTTATAGAAAACGATGCTCTTCAATCATTAGATTATGAATCAATTATTGACAAATTCGCTAAATTAAAGTCGAGAAAAGTTTGACTTTAATATGACTTATGAGTAAATGTATACAAAATAACTAAGATATTTCATTTACTTTTGTTCAAAACAAGAACCGCTTCTGTTTATATACATGTTCATTACTTATTATTAAATATTACTGAAGGGAATGTGCAGTGTGATTTTTCTATTGCACGAATATATAATTTTTCATGTATGCATTTTAGTTTAATAGAAAACAATAAATGCTGTATTTTTCAATTCATACATTTTGGTACAACATCCTTAAAAAAACTTATAATTTTTTTGAGGGGCCTCAAAATCAAGTTGCGCTTGGGGCCTCCAAAACTGTTAATCTGCCACTGAATTGAAAAGATGTATGGTTTCACTGTATTTTAATTAAGAGCATTTGGATTGTATGTCCTGGGAAAAAAATCCAAAAGTCCTGAAAAAGTTCTGGAATTTTGTGATTGAAAAAGCGTATGAACCATGCGAGTCGTTATCGATATGTCTTGTTCAGTTTATTGCTTTCTGCTTTACTGGAAATATGGAGGAAATTCAATGGCAAGTATAGAATAGACCCACATGTGATTAAAGGAACAATCTACTCAAATCAAGATATTCCGCTGAGAAAGTGTTCCATTCTTCTGTTTGGAATACGGCAGAGACTGCCGTGAGCAAGCACATATATTGCATTCGCCATATTAAAGACTGTTGTTTTCTGTGCTTACTGAAGTTTATTTGCAATTAAATGTATCAATTTCAAGTCGAAAATTTTGTACCTAGAATTTTATGAATGATGTTTTCATTGAAATAAATTTGCGTGATTGTTTTTGCAGCTTTATTTTCCGAATGACACGGAAAATGCATGTTTTCGCCAAAAACTTCCATGTTTTTTAATTTTTATTCTTTTTTCCAAGAAAGAATGGTTAAATTTCATGCATCACTGTCTCTAAAAGATTTGTTAAAGCGTTAATATAATCAATATATTGTGGATTACATCCAAATTGTACCCCAGACCTTGTTACCCTTATATTGCATCGATCCTATTTTCCCACCTTGTTTTAGAGCACGGTTTTATGGTCAACACTGGAAACTCTTTCTTTAAAATTTACCAACGCTAAGGTAATTCAGAAAAGAAAACATAAGTTTGCATTTCTCGAACAATGCTGAAAATATTTAGAATTCCTAGAGAAATTTTTTCATTGATATGTACGACCAGATTTAACGTATACGCCTCTCAAAGTACGTAAAATGCATAAGGTTTTTAGGTCGAAAAATTATGTTTTTTGTAGTCCATTGTGTTTTCCTTCATATTGGCCCCACTGTCTCAGCGCTGGCCATGCAAATCATGAATGCTGAAATCTTCAAGATTAAAAAAAAAAAAAAAATGTTAGCCTTTGCTCGCAGTATCCGTTACTTAACAAAACAATAAAAATTACTCTCTGATTTCAAGTCGTTTTCTACTGAATTGTATAATGAATTATTTTTACTAAAAAATAAACATGCCACGTAGCATTGCAATTTCTCACAGTAAAACGTTTTTTCAACTTCTTCCACGTGACTGATATTAATTTATCAACCATAAAATTTTATTGAGGCTTTCTGCCGCCCCTGGAACCTGGCGCCTGGGTGCTTCGCACCCATTGAGTCCCCGTTTGGCGGGTCCCTGAGAGAGGCTCTTCTGTATCACAAAGAGTTTTTTCAGATGAGAAGGCATCTATGTCTGAGAAGATGTTGAATGAGAGACTAACAATTCGAGATGCATTAAAAATGTATAACAACCAAGTAGCAAAGGTGCTAATAACCAAAGAACTGTAATAAAATTAGCACTTAATGCACATAGGTTCTATAGCTACCATTTGGAAGAGGAGCAGAGATTAAAGGAACAGCAACTGAAAGCAGAGAAAGAAAGTGCTGAGAGATTGAAACAAGAATTGCTAAATAAAGGATTTGAAGAGCAGAAAGCAAACTATAGAAAACATGGAAAACAAGATAAAAATTCTTGTTCAAGAAAAAAAGAGAATTGCATGAATAATCAGACTCTGTGCTTAAAGAAGCCAATGAGAGACTAAAGCAAGCATTAAAAAGAAAAAAACATACCTGCAATACGAGTTGCACATGGCATTCTAGAAGGAGCAGAGAAACTCCGACAAAAGGAAAGACAACATGAACTTGAAGCATTAAAAATGAAGAGGGTAGTTCATAAAAGAAAATCCTTCCTAATCGATGCATTTATGCAGAAAACCTCAAAAAAGGAATAAATCTAAGGTTAATAAGGAAGCTTTTTTGTTAAGCCTACCTGTATATGCACTGATGGCAGTGGTATAAATTCGCACTCAATTTTTTGAAATAATTTACTGCATATAACTCCCCCACATTGCTACAGGACTCCCCCCCCCCAAAAAAAAAAAATTTCTAAATCTAAATGATAAAAAAACAGTTTATTTATACATATTTGGGGGGGGGGGGGCATCATATAAGAGTTTTTGATGTCTCATGACAGTAATTTTCAGAAGAGTTATAAAACAATCATTTTAAAAAATTCAGCTTTGGTTTTATTATTGTCATCAGTGGGTGTAAGGATAATCTCAGTTTTACTGTTGTTAGAGCTTTGAAAATCGATCATGGTTAACATCTAGGGACTTTAACTGTCTGCTGTTATAAAAGTAACCCAAATTAGAAGAAAGTCAAGTTTTTTGTTTTCTTATTTCTGTAGTTATGAGTTGGAATAATTTTACAGGATAAAGTTATTTCTTTATATTTGTCTCAAAAGCATCAAGGACACTGTGAGGAATGACTGTAACATTATCAAGGCAGATGTATATCAGTGTAATACTTCATATCAATTATACCTGACCTACACAGACTTGAGCTTGAATCGTAAGACAGTTGTACATGCCCTAATGAAGACATTTCAGACAGGGTTTTCACGTTTACCTTTCAAATACAGGAATCAAAATGAAATGTACGCTTTTACAACATAATTCAAAATCATGTTAAGCGCCATTATTATTGTTACTTATGAGTTAAAGAGTTTCAATTATTGCAGAGGGACATTACACTATACCCATTCCATTCCTGATAATAATAAACTGCAAGTTTTCATTTTTTAGTTCTAGGCTTCGTGTTTTTGTTCCATACTAAACAATTCACAGTGTTTGATATTTATTGTCATAGCTGTACAAAAGACAAGTTTGAAATATTTGCAAATGTTCATCTATTCGAATGAGATTCTTGATATACCTCATATCAGATAACTGCGATTATTATGTGTACAGAACAAAACAAGTGATCATCATAACACTGAATGACCACAACTATGGCCTTTGAAAGAAGAAATGCACACAAAAGATTTCAATACAGTGTATGAAGCCCACTTGGAAAATCTTATATTTTTTTACCAACCACAAATGCAGAAAAAGCTCTCTGGCTTGATACAGATGAGAACATCTGACCTCCAGAACAATGACAAAAATGGAAGTGTTTTGTAATTCCAAAGTTTGTATCAGGTTAGTTTATGTAAGTAGTTTTTGATATATAATTGAATATTTTTGGAGGGGGTGGGTGATTTCCATAACCTTTATAGTTCTGAGTGTCTTGAGTAGCATTATATTGAAACTTAAGATGCCCTTTTTGTAGTGTATGGATGTGTGTGTATATATATGTAATCCCCCCCCCCACCAAAATGTGAACATGTGCTAATTTTGTCACCGTGGTTTGAAATAAATAAAAAAAATTAACATTTTTTTTTTTTTTTTTCGGTGTAGAGCACTTATATTCTAAAACTCATACACTTTTTTGGGCAACTATTTTAGTCATTAACATAAGTTGTTAAGGCTACTATTTTTACCATTAGTGGCTACTATTTAGGCTACTATTTTTACCATTAGTGGCTACTAAAGCAACTATTTTCCTGGGTGTGATAGGCTGGCAGCCCTGTTGATGGGATGTTTTCAATATTGTGAGACTATTCTTCGACATAGTTTTGATATCGTTTGGACATCTTCGAGCCCTCCGCCAGCAGAAAATATGAATGGCCGGAAATGATTGTTCAAGAATGAAATTTCGAGTTTTTCTGACGAAGTTGTGCCTCCCCCTCTCCTTTTCCTGATTATGATTTATGATCTTATTTTTATCTTTTTCAGATCATGTTCCTCTCTTCTAATTTCTTTGGTAATAATGAAAAAGTGTGACTTTATATTTTTCAAGAGTTTTTTTTCTAATGAAGTGAATGATTATCTGTTTCTGACAGTCTGTCATTAAAAACTAATCGGCAGAGCAAGCAGCCATCCTCCCCCATCCCCTACTCTTTTTAAAGCAAAGTTAAATTTTCAAGATTGTTACTTAATCTATTCATGATGGAATCTTAGCCATTCCCATGACTTGTTAAATTGTTTTCACAGCAAAGTTAAAAATGCAGTACCGATTTTGGATATTTAATTTCACTTAAAACATGTTTTCCCATTCCTTCATAAATGCTACTGCATGCAACTGTGCAGAGAAAACAACTTACTTTACAGGGAACAGGAGACGGTGACAGTGAGTTGAAGTTCCAATTTTGAACTTTAATTGTTTTTTTTTTTTTTTTTTTTTTTTTTTTTTTTTTTTTTGTAAATGAAAGGGAAAACGCTTGCTGTTTTGTCTGTTAATATAGCTGCTGCATGCAACAAGTCACTAAGCAGTGAGAAACTATATATAGCAAGAAGTCACTAAGCAGTACGAAACCACACATTTACAGAGAAATTAAACTTAAAAAAAACAATGATGTCAATTTGATGGTAAAATAAAACATGGGAAGCTCCAGGTGTTTGCGCAAGAAAAAAAAGTCATAGCTTATTGTAAAAAGTCTAATCGATAACCACTGGCTCCCAGCAAAATCATTAAAAACAGCAATGTTTATAAATATATTCAGAAAATTAGTGTTTAGAAATATATTTGTAGAATCAGTGTTTCTTATAGGTAATTCAGGAAACAGTTAATTATAATAAAAAATGGGAAAGATGTGCCACTTTTAAATAATGTAGCAGTATAAACTTACATATAATAAACCTTTGACATGGATTATAATAAGATTTCATGGTAAGTTTTCTAGTAGTATTAAATTGATTTCAAGTTTTTATTTGCATATCTTGCATTGTTATTATAGACTAACATGTACATATATTTTTTTTTACATTGAATGATGCTAAATTTTAATTCCATTGTGAAATTGTTCATTCAGACATCAATGTCGTAGTTTTTTATATTGAAGTGTTGACAGCTATGTTATATTTAAATCTAACTTTGAGCATATTTATTTAGCAAAAGGCTGCAACTGGTGACAGTGATGACAGGAAAAGGAGATTTGTGAGCATTACACACACTGCACCAAATCACACTCAAACCCATCCACGCTGCGAGCGGTCTTAGTGAGGGATTGGTTTGCCACCTCGGGCACTCCGTGGGCAATGGCACACAGAACAGCAACAAGGGCCTCTGTGAATCTTGTACTTCAGTATCTATGAATCTTGGAGAGGTGCCAGCTAATTCTGTGTGACATTGGCGAAAAGACCCCAACTCACTGGGTTTTGTTCCAGAATCCTTAGGTTGAATGACCAACTAGAACCGTTAGCTGTGGGCTAATCCCCCACACTGATGTACCTACCTGATTAAAAAGACACAAAGAAATAAATATACGGACTCTAGTGTGGGATATGGTGGACTTAACACACTTGAGAAGGAGGGTCCACCACGAAATAGACCTGGAATTTCTAAAAGGCACATGAGAAAGAGAACATTGGTGGCAGGTTTATTTATTTATTATTATTTGTTTTTCTGCTGTAAAGAAGGGGTAAGAATGAGCTGGTATGGCATAATCTTTGTAAATGTAGTGGTTTGCAAATTAGATGTTAACTTGTACAGGAGTATATTTTGTGGGCTGTTTTCAAACTAGATTGATGACTCAAAAGTTTGTTGCAATCTGTAAAAGTACAAGGCTATAGGTCGGAAGTACATTCCTTTTACAAGGATTTAGATGGGGTTACAACTGACAACAAAGAGACTGCTATCCCTGAATATTTGTGCAGTATAGTTAGAAATGGTGAGATGGAAATTCAGGATGCAATGGTAAAATTTGTAGAAAACTGTTTGGCAAATGGAAAAGATTCATTGACTTGTGTTTAGGCATGAACTCATAATTGTTGATGCTAACTTTAGCCACAAAAGTGACCACATGTTTATATGGAGGGGACTAGTTAGAAACAGCAAAACTATAATTTGATTTGTGACTGTGAATGGGTCTTTAGAAATGTGTTCAAGGATACTAGAATTTTCAGAAGTTTTGAAATAAGTAACAATAATGCTTTAGGAGCATCTACTCTCTTAGTCTGCTTTCAATCATTTAAAAGACCAGGAAAGATATTAAGACACAACAGGATTGAATAACATAGAAGTGTGGTAAAATTTTCAGAAATAAATTGAGATAGGCAGTATCAGAATAGAAACTTTCACTCATTGAAAGCTTTTGGTGGAATGAAACAGGTGTAAAATGTGGATTATGGAGGCTTTGTGTACAGCATGTAGTTTGAAAGTATGTAAGGATAAAAAGGCAGAATTCCTATGACAAACTGCAAAAGTAAATCAAGCTGTTAAGAAAATGGAAAGTGCTTTTAGGAAGGGATGCTGTGATCAGATGAACACAGCAGTACAATGAATTTATTTCATCGAGATAAACAATTTGATAAAATGATCTTTCAATAAACTGCTTTTCTTTGTGAAATGATTCTTTGGTGAAGTGATTTTTTGCGGAATGATCCCTTGATAAAGTGAACCTTTTGATCAAGTACGTTTTCTGATAAGTGAACCTTTTGAATCATGTACGTTTCAGCCAAATAACCTTTGGTGAAGTGAAGTGAAGTGAAGTGACGTGCGTGTGTGTGTGTGTGTAAAAGAGAGGCGGGGGGGGGGGGTGCTGGGTTATCAGATGATTTTTTAAAAAAACTCCATTTTTATTTATACCACTGCTTCCAGCAGTTCTGAAACTAAAATCAGTAATATACCACTAATATGTGGATAATTTATGTGCTGTATATGATCACTCTGTGTATGATTTTTATGTGATTTAAATCCTTAGTTCAAATGAATACTATTTCTCCTGAGAAACTGCAGCAAGAGAATGCAAACATTATGTTTTGTTTCTGAAATTTATAAATGTTAAGTAACATTTGTTTAACATATTGTTTTTCAAGTTTATGAAATAGTAATAATTTAGAAGAGTGGTGTTTTTCTTAGTCTGTGTGAATTTTGTTTTCTCCTAGAATAAATGTGAGCCATATGTACCAGATAGTCATGCTTCTAATGGAGAAATTGATGTCACTGTGGTAAAAGTTGTTCCTAGAGAAGGTTACACAATAAGGGAATTATATTTAAAGGTAAATAACATTTGTCTGGTAAAAAAACAACATAATTGAGAAACATTTGCTATTGATAAAGTAGTGTGCTTAGTTTTATAGCATTTTGGGAACAAGTGTTTTTCTTTAGTGATGATCGCAAATCACTTTTCAATAAATGTGTCTGTATGTGTGCCCACATGAATATAATTTGAGATTGCACATGAGAGTGGGAATAACAATAGAACTGTCACTAAACATGAAGAGAGATGCAGCATGTTTAGACTTTATTACTCAGCTGTGTTAGTTAAGTTTTTTTGTTTTTTGTTTTTTCAAGTTTTACCATGTATATTAACATTAAGGTGGAGATGTTTCTATGTAAAGACAGCAGTTTTTCCATTACTTTCTGGTGTTATGGTTTGTACAAGTATCTAAGGTTAGTTAGCATTTGTTTTGGGGGGGGCAGAAAAAAAGATTTCCACTAGGCTTACATACTGACAAGAAAATTATCAAACAACCTCTTAAAATGTTTTAACTATTGCCTTCTGAAAAAAATAACTGAAATGCCTTCATGTTTTGTTTTGTTTTATTTTATTAATTGCTCCTATTGTAATAACTTAATACTTTGACTGAAAGATCTGGAAAGAAAAATACTTTGAATGAAAAAAAAACAATCTTCGACAGAATTACCTGTGGAATGAAGGAAATTCTGGGAAAGATTGTTTTTTTCATTCACATGTGAAAGAGAGGAAAACAAATGGCAGAATAGCTAAAAAATAAATTCAGGATTTACAAATTACTGCTTTTCATTGAGGAATTATTTTTAAAATCTTAAAAATTTTGCAAAAATGAGAAAAAATTACAGGTTTAGCAATGAGATCACTACTTGCATCTTTTCTGTCAAACTGATATATATTCAAGTTGGAAAATAAAATAAAAAAAGACCTGTATGTGATGAGATTTATGGGTAACACTATTTTCATAGTAGACAGTACACATTCAAGTTTACCAGAATAAACACTTAAGTGATCCTTGATGATTTCTTAAAATCCACATCAGAAGTACAGCTAGGAAATAAGCTACCTTGATTAGTTTCTTACCAGGAGTGGAAAATCATTCTTATGTGTGAATAATTGTAAATGTGACCAAGAAATTTGTAGAAAAAATCGACCCAATAGATATTTTACAAGAAAGATGACACCGAATTTTCGGGTGTAACGAGCATGTCTTTTGAATCTGTTCTGACATGAATTAAATGTATTAAAGCTATTCAAAATCAATGGTACTGGTATGGAAAACAGTAGTATCTGACTGAAGAAAGAAGTTTTTCAATCGGGCTTTTAATCCTGCAGATATTGCTGTAAACAGAATCGTGAACTTGCACCCTCTGGTTGCAGACTTGTGCGTTAAGAAAAATTTTAAATTATATGAGAAACATTTTGCAGCAGAAACGCTCTCCAACAAAGAAACAATTTTTCAAATCGGACTCTTAGAAGCAGAGATATTGACAAATATAAGATATGCATCTATGCCCCTGGCGGGAAAACCAGGCATTATTTAAGGAAGAAAGTATTTTCAAAAGGTTTTTATATGTGAGCGGTATCGGTCCAGGAAAGAATTTTTTCAGTCGAGTTTTCAGGAGCTCAGATTTTGCTGCAAATACTTCAGAAAGCAGAAATTAATGCCTATGACCCCTGGTGGCCAAGCCATTCTTTCCAAATAATAGAAATTATGTGAAAATCATTTCCCATCAGGAGTTGTATGTGATACAGGAAGAATTTTTTCAAATCGGAATTTTAGAAGCAGAAATATCAGGAAAACGCAATTTACCTTAATGCCCCTAGCGGAAGTCTATGAATCGCTTGAAAATTTTGAAATTATATGAAAAACATGTCACACCAGAAACGCTATCCAACAAAGAAGGAATTTTTCAAATCGTACTCTTAGAAGTAGAGATATTGACAAAAATAAGATATACATCTATGTCCTCTGGAAGGAAAACTCTGCATTATTTTAAGAAGAAAATATTCTCAAAATTTTTTTCGATTCAATGTGTGAGTCATGGCATGTGCTTCACGCCTCGTTTGATTCCCCACAGTACTTGCTTTCAGTCATCTGCAGCACAGGAAAACTGTCCCGCAGAAAATATGCATATTTATATTGTCGAACTGTCCTATGCAAAAACACCATTTTTTCTGAGCACTCCAATAGTACAGCTCCTCATTCCACCCCACCCACCATTCCTACCCAGGATGGTCATCTTAATCACCTTAATCACGACCATTCACAGGTGCATCCCTTTCCTTTGCTATGGCCATGGTGAGCAGTGTGCCTTTCATGCCTTCCAGTAAAACATAATTCACAATCCTTCCATAGTTGTTCTGTTTTATATAATCCTTCCATAGTTGTTCTGTTTTATATAATCCTTCCATAGTTATACTGTTTCAGATATATAAGTTAAGGAATGGAAAGCCACAATTGCATATTTAATTATTTCTATGAGCACATTGCCCTTATTTTCCTTTTTTAAAATTGTAATTGAAAACACATTGTAAGTTGTATTACCAATAGTACAGCTCCTCATTCCACCCCACCCACTATTCCTACCCAGGATGGTCATCTTAATCACCTTAATCACGGCCATTCACAGGTGCATCCCTTTCCTTTGCTATGGCCATGGTGAGCAGTGTGCATTTCATGCCTTCCAGTAAAACATAATTCACAATCCTTCCATAGTTGTTCTGTTTTATATAATCCTTCCATAGTTGTTCTGTTTTATATAATCCTTCCATAGTTGTTCTGTTTTATATAATCCTTCCATAGTTGTACTGTTTCAGATATATAAGTTAAGGAATGGAAAGCCACAATTTCCATCTTTTGCATATTTAATTATTTCTATGAGCACATTGCCCTTATTTTCCTTTTTTAAAATTGTAATTGAAAACACATTGTAAGTTGTATTGCCAATAATTGCTGCAGGTAAATCTGACAATTAAAAACAAATGGTATTTGATTCTTATTTGATATTAAAAACTACTACAAATGAAAATTATGATCAAGACTTCACAGAAATGTTTTGACATACTGTTTTTCGACATCACTTCAGAGCTGCTTTGTTTTGTATTTTTACATATTTGGGTTTTTGTTCTTTACATATATTGTCCATTTTCATGCCTGCATTGTAAACCTGAAATAGCCTGTTACTTTAAGTGGGAGAGCCTTTGTAGTTCTGTGTGCTGTTTTCAGTGGTAATTAAGTTAAGCATCCTAAATAACATGAGTAGCAAGCAAAACTCCGTTTGTAAGAGATGTGTGAGTGGTACACTGTAGCATATGTCAAGTTGAACACTGACAGTTACATGATTTTTTGGTTGTTGTGTGTTAATTAAAGAAAAACATGGAAAGAGCGATGACTTTGTCTATTTACATTGTCTCCACGTATTTGGAAGATTTTCATCACGGGCAGTTACCACTGTAACTGTGGCTGAGGTGGCAATAGCTCATGTACCAGTGAAAATAGTAATGGGAATTGAAACAGCATAGTGGCAATAATAGCTGAAGATCGATGCTCTCTTGATTTTATAAAAGTGCTACTATGATGTGCAGTGCTGTTACAACTAATTTTATGCAGCTGATGTTCACATGCATAAGCAAAATGTTCTATGAAATGAAATCTAATTGAACTTTCAAGCTTGTCTGTAAAAGTTTCACTACACCATGTGTATAGAAGTGATTTAAAAATTATAAATTGCCATTTTTGAGGGATTTTTAAGTATCATTACTAAAAAGCACAGTACTATGAACTCTAAGCATACACTGAAGTAGCATATTATTAGGCTAAGGGTGTTGGGCCACCCTTGGCCTTTAAAACAGCCTTGTTTCAATGTGGCATGAATTCAATGAGGTGTTGATATCATTCTGCAGGTTTGTTCAGCAATTGGGTGATGGCATCCGTCAATTGCTAAATGT
The DNA here is from genome assembly GCA_039090855.1 of Macrothele yani. Classification (NCBI taxonomy): domain Eukaryota; kingdom Metazoa; phylum Arthropoda; class Arachnida; order Araneae; family Macrothelidae; genus Macrothele; species Macrothele yani. The sequence goes on from CM077012.1 coordinate 81,340,387, forward strand.
TTGCTAGAGGTGGATCTCTGTTATAGGATGGCACTCTATACCTTATCTGACAAGTCTTCAGTTAGGTTAAGATCTGGGAACTTTGGGGGGCATTTTAGTACTTTGAAGTCACTGTCATACTCCTGGAACCACTATGTGATTATCTGAGCCTTGTGGCATGGTGCATTTTCATGCTGAAAGTAGCCCTTTCCATCAGAAAACACCATGCACATGTACAGGTGTGCCTGGTCTGCAGTTATGTTAAGATACCTTGTGACATCCAAATGTTGTTTCAGAGGTATTAAGGAACCAAATGCCTTTCATGAAAACATTACCTAGACCATGTCACCTCCTCTGCCGGCTTGTGTAGTTAATGCTTGGCAGCTAGGATTCATCAATTTGTGCTGTTCACGCCATATTCTGACCCATCCATCATCATGTATTGACTGAAAATATGATTCATTTGACCAGACAACATTTTTCCAGTCCTCAAGAGTCTAGTTTTGGTGTTCCTGTACCCACTGCAAGCAAATGTGTTGCTTTTTAGCAGGCAGGGAGTGGTACACAAAGGGACATCTGCTGTTGCCCATTTGTGCCAGTATGCAGGGGGCTGTTTATGCTGAAATTATCTCAATATCAGTGTTGTACTGTGTGGTTACTTGGCTCAATGGAGCTCGTCTGTTACCTTGTACAATCCTGTCCAACTGCCATTGCCTTCAAACATCAACTAGTTGTTTCTGCCCACAGGAAGACCACTGACTGTTTATTTTGTTGTTTGTGCTGCACTCAATGTACAGTCTCAGTACAGTAGTTCTTACATAACTTAAGAAGGTTTGCCATTTCTGATATGCTTGCACTTGCCCACTTAGTGCCTGCTATCATGCCTCTTTCAAAGTCACTTAAATCATGAGTCTTTCCCATATTGTTGTTATCTGTGCTTCATACATAACTCAATACTTTGCAGTGAGCTCTTTGTAAAGCCATCTCAACATCATAGTTGCATGCATAAGTGAGGATCACACATGTCTGGTTGCTATTGGGTGTTCCTAATAATTTGCTATTTCTTTTTATTTATTCCAATCCTCTGTGTGATGCCAATTTGTAGTACAAAATTGTTTTATTTTATATATTTTTTCTTGCATTACAGAAAGGAGAAAAAGTGCAGAAAGTCGTTCACTTTTGGTATACTATGTGGCCTGATCATAAGACACCATCTACTGCAAAACAGCTACTTGCCATGGCTCTTGAAGTGGAAGCTATGAGACATGACAGCTATGGAACCGTCAAAGGACCTGTTGTGGTACATTGCAGGTAGGTTGTGAAAAAAGGAAGAGATGGAAAACATGAATGTGACTTTTCAGGTAGATCTTGATGAACACAGTTTTAGTGTGGATTCACCTTAATATGGTTTGAAAGTTATTCAAGACCAGATTTATTGCACAACTTCTGATTCACCTTAATATGGTTTGAAAAGTTATTCAAGACCAGATTAACTGCACAACAGAAGATACATTTGCAACTATCAGTACATAAAGACTGATAGTTGCAAATGTATCTTCTATGTATCTTCAATGCATCTACAGGAAATGGCGCAGGAGAGTAATAAAATGTCTCTTTCTTCAAACTAGCAAGCGACAACACCACAAAGGCCAATCCGTATAGCTATTAGGGATAGGAGTAACCAAGGTTACTTGACAGACTAGGTCATGTTACTAAGGCACTCCCACGCTCACCTTCGAAGAGGGAGACATTGTGATGTTAGCTGTCTTACAGAGCTTGCCCGCTGATCTGGCATCAGTGCTTCTGGCTAACCAGTCATCACTGTTTTTTACCTTGGTTTTTCGTTGCTTTAAAGCAGATCATACTGTGCCTTGATTCCGTGTGCCAAGTCTGTTAAGTAACCTTAAATTACTGTTTAGTTTTAACTTTCGCTATTGTGTTGTGATGCCTTACATCTCTTTCTCTCTCTCTCTCACAGAAACACGCCACTCCACTGCAGACACCCCTGTCCCTCACTCCACACAACACATACTCTCGCTTGGGGTGGAATCTTTTTGTTGTCAACAAGCCCCAAAGTGTACAGATGGTAAAAACACTTTGAGTGCCTGTGTTCGCCTCTGTGCTTATCATTGAAGTACAAGTAAAGCCAGCAAAACAGTTAAACAGACCAGGAAATTGGTAAACACGACTTGTTTCTTTTTTTACCATTACAATAAAAAAAATGGGTTAACCCGGTCATAGATGTCTGGGGAAAAGCCCAGCCTGTCCCATTGCTTTGTTCTCTAAATAAAATAAAGCGTGACCCGGCCTGTGCAGACCTCTAGTCCATGCCACGACAAGAAAGGGTTGTTCAGTCATCCAGTTCCTGACAGCTCTGCCAATATGAATAGCTGATTTACGTTGTAGCTAGCAGCAACTGTAAGGAAAATAGTGATTGAGCATGTTGTTTGTCATAACATGCTCAAGGATGTTGTGATTTGAGTTGCCAGTGAGATATTCTTCAAGGCCTGTTATAGATTCTGCTTCTGTACTTCAAATTCAGTGTGGTTCAATTTTTATATTACTCACAGTTTGAGCAATAACTGTAATAAATAATATCAGTAAACCAAAACAATACACAGATACGTGCAGATTATACCTTAATGCATGACTGAGTGGACACCAAGCAGAAATTTGTTGTAGAAAACAAAGTCAGGCACACAGGTTCACCCATGTAGGCAACAGTTGGCTTTTTTCTGTAGCATGACCAGAATTTTATAATTTCCCGAAGCTATAACATTAATATATACCTTATATTTGGCAAGTGAGTACTTGTAAAGCTCAAATAAAAAATGCTGATGTATTTTGTCACTTTCTTGCCATTTCACCTCATATTATTGTGTTGATGAAAACAACTATCCTTCTCCTCAGCATTGAACAGCAACACATTGAAACCCCTTCTTCTTAGTGTGTTTCAAAGCATTACAAAGTAAATGTTTTTACTGTAAGGATAGGTAACTATTTTTCGGCAATGCCCTCTAATCTGCGCATTTTTTTTTTTTTTTTTTTTTTGCTTATAACTCAGCAAGTTTTTGTGCTGAAATTTTGGATTTAAGAATTTTATGATATTTCCCATCCCATGGTCTATTAATCAGGCATGGTTATAATCTTTTGTTGTTTCATTGTCATTTTTCATGCTTCATAATTCCTTACATACAATAGTTCTGTGTTTTAATAGCAAATCATATTATGTTGGTTCCTAATACAGTATATATAAAACAAGGGCATATTATACTGTATTAGGTGTGCAACTTAATTCTCGGCCACAAGCATGACACGTTGACAGCAAATTATAGTAAATCAAATACATATCTAATCAGGGAAATAATCCCTGTCGTGTTGGATACATTTGAGCCATCAGTCAGGGAGCTGCTGAATGCCACTGCGGAAAAGAGAGGGCTGCTTTGAGTTGGTAAAGTCATCAATACTTGCGTGGACCTCCTCGACAGAAGTGAAGTGCGTATCACTCAGGTGATGTTGCAGGGAGCGAAAGAGGTGATAATCAGACACGGCGAAATCTGGAAAATACACTGGGTGGGACAAAATCTCCCATCCCAGGTCAGTGATCATGTTTAAAGTCGTTTTCGCAGTGTGAGGATGTGCGTTATCCTGAAGCAACAGGACTGACCTTCTGCCCTGCCGGTGTATGGCCTTATCGCTTCCATTGCGTCACTCACACCTTGCTGACAATAACGTTCAGCATTGACCGTTTCACCAGGTTTGAGCAACTCATAGTGTACGACACTGCGCTGATCCCACCATATGCACAGCAACAGCTTCCTGGCATGGATATTCGGTTTCAGGGTTCCCACGCAACCTGGAAAACCGGGAAAACCGGGAATTCTCAGGGAATTTGAAAATTGTTCCAAAAATCAGGGAAAACTCAGGGAAAATTGTGTTTTTCCGTAAAAATCAGGGAATTTTTTATCAGGGAACTACAAAGGCAGGGAATTTTTTATTGTGCCAGAAAAATATTTAGTTTCAGACTTTTGTAAAATATATTTCTGTATTGCTAAGTTTTAAAATAATTCCGAGTTGTTTTATCCTTCGAGGCAACTCTGTAACCCACCCACCGATTAAAGTGCAGCTGTGCAGGGGAGTGCGTCTCTTTGCGGTTTCCCCGTCTCCAGATGATCTAAACTACAACCGAACAAACATACAAGTCAAAGCGTGAAAGAAAGCCATTAATCACACACCCATTTCGCAGGCTCTTATCTGCTGGCGTTCGCGAAGAGAGGCAGTCATTTGTTCCTGAGTAGGTGCCCCGGTTCTCTGCGTAGACTGGGAAAAAATTATGAAGAAGCTATTTCCTCAATTTTTTAAATAACCGACTGAAATTTTTACAGTGGGCAAGATATATTAAAATAACGTTCCATTTTAAATTTCGCCGAAATTCATTGGAAACTTTAGAAGTTGAGCTTTTTTTTTTTTTTTCTCCTTTTGCATGTTCTACGTGTCTTTTTCAAACTGTACAAAAACATTTTATTTTGCCGGATGTTGGTCATCCTAATAAATCCCCCCCCCCCTTCCCCTTCAACAGCAGTGTGGATGAATGTTGCAAATTAAGGGCACCTAATTTATTTTGAAAAAGGTTCGTATCACTTACGAACTAAAGCTTCGCTTTCATAATTCTGTAGCAGAATTGGTATACTTGGAAAAGTATGTACCTTCAAATGTTAGAACAGGGAAAATATTATGAAATAGGAAGATTCTTCAAAGAGGGGGAAAGATTTATTTTTTTCATAGTACTTACGAGTATTTTGACAAAAAATATATGAAAAATACCATGCAATGAAGCTGGTACTATTGCATACCTACCATATTTCCCAGATTTCACGGCCGTTTTCTAGATTCGTTGTCTTCCGGTTTTACTGCCGGAAAGAGATTTTTTTTATTCTATCATATTTCTATTTCATAATGCATGAAGAAATTTATTTATAGCTATTTTAAGACGATATTCCAATTACTGCAAGAGCTGGCTGGTTGCGAAAAATAGGGGTAGTCCGACGCCCGGAACCATAGATTTTCACATCTGGATCATTCCACGCGAAATCGTCAGATATTGAAATAATTTTCCACCAACACATCTCCGATTCGTGCGATTTTTTTTTTTTTTTTTTTTTACTGGTAGCTGCCTCCAAGTTATAAAAAAAAACCCTGAAAGTTTCAATTTTTTTTTGTTTCTGATAGATTAGAAGATATTATTTTTTGAATTTTTGTGCATAGTAGAACCGTTTTCCGTAAAAACGCAAATATCTCCGTTATTTAGAATAAGAAATATAAAATTCATCATTCTCTCGTAATTTTTCCCAAGGTTTCAGCTTATACATAGAAAAAAAAAAAAAAAAAATGCGAGTACAAAAGTTAGACGGGGTAGAAATTTTCTTGTAATCGTAAATTCTTCTTCTTGCGTTGCTGCACCTCACAAGATTTGCCTAAATTATTCATTTCACATCTTTACCCTCACATTGCCAAAAAAAAAAAAAAAAAAAAATCTACCTAGTTACTACTGATGAAAATCTTTGCCGTGCGTGCTCTATTGGTTTCAGGTTTGTCAGTGCAGGCGCTAAAGCCTCTGTCTCCGTTTTGGATGATGTTATTTGTGGGGAGTTACTGCAAATGACCTGAGTGGGCTCCAGACCTTTCTCGCACTTTGCCTGATCAACATCGCACAAATGTATTGCCCTTCGTAAAGATATTGTTAAGTATAAACATGCCACTCGCCGCAGGATGATAAATTATGTTTACAAAAAAGTGTTAGGAGGATTTTATGAGCACACATGCACACAAAACTTCCTCTAATTGTTTCCATACAAGTAATTTGACGTAGCGTCGAAATGAACTGTGACCTGCGAGAAAAGTTCAGTACTAATGTTTGCGTCACAAACGTAGCCAATCAATTTTAAGACTTCCGGATTTTGGAAGTACTAATATGAACTGTAGCCTCTCAGGCAAAATGGTATTCCGTATTAACTGTTAGTTTTCCCCACTTGTTGCTTCCATTATTTTTTCTTTATCCCTGGGTTTATTTATTTATTTTTTTTTTTTGCCGTTATGGCATTAGGATCTCTGTGTGCCAGCTTATTGGTTATGAAATTTAACAGCACAATGTCTAAATATCCTATGCTGCGTTATGTAGAAGCAAATAGCAGAGGTGCCAACTATTACGAATTGTCCGTGATTATTACGGTTTCGACTGTCAGATTACGGAAAGGTTGGAAGAATTACGGAATTCAGTGTGTTTTGGAGAATCTCAATTTTGTATCCTTTTTGTTAAACCCTTTTAGTGCGACGCTGCCGATTTCTCGGCCTTCGATTTTGATCCACATATTTTCCGAATCAGACTGCGGATTTCGGTGTCTCAATGATCATATCATTTATCAATCTTATCGTTTTGAAATGGAATGTCCATGAATCATATCGTCAAACAGCGATATTATCGGAAGAATGGTACCGTAATTTTCGTCGTATAATCCGCGGATTATCTGCTAAAAAGTTAAAATTATAGGTTTTGCGGATTATACACCGATGCGGTTAACACGCCGATTTAATATATATATAACACCTTCCGATTTAAAAAAATCTGCAGCGTGATTGTGCAGGGAAAGGTGTAATAATTGGAAAAGGAACTCCCTCGGAAGAATTTTCCTCAGTTCAGGAGTTTGTACGGAGCGGGGAGGAGGGGGAGGAATGTCGTAATGAAAGATAGGGATAATTGTGGGGAGGGACGGCAGGGGTCATTTTGTTATCGTTGAGGAGAGCTCTGACTGTCGTGCCGGCTCTGTTTTTTGGCAAAAAGCCAAAGAAGTACGCACAGCGCTTGCTGCACGAACCTATGCGTTTCTCCTTTCGGATTTCATGTGCGCGACCTTGTATCTAGTTTGCTTTCGTTGTTTTGGCGAACGTCGCTGCTGCTGTTTTCCTTCATTGCTAATCATGATGTCTCTGAAAAGGAAACGTTTCAGTTACACTGCCGAATTTAAACTTGAAGTGGTGGACAGAATTGAGGATATGATCATGTCACTGCGCGATAGTTTTGAGGTCAGAACACAATCGTGCAGCAACATACGGAAAGCCTCTGTGTCGCGATCTAAAACGTAAACAAGTCCGTTGGTAAATTCCGCGGGAGAATTCACGGAAGTTTTTTATTGGCCCACGTATAAGACGATCTCTCAACTCTGAAAGCAGGAATTCCTCCAAAAACTTTCGACTTATACGCGAGTACATACGGTATTTCTACGACTTGTTCTGTATCAGCCTTTCGTCATTGGCAGTGTAATGCAATACTCTGGAGCTACATCGGCGTGATCTATGGATGCCACACCCTTTATCTGTTCGGAGATAAAAATATAAAACAGTAACCTTTAAAAATGAATTTCGTCATTTAATAAAATAGTTTTTTTTTTCCTCTTAATTCTTCGGACTCATGTGTTTCTGGAACGTGGAAAGAGCGACGTATTTATTTATTTACTGACGCCACGTATTTGGAGGATTTTCACCTTGGATCTCGCCCTTTGGAATTAACTGCTATAATATATATAGCCAGTGCCCTTAATACCCACCAGATGGAGACGTCTCAGTAGCTGAGCCCATCTTACGGATTTAAGATGTCAGAAGCTGACTTAAAAATACACATAGCACCGTGGATTGTTGGCCACCGTGGTGTAAAGCTAACGCGCTCGCTTAGATATCGAGAGATCCGTGGCTCAATTCCCCGGCGGCTTCTGAAAACAATTTTTCCGTTGCTATGTGGCTGGAATGTGGAAAGAGCGATGTGTTTATGTGACCGACTTTTCTGTCGGAAATTCCACTTCTGATTCAACATCTATGATGTGCGAATTATACGGCGATTTTTTTTCCTAAATGTCACAGTCTGCGGATTATACGAATGATTTTTTTTTATGTGAATTTTGCGGTCTGCGGATAATACGACGAAAATTACGTGTAATATGCCGTAAGTGTCATCGTAAAAGAGTTTGCGCTTGCTATCGGTTCCCCACGCAATTTCTCCGTGTGACAGGAAAAAGGTTACTTTAGCCAAAACGTTTCCTACTGCAGTTGAGGCAGGGCTGTTCACTTGGAATTGTTGGTGTATTATAAGACGTCGTACTGTCGGAAATCACTTTTCGAGCCCCGTTCGAAGTGCAATAACGATCAACTCGTCGCAACGCGTGGTCCCGCGATGATGGATGTTTATATTTCTTGCGGACTTTCGCCGCGCGGGAGAACGAAGTGCACTGTTTTATTACTAGAAGCTCTTCACAGTATTCATTTCTTTTCCTAAACAAACAGACACAATCGCAAAACTCCGTGAAATACGAATCCCCCTCTTTTTCCAAACTCGTGTTAGCAGAGGATGACTTTATTGACAGCTTGTTCCTCAGACTAGGAGACGTGCTGTTTCCTACTGCGTGAAATTTTTTTCTAATTTTATTTGAAATGGCTTGTAGTGAGAGTGAAAGTTTGCCAAGTGATGGGGATGAATTTGAATCATCTGAGAGTGATATTGGCCAAGCAACATCAAGCCAGAAAACTAGCCACAGTGCCATGCACACCATATCTTCAGAAGGTGAAGATCTTCATAGTGAATCTTCAGATCATGAAAGTTCTGAAAGTGAATGGGAGGATGTAATAGAGGGAAGTGATGAACAACCTCAGCATCCTTTTGATTGTCATGAAATGCAGGGGCCCAAACATGCTCCTGCAACTGATGTGGCACCTATTGCATATTTTTACTTGTTTTTTACCAATTTCATCCTTGGAATTATTGTTTCTGAAACAAATAAATATGCAAAGAGGTTTTTCCAGGAACATCCAAATCTTTCTCCCAAATCTTGAGCAAGGAAATGGAAAATGCTGAAATAAAGGTTTCCTTGCGTGCCTCCTAATATGAGAGTAATCAGTAGCCCATGTAGGACGAGATGAGATGAGATGATTGCCGAAGGCATATCCAGTCAAAACAAACACCAGGATTGTGTAAAATTAAAGACTCGATCAAAGCCTTTGGATAATTTTTTTGCAAAAAAGAATGAAAATAGCGTGATAAACGCTGAATTGCTGTTTACTACAATCGTTGTGGAGCATAACCTACCTATAGCAAGCTGTGATCATGCTGGTCGCTTCTTTCATGCTATGTTCCCAGACTCTGATATTGATGAAGCTGGATATCCTTGAGCAGATGTGGCATGGAATGAAATATCTAAGACAAAGGATTCATCTGGCCTTCTCAAGTATTCCACATTGTCTAAACTAATGTTGGTAATATTGACTATTCCTCACAGCAATTCCTTTACGTAGAGAATATTTAGTATAGTAAGGAAAAACCTCACATACTTCTGCCCAACAATGAGCACCAAAACATTATGTGCCCTTCTTATACAGAAAAGTAAAGCATTTTCCTCAGGTGAGCTGTGTTATAAAAAGTTTTCTGAAAAAGAATATACCACTGCAAAACAAGCAACAAGGGAGTTTTTATGTCAGCAATGACATGAGGTAAGTACAATATTGATAATTTAATTTCATATTTTTTTGTGAGGATAGTGTAAACATCATCATCATCATCATTGTCAACCATTATCAATCCACTGCTGGACGAAGGTCTCCCCAAGTTTCCTCCACAACGGTCTGTCTTGTGCCAGTCTCCTCCATGTCACTCCCGCATATTTACGAATTTCATCCACCCATCTCCCATGTGGTCTTTTTCTGGGTCTTTTCCTGTCCCTTGGAATCCAATCTAAAATTTCGGCTGTCCATCTATGGTCTGTCCTTCTGGCAGTATGTCCAGCCCATTGCCATTTCAGGGATTTAACTCTGATCATGATGTCTTCCACTCTTGTCATTTTTCGGATCCACGAGTTCCTCTTCTTATCTCTCCTGGTTATACCAAGCATGCACCTCTCCATGCTTCTTTGAGTTGTCTGCAGCCTTTGTATGTCTCTTTTAGTTAAGGTCCACGTCTCTGCACCATACGTAAGCACTGGAAGGATGCATTGATCAAACACTTTTCTTTTAAGACATAATGGCATATTGCTCTTGAAAATTATGCTGTTTCTTCCAAAAGCTCTCCAGGCAAGTTTTGTACGCCGATTAATTTCTTCATCAATGTGACCCTCACTTGATATCTGCTGTCCAAGATAAACATACGTATCTGTTATCTCCAGTTTTTCTCCATCAATCGATAAATCTTCATTTCTTGTAAAAGCATTGAACATCACTTTTGTCTTCTGAAAGTTCATTTTTAATCCCACTTCTTTACTCTTGTCAGCAAGTTCCTGGATCATACTCTGCAGCTCTGATGGGGTAGTTGCAAAAATGACTACGTCATCAGCAAAACGAAGGTGGGTTAGATAATCTCCATTAATCTTTATCCCTTTGTTTTCCCAGTTCAGTGATTGAAAGACATTTTCCAATGTGGCATTAAAGAGCTTCGGAGATATGGTGTCACCTTGTCTCACTCCCTTTCCAATTTTTATGTGTGTTGTATTTTCAAACAGCCGAATCTTTGCACTTGCATTTTCATAGATGTTATTAATAATATTAATGTATGCATCTTCAATACCGCAGGATTTCAGAGCCGTGGTAACTGCTGATGGTTTCACCGAATCAAAAGCTTTTTCATAATCGATAAAAGCCATGCACAATGGAAGTTCATATTCCCTCGCTCTTTCAATTAGTTCTCTCAGTACGTGGATATGATCTATTGTGCTGTAGCCACTCCTGAATCCAGCTTGTTCTCTCGGTTGAGCCATGTCCAGTGTTACCTTCAAGCGGTGTGAAAGAACTTTAGTGAAGATTTTATAAACCACTGATAGGAGGCTGATAGGTCTGTAGTTCCTGAGATCCTCAATGTCACCTTTTTTATGTAGCAGGATCATTGTAGCATTGTTCCAATCCTCAGGAATCTTCCCTTCATTAAGGCATCGAGTGAAAATTTGGGCGAGTACTGTTTCAATTTCTCCACTTGCTTCTTGTATGATGTCTATAGTAATTCCATCTTCTCCTGGAGCTTTCCCCCGCTTCATGTTCTTGATTGCATGTGCAACTTCTGCTGGGAGGACTGGAAGAACTCTGGTACCTTTCATGATGTCTGGAGTACATGTATCATCCCTTTCATATAATTTGGAGTAGAAATCTTTCACTCTTGTCAAAATTTCACCTCTATTTCTTGTTATAGAACCATCTTCTTTTCTCAGAGCCATAATCTGTTTTCTTCCCTTACTGAGATGTCCCTTTGCTATCTTTAGGCTTTGGTTGTTTTCAATTGCTTTCCTCACTAGCTCACAGTTGAATTTCCTTACGTCTTCAGTGATACTTTTTCGTGCTGTCTTGCATAGCTCTATATATTCCACTTTGGAAGTCACATCTTCTTTAGTTGTCCTCATCTCTCTTCTTTTTTGCATCAACATTTTGGTTTTTCCTGATAATTTGTTTACATGCAACTTGTTCTTAGACCCAGCTATTTTTGTTGCTGTTTCCATAAGAGCTTTGGTTACTTTTCTGTTAACTTCCGAAATATCCACTTCTTCCGATGTTAGGCCTTCTAAAGCAGAGAATCTGTTCTTCAGTTCCAACTTGAAAGTATTATGGTGTTTTTTAAGGTTGGTTATGTCAATACATTTTGTTTGTCTTATGAGCTTGCCACGTTCCAGTTTAGTGTTGAGGTGCATCTTACATCTCACCAATCTATGGTCACTACCTGTGTTGAACTTGTTTAGCACACTGCAGTCTTCGATGACGAATTTTTTGTTACACATAATAAAATCAATTTCACTTGTCGTCCCAATTGGATGTCTCCATGTCCATTTCCTGTGTGGCTTTTTCTTGAAAAAGGAATTCAAGATGAAAAATCCTTCTGCCTCTGCAAACTCAACGAGAGTATTTCCACGCTGGTTTCTGTTGCCGTGACCGAATTTACCTACTGAAGTTTCATTCTGTTGCCGGTGCCCTATTTTTGCATTGAAATCTCCCATAATTATCTTCAAGTGCTGCTTACCTTTATTATTTAGATGACGAATTTCCTCATAAAATTCTTCAATTTCTTCTTCAGGATGACTTGTGGTGGGGGCATAAGTTTGAATAATCTGAGCCTGGTATCTTCTCGATAGTTGGATAACGAGTCGTGCAGCTCTGTCCGAGGAACTTTCAACTTCTACCACTTTATCCTTCAGTTTCTTGTTTATTATAAATCCAACACCACTAGTTCTGCCAGTATCTGTCCCACGATAATAGAAGAGATGTCCACTTTTCAGTTCAATGAGATCTTCTCCTTTTCTCCTTACCTCACTCAGCCCGACGATGTCCCACTTGATCCTTTGTAGTTCCTCTTCCAATTCAAGAAGCCTTGAATCAGAAGATAGGGAGCGTGCGTTGTAGGTAGCCAAGGTCAGCATCAAATGGCAGCCTAGTCCGGTCCTCCGGGGATTCTTAGCACCCTCTGCCTTCATGTCGCACTGGCCGCTGCCTTGGCCAGGTACATTCCAGCTGCCGGAGACTGAGGGCCAAGATTTAAGTTGTAGAGTCATTTTGGAGGTGTTTGGCCATAACTCACCACGCTGGCCAAGCGGGTTGGTGAGTGTGGGATAGCATTTCCTCTGATCCCGATGGTATAGTTATACCGCTATTTGCGGTCGTCAGAGCCCCTTTAGTGGGAACAGGATGCACCACGAGAAGGCGGGGTTGACATTTGTCAAGGAGAGGCTGTGATGTTACGCATCACCTGACCTCAAAGTTATTACACATTTCACGCATTAATTTCTCATGAAATACCCATTCCACGCGTTAGCGATGAGGCTTCGTATGGTGATTACCGATAGGCACCTCATACAAGTATTACAGGTTACACAGTAATACTATAATATTGTCCTTAACTTTGAAAAAAATGGCGTGTTACATTACTGAAAGTTTGTGTTCGATTACTGAAACATTACTGTAAAATACCCTATTGATTACTGATGCGTTCTGCTAGAGGTTGGCCCCTCTGAAATAGCATAGATTCGATGTTCTCATTGCCATGTGCAAGAACTAACGTTAGCTAAAATAATTACAATTTTGATTTTTAAATGTCAGCAGTATTTTCCCTAATTGCTAGAAATTGTTGGGATGGTACTGGCACACGTTTTTCCTCAGACGCAGAAATGCTGTCACGATTTCTGTTCTCTCTCTCTTCTTTTTTTTATTTTTTAATAACTGTTTTACTTTGCTTTGTCTTTAAAGATTCTAAGTAAATTCCAATAGAAAATACAAATTGGTAGATCGATTTGATAGAACCGCTCTAACAAAATGTTAAGAGACTGTCAGACACTCGCCATTTTATCATTCCCATTAGACTTCAATTTCAGCAAACGTTTCTGTGTTGTTTAATATTTATGTAAAATAAGCACTTAAAGGATTTAAAGCTTCATTCAGCATTGTATCATTTAAGGGCAATTTATTCTCTTCAGTCACAATTCTCCCAGCTTGCATTTTTAAACCTAACTGGAACTCTAAATGTTGTGAGTCGTTTAAAATGTTATTTATATACTTGTGTGCACTTAAAATACAGATATATCAGTTGTATAATTTCACCTAATCGACTGAAATATTTCATTATATGTAGAATTTAAATTAAGTCTTTGTTCAAATATTCTTTAAAACATGTAAATACATGGTTTACATGTTTTAAAGAATATTTGAACCAACGGTACCAAAAATAAATAATGGTACCAAAAATAATATGCCTCACGCATTTAATTGTTATTAAAAAAAGCAGGTAATTGTATAAAGGACAGTTATTTAAAGAATTAACAAATGTATGCTTTCGTAAGGAACGCAAGAATGTAAGGAAATGCAACAATTTGTCGCAATGTGATTTGATTTGCCGCTCTGGAAAAACTCTCAGGACCACCTGGAAAACCTGGAAAAGTCAGGGAATTTTTTTTCTACTTTTGAGTGGGAACCCTGGGTTTGGCGGTACTGGTGGTAGGCTGACCTGGATAAGCTCACGATTTGCATCTCTTAGGATTATCTTAGAGGATCCACTTCTCATCACAGGTCAAAATCTTGTGGAGGAAATCCTTCTTAAATCTGGAGAGCAAGGACATAGCAACATCGTAGTGCCTAGACTTGTTCGAAGCTGTGAGTTGGTGGGGCACCCAACGGCCCTCCTTGTGAATCCACCCAAGCTTGTGCAGGCACTTTGCAATGGCTTGCTGTGTTACTCCGAGTTCCTGGGCGAGCTCCGACTGTGTGCGACAGGGATTTGCGTCCAACAGTTGTTCCAGTTCCTCATTGTCAAGTTTCTGTGGCTGTCCCGGACGTTCTGCACCATGGAGATCGAAATTACGCTGCTTAAACCACTGGAACCACTTCTTACACATACTGTAGGACACAGCAGCCTCACCCAAAGCAGCACAGATCATTTGCTGGGCTTCCGTGGCACTTTTTCAGCTGAAACGCAAACAAGAGGCAGTGCCTCAAATGTTGCTTCTCTAATGACATTTCTTTCACCGTCAACTTTCGTCCCTTCTGTCACTACAGCTGTGAGCGGTTACGGTTGCCTGGAAAGCTGTTGGATGGCACTGCAATCGGCCATTATCGCACACAGCTATTTGCATTTGCCGACGTTCTATGATCGCTTGCCTTTAGGGGCCGAGAATTAAGTTGCACACCTAATACATGTATCCTCAATTAACTGCTATGAATTAAAAGCATTCTCTGTAATTTAACATTAGTTGTATCATTTCTCTGTAATATACTGTACTCACATTTACTGTCATGATGAGAAGGAATGGCAGTAATGCATATAACATGATAAAAAATGGAAGAAGCAATGAATTTCTCATATCATGCAATGGTTGCATTACAGTGTGAGAAAGTAAATGATAGGATGTTTCCTCAGCCATGAAATGAAACATGGGGTATCAGCATTAGTTGTTGCCAGTTTTGTAAAGCAGACAAAGCAGGATGTTTAGTTTTCATCCATAAGACATCTTTGGATAACAAAATAGCTGAGTTCTTGGGAAAAAACAGTTAAAGAAAACTCAAATCAGACACCACTAAAAAACTGTGCGAACTGTGAAGCCATTAAGAGGATTTCCAAAAAATCTTCTATACAAACCTTAGGAGACATCTCCCCTTCAGCATGTTACTGTACTACCAGACTCTCCTTGGAGATCAAGCTACATAAAGATGGAAATCCTATTCGCCTTTTTATTGAAAATAACTTTTCACCAGCAGTCAATCCTAAAAGGCAATTGGTCAAGTGCTGTAGTGATCTTACAAAAAGCATCCATACTCTTTTGTGTCAACCAAAGAATTTGTCCAGAACATCTCTTCATGCATTGGTCCTCAAGGCACAAGATATAATGTACACTTTTGATGTGTATTCATTATTTCTTTCTGTTCACCCCTTTGATGCCTACATGCTCATGGTCAAGAAACTCATGGTGCACCAAGAACTTCATGGGGACCTAAGGGACATAATCAAATATCAACATGTTGCAGTTTTTTTTTTTTTGTTTTTTTTTGTACTATGATATCTATGAGGTAGAATCCAAAAGTTCCTGACTGAGTCCATATATAGGTTGTTAGAGTTACAAACTGAAGCACATCGTCCTTCAAACTAAGACCCTCTTGCAACAACACACTTCTACCAGTGACTGTAGAGTTTGTCAAAGCACTTCTGAAACCCATTCTTTTCCATGTCCTTCAGTGCAACCAGTGATGCATTTTTCACTTCTTCTGCACTCAAAACCCAATGACCCTGAAGTCAACATATCAGCTCAAGGAAGAGGTGGGAACCGCAGGTCTCGAGGTCAGGTGAGTATGGTGGGTGTGAGAGGATACCAGTTTTTGTTTTGGCGAGAAACTCGCGAACGAGGAGTGACCTGTGTTCTGGTGCACTGTCGTGCAACAGCACACAAACAGGAGCACTATTGCAAATTAAGTTAGCTCACACACAAAACAGGAGATTATTGCAAATAAGTCTCCTGGTTTCAGAAAATACAATAATTAATTACTTTTCTCTTATGTAAATACTGCAAAAATTTTGTACTTTGCTCCATGTTTCTCGTTATTTTGTGTTTAAAACTTTTTATCAGACAGATATATGTAAAGTATGAAATTTGATTTGTTTATCAGCGCTGGTATTGGAAGAACTGGTTGTTTCATTGCTACTGCTATTGGCATCCAGCAACTCATTGAAGAAAATATGGTAGATGTTCTTGGAATTGTTTGTTCTCTCCGAATGGATAGGTTAGTATGTATTATTATTATTATTATTGAAGTATTTTATTTATTTTTGGGAAAAAAAGAATTTCATTTTGTGAGTTGCATAGTTTTGTTGATAATAGTGAATGATTAATGTCCAATGCAGCAATTGTGGTTGACCAGTGTTGTTGTAGAATATGTTTTTTTCAAGTCACCTTTTAATAACTCAGATTTCAATAACACTATATTCTTGATAACTTGAAAAAATTAAAATTCCGTGCCAGTGTCCTATGCACATAATGAAATGGGTGGTATGAGACAAAAAATTTTCTGGTGGTCTTGGTAACTCAAAAAAAAAAAAAAAGGGCAAAAAAATTCTCCTCTAGAAATGAAAAATAACCTCAACATGGCAGTTACAGTGCAAACAACATAAGTATTTCATGCTCAACCATTGATAACAATAGACAGTGAAAGAAAGCATTACATGCTGCCTGCTGTAAACTTGAAATGGGGCTAAAACACTAATCCTGCTGCCTTTAAACAGACCACACATTTTTAATTTCTACCTGTAAGAGGTCAAAAGGTCATCTTTAGCTGACCTTCAATAAGAATTTCAGATCCTGTTATCGCCGTCCCAGTGGCGCAGTGGCTTCTGATCACTCGTCCGAGATGCGTTCAAATCCCGGTGAGGCATGGATGTTGTGTTTGTCTTATGGCACTTTTCTTTCCCTGGAACAGTGGCCCTAAATTAGGGATGGGTGACTGCTTTATAGCCCACTGACTTGCTCACAATGGTCATTAAACCTCCAATAAAAAAAATGTACCTTTTATCGTTTTACCTAATAGACAGATGATGTTCAGTAGCATTTTTTTTTTTTTGTTAAATTTATGTTGTGTGCTCTTGCTCTAAACAAATTCAAGAACTGTTATGTTAAAAGAAAAATTTCTAAACTTATGGCTTCAAAACACAAGTTGAACTCATTGTCAAACTCTGATAGAGTTAAGGCAGAACTGCCAACTATTTGGAGTTTTTCGTAATTCTCCCTGATTTCCAGCTGGCTTTATGGCATTAAAGACAATACCTAAAAAATTAGGTAAAATCTCTCGCCAATTAAACAAACCACTGTGCCTCAAATCAATATCATGAAGTGAATGTTGATTGAAAATCCTTGTTTGTTTGTTTTGTTGTTTGTTTTTCTTTTTCCTTTCATTAATGTATTACCAGATGTCTTTTAAATTTGTAAAGGATCCTGGTTTCAGAATTCTAAGTTTCTAGTTTATAGTGTGGTGGCTTAACGAAAAGGTCGTGACATGCTGGATTAAAGCGCCAAATTTTGAACAGTTCTTATATACCCTCAGTGCTATCAATCCAAGGGGGGGGTGCCCAATTTCAGTGTCCGCCATCTTGAAATATGATGCCATCTTTGTTTTCTTTGGACTGTACCTGTAAATTTTCCACTTTTCATTGGTTTTTGCTAAATATATCCCCCACGGTTAGACTTACAGGAAAAATGGTATGATATCTTTTAATTTAAACTAAATTTGCTACAATTTAAGAGAATAACCGCTTTTGTAACTTTAATATTTTGCAAGATACAAGCTTTCAAAGTTTTGGACTGTTTTCAGGTTATTACGAAAATCTCTATTTTTTGTAGGTTTTTGCTAATTATCTTCCCAACGGTTGGGTTTACAGCAAAAACTATTCTAATCAATTTTAATTAAAACTTAATTTTCTACAATTTGAAACCAGAACCACTTTTGTAGCTGAAATATTTTGCGGCGAGGAACAAGCGTCCGCATTTTTGTACTTTTTTCAGGTTATTACGAAAATCTCTAATTTTTTATCGGTTCTTGTTGAATATCTCCAATGCTGTTAGGCTTACCGCAAAAATGTTTTGAATAATGTTTAAGAAGAATAAATAGGCTACAATGTGAGTAAAGAAAGGCATCTATACAATCATAATTTGCTGAGATAATGTATTTGACCATGTTACAAACATTTTAATAAAACAATATTACACAATAACTAGTAAAACAATTTCTAAGATGTTAACTGTTCACAATTGCCTTTGCAATGACAAAGAGCTGTGCAGGCAAGTGCAGCCTTTTTACAAACGCAATTCTTAGAGTACAGGGGTTCAGCCTTACATCAGCACTTGATTAATTCTCTACAGCTTTTGCTTGCTTCGGGTATAGACATCCAAATCGGTTGCCATGTCTCTTTGTTTCTTTTCCAACCAAAGTTAGCCGGAGCAGGTGCATTTTGGAGTGGTTTCAAACTGGTTAACCAGACGCTAGATTGATGGATGCAGCGATTAGTGTGTTGAATGAGGGCATCCTGTGTAGGTGGTAGACTTTGCTTCATCTTTACTTGTTTTCCTTGTGTCAAGATATCTTCTCTGAGCTTGTTTACGCTGTCAAGTACAGGATGCAGGTGAATCGTTCTATAAGTTCAAATGCCTTTGTTTTAGCATCTACTGGCTGGAATAGATGTTTTGCAGGGAAATGAAATCCTTCAGTGCCTGGCGAATATGCTTTCCATGTCTTCCATGCTGACTTTTTCCCCTTACCAGAAAATTGTGATGTGGTGTCTGAACCCATGAAAGCATGGAAAATGGGCAATGCTTACGACATATTTTCTCCAAGATTTTGGCAGATGGCGTTGATATAATAATATCGGAAGTGTTTACCCTTACCAAATGCAACCCATAGTTGAATATTAGTTTTGTAAGTTTGTAGCTCAAAAAAATGTCTGCTAGTACCACAATAACATCTGTGTCAACTGTGCTTATGAGTATGGTAGTTGCACCCTTTTGCAATGCATCCAATATATGAAGACACATTCTCATATTAGCTTCTTCTTGGTCAGTTTTGGGCATCAGTGCACTGTTGTTTTTGGAAATAACAGATTTACCATAGGTAATGTATATTTCTTTACCTTCTTGTACCTCATGAGCTGCGACTGCATCACTTAGTAGGTTAAACAGTTCTGTCTTGTTCTCTGAATTCTGCAAGAATGTAACAAAGTTTTTGAGGAGTATGGTTTCCCTTGTAACTTTTCTCCGTTCTCCCTTCCCTCTCTTCGCGTGTGTAGTTTCTTTCAGACTGTCTGGCTTGTATATGTCCCATACAACATCGATTCTTGGGCAATCCTGAAGTTGGCTTTTGATCCATGGTAAGAAGACCATATCACTATATTCTCTAAATGTACATGCATCATATTTAGGAAATGCATGTACAATGACAGGTCCATCAAATATTTTGGCATCAAAGTCTGGTACATCGTGGTCTTTAATTGGAGATAGGCAGGAAAGTAAATCTGATTTATCTCTAGTCAGTCGTAGATCCCAGTGTTTACTTAAAGATGGAGGCCAAGCATGGTTCTCGTGGGAAAAGAACTCCAAAGGATCGCCTTGACGCACTTGAAATGCTATGAAAAGTTGGCCGAAGAATCCATAGTCACTTTTTAGCTCATCCTTGTGATCAAATTTACTCTTTCGAGTCCTATGTTCAGGTCGCTGGAAGAGTAGCACACGATTTTTTTTCAATGGACTATTTATAGAAATTGCCCTATTTATTAGAACATCCTTTACATATGATGTGTTTGGGGTTGTTGTCATTGTTTCCATTGTGCACATTTCACTCACCACTGGCTCTCCAGCACAGTCATGACTGAAAATGTTAATTAGTTCGTCACACTCCAGAAAGGAATTAAACTTCGATGAGATAGTTTCAACTAAATTGTTGACTTGATCTTTGAATGTTTTCTAGGTAGAAAAACCTTGGTCATGGATTTTGTTATCGCCATTGGAAACTTCTGCTATGTTGTGAAATTCATCCAGAAGACGTGACATTTCAGGACCTGAAACCATCCACCTTTTAAAAGCATCCCGATTCTCTGTCAGACCTACTGCACCACCTGAGACTTTTACTATCTTGTATTTTGTTCATGTGCCTGGTCCAAAGACATACTTGAGAATTTCCTGTTAGCCTTCAGGAAGGACCAGCTACTCTGAAACTGATCCTTGATGCTGTCAGGAATACACTGCATATCTTTAATATGCACGGGAAGCCAATGAGCATAATTTGTGTGGTATAAGATAAAGAACCAAGGAGCAAGTTGTTCCATAACTTCGACATTGAGAGGCAAGTTCCTTTCAAGGTGAGAATGAACGAATATCAAAACTTTTATTTCTTATTCCAGGATAAGGTTCCAGAATTCAAACATATGGTTCTTTTCAACCATTTCTTTCTCCCACTTTGCAAAAGCGTCGTCATCATGTGGTCCAGGTAAAGATGTGAATGCTTTATGCTGAAGCATTGCCAAGGAAAGAGCTGTTACTTGATGTGCGTGCCTTCTTCTAGTTAGATGTGATGTTATTAGGAAGGAGTTGGCCATTCCGGATGACGCAGTTTTGGCTCCAGTAAGACATTCTGTCCACCTAGAATCCTGTAGCAGATCACCAACTATACTCCACATAGCCATCTCAATATGAAGCCCACCCATCATAACAACATACTTACTTTCACAATACATTTCTGGCCAGCGCCACTGAACATACTTGGCTAAGGCGAACAGTGGTTGATCGACAGCTATGATGAGTGGCCTGGATTGCAACTTTCGGTGATACCTCTTAAAATGTCCATGCCATGTTTTACCATGGCGATACTTGCAGCTTTCTCCTCGAACAAAGGTAAAAGAGAGACTATACCCGGCGTAATTGTAACCTCAGCTTTGACGAGATGCATGATAAGCACCCCAAAACACTTGATCATCCTTCTCTATAGTTTCTTTACAGAGAATGGGAATGCTATGTTTCATCCACTGTAATTCTTCTTCCTTAGCCTTTTCCAAATAGCCTTCCATATTCTGCGTCGGCATGTCTGGCACTTTAATGTTATTAGTGTTGCAAGCCACAGCTGGAACAATACGATAGCTATCTGGTAGTGATAGCTTCGTGCTGCAGTCAACAAGTGGAACAGTGATTTGAGGTCTGGAAATACCATGGTTCAAAACACTTGGAAACTAAATATGCTGATGCTGGTTCCATGGAGCGACCCTTGCGAAGTTGTTGAGGATGGGTTACGGTCGATGTTGTCAAGTGCACCTACTGTGAATAGTTCCTTACGGAGTTGAGTGGGACAGACCAAATCATCATCCCTATTACGTTGACAGGCAGCTGTTGTGAGCCAGTTCTCTACTTCTAGCACCCGGTCGTAGCTCACACTAATCCCACGCTCATGAAGTTGCGTCACCAATGTCTTGCTTCTTGTGTGGGCATGATCAGAGATTCCTAGAAATAGCGGTAGTGGAGGTTCTTTAGACTTTGTGTAGCGCATATTTGTTGTAGATGTGAAAATTCTCATTTTGTAGTTGAATACTATCAAGTGGCAAATGGTGAGGCATACTTTGGTATTTGAAACACTCTGTTCCTTTATGTTCGAGCCATTGAGCAGCATGGATACCATAGTTTTCAGGATCGCTGGTACTGATTGCGCTTCACAGTCTGACACAAAGTTACCAGAGAATTGAGGAACAACTGCATCCGAAATTTCTTTTCGCAGAAATTTTGAAACCCGAGCCATTGATAGAGTTTCTTGGTCAAAATCATGTGATTGCATAGCATCTGTCAGCAGTTTCTGGAGACCCTTATTGAATACCAACAGTACATTTTTACCATCAGACTGCTCTTGACAATCGCCAAGTGTTCGAGTAGCTTTTTCTTAAGTCTCAATTTGTTGATTATCTTTGAAAATCCCAAATACCCAAGCCGCTTTTCATACAAAATATGTAAATCACAGGGTGCGCACGCGTGCTTGAAAACCTGGAAAGTCCTGGAAAATCATGATTACGTTTTCAAGGCCTGGAATATCCTGGAAAAACGGTGTTTTTTTTAATGCTGTCTTGAAAAGCCTTGAAATTTGAAATTAGTACTTAAAAAAATGCCCTTTTAGGAAATCGTGTTACTGTTACTCCTTCATTTTTTAAAGTTCCTTTTCTCTGTTCTCAAAGAAACCACTGGCAGCGGTTTCCGACGTGCACCAAATCCTAATTTGGCTGGGGGAAAAAAAAAGAAAAAAAGGCACTACTTCCAGTGCAATAAAATTGGATGATTACTAGTAGGTCGAAGGGGAGCTTGATGTCCGTCCGACAACTGAGAACGGAAGGGGAAAGAAGAGGCATTTAGCATTTGCAGGGGGTCGCGTATGTACCAAGTCAGCTGGCATCCACCAGTGAGGAGTATGCCTGAACAACACATTCATCTTCTTCTTGTTTATGTGCATGCCACCCTCCCTCCCCTCAAGAGACTTCCGCTACTTATGATAAAAAATAAGAAAACTATCTTTGCGAATTTTTCACGAAAGTAGCTGAAATTTTTACATTCACTGTAATTGGATTACAGAAGCTCACTTCCAAAATTCCAATTGAATCGGTTTAAAACTTTAAAAGTTAGCATTGGTAATTTTTATTATGTGTGCCTCTTTGGACAGAGTGAGCCTCCAGCAGAAAGGGTGTTACCATAGCAACGGTTGATTGACAGCTGGGAGCGCTGATCTGAAGCCTTTGGTTGGGAAGAAAGCAAACACCTGTTTATCACTTCCACAGCTCAAAAGGACTAGGAGAAAATTTTCAGAAATCCATTTTTCCGAATTTTGAAAATAACACAGTAAAATTTTTACAGTAGTTAAAGATACATCACAATAAAGTTCTAGTGCAAATTTCGCCAAATTCCGTTAGGAACTTTAGCAGATGCAAAAAAAAAAAAAAAAAAAAAATCCGTTGCATAATCGGATTGAAAAAAAGAAACAGTAATTATAAATTACGGGAAAAGCAAGTGAATTATTTTTTTTAGATGCCATGGTTTATTTAAACAGAGTGATCCTTAAAATTTTTTTCTGTGATGATATGGACTCTATTTGAATTACAAACATACGTTTTTATTCAGACGTCTGAGTTACTGTTTTAATAAAAAAATCATCTATAATTAAAAAGTTTTCAATGGATTTAAGCAATATTCAGCAGATAAACAAACGTATTTTAGTAAATTGCAACATCATGACGTGAATTTGGTAATTTAATTTTGTCGAAAATTGGGGAGCATTTTTTTTTTTTTTTACAATTTCTATTATAGTTAAAGTGAAGGAGGAAGGGTGCAACTTGACAGTTCAGTGAGCTGCAGGTGGTGATTTATGGCGATGTGCCAAATGAAAAGAAGCCATTCCATCAGGTCATTCCAAAGGGGTTGTGTGTGTGGACGCGTCCTCCTGCTGTTTGATCTTAATCGGAATGTTTTTGTGCAGGGGTGGGGGGATTGAGAGAAATATCCGTTTCAGCTTTACAGCTTTCACGGCTCTTTTTTTTTTTTTTTTTTTCTTGGTAATAAATAAAAATCATAGTTGCTGCATTTACCATTGATCCATGTTTGCATTTCTTGAATATAAACAGCAGACAATCAGAAACAGTGTTGGGCGGGTCTTGATGTTCTTCATTTTGCATATGCTGAATTCAGTTCTGTGGGAATAAGGAATGACTTATACTGTGAATATATACAAAACTACATATTTTTGAGCTGAAAAAATAGGTCTACTTGTACACAGTAGCTAACGTGTGAACTCAGATGAAGACAATCAGACATACGGACGTCTGATTCCATAAAAAAAAGAAATCAACATAGTTTTTTTATTTACACTACAGGTAAAAAAGCAAAAACATGTTTTTAAACGTTATAAAGGAAAACGGATTTTTGAAATGCATGACTTGATGATCTTAATTTCTGAAAGTTTCTTTTTTCCACATCCTTTTTTTTTCAATTACAATACTGTAACAGGATACTGTGAGTTATATCACTTAGTGATATGGCAGATTTTCGGTTGCTGATATCCGCGATCGTAAGCGGTAGTTGCATTGCGATTGTTGATGATGACAAGATAAATACTGGAGTGATGTAAAATGTTGCATAAACTAAAAAAAAAAAAAAAAAAAAGCCCCCCTTCCCCGAACTTTTATGCGGTCATCATAGCTGATCAACCATTTCATTCCATGAACATCAGCACATTTCAATCATTTGAACATTGGGGGTATCTGAAGGAATTCCGCCGTGCTTAAGCGCCCTAGCGCAACGAAAACATGCTAATTTTGGACAGTTCTATTCCCTTCCTCTCTACCATCCCTAATAATTGAGAGTGCATACTGTAGTTTCAAATATTCTATTTATGAGCTAGTTTTCGCGCTGTTCGTTATGCTTTTATTTTCGAAATTCCTAACACTTTTGAACTATGGTTGCAGAAACGTTTATGCTTTGGGTTTGTCTGTAGGATAATTCGCATGAAAGCGGTTGAATTTCGGCGAAATTTTAGTATGCTGTTGGGTACAACCTGGAAACCTACCCTCTTGAAAAAGGTCGAAATTAAATTTAAAGGCCAAGACATAAGAGCAGTATTTGTTCTCCAAGCTTAGGAATGTTAACTCACATAAAATCTGTTTGATTGCGACAAAGTTTTGGTATGTTATCAGGGAGGAGAAACCTACCCTTGTAGAAAATGATCCACTTTGAATTCAAAGGTCAGGGCATAAGAACAGAATTTATTCTTTATGGTCTTGTGCTTGATAAACTTGATCAATTTGCATAAAGCACATTCATCCATTTGCATCTTTCATCATTTTTATTACTTAAAACTGAAATTACTTTAAAAAAATAATTTGAACATGATACTGTAAAGCATAATAATCATCCTGGAATTTTTTTGTATATGGCCTGGAAAGTCCTTGAATTTTTTTGTATATGTCCTGGAAAAGGCCTGGAAAGTCCTTGAATTTTTTTCCCCCAAAAGTGTACGAACCCTGAAATCAGTAAGTTTGAATAAATAATTTCCCTCCTCCACGGACAATTCTATGTACATAACAAGTTCCACAAACACATAAGATTCTGACATTTTCTCACTACTGTTATCAAATGATAATGCATCTCTCTTTCTCTCCATACTTCTATGACGATTCTTGTTAGCTGTTAAACATGTGTTGTGATATTTTGCTTCGATGGCTATCAAATCTCCACCAGCGATTCGTGCTAAGAGTTCTGTATCTTGTAATTCACTAGCCATATCTCTCAGAGTATTGTCTGGCGTTAATGTTGAGTAATTATGAAGCAGTCCTTGTGTGTCCATACAGAACATGCATCTTTCGTCCCACATACTTGTAAATGCTATATATCGATTGATTGACGAGCAGACTTTCGGCCACCCTTATTTGATTCACATTTACGTTTCTTCTTTTGTAGCTCTCTGGTTTTACCCAGTTTTGACCAAGAAAACTTAAGTCGACACTGTTTGTGCCAATTGGCATGGTTTTCCAATACATGAATTGCATTTCCACATTCAGTAAACTCAACTGGCAAACAATCAAGTTGCCTGAACTCCTCTACAATGTGTAGAAACTCATCATAGCTTTTACATGCGTCGTCAGGAGGTCTATCTGCTGGTGGCCTCAAATATCCACCATCAGTATGGCAAATAATGCACTTTTCCCAATTCATAATTTCTTTCCATAAATTCTTACTATTCTTATTTATGATAACTTCTTATTATTCAGCAATCTGTAAACAAAGAAACAAACAAAAAACAAAGAAAAGTTGAAACATTACAGATACAGTCTAAAGAAAACAAAGATCGCGTCGTATTTCAAGATGGCGGACACTGAAATCAGGCACCCCCTCTGAATTGATAGTACTGAGGGTATATAAGAACTGAGCAAAATTTGGCGCTTTAATCCAGCACGTCACGATTCTGCCTATTATTTGCTCTAAGCTACCACACTATTTAAATGTTTTCAACAGTTTGTAAAATTATGTACTATTTGGAGCAAAGTCAAATTTTTTAGTTTTTCTCTTTGAGTATTATTTGTCATGTGTAAGTTGTGAGCCATCAGAAGCTCATGTCCGGTGGTCATATTCTAGCATTTTTGTCTTCAATGGTATAAAAAATGAGGGGTGAAGGTCATAATAAAATAGAAGTTATACTTTTATGCTGTTACTGTCGTATTTGTTATGACACTGTAAAGATGGATTGATGTTCTCAGTTTATCAATTTATGAAGGAAACTTGCTATGTCTAAA
This sequence comes from Macrothele yani, assembly GCA_039090855.1. Taxonomy (NCBI): domain Eukaryota; kingdom Metazoa; phylum Arthropoda; class Arachnida; order Araneae; family Macrothelidae; genus Macrothele; species Macrothele yani. Next base: position 81,366,701 of record CM077012.1, read on the forward strand.
ATATTTGCTATTTTTGTGATAATTTGACAAGAATTTTATCACAGTGAAAATTTTTTTAATTACTGGTTTTATGTATGACACCATAAAAATCCACCAGGAAGGCAAACCATTGAGGCCTATAATTGACACAAAAAATTCTCCACTCAGCAACCTGAATTACTACCTTCTTTTTCACCTCAAAGATATTTTCCCTTCTCCTCCTTACCTTGTGAAAAATGCCATGAAGCTAAAAGAAATGTGAGATAACTTACCAGTATTAGCAAGCCTTGATATAGTATCAATGTATGCTAATATAAACCTGGATCTCCTGATAGAATTTATTGCAGATGACCTTGCAGAGAAAATAGTTTTCTACAGCCACAATAAAGAGGTAATAGGTTTATGAGTTGCTCCTATTTTCTTTCAAAAATAATTTCTTCCAGTTTGGAAAAAAATATTACAAGCATATTTCAGGACTTGCAATGGGATCACCACTAGCACTTCTACTGGCGAACTATTTTGTGAGTAAACTAGAAGCAAAGATCCTGATACAGCCCTTAATATTTGTGCTAAATGTCCAATATATAGATGACATATTATTCATAATAGATAATGAAGATCAACCTCTACCCTCTCACATTCTGACACAATTTAACTCACTGCAATATTCCCTAAAGTTCACCTCAGAACTCTAAAAAGATCATAGCCTAAACTACTTGGATTTAACCCTAACCTCAAAAGAAGGAAAGATTTTAACACAGATCTACAAAAAAACCCAGTAACACAGACAAGATATTAGACTACAACTCATACCACCCTGATTACATAAAATCTAATACTGTGTGACAATATTTGGAAAAAATCAACTTTCTAGTCTCTACAGAAGCCCAAAAAGACATGCACAGAGAAAAACTGGAAATAATTTTATCAGAAAATAATTTTCCCTCCCCATGCATAAAGAATATTTTTAAGAATAAAGCAAATAAGAAAGATGAAGCAGGAAAATCACATCAAGTTCACTAACAAAATTACTTACCACAAAGGTATCTTCGAAAAACTAAAACAGATCAGTGACTAATATAAAATAAGGCTTCCCCTAGATCTGAATAACAAGGTAAAAAAATTCCTTCCATCTCTAAAACAAGAAAAAAAAAAAGACATCCAATTTCAAGAAGGGGTAGTCTGTAGCATAGATTGTACCTGTGATCTAAGCTATATAGGTGAAATGGGAAGAATATAAGAGAGCTATTAGAAGCATTGGGAACAAAACAGGATTAAACAGACATGTACAAGCAAGTGGGCACTCCATAAAATGGGACTCAATAAAAATAATCACCCACCAACCATTTGTTTTGAAGAGGAAACTTGAAGAAGGGATCAAAACAGTGACAAGGGTTACCACGCTTAACGATGATTGTGGTTGGGCTCTTCTGACCGATTGGCAACAACTACTCCAGTGACGGACCTGACGAACTAGGTTCTAGTTCCAAAATTTGACCACCAAATGTATTTAAATTATCTCTGTAAAACCCGTAGTTAAAAATTTTGTCACTGTGTTTAATAATATAATTGGTGGTGCCATGATGTCAATAATTACCAATAATGTTTTGTTTGTATTAATCACACTTATCAGCACATTAAACAAAAAGTCAGCCTGTGTGTAACCATTCATGATGGAAAAAAGTTTTAATGATGAAGCTTTTCCATTAGCAATGTGCTCAGTACAAGGGTCAGTGCAATAATACCTCTGAATTTTCAAATGAAGGCACCATCATAATTGTTACACACCTGCTTGAGCATCCGTGAAACTTGAATTCTAAGGTACAATTTGATACTCTTCCCTTTATTGTTTTATTGCACTTCTGGTACCATCACGCACATGTAGTTTATCAGCCATTATGGGTCACCAGAAATGTAATGGTAGAAAGAGAGACAGCTATGGAATAAACAAACATAGTGGTAAGCACCACTCAAACTGAAGAAATCATTATTGCTATTGTACCAGAGAACATGATTGCTCATGTTGACAGTTGGTTTATGTAAATGATTGTAGTTGCAAACTAATCATGTGATAGGTAAGGGAGATAAAGGGCAAAATATAGCTCAGTGTAGCTAAGTTTGGTCGTCCTCATCTGGGCATGTGGACCACTGCATTGGAGTGATCTCAGTGGCAAAAGCACATGTAAGGAGTGAGAATGCCTGAGCAGTGACATCAAAAATCCTACCATCACACAAATACTTTCACCGGAGACTTCATCATAGGGTACATACTGCAAGTTGGTCCCTTAGGCGGAAGTACATCGGAATGCAACAACTGTGCCGCATGTGGTGACAATAGTTGGAGGAAGCTAACATGTGTCACCATAGTGGGACTGGCGCACCTAGGTGGACATCTAATCTCAATTGCTGCATTTAACTGCAAGTTGTAGCATCTCTGTAATCCACTGTGGTTGTTCTGACAGTCTTGTCAGTCACCGGGTAAAATTTCTTGAATCTTGTATAAATGTTGTAGTATGTAAAATGCAGCAGTTCAACTGTTTGCCTGTAATAGATGTATCATCTCTTTTATATTCAGTGGTGCTCAAAATTAAAGGATAATTAATAAATTCATATATAACTGTAAGTATTTGAGTTGAAATTCATTCAAATTTGGTAGAGGGGTTTATGATTGTATTACTTAAGCAGAAGAACATCATAATCTTATAATTTACCTGTGTTAATATCATAATCTTGTGATATATGTGAAAGAGCAGTCCATGGAAAAATATTTAGTCTTTTGCTTAAGGCATGTGGTATTTTAACATGTAGCATGATCACCCCCTAACTACCATGTAGCTCACACAACTTTTTATACTGTTGATGAAGTCTTGGGGATTTAATGACCACTCCTCAACAAGAGTTCCTCTGAGTTTTTAAAGTGTTCTGGCAGGAGGCTGGCAAGCTTTGATGTATCTCCCTAGAGCATCCCATACATGCTAATTGAGGTTGAGGTCAGGGGATCTGGGTCGCCACTTGAAGTCTTCTCCATTCGGCAGATATCTCCCTCTTAAAGAAAATTGGCAACCAAATGAGGTTAGTGAGGTTTGGCATTAATGCCCATAAGAATAAAATCTGGACTGACAGTTCCCTTGAATAGCCTGACTTAGGGATTCAGGGCCTTGTGTCTGTACGTCAAGGCAGCAGCAAAACGACTCTGAAAGATGTGCAGGTCTGTGCTCCCATTTGTCATGTTTCATGCCCAGACCATACCGCCACCTGAGTAGTCCCTTTCTCTGATGTTGAAGAGACTGTTGTGGGTTCCTGGTTCTCTCCAGATGGGAATACATTGCAAATCAGTATTTAATTTGAATCATAATTCATTTATGAAAATAATATTCACTCACTGGTCTGAACTCCATGTGTGATGTTAGCAACTATGTTAAATGAGCTTACAAGGTTGCAGAAGTGAGAGGGACACAGATAACTGGGCTCTTTGCATGAAGTAGTCATTACTCACGAAATCTTCTGCAAACAGTATCCTTGAAACCCTCATTCCTGTAGCTGCTGCAGACTGCAAAGCAAGGTTTCATAGCAGACAACTCTGTTTCATCTAGCAGTCAGATTCACATAGCGATTATCTGCTGCAATTACCAGATCATTTGTGGTGGACTTCTTCTGCTCAGTGATGTGTATCTCCTGTCTGTTGAAGTTGTCTCCAGTCTTGACAGGACATTTTTTTTTTTAATTTAATGCTCTGGAAACTTCCACCCCAGACTCTCTCTAATCTGCTTCCATCCTGCCATTTATTCTCCACTGCTTTAAATTATTTTTACAATGTCAATGCCTTCATGAAATAATCAGCTCAACATGCCACTGAAGTGAAAGCAGGGATCGCATTCCTCCTACAATTCCTAATATTTTGTGACCCTCCTTAAATTCCTAAAATTAGACCTAAAATTTGCTATTCATTATAAAATTTTCGTAAGCTTATTTTTATTAAAAACACAACCGTTATTAACGCCAATAAATTTACCATTACGGTAAGGTAAAAAGACCTGTTATTGTAGAAACACAGCCTATATGCTGTGCTGCTGAAGGGAGGGAAAAATGACGCCATCGAGATGCACTTGCTTCGGGGCGGGCGTTCCATTTTTTTGCCTTCGAACAGTTTTCGAGAGTAACAAGAGATCTAAGGGAAAAGGGGAGGGGTCATTTTCACCCCTGGTTTGCGCTTTGCAGACGAACTCCGTGGCACGCAGAAGATCGTACTTTATTTTTGTACATGCCTTGTGGAGCCTCCTCTTTCTGCTGATGTTTTGTTATTGTAAACCGCAGGTGGGTGGAAGCAAAGAGGAAACATGTGGTCTCCTTCCGTAACCTCCGGTAATGACGATGGGATGGTAGCTGAGTATTATCTTGGCAAGCAGTAGAGCACGTGATCATTGACCTTCGATCATGCGTCGGCGACAGCGACCTTCGATGCGCAATATATCTCGGCTCTGACTCGCTTTGACTGAACTTGCGTGAGATGCGTATGATAGTTTCTGGTTTTACGTCTTTTATGGTGTTCTCTGTGCTGTGTGCAGGTTCAAGTCTCTAGTGGTGACCTGCTTTTTTTTTTTTTTTTTTTTTTCATATCTTCTGACATCCTCGCAGCCAAATTTCGGGAAGTTGTCTGGTTTTGCAATATTGGAACGTGTTTTTGTACTTCCCTTTCATTTTCTGGTTAGTAATACAAGTGTTTAAGATGCCTAAATCCAAAACGAAATTTCAAGATGCGTGGCTCGCCAAAGAATTGGACGGAGTGAAGTTGAAAGAATGGTGTTCTGCAACTGAAACAATATTTTCTGCTAAGTGTATATTGTGTTCAGAAATTTTCAACATTTCTAATAGTGGCTTTTCACAAGTAAAAGCGCATCATAAAGGAAAAAAACATTTGCAGAAATTTCAAAGTAAATTTCAAAATAAGTCCATCCTGAAAGCCTTTGGAGGACGGGATCTTCAGCCCAAAACAAATATTAGTGAAGTACTGAGTCATGATTTACAGTTGGCTAAAGCCGAAGCATTATGGGCCATGAAAGTTGCTAAGGACAATATGTCTTTTGTTTCATGCACTGAAACAGTTGAACTTTTCAAAGAAATGTTTCCTGATTCTGCTATTGCAGCCAAAATGCAACTTAAAGAAAAAAGTTGCTTATGTGATATCACATGGATTGTCAAAATATTTTGAAGAGGATTTGAAAAAAGACATTGCATCTAGTAGCCCAGGAAAGGTTACTATAGCATTTGATGAAACTACAAATACACAAGTGAAACGGCAGTTGGATGTGTATCTCAGGTACTGGTCTTCAGAAATAAATTCAGTTTCTTGCCGATACCTAACAAGCGTTTTTCTGGGTCATGCAACAGCAGATATTTTGCTAAAAGAAATTCTTGATGTGTTATCATCCTTCAATATTTCGTTGAACAGAATTATTTGTGTATCCATGGACAGCCCAAATGTAAATAAGTGCTTTTTACGCAAATTCAATGAAGTTGTAAAACAAGAAACAGGCCAGAAATCTTTGGAACTAGGTTTTTGCAACCTGCATGTTGTTAGTAATGCATTTAAAATTTTTTTGACAAGCTTAAATATAGATTTTGACGAATTTGCTACTGATATGCATTACTTTTTAAAGAGTAGTGCTGCAAGACGAGAGGATTATAAATCTGTCGAGGATATAACATTGGTCACTGCCAAATTTCTTTTGCGTCATGTCAGCAACAGATGGTTAACCGTTGGTTCTGTAGCCCAGAGGCTCTTGGATCAATGGCTAAATATTACAGAATATTTTTTAAACTTCTTGCCATCTCAAAAAATATTTGAAAAACAACTGCGCAATTTGGCAAGGTATAAAAGAATTCACTGTTTCCTGAAAAATAAGCTTACTCCTTGCTATTTAGCATTCATTTCATTTTCACACCAAAATTTTGAAAAGTTTTCATTATGTTATCAGAGTGAAGAACCAAAAATACACCAGTTATATTCTGATTTAAATACTTTAATGAGGAATGTTATGGCTCAGTTTATCCAAGATGATGTTATAGCAGGGAAATTTGGAGAAGACCTAAGGAATGTAGATTTTGAAAAAACTAGGGGAGTTAGAAGTTGGTATGAAGACAAAAATCTCCTCAGGAATGTTCAGGAGACCAGGCAGAAATTATTTCTCTTAGATGTAAGATCATCACTAATTGCAACCACAAAATATTTAAAGTCAAATTTGCCATTCTGCAATCAAAAGCTAAGAGACATAGAAGTTTTAAAGGTAAAAGAACCAAAGAAAGAGTCAACTCAACTTTCAGTCACTGAAGGACTTTCGGAAATAACCAGAATTTCAAGTGTTTTGCATCTTTCTGAGGAACAAATTGATAGAGTAAGAGAAGAGTGGAAACTTTTAAATTGCGATAAGCCAACTCTAGATGAACTAGTGAAATTTTCAGAGGAAGGGCATATTCCAGTGCGGATTGATCATTACTGGCGTAATATATTTAGTATTAAAGACTCTAGCGGAAAAGAAAAATACTCAAATCTTGCTAAACTCATAAAGTCAATTTTAGTTTTACCTCATGGTAATGCTGATGCAGAAAGGGGATTTTCGGTTAACACTGCTCTGTTAAGGAAGGACAAGGCTAACTTAAAAGACTCAACTATAACATCATTAAGAATAGTTAAAGGGGCCATTAAACACGATGGATGTGTAAGTAAAGTTCCCATAACAAGAAATTTGTTAAATAGTGTTTGTGATTCACATAAATTTTATAAAGAGTATGTTGATAAGCTGAAGGAAGAAGAATCAAAAAAGGTAAAAGAAAGGAAGCAGAAAGAGAGGGAAAATAAGGAAAAGCAGCTAGAGAAAAAAAGAAAAGCTGAGTTTGATGACAAAATAAAAGAAAATGATGCAGAAATAAATAGACTTAAAAACGATAAAGAAGCCTCCCTAGCAATAATTCAAGAGGGAACAGAAAGAATGAGAAAAGCTGTAGAAAAACAAAATACTGTTGAAATAGCAGTTGCCTCTAACTTGATCATACAAGGTTCAGCTGAAATAAAGAAAACTGAAAGTAAATTAGTTGTGGTAGAAGCAGAAAAAGATAGGCTAATCAGGAAAAGGTTAAAACAATAATATGAAAAAAGTAATTCAGTGAACAATTGTACATAGTTCTTGGTTTTCAATTACCTTTTTAGGATATTATAATTTAATGTGAAACCTGAAAACTTTACTGTGAAAATCGTGAATTGCTTCTGGTTCAACAGCATATTAATGTTCAAAGTGAAACTTGAATGTGGTAAATATACTTGAATATGATAATAACACGTGAAAAGATAAGAACTGAACATTAGAAGTAAATCATACTTAAACTTTAGACATTAGACGTTATGCAAAAAATTTGGGTGTTAACTTCGACCATATATACTAATGGACTGCACATTGGCAATAGCTGCATCAAAGCCGCCATGGCTCAAACATTGGGCACGTCATCATCAGACTCCAAATTTCATGTAAAAATGCTGTTATGATTACTAATTTACGCTGCAGAACTTCAGTGTTTTCGGTGTATTATGTGAATGCGCCTCATATATAATGAAAACTCTTCAGGTAAGTTTACTTATGAGCTATATACATGCATGATCGGGTTGTTTACATTTTGTGATTTATAATGTGATGAACATTTGCGAAGAATTTGGAACATGCATTCCATTTTTTTTTCTTAAGTTACTATATTTTTATATCAATAGCTGCAAGTTTCTGGTTAAGTAATTGAACTTTATTGACTTAGGTATTTAATTCGTTTCTTACCCATGAAAAATCATAGAACTTTCTTTACTATATCGCTCAGAGCAACCATAAGCACAGCAGGTGTAACCCATCTTTTTGACTGTTGTCATGTGATTTTATGTTGGAGCCAGAAATTTTGATGTCATGCGCAGTCTATCAGTATATATGGTTGAAGGGTGTGAAGCAAACTCTTTACAATGTATACAAAGTTGTTTTACTAGATGTATACAAATATACATCTAGTTTTTATTGAAATACACTCCTAAAATTTTTCCTAAAATTTTTCTAAAAATTCCTAAAATTCTTACCTAAAATTTTCCAGAAGTATGCTATGATCCCTGTGAAAGCAAGAGTTGCCTGAAACAGCTACAAGATGCAAGTAGACTCTCACACCTTTTTGATGCAGTCCTAATTCCGGCTTTGCTGTGGCAAAAGTAAATGCAGAATAAATTAAAGGATAATTAATAAATTCAGATATATTTAAGTTGAAATATATTAGAAAGAAGAGGGAAATTTTAATGAACACCAGTTTTCAGTGCATTATTTTACATACATTGCTAGTCACATACGTTTTTGTAAGTTATTCATCTTTTTTTTTTTTTTTTTTTTTAATATATATAGCACCAGTGTAGTTTTGTGTTGAACTCCTTATCCTTCATCAAAATTTCTCCTCTATTTCTTGTTACAGTACCATCTTTTGTTTTCTTCAGGTTTTGGTTGCCCTGGGTTGCTTTTTTCACTAGTTAACAATTGAATTTCTGTATGTCTCCAGTTATACTTTTCCACACTGTTTTAGCCCTATATATTCCACTTTGAAAGTTACATGTTCTTTGGATTAAGTTGTACAACCCAAAAATTAGAGCTTCACAAATTTTTGCTTCTGATGGTTACAGTAGACTTTTAACTACAAGAAGAGAGATACTTATTTTTTTTTTTTTTTTTTTTTTTTTGATTAATATGTATTTATTGAGTAAAGTCATTTGTAAGCTTCATTTTGCATGTTCATTCCAGGGGTGGCATGGTGCAGACTGCTGAACAGTATGAATTTGTTCACCAGGCCTTGAATCTGTTTGAACAAACATTACCTAGTCATCCTTGTGACTGAAGAAACCTGGGCTTACAAAGTTCAAGGGAATTAAAAGTGTTGTAAGTTGTTGTGCACACAAGGTGCTTCTCTAAGCACAATACTTGTGAAGTATATGACGTAGTTGTAGAGGCTGCGTGAATTTTGAAAGATGCAGGATTATCAGCTGTTGATAGGCATTTCTTTTGTATACATTTAGTTTTTGTTGTATTAAATTAATTTACTTAATTTACATTTATTAATTACACTTTTATTAATTTACTGTTTGTTTGCTTTTATGTAAACATAGCTTATTTCTGTTTTTGTACCTGATGGAAAAGTACAATTTTCATTTTATACATTCCTTTTATTCTGTGATCTTATTTCAGTGTTATGTAAATCAGGTTGTTTGCTCATTTACCTCATTTATTAACTGTTATTATTTTTTAAAGTTGTAAGCATTGTGTTGTTCTTATTTACACCAGATATTCCTCTTACAAAATTGTTCATGTTTGACCATATTATTATTTTGTGCAGTTAAAAAGTCATCCATATTGTTTTGAATCTAGTTGGCATTGATGTATTTGATGTGTAGGTGCAAACTGGCCCATCAGATATTGATTTTTGCCTTGTAGTGGTGAGACGTAAGCTGTGTAAACAGTTCTTGTCTTCGATACAAACTTATCTGTGAAGTCAAATGGACAAGGTGTTGTGAGAAGAATCAAAGGGGTCCATTTGATTCACTTGAAATTTTCACTTGGTATTAAGATAAATTAAAAATGTTTTCTCCTTTGAATAATATTTTTAAGCTTTACATTTCCAAGATATTCATAAATTGTCACATTTTATCATCTAAATTCAGTATACTTGTAGCAATGAATTACTCACTTTTCATTTTTATCTTCTGTAAAGCTTCTTGCTTTTTGGTTGGGAGAAGTGATTACCATCTGTTGTTACATTACATGATGCAAAAATTGAAAGGGTGCATTTAAGTTATTTAATTATAAATGAATGTTTAATTAATTGTTATTTTTCATGTTATGCAGAATAGTTATTACAACAACTAGCTGTCATGTGGTGCTATCATAAAGTTATTTTATGCTAAAAAACATATCGTTATACACAGTTATTGAGTTGTAAAGGAAAAAGCACCCTGTAGAGCTAATTTTAAGTACAGAAATGTCCTTGCAGAAGGCAGAAAAAGAGAAAATGATTTTAAATGTGCCCTGCTATGTAGCACAATTTTTTATGAAGTCTGCAGAATGATAACACAGATATTGACCACTCAGGTTGTTAGAGGTGCAGGCTTCTTTCTAATGATCCAAGTTAAGCCTGGGTTCAAGTACCAGATCAGGCGTGGCTGGTGTGTTTGTCTTACAGCATTGGTTCTGTTCCTTTCCTGGAATTAGAGGCTCGTTATGTAAGATGCTGACAGAGGTAGGTAAAAACCCATATTTAGAAAAAAACAAACAAAGAGGCACATATGTTGCAAAGAGTTTTGGTACAAAACCAGTGTTCAGTCAAAGTGCTCAATGACTTGAATAACATGAAATAAGACATGCATTATAGTGTATAAGTATGCAGACCTGCCAACTATTACGATTTTATCGTATTTAGTATGATAAATCATGCTGCAGTACGCTAATACGATTTTGCAGCCAAAAATGTGATTTTTATTAAATAGTCATCTCCCCCCCCTCATTTTTTCCCTTTTCAGACAGAAGCCTTGTAGCAGAATTGCGGTGATGTGTGATGTACGTCGCAGATTTATTTTGGTCCTGCAGACAAAAACGACATCCCCGGAACACTATCAAACCATCTTGCAGACTCCCTATCATAGATGCAAGTTTTCCGCCTTTCAACATTTCTGAAAATGGAAGTTAGGCGTAGTGAGGATTTCTTCCATAATCATGATTTTTTTTTCTTGCGAAGGACGATGTACGTCGCAGAATTATTTTGTACTCGTCTCCGTAGAAGAATCACGGCAACAGCTTATGTACATCACAGATTTATTTTGTACTCATCCCCGTAGAAGAATCACGGTGACGTACATCACAGGCTTATTTTGTACTCATCCCTGTAACAGAATTGCGGCAACAGGCGACGTACACCGTAGGTTTATTTTGTACTCATCCCCATAGCAGAATAGCGGCGACGGCCAACGTACATCACAGATTTATTTTCTACTCGTCCCCGTAGAAGAATCGTGGCGACGACCGACATGCATCGCAGATTTATTTTATACTCATCCCCGTCGAAGAATCGCGATGACGTACATCGCAGGTTTATTTTGTACTCATCCCCGTAGCAGAATCACAGTGATGGCCGACGTACATCGCAGATTTATTTTTTACCCACCCCTGTAGAAGAATCATGGCAACAGCCGACATACATCTTCATTTTCTACTAATGCTCGTAGCAGAATTGCCGCAACGGCCGATGCACATCGCAGATTTATTTTGGTCCTGCAGACAAAAACGACATCCCTAGAACCCGATTAAACCATCTTGCAGACCTCCTGAGATGAAAGTTTTCCGCCTCTCAAAATTTCCGAAAACGGAAGTTAGGCGGACTGAGGATTTCTCCTGTCATCATAAATTTTTTTTTCTAATAATTAACACCATAAAAGTGTTTGCTAATTAGATTTAATTAGTTTCTCAATAAAATTTTGATGTAGGAAAAAAATCCCTACATTCTCATCATCAAGAATTTATATAGCTGAAATAGGCTTAAAAAAATTATCAGCATGCGTCGTGTAATGATTTTTCTATCTGAGTGTTACGTTTTTGGTTCTGAGAGGTTGGCAGGTCTGAGTATGTTTCATGTATACACAATGTGTAAGATAATAAAACTATTTTACAAACAGCTATCATATAACAGCAGATGATAAAGGTATTTGCAGTGCAGTAAGTTTTACATATGAGTAATTTGTTATCACTGCATGGATCATTTTCCATTCACTTTGCCATAAAAGGGAACAACATGATACCAAGTTTATACACCAGGTATTACAGATACTTTCAGCAAACTGAACGTAATCAGTCCAGCACAAGTGCATTGGTAGCACCTCTTTCAGTTATTTTTGAAATTCATCTATAATGTGCTTATTAAAAGGAACACACAAATTACACAGAAGAATGTGTGTTAAAACATAGAAATTAAGTGAAAACACACACAGAGCCACGTATAGTAATAAAGTTCATTAAGCAGAAGCTTTCAGCCTTTCTATGTCCTCGATCTCCCATGATCAACTGAATCCGAGGACTAGTTGCGAGAACTATAATGTGAATTGGAGATGAAGGAACTGCTGCCAAATTTTAGTATAGAGATCCAAATAAATGGGATTTGGTAACAAGTCTCTGAATTGCTGTTCTTGGTAAACAAAATTTCAATGCTTTCTTGGAAACGTAGAGACGCTGGGTTAATAAAAGGCACAATTTCTTTTGTTTCTTCCCAAAGGGGAACTGCAGAAGTGTCTTCAAGGGTTAGTGCAGATAATACTGTTTTTGGAAGACCATTTGATACATCTTGTTTGTGCTTATGAAGTATTGTATTGATGCTTCAGTACATACTTCCAATGTATATTGAGAGTCCAGAGGAAGTTGAAATAGGAATGGCATAAACTCCAAGGGTGGGACAGGATCTTTGTCTTTAAGCAGGCACTTTATTGCAGGAGTATTAGGTTTCACAGTGAGAGTGTAGCCCATAGTTTTGAAGAGTTCACAAATCTTATAAGAAAATGATCCATGAAAAGGATAGAACTAATTAATGGGAGGTTCCCTTTTAGTATTGGTGTGAGAATTGACAGATTTTTCATATGGGGATCATGAAGAATTTTGCTTATTGTAGAAGGTGGGAACTGATGGGCTTCAGCAGTTTTCTTAATTGTAGCAATTTCTTCTTTGAAGCATTATTCATTGTTGCAGACAATCCTGATGTAATTAATATAAGTTTTTAAAGTGGCAAATTTGTGAGCAATGGGGGAGTAGGATAAGAATGAGATTATGTTTGTTATTGCAGAGGGTTTTCTGTAAGCAGAGATCTGTTGAGATGATTCTCCTGTCTTGTCAGATGAACATCTGGGAAGTCAATGCCTTGCAGTGATTCTTCATTGATGGGAACTTCAAGGAATTTTTTTCTATTAGGGATTCAAGGGTGGTTCTATTGTGGGGTCAAATGACAAAAATATCATCAACATATTGAAGCCAAATGGTAGGTTGTGTTCCATGACTATGTTTTTTGTTTTTGTTTTTTTTAATATGCTGCATGAAAACTTTCCTTATAAGATTTGTAAACTCTTCAAAAGTATGGGCTACACTCTCACTATGAAACCTAATCCTCCTGCAATAAAGTATCTGCTTAAAGACAAAGATCCCGTCCCATCTGTGGAGTTTATGCCATTCCTATTTCAACTTCCTCTGTACTCTGAGCATATATTGGAAGTACGTTCCGAAGCATCAACATAAGACTTTGTGAACACAAACAAGATGTGTCAAATGGTCTTCCAAAAACAGCATTATCAGCACTAACCCTTGAAGACACTTCTGCAGTGTCTTCATTCTTTTGAAGTAGTTGTTGTTTGGTCCCACCATGTTGTTTTTTCTTTATACAAAAGTTATACACCTTTTTTTCTGCGTCAACATGGAGATGGGCAATTCTAATGAATTCTTTGAAAGGAAATAAAAGAGCACTAACAGTTAAGTCCGTGTCAGACACTCGTTGGTCAGCAAGAGCTGATGCTACTGAAGCCCTAGTAGATGGATACAACTGCATTCAAAATGCCCTCAGAGATATTGAAAGTGGCTTGAAGCAAACACCTGAAGCAAGACATGAAGCTCAGACATTGGTAGACAAAATGGACTGCCTTGAAACTGCTGTGATGGCCAAGGTCTGGAACTTAATTCTTGTGTGGTTCAACATTACAAATAAAGCTGTTCAAGGAGTTGAAATTGACGTGAAGAAAGTGGCAGATCTAATTGATTCTGTGGAAAAGTTTCTGGAATAACTTCGGGGTAGGTATGAAGAGTTGGAACTAGATGCCAGGAACCTTTGTGGCACCACAGACTACAAGGCAGCTACAGTCAGGTCAAGAAAGAGAAGCCAAAGTTATGATGCTAATCCAACCTCTGGATCAGAGGAAGTTGTCTTTTTTCGAGATATAAATTCAGGTGTGGAACTTTCAATATAATTTTAGATCAGTTGTCTGTTGCCTTAAAAGAACGCAGGGTAGCGTACCAATCAGTGTATAACAGGTTCAAAGTCATAGTCAAGTTATGTAATCTACCTGATGCAGAGATAAGAACTGAAGCTGAGAAACTTATAACTGCTTACCCCTGTGATTTCAGTAATGTGTTCATAGAGGAAATTGTCCAGTTTGCAGCCTTTGCCAAGCTCAGGTTGTGTTTCACTCCATCTCAACAGGCAGTTATAAGCCCGTCATCATGGAGTAAACTCCATGATGACGGGCTTTGTGGCACCTTCCCAAGTGTTAATGTAGCTCTTAGAATATTTTTGAGCATGATGGCCACTAGTTGTTCAGGAGAGAGATCATTCAGCAAACTGGCACTGATTAAGAATTATTTGAGAACCACGATGACTCATGAAAGACTAAGTGCTCTGTGCCTACTGAATGTAGAGAGCAGTGTTCTTAAGATGATGGAGTTTCAGGAATTCATTAAAGATTTTTCAGATGTCAAGTGTAGAAAGAAAGACTTTCTGTAAGTATTGGGCAGATTGTTTCCCTGTATAATGTACCTTCCTATGTATGTATAACTTGTCAGTTCCAATTACAAGCAGTACATGGCCTGTGATGTGCAAATTTGGTAAATTCTCCTTTGTGCTGTTTATTTTAATTTCCAAATTCCAGCCCCCCCCCCCCCCAAAAAAAAAAAGTGAGGTGCCCCGGGCCACCCAAGATCTAAATCTGCCCCTGCCCACACACTCAACATATGGGTCATTTCACCCCAACTCAACACATCATTCAGCCCAACATTCTCCGATTTTGATGAAATTCAAACCAAAGCTAGATCTTTGTAAGAAAAAATTCTACCAAATATTTAGACAGATTGTACAATTTACAGAAATTTTGTGGGCATTCAAAGTTACAAAATATCTAAAATTTTAGGCATACTATCTTGCCTTTTTATAGCAATGTCTCATCTAATATCAAACATAGAGCTTTAAAATTGGTCTTGTTTTAAAGCATTTGTTTAGAGCTTTAATTTGATGTAAAACATGACATGAAAGCAAAAAAAAAAAAAAAATGCAAGGTCATTAAAATTAACATTTGACCTTAAATTTCTATAACACCCATTTTTTAAAACTTTCCTTAAAAAATGTATTTGAATTTTTCGAGCATTCTGTACATCGTATCAAATTTTCACCCTGGGACAGCAATGGGTTGAAATAGGAATTAAATTTACTAGTAAGTCACAGTTCTGCAGTTAGATATAATTACTGATTATTTGCAAGAAAAAACAGAAACACACGTGCTGAAGTTAAAATTACTTTTTCAAGAGTTCAGTAAAGTAGATTTTTCTAGAGAGTAAGATCTAAAGGAACATTAAGAACCCCTAAGAAGAGATGCTTTCAGTTTTTTAATCCAAATATTATAGTATGTTGGGGTAAGTCTTTACATTAATTGTACTGAAAAGTATACTAAGTTCTTGCTAAACAAAAAACATAGCAGTTCAAAAGCAATGCAGTGGCAAAAAAAAACAGCTCTCATAAGAGAGAACTGCATATTCAAAAGTAGTGTTTAGTCAGCAATGCAGGAATTGGTATTTCTGAATTGTCTTAACTGTATCATCAGCAGATAATGTATATGTTCTTCCAGTTGCTGATCTTACAGCCACTACCTCATAAATATCAGTTTTATGCACAAGTAAAATGTCTGGCTTTTGACAATAATAATATGTTTGTGAAAATCCATTTGGATAAAGAAAATTGATTTTCACTTCATCAATTTCTTCATACACAATGCAGGGGTTGCACTGTCGATCATATACTTCGCAATTTGCGAAAACAAATTGTTTTGGCGATGGGAAAAAAATTTGGCGAAAACATTGGCAATTACCTTTTTGTACTGCTATAAACTTTAAAAAGCAAAACAACCACTGCAATGTACATTCAGTACACATCCAACCTACCATTTTTCTGCATATGTGCAAGTGACATACCCTCTTGTGTCACAGAGCTCCTTTCTTAATCACCAGCTCAATTTTTGAATTTGGAGAATTTGTCTGCTGAGATGCTAAAATATAGTAATGGTGACTCTGTGATTGACTGGTTAACTGGCATCTGCCAGTTATGTTGGGAGTTAGGAATGGTCCCTCAGGATTAGAGGGATGCTATCAATTTTCCCTTGTACAAGGGAAAAGGTGATCAGACTGAATGCAAGAACTATCATGGCATCAGTTTGCTGAGTGTGCCAGGAAAAGTGTTTGGAAAGGTCATTATTGATAAAGTATGAGGTCTTACATCAGAGAAAGTATGGGATGTACAGAGTGTTTTTATGCCTGGTAAGGGACTGCACTAATCAAATTTTTGCATTATGCATGATTGAAAAGTATCTGTCTGTTGGTAAAAAAGTGTTTGCGGCCTTCATAGATTTAGAGAAAGCTTATGACAAAGTAAATAGGACTCTTCTGTGGAAGGTACTGAATAAATATGGTATTACTGGGAATCTACTTAATAGTGTGAAAGCCATGTACACTGGCAGTAGAGCATGTGTACGAGTGAATGGCATTTTCTTATATTCCCATACGCAAAAAAAGGCATATGGCTACAATATTATGTGGCCAAAGACTTCAATGTAGAACTGCTATTAAAAGCAGGGACAATACTGTTCGTCACATATATTTTGTTTAAGTATGCAGGGTGGAGTAGTTAGGTCCATATAATGATATGAAAATACAAAACGAACATTAATAGTAAAAAATGTTTACTTACTCATAATAATTTTGGCATTTTTAGTCACTGTGGCAAAGCTTCTGCTTGATAGAACGGACATTTGCTTATTTAGATAAGATCCAAGTTCTGCCTGAACGGAAAATTCATGGATTAAAAGCACTATTTTGAGTTAAAATTCTATACCTTTGTATAGGTGTTTGCAAGGAATGATGATTAAAAATGTAAAAGTTAAAAAACCCAAATGAATAAAAAGGACACAAAGAAATAAAAGATGGGCCCAAACTTAATTCACCACCGCAACACACTTCCAAACATGTTTCGGCAAGAATTTTGCCTTCCTCAGTGGAAACATTAAGGTGTAGGTGGGCACCAAGTCCTCGTCGAAAGACTCTGTCTTTCGAGGATCGTCGACGAGGACTTGGTGCCCACGTACACCTTAATGTTTCTACCAATTCCCTGATAACAGAAAATGATTCTGGGCAACAAAGTCAAGATTAAGTGCACTCATATTTAAGACTCTTCCTCTTTTTCATCTCACGATGATTGAGCCTTCCAGTTTTGATCAACTCTTATATTTTCTTCCCTTTTTTTCTCACAGTTGCTGAAATGAAAAGGACAGCCATCATCAGGAGTCGAACCTCCTAGTTCCCCATGTATTTTGTGGCTTAGGTTTTTCACAGCATTTTATTTTTGTGAAACAACCTATGCTATGTCAGTAGTTACACCTGTCAGACTGGGCTGTACAAGCTCCACTTATCCTTAAGGTGAATTTTTGCCCTTGGGCCTTATTTACTACTTATTCCAAAGTCACATATAACTTTAAAATTAAGTTCATTAAAAAAATTAAAAGTTTATCTGGGGACTATTATTGCTTGTGATGAACTTGTAAATTATGAATGAGAATATAGTGTTATGCACATGAGTTAGTAATTGTATGCCACTGATACTTAAATCCTTTTTCCTATGTTTATCAAATGGATCAGGACAGATAAGGTGCATCACACAAATATAGAGAAAGTCTACTTCGCGCCGTTAACGCAATGCGAATATAGGTAGGAAGCTGAAGTGGTACCTAGTTAGACATAACCGTACAACAAACGTTTCGATCCGTCGAGATGACCGGATTACGTGAAAATAACACCACAAAGTGAATTAGTGTAATTTTAGGTGTCTCATAAATATAAAGACAACTATGTAAAGTAGCCACATGCAAATGAGTTGTACAAATTAGCATGTTGTACGCACGCGCATGGGCCGTATTACGGTCCAGCCTACAAAAGACAGCGGACCTGCCGTCAGGCATTCATTTGCTGAAATGCCACGCAACAATCAACTTTCCAGTGAGGAGGTGCAGACAATTTGGAGACTGAGAGCAAATGGATTGCCTGTAGAGAAAATTTGTAAAGCCATGGGGAGGAGTAGGGCAGTCATTTATAAGACTATCGAAACGCAGTGCATTAACTGCCAGAAAACAGCCTGGAAGGCCTCGAATAACAACCAAACGAGATGATCATGCCATCATGCGTTTAGTTTCATCCCAAAGGTTGTCACTACGTCAAGTTTCTCGGACTGTTGGTGTCACCGTCTCAAAGGACACAGTTCATTGACGAATCAAGGAAAGTCGCAACATTGTGCTCCGTAAAATGTGCCATCTGCCACACCTCACGCGGAGCCACAAGGAAGCTAGATTGTTATGGGCAAGCAGCCACATGCACTGGACGGACGAGTGGATCACAACTATTTTCTCCGATGAGAAAAAGTTCAACCTGGACGGCCCTGATGGTTGGAACTGCTATTGACATGATTTACAACGCGAGCCACGCACCTTCTTCAGCAGACAGAAAGGATGGGGATCTGTGATGGTCTGGGGAGCTTTTGCGTTCAATGGGACAATGGATATCGCTTTCCTGCAAGGCAGGCAAAACTCTGAAATGTATCAGGACATACTCAGCAGCCACCTTCTACCGTTTGCCGAAACTCTAGCGGGTGTTGATTATCTGTTCCAGCAAGATAATGCCTCTATCCGTTGGTCTGCATCAACGAAGCGCTGGTTTAACACTCATCATGTGACCGTAATGGATTGGCCAGCACTCAGTCCAGATCTGAACCTTATCAAGAACCTCTGGGGTATCCTCTCTCGTGATGTGTATGCAAATGGATGGCAGTTCTCAAGTGTGGTGGCATTGAAAGGGCTGATTTAACAACGTTGGTACGCACTCCGTCCAGAACACTTGCATCACTTGGTGGACAGCAGGCCCAATCGGGTTTTCAGTGTTATTCGGAACAACGGCTCAACTATTCATACCGGAGGTGCTCATAACTAGTAAGTCTTTATATTTTTGAGACAGCGTATTTTTGTTTTTTTCTTGTACTTGGTGTTGGAATTGTTATGTTTCCGTCAAACTATTGTGCAGCTGCGTGTCCTATGCTATTTTTGCTATAAATATGAAGTGTACATTTCAGCTCGTTGTTGTTTCTTTTTTACTCAAGAATTTGTTCTGTCTCTATATTTATGCAACACACTATAGTACTGGTATTCACCAGGAAATAATTTTTCACCCATATTTATAATATTGACAGTTTTGATTAAATACTTGTATTAAAAAGTGTATTGATTCATAAGTCGAGAAATGTGTGAATTCTTTGATGGTGATGGAAATTGCCATGTGCTAATGAAAGTAGAAATTTCATTGGTGTGAATACATTCA
The DNA here is from genome assembly GCA_039090855.1 of Macrothele yani. NCBI lineage: Eukaryota > Metazoa > Arthropoda > Arachnida > Araneae > Macrothelidae > Macrothele > Macrothele yani. Next base: position 81,386,158 of record CM077012.1, read on the forward strand.
TTGAGGGAAAACAAGTATGCATAGAACAAAAGAATGTTATAACCTTGAAGTTCATGTTGTGAGAATATCTGTCGTGTTTGCGTAACATTTTCAGATGAAAATATTTATGAATATTGATAAGATATTAAATATATCTTTCTAGAATTATGTACATATATGTACTCAGTAACAGCTTTTGTATATGCAGTGCAGAATTTTAACTTTTGCTGTGTGCATGTGTAAAATTTGTGAATTACTGTGCAACACAGTATTTAGAGTCTATGTCGTAAACCAGTGAAGGCAGTTGAAATGCATTTATTGGTGCAATATGGGTCTGTATACTGTAATTTAGTAATTCATATATGTTTTGTTGTAACCCACAAAAGTTTTTACTGTTGCATTTATGCAGATATTTATCCTTCCAGTCACTTGCTTTGAATGTTTTTTACCAAGAAAAATTAAAAAAAAGTGTTTTATGGAAGTGGCTGTGGTGACGCGAAACATGTGGTCAAAATGTGTCATTGTTGATATGTAGCTTTTAATCTTGTGTTTTTGTTTGATTTATGTGTATCTAAGAGTTCTTGTGTGTGATTGCTGTAATATATTGCTGTTGTATTGAAATTATTTCACTGTGTTTGAATTCTGATTGAGGAATATTTTATATAGTATTATGATCGTGTAGTGGTAATGCCACTTACAAAGTTATTCCTAGTAATTTAAAAAAAAAATAAGGAGGTTTTTTTTTTTAATGGGAATTTAGCTAAGGTGATGCTACTCTAATATTGTAAAAGCTTAGAGCCAAAAAAGTATGTTACTTCAATTGTAGAGTTAATTTGTAAGTCATTTAATGTAGTCTTGAAAGTGTAGTGCCTGGCATTGTATAAGCCACATCATGAATATACCAAATTAAAAGGTAGTACTGGTGCCATTGATGTTGCAACATGTTAATTCTGCAGGAATGTGTCGCTTATTCTATTGAAGCAGTCCATTTTGTACTCTGTGCAGCAGGAATTATTATCAGTTCCGCAACTCACCTTCATGTGATCACTTTGTGATACCTTCCAAGTTTTCTGGATTTTGGTTGTTGTCTTCCAGTTTTCTGGCAATAAAAAGTTGTTTTCCAGATTTTAACACATTTATGCATCTAAAAATAATAAATAAGTGAATAAAAAATCATGATGCAATATATTTATATAGTTTTTGAACCAAAATTCTGATTTCTCTGGGAGCTGGGTTAAAAAGAAGCGGCTAGTCTGATGCCTGGGACCACAGATTTTCACGTTGAGACTAGCATTTTTTTTTCATTAGCCTGGACTACTACCATCTATACCTGTGTAATTATATTTTGTGGGATTGGAATCTTGCTACAAAAGGCAATTTTTTTACCCAAACTCAAGAGATTCTTCCCTTTGTGCTGCGTGCTGTTGAGTCGAGCCAATGTGCTGGATGATGGAAGCAAATGTCAGTTGTAAACAGAGATTAGCCTTTTTTCCCCCCTGCTTGTGAATTACTCCAAGACAAATAACTAATATAGTCTGACTATATAAATGTTTGGCCATAAGTATGGAATGCATTCCTTAAAGTAGATCCTATGTCAAACATAGGTAAAATATGCAAAAGACTGAATCCCCTAGAAAAAATATATTTATTGCTGATAGATGTTTTCAAGTTCAAAAATATAGAATTTTACTCATTGTATATATACTGTATATATATATATATATACTGAAGAGCAAAACTGAAAACTAAGGAAAAACTGTAATTTAGTAATTCATATATGTACTAAATTACAGTTTTTCCTTAGTTTTCAGTTTGTGCTGCGTGCTGTTGAGTCGAGCCAATGTGCTGGATGATGGAAGCAAATGTCAGTTGTAAACAGAGATTAGCCTTTTTTCCCCCCACTGCTTGTGAATTACTCCAAGACAAATAACTAATATAGTCTGACTATATAAATGTTTGGCCATAAGTATGGAATGCATTCCTTAAAGTAGATCCTATGTCAAACATAGGTAAAATATGCAAAAGACTGAATCCCCTAGAAAAAATATATTTATTGCTGATAGATGTTTTCAAGTTCAAAAATATAGAATTTTACTCATTGTATATATACTGTATATATATATATATATATATATATATATATATATATATATATATATATATATATATATATACTGAAGAGCAAAACTGAAAACTAAGGAAAAACTTTAGAATTTAAAACGAAAGTTGCAAAATAACCTGAAGATCAAAACCCGCAACGCAGCAGTTTTGAAAATTCAGAATTCACATTCTATTAAGAAGAGACCTAAGCAAAAAAATACATATATAATTTTGACTCACACCAAGTACAACATAGAAAAGGTTATGTATCTACCGGTGTGAGTAAAAGGAGAAAAGATAAAAAAATAATAAAATAAAACAACTGAATGTAGAAGGTGTCGAGAATACTGAGCCTTGGCTTTATCAAGGACCAGCAAAAACTCTGCATTTTCTCACTTCCACAAAGACCTAGTTGGAAATGGGTTTCTGCAAGGCCATAGATGCAAGTAACATGCCCGCCTAAAATTGTTTTAAAAAATATATATATGTCATGTCCTCCGCAGAGTTGTATGACCTAGCACTAGTTAACAATTTCGCTTGCATCCATTAACCTTCCTGGCCCGACCCATGCTCTTCATCTGTTACTATTAAACAGAGAGAAGAAGATTAAAGAGAACTCAAGCTCTGCGGAGGACATGACATATATATATTTTTTAAAACAATTTTAGGCGGGCATGTTACTTGCATCTATGGCCTTGCAGAAACCCATTTCCAACTAGGTCTTTGTGGAAGTGAGAAAATGCAGAGTTTTTGCTGGTCCTTGATAAAGCCAAGGCTCAGTATTCTCGACACCTTCTACATTCAGTTGTTTTATTTTATTATTTTTTTATCTTTTCTCCTTTTACTCACACCGGTAGATACATAACCTTTTCTATGTTGTACTTGGTGTGAGTCAAAATTATATATGTATTTTTTTGCTTAGGTCTCTTCTTAATAGAATATATATATATATATATATATATATATATACTAAAGAGCAAAGCCGAAAACATAAGAAAAACTTTAGAATTTAAAACGAAAGTTGCAAAATAACCTAAAGATCAAAGCGCGCAACGCAGCAGTTATGAAAATTCAGAATTCACATTCTATTAAGAAGAGACTGAAGCAAAAAAAAAATTTTTTTTTGACTCATACCAAGTACAACATAGAAAAGGTTATGTATTGACCGGTGTGAGTAAAAAGAGAAAAAAATAGAACAGCTGAATGTAGAAGGTGTCGAGAATACTGAGCCTTGGCTTTATCAAGGACCAGCAAAAACTCTGCATTTTCTCACTTCCACAAAGACCTATTTGGAAATGGGTTTCTGCAAAGTCATAGATGCAAGTAATAAGCCCACCAAAAAAAATTAAAAAAAATATGTTTTTTTTTTCTTTTACTCGGAAGTTTCATGCCATAACACCAAAGTGCTGTTGACTCCCATGATGGATTTAGAGTTACCGAAGACCCTGCACACAAACACACAGCATCAGTTTTGGGGTCCCCCACCCTTACCCCATTTTTATTTTCTCATATTGTAATTGCAAAAATTATTTAAGTTTTTTATAGAATTATGCGCATTTTTGGTTCACCAAACATGATTTGCCTATTGCCACTGTACATTACAAGTGACTGACTGTGTGTGTGTGTGTGTGTAAGAGAGAGAGATAGGATGTGGTTTGTTGTGCTGCTGTAACTTAAGAACCATTATAGCTATCAAGACAAAATTTAACATTTAGGGGGTTTGTAATACCATGATGGGAAAAGAATGGTGGAAGTTACAAGTGGGAAAGTTTTTATTTAGGAAGAGAAGTCAGAGCTTTTATGATGATGGTGACAAGTGCAGTACTAGCATTTAACATGTTTCATACTGTTAGTTCAAGAGACTGAACATGGATGAAATCAATTAGCATGTCTCGTGAAACCAGCTTTTCCAAAGCCCTTTTACTTGTATGGTAAGGTAAGTCTTGTCATTGGCGCCCATATAAGGGGGAATTTGCCCTCCCTTAGATATTGAACCTTCCCTTTTTCTGTTCTGGGAAGGTACTACAAAGATTTTTGCTATAATACTAATTCTGATTGCTAATTTTTCTGTTTAACTTCTGGATGCGTGTGTATGCAGAAAAAATGGGGGGAAATATTTGGAATTTTCAGTCGAAAAAAATAGAAATTTATAGCAAAAAGTAATAATGAAATTTCCCAATGCATGTTGAAGAACAGCATATATACGTATAATATGGAAAAGTAGAAAAGGCAGATAAATGAAAAATGTATTATCCCCAGCAGCAACTATTCACTACTGGACAAAGATCTCTTGAAAATTTTCCCAGAAATTTGTTTTGAGGGTATTTTTACTTTCTTGATGACTGATTGAGTGAGCTATGGGATTCTGTGGCACACGTGACATAAGTGGCCAAAAGGATCAATCGAACAGCAAATTTTTTTTTATTGTCCTAACATGCTATCTAATTTCATTTATCCACCTCTTTTCTGTAGTTTCTGGGTCGTCTAGTTTCCAATTAAATTTATGTGTTGAGAGTATGACAAAAATGGTTAGATAACAAGAAGTCACACTGCAAATTTCTAATGGTGTTTGTATATGCTACTTGTTACAATTTCTGTGCTTGCTTCTCAAAGTGGACTGAATGGGGAAAAAGAAATTTTAAGGGAAAACCTGGTGGTCATATTAAATGCTGAATAAATGAGCAAAATGATCATTACATTCTAAGCAAATTGGCCAAAAATAATACCCCAATTTCTGAGTTTAGTTGAAGTGTAGTATTAAGTAATATCAAAACATTTTTAGTCAGCCTACATTTAAGCTACTAAATTAATATTTGTAAATAACATACTTCAAATTTTGAGGGGAATTGTGCTGCTCCCTAACAATGCAGAGCAGAAAATTTATCCTTTGTCCTAGGTTCCTTTTTTTTTTTTTTTTTTTTTTATTTAGGGACAAAATGAAAAGCCTTCTTCAAATGTACAAATGCAGCAAAAATTTCCATATCAATAGACAAGTATTTTTTAAACAACATATACATCAACATATCAACAAAGATTTGTGTAGTACAGCTGTTGATCAGGCATAAAACTACTCTGTGCATCCCACTCCTTCTCTGGCATCAAGTACTGTATGTTATTAACAACCTCTCCAAGCAGTTTCACTGACACTCAACAGACTGATTCTATGATAGTTCTGACATTTGGTTTGGTCACCTCTTCCCTTATACAGAGAAACAATGATAGCATCCCTCCTCTTTATTTATTTTGTTGGGGATTTGTCCTTCAGGACAATTCCAAGAGAGAAATTTCAGCTTAACCAGTATATAACACTACCACCACTATATTTCAACATCTCAACTGTTTTACCATCTACTCCTAGAAACCTACCATTTAGAAGAGATTTTGTAGCTAAGAGATTTTGTAGCTGATCATTACAAACCTTTCCTCTTAAAATCTGTGGTGTTTGTGTCACTTTCTAGTGCATAATCTGCTACTGTAAACTCAACTTTGCTTTCATGTTGTAATGGCTCACAGATACATTCACCCTACCTTTCACTCAACTCATGCTCCCATACTATTTCTCCACTGCTGTTTCTCACACAACTTAAAACTTAATTTCCCTTGTCTTCTCTACTTTCCAAAAGCTCAATGTCTTTTCCCGTCCTATATTTCCTACACTTTGTGTTACTCTGACAAATCAGCTTTACTACTTCATTTTTTTAAAGTGGTATTCATTCTCAGTAATTCTTCCTTGCAAGTTCCCCAAATTGGCTTCTTTCTCCTTCTTTACAATGTCTTTAATCTCAATGTACTACCAAGCATCACTTTTAATGCTATCCACCATTGCCGTACTTAAAAATTCTACAGTGACAACACAGTTATTAAAATATGGTCCCTTCTTTTCCAGATTAGTCTCGCATGCATTCATTTCATTCAGTGATTCACTGAGCAACTCAGAACAATGCTGATGTCCATGAAGAAGTTTTTCAACTTTAATTCTTTTCAATTATAGGCATTTTCTTAACCTACATTCAGTTTCACTTACAACACTAAAAAGGTAGTGATCAGACCCATCAGCACTTCTCATCATACAAATGTTAGCAGCTAAATATTTGAGATGCTGATCATAAATGACAAAATTTGCACTTTTCTGCTTCAAAATATGATTCTCCCACACACACACATGCATGAATGTGGATTTTAAAAAATGTACACTGCTTGACCTAGAATACCACACCAGAATGTATTTGTCAGAGCACCATGTGGACTGGTAGATATGTGTCATGTAAATGATCACAGTTGTGAACCAATCATGTGATAAGTGATAGAGATAAAATGGCTTAGCATAGCTAAGTTTGGTCAACCTCACCTGTGCATGCGGGCCACTGCATTGGAGACAGGAGTGATCTCGGTAGCAAAGCCACACATAAGGAGTGAGAATGCCTGGACGATATCGGCAGGATTTCTATTAACATACAGACACTTTTTATCAGAGACTTCATCATAGGGCTGCTTATGTATGGCTGGTTGATCACCATGAAAATGCATCAAGATGCAGCAACTGTCAGCAGAAGGTGGTTACATTGGTTGAAGGAAATGTTGCATGCTGCCATATTGGGACCAGTGCACCTCATTACACCGCATTGTTTGCCGTTTTGGGACCAATGTGCCTCATTACACCATGGATGTCTGAATGCCTCATTCACTGCATTCATTGGCAAGCTGTAGCTGTCCCATTATCTATAGGGGACAACATTCAACGAGTTGTACAGGCAGTTTGGACATCCCTGTATTGACACTGACTGGAATTGGCGATTAGCTGCAGCAGGTTTGTACCTTTGCAAGCCATTGTGACAACTGACACTCACCACAGTACATCATCACACAATGTTAGAGTGGTGCCATTCCAGTTGGTGTATGATCTTGATCCGAATCTTTAATTCACTTGCACCACTATTTGCTTTTGTTTTGTTGAAATGGTTTATATGTATTTATATACACTGCCGGAAAGTGAAAAGAACACCCAGAAGGGATGCCGGTGGGAACGTCATATTATAATATGGTAATTGTTAAGGGCAGCAGAAACTGTGATCAAAGTTGGAATGTCATTGGATGAAATAATGACGTCACTGCGGACAACAACATGCAAATGTACGCAGTGGATGTTTAAAGACTAGGGCTTGCAGAACGAAGTCATTCATCTGGTGTCATGTCGTACAGTGCTCATTGAAGAAGCTATCATGCATGGACAACGCAGGCACACAACATTTGTTCAGTTATCGGAGTTCGAGCTAGGTCGTATAGTGGGTCTGTGGGAAGGAGGTTGGCCCTTCTATCAGATTGTGGACCGAATGAGACGAGAGGTATTGGCCGTGGTAAGATGGTGGCTTCGGTGGTCAGAGGAGCATTCCCACACTCGCAGACATGGTTCCGGGCAACGCGGAGTTACAGGCACACAAGAGGATCAGCATATCAGAAGGGTGGCGTTGGCTGGGGTAGAAGGCTACAGCATCACAAATTCGATCCTCTGTCATACCAAGGGTGTCCACGAGAACGATACGGAATCATTTGTTGGAAGCAGGACTACAGGCACACGTGCTGCTGGCATGGTTACCACTGATCCCTGGTCACCGTCAAGCACGTTTGCGGTGGTGTCAAGAACAAGTTCATTAGAGGGGAAAGTGATGAAAGCCAATTCTGCTTAGGAGCATCTGACGGTTGTGTACGCGTCCGAAGGCAACAAGATGAGCGTCTTCTGCCTTTGTGCAGCCGCCAACAACATACAGGTTCCCACTCCAGGCATCGTGGTGTGGGGAGAGATTAGCTATCACTCTCGTATGAGTCTGGTGTTTGTACAAGGTACACTGAATAGCAGTACGTACGTCAGCAACATTGTGGAGTCGGTCGTCCTGCCATTTTTGGGTGCTATCCCAAATGCAATATTCCAGCTGGATAAAGCCCACCCACACTCCTCCCGGGCAACTCAACACGTTGTTCAGGCTGTGCATCAACTCCCTTGGCCAGCCCGCTCTCTGGACTTGTCTCACATAGAGCATGTCTGGGACTGGATCGGACAAAGACTCTTTCGCGGACCCCCCCCCCCACTTGTATTACTGCTGGTGGAGATGCAACACCTTATTAAAATGTGCCTTCTGTACACTGTAATACGTATTAAAAGGTAAATAAACACTGAATCACTTCACATGTGTGATCACTTTCCTTTCTTAACAAGTTGTTGCTAAGACATAAATCTCATCGATGCAGCTGCAATTTTTAATGGTATTCCTTTTCCATTTTCCGGCAGTGTATATAAAGCAAAATGAGAAAGTGGAGGTTTTTTCATTTGCAAATTGTTCAATCACTTCTAAATGACTAGAGATCTGAAAATTGATATGCTGATAGGTCTTAACATTCGTATACGTAGAAAAGTCCGAAAATCAAATAATCAAAATGGCAGCTTTGAAACATTGTCTGCTTGAATTTTTTGCAAATTGTTTGACCACTTCTAAATGACCTCTAGAGATCTGGAAATAAGCATGCTGATAGGTCTTAAAATCTGGATCATAGCAAAGTTCGAATGCCAAAAAAAAAAAAAAAAAAAAACAGCAGCTTTAGAACATTGCTTGCATTTTTCGTGAATTGTTTGACCACTTCTGAATGACCTAGAGATCTGAAAATTGGCATGCTAATAGGCCTTAAAGTCCGGATACCTAGAAAAGTCGGAAAACCAAAAAAAAAAAAAAAAAAAAAAAAAAAAAGCAAAATTGTGGCTTTGGAACACGTCTGCTTTAATTTGTTACGAATTGTTCGACCACTTTTAAATGACCTTGAGATCTGAAAATTGGCATGCTGATAGGCCGTAAGGTCCTAAAATCAAAATAGTGGCTTCGGAACATTTTCGGCTTTTTCATGAATAGAGATCCAGAAATGGGCATGCTGATAGGCCTTATTGTCCGGATACCTGGAGAAGTTGGAAAATCAAAATGGCAGCTTTGGAATATTGTTAGCTTGAATTTTTCTACCATTTTCTACACCTAGAAAAGTCTTAAAACCAAAAAATTCAAATGAGTGGCTTTATTTTACTGAATTGATAATGAAGAACAGTACTCCAATTATGTAGAAAATAGTAACTATACTAGTGATCCAATGTATTGGTGTAGTAATATATACATAAGCATTTCCAAACTTTCACACATCAACCACATGGCTTTTTCAAGGAAGTTAAACAGAAACTGCAGACTGAATAATTTCACTGTTCAAAATGCTGACAGGTTTAAAGATAACTATGCTAGAAACATTGAAATGCTGTGAAAATTCCATGAAATTTTGACTTAAATTTAAAAGGCTCCAAAGCCTGTTCCATTTTATGTCAAACCATATGCATTGACATCACTATCCTGTTCTGAATCGTAAACCAGTTACATATCTTAAATTACTTTACTTTTCCTTAATTACTTTTCCCTTTCTTTAATTTTATGTTTGAAAAATGATTCTATAGATTCACCGTTCAGGGAACAGGCATGACTGCTAGTGTACATATAAAGGCTATTGCCAGCCTGCACGTTCTAGAGCAATGGCAGCTAACTGGGTCTTCAGTTTTGTCATCCTCTTTTAATGGCTTCAGTTCTGTCATCCTCTTTTAATGGCTTCAGTTCTGTCATCCTCTTTTAATGGCTTCAGTTCTGTCATCCTCTTTTAATGGCTTCAGTTCTGATGTACCTTCAACTGATACCAAAGTAAAAGCAAAGGTTTTCTTAAGAGTTCACCAGGACATCTTGCTCATACTTTTTCTAGCTTCAGTCTCACATCATCTTTAACCTTCCAAGCTTTTGACTGCATATCAACAATTCCACCATGTGGAAGTTTTTGCTTTGTTTTAGCTTTTCTTTTAAATATTAAAAGCAATGGTGATTTTATGGCATCACTACAACAAGCCAGAGCTATCTATAATGGTCTTTCCATGGTCTGTGTTTTTTACTGTGACTGTTTTAGGTATGTTATTCAACTGGGTGTAGCCCAAAATTCTGGGGTTTTGCAATAATTAGGAATTTTTAATCGTGTCATTTCTGAAAATGCTATGAGATGGTAATTAAAAGTGCCTTTCTAATTTCATAACAGTCATGTATTCTGAAAGCAAGGCTTTTTCATTATTTTGGCAGCTGTATCTGTGTGAAATTATTTGGTTATATCAGATTCACAGAATCCAGTGAGCTACTTTTAGAACTGATTGAAAATCACTGTAAGATGTTCTGGAAGCAAGACTTCAGCTTCTATAGTTGAACTGTTCTCTACAGTCTGCTAAAAATGATCTGGTGTGAAATTTGACTTCCATAATGCAGTTTCTGAAGGATTTCTAACATACTAGGAAAAAAATTGGTACAAAAAATGGAACGAACTAAAACTGTACAGGTACCTGTGGTTAATTATTGTGTAGCTAGTTGATATGTGTGTCATAATATAAATAATATGTATATGTTACTTATGTTTGTGTATATATCACTGTGATCAAAGGTTTTTTTTTTTTTTTTGTCTCGCCTCACAATCAATCCTGAACACTTCAACACCCACAGTTCTGTTGGATATATATCAAACATTAAAGCAACTTTTTTTTTCTTCCTCTTTGGGGTTTCATGACCACCATGGGTAAGTCAGTGGAATAAAAGCAGTCACCTGTCCGTAATTTAAGGCCACTGGTTCTAGGTAAAGTACAGGATTAGCACCATCAGACAAACACACTACCCATGCCTCATCTGTGACTCGAACCTGGGCCTGTCTAGTTCAAGTGATCAAAAGCCAAAGCCTCAAACCATATGACCACTAGGGTGGCAAAGGAACTTTGTTTGGGTTTCCTACTTTGTCTAATTCAAAGCATGTCCCTCAATTATAATCATTTTGGTAGAAACACCTTTACCTGAATTCATCATGTCTTCCACCCACCTTTTCAATTCCTCTTCAAATTCTATCCATTTTGGGGCTGAGCTATGGTGGTTATGCTTAATCTTAAAGTTGTCCTGAGAGTATCTTTTTTGCTTTCACCTGGTCTGTACCATTTTTTCTATAAGGGTAGCCTAGCTTATAAACCTATTCTGCAGCTCTGTGTTCTTTTGTGTAATTTTCACTTTCAGTTTGTATTTTATTCTATAGCTTAATCTGTTTTCTTTTGTAACCATATTGCTCTTCAATTGAGCGTAAACTTCACATGTTAGTACCAACTTTGTTGGTATGCTGCTACCAAGTTGTTTTTATGATTATTAATTACTCAGTGTAATCAGATATCCATACTGGTGTGAGCATTCCAAAAGCATGAAATGGCATCTGAATATAAATCTTTGCTACATACCTGTAGGTGATTGTGTCACATCATGCATGCATCACCTGTTCTTGCCAAGCAGTCTGGATATTTTTGGAAAGCTGTTGTTTCTGTTATCAATGGAGGGTATCAGCAGCTGGTATAGCGTAACACTGCACTCCAGAGAAAAGGAGCAGGCAGTGTCAACCTTGGATTCTTTTGACCTTGGGGATAAACCTGTGGTTTGAACTTTTGCAGATTCTCCTTCTTGAAAACTAGGCACTGTCTGGAAGACCTGATGATTCAGTAGTGGTGCAGTCAGTATAAAATGCCATTTTCCCAAGCTCTCTCTTTCTTCATGTGCCTAAGTTCTTCACCCTCCATTTCTGCTTTTTTTATTGAATTTTAATCCATTACATTTGGTAAAAAGATCATGGACTCTAACAAATTGTTGATTTTGTAATGTTTAGCCTAAGAAGGACCCACCACTTTACATACTAGGCCCAAGGTGATATTTGAGCCATTTTTAGGGGGCGGGGGGGGCTTAAAATCTGATAACTTTAAAAATAACTTGCCTTATAAAGCTATAGGTGGTTTGGGTATATCTGACAGTGATTACTTATATAAACTGTAAACAATGGGAGGAAGCATAACAAAGAATGAGAAAAAAGAAACAGAAGGAAGAGAAAAAGTTACATGACTTTTAAATATCAGCAGTGTATAAATTTTTGTTATAAACATCTTGGATATGAAATTATGAAAAGCACTGAGAAAATTACCTTGTATGTGGTCTGAAATTTTCTATGTATAAAAAGAACGAAGTGTGAAAAGTACATGAAAGGTGAGATCACTCAGATTTTGTATCTAAAAGTTCATTACACATATCTTACCAAATTGAGATAGCTAAATAATGCACAATAAATTTGATAGAAAATTAATTATTAGACTGACAATGGAGGTGAACATTTTGGTGCTAAATTTAAAGGATATTTGCAGCCAATGACTGTGCCTCACTTTCCACACCAAAACATTGCTGTGAAACAAAAATTGTTCTATAGAAGTGAGAAAAACAATTTTACTAAATTTCAACTTAGATGCAAAATGTTGTTGTGTAACTGCAACATTTGTTGAATACAAGCTTTGTACAAAGCCTATGGGGGTGTCATTTTATTTATGGCAAAGTACTTATCATCTTAAAACATTTGAAGCAAAGCAATATATACACAACAAAAGCAGGAAGAGTTAAATTTGAAGACCTTGTACAAAAAGTTTTGTTGGAAGGGCTACAGTGAAAGAATTGAAGCATGTAGAATCCTCGTCTTGTCAAGAAATAATTAAGCCATCATGTAAAACTGAAAGAAACTTGTAAAAACAAATGTGAACCTTCAGTAAGGTAAAAAACACTAGAAATAATTCTTGAAAGTGAAGTGACATTCAGGCAAGAGATGCAAATATTGCAAAGGAACTGAAGTTAGAGCATCAAAATGTATCTAAGGAATACCTCCACACAAAATAAGGCAGAACCAGAATTGGAACGTAAGTCAGAACAAAAGTCTTGCAAAGAAATTCAGAATATAAAAAATAAAGAAATGGAGAAAATTGTTTAAACGGTACTAATGAAATAAATTTGCTACGCTAGAAACAAACTTGTACATGTTGTGCCAAGCTCTCTTCTAAGTCCAAGAACTAAAATGCAAGACCTGTTTGACAAGTGTGTCTAGGGGGAAGGGGAAACATTCATCTAGGTGCATAGTGATTAAGGAAATTGCTACTAACATTCAGGTCTCATACTTAACTTAGAAAACATGATTTAATCATGAACTAATGATCTTTTTTTCTCTTCATAGCAATATGATATAGTTTAAAGGTTGTACTTAAATTCATCAGGAGATACATATTCTCTGCATGTATATTTCCACAAATGTTCCAGCTCTGTGTAGTTATGTTTGCACACTAATATTTAAGCTGTATGTAAAAAACTCCTAAAAAACTAATTTAAATTTATGCACTGTACCTAAAGATTATTTCCCATGTTCAGAACCTGAACTCCACATGATTTCTTGTCCCTTTCCATACTGTCAGTACATTGTTTACGATCCAAAACTAAATACAGACTAAAGAAAGAACATTCTCAAGCATAATACCTCAGTTCCTAAACATTTTTATCTGTCAATTACATCTTCAAAGGCAAAGTGATAAAACGTGCTTCAATATCACACACATGGCATGTTTTACTGACCTGACCACCAATAATGCAATGAAGGAGTTTAACTTTTTTCACCTGAACAGGGTTGCATACATCTACCGCACATAACTTCCAAATTTAAATCTTAAGCTACAGTGGCAGCGGTGCTGCCATCTAGTGGAACCCATTTAAGCATTAACTTCAACAAAAATGCTTATTTCTTCTTTTGTTGATTTAATTTGGTTTCTTTTTCTTTCATCTATCTGTGGGTTACTTTCATTTGAGAGAAAAAAAATCAATGAACGAAGAATTCTTGTTGAAATTAATACTTAAATAAGCCCAGGTTCGAATACCAGATGAAGCATGGACAGTGTGTTTGTCCGATTGTCTTATTTTTCAGGTGACTGTTTGTAGCCTCTACAAGTTGTGCATGGTACTCCTTGAACCTCTAAGAAAAAAACAAAAAAAAACTTTGAGTATCAAGTTTTAAATATACAGAGGTGGCACAATGTGAGAGAACAGTTACCATATAAGAACAACATGTATGGAACTTGAAACAACAGTTTCTCGCTTACAATTAGGAAATTTGCATAGCCCCACCCTAACGTAACATACAAGCTAATGACTATCTCACGTGTGTTTCTGTAATGTTCATGTAACATTTGCTTTATTGTATTATTTTCTTTTTCTCAAGAAGGCCATCATAATGGCCTTGAGCGTTAGTTATACATTGAACAAAACTTGAAACAAGAACTCTATGAAAAAGTTAATCTGATTTTGGCCAAAATTGGTGATAATGTAGAACTTGATTATAGTAATAAATTATGTTGAAGAAAAGTATCCTTATGCACCATTATCATGCTGATTTTTATGGACTCCGTAACTTTTTAAAATAATGTTTATTGGGTTAGCAAAGTGAGATTCTTCTGGTGGGTAAAATGAAATGAAATAAAATAATGTATCTTTTGTCTTGGTGAAGTCCTTTCATAGTTGTACATGGCATGCTACAACATCTGTCCTGTTCATATTACATATTTGATTACTTTAATACACCTAAAAAGGAAAAAAAAGGCTATTTAATTTTCATATTTGTTAAAAAACCATTGAAGTTTGTATGTAAAGTTTTTTCATGAAAACTTGATGAAAGCAGTAGTAGTACTAAAAATTCTTAATGAAAACAGAAAGTGGTGTATTTGTGATGATATCATGTATAGTTATCAATATTTTATCTTAAACTGAATTGACAAATTATTATATACTCCTACCTAATAACGTGTTGCTCCACCTTTTGCCCTCACAACAGCAGCTAAATGTCTTGGTAGGGATTTAATGAAGTGTTGAAAACACAGAGGTGGTATATCTGCCTATGAAGCAAGGATCGCCTGTTGTGAAGCATCTACAGTTGCCGGTGGAGGTTGGCAAGCTCAAACAGATCTTTCCAATTCTTCCACAAATTCTCAGTAGGGTTGAGATCCATTGATCAAGGGAGCCATTTGAATGTGATAAACTCACTTGAATGCATGGAGCCAATCGGTTGCCATCTGGGGAGTATGCAGTGAGGCATTGTCCTGTTGAAAGATGGCATCATGGTGTGGAAACAGAATAATTATGAATGGACTTAGGTGGGCGACGAGGCTGTTCCTTGTGGCGGTCTTGAGAGATGCAAAGGGCTCCAAGGAAGCCTATGTAAATGCACCCCAAATGTTACACCACGTCCACCTACCTGTATGACCCCAACTTGGCAACCTGGGTCCATAGCTTCATGTGGCTTTACACTACGAACACACTCCCTCCCATCAGAGTGATAGAGTTGAAACTGTGATTCGTCAGACCAGATGATATGTTTTCTGTCTTCCACGCTCCAGTGCAGCATAATAACTGCAGCATAATCTTTCGGTGTCTTGCATTCAACAAGGGCACATGATGTGGATATTGACTATCGTTGCTTATTTTTTCCATGGTATGATGGATAGTCTTTGTGCATCAGCTTGTGGATGTGCCCTCTTAAATTCGAACAGTATCTGCTTCACAGTAGCCCTATGATTCCTTGTAGCAATAGAGAACAGCCTTCTCTCATCTTAAGAGTCAATTGCATGTTTATAGCCACATTTCTCCCATTGGTTGAAAGTTTTGTGGTATTTCACATAGTCTTGATATACACATGTGATGATCTGACATCGAAATACCAACAGTTCAGCAGTTGCAGTGATTGAACAACTAGCCTTACTCACATCTACAATCTGGCTGTGGTCATACTAATTCAAATTGCTGCCTTTACCCAGGATTACTTTTCTGTGACAGGTTTTCAATGCATAGATACCTGCTTTATTTATTGGCATTGCCAGTTTCAGCATCTCACATGACTGGACGTGGTACTTCTGCTTTGTAATATAATAATTTGTCCGTTCAGTGTATAAATTAGTAGTAGTAGTTGTGCTGAAAAATCTGAATGAAGACAAAAAGTTTGTGTGATGATACTTCATATAGAGATATAAATATTTTAGCCCGTAAATAAGAAATTTTATCATGCTTTCAGTAAATTTTATTTGAAACATCAGCGAAAAATAATTTTTGAAAATTTTTGTCAATCATTATCCCTACATGCTTAAAAATATGGCATATATTTGGTCAAAGAGTTATTTGTGTTCTTGTGGTATGCCATTTCAGATTGGTGGAAGTTCAAGTTCTAAATCAGAGGCTAGGCACATTCTTCTTTGATATGTCCAATTGGGGTCAGATTAAGTGATCTTGCAGAGCATAAGGTTGGACATCAACATTTTTAAAAGCCAGTCTGTCAAGTTTAATAGCATGAGAACAGGCATGATCGTCTAAGAACTTCATGTTATTCATATTCACCAAAAACAGGGTGAGCACTATGTTCATGACATATTTATTGTAGTTATATGCCCTCCACAACACAAATACAAGAGTTATTTTCTTGTCATATCCAGCAGTTCCACAAATACTGAGAGTTTGCAGTATGTATGTATGTATGTATCTCTTATGTGTATACAGTCTGCTTTTACTTTCTGCTACAGCTTTTCTTTGATGCTCAGTCATCCCTCACTCCAAGTAACAACCACCATTGAAGACTTTCATGTCAATGAGTAAAAGTGAGGGGCGAATTGTTCATAGCAACTTCAGATCTTACGCCTGCTTCTAGCAAATTATTTCAACCTGTGCAAGAGGTCCCATGTGGTATGTCATCATTCTTAATTTAGGCAGAATTGGTTGATCTTTTTGTCAGAGTCAAACATCCAATACATGATTGTGCCTTTCTTTCCTCACTATATTTTAAATCAATAAACTATAAGCATTTCTCATCCAACTTACTCAGCAATATTGAAGAATAATCTTGCACCCTCTTGTGCATCCTTGAAGTCTATCAGTTGGACATGTAGAGTAGTTTGTTGTCTTTTATGTATTTGTCTGCAAACTAAATTTTATTTTAAAATTTTTAATGTAAAAAAACAATAATTTCAACTCTTGACTTCATTCATCAGTAGTGTTATTTCTCTTTTAATACTGAATCAAATTTCCTGAAATTATGAACATTTATTTTTTGTTAATCCTTTTTAATGCTATTTTCAGATTTTATCAAAATGGGACCATGATATTTAATTGTGTTTCACAATCTGTTTGTATAATTTTACTTTTTAGCTTTGGAAAACTGAATAATTCAGTCCTGTGTGTGGTACTCGAAATAGCGCCATTTCAATTTGGTTTTGCAAAAACCACTTGAGCTAACTTGTTTCACCCATAAAACTCCCTTAAGCAAATAAAATAAACTTTACGAATATGCATATCTTTGCTATGGGCACAACTTAAACTTTGTTACTGGCAAATTAACATATACATAATTAAGACTTCTTATGCATTGATTTCAGAACTTTAGATTTGGTATTAGGGAACTGGTTACAAGCAGTATACTTCCTGCCTGTCAAAATATTAATTTAGGGAAATGTATATAAGGGAAAGCAAGCTTCTCTGTGTGTGTTGTTTTATATTTGATCCCAGTGAAAGTTGTAAACATTCTTTATTAGACTTTTGTTCGTTGCAGGCCCTTGCAATTTTACTGTTAGTATTGCCGTCTGTTCTGAGTGTACATAAATTTTGGGTTTCAGTGCAATATTTTGTGTGATCGTTGAAAGTGTATATATTTTTTTTTAAATATTAGGGTTACATTTTAGTAATTTGTTCAAAGTTTTATGTAATTGTTAAAAATGTGTGTTTTAACAGAAACAAACTTATTTTGACTTGTATTTTGCAGTGCAATTAATATTATTTTGTTTTCCATTTGATGTTCTAGGAGTCAGTATTTTTTTAAGTGTTGGCATATGAGAAAAAAGTGCGAAAGATCATTAGTTGTGAATATTTTTAGTTTTAATGCATTTGAAGGAATATTTAATGTCTTTGATATTTTTTTATGTTAGCATAGTATTGGCAATTAAAGAACTGCCATTTTACTCATTGCAGCAATTTCTATGAAAGATAGAAAAAATATCTTGTAATCTGCAAGGAAGTGTACTAACCAAATTATAAATAAAGTTGTTTACTTAAAAACCCCTGTGTTCTGTGTCATTCTTTTTTTTTTTTTTCTATGAATTAGTTGTTTGGAATTTGTCATCCCCATGATCCAAGCTGACTTTTGTACATGTATTTGTCATGTTTAGTTCTCTTTCTCCAAATGTAGCTTGCTGTGCCTGTTTTTCCTCAATAAGCAAATAAACATACTCGTACGTACATAACAGATTTGTTTTTAATGTTACCCCAGTTTTAGTTGCATATGATAACTACATAGCAAACGTCCTTTGTATTTGTTGAGCAGTCTTGAGAGATCAACAGTAACGTAAGGACATTTTCATTTGTGCACTATCTGTGGCTGATTCTGGAAATTTCTTATAACTGCAGCTAAAGCACTGATCAGTGCTGCTCGTCGGGTTTTTTTTTTTTTTTTGGTTTTTTTTTTACAGTATTGTTTTGTTCTTGCGTGTGTGAAGGTGTTCGTCGCATTTGTCATGTCGAAAAAATGATCAACGAATTTGCGTCAGATTTTGTCAAGAACGCGGCGAAACTTGCAAGGATGCCTACTTAAAGTTACAGTAAGTCTATAGGGAGGATTGTAAAAGGCCTATGAGTGGTATAAACGTTTTCAAAATTGTCGTAAAAATATTGAGAGTGATGAACAGGGTGGGAGGTCCGCAACCAGCAAAAGTAAAAACAATGTCGAACTTGTGCGCACAGCTATGCTGGAAAATCGGCAAATCATTATTCGTGAGTTATCTGAAGATTTCAACATTAGTTTCAGTTCAGTTCAGTCGATTCTTACAGACGATTTGGGTATGAGACGCGTCTCAGCCAAATTTGTGCCAAAACTGCTCTCAGCTGAGCAAAAACAGGCCCGTGTTTCAGCCTGGGTAACTAAATGACTTTTTGGAATGGGAGGACACATTTCGAGAAAAAGGACATAATAAATTGGCACAAAAATAAGTATGAATGCACATACTCTGTATTTAAATTTTACAATTTGAGAGTTTATATGTGTAAAACTTTAAAACAGAAAAAGATTTTAGTCTGCTGGACATTTTTACTTACATTTTTCACTGGAAGAGATTTTTTTCTGTAGTTCGGGTTTCTTTAACAAATGTTAGTGAAATTCAGAGCATGACATGTCTTTCAAATTGTGTTTAACTAACAAAATTGAAAGATTGATTAAGAAACTTGAATTATTAATAGAAAAAAGCTCACAGCATACAAAACAATGCACCATGAGCTGACTGCACGGCACTGTCCACGTGAGATGAACGACAGACTGCCGCCCCGGTGGCGCAGTGGTCTAAGCGATGGCCTCTGATCATTCGTCCGAACGGGGTCCGGGTTCGAATCCCGGTGAGGCATGGATGTTGTGTTTGTCTTACGGCACTGGCTCTTTCCCTTCCCTGGAACCAGTGACCCTAAATTAGGGACGGGCGACTGCTTATAGCCCATTGAGTTGCTCACTGTGGTCGTTAAACCTCCAAACAAACAAAAAAAAAAACAACGGCAGACTAACGCGCACTGGCGGGTTTTCTCTGCGCTGTCAACTCTCAAGTGACGCGCTGCAGCAGGAATAAACTAACTGGGTGAGGAGGGAGGGCGCGAGCGAGAATCCAGAAATAAATGAATACGTTTTAGCAGTGGCTTGATAGGATATATGATTACAATAGAAGAATTTGATCAAAATGTATTTGAATTATTCCTTACTGAAAAAGCCGGACATTTGGGCCTTTTCCCTGAATGCCTGAAGGACATGTCCGCCAAACGTCTGGTCACCCTGGTTTCAGCTGCTAGTGACCTGCTTGAGTGATTCAAATACAACGGATTTTTTTAACTATTGTAACCGGTAATGAATCGTTGGTTTATGGATATGACCCCGGAACTTAGGCGCTGTCTTCACATTGGAAGACCCTACTCTCCCAGACAAAAAAGCACGAGCCGCCCCGGTGGCGCAGTGGTCTAAGGCGCTGGCCTCTGATCATTCGTCCGTAAGGGGTCCGGGTTCGAATCTCGGTCAGGCATGGATGTTGTGTTTGTCTTACGGCACTGGCTCTCTCCCTTCCCTGGAACCAGTGACCCTAATTTTTTTTTTTTTTTTTTTTGATTGGAGATTTAACGACCACCGTGAGCAACTCAATGGGCTATAAGTAGTCGCCCATCCCTAATTTAGGGTCACTGGTTCCAGGGAAGGGAGAGAGCCAGTGCCGTAAGACAAACACAACATCCATGCCTCACGGGATTCGAACCCGGACCCCTTTCGGACGAATGATCAGAGGCCATCGCTTAGACCACTGCTCCACCGGGGCGGCCCCTAAATTATGGACGGGCGACTGCTTATAGCCCATTGAGTTGCTCACGGTGGTCATTAAACCTCCAATCCAAAAAAAAAAAAAAGCACGACAGAGCAGCACCAATGTGAAGACGATGCTGACTGTTTTTTTTTTTCAATAATGAGAGAATTGTGCATCATGAATACGCCCCATCTGGCCAGACAATCGATAAGGAGTTGTGCGGTGTTTGAGGGACGCAGTTCGTCGCAAAACGCAGGCACTGCATGGGAGTGGTAAATAGCGGCTCCACCATGATTTCTTGCCTGCCCATGCATCACAACTTGTGCAGCAGTTTCTTGCTAAGCACCGCATTGCACAGGTCCGACAGTCGCCAGAACTCGCTCCCTTCGACTTTTTCCAAAAATCAAATATCACTTGAAAGGGAAAAAATTTCAAGATACTGAGGAGATATGAGACCGAGCAGCTGTTCGCTATTTCGGAAGATGACTTCAAAAAATGCTTCGAGCAGTGGAAATAGCGCTGGGCTGTGTGTGTGGCTTCGGAATGGAACTACTTCGAAGCCGATGAAGTTTCAAATCTGTAAGTCTTGTACTTTAAAAAAAAATAGTCTGGATACTGTTTGATCACACCTTGTATATACACTGCTGGCCACCCAAAATGCAACACCATGAAGGAAGCATCCGATTGGCCTGAAATTCGCAGCATGCGTCGCCCGCGAGAGGACATGCAAACGATTAGCATTGCAGGGAATATGCAAATCATGTGCGCCTTGCACGCCACCGAGAAGCACTATAAGAAGGGTGCACAGGAGACAGGGTGTTGTGCTGCCGGACCTGTGCGTGGGAAGCTTACTGATGCCTCGTCGCAGAATACGGCAGTCATTCCAGCACGTTTCGGAGTTCGACAGAGGACGAATAGTGGCTCATCGCGACAGCGATTTATCGTACCGAGCCACAGAGAAGCGAGTATTGATTCGGTGGGTGCAGGAGGGACGGGCGTACCGACGTGAGCGATTGCCGCAGCCGCGGCACACCACCAAACGAGAGGACCGGCATGTTGTGGGGCGGGCATTGACGGCTCGCACCGCCACATCACTAACGTTAGCGCAGGAATTAGGGTGTGTTGCGCAACAGCCTGTGTCAGCACGTACCGTTCGACGTCGTCTGCAGGAGCGGGGACTCGTCGCACCGCGCCCATTGCTCCAATTACCATTGACGTTACACCACCGGCGAGTGCAGCGGCAGTGGGCCGTTGAACGCCGCACCTGGACTACGGAATGGCATGACATTGTCTTCTCCGACGAATCGCGTTTCTGCCTGCAACACCACGATGGTCGGATCCGCGTGTGGCGGCACCGCGGCGAGAGACTATAACGTCTGCATTATGTATCACCATACCGGTCCGTCGCCTGGCGTTATTTGGGGCGCAATTGGATATGACACCCGCACCCCTCTGGTACGCATCGCCGGTACACTCAACAGCCACCGCTACATCTCCGACGTTTTGGAGCCTGTAGTCCTCCCTTACCTGCAGGACCTACCAGCGGCCACGTTTCAACAGGAAAATGCGCGCCCGCACGTGGTACGCATCGTACAACAATTCTTCACGGCCCACCAGGTGTCACTACTGCCGTGGCCCGCCTGTTCTCCCGATATGTCGCCCATCGAACACGTCTGGTCGCTGATCGGCAACCGAGTGGCCCGGCAAGCACCACCCGCGGCTACGCCTGATGAACTGTGGCAACGTGTGGAAGCAGCCTGGACCGACATACCCCAAACCTACATCCAAAGCCTCTTTAGTTTGATGCCGCGGCGTGTAGCGGCCGTTATTGGCAGCCATGGGGGCCACACGAACTATTGATGCCTGCGTGTTCCGCAAGTCGCACGGGCCTGTAAGCTCAATCGTTTCATCTTTGTATCTGTTGTTATGTGGCCAGTAAATCTGGCTTTGCTATCTCGTGTTCTTCTTGGTCTTGCATTTTGGGTGGCCAGCAGTGTAGATAACAATGAGACAATGAAAATTTGTAAGTCGCCTCGTTGGCGCAGTGGTCTACGCGCTGGCTTATATTCGTCCGTAATGGGATTCGGGTTCGAATCCCGTCAGGCATGGATGCTGTGTTTGTCTTACGGCACTGGCTCTCTCCCTTCCCTGGAGCCAGTGACCTTAAATTAGGAACGGTCGACTGCTTATAGCCCACTGAGTTGCACACGGTGATCGTTAAATCCCCCAACCAAAAAAAAAAATGTTTGTGATGTTATTTTTAGCCACAATTTGTGTTTTCCCCTCTTGAAAACTAAGCTATGGGCGCCCATGTATACAACACTCAGCTTGTATTGAAAACTTTGAAATCTTAGTTCCTGCTAAGCCATTCGGTGGCGCAGTGGCTTAAGGACTGGCTTCTAAACATTTGTCAGAGATGGGTCCCAGTGAGGCATTTTTTAATTGAAGGTTTTAACGACCACCCAAGCAACTCAATGGACTATAAGCAGTTGCTCACGGTGATCGTTGAAAACCAATAAAAAAGTTCCTGCTAACAGACAAAAGTTACGTCTTTCATGGAATCGTGTACTGACAATCCCAGTTAGTGATTGGCACAGTGCTACTCGATAACAGAAGGAATTTTTCTTTAAATTATTTTAAGACTCCTCCTGGGGACCTAACATTACAGCTGTTCCATCACAAGTTAGTGCACTAAAGCCCGTGTGAGAAATTCTTATGTTATACCAAGAGTTTCGAAATGTGAAATCAGAGCAGTAAGTATTCCATTGGCTGTAACTATAGGGTTCCAGCCGGGTGAGGGCGCGGTGGTACGCCTCCCCGCTACTTTCCTGAAGATGGTACACCTCCGCTGCGTTCTCGTTTCCTTTCGCTGTTACTTTGAATATAACACAAAGCACTTGTAGCTGATTATGAGGAAGATGCAAGGTCTTTGAAAATATTCATAAATAAAATGATAGAGCGGTCGTTTCTCCCCTGATTATGTGACTGCATTTAACGGAGAAATACTATTCTTGAAACACCTATCGTTGCTTATCGCCTCCACTTTTTTTCAGATAAGACATCAACATTGGCTGTAACGTACTCCAATTCTATTAAGTCAATAAACAAGTGTATGGGTCCTGTTCGGTTGGATTCTTGTAGACAGTGCCGGCTCTAGCATTCGTGGAGCCACCCTTTCCCCAGCTTTTTTTTTTTTTTAATGTTTGACTGCATGGTTTTTTAGCCACACAGGACGAAGGGTATTCTCAAATATCATATAAATGGAATGGGGAATTTATACGGGAATTGTGAGATAATACACTGAAAAGCCAAAACATGTCCACCTGATTTATATGATGTTGGTGTTCCACGTGCCACCAAAACAGCTCTTACCCGGCGAGGCATTGACACTACGAGATTTCTAAAGGTGTCTTGCAATATCTGGTACCAACACGTTATCAGCAACTCTTGTAAGTTACGTGGTTGATCCGCGCAGATTGGATTTGCTCTTCTAACACAAACCACAGATGCTCGATTGGTTTAATGTCTGGGATATTTGGAGGCCAGGGCAATACCTGGAAGTCTTCCTCATGTTCTGCGAACTGTTCTCGAATAGTCCGGGTAGTGTTGCATGGCGCATTGTCTGTTATCTGGGGGAATACCTTTGCCATGAAAGGATGTACCTGGTCAGCAATGACGTTTAGGTAGGTGGTTGATGTCATAGTGTCCTGCACATGAATGACTGAACCCAGGGTTTTCCAGCAAAACATTGCCCAAAGCATTACACTTCTTCCACTGGCTTGTTTTTGTCCCATGGTGCATCCTGGTGCCAAAGTTTCCCCAATTAAACGTATCCGGCCGTCCACATGATGTAACGGGAAATGAGATTTGTCGGACGAGACAACCTTCTTCCAATCATTCAAAGTCCAGTTTTAATGCTCGCGTTCTCATTGTAAGCGCTTTCGACGGTAAACCGAGGTTAGCATGGGTACTCGGAGCGGCCTGTAGCTACACAGCCTTATTTTTAGCAGAGTTCGATGTACTGTGTCTTTTGATTCATTACTCCCGTCACCAGCATTCAAATTACCGGCGAATTGCGCTACAGAATCACTTCTGTTGGCTAGTACCATATGTGATAGCCTTCGCTCGCCTCTAGCATCGATGAGTTGTGGTCGGGTTACATCGTGCCGGAGGCTCGTTGTTCTCCGTCCTCGGACCACTTTTTGAAGGTACTAACCACTGCTGACCATGAGCACCCTACAAGCCTTGCCGGCTCGGAAATGCTCTGACCAAGTCGTCTGGACATCACAATTTAGTCCTTGTCAAACTTGCTGAAACCCGCATCTTTACTCGTCTGATGAACAAGAATAAACTGACAGGTGTTTTTATACCGTTTCATGATTTTCACACGCACCGTCATTTTCCTGCAGTTTCTTCGATTTGCATGAAGATACACTGGTTATAATATTTTGCCTCTTCGGTGTAGTTGTTTTAGTGAATATGTTTATGTTTCCAACTATTAGCCTGACGTGAAACTTCACTTTAAAGCACTACAACGATCACATACTAAGGTTTAACTTGCCCCAGTATATACAGTGCTCAACAAAATTAGGGGAGCAGGTGATTTAGCGAGAACAGACAACGGCTGGTAAATATGCAGCGCAATATAAAAATATATTTATGAAAGGAACAAGAAAACAAAGCATTGAACAGGTGAAGTTTTAATGTAACAAAGATCATTTTTACAGGAAGCACACCTGGTGCCATAAAATCATTATTGCCCATATCTTTTGGAGAAGAAACAAGAAAGATGACACCGAATTTTCGGGTGTAATAAGCACGTCTTTTGAATCCGTTCTGACGCAAATTAAACTTATCAAAGCTATTCAAGGTCAATGGAACCGGTATGGAAAACAATAGTATCTGACGGAAGAAAGAAGTTTTTCAGTTGGGTTTTGAATCCCTCAGATATTGCTGTAAATGGAATCGTGAGCTTACGCCCTCTGGTTGCAGACGTGTGCGTTGATAAAAATATGAATTTATATGAGAAGCATTTCGCACGGGAAACGCTCTCCAACAGAAAAAGAGAATATTTCAAATCGGACTCTTAGAAACAGAGATATCGTCAAAATAAGATGTGATTTTACGTCCCCTGATGGGAAAACCATGCATTATTTTAGGAAGAAAGTATTCTCAAAAGGTTTTTCAATATGAGCGGTATCGGTCCAAGAAAAAAAAAATTTAGTCGAGTTTTCAGGAGCCCAGAGTTTGCTACAATACATCAGAAGCTGAAATTAACACTAATGCCCCCTGGTGGCCAAACCATTCTCTACCAAACATTAGAAATTATATGAAAAATATTTTCCATCAGGTCTTGTATGCGATACAGGAAGAATTTTTCAAATCGGAGTTTTAGAAGCAGAAATAACTCAGAAAACGCAATTTATCTTTGTGCCCCTTTGCGGAAAGTGTATAATTTATTTGAAAATTTTGAATTTATTGGAAAAACATTTTGCATCGGAAACACTATCCAACAAAGAAGGAATTTTTCAAATCAGACTCCTAAAAGTAGAGATATTGGCAAAAATATGATATACATCTACGCCCCTGGCGTAGAAACCATGCATTAGTTTAAGAACAAAATGTTCCTAAAAGGTTTGTCGACATGAGTAGTATCGGTCTAAAAACGACTTTTTTTTCGATCGAGAATTTAGAAGCTCATATTTTGCTGCAAATGCATCAGAAGCAGAAATTAAGTCTTACGCCCCCTGGTGGCCAAACCATTTCTTTTTTCAAAAATTAGAAATTATGTGCAAACGATTTTCTATCAGAAGCTGTATCCGGTACAGAAAGAAGTTTTCAAATCGGAGATTCAGAAGCAGAGATATGGGGGAAACGCAATTTACCTTTACGCCCCCTAGCGGAAAGTCTATGAATTACTTGAAAATTTTGAAATTATATAAAAAATATGTCATACTGAAAACACTATATAGCAAAGAAGGAATTTTTCAAATCAGACTCCTAGAAGTAGTGATATTGACAAAAATAAGATATACGTCTACGCCCCCTGGCGGAGAAACCATGGAATATTTAAAAAAGAAACTATTCCGAAAAGGTTTATCGACGTAAGTGGCATCAGTCCACGAAATAATTTTTTTGATCGAGATTTTAGAAGCTCAGATTTTATGGCAAATACATCAGAAGCAAAAATTAACACTTACTCCCCCTGGTGGCCAAAGTATTATTTACCAAAAATTAGAAATTATATGCAAAAGATTTTCCATCAGGAGCTGTATCCGCTGAAGGAAAAAAAATTCAAATCGGAGTTTTAGAAGAAGAGTTATGTAAATTGTAATTTACTTTTACGCCCCCTAGCGAAAAATCTATGCGTAATTTGAAAAAGTAACTGTATCTAAAATACTCTTCGACATAAATGGAATCGAAAGATAAAAGAATTTTGCCAATCGGATGTTTAGAAGCAAATATGTGGAATAAAACGCATTTTTTAATTCGACATGATCTGCATTGACGCCTTCTAGTGGCAAAACTGTACATCGTAAAAAAAAAAAAAAAAAAACGAAATAAAGGATCATCATTCGCATATTTCTAGATTCCCAATGCAAAAAGAATTTTTCAAATCGGACTAATAGTTGCAGAGATATCGTGTCTACAGACTGACGGACGGACGGACAAACCGATAACATAAGCACGATCTTTTTTTACAAAAGACGTGCTAAAAATAAGCATTGACGAACTTTGTCATCTGTCTAATAAGGTGTGTGTCACCTAAAACGTGCAAGACGGCTTCACACCTGTGGGACATTGAATTGATCAGGTGGTCAAGAAGGTTTTGGGGGATGCTTTCCCACTCTTCAAGAAGGGCATTTGTCAACTGAAGGCGAGTCAACGGAGGTTGTGGTCTAGCAGCAATGCGTCTGCCTAGTGTGTCGCAAGCATGTTCGATCGAATTCAAATCCGGGAAGCAAGCCGGCAGGTCCATACGCTCTATTGTTTCCTCTTCAAGCATCTGATTCACAAGGCACGCTTGATAAAGTCGGGCGTTGTCATCCGTAAAAAGGGCTGAATCGCCGAAGGCAGTAATATAAGGCACGACCAAGGGTCTAAGAATTTTGTCCCTGTACCTTTGAGAAGCCAGGGACCCATTCCAAATGACGTACAGGTCAGTACACCCACATAAGCTTATCCCTGCCCAAACAAGCACACCGCCTCCACCAAAACGCGATCTTTCTTGGACATGTGCTGAATTGTGTCGGGTGCCACGTTCTCTCCAGATCAGAAGTTGTCGATTATCCAGTTCTAGGCTGAATTTGGACTCATTGAAGAAGAGAACTTGGCTCCACTCGGCAGGTCTCCAACAACAGTGTTCTTCAGCCCAGTTTCTTGGAGCCATACGATGTCGGGAGGTCAGTGGGACACAAACAACTGGCCTACGTGCATACAATCGACGTGCGTGAAGGCGTCTACGAATTGTTTGTGTCGATATGCTTCTTCCGTTCGCCATGAAAAGTTGTGTTTGCAGCTGGGTGGCATTTTGACCCCTGGTCCAAAGGATTGTTAATGACAAATAACGGTCATCATTTGAGTTGGTAACTCGTGGACGACCTTGACCAGGACATCTTCGAACACTCCCCGTCTCTTGGAACCGACTCCACAAGCGTGAAATTACACTTCGGCTCACTCCAATGGCGGACGCTACTATCCGTTGACTTTGACAGGCTTCCAACCTTCCTATGGCTCGTCACGCGGTGCTTTCTGGCAAATCGTGTTGGTTCGGCATGCTAACATGAGATAACGCACCAAACTGCTTCTCCCGTAACCAGCGGTACAAGAATACAGTTCCGAAAAAACCATCAGTTTTATGTGATTTTCGCATCGACGTCACTTTTGAAGTCATTGTTGCTAATTTGAATGTCGAACTGCTTTCTACAGCTGTTTTTCAATATTCCAAGGGAATCTTTTGAGAGTTCAATAACATTTTACTCAACTGCTTTGAATAAAATCGTTTAAAAAGGGTGCTCCCCTAATTTTGTTGAGCAGTGTATTTGCTTCACGGTACAGCTTATCAGGGGTGTAGAAGGGCCTTAGCGCGGCTTAGCTACGCTAAGGCACTATTTTTGTAGGCTTAGCGGCGCTAAGGTACTTTTCATAGTTAGGCGGTTGCAGATAATGGGTAAACGATTTTTTTAGATTATCATATGTTCGAAAATAGAGAATACTGTGTTTTATATCCAGTCATAACCGAAATATTCGTATTGCAAGGATAAGACTAAACCGTCGGATCACATAACAGGACACCTCATGAATCATAAGGGTAAAGAGAATGTTATTTTTCTGTTTCTATTTTAACTACTATAAGGGCTATATGCCATTGACCGTCCCTAATTTAGGGCGTAGGATGCGCACCATCACCCATGATTCATTCGGATTCAGACCACTAACCAGAAACCTACACCTCTGACCACTTGGCCACCGGGACGACGAAAAAACTGCTGAGAGAAATTATGCAGTCATTAAGGCTAAGTGATAAGAGTTTTATGCGTGCGAAGAATATTTTTACTACGCTACCCTTTCTCTTATTCCTTAAGAATAACACAACAGATATCTCCTTCCCTTGCCTCAGAATCTTAGGCTTATTAGTCATAATGAATAGATGTGCCTATATTTCGTACTTACATTTATTCAGTGGGACTATATTAGTTACATCTATTCAGTGTGACTCAATAATCACACTGAACATTTGTAATATTGTAAAATGACAGAGCGTTACTTAAAAAAGAAAATTGCATATTTTTAGCATGCGAGTAACAAACGACGTTTTTTTCCTTTATTAAAAAGTGCTCGGATTAAGCAGATCAGATCATATATAGAGGATTTTAGGAAGGGAGTGTCTGACCCCAGGTCTTAAACAACCCTTAGAAATATGAAGCTAGGAGATTTGGGCTAGAGTGCCCGATAGGAAAGGCACACGGAAGCGAGCTAGAAGCCGCCCTTATTTACTACCGGGGGCCAGTACCCGGGGTCTGACGGCTTAACATACCCATCCGACGCACGGCGGATATTTAGTGGTTCGAGCGTTCGTTCCTGCCTGGAATCGAACCCGAGGTCTTCTCCGTGGCAGTCACGAACCCTGACCACTAGGCCATACGCGGCCCTCTAATTAAGCAGATCATATGTAGTGGATTTTAGGAAGGGAGTGTCTGACCCCAGGTCTTAAACAACCCTTAGAAATAGAAAGCTAGAAGATTTGGTCTAGAGTGTCCGATAGGAAAGCGACACGGAAGCAAAGCGAGTACATGGTAAGCATAGGAACTCCAATGGAGATAGTGGATCCCCGAAACCTCAGCGCCATCTGGCGGTGAGGGGGCAAACCAACATGTTCACATGGCAGTCCTAAACCAGTAGGAACAGATCTTTGGTTACAAGTGCACGCTTTGGATGCGATCTGGTGGATGTGTATATCAATATGGTGAAAAAACGTTGTCACTTTAAGGATTGTTCAATTACAGATGAGGACAAATTAAACCTTTTTCGATTTCCTAAGCGACAAGATCGTCAAGTGTTTCTTTGGTATTTATTTCTTTAGTAACAGTTATTTGTCATTGTCGACGAACTCAGGTGGAGCTTGTGTGAAGCTGATAGTATTGAATCCTATCAGCTTACTTCGAGAAGCGAAGGTTGCTGTAGAAGTTTTGTCCGCAAGAGGAATAAACATTTTTGCAGAATCAAAAAGAATAATTAATAAAGTATAATAATTGTAATGCACACGTGACCCTAGCTCCTACTCGGCATGAATGTGCTCCCACAATGCATTGCGCGCATTCTGTTTTCCCTCCTGGCCACTGCTTCACTTGGCGCTGCAAGCGGAGAATTCTTGAATCTCGAGGCTCTCGTTTTTAACGTTAAGTTCCTTCGCTTACTCTCGTACTCGCTTTGCAGGGAATCGAGGTAGAAAGACGCTCTTATTTATTACCGGGGGCCAGTACCCAAGGCCCTTCCGACGCACGGCGAATATTTAGTGGTTCGAGTGTTCATATGGTTCGAGTGTTCGTACCTGCTGCAATCTTTTTTTTTTTTTTTTTTTTTGATTGGAGGTTTAACGACCACCGTGAGCAACTCAATGGGCTATAAGCAGTCGCCCGTCCCTAATTTAGGGTCACTGGTTCCAGGGAAGGGAGAGAACCAGTGCCATAAGACAAACACAACATCCATGCCTCACCGGGATTCGAACCCGGACCCCTTTTGGACGAATGATCAGAGGCCATCGCTTAGATCACTGCGCCACCGGGGGGCCAGTACCCAAGGTCCGATGGCTTAACGTGCCTTGCTGGAATCGTACCCGAGGTCTTCTCCGTGGCAATCACGAACGTTGACTACTAGGTTACCCGCGGCCCCTCGATTTAAGCTTTGTCTTTTTAAATATGATCAAATGATCATATGTAGAGGATTTTAGGAAGGGAGTGTCTGACACCAAGTCTTAAACAACCCTTAGAAATAGGAAGCTAGGAGATTTGGGCTAGAGTGCCCGATAGGAAAGTGACACGGAAGCGAGGTAGAAGACGCCCTTATTTACTACCGGGGGGCCTGTACCCGGGGTCCGACGGCTTAACGTGCCCATCCGACGCACGGCGGATATTTAGTGGATCGAGCGTTCGTACCTGCGTTTAATCGAACCTGAGCTCCTTTCCGTGGCAGTCACGAACGTTGCACACTAGGCCACCCGCGGCCCCTCGAATTAAGCAGTTTCAGTCAAAATGATTAGTAATAAAAATGTTATAAAATATACTGAACACCAGTAAAAGTAGCAAATCAGAATTCGCAATACCTTTAAAAACTTTATCTTCTTTCCAAGGCATTTTTACCTAATCAGTTCACCGCTAAGGTGCTTTTTTAATTAGAACTACATCACTGCAGCTTACTGAATTACTTTAGATGAATCCCGAATAGCTTCACTTCGCTGCAACTGTAGAAAACATGAATTAATGGATGTTAGCGGGCTGTTTGCGAACATGGCGCAGCAGTTTGGAAACTACGTAAAAAGCTACGTCTTTATTGAAACACAATTAAAATACAAGAATGGAAGGCGAGATACTCTCCATGTAACATTAGGCGATAATTTTCTGATCTCTTGTCAGTTGCATCCTCGGTGGAAGGGAAGGCACAGTTTTGGATAATAACTGGCACGTATGATTGTCCCTCTCCCAAGCCACTCCTTTCATCAGCCAATGGCGTACGTGTGTCTCAGAAGGAGGCACTAATTTCACACCGAGGAAGTACGAAGTATTTCTCACATCCCCTTCTTCGCATTTTACTTGTCTTTCATTGATATATAATGTATATCATCATCATCATCATTGTCAACCATTATCAATCCACTGCTGGACGAAGGTCTCCCCAAGTTTCCTCCACAACGGTCTGTCTTGTGCCAGTCTCCTCCATGTCACTCCCGCATACTTTCGAATTTCATCCACCCATCTCCCATGTGGTCTTCTTCTGGGTCTTTTCCTGTCCCTTGGAATCCAATCTAAAATTTCGGCTGTCCATCGATGGTCTGTCCTTCTGGTAGTATGTCCAGCCCATTGCAATTTCAGGGATTTAACTCTGATCATGATGTCTTCCACTCTTGTCATTTTTCGGATCCACGAGTTCCTCTTCTTATCTCTCCTGGTTACACCAAGCATGCACCTCTCCATGCTGCTTTGAGTTGTCTGCAGCCTTTGTATGTCTCTTTTAGTTAAGGTCCACGTCTCTGCACCATACGTAAGCACTGGAAGGATGTATTGATCAAACACTTTTCTTTTAAGACATAATGGCATATTGCTCTTCAAAATTATGCTGTTTCTTCCAAAAGCTCTCCAGGCAAGTTTTGTATGCCGATTAATTTTTTCATCAATGTGACCCTCACTTGATATCTGCTGTCCAAGATAAACGTATGAGTCTGTTATCTCCAGCTTTTCTCCATCAATCGATAAATCTTCATTTCTTGTAAAAGCATTGAACATCACTTTTGTCTTCTGAAAGTTCATTTTTAATCCCACTTCTTTACTCTTGTCAGCAAGTTCCTGGATCATACTCTGCAGCTCTGATGGGGTAGTTGCAAAAATGACTACGTCATCAGCAAAACGAAGGTGGGTTAGATAATCTCCATTAATCTTTATCCCTTTGTTTTCCCAGTTCAGTGATTGAAAGACATTTTCCAATGTGGCATTAAAGAGCTTCGGAGATATGGTGTCACCTTGTCTCACTCCCTTTCCAATTTTTATGTGTGTTGTATTTTCAAACAGCCGAATCTTTGCACTTGCATTTTCATAGATGTTATTAATAATATTAATGTATGCATCTTCAATACCGCGGGATTTCAGAGCCATTGTAACTGCTGATGGTTTCACCGAATCAAAGGCTTTTTCATAATCGATAAAAGCCATGCACAATGGAAGTTCATATTCCCTCGCTCTTTCAATTAGTTCTCTCAGTACGTGGATATGATCTATTGTGCTGTAGCCACTCCTGAATCCAGCTTGTTCTCTCGGTTGAGCCATGTCCAGTGTCACCTTCAAGCGGTGTGAAAGAACTTTAGTGAAGATTTTATAAACCACTGATAGGAGGCTGATAGGTCTGTAATTCCTGAGATCCTCAATGTCACCTTTTTTATGTAGCAAGATCATTGTAGCATTGTTCCAATCCTCAGGAATCTTCCCTTCATTAAGGCATCGAGTGAAAATTTGGGCGAGTACTGTTTCGATTTCTCCACTTGCTTCTTGTATGATGTCTACAGTAATTCCATCTTCTCCTGGAGCTTTTCCCTGCTTCATGTTCTTGATTGCATGTGCAACTTCTGCTGGGAGGACTGGAAGAACTCTGGTACTGGTACCTTTCATGATATCTGGAGTACATGTATCATCCCTTTCATATAATTTGGAGTAGAAATCTTTCACTCTTGTCAATATTTCGCCTCTATTTCTTGTTACAGAACCATCTTCTTTTCTCAGTGCCATAATCTGTTTTCTTCCCTTACTGAGATGTCCCTTTGCTATCTTTAGGCTTTGGTTGTTTTCAATTGCTTTCCTTACTAGTTCACAGTTGAATTTCTTTACGTCTTCAGTGATACTTTTTCGTACTGTCTTGCATAGCTCTATATATTCCACTTTGGAAGTCACATCTTCTTTAGTTGTCCTCATCTCTCTTCTTTTTTGCATCAACATTTTGGTTTTTCCTGATAATTTGTTCACATGCAACTTGTTCTTAGACCCAGCTAATTTTGTTGCTGTTTCCATAAGTGCTTTGGTTACTTTTCGGTTAACTTCAGAAATATCCACTTCTTCCGATGTTAGGCCTTCTAAAGCAGAGAATCTGTTCTTCAGTTTCAACTTGAAGGTATTATGGTGTTTTTTAAGGTTGGTTATGTCAATACATTTTGTTTGTCTTATGAGCTTGCTACGTTCGAGTTTAGTGTTGAGATGCATCTTACATCTCACCAATCTATGGTCACTACCTGTGTTGAACTTGTTTAGCACACTGCAGTCTTCTATGACGAATTTTTTGTTACACATAATAAAATCAATTTCACTTGTCGTCCCATTTGGATGTCTCCATGTCCATTTCCTGTGTGACTTTTTCTTGAAAAAGGAGTTCAAGATGAAAAACCCTTCTGCCTCTGCAAACTCTACGAGAGTATTACCACGCTGGTTTCTGTTGCCGTGACCGAATTTACCTACTGAAGTTTCATTCTGTTGCCGTTGCCCTATTTTTGCATTGAAATCTCCCATAATTATCTTTAAGTGCTGCTTACCTTTATTATTTAGATGACGAATTTCCTCATAAAATTCTTCAATTTCTTCTTCAGGATGACTTGTGGTGGGTGCATAAGTTTGAATAATCTGAGCCTGGTATCTTCCCGAGAGTTGGATAACGAGTCATGCAGCTCTGTCAGAGGAACTTTCAACTTATACAACTTTATCCTTCAGTTTCTTGTTTATTATAAAACCAACACCACTAATTCTGCCAGTATTAGTCCCACGATAGTAGAAGAGATGTCCACTTTTTAGTTCAATGAGATCTTCTCCTTTTCTCCTTACCTCACTTAGCCCGACGATGTCCCACTTGATCGTTTGTAGTTCCTCTTCCAATTCAAGAAGCTTTGAATCAGAAGATAAGGAGCGTCCATTATACGTAGCGAAGCCTATATATACACACACACACACACATATATATATATATATATATATATATACTCATATTAAGAAGAGACCTAAGCAAAAAAAATTATATATATATATGGTTCTAGACATTCTTAAGCATATTCTTAAAGATAAAATTTCTCTTAAAGAATTTTCCAGTAATTATGTAACCATCAGGTTTCTAAATAAAAACTATGATCATCTCAATGTTAGGAAGTTGTTCTACAATAAAGCAATTTTTTTCCCATCCACAGGCACCAGTCTATAGTAAGTTTCAAATATGTTAAGACCTTAGGGTCAATAGTTAAAAACTACAAACTTATTTCTTCGAGTTACATTCCAGTTATTACTACATGTTCTTGTGATGAACATAAAGAAACAGTTCACTATGATAAGAATTACAACCATATTATCACCGGAAACTTGAGTTTTGTTGAAAATGAAAAGCTTAGGAATTTATTAGAGTATGGTTCTAAATTTAGACCTTCCTTCACTATTTCCAAAGAAAGGATTCTTGAGAGCTTCACTCAAGATGTTAATAGATACATTATAAAAACCAGTTTAGCATACAATCAGCCTATTGAGGCCTTCGCAGAATGGAAATATAACATAATCAATAGCTTCACTTGTGAGTTGGCAGGTCTGGACTTGTGTTTCGATAGAAATCTCTTTTTATCTGGAGATGCCAAAAGGTCACTCTCCAAACTACAAGACCTATTTATTTTTACTACTACGGATAAAGCTAGCAATAATTTTGCAATTATCTGTAAGAAGTTCTATTTTGAATTGTTAACTATGGAACTCAATAATAGAGTAACGTATGAGCCCGTAAGTTATTCTAACAAGCAGTTAGAAAATAGGTTTAAGGCCTTCTTCAAGAAACTTAAAATTCCACAAACTAGAAGATATGAGCCTGGATTTCCATTTCTTTTTGCAACGGTTAAGTTTCATAAAGATCCTGTGAAGTTCAGGTTCATAGCTAGTGGAGTAAGGAGTCATAAAAAGAAAATTGATCTTGCCTTTGAAGATATCTTGAAGAGGGTTTTGAAACACATTAGAAACTGTACTAATTTGATGTACAGAGATTTTTGGATAATTAATAATAATGCAGAAGTAATTTCTACTATACTCAAAGTAAGTCCCTTAAAATCTCCGCGAGTTGGCTTCTTTCAGTGAGAGGAGGCCATCAGCCCCACCCACACTGCCCCCCAGCGACTAGGGAGTGGCAGTCGTGTGTGGAAGTTTGGGGAAAAAGTCGGCCATGTTTCCTCTTGTGTGGAGAAAATTCAGTTGCATAAGAGGTAAGCTCTCTTCATTGTCTTAGGGTTTTAGGTTTTATAAGTTCAATGTTTATACTTCCTGTATTTTTTTCTCTGCTGTTTTTTCGCTTTTTAGCATTTAGGCACTGGCCAGACTGTTAACTTTTTTGCGGGTTTTAACTCTTTCTTTTCTTGGTAACTTTGCGCGTCTTTAAGGAAACTTAGGCTCAGAAGCTGGCTATGCATAGTTCCTTTGCTTTGCGCTGTATTTTCAAAGTTGTTAAGGTCTTAATAACTACTTAATTATGCACTTAAAACACTGCTGAAATACTTTGTACATATTGCAACTAATTGTTTATGTCATATAACTTTCACAAAGCTTTTCTTTAGTTAATTATTGTCTTTAATTTATTCTCGTTTTTGTGTTGTCAGAAGTTGCGGAGTAGGGGGTTTTAGAATCAAGTTTTCTTTCAAAAATCTGAGTTTTAAAAAATTAATATTTCCTTTTTAATTGCAATGTAAAAATTTGGAATTCTTTTGTATTACTTTTCAGGTTTATATTCTCTCTCAGGCGAACTCGGCGTTTCGTTATAGCTGAAAATTATTTCTAATTATTATGTCACTCTCACAACTTGAGTTCTCTTTAATCTTCTTCTCTCTGTTTAATAGTAACAGATGAAGAGCATGGGTCGGGCCATGGAAGTTATGGATGTAAGCTAAATTGTTAACCAGCGCTAGGTCATACAACTCTGCGGAGGTCATGACATATATATAAATTTTAAAACAAATTTTGGTGGGTTATTACTTGCATCCATGGCTTTGCAGAAACCCATTTCCAACTAGATCTTTGTGGAAGTGAGAAAATGCAGAGTTTTTGCTGGTCCTTGATAAAGCCAAGGCTCAGTATTCTCGACACTTTCTACATTCAGTTGTTTTATTTTATTTTTTATCTTTTCTCCCTTTACTCACACCGGTAGACATATAACCCTTTCTATGTTGTACTTGGTATGAGTCTCAAATATATATAATTTTTTTTGCTTAGGTCTCTTCTTAATATGAGTGTGAATTCTGAATTTTCGTAACTGCTGCGTTGCGCGTTTCGATCTTCAGGTTAATTTTGCAACTTTCGTTTTAAATTCTAAAGTTTTTCCTTAGTTTTCAGCATTGCTCTTCAGTATATATATATATATATATATATACTTAAGAGCAAAACTGAAGACTAAGGAAAAAATTTTAGAATTTAAAACGAAGGGTGCACCCCCCCACCTGCTCAGATAACTACCTTTACACTTTTAGATATATTGATGATCTGCTGTGTATCAATAATTCAGAAGTTATAGAGAGTGATTTTGATAATATCTATCCTAGCTCTCTTAACTTATGTAAAACCAACCACAGTAATCAGGAACTTGAGTTCCTAGACTTAAGCATTAAGCTCAACAGAGGTAACCCATCTATTAGCCTCTTTGATAAAAGAGTTAATTTTCCTTTCAAAGTAATTAAATATCTACACTGGAATAATAACATTTCAACCAAAGTAATTGAGAATGTACTAATTTCTCAGGTCCTAAGAATTTCAAGAATTTGCAGCAACAATTTGGACTTCAATTACCACATTAATATACTATTAGAAAGTTTTCTAGAGAACGAAATTCCTTCTTCTTTCATCAAAAGAACTTTAAGAAAAATTATTCTGAATAATAGAGTAAGGTTGGCAGATCTGCTTTAATTTTCTACACAGTTAATAATATGATTCTGACCAATCAAAGCCGTAAGGAAGTTGGCTAGAGGATGCCTATTAACTACCTAAAGGAACCTTAGTGCTATGGATATGACGGTCCTATTAAAACAAAAAATTAAATAATATAAACAAAATCACAAAAAAGCTTAAAAATCTGTTTATAAAAGAAAATAAAAACAAATAAAAAAGAAAACTAGTTATTCATCACTAGGATAGCTATACTAAAAATAGTAAAACCAACATTAAAATTAATAAGATTCTGATTAATCTATAGAAGCTCACTAAGGTGATTTAATACATGCAAAGATTATTAAATAAACTGCTCGTGTATTTTATAATATTTCTCATGTATTCTGGAGAGTTAATTCTGCTCATTCTGATCATACAGATCCACAGTCTTAAGTTTATATATTTTTTTCTCTGGTTAAAATCTCCGCGCGTTGGTTTCTTGCTGTATGAGGAGGCCATCAGCCCCACCCTCACTGCCCCCCAGCGTCTAGGGAGTGGCGGAAGAGGTCAGCCATGTTCTCCTCTTGTGAGGAGAAAAGTTTTTGTCACACAAGAGGTAAGCTCTCTTCCTTGTTTTTGGGTTCTAGGTTTTATAAGTTCAATGTTTGTACTTTATGTACCTTTTCTCTGTCGTTTTTTAGCTTTTCAGCTTTTAAGCATTGGTTTGTCTGTTAACATTTATGAGGGTTTTAACTCTTACTTTTCTTTGTAACTTTGAGCGTCTTTTGGGGTACCTAGGAACAGAAGATGGCTAAGCTCGTTCCTTTTCTATGCGCTGTCTATGCGCTGTTTTTTCAAAGTAGTTAAGTTCTTAATAACTAATTAATTATGCACTTAAAGCACTGCTGAAATACTTTGTACATATTGCAACTAACTGTTTAAGGTATATAACTTTCACAAAGTTTTCTTTAGTTAATTATTATCTTTAACTTATTCTCGTTTTCGTGCTGTCATAAGTTGTAGAGTAGGGGGTTTTAGACTCAAGTTTTCTTTCAAAAATCTGTTCGTTATAATTTAACATTTCCTTTTTTATTTGCAATGTAAAATTTGGATTTCTTTTGCATTGTTTTTCAGGTTTAAATTCTCTCTCAAACGAACTTGGAATTTCGTTATAGCTGAAAATCATTTCTATTTATTATGTCACTCTCACAGCTTGAGTTCTCTTTAATCTTCTTCTCTCTGTTTAATAGTAACAGATGAAGAGCATGGGTCGGGCCATGAAGGTTAATGGATGCAAGCGAAATTGTTAACTAGTGCTCGGTCATGCTACTCTACGGAGGACATGACTTATATATATATTTTTTAAACTATTTTAGGTGGGAATGTTACTTGCATCTATGGCCTTGCAGAAACCCATTTCCAACTAGGTCTTTGTGGAAGTGAGAAAATGCAGAGTTTTTGCTGGTCCTTGATAAAGCCAAGGCTCAGTATTCTCGACACCTTCTACATTCAGTTGTTTTATTATATTTTTTTATCTTTTCTCCTTTTACTCACACAGGTAGATACATAACCTTTTCTATGTTGTACTAGGTGTGAGTCAAAATTATATATGTATTTTTTTGCTTAGGTATCTTCTTTATAGAATATATATATATATATATATATTCTTAAACAAATACGTCCCTCTTTCCCATTTCACTGTGGAACTGTTGATATCGCGTACTGACACACTTTGAGCCAGATGCGTAACTAGGCATTTCTGCGCCCTGGGCAAACCACAAACTATTGCGCCCCCCCCCCAGTCGTTAAGACAAAAAAAAAAGCTTCACCGCATGAAATATTATGATCATACTCAAGGAACGCATATAGCATATTAAATTAAATCCGTTTATTTTTATGGTGTAATAAGTAATAAACACAGAGATTCGCCAAGCTTTCGCACTCCACTGGGAGGCTTTTTCAAGGCAATGGTAGCCATAAAATGCATTTATATGGTAGACATAAATGCATTTTATGTCTATCATTGCTTTGAAAAAGCCTCCCAGTGGAGTGCGAAAGCTTGGCGAATTTCTGTGCTTACTACACCATAAAAATAAACGGATTTAATACGCTATATGAGTTTCTGGAGTATTCATATTGTGGTGTAATAAAAATAATATTATGATCATGCTTTTTGCATGAGTTTCTAGGGTAGTAAAACCGGTATTTTGTGTTGATTACGCACAGATTTGTATTATTTAGGACCCACACGCATATGCGATCACAATTAAAAATAATAATAATAATAATAATAAAGCAGAAAAAAAACTAACATTGGCCACCGAAAGTTGCTTCTGACATTACGCTTCACACTAAATTGTATACTTTCTTTTTCCTTAATCATATTCTTTTACAGTTAATTGGTAACTAACAATCACTAACGGTTGTGTTATAGATTTTAAGAACGGGCTAGTTCTTCGGCGGACCAGAGGAAGACCTTTGCGAAGTTGCCGCTCCAATCATCGCCATTTTCACTGTAGTTTAACAACCTAACTTTTAAATATTTTTATTAGGTATGATACAAAAAATAGGGTATTAGGAAACTAGGTGTCATTTCTTATCCCAAACGGGAACGGCATTTTACCCTTATTAATTGCCTCAGAAAAAAATAGGAAATGGGGCAGCGGTACTCGGCAGAAAGGATTCGCACATTTCTTACCCTTACTTACATCAAAGTTTTTCTGGGTAGTGAAGCTGAACTGAACGCGGAACGCCGCTTAGGGCTGCAAAATACAAAATGTGAAGAGAGCGGTGATATTCCCAACCGCCGCGAAGTTCCGACCTTTGATACCACGTTAAACAAACCGAATGCAGCTTGCAGTAGTGGCAGTACTGATCGAATTGTGTCCCAGAAAATTTCCCAAAATATGAAAGACATCCTTTTCTTGTAAATGTACTAACTGCGCCGTCATTTCTGATAGTGAGCAACTTAATCCCCAACACATTTTCAGGAAGAAATAAAATGCGAATTTTGAGCTGCCAAGCTACCGCAACTGGCGAAAGAAAGTATAGGTAAATTCTGTAAATCTCTACCATAAACTAGTGCAAAGTTTCAATTTTGATTTTAATCAAATTGTACGCAGTGAATTTTGCGCCCTATCTTGAGTTGCGCCCGGGGCAACCGCCCCGCCCTCTGCTGCGAGCCGCAGTCTGAAACGTAGGGGAACCTGCCGTCAACTACGGCGGTAGAATGTGCGTAATATTTCAGAAGTACTTCCACCTTTGTAATCGGAAAACTACCCAAAATTAGCATTAAACTGCATTTGTGCAACAAATGTCTTCACTTCGTCTGTTGTTAAACCGCGAATTTCTGTTCTTTACCACATGTACCTATTTGTTCTCCACTTCATGCTTTAAATACGTATATTCTATTGAACAAAATTAAAAAAAGGCTCTCCAAGTTGCAATATTTCTTTTTCTTTTATCTATATACAATTGTACATTTTTCTTTTTTTCCTGCTTCGATTGCAGTGGTGGAGCTAGTTCCTTCGCCCCTTCATGGTGGGTGCGAGCCAGCTATATGTAAACATGGCGGAGTGACGAACGCGAACTCTGGAACTAGTACTTGAAACTAGAGATAATCAGAAGTCCAGCATTTTCCTTTAACCAGGGGTGATACAGTATGTAACCGGTTCGACCGAATCGCCTGTTAAAATCAAGACGGTTACCTGGAACCATTTGTTAAATTAAGCATTCGGATGGAAAGTATGAAAGTAAATAATTGTCAGCCTATTGCCAAGAGTTTCTTGACTTTTTCCTTTTTTTTTTATTTGCTTTTCCTTCATGTCAGATCAGTTAGTATATGCGGTACACCAATCGCGAGCGCGCGCGCTCACACACGCACCTCGTGAAAGGGGGGAGGCTGGTTCACACTCTTAGGTGCTTTCGTCACCGTCCGCAGCCCCTGGAGACTCGTAGAGGGAAGACTTCTGAGTTCACAACC
The DNA here is from genome assembly GCA_039090855.1 of Macrothele yani. Taxonomy (NCBI): domain Eukaryota; kingdom Metazoa; phylum Arthropoda; class Arachnida; order Araneae; family Macrothelidae; genus Macrothele; species Macrothele yani. Next base: position 81,427,622 of record CM077012.1, read on the forward strand.
AGCGGTCCCTCCGTAAGACAACCTGCTGGATGCAGGGGAACGAGGGAGAAAGAAGCTTAGAATTTCTTCAGGAAAATCCCAGGAAAAACACAAGTGTTGGGAAACTGCTGCCCGCCAGCTCGCAGTGATGGATCCCTGCTGCCCGCCAGCTCGCAGTGATGGATCACTGCTGACTGAAATCTTCCCCTCACAGTACGGTTACGATCCGTTGGCGGCAGCGCCATCAGTTGGTATAGCCTCTAGTATACCGTTGACAATCCTGCCGCATCGCTGTGAATATGGACTTCCAAGCTAGCGCCACTAGTGGCCAGAAACAGGCAACTCCAACACGAAATGCAAACAGCGGTACTGCGCATGTGCAGAAGCAATACGAGCACAGAGTCTCGTACTGCCAGTCAGTTCACGTCTATGCCATCGCCATCGTGAAATTTTAGTGAATGTTAAAAAAAAAGCTATCGAGATACGAATTAATTTCCTTATGAAATGTCGCGTTGACGAAGATTAACGTCAGAGGAAAGTTACATAGTAAATAATTAATGAACTGTAAGAAATAATCAGTTACTGTCCTGTCGTGGGAGCCCATATGTAGGGGGGGGGCAAGAAGTGGCATTTGTTCTCTCCTGGAAATCGAAATGCTCTTGAAAGGTAATTATCAGGAGCCCCTGTGCGTACTTGCAAATCGGAGCCCTTACATTTTACGGAACCTCGTCGGATAGTGTTCTTGTTCAACACAATGCATTTTGAAGAAGTTTCGGAGCTCCCTAAAAGGAGGCTTCAAGACACTTGGACCCTGTATGTCCATGCATAAGTCAGGCGCTGTCTAGAGATGAAACTAAACTTAAACAAGAAAGATGGCACCGAATTTTTGGTTGTAATGAACACGTCTTTAGAATCCGTTCCGAAGTGAATAAAATTTATCAAAGTTATTCAACTTCTAGCGGAAGCATAACGGAAAAGTTCAAAATAAGAGAAAAATATTTTTCACGGAAAAACCCATGCTAAGGAAAAAGAACTTTTTGAATACGTCTCCCGGAAGCAGAGATAGCGAGCAAAATAATTTTCCCTTAACGCCCACTAGCGGGAAATCTGTGCATTATTTAAAGACGATAATGCTCCACATCTCTGTTGTAGCGAATGGCACGCAGAAAAAAGAAATTTCACAATAGGATTTTTAGAAGCGGAGGTACAGCTGAAAACAAAAGGACACAAACCCAACCTAGCAACAGAGCTATGACCTATGAAACTCCTCAAATATAAACCTAAAGTGTTCTACAAAGTAAATAGCATCAGGTGTTGAAAGATTTTTTTAAATCGGACATGTAGAAGCAGAGATATTAAAAAACCAGATTAAATGTTTGCGCCCCTAGCGGCGAAATCGTGAATTATTTTGGGTTGAAATTATATGAGAAATTTCGCATCACAAATGCTCTCTAACCAGTAAAGTGTTTTTTTACAAAACTGACTCTTAGAAGCAAAGATAATGGCAAAAATATGATATACACCTACGCCCCCTGGCGTAAGAACTATACATTATTTTAAGAAGAAAGTATTCTGACAATGTTTTCGAGGTGAGTGGTATGTGTCCACGAAAGATTTTTTTCAATCGAGTTTTCAGAAACTCAGATTTTGCTGCAAAAACATCAGAAGCAAAAATAAATATTTGCACACCCTGGTAGCCAAACCATTCTTTATGAAAATTCATATGCAAAATATTTCCCATCAGGAGCTGTGTCCAGTGCAGAAAGAATTTTTCAAGTCGGAGTTTTAAAAGCAGAGATATCGGAGAAAACGCTAGTTACCTTTATGCCCCCTAGCGGAAGATCTATGCGTGATTTGAAAAAGGGACTACCTAAAATAGTCTTCGATGGAAATGGAATCGAAAGGTAAAATAATTTTTTCAATCATATTTTTAGAAGCAAACATGTGGATTAAAATATATTTTGAATTCTATGTAATCTGCATTTACTTCCTTTAACGGCGAAGTTGTGCATCAGAAAAAAGCGGAATGCAAGGATCATCATTCATACATTTCAGGCTTCCCAATGCAAAAGTAATTTTTCAAATCGGACAAATAGTTGAAGAGATATGGTGTCCACAGACGGACGGACGGACAGACAAACCGATAACATAAGCACGATCTTTTTCTACGAAAGATATGCTAAAGAGGGATTCACTTCACGACAAAACGTGTGACTCCTAAAAAACCACAACATATTTTTGTTGGTAAATGTCGCCTGTTCTGCCATATTTCTCTTCCATCACAATCATTCACGTTGCGGGTCATGCGAACCGGTTGTTGCTCATATAGCATATCACTTCTACCTATAAAGTTTTCGGAAACGACACTATACATTTTATTTCATGTCATCATAATATCCTGTATATTTGATTTCATGCACTAAATTCCCATATTTTTCATTTCACTCGTTTGTGTGTCTCTTAGCGGCAGAACTTTTCTCATGGTGCACTAGCACTGGGTGTTAGGAGTCCATACTCCATACGTAAACAAGCGTAAGGAGCCAGTACCAGATACAGGCCACTTCCGCAAGTATTCGGCGGGCTGGCATTCGGAGCAGGCACGATGAAGCCCGCCCAACTTTCCTTGGAGCCCGTCGTTTATCCCCCCCTCCCCTCCCTAAAAATAAGCAGTTAGAACACACACACATGGCGTGTTCAACCATCTAACATTTTGGGAAATTTAGATGGACGTACGGGAATTTTTCGAATTCACAGATATTTGTTACGCAAAATGAATTTTCTGTTAAATTTAATAATTGACTATTCTGTAAAATGGAGGAAGTCCCCTGGGTGAATGTTTAACAATGTAATAGAAAAATACTGTTTCGTAATTATAGTTTGAAAAAATGAAAGAGAGAGATTCCTTTTCAGATTCAAACTAAAATTCATAAACAGGCTTATGACGACGAATATTTAAAAAACAACAACAACGAAAACAGTGACGTAAGCTAAAATTGCGAAGAATGTTTAAGGTCATGAAGGTTCGTATCCATGGTTCCCAGTACTACATACATTGAATAAATACTACGTACAGTAATGAACAAAATTGTGAAAACCTTTCGGAAATAGTGTATTTTTGAGGTTTGATGGCTCATAATACCACTTTTTTTTTTTTTGGAGTAATACCATAAAATTATATATTAATGGAAAGATAATTTCATCAAGAATGTAATGCAATAACTTTTATGAAGGATTTTGTATTAGAACAGCAGTTATAAAGAAGAAAAGTGAAACACATAGAAAAAATGAGATATACAAAAATTCTCACCATGTCAGTTAATACATAGTTGGGTAATCTTTAGCGTTAATTACGACCTTACAACGCCTTCCCATGGAGTGAACCAAGTTTTTTAGTTCTGTAGCTGTTATAATGTGAAACCAAGATTGAATTATTGCTTCTATTAATTGGGTTTTATTGCTGGGTTGCTTCTGCCTAACAAGTTTCTTTAGTCGGCTCCATAGATTTTTGATGGGGTTGAGGTCTGAGATATTCCAAGGCCATTCCAGCAGTGGAATATGATTATCTTGAAACCACTTTTTGCACACAGCAGCAACATGACATGGAGCTCAATCCTGTTGAAATATAAATGCTTCATTATCTTGGAAAAGATCACATGCGGAATGCTTCAGTATGGGCTCAATTATTTCATTAATGTATTTTTGGCCATTTATATTCCCATTAATCTCGCATATTCTGCCCACACCTTTTGATGTCATACAACCCCAGATCATAACACTCACTGGGTGTTTCACGGTACAAACTGGATGTTTCACCGCATGCCCGAGCGTCCAACACCGGCGCTGCAGTCGCAATCCTTGGAGCTTATAAAGCGCCGCGCAGGGAACTCCACATGCGTGCGGAGCCGCGGATGGCTTAGTGGTTAGTGTTTCAGATTATCGATGCTGGGTCCCCAGGTTCTAGCCTATGCTGATCTTTCAGAGATGGTGTGATTTACTAACAATCGCTGAATATCCGCCGTGCATCGGACGAGCACGTAAAGTGACGGCCCCCAGGCTGGACCCACTGGTTAAATGGGTATCCTTTCCTATGTCCTCCCTGAAATTCTCTCACCCATCTATGTGCAATATCGTACTTGTACGGTGGCGCCATCTACTGTACTCTAATCTCACTACAAACTATTCTGTCAAAGTCGCTAGACTTGCTCTCATTCCTTCCGTTTCTGTGTCCTGCCCAAAAGGCGATCTCGCTGTAGGTGGCTGGGACCTAAACTCTACTCCCTGTGGACGGAAGTCCTACATGAAAATGACAAATGCTCTGGGGAAGCGTAGTAGTCAGTCCACATGCGTGCGGAAGTGCACGGTAATAGTCAGGTGAGATTTCTGAGCGATAGGCATGCCGAGGAGCCGCCGTAGATATGCGTACGGGCAACTGACGGAGTTTGAACGAGGCCGTATTGTCGGGATGAGAGAGGCAGGGTGCCGGCGCGCCGAATCGGCCGCCATTTGGGCCGGCCGGAAAATATGGTGCGATCGTGTTGGAGGCAATGGACACGGGAAGGCACCCAGACACGACTGACTGGCTGTGGACGACCCAGACACACCACCAGCAGAGAGGACCGGGATCGTGAGAGCGGCACGCACAGATGCAACGACGTCCTTGTCCAATATCCAGAGACATGTGGCGGCTGTACAAGGGACTCATGTGTCCTCCAGAACCATTTCCAGACGCCTGGCAGGGGCGAATCTGCACTCTCGACAGCCCTTACGTTTTCTGCCATTAACACCTGACCATCGTCGGCATTGATTGCAATGGTGTCAGCAGCGAGCAACGTGGAATTCTACAGACTGGCAACGTATAGAGTTCAGCGGCGAATCCCGCTTCTGTATGGAAACGGACGACCACCGTGTCAGAGTGTGGAGGACCGCGGGTGTGCGCTGCAATCCCAACCTCATTGTACAGCGGCACACGTCCCGAACTGCAGGCGAGATGGTCTGGCGAGCCATCGCGTATGACAGCCGGACTTCCCTCGCAATGATCCGATGGACGTTGACACCCCGGCGCTATAAGTACAGGTCATCCTGCGGCCCCATGTGCTGCCTTTCCTGGCGGAGAAGTCCGGAGCCATTTCCAACAAGATAACGCCCGTCCACACAAGGCTTGCGTTTCCCAGGACTGTCTACGTTATGCTTCTACACTTCCGTGGCCTGCCAGATCGCCTGATCTCTGGCCCATTGAGCCCGTATGGGACCAGATGGGACGCCAGCTTTCTCCATGTCCCAGTGTTCGTGATTTAGAGCGTTAGTTGCAAGAATTGTAGGCCAATCTGTCCCAGGATAACATACGGCGTCTCTTTGACTCCATGCTGGACCGTATCACCGCATGAGGCGGTCCGACGCGGTACTAACGCTGATCGAAATGTGTACCGTATGTCCGAGGAAAATCGCCCTGCTGCTGTGATATTGTAATCACTTCTGTCCTTGGTATGTAGCATCTCACTACTAAAATCTTATTTCAATCCGACGCCTTCTTCTTGGTGCGCGGATTTTATGACAATGAGTGTATTTCAAGGATGGAATTAAACACTCGAATCACGCAGTTGGGCGTTCAGGAGCACATAGGCTCTAGTGTAAAGAGAATGGGAATTACTTTGTCAAGACAGCAGTACTCAAAATAAGGTTATATGAGGTGGCTTCTCCTGTACTGTGCCGCTAATAACCGAAATAAATTCAGAAAAATTAAACAGGCAAGTAGGTTGAGTGTCAAGACCTTAATGGTTGGAAATAGTATTTCTACTAAACTCTCCGCCTGCTCCAACAAAAGTAATCCCCTAATATAATTCTTTATGGGTAGTACACTCCTGTGGCCGAGTAATCAGAGTCGCTGGCTTCTGGCTAATCTCTCGAGCTGGGTCCGAGCCCCAGAAAAGGCATGGCCCCCCACAGGAGGTAGTCGTCGTTCCTCCCAGAACCAGTGGCTCCGAATCATGCTTATGGTGGCATTTAAAACATCCGGTAACAAACAAAAAGTACCACAGAAGATATCTTCTACTCCCACTCCATAATTTTAGCAAAAGCGGTGTATAAGTCACTTACTTGCATGGGCACCCGCAACGAGAGTCATGGACAACTGAAAAGGTTCTGATGATATTTTTGTGACGTACTGCATATATCTTCATAATTTAGATGCAAAATCAAGGTCATGGTACCATTCTACAACTTTTGGAAAGAGAAGTCGGTTGCGGAAACAGAAAGGACTTCTCTTTTGGAAAGCAAGCAAGAAGCGGAAAAATTTTATCTGGAAGTTTCAGGGGCACTACAAATCATAGCCAAACTCCGTGTGTCATGTCCAGACCAATTTATACATTTTGTAAATAATTTATTTTTCGGTTGTTGGCAACGCTTCTATTGCTCTCTTCTACTTTTTCACGATGTAAATAAAAAGTTTAGTTCGTTTTTGTTGTTGGAATCTGTGTTTTGTGGTGAGTGTGTGCGCTATGTGTTACAAATATTGTAGCTTCGAAATGCTTTAGAGTGTTCATCAACCGAACGAGACCTTCACCAAGTTAAAACCCTCCCGCTTATTGTAAGAACAATTTCGAACCTGCGCTGGCTGGTAGCTGGCACCTGACATAGTGGCGTCCGCGACAGGACTGAGGTTCTGAATAAGGTAAGCCTTTTGAAATGGTAAATATGGAAGACTTTAAGAAATTCGCAGAAGCTCAGAAAGGTTTTACGTATTGCTTTCACCAGAAATTTAAATAAGCTTAAATCGGAACTATATGCTGGGGTAGATAGCAGTACGCTAGAGATAAGCCTAACATTATTAAGGAATAAACATAAAGAGTTGCTGGAACTGGATAACAAAATACTTTTATTAAAATTAGAAGTTGGTGAAGGTGATGATACCAGAGGGAATTTTTAGCAGTAGAGTATCGTGCAAATGACATAGCAAAGCCAAATGTTGTTGATACTGTTTCAAATGATACCACAAGTGGTAATAATGAACTGAGCAGTAAATGAAAATTTAGATTGCCAAAGTTAGAGCTTAGAGCTTTTAACGGTAATGTTAAAGAATGGCTAAAGTTCTGGTGTCATTTCGAAAAGATACATAATGACTCAGACATAGTTCCTGAGGATAAATTCCAGTATCTGATACAGGCTACTGAAAAGGGTTCTAGAGCAAGAGAAGTTGTTGACAGTTTCCCCAAAAGCTGATAATTATGAGAAAGCAGTTGAATGTTTAAAATCTAGGTTTGGCCGAGAAGATGTTTTTGTAGAAGTGCACATTAGGGAACTGTTACAGTTAGTTTTAAAAAATACATCATCACAAACAGATTCCCGTTCCATGTGCACACTATGACAAGCTTAAACACACATTCGGGCACTTGAGACACTGGGTGTTACAACTGACAAGTGTGCTGCTATGCTGTTTCCATTAGTAGAATCCTGTATGCCACAAGACTTACTGAGGACATGGCAGAGATGTGCTACTTTTGCACATACAAATGAACAAAAAGCTAGACTGGATAACCTAATGTCATTTTTAACGTCATAAGTTGTGTCTGAAGAAAGAATTAGTTTAGCCGTAGCTGGTTTTGGTATAAGAGGTGAATCTAAAGCAAAAAAGAAAAGCAGTAATGTCATAGAACACAAAGTACCAACTGCTGCTGACTTACTGAGCACAAATTCTGTTGATAACAGGAACTGTATATTTTGTGACGGTACACATGACAGTGTAAACTGCTTTAATGGCCAGAAGATGAACCTGAAACAAAAACACGAAATTCTGAACGAAAAGGGTGGTTTTTTCAAATGTTTTAAAAGGTGATATTCCATTGCCAAGAGCAAGACACACGTGAGATGTGTTACTTGTTCCAAAGGACATGTAGTGGTCATGTGTCCTGAACTTCCAATAAATAAAGACACTAAACCAAAAAATGGTTCTGTTAGTCAGAATAAGGATGAAGACAGAAGCCTATTGTTGACATGACAAATCTAGCAACAACCAAAGTGTTCTTACAAACTTTACAATTAACATTAAGGGGGTCTAATTCCTCCATACGTGCTACAGTATTAATTGATTCAGGATCTCAGAGGTCTTATATTTTGAAGACTACCGCTTCGAGGCTAGGTCTAGAACCTCTGAGGGAAGAAATATTAATACATACACTCTTTGGTGGAAGAAAGACTAATGAAACTGCTATAAAATTCAATTGAAAACACTGAATGGTGAATTTCGTTGCAGATTTGAAGTACTTGATCAGCCAATTATTTGTGACCACATCTCTTCTGTAAAGCCAAGACTTTGGACTAGTGAATTGAAAGCCATGTACATCAAGCTAAGTGATGTCGAAGAAGATGAGAAACCAATTGAGGTATTAATTGGAGCGGATGTGGTTGGAAAACTGTTGACTGGGAAAAGGAAACTTCTGGCCAGTGGATTAGTTGCCATTAAAACCTACCTAGGGTGGACTCTGATGGGTAATAAGAATTTAGCCATGGCAGTGACTTCAGTGTTTGTCAAAGAAGCCAAAATTTCATACTTGTGGGGTCTAGAAGTTATTGGCATAGCAGACCCTGTGAAAAAAGAAGACTGACGAAGAAAGGGATCTTGCAACTAAGATGCAATTTGAGCAGTCAGTAACTGTAAATGATGAAGGTCGGTATGAAGTGGCATTGCCTTGGTCAGAAGAACATCTTTCTCTCCCGACATATAAGATTTGGCTCTGAAGAGATTGGACTCTGTGGCCAAGAAGCTGCATTCGAAAAACCTGTTCTCGCCTTACAATGAAGTTTTGATGGAATGGCTCCAATTGGGTATTATAGAAGAGATGCCATTAGGAGAGAGCAGTGATAATGAACACTATTTGCCACATAGACCTGTGGTCAAAGAGAATGCTACCACAAGAGTGAGGCCCATATTTGATGCTTCGGCAAGAGAGAAGTCCTTACCCTCCCTGAATCACTGTCTCGAGTGTAGACCTAATTTTATTGAGTTATTTCCTGCAGTACTTCTGAGGTTCAGAGAACATACACTGCTGGCCACCCAAAATGCAACACCAAGAAGGAAGCATCCGATTGGCCTGAAATTCGCAGCATGCGTTGCCCACGAGAGGACATGCAAACGATTAGCATTGCAGGGTATATGCAAATCATGTGCGCCCGGCACGCCATCGAGAAACACTATACGAAGAGTGCACAGAAGGCGGGGTGTAAGTAGTGGAAGTGTGTTGTGCTGCCGGACCTGTGCGTGGGAAGCTTCCTGATGCCTCGTCGCAGAATACAGCAGTTATTCCAGCACGTTTCGGAATTCGGCAGATGACGAATAGTGGCTTATCGCGACAGCGGTTTATCGTACCGAGACATCGGCGCTCGTGTGGGACGACATCCAGCCACAGTGAGGCGATTATGGATTCGGTGGGTGCAGGAGGGACGGACGGACCGACGTGAGCGATTGCCGCAGCCGCGGCACACCACCGAACGAGAGGACCGGCATGTTGTGCGGCGGGCATTGACGGCTCGCACCGCCACATCACGAACGTTAGCGCAGGAATTAGGGTGTGTTGCGCAACAACCTGTGTCAGCACGTACCGTTCAACGTCGTCTGCAGGAGCGGGGACTTGTCGCACGGCGCCCATTGCTCCGATTACCATTGACGTTACACCACTGGCGAGTGCGGCGGCAGTGGTCCGTTGAAGGCCGCACCTGGACTACGGAATGGCACGACATTGTCTTCTCCGACGAATCGCGCTTCTCCCTGCAGCACCACGATGATGGTCGGATCCGCGTGTGGAGGCACCGCGGCGAGAGACTGTATAACGTCTGCATTATGTATCGCCATACCGGTCCGTCGCCTGGCGTTATTTGGGGCGCAATTGGATATGGCACCCGCTCCCCTCTGGTACACATCGCTGGTACACTCAACAGCCACCGCTACATCTCCGACGTTTTGGAGCCTGTAGTCCTCCTTTACCTGCTGGACCTGCCAGCGGCCACGTTTCAACAGGACAATGCGCGCCCGCACGTGGCACGTATTGCTCAACAATTCTTCACGGCCCACCAGGTGTCACTGCTGCCGTGGCCGGCCTGTTCTCCCGATATGTCGCCCATCGAACGCGTCTGGTCGCTGATCGGCAACCGGGTGGCCCGACAAGCACCACCCACGGCTACGCCTGACGAACTGTGGCAACGTGTGGAAGTAGCCTGGAGCGACATACCCCAAGCCCACATCCAAACCCTCTTTCGTTCGATGCCGCGGCGTGTAGCAGCCGTTATTGCCAGCCATGGGGGCCACACGAACTATTGATTTCTGCGTGTTCCGCAAGTCGCACGGGCCTGTAGGCTCAATCGTTTCATCTTTGTATCTGTTGTTATGTGTCCAGTAAATCTGGCTTTGCCATCTCGTGTCCTTCTTGGTGTTGCATTTTGGGTGGCCAGCAGTGTAGATGTGGTGTTGTAGCTGACATTGAAAAAGCATTTCTCCAAATAAGTATTAGGCCTGAAGATAGAAATTTCCTGAAATTTTTCTGGTGGTCTGATGGTAAAGAAAAACAGTTAAAGGTGTTCCGTCATGCCAGAGTTGTATTTGGTGTAAAGTGTAGTCCCTTCTTATTAAGTGCAGTGTTATAATATCACTTAAACAGGTGTATTGGTATGGGATATTCCGAGCAAGCAGTAAGTAGACTTCTTGACAGTTTTTATGTTGACAATTTGGTGAGTAGTTTGAATACTGAAGAGGAATTGCTGCAGTTTGTTGCTGAAGCAAAGAAAATCATGAATGTGGGTAAGTTTAATTTAAGAGGATGGTATTATACAAATGATGATCCTCAACAAGAGCCCAAAAATGTACCAGTATTAGGCTTAATGGGGGATTATGATAATGACACACTCAATTTGAACATGACCTGGCTCAACAACTTTGAGATAAATGGGGTCACAAAAATAACTATACTCTCTGTTGTACACAAATATTTGATCCCATTGGTCTAGCATGTCATGTAGTTTTACTTCTTAAGCTGCTGTTGCAGAAATTATGGAAAAGTAAAACTTCTTGGGATGATGAGGTTGACTATGTCTCAAGGAATGAATTTTTACGTTGGTTTAATGACCTCCACCTTTTGAAAGAAGTGTCTGTTAAACGGTGTATATGTGCCTCTCATAAGGAGGAGGAGGTAGAAATTAGCCTTCACACTTTCTGTGATGCGAGTAAACATGCATATGCTGCTGCTGTTTTTATAAGAGTACAAGCAGTCGAGAGTATTGAAGTGCATCTATTGGCTGCAAAATCAAGAGCCGCATCTATCAAGCTAATCTCTATTCCACGTCTTGAATTGCTCGCTGCCACTGTGGGAGCAAGACTGTGTACCTCAGTTTTAGATGGCCTAAAATGGGAAAATGTAGAACTGCATGTTTGGACAGATTCGTCCACAGTTTTGAACTGGATTCAGCGTGAGGAACCTTGGAATATCTTTGTAAATAACAGAGTCCAAGAAATAAGAAAATTGATAGATTCTAGGTCATGGCGGCATATCCCTGGAGACTTCAATCCAGCAGACCTTCCATCACGTGGCTGCTCTGCCAAACAGCTCTTGGCACTTAGATGGTGGGAGGGACCTGCATGGCTTAAGGTGCCTGAGAATAAATGGCCAAGCTCTGCTGTCGTTTACAATGAAGACATATTGCAAGAGAAGAGAAAGACTGACATCAGTCATGTGGGCCTTGTGACTGAGGGTTTGACATGTACCCCAGGCGTTTGTGAGTGGCGTGGTTGCCCTGAACAAGAAAACAGCTGCACATGCAAGTACCATGGATGTAAATGGTATTATCGATACTTCTCAAGTTATGATAAGATGATACGCATGGTGGGCTGGATGTTGAAATTTATCAGCAACTGCAGAAAACTCAAACACCTTAGACAAGATGGGGAGTTAATGTACAAAGAAGTGGAAGCTGCTGAAAAGATTGTGATTAAGCTAGTGCAAGAAGAATCATTTGAGTCTCTAAATGAAAAAAGGCCGAGCTCCTTAAATGCTTACAAAGATGAGTTGAGACTTATCCGATTGAAGACAAAGATTGTTTATAGTGACGATACGGATGATTTTCGAAATCCCATGGTTCTCCCATCTGATCATCCAGTAGTGAGGAGATTTATAATGACAGAGCACATAAAGCATTCTCATGTTGGAACCCAGATGCTGATGAATATTATAAGAGAGATTATTGGATATTGAATGCTAGGAAAACTATTATATCTGTGATATTTAAGTGTGTTGTATGCATAAAGTACAAAGGAAATCATTTAAAGGTGGCCCCTGCTCCATTACCAGAAAATCGGTTAAAAGATGCTGCAGTGTTTGATGTGGTAAGAGTAGATCTGGCAGGACCTTCGTATTTGAAAGGTGATACCAAGGCTTGGATTTGTCTTTATATTTGTGCGATATATCGTGCTATTCATCTGAAGTTGCTGTCCTCTTTATCGACTCAGGCATTTCTTCTGAGTTTCCTACGATTTATTGCACGACGAGGAAGACCAAGTGTAGTCTACTGTGACAATGGTACAGGTTATGTAGGTGCTTCCAATGCACTAAAATCAGTGAGCTATGATCATATTAGACAATTTCGTACTATCAAGAAGATTGAGTGGCTGTTTATCCCTCCAACTACTTCCTGGTGGGTTGGATTCTGGGAGAGGATGGTTGGAGTAATGAAAGCAGTCTTAAGGAAGGTTTTAGGACGAGCCTGCCTAACCTACGAGAAAATGAGTACAATATTATGTGATACTGAATCTGTATGTAATAAAATATGAACAATTGCGTGTTTATTTGGATGTTTCTTTCTTAATTTTGGTGTGAGGATTTCAAAATTGCCGCTCTTTTTGGCATAGTATCAATAGCTTAGCCACAATTTACGCTACTCCAAAATCTATGCAGTTGTATAATGTACGACGTATATTACAGTGCATTAAGTAATAGGACAGGGGATGTAAAAGAGAGTACAAATCATGAATACTATCAATACAAAATACGAATCCAAACGATTAAGGACAAGAAGTATATATCTCCTAAAAAGTAACTTTGTATCGCCTTTGCCTCTTATGAACATTACTAGCATGTCGCACCAAATTCCAGATGTAGACTCTCATCATGGCTTCATCTCATCTTCCTTGATATCTGTTTTCCATATTTTGCATGTCTTGATGAAACCTCTCACCGTGTTCATCACTCGCTGTTCCCAATTTTCACTGAACAAATCGAGATGTGAGTGCAAGTAATAAAGTTTCACTGAGATTCGACACCCCGTTTTTTCCAGAATTGTCTATTAAATTATCCACAAGCTGCTTGCAATTGGTGCTCTTCCTATTTCTGAGAAATTCAACAAGACGGAATGACTGCCAGGCATCCTTTACACATCCGTCATTTTGGTCTCTAGTTCATCTGAGGTCAGCATTGCCTTTATCTGTGGCCCCACAAATATACCACCGTTTACTTTGGGAATCAAGAGAATTGGGAACATTGAGCGATGAAGTTGAATGTTTGTCGATCAGGATTCCATGCTTTCACAAACTGCTTCGCCAGTTCCAACTTGATATGCAGCGGGGGTAATAAGATTTTCTGTACTGGAACGAGATCGTTGTGTATGACATTCTTTGTACCAGCTTGAAACTAACTCTCGGAGGCCATTCTTTTGTAATGTTCGCTGACTGCTCTGCTGTCCCACAAGCAAAGGAAACAAGGATACTTTGTAAAGCCAGGTTATAGGCCCAAAAGGAACCCAATAATATTTAAATCAGAGCAGACATCCCAATTGTATTCATGATATTTGATTTTTTCTAGAAGAAGTTTGAGATTGGTACAGTCTTCTTTCCAGTGCATGGAATTTGCTACGGAATTGAAGGGTATATACAATGTATTTCTATTGTGCAGTACTACTGCCTTCAGACTTCTAACCGAACTGTCTATAAAGAGTTTCCATTCTTCAGGTATGTGAGGAATGCCAGTGTTCAGCAAAGAACCCATTTATACCGAAGCAATGACAAAGAGCATCAGTCACAATATAATATTGTGCATATGTTTCATGTTTTCTGTACGCGGTCGAGTTGCAGGGAATCCAGTAAGTTCCATTCTTTCAAACGAGACGTCAAAAGTTCTACATTTGATTTTGTTAGCCTCAAGTTTCTTATTAAATCATCGAGTTTTTGTTGATTTCGAAAATAAGGCTGAGCTTTGCAAGATGCACCTTGGAAATCCGTATCTTTGTTGTCCTCACAGTTGCCACCAGACTGGACATCTTCCTCTACTGTCTTCGCATTTTTTGGTGGTTATGAAATGGGAAGTTCATCGCAACGTGGAACTACTGCAGCAGATGATAGGGAGTTGGGATATGTAATAGCATTCCGGTCTCTAGATTTATTGTACTTAGAAATATCCACCTTACAAGGGAAACAGTCATCAGGATGATTTTTTGGTTCCCTATAAATTCGAGGAATGGCAAATGGCATTGATTTCCTTGCACAAAGTTAACCTGCAATTACCACAGAAAAAATGCGGTGCCCAAACCTTGTCTTGGTCTCTTATAGGCATTCTGAAGTAAGTTTGATATGCAATGGAAAACTTAGTTCCTGTGTTAATTTTGTGCTTGACTTGCTTAGGACCGATATAGTACCCACAAGCTTAACAAAAAGTGTAAGGTTACAGTGGTTGAGCCCCAGAAGTCTATTTGTAATAATTGTTTTTTTTTTTGTATTAATTAATATTAAGCACCCTGCTTAAAGCAACGATAAAGTGCACGTGGTGAACACGTGGGCAAATTTCCATTGTACTATGCGAACACGTGACCTCCGGCTATGTTGGCTCAAGGTCAACGATGTAGGGCGTCAAGGTCGACCGCTCCCTGCTTGATAGAATGTCTTCCAAGGCGTGGACGGCTCCCAGAGGTGTTGGTAGGAAAGGGGAAGAGATTAGGAGTCTTATAAAAGGGGGCGAGCGGATTTGCTTGGGCTTTGGGCCGCGGATGGCCTAGTGGTCAGCGTTCGTGACTGCTACGGAGAGGACCCAGGTTCGATCCCATGCAGGTACGAACGCTCGAACCATTAAATATCTACCGTGCGTCGGATGGGCACGTTAAGCCGTCGGACCCCGGGCACTCTCCCCCCGGAATAAATAAGGGCGTCTTCCTCCCCCTTTCTACCTCGCTTCCGTGTCCCTTTCCTATCGGGCACTCTAGTCCAAATCTCCTAGCTTCCTATTTCTAAGGGTTGTTTAAGACCTGGGGTCAGACACTCCCTTTCTAAAATCCTCTACATATGATCTGATCTGATCTCTGCTCGGGACTTTGGGCCGCGGATCGCCTAGTGGTCAGCGTTCGTGACTGCTAAGGAGAGGACCCCTGTTGATCCCATGCAGGTACGAATGCTCGAACCACTAAATAACCGCCGTGCGTCGGATGGGCACGTTAAGCCGTCGGACCCCGGGTACTGGCCACCCGGTAATAAATAAAGGCGTCTTCCTTCCTCTTCCTAACTAGCTTCCGTGTCACTTTCCTATCGGGCCCTCTAGCCCAAATCTAATAACTTCCTCTTTCTAAGGGTTATTAAAGACCTGGGGTCACACACTCCCTTCCTAAAATCCTCTACATATGATCTGATCTGCTCGGGGCTTTTTGAGTTTGGTCGTTTGCTTGCCGTTTGGTGTTTGAGGTCTCTGGACGGAGGGCCTCGGATTACACCAGAGTGTGGGGAGAATGCTTTGTTAAGCTCTCCAGGTGAAGTGCATCGCGGTTAGCGAAGGAGTACGTGGGGTGTTCGTTGATGGACGAGGATTTCACCGAGGTTCCCGAGAGAACTACCTCAGAGCGAGGCAGTGTTATACCTGCGCTTGGAAGCTGGTCCACGTCGGAATACAGTTTATCAGCCGGAGCTTAAATTTGGTATTCGAGTAAACTTGTTAAGTTTGCACATGACTGTTTCCTCCAATGATTGACTGAATCCGAGTGTATGAGCTATTCAACGATGTGCAACGGACATTACAGCTTCTGCGACAGTCCACATTACACACAAAGAAAAAAGAACCTGAGTCGGGACCGTTAGGAAGAGAGAAAGTGTTCGACCTCGGCAGCAGACCGGCGGTTTCCGGAAGAAAGAGTCCGGGGAGAGCTTACAACCTCTTGGTGTGGCCATGTTTACGAATGACAGTGTATTAATAAAAACACAAAATTTAAGATAACTAAAAACGTTTTGATGATACAAAAAAAAACTAAGTCCACCGTCGTTGGAATCAGCGCCTCTAAATTGTTTAAGAAACATTAAAAAATCAACATATTTTTCTGTTTGTCTTGAGAAATAAATATATTTTCCTTTACGCAGCGATACTGAGAGTGTATTTTTGTCATTTAAATATCATGAATTACTTATAGATTGGGAATGTCTTGTGTACTCAAACTTAGCTTTGACTGCCCCGCCCCATGGAAAAAATTCTACGTGTGGCCCCATGGTCACTTGTATTCAGTGTGAGTGATGGTTAATTTTAATTATTCACACTGAATATTTGGAATCCTGTTGAATAACAGAGCAGTATTTGGAAAAAAGTTTCAATATTTGAAATTGCCCAAATTAAGTAACTTTGATGAAAATTGACAAAACAGTTAGCAATAAAAACTGAATGAAAAATCTTAAAGGATAAAAAACAAAAGAAAAATCAACTTTTAAATTGCTTTGAAAATTTCAGGGCCTTCTTTCCGTATTGATTTTGCTTCACCCAGTCACCGCTGGTGGCCCCTTTTTTCTTACAAGGGACTTTCACGATTTTGTGAATTCGATCGTTGAAAATGCGTAGCGCCAATCGATAGAGAAGCGACAACATTTATTCGTGGCGCAGTGGTCTAAGGCGCTGGCCTCTGATCATTCGTCTGTAAGGGGTCCGGGTTCGAATCCCGGTCAGGTATGGATGTTGTGTTTGTCTTACGGCACTGGCTCTCTCCCTTCCCTGGAACCAGTGACCCTAAATAAGGGACGGGCGACTGACTGCTTATAGCCCATTGAGTTGCTCACGGTGGTCGTTAAACCTCCAACCAAAAAAAAAAAAAACATTTATCGGCGGACCGCTGATGAGACGAAAGCTACAGATGTTTAAAGTTCACAAAATAACTGGTATTATTGCATTTTCAACGGTCATATAGATGTTTAATTGCAACTATTCTGTACCGTAAGGATGATTGCGTGGTTCAGACAAAAATGGGAGGAACAATGAGCACATTTTAAGAACTGTAGCGCAGTCTCTGCAGTTCGTGTTGACTGCAGCGCCTCCAGATGCTAAAAAAAGACAAATAACAAGAAAAATTTCGTCGAACTTTGAACTCATTTATCTCCATCCCTATTTATGGTCCGCCGATAATATTCCTTGTTTTCTGCGTTTCTTTAGGTGCTTAAACCGATGATAAGTATTTTCAGTGATCAAATTCACAAAATCGTAAAGGTCCCTTGTTAGAACTGCATCTCTGTCCTCAATCGAACGCTAAGTGATGCTCGACGACCTGGTCAGCCATCAGTTTTATACCGGGCGGTACTCACGTGCCGTCTTACATGTAGGAGTGAGCTATGATTTATGTGACGAGGACACAAGTGTACCTGGCATATCAACAGTGTGTGTGTGTGTGTGTGTGTGTGTGTGTCCAAAGAGGTGAAGCATCCTTAGTTCTTAAATGTTACTTATTCCCCTTCCACGATAATTTTAGCCACGACAATGCAAAACTTGATATCCGGAGTGGAGGAGGAGGAATAAACTGCTTCTTGAAAACTGAAGCTGACTGTATACGAGATGTGATAAAAAAAATATCCAGACTGGTTGCATAAGTTCGGAATCGCGCGACACAACAATAAGCGGTTTGGCACAGGTTGACCTTGGAATCTATTAGGCATGTGTCGTGAGTCACGTCTCCTATGCTCGTCCGTTCTTTTCTTCTTTGTTGTTGTTTTGTTTTGTTTTTATACAGTAGTGCTTTGTTCTTACGTGTGTGAAGCTGTTCGTCGCATTTGTCACGTCGGAAAAAAATGATCAACGAATTTGCATCAGATTTTGTCAAAAGTTTGGCGAAACGCGCAAAGATTGTATGATTGTATGAGTCCTGCACAAGTTTATGAGTGGTGTGACGTACCTGCCAGCAGGACTCACACGACATAAAGGCAGATAGCAGTCAGAACAAACGTCCGCGTAACTCAATTGGTAGAGTGACTTATTCCGGAATGAGGGGATCCGGGTTCCAATCCTGGCGTGGACAGAAATGACGGAGAAATTTACTTCGTTATAGTGGCATAAACGGGTCGTGAAGATGTTGAGAGTGATGAACGGTCTAGGAGTTCCGAACTTGTGCGCACAGCTGTGCGGTAAAATAGCCGAATCACTATTCTTGAGTTATCTGAAGACTTCAACATTAGTTTCAGTTCAGTTCAGTCGGTTCTTATGGACGATTTGGGTATGAGACGCGTCTCAACCAAATTGGTGTCAAAATTGCTTTTCTAAAACTATCATAACCGGTGATGAATCGTTGGTTTATGGGTATGACCCTGAAACTAAGGCCCAGTTTTCACAGTGGAAGACCCCAAATTCTCCCAGACCCAAAAAAGCACCACAGAGCCGCAACAATGTGAAGACGATGCTGACTGTTTCTTTCAATCATGAGGGAATCGTGCATCATGAATACGCTCCATCAAGAGAGACAATCAACAAGGAGTACTACTCTCAAGTTTTGCTGCGTTTGAGGGACGCATTTAGTCGCAAAAGGCCGACATTGCATGAGAGTGGCGAGTGGCAACTCCACCATGACAACGCGCCTGTTCATGCGTCGCAACTTGTGCAGCAGTTTCTTTCTAAACACCGCATTGCACAGGTCCGACAGCCACACTAAAGGCCAGAACTAGCTCCCTGAGACTTTTTCTCTTCCTAAAAATCAAATACCACTTGAAAGTAGGAAGATTTCAAAATATTGAGGAGATATAACAGAATGCGACGAAGCAGCGGTTAACTATTTCAGATGACTTCAGAAAATGCTTCGAGCAGTTAGAACAGCGCTGGGCTAAGTGTGTGACTTTGGAAGGGGACTACTTCGAAGGCAATTAAGTTTCAAATCTCGAAGTCTTGTGTGTGTGTGTGTTCTTTTTTTAATAAATCCAGCCTGGATACTTTTTCCTCCCACGCAGAAACAACAGGTAGAAGTTGTTAATAACAATTCATAAGCGTTGGCAAAGCAAACAAGAAAAGAGATTTAAATCTTAAAAACCAAATGAAAGGGGGTAGCTTAACTTCCTTATACAGACTTGCAAAACAAATAGTGCCGTTTTTCTGCAGTATGCTTAATTGGATTATTTTTACCCTTAAGTTTGCTTATATTTACTTATTTAAGATTTGATACTTTGTCGTAGACAGTTTAATTTTCATTGTATAATACTTCGTGATTTGGTCGTGAACGAGTGTCCACGTCATTGCTATCTGAAACTAAAGTAATTTTACTTGAAATCGGCGTATTTTTTTCCCATTAAAACTATAGGACAGCTTTATGGAGTCTCCTGTATGTTATTATCATTCCGTACGATTTCTGTAAATTTTCAAAACACCATTCTCAGTATTTACAGTTGAGGACAAAAGAAAAACGTTATCTGACACCCTTGAATACACGTATTTAAAAATACACCTATTTATCTTACTTCGCTTTCATGTTTCCTTATTTTTCCTACGTACTCTGGATTTTTCGTATAAAATGCATTTCTAATATTATAAGATTAATACTCGTAATTTTACAGTACATAAACCATTGTTAAAAATCATTAAAGGCATCCTAATGTGGCTCATAAAACATTTCTGTTAGTAATCTGGCTGAAGACGGAATATAAGCGTCTATAAAAAACATCTGGCTGAAGACGGAATATAAGCGTCTATAAAAAACATCTGGCTGAAGACGGAATATAAGCGTCTATAAAAACTTTTAAATGATTTAGTCCTGAAACTGTAGCTATCATCTCTAGCTAATTGAAATCGATGGCTGATGCAGACCCAAATAATAATTTCAGGAAATTTATCTTTTATTTGGTGTGCTACACCAGATTTTTTGCTTAACATGATCCTCGTGCCTTCGCTCACAAATGCAATCGTCCGTCCAGATGGCACAGTCGTCTAAGCGCTGGCTTCTGACCGTTCCATCCAAGATGTGGCTAGGTTCAATTTTGTGTTTGTCTTACGGCAATGTCTCTCTCTCTCTCTCTCTTCCCTTTCCTGGAGCCAGTGGATATTAGAGACAGGTTCAAGAGACATTTAAGAAGTGCTATTCTAGAGACGTTTAAATAGTGCTTTTGTGATTGTTTCAGCATTAAGTTGCTGAGCTCAATCAAATCAAAAAAATATGTGGGCTCTTTTTTTCTCTCTCATGAGCACTGCCTTAACGTAAATTATAAGAGTGAAATTTTTTCTTACTGTGGTTGACTCACAAATGAGAAGAGTTATTTTAATTTCTTCAAGAAAATGCTTATTTACCTTTTTAGCACGTGTTTTGTAAAAAAAGATCGTGCTTATGTTATCGGTTTGTCCCTCAGTCCGTCCGTTCGTCTGTACCCACGATATCTCTGCAACTATTAGTCCTTTAATTTAATTTTATAGTTTGAATTTGCAGTATGTATATTCTGTAGCAGGTGTTTGATTAGTGTTTGTGTGTGTCTGTGTTGTAAAATGATGGGATTCAATTGAGTGGGTGGTGTACGTGTGCTTATGGTAATTTTAATTTTGTAATGTTTTTGGGTCAATTCCTAATTTGTGAACATTGGGAGGGTGAGTGAAACTGTGTGCGCATGCTCTTTTGTGTCATACGTCACTGCTGTAACTTCAGTATGTATATATAGGAGACGCACCGGACATAGACAATAAATCAGTCTGAAGATGGGAACAAGGTGTCTCGAAAGATCTTACTGATTGTGTAGTCGTATGTCTTTTAGTAAAGTTCTTAAAAATCACTACGGAGTTTCTTCGAGTGAGTTACGTGTGTGAAGGTTCCTTGTGCATATTTCGTAGTTTTATCAGCACGTAAACTTCAGTTCATTTATTCATTTATTAGTCCGATTTGAAAAATTATTTTTGCATTGCGAAGCTTGAAATATGCGAATGATGATCCTTCATTTCATTTTTTTTTTTTTTACGATGCACAATTTCGCCGCTAGAGGGGTAAATGCAGATGATGTCGAATTCAAAAATACGTTTTATTCCACATAGTTGCTTCTAAACATCCGATTCAAAAAATTCTTTTATCTTTCGATTCCATTTATGTCGAAGAGTATTTTAGATATAGTTACTTTTTCAAATTACGCATAGATTTTCCGCTAGGGGGCGTAAAAATAAATTACATTTTTCCCGATAACTCATCTTTTAAAACTCTGGTTTGAAAAATTGTTTCTTCAGCGAATACACCTTCTGATGGAAAATCTTCTGCATATACTTTCAAATTCTTGGTAAACAATAGTTTGGCCACCAGGGGGGCGTAAGTGTTAATTTTTGTTTCTGATGTTTTTGCCATAACATCTGAGCTTCTAAAATATCGATTGAAAAAGTTATTTCGTAGACGTATGCTACTAACATCGATAAACCATTTCGGAATATTTCTTCTTAAAATATTCCACAGTTTCTCCGCCAGGGGGCGTAGATGTATATCTTATTTTTGTCAATATCTCTACTTCTAGGAGTCTGATTTGAAAAATTCCTTCTTTGTTGGATAGTGTTTCCAGTGTGACATGTTTTTCATATAATTTTAAAATTTTCAAGTAATTCATAGACTTTCTGCTAGGGGGCGTAAAGGTAAATTGCTTTCTCCCCTATATCTCTGCTTCTAAATCTCCGATTTCAAAAATTCTTTCTGCACCGGATATAGCTCCTGATGGGAAATCATTTGTACATAATTTCAAATTTTTGTAAACAATGGTTTGGCCACCAGGTGGCGTAAATCTTAATTTCCGCTTCTGATGTATTTGCAGCAAAATATGAGCTTCTAAAATCTCGATTGAAAAAAACGTCGTTTGTTGACCGATACTACTCATGTCGACAAACCTTTTAGGAACATTTTTTTCTTGAAATAATGCATGGTTTCTACGCCAGAAGGCGTAGATGTATATCATATTTTTGTCAATATCTCTACTTCTAGGAGTCCGATTTGAAAAATTCCTTCTATGTTGGATAGTGTTTCCGATGCGAAATGCTCTTCCTATAAATTCAAAATGTTCAAGTAAACCATAGACTTTCCGCTTGGGAGCACAAAGGTAAATTGCGTTTTCTGCGTTATTTCTGCTTCTAAAATTCCGATTTGAAAAATTCTTCCTGTATCGCATACAAGACCTGATGGAAAATATTTTACACATAATTTCTAATGTTTGGTAAAAAATGGTTTGGCCACCAGGGGGCATAAGTGTTAATTTCTGCTTCTGGAGTATTTGTAGCAAAATCTGGGCTCCTGAAAACCCGACTAATTTTTTTCCTTTTACCGATACCGCTCATATGGAAAAACCTTTTGAGAATACTTTTTTCCTAAAATAACGCATGGTTTTCCCACCAGGGGACGTAAAGTCACATCTTATTTTTGTCGATATCTCTGTTTCTAAGAGTCCGATTTGAAAAATTCTTTCTGTGTTGGAGAGGGTTTCCGGTGAGAAATGTTTTTCATATAAATTCATGTTTTTCTTAACGCACAAGTCTCCAACTAGAGGGCGTAAGCTCACGATACGATTTACAGCAATATCTAAGGGATTAAAAACCCGATTGAAATACTTCTTTCTTCCGTCAGATACTATTGTATTGCATACCGGTTCCATTGACTTTGAATAGCTTTGATAAATTTAATTTGCGTCAGAACGGATTCAAAAGACGTGCTTATTACACCCGAAAATTCGGTGTCATCTTTCTTGTTTCTAAATTCATCGGCTGTATGCTGTATTATACTTGTATTGGTAAAACACCAGTGCTACCAATATAATGTATGCAAATGCACCGGCCGCCCCGGTGGCGCAGTGGTCTAAGCGATGGCCTCTGATCATTCGTCCGAACGGGGTCCGGGTTCGAATCCCGGTGAGGCATGGATGTTGTGTTTGTCTTACGGCACTGGCTCTCTCCCTTCCCTGGAACCAGTGACCCTAAATTAGGGACGGGCGACTGCTTATAGCCCATTGAGTTGCTCACGGTGGTCGTTAAACCTCCAATCAACAACAACAACAAATGCACTGTTTTATCAAGTTTTACGTTATGTTTTAATTGTACAGTGAATTCTTTTCTGTAAATAAAACGAGTTTTTCTGTGGGAATTAACAACCATCATGATCAATTCAGTGGGCCATAAGCAGTCGCCAGTCACTAATTTAGTGCCACTTGTTCCAAGAAAGGGAGAAAGACAGTGCCGTAAGACAAAACACAACAGCCTTGTCTCACTGAGAATCGAACCCATAACCATCTCGTAAGAATGGTCAGAAACCAGCGCTTAGAGCATTGTGCAATCAGGACGCGAACCGGTTTTGTAAGTGTTTCTTACGACCATTCTATGTCCTACGCATCGCACCCTCACACACAAAGTAAAAACTTACGATGACGACAATTTTGGTTCCCATCCCAAATACATACACACGAAAAAAAAGTGTGATTGCGGTACCCTTTGTCGCGACTGGTGGACAAGGGGTGATCCCTCATTTAATTTCCCACTTCTTAAGGTGGACGGTAACCTGCACTGGTAACTTCAGACACAATAAAACATTTTTTGTTGTCATCAGGGAGCACAAGTGAAAGATAGGTCGCGTGGAGAAGGCAGCTACGAACAAATGGCATCTAAGATGAAATCTTCTGAAAAGTTGCTCAGCAAGTGCTTCTCTTCCCCTGAGAGACACCCAGCAATGAACGTCTTTCGACGGACTCCCGTCAACGCTTGACATTACAAGAGCACAGTTTCGCTGTTAAATACACATCCATAGAAGACTGACCGCTTTATCATTTCATTTACAGTTCTTTTCAGCTGTTTTGTATCTTATGACATTCTCTGTGTTTTGTACAGAATGATTGCGAAAGAAAACGAGGATGCAGAGAAATGAGACGCATCCTACCTTCAGGCATCTTCTCGGGGTGCTTAGCCCCCCCCCGAAAATCCAGGAACGCCCCCCCCCCGGTCAGTTTTTGGGCGATCTCCCCTTATATATTTGTCTAATTGTTTTCGTTTACAGCTGAATATTTGGAGAAATTAATTTTAAAAAACTTAATGAGGGAAAATATTGTAATAATAATAATAATAATAATAAAACACCCATAATAATAAAAAACATCCAATCTTAAATTTTTATCATCCTTCAATGAAACATTTAATAGTCCTCGCTGAAGGGACAACTTTTCAAGCACTGACAATTTGGACTGCTTCCTTAGTAAAAACCTAATTTCACAGAGTAGCGATGTTTGCCCTGCAATACCCCACCATATTTTGGAAGCTAGCATTGAGCTTTATTTCAGTCTTTTGGATACCGACTTTTCATGTATACTGTAAAGAGTAGTGTAGCTAACGTGACGTTAATGCTTCTAATCCAACAAAATATCTGCTGCCTAATTTTTAACAACAGCAAATTATTAGAAATTGTTCCCATAAAAAGTTTTTTTTTACCCTGACGGTAGGTAGTTTACAACCTGTGACAAAAAAAATAAAAAAATAAAAAATCGAGGCACCTCAAACTGGCATCCAAGAGGTTAGTTAGTTTTGTTGGTGTTTTACTACTATGTTAGTTTTGTTGGTGTTTTTACTACTATGTGCTAATCGAAATAATATAAAGGGGCTGAAACCAAATGGCAGGGGAATGGTACGTTTTCAGGTAACACTCTAATGATTCCTTAATAATCAGAAACAGGCTTGTAGTAAGGAAAATACATTTTTACCACTCCTAATGTTTAGGGAGAGGGGGGGCGATTATCTGCGGCACAGCGTTATCTTACTAGTATCTTCAATATTTTCCACAACCCCATCGTGAAATCCGTGAAATCCTTCAAATACGTAGCGACAGTAAACAAACAAAGATATCGCTCTTTCCACGTTTTAGCAACACACAGCAACCGAAACATTGTTATTCGGTCACCACCGGGGCATTGAATCCACGGATCTCTCGATATCTAGCCGAGCGCATTAGCCTTACAACACGGGGTGTAAGTCTCCGGGGAATTGAATCCACGGATCTCTCGATATCTAGCTGAGCGCGTTAGCCTTACACCACGGGTGTAAGGCCTTACACCAGAATACGTGGTGCATTACTGAATTAAAGCAAAGGTATAACATATTTGCATTTTTAATCACTTATATGTGTAGATTACTTGGAATTCGCATTTGCGATATACGAGCATAAGAAAAAATATATACCCTATTTTAAATTTTTATAAATATTAATATACACTATCTACCAACAAGTAATTGGACACCTGTGATAACAAAGGAAAATGAAGTTTATTCGCCTTCAATAGTTGGTGGAGTCTCCACAAGCGGTGATTACAGCTGCGACCCTCCGGGGCATACTCTCAACCAGGCGTTGTACGATGGCTAGCGGTATTTTCTTCCACTCGGCTTGGAGAAGACAGGTCAGTTCCTTCACCGATTTCGGACGGTGGGGGCACCCCTTACGTCAACGCTCCAACTCGTCCCAGAGGTGCTCGATAGGGTTAAGGTCCGGGCTCTGCGCAGGCCAGTCCATTTGATTAACCCCATTGTCACCATACCAAGCCATGGAGGACCTCGCAACATGACAGGTGGCATTGTCATCCTGAAAGTAACATGGGTCCACCCCGTAAAACTACCACAACTTAGGAAGCGCATGGTCATCCAAAATGGTGCAGTAGGTCTCGGCGTTGAGTCTACCAGGAATTGCGACCAAGGGTCCCGTGCCATACCAGGAGAAACACCCCCATAGCATAATTCCACCGCCGCCGAACTTCACAGTTGGCACAATACATTCCGGCAGGAGGCGTTCTCCAGGCAGACGCCAAACCCAGACCCTGCCATCCGAACGGTAGAGGGTGAACCTTGATTCGTCGCTCCAGAGAACCTGTTTCCACTCTTCAACGGTCCACTGTCGACGTTCTTTGCACCACGTTAGCCGAGCAGCGCTATTGGACTTGGTGATCAAAGGCTTGTGGGCGGCAGCACGTCCATGATAACCGTGCATATGGGCTTCATTACGGATGGTATTCATCGAAAGAACACTCCCGGATGCCTGTTGAAACTCCTCGGGGATGTGGCCCATCGATTTGGTGCGGTTCTTCCGAATTTCTCTGGCCAGCACCCGTTAGTCTCTAACTCCCAGTTTTGTGGGACTGCCGGGTCGGGGCACATTGCAACAGTCACCTGTCATCTTCCACTTGTTAATCACGTAGGCCACTGTCGATTTTGGGTACTTTAACTTGCTGGATATGTCACGTATGGATCGGCCATTTCTGTGATACCCGACGATTACACCTTTCTCGAAATCAGAGATCTCCGAACTGCGTGGCATCTTGCATGCGACTGGTTGCGTTGTTGTTTCCCACACGATATTTAACGGCGGCGGCCGTGACGTGTATCAGGACCGCAGATATCGTCGATTGCAGGTGTGTCCAATTACTTGTTGGTAGATAGTGTATATGCAAATAACAAAATTGTGATTATATGTATAGGTATAATCAGTCAACAAGTTTCAGCCCCTCAAAATTTGCAATCCCCCCCCCTCCCGAGAGAAAAACTATCTGAATGCAACACTGCCTTCAGGAAAAGTACCGGGCCGGTGACCCACCTTGAAAAAAGTATCGGGACGGCGACCTACCTTCAAGAAAAGTACCGAGGCGGTGCCCACTGCGTCCTCTCCCACTGGTTCATTGAGGAGAGAAGAGAAAACAAATATGGGGTTCAGAATTATTTCTCACTGAAATCTTGCATGTAACGTATTACGTGACATGACGTAGATGACGTATTACTGAGGTGACACATGAATCAAATCGACAGTGAAGCAACGGAAAGCCTTGTGGCGTAGTTCAGCTGGGAGAGCATCCGCTTCGCAGTAGGAAGACGTGGCCGCGAATCCACAACCGACAAAAGGCTGTATGTTATATACTACTTGTTCTGAGTCAGTGGCGTACCGGAAAAACTCGAGGCCCCCCGCAAAAAAATGTTTTCGAGACCCGTTTGCGAAAATCCATTAGCTTTCAATTACTAAAAAGTTTAACTTCCATATTATTAATTAGGCTTTATGGGTTTTTAATAAATCAAATTCTTTGGAACCTACGAGTATTTTTCGTAAAATCAAAATGATTTCACTTTATTGTGTGAAAAACAAATGTGTACGTTATAATTAAAATGATTGCCCTGGTTACCGATACAAATTACAACAAAATACTTACGTCAAAGTTGAATATGCAAAATTTATTATTTTAAAGAACTAAGTCATGCGTTTCGAAATGTCTCACGATTGCACACACAGAACATGCAACTGCTGTATGACAGTGTCTAATGACTTTTCCAATTTATACGAAATGTCATAACATAAGTAATCAAATAACTAAGTAACGATTAAGAACTGTAGCATTAAAAACGGGAAACTACTTTTATTATTTACTCTGGAGTATAAAAAACACACTTAATATAATGCCACAATGTTTTGCACATAGTAAAAGAAAACTTTTGACTCTGTTATAAAAAAAATTACACAGGTCTTTGATTTTTCGCTCCCGCAAAGAACACCTTTTAGTTCATTATATTCGGAAGGATTCATAGTTATGTGCAAACAACTGTAATACATAACACCTTATCCACATTAGTATAAAAACTCCGCTCATTGAGCGGATATATATATTTTTTCGCATTCTCTTGATAACATACCTGCAAAGAAACTATTGCAAGGGCTATGAACTTGAGTCCGCTTGTAACAGCAAGGACATGAACTTGAGTCCGCTTGTAACAGCAAGGACTATGAACTTGAGTCCGCTTGTAACAGCAAGGACTATTACAAGGGGCATCAAGTTCATTTGAATAGCTGCTTTCACGTCATCCCGTATTTATGACCTAAAGCAACGAAAATATTTTTAAAGATTTTACGTATTTACGGAGAAAAAAATGCTTTTCTCCTTAATACTTCATTCAAAGCTGTTTAATTCTTGGCTATTTTTTTTAACCTGTTACATACGAAGTTTCCGCAAAAAAAATTGTAAATGTTTACTCAGGCTAGAGGCCCTTTTAACCATAATTCATTTGACAGTAATTCATTTTCAGTCTCCAGGTATGGATTTTTCATCCAACCATTTTTTCATTGGAAGACATGAAAAGACCCAAGTGAGCACCCAATGAAATCCTGTGTTCCTTCATGCACTCAACAATATTACTTGGAATTTGTTGCTCAGTTATTGCAAGAAAGTCCTTGAAAGTAAAAAAAAATGTTTCATATTCTTTGTTGTTAGTGCGCCGAGTCCAGACCTTTAGTTTCTTAATTGTCGCCTCAATCTCCCTGGACAGAAAATGCAGTAGTACTGGAACTTTGAAAACTTGGGTTAAATGTACTCAGGAAGATGAAAATATTTTCTAATAAGTGAGGACCGAGAGCCATGAGAAGACAGTAAATAGCATTGGAGCCTTGAATACCTGAGTACATTGGAAAAAGTGAAAATATCTGCTAAATAAGCGAGGTCGGAGCGCCATGAGAAGTTATTCACAGTCTTAATTCAAATTTGGAATCAACGAAGAACAGCTTCACTTCATCACGTAACTCAAACAGACAAGTCAGAACTCAACTATGAGATAATCATGGAACTTTGGAGTGTGATAGTAAATGTTCATGATCGCTGCCCATCTCACTGCACAATGCTTTGAAGATGCGAGAGCTAAGAGGACGAGTCTTAATGAAATTTGCACTTTTCCCTGATTCATCCAAGGTGAATTTCATTGTAGATGGTATGCTCACGCAGCCAATGCTTCACAGTGAATGCTGCAATGTGTCAATTTAGCAATGGATGCAAAAGACTCGACTAACATGCCTCTTGTGCTTATCCGACATTGCCCGAGCACCATCCATACAGACGCCAATGCAGCCAGCCCCTTTGATTTTATTTTGAAGAGCAAAGCCATTAAGAACTTTATACAGAGCTTCTGCAGTTGTGTGCAAGTACAAAGTTTTATAAAACAAGAAATCTTCGTTAACGATTTGTTTGTGCTCATATCTAACAAATACTGCCAAACTAGCATTGCTTGCAATGTCAATACTTTCATGCAGTTTTATATACCCATTATGATTGAGCCGTTCTATAAAATTACCTTCACATTTTCGGCCATCTCATCGATTCTTGGTTTAAGAGTGTTGTCAGACAACGATATTACAGACAGTTCCTTTGAATATTTATCACCAGTCACAATGTATATCATCATTTTAGCTTCAGGAAGAATTGCTTCTTCACCAGTGTGTAAGGTTGGTTCCTTTTTGCCAACAATGAAGCTAGGAAGCCAAAGCAGCCATTTTATTGTGAGAACCCAAAACAATGCCCTTAACCATTTTTTTTGTGATCCTGTGAGCACCATGATTTTATGTACGAAACATTCTAATGGTTCGTGAACTGCATCGCTGTGATTAGTTTCAAGATTTCTTTACAATTTTGAAGACTTTATGCATTCTTTTGACAGAACTTCACCTCAAACCACATGCTGTGGTTTCTTCTTATCATCTCTGTGAATACTCTAAAAATTTAGGAAAACATTGACGCACGTTTCTCCGGACCACAATATCGCCCTTTCTGGAAGAAGGAGTAGGCGTGCTGTTGTTTTCAACCCTATTCGTTGGAAACGATCCTTTTAATGAACTTGATGTTGGCCACAGATCCATTAATAAAACAAGTTTGTAAAATCATGCAATGCATTGATTATAATACGCTTTCCAACATACCAGAAATCATTACTCAAGTTATCACTCAAGTTATGAGAATAATGGCTGTGGAATAAATCTCGGTCCTGTGCCTTGACCCTTGATCCCATATCAATGATATTCAACAGAACCGGTTCGGTATACCTCCGAAATAACATGATAAAGCTTTGTAGCAATCGAAGCATTTTTACGTAAGTTATGATGCATAAGGTCTATGGAATAGATCCTGCTCCTGTGTCCTAACCTTTGACCCCATTTCGCCCATTTTCAAAAGAATTCGTTCCCAGGCAGGCCCCTACAACATACTTACATTTCCTCCAAATCGAAGCATTTTTACGTAAGTTATGACGCATAAAGGCGATGAAAGTGATTCCACTCATATGTCCTGACCTTTGACCCCATTTCGCCCATTTTCAATATGGTTTGTGGCCAGGTGGTCCCCTACCACATACTAAAATTTCACCGAAATCGAACCTTTTTTACGTTAGTTATGACGCATAACAGCAGTGGAGTGAATCCCGCTCTTATGCACTGACCTTTCAGCCCATTTCGTTTACTTTAAATAAGGTTCCTTCCCAGATGATACCTACCAGATACTAAAATTTCATCGAAATCGAGCGATTTTTACGCGAGTTATCGTGAGGACGGACCTACGCACACAACGCGGGACATAATGATGCAGATGGGAATCGCTACCATCTGCTAGCAAGATTATGACGTCATAAAACTTTAATAGGATCCAAACACAACGCGTGACGTAATGAGACAGATGGCGTGACCGCGCGCCAACATTCTCAAACGCGAGATCGTGACGTCATAAGATTTCTAAGCATTGGAAGCATTAATGGAACGACGCCATGACACTAAAAACGTTATAATTCGGGGTGCTTATTTAACCCACTAAACGAGTTCTCCTAAAGTCGAGGTCAAGCTAAATCGATTTCTAGTACCAGAAAACGGTAGGTTAACGACTTTCATCAAAATTCTTAGAGTCGTTTTCAAAATAAAATGTAAGTACATAAATAAGAGAACTGCTACTTTAAGAGGGACGTCAAGTAATTTTGTTTCCTATACTTCGAATGGAAAAACTTCTGTACACATTTTCTTCACAATTAATGCGTTCCCAAGAATGAAAATTTGAACATCGATTAAAATAGCTTCATTTCATAACTTGGAATACTTAATATTTTCTAAACCATAGCCGTAATTATGCAATCCAACATTTATTTGTCCACTGAAGTCATCAAAGTACAGGTCGCGCCATCTTTTTTCTGGTTTCAACACCACCAAAGGAAACGCTATTGTTTTTTAATATAATTATGCTTATGTTTTAGAAAATGTTAAGTATTCCAAGTTATAGTATGAAGTTATTTTAATCGATGTTCAAATTTCCATCCTTGGGAACACACTAATTGTGAAGGAAATGTGTACAAAAGGTTTTCCATTGGAAATATAGGAAGCAAAATTACTTGACGTCCACGTTAATAGTGTGGGATAAGGGCGATGGAATGGATCCCAATCCTATGTCCTGACTTTTGACTCCATTTGTCCCATTTTCAATAGGGTTCCTCTCTAGGTGGTCCCCTACCACATACTAAAATTTCATCGAAATCGAATCATTTTTACGCACCTTATGATGCATAAGGGCAATGGAATGCATCCAGTTCCTATGTCCTGACCTTTGACTCCACTTCATCCATTTTCAACAGGGTTCGTCCCCAGGTGGTCCCCTACCACATAATAAAGTGTCATTGAAATCGAACCATATTTACGCAAGTTATGACGCATAAGGGCAATTGAATGGATCCCGCTCTTATGGCGTGACCTTTGACCTCACTTCACCCATTTTCAATAGGGTTCGTCCCCTGTTGGTCCTCTACCACATACTAAAATTTCATCGAAATAGAACCATTTTTACGTGAGTTATCGTGCTGACAGACAGACGGACGGAAAAAGCTGGAGCATGTACGCTTCTTCAACCTACGGTTGGAAAGCGTAAAAGACACACAAAATTGTAATAGTGTTCGTATAGTAAAATTATAACTTTGGTCTGAATTAATCAAAGTCATCCACAACTGATATTCACTTCCATCATGAAGGCTGCCAAGATGGCGACTAGCGTTTTCTGTTGTTCTGCGGCTGAATGAGGAGAAAGGGAGACGCTTGTGAAGCATGTGCAATACAGCGTTAACAATTCCACCTGCACTCAACAGCACAAACGGTCTGCTTCCACAACAGAGAATACACGGACTGTACCGCTTTCCAGATTTTAATTATTTCAGTCATTGAAATAACAACCACAAGAACACAAATATGGACTTCGACCACTTTAGTTCGTGGAATTATTTTATTTTTGTGATCGCCTATCTTTAAAAAAATGATTTCACTTTTAAATGTTTCTTCAGTACTTTGCGAACTCGCTGGTCCTTGGCTCTGATCCCTGCAGGACCGTGAATTCCAGACTGTGGGCCACTGATTTAAAGCATCGAAATGGCAATAGACCTGCTAAACAGTGATTGCTACGTGCATTTTCTGCGGTTTTTTTTTAAGGTTTAACGACCACCGTGAGAAGCTCAATGGGCTATAAGCAGTCGTCCGTCCCTAACTTGAGGCCACTGGTTCCAGGGAATGGGAGAGAGCCAGTGCCGTAATACAAACACAACCCCCATGCCTCACTGGGATTCGAACCCGTACCCATCACGGACGATTGATGAGAAGCCAGTGCTTAGACCACTGCGCTACCAGGTCGGGACCTTTGTTTGCGAAATGAAGGATTATAACCTTATGCCACGAATCAAGGAAAAGAAATCTTCAATCTATCAAAATGAAGAAGGTCAGATAAACTATCAGAGTAAATATGTTCGCCTTGAGCTACCGTAATCTTCGTAACAAATTCTATAGGAAATCAAACATGACTAATTTTCACATTGCTCATAGCTTAAACAGAATTTAAATGAAAAGAGCAAGTTCACCCATGGACACTAATGAAAAACCTATGCTGAACAGGATCTTTTTAATGTGAAGGCATTTTGGAACAGCTAAAATGTTAACTTTATGCATGGCTGTGCATGTATTTAATGGGTTTAAAACAACTGAGTCATTATTAATGAAATTAGGTGAGCTTTTGTTTAAGGTACATGAAATTGATAATTTTCGTATTGATTGTGATGAAATGTTGAATTTGATAACGAAATGTTAATTTGGCGTGATAAATCATGATTTGATTCTCTTAAGAAAGCAGAAATTTAATCTGAAATTACGGATTAAATAAAATCAGAAATTACTGATGTAACGATACATACGAAATATAGTAGCAATTCATCATTGCTATGATCGTGCACTCTTGAATGATTGCGTTTTTCCGATGCGAGCTGCCGGCTAACTTAATTCGTCTTGTTTTAGGCGCTCTAAGACCAAACCTCACCTTTGCACCATTAAAATCCATAAGTCACTTCGCGAGCTTCTTCAAATGCAGAGAGAAAGCTTGAGAATCTTGATGGCCGAGTGGTCAAAGGCGCTGGTTTCTGCCTAGTCGTCCGAGCTGAGCCAAGGTTTGAATCCCGATGAAAAACGTGTTTGTCTTACGGCGCTGGCTGGCTTTCTCTCTCTTCCTTGGATTCGGTGGGTTCAAATTAGGGCAGGGCGACTTATAGCCTTGAGTTATTCATGGCGGTCGTTAAACCCTAAAACAAAGGTGAATAGATACTGTAAAATACACGAACCTTGGTGATGTACACGAAATTAGGTGTTAGGAGGTAAAACTCCCACTGAACTCCAGGACTAGTGATTTAAGAGTTTTTAAACACGTGTGTTACAACCGTTGTACTGAAGGCAGTCGAACGTACCATAAATCATTCCCACTTTAAGATTCTTTGTGCATCACTGGTTTTCGTATAGTCAGGGTATCAACTTACAAAATCAGTCAAGCTTGCAGTGGAGTATTGATACTATTTTACAATTCTGTAGGTAGATTAGGATACGCATATATCATATCCCTGGTTACACCTCCTTGACATTCTTGAGCGAAATCAAGTACTTAAGATGACGTCAGTTAAAAACATAAAGAGTACGGTATACAAAATACGTTCAAACTCATGTACGGTTACAACTCTGTTGTTAGCATTTAAAGATCTGCAGTTTCAATATTTTCCGTATTGAAGAATTTTCTGGCTGAAGCAACCATAGTATCTGATTGTTTGTTGCTTCCCATTTAGAATTTACTACGTTTGAGGCGTAAAATTAGGTCTCCACTCCGTTATTGATTCTTGATGTAAGGTTCGAAGGTAATTTTGATATATTCCAGATTGCGTGTAGCCACACTGGCGTTGCTCAAGGCCATAGTTCTCACGCGATTCATGCCTCACATCATCGCGATTTTCGCTACTGTTTGCTTCTCATTGGCTGCTGATAGAAATGGATACCGTTCTTTTGTAACGTTCACGTGTCATAACTTCTCTGAAAGTAATGTTTAAATAGTCAATGACAACGGTGCTTAAAAGAGAAGTTTGCGATAAAGCATAAAGTTAGAATTATTCAAGAAATATAAAAGAATCTAAGTGTTCTACGAAAGGAAACGATGAAGCTAACCGCGCCTCTCAAGCTCTCATAAAATAATTTAATGGACTGCAAGTTTTCGCTCTTTGAAGATGAACGTTGATGTGGAGGGAGCAAAGCGAGGTGTTGGTATCTTCGGGGTCAAAGAGACCAATACCACACGTGGCCTCATGTGGAGCTTATTCCAAGAAACGAACAAATACGATAACTTTTCGCAAATCAATTCAAAATACAGTTAATGCAGTGGTTCCAGTAGAGGAGTTCTGAAAATACTCCGATAAATGAACTTGATTACAGGTAAAAGCAGCTGTCTTCAGCAGTGGCGTGCTGTAAACTTTATGTGTAGGCATGCGAAAAAAAAAATGATAAAGACATACCTCATTTATTACGGAATTCCATCTTGCGATTTCATTTTCTTTTTTTATTCTTTCGTTACTTTGCCATGAAATGTAGTCTTCGACATCAGCCTTCTGTAATACCTTTTCGGTTGTCATTAAAAAGTTTAAATAATCTGTCTTCTCCTTCCGTACTGCGTGAATAGGTTTTTATTCTCATAATTCAATGGCACAAGTAATTTCTTCAGTTCTCTCAAGCATTTTTCCAAATCAAGTTCGTATAAAACTTAGAACAATTTGCTGACTACTTAATTCAGAGGAACAGTAAAAATCACTCAATTCACGTTTTAACCTAACGAAATCAAAGCGAGTGAGATGTGTTTATTTAAGCGAATTCAAGATCTATTTGGAAGACCAGCAGCTTTTTGTATCATAAGTTTTTTAACCCATAAACTTTCCATGTACTTATGGGGGATTATTATGATTTGGAAACTTTAAGGGGAAAGGACTTTACTCTCTGGGGGTTAGTTAATAGGGAATATTAAATTACACTTTCAAATAAATGCAAAAAAAACCTCAGGGGTGGATTTACAGAGAAGCCTACGAATCCCAGGCGCGGGGCTTCGCGATGCTGAAGGGCCTCTAAAATAATGATTGTTTTCAGTTTATTTTACTTTTTCATTTTGCTTCTCTAATATATAAATTAAAAAAAGAGGTATAATTGACAGCCTGGTTTCGTTTCGTCCGCATTCGAAGTATGGCATCTGCAAATATCAATTTACTAGCTTCAATGAAGGTTGACTAAAAATCCCTTTGAGAATTTTTTTTTCTGTATTGCAGTTCAACTGAGCTCAGAAATTGGGTTTGTTACTTCTGGAAGATTTGCTTAGAATATAATGAACAAATGTTCGCTTAAAAATTGCAGTACAAACGTTTTCTTCTTATAATTTTTCCGTTTTTTCACAGAGCAAAGTTTTGTGCGTGATTAGAGCATGCAATGCATGCGTTGCATACAACGATGGCAAGCTACTGATCTTCAGGCTAAAGAAAGTATAAAGGCCACAAATGTGTGACTGGACAGATCCAATGAGCTCCATGGAGTTTTATATGGCAAACGTATCAGTGTTAGTAAAGACGCTGTAGGACATTGGAAAGAATCCCTGTCTCATCTATTGAAATATTATGAACATAAAACGTACTCAGTGCTGAAGAAACAGGACTATTTTGCAACTTTCAGAATTTAAGAAGAACGCTGCTGAAACATTAAAAAACAGCGAAAAAAATGCAAATAAAGACTGACCGTCTTTTTCTTTGTGCTTCAGATGACAGTGAGAGATTAAAACCCTTTGTAACAAGAAAATATGCTCCAATGTCATGCACGTAAGCGCACAACAGCAAGGCATGAATACCAGGTTTTTAGACATTTTAAAAGCGCTCAATACAAGAACGAAGTATTCTGGTAGAAAGATGATATTACTCATCGGTGAACATTCAGTTTATCCACTGAACACTTCATTTTTAAAGAATAAAAAGGTCATAGTTCTTCTAAGATACAACAACTTCTTGACTTAAGCGTCATCGATTGCGTAAAAGTAAAGTGCAGGAAGGTGTAGAAAATCACAGAAAAACAAAGTGCAGGAAGAACTGAAGTTGTACGTGTATGAAGGCTCTTCATCTCGTGCGAATAGCATGAAGTTCGGTGCCTTCCAGTGGCGGCTCGTGATAAGCTGAGATGAGGGGGCTGCATCTCAATTTTGTAGATATCACTTCGAATAAGCTAAGTTACTGAGCCTGTGCTGATGATGTCAGTTTAAAAATAATAATAATAATAATAATAATAATAATAATAATGTATATATATACACTGCTGGCCACCCAAAATGCAACACCAAGAAGGACACGAGATAGCAAAGCCAGATTTACTGGACACATAACAACAGATACAAAGAGGAAACGATTGAGCTTACAGGCCCGTGCGACTTGGGGAACACGCAGACATCAATAGCTTGTGTGGCCCTCATGGCCACACAAACTATTGATGTCTGCGTAACGGCCGCTACACGGAACGGCCGCTACACGCCGCGGCATCGAACGAAAGAGGCTTTGGATGTGGGCTTGGGGTATGTCGGTTCAGGCTGCTTCCACACGTTGCCACAGTTCATCAGGCGTAGCCGTGGGTGGTGCTTGCTGGGCCACTCGGTTGCCGATCAGCGACCAGACGTGTTCGATGGGCGACATATCGGAAGAACAGGCTGGCCACGGCAGCAGTGACACCTGGTGGGCCGTGAAGAATTGTTGCACGATGCCACGTGCGGGCGCGCATTGTCCTGTTGAAACGTGGCCGCTGGTAGGTCCTGCAGGTAAGGGAAGACTACAGGCTCCAAAACGTCGGAGATGTAGCGGTGGCTGTTGAGTGTGCCGGCGATGAGTACCAGAGGGGTGCGGGTGTCATATCCAATTGCGCCCCAAACCATAACGCCAGGCGACGGACCGGTATGGCGATGCATAATGCAGGCGTCATACAGTCTCTCGCCGCGGTGCCGCCACACATGGATCCAACCATTGTGGGGTTGCAGGCAGAAGCGGGATTCGTCGGAGAAAACAATGTCGTGCCATTCCGTAGTCCAGGTGCGGCGTTCAACGGCCCACTGCCGCCGTACTCGCCGGTGGTGTAACGTCAATGGTAATCGAAGCAATGGGTGCCGTGCGACAAGTCCCCGCTCCTGCAGATGACGTCGAACGGTACGTGCTGACACAGGTTGTTGCAAAACACACCCTAATTCCTGCGCTAACGTTCGTGATGTGGCGGTGCGAGCCGTCAATGCCCGCCGCACAACATGCCAGTCCTCTCGTTCGGTGGTGTGCCGCGGCTGCGGCAATCGCTCACGTCGGTCCGTCCGTCCCTCCTGCACCCACCGAATCCATACTTGCCTCACTGTGGCTGGATGTCGTCCCACATGGGTGCCGATGTCTCGGTACGATAAACCGCTTTCGCGATAAGCCACTATTCGTCATCTGTCGTACTACGAAACTTGCTGGAATGACTGCTGTATTCTGCGACGAGGCATCAGGAAGCTTCCCGCGCACAGGTCCGGCAGCACAACACACTTCCACTACTTACATCCCGCCTTCTGTGCACCGCTTTTATAGTGCTTCTCGGTTGCGTGCCGGGCGCACATGATTTGCATATGCCCTGCAATGCTAATCGTTTGCATGTCCTCTCGCGGGAGACGCATGCTGCGAATTTCAGGCCAATCGGATGCTTCCTTCTTGGTGTTGCATGTTTTTTTTTTTTTTTTTTTTTTTTATTGTAGGTTTAACGACCACCGTGAGCAACTCAATGGGCTATAAGCAGTCGCCCGTCCCTAATTTAGGGTCACTGGTTCCAGGGAAGGGAGAGAGCCAGTGCCGTAAGACAAACACAACATCCATGCCTGACCGGGATTCGAACCCGGACCCCTTACGGACGAATGATCAGAGGCCAACGCCTTAGACCACTGCGCCACCGGGGCGGCAGGTGTTGCATGTTGGGTGGCCAGCAGTGTATATATATTGATCAAAAGTGTTTTTTTTTTAACAAGAAATGAATATTTAGATTTCATATTTAGCGATTGATAAGGAAAATGTATGTAGAGGAACCGATACCTAAATTAGTCAACAGATATTAAGCGATGGCCACATTGCCACATTTATGAAGAAAATAATCGAACTATAAAACTTGGTCAGATGCATTATTTCTTAAAAGAAACTGATTAATCAGTGCATCCTTCCAGTTCTTACGCATGGAGCACAGACATGGACCTCAACTAAAATTGACATACAGATGTTGCAGCAACTGAAAGAGGTATGTAGAGATGCATGTTTGATGTTACCAGGAAAGATACAAATAGAAACTCGTGGATCGGGAAAATGACAAAAGTGGAAGACATTATGATCAGAATTCCTGAAATTGAAATGAGATGGACATATTGCTAGAAGAAAGAGCCACTGACTGAGAGTTGAAATATTGAACTGGATAGTAAGGGAAAAACAATACCCAGAAAATGACAAGAGGGAGACTGGTGCATGAAAATCTAAAGCATGAAAGAAACTGGCTCAAGGCAGACTGTTGTGGAAGAAGAAACTTGGAGACCCTCATCGAGCAGTGGATTGATAGTGGTTGAAAATTTTATATGCATGCATATACGTATATATGTATATATATGTTACCGCTAAAGCTCGAAAGCCGTTAATGTGCATATTACCTAGCTAATCTGCAGATTAACTGATTTGCTCCGTTAACGTGCGGAATCAAAAGTTTTCAGCATTTTACCTAGGTAATGTGCACATTAACGGCTT
The DNA here is from genome assembly GCA_039090855.1 of Macrothele yani. Taxonomy (NCBI): domain Eukaryota; kingdom Metazoa; phylum Arthropoda; class Arachnida; order Araneae; family Macrothelidae; genus Macrothele; species Macrothele yani. Next base: position 81,466,729 of record CM077012.1, read on the forward strand.
CCGTATCGTTAAAATTCAAAAGTTTGTTTCTCTCATTTCCTTTCCCTACACCTGCTCCCTCCACTTTTAGTTCGGTTTCGCCTGTTTCTCTCATTTCCTTTCCCTACACCTTCCCCTATCAATCCACTTTTAGTTTCGTTTCGCCAGCGTCTAGTCGTCGCCGGTTGTTTTTATTTCTCATAATTGGCGTCGGCTGCCAGTGCGTAGCATAGCTAAATTCGCTAATAGCATTTTTAAATTCGTTTCTGCCTGTTAGCGCGTGAATTTGTGTCGTGATTTTTTTTAAAGCAGATGAATTTAACTCCTAGTATGCAAGAAAGCACCGAATTGGTGAGTAAAATGAAGAAAAGGTTCTTCGAAAACCCCTGTAGCGAAGATTCAAAATATAATAGTGTTTTAATGATAAAACGAAAGTATGATTGCATAATTGAAGATGTAAAGCGAATAAAAGTTTCCAAGAAGGAAGAATCATCTCGAGATTATCGAATAATTCAAAGGTATGATGTGTTGACTGTACAAGGCTGTGAAAAACTCATTGAGCCGTTGTCATTAACTTGATTCTTTATATATCGAAAAATAAATAAATAACATTATGTTAATTTAAGCTTACAGAAACGTTCTGTTGTTCCAGCAAAGATCTTATTTTCACTTTAACGAGTGCCTAGTAGGTAATGTGCAGATTATCTAGGTAATTTGAGCAATGAAACAATTTTCGGCACTTTATCGGATCACCCTAGTTAAATCTGCACATTACCTAGATAATCTGTAGAATTACTGATTTCTGCACTTTAGCGGTAAAATATATACAAGTATATAAGGACAAAAAATGTAAAAAATTTAATGCGTGTGGCAGCGGAGATACACACTCAAGGTCATGTACGCGTTCTCAAGTGTCTCATTGTGACCCCTAGAAATATGACAATAAATATTTTTCCTTCTGATACGCTCCCTTTGAAACTTCGACTTGATACCGACCACTGCAACTTGGACGGCAATGAAAAACATTTTGTAGAATTTTGAAGGGTCTGCGAGAATTTCGCGATGAGTTGTTATTGCGATACTCACACACCGGCATTCTCTTTAATAAAAACGGATTGGAAACATAATCAGTCCAGTTTTCATTTTGAAGCCATGATAAGAATTTAGTGTAGAAAAATTTGTTTTCCAAAATTTACCAACTTCGTAAAATTTCTAAACAATGATATCTGATTAAATGTTCTTTTCAAAGTAATTAAGTATAATGTTTTACCTCAATTGAAATGCGCAGCTTATTTTTGGGAGGGAGGGGGGGTGCAGCGGAAAAAAAATTTTACCCAGTGGAGTGACTTCAATGATTTTTGGTGAATAAAAATTTACGTGAGTTTAAAAGCGAAAATTTCGTTGTGCTTGGTAAGTGAAGAAATCAACTTTGTGCAAGTATTTCGCTGCAGAAATTAATCTCTCTCTCTCCTTTTTTTTTTTTTTTTTCAATTTATACAATACTGAATTCTATTCTTAATCGCAATTTGTTCACATGCCCATTTTGACCAGAAGAGAAAATATAAGTAAAACGTTTTTGCAAAAGTCCCAGCAACTGAGTATTTGTCATTAGAAAACACAAATATTCTACAGTTCGATGGTGTTAGAATTATTACGTTGAATAAAAGCAGGAACAAACCAAAAATTGGAAGGCAAAAAAAAAATAGGTTGAGTAATACATTCAAACATACCTTATTTAATACTTTATTTCAACATTCGTCATTATTTTAATTCATTCCCCTATTTTATTTCTTATTCGGAAGCACAAAAACCGTATTAATCAACAAAGCACACAGGCTCTTCGATGCATTCCCACCCAACGAGAGACTGCATTCGCGAGCAACCCGTGCTAGCGAGACTGCCATCAATGCAGTTCCCAGGGAAGTTTTATTCAAAGGAAACGAACTGATATGGGAATAGGCAGAGTTTCCCACATGAGTTGGTTTCAATACCCGCCAGGGCTTCAAGCAGCGCAGGTCCACCAACATTCCTTCCGCTCGCAGTGGTGTTATGCAGGGAAAACTTCCAGTTGATTTCAGAAAACTTCTCTCTCTTGGTACGGCATGAAAATAAAACTGCTTTGGGTGGGGAGTGGGGGGGCTGCAGCCCCACAGCCCCATAGCAGGAGCCGCCCCTGGTGCCTTCCAACACTTTACTTCAGCAAAGCTGAGATTAGTTTCACTGATTTAAGCAAGGACGTGATACAGGATGAAGTGTGATGAAGACTGGAATAAAGTCTCTAATCATGCAGTCTCACAGACTTTATCAGTTGTGAAAACAATTTTGTGATAACAGCATTGCTGACCGTCGAGGACTTCTGTCATACGCTGCAAGTGAAGATAAGGACGCAAGACAGGGAATCGACGAAGATTTAGAAGATCAGCAACCTATTCTAGCATTAGGTGATGCTGTTGCTGGGTTTAAGATCGTGGATCGTATTGACTTCCTATTCAGTATTCTTTAGAATAGCTTCATGCTGACAGCAGAGAATGTTATCCTTCACCAGTTGAATGGACCAAACAAAATTGACTACTCTGCTACATTACTTCAAAATCACAAAACCAAAAGTAATCAATCTCAGTGTACTTGTTAACATTTTTTATGTCACGTTAACAATATACACTGCTGGACAATTGCTAAGGACGGATCATAAACGGCTATATAGCGCATAAAAAAGTAAGTGTGGTTGGATGCCAAGTGAAATAAAATAATGTCAGAATTGCCAGGACATTACAAGAAAGACAATTTATTGTGCTCTGAAATCCAGAAGGCTTTGGAACGTGTTCAAGGGACAAACAGGCCATTTTGTGCAGAATACGTAAACGTGAAAAAAATGCAATTACCGTCCGCAGGCGTTCCGGCGTAAGATGTCAATACGGGATATGGCCACCATCGAGGGCGATGCAAGATTCCACACGTCGTGTCATGCTTTGCACAACATTATCAAGCAGCTGTTGGGGTTTTTTATCCCATTCCTCTGTCAGTGCACGGATGAGGGTGTCCTTGTTTATTGGAGGGCATTGGCGACCAGCAAGACTCCTCCCCAAAGCATCCCACACATTTTCAATGGGATTCAGATCTGGAGAACGTGCTGGCCATACGAGGCGTTGAATATCCTCGCTCTCAAGACACTCCTGGACAGCGACTGTTCGATGACATGTTGCGTTGTCGTCCATGAAAATGAATCTATCACCGACAGCACCACGGATCATGCAAACATGAGGTAGCAGAACATCATTAATGTATCGTTGGCCAGTCATAGTCCCAGTCGGAAGCACATAGAGGGACGTACGGCCATTGATCATGATGCCAGCCCATACCAGGACACTACATGTCGGATATCGGTCTCTTTGCTGCATCTTTGCTGGACAATATGCAGTACCACTATCACGCCAGATCAGTTGTCGTCGACAATCAGACGATAGACTGTATCTACTCTCATCTGAGAAGAGGACAGCAGACCAGTCGTTATCTGTCCAATTGCGATGTTGACGGCACTATTGCAAACGGGCGGTACGGTGACGTCTGGACAATGGGATGCACACAACAGGACGGCGGGCGTATAGTCCTCCTTCATGCAAACGTCTGGCGACAGTTTTTCGGGAGATCCGCTTGCCAGTAGCAGCCATAAACTGATTTGCTACCTCACTAGCTGTGCTGCGCCGGTGTCTTTTTGTTGATAGCACTATGTACCGATCTTCTGCAGGTGTCGTACTGCGAACACGACCTCCCCGTGACGTTTGCTACACTCTCCATTTGTTTGAAATGATTTCCAAAGCCTTGAAACAACACTGTGGCTGACGTCGAACTCCCTGGAAACATCTGTTATTTTTCGACCTTCTTCAATCTTGCCAATAATACGGCCACGCGTAAAATCATCTAGGTGATGTCGGGAAGACATACTGAAAATTGCAAGTTCGTCAATTGATTCTTTCCCTTTCAACTTTGCGTTTGAACAACAACGGTCAATACGCGTCAAATCCTTTATATCTCTTATCAGCTATGACGTCACGAACAAGTTCGGCAATCCAAAATTTGCATACGCACAACACGTCTTACTGTATCCCGCACTTATGCTAATTTCCACATTTTCCTGCCTTCCATTTTATGGTTGCTATTGTTACTATTGTCATCCGTCCTTAGCAATTGTCCGGCAGTGTACAACATAGCTGGAAATTAGGTTTCGTCATGGCAGTAGGAATTTACAGGAGTTGCCCTGAGCGCGGAATTCCTTTCCCCTGCAGTATACACATACTTCCACGCCCTTGACTACCTTCAGAGCGCTGACTACCCCTTAACTTGCGTTTCCAGCAATCAAAATCTGTGATTTTTAAAGGCTGATCTCCTTAAATTACTTACTTTGTCAGCGTAATTTATTTCCCTGGTTCAGAAAGTACTTCAGCGTGTTCATATTTTGCTGCCATTTCAAACTTTTCTTTTTGTATTTTATAATTTTATTTATATTTTGCACTTTCTACATAAATTTATTTTTCATTTGCCAGGTTTGGTTTAAATTTTATTTTACATTTGCCAGGTTTGGTTTAAATTTTATTTTACATTTGCCAGGTTTGGTTTAAATTTTATTTTACGTTTGCCCTACTAGGTTTACTATTCATAAGCTGCTGGGGAATTTTTAAAACCTGTCTAATATTTTCTGTTCACTGGAAAAACCTGGGAAATATGGAACAAACCTTATGCATTTTACGTCTGTTTCATTCGAAAATAATTTCTTATTCTATTTCCTGAAAACAGTGATACCGTGATAGATGGTTTGTAAATTGTATACACGAAAAATAACATAGTATTTCTAAACCATTTGTTCGATCCCGAGAAACGATTTTTCCATTCAACATTGATAAATATCATGATATCAGGGCAAACACAATGGTCATGGTGGGTACAAATATTATAAGTTTGTACCTCCCAGTGGTAAACTTATACTGTATGAAAAATCGAAATACATTAAGAAATTATGAACCTTATCTCGATCATCTCGATCAAGCCCAACGTAGTTTTCAAATTTGTCTAGGGGCAAAGATATCAGGAGATATGCAAGTATGTATTTATGTCCTACAACTGAAAAATTATGTGTCAGGAAAATCTGAAATATGTGAAAAATCTTGGTTTAAACTTTGGTCTATTTGATCCACAGATTGTATTTCATTCTCTATTCTAGAATCAGAGATGTCATGGCAAATTCTAACACACATATACTCCGTCTAGCATGAAAACTCTTCACCAGGATTTTCTCAATTCACATCTTCCGAGAAAATGAACTGAAAGAACTTCTTGAAATGATTAGCAAACAATAAAAAATATATATCTGGGAACAGATTTTCAGTAAAGGCGACATAAGTCTGTTTCATAAGAAAATAAAAAAGTTAACTTACGTTGTTTGTTAACGTACAAAGAACAGGAGAGGCGCCAAGTTTTAAGGCTTTTAGAGATTTCCTAACTACTTTAGTTTTCTTTGTTGGAGCATCGGGAGATTTTGCATGCAAGTCCTGTTCGCCGAATCCTGGTGCATTAAAGGAAGAAATTAGTAGCATTTAACAGTTGTTTAAAGTGCAAATAAGAAGGCTGGGATAACCAGAGCTATCTTTAATAACGAGTTGCAAAATCATTTGATCATGAAAAAAGATAACAAAAACTGTGGGGTTCTTTCTTTTAAAGCTCTGCTCCTTACAGTCACGAGGCTCAAGTTTTTCACTTTCCATATACAAATGTAAAAAAATAAATTTGCCCCTGAATGCAACTTTGGTTGTGGAGCCCACGAATCAGGGAAACGTTCAGACTTTTAAATCTTTCTATAAAAGTACAAGGGGCATCCTGAAAATAATGTCTCCTCTTTAATAACTTTTGAAATTTTGAAGTGCTTTTATTGAAACTGCACTGACATGTACTATGATATGTTACCAATGTGGAAAAATATTTTTTTCAGAATCGGAAATAAAGATCATGAATGACAGAGAAAAACAGCGAGCCGTGATTGAATTCCTGGAAAAAAGGGATGTGAGGCTCCAGAAATCCACAGAAGACTCTTGGCGGTGCATGGAGCTGACACAATCGATATCAGTAATGTTAGAAGATGGATGAAAAGGTTTCGAGAGAGAGAAAGTTCAGTGTCGGACAAACAACGGAGTGGAAGACCCGCAACTGCAGTGGCAGATACCAACGGGCAACGAGTGAAAGACCTCATCACAGCTGATTGTCGTGTCACCATCCAGGAGTTGTGTGATTCAATTCATTGTGGTCAGAGGGCTATGGAAACATTAATTAGGGATCTGAGCTACAGAAAAATTTGTTCAAAGTGGATCCCAAGAGACCTAACCTGTCAACAATGTGAGAAAAGGGTGGACATGTGCCGGAACCTCTTGTACTGTTATGAGAGAGAGGGTGAGGTGTTTTTCTCTAATGTTGTGACGGGCGATGAAACCTGGATATTCTTTAATGACCCAGAAACAAAACGTGCGTCAATGTAATGGCACCACACATCTTCACCTCGACAGAAAAAAGGTGAAAACAAATCGTTCCGCAGGGAAAGTGATGGTGACAATTTTCTGGGATAAACCTAGTATCATTTTGACTGATTTCGTTGAACGGGGTGCAACAATAAACAGTGCTCGCTATGTGCATACATTGAAGAAGCTAAAGAAAGCTATCAGAAAGAAAAGACGTGACATTCCACTTCATAGTGTTGTTTTACACCATGAAAACGCACGTCCCCACACCTCAATGGAGACTTCACAGGCTATTGCCAAAATGGGGTGGACGCTGATGCCCCAACCCTCCTACAGTCCTGATTTGGCTTCCTCAGACTTTTTCCTATTTGCCCCTTCGAAAAACACTCTTCGTGGGGAATGTTTCGACAAAGTGACAGGCGTTAAACTGGCTGTGAACTCATGGGTGAAACGACAGCCTCAGGAATTTTCCAAAATGGATTTTACCAATGAGTTCAAAGATGGAGGAAATATAGAGAAAGTGATGGACAATACTTTAAATAGGCTAACATTATTAACAATATGTCCAAGTATTTTGCCACCAAGTTTCACATTTTTGCTGCTACAAATAAAAATCTAATGAGGGACGGGGCATTACTTTCAGGATCCTTTGTATTGTGTTTCACCGTAGACCGAAAGTTACTGATTAAAGTTTACGAAGAATTGAGATCATTTGGCGAAACATTTAATAACAAAGATTGTGTTAGTAATATTAAATCTTCATGAAATCAGGTGAAATCTTTGATTCTCAATGCTTGCTAACTCTTGCATGACTTTTAAATGATTTCAAGGAAGTACCTATAACTGACGAAGTTTATGGAATGATGAATCTTGCGAAAACTTTGGAGATCAGAGATTTGAAAATATGCATCATTATGAGATGAATGAATTGCTCCGTCCAATATGAAAGCCCTGCAAACAAAAAGCTAGAGGCAATGTTAATAATCTCGCGAAAAAAAAAAAACACGAAAGGTTTGATGGAAAAGAAATCAAGCTACACCTCCTAACTTTTGAGCAACACGCAAAAAAATCGAGCCACACGTCCTAACTTTTGAACAACACACACACACACACAAAATTGAGCCCCCCCCCTCCCTTAACTTTTGAACCGTTGCCTGCATGTAAATTAGTAAGATACCGTTATAAAGTACTTAAAACGAATTAATTACCATGCAATCTAAAGAAGCGTGCTAATTAGCGCTCTATCTCAGAACTTTTCCGTAGGACGCGTATTATTTTTTTCAGCGCATCTAGTTCGCAGCATTGAAAAAGGCTTAAATGTAAAATTTCTAGTAAATCGGATGTTAAATGCGAGTACAGTACGCTATGATAAAACGATGTAGCTAAGGTTAAATTGCGGAAGTTGTTTTCGGTCCGTATCAAATTGTCGAAGACAGATGCGATTGATTTAATGTTTGAACAGCAAAAAAAAAATCATTCCTGGATAATATGAGTCACTGTAAAAATACAGAACGAGTGTATGCAAGGAGTTATGAAAGATGATTAGGAAAAAAAAGTATTATGACAATATCTGATTTATAGATCATGGGGTGCAAAATACTATAAAACTCCTAAATCTAAAATTTCAGCTCGATAGCATAAAAACTTCCTGAGATACTTGTATAAGATAAAAACCCCAAAATGCACCCATTATGGGGCCGTGCATAAAAATAGTTGTCTATCCTTATGGTAAAACAATTTTGCTGTAATGCTTTTAGACCCACCAAAAAGAAAATGTTTCGATGAAATGATGCTTGATGTTTAGGAGAAGGACAGTTAGTTTCATTAAGGCAACAGTAACGGACGAAACGGCAGGAAAATAATGAAATACATCTGGATTTTTTTTCGAGTTCTCCAAATATTTATGTCAAATGTAATAAATACTTTCCTAGTTTCGGGAAATTATGAAACTCTAGTCATGCTGTTGCAAAACCGCAAATCGTTGCCTGCGCGAGTATGTCCATGCCTGATTTTTCTTTCCCTCGCAAATTTCCTCTGACGTCCATTCAGTCGTGCATTTATAAGTAGATACGTATAATCAGCATGTATTTCCAGATTGCTCTGATTTATGGCCATTAATCATTTACAGGATGTCACAAAATGTACCTACCAAGAGTAAGGGGATATGACTGAGGAATGAAGAAGACAAGAAAGAGGAATCTGAGTGTGTAGACATCTTTAATGCCAGAAATTTATATGATAACATGTTCAATGTGTCTGCCTTCGAGTGCAATGATATTACGTAACCGTAGTACAAAATTTGAAACCACACGATCCACGAAGTCAGTTGAAATGGCGCAGATTTCATGTTCAGTAGATGTTCAGAGCTCCTCCAATGTTCGTGGGTTGGACAGGTACACCTGGTCTTTAAGATAACCCCATAAGAAATAGTCGCACGGATTGAGGTCTGGAGAATAGTGTGGCTAATCCACTCCGGGGACATAGTGTTTGCGATAGTCCAAGGCAATGGCACGTTCTCCGATATGCTCGTGGAGCAGTGCAAATATCGGTGCTGTACGATGCGGACGTGCACCATCTTGCATAAAAAAACGTGATCTAGAAGGTCACCACCAGCGAAACCCTGCAGTGATGGAATAAAAGCCGTTTCCAACTCTGTCCGATATCTCGCGGATGTTACAGTTTCAATTATAAAGATGGGCCCAAAGATTTCACATCGTGACAAGACATACCACAGAGTCACACGCTGTGAGTGAAGGGTTGCAGCAATAGAAAGATGTGGGTTTGTGGACCCCCAAAACCGTCAATTCTGTTTGTTGATAAAGCCATCGAGGTGGAAATGAGCCTCATCCGAAACCCAGATGAGCCCTGTGTCAGTGTTTTGTGTCTCAATTCTGTTGAGTATTGTCTCAGCAAATGCCAGCCTTGCACCAGTATTCCTTGCTGTTAGAGGTTGTTGTGTCTGGTTTTTTTACGGAAACAGAAGCAGATCTGTTGTGAGAATGCGATGAATACTGCTGCGAGTCAGCCCCAACTGTTGCGCGGCCCGTCGGATAGACTTTCTCGGGATTCTGTCAAATGTTTCTAGCATCCTTCCAACGTTGGTTTCCGTCCTTGATGTGGAGGGCCTGCCGCTTTGTGTCCGATCGTCCAACACCGACCCCGTTTTGTGAAATTTGGTGACGATGTTCTTTATAGTGTGCCTGTCTGATCCGGCTTTGACGCTGAACTTCTTCTGGAATGCCCTCCTCATCTTTCCGGACTCTCCGATGATCAATAATACTCTTCCACGATGAAGATACACTGCTTTGTGGTATACGTTGTCATTTTCTCGACTCCTGCAAAGAAACAGAAACACTGGTGTATCACAAATTCCAACTATCTCTGAGTGCAATGTTAAAATTTCTTTACATTCTGGTGTTATCGCCGTTTAAATTCGGTATGTATCTTTTGGGACACCCGGTAGTAATGTGCCAGCAACGATAGTATTTTTACGTTCCAAGGTGTATATACTGTGGTAGAGGTGACAACTTTTATCCCTGTCACGGAGAACCTTATCACAAATTAAGCATATTAGAGTTGAGCGCAACCTACTGTATGTTAGAAGATTTGCATCATTCGGTCGGCCCCGTCTCGTTACGATCCTTGTTCATGTTGTGGCTTAGTCTGGCCGGAGTTTGAACTTTTCAGCTGATTTTCATAATACGTGATTATTGTTAACACAATTTTTGTGGCTATTTCCAGTTTTATTTCAAATTTGTATCCTCGGATTATGGCATTTGGGCTTTTAAAATACTTCAGTAAAACACCGCTGTTCTACGTGACATTGGCAACTGGAAAAGTCAGTGACGAGAACAACGTAATGCTACTACAACAGCCATAAACAAACTAATGCAAGAACTCAGTTTATGGCGTTTGTACATGCCAGTAATCCTACAATGCCCTCTACCCTCAAAAAAGCACTTTATTCCCATCATCATCGATTGTATCACTAGTCATTCGAATTGCAGGTTCAACAATACCTTATTTCCCAATTTTATTTATTTGCCATGTTTGTTTGCAAACCTACACGGCGAGATTTGATGTATATTAACATTTCTCTACTTATATTACATTATTTTTAGTGGATCGTCTGGAATCTCATTTCAACTGAAAAATTATTTCGCTTAAATTTTGTATTACAAAATTTATGGGGGGGGATACGCGAACACTCGGTGTGTCAACAAAATGTAATGGGAGGAAACAACAAGAAAGATGACATTGAATAGTGTAATTATCATGTCTTTTGATTCCTTTACTACTCAAAAAGAATTTTTCAAAGCAGATTTAAGATACGTAACGTGAGCAGTGTTCTTCATAATGAATAGAACCAGTTACAACGAAATAAAACTAAAAAAAAGCACCAACCGAATTTCAACAACATCTACAAATATAGGAATTGCTATTTACTCCCTTACACCTTCCAGCGGCAAAAAATGTGAGTTATGAAAAATCGGAAATTGTACACAAAATGTTTCTCTGTAGAGGAATATATCACAGATAAAATAAATTTTTGCAAATCGATTATTAGAAGAGGAGATATGGAGGAAAACGTGAAATAACTCTACGCTTCCGAGGGCCAAAGCTGTACGATTTTTGAAAAAAATGGGCGCAAAATTTTATTCCAAGTAAAGAAAACTTTTTTTTTACCGAGAAAGAATTTCTCCAAGGGATGTGTTTAGAATTGAAGATAATTTTTCTAGTAGAAACATAAACCTACGTGTTTAAGCGGGAAAACTGTGAATTATGAAAAAGTAGAAATTATGCGCAAAACTTTTTCACAGATAAAGCTGTACAGCGGAAGAAGAACCTTTTAAACACGACATCTAGAAACAGAGGTATCGAAAAGAAAAAGTTTTGACATTCTGGTCTTTTAGCTGAAAACTGCATTTCTTAAAGATAATAATGTTCGCAATATTTGCCGTAACAAATATCATACGCTCAGTAGCGTACTGGAAAAACTCGGGGACCTCCGGCAAAAATTATTTTCGGGGTCCTCCAGCAAAAAATATTTTCGAGACCCTTTTGAGAAAATCCATTAGCTTTCAGTTACTGAAATTTTTAAATTCCGTATTATATTAACTAGATTTTCCAGGCATTTTAATGATTCAAATTCTTTAAATATGCACATTGTTATTGCAATGATTGCCCTAGTTTTATATTAACACGAAGTACCACAAAATACTTACGTCAAAGTTAATCATAACATGAAAATTTTACTCTTCAGAGAACTAAAGCCAGCCTTTCTGAAATACCTCATGATCACACACACAAAACATATAACTGCCGTGTGACACTGTCTTCGCGCTTTTCCGACAACTGTTTATCTTTTGAAACCCTTTTTACTATTTGTGGCGCAGTGGTATAAGCGCGGTCGTCAGAGCGAGCCTGGGTTCAAGTCTCAGATAAGGAATGGGCAGTGTATTTGTCTTAAGACACTGGTTCTTCTGTAACGTATACTCTAGATTCAGTTTCTTTTTGATTTTACTATCTCTTGTTATTTTATTTTCCTATGCAAATTATCTTCTCACTTAACGAGATGTTGTTTCTCCCGCTGAATGATATGTGGCAACGAGTGTAAATCATGACGTGGTGGTATGCAGTATATATAGGCGCGCTCAACTATACCAAGCAGCTTCGTTTTATGTGATAGGTTCTTCCTAATTATTGTTATGCGATTCTACGATAGTACGAAAGTTCGGTCTATCAGTAGTTGTGTTATTTTGGAGTGTGTATTTGAGTAATACCAGGAGCTCCCCAATAAAAGGTTAAAAGTGAGTACGTTTTCTTATTTCATTTTATTGTCAGACCTCTGTCTGGCCGTTAAGTCTATTTCATTGAGTGTTTACGTTAAGTTCAGGGGATATTGTGTTTACCGCTCTAATAAGGAGCCTTCAAGGTACTAATGTACTAAAACCGAAGTTATATTACTGATATTCAAGATAATGAGGCACGCTGAGTAAAAATAATTCCATATTCTTGGAATTTATTGCACGTGAGTGTCTTACCTAAACAAACTCTAGCACTTTGAAGATTAAGCACACTTTAGCTACGTCAAGTAACCTTTCAATAACCCTAACGTGACTTAACGTAAGTTTTCCTGCACTACACGTCCAGGCGGAGAAGTTTATTCATTATAATTGGTGCCCGAACATTTCTTGAACACGAGGTATTGACACTTATTCACTATGTCTTCATTACCTGAGAAAACTTCACTATTTCAACCTGAATCAAGTTTCGGTCGAGGTGGGGTTATTTTCGACAATTTGCAGGAAGCCTGTGGGTCTAACTTTGATGTCAATGATTTGCAAGTACCCAGGCATTCCTCACAATTTCGTCATTCACCAGCTTCATATCACTCTGAGTCGCGGGTCGTACCTGAGGTATTTCAATCCTCTCCCAGAGGCGAAATGCTTGCACATTTCGTGCCGCATGAGGGAGCAATTACCTTCAATGGTTTGGAGGGGTCCTTGAAATTTCTCGAGGATTTGGAGGATCATTTCGACTTATACAATGTTCCTCAAGATTGCAAAGTGCAAATAGCAGGCACTTGCTTGAAAGATGCCGCTAAGACCTGGTATCGGCAGTGGAGAGTATTGAACCCGGATTCTCGTTATGAGAATTTCCGAGCGGAATTTTTAGAAGTCTTTCCTTTCGGCCTCAGTCGAGCTGGCCTTGCACAACAACTTTTTCTCGTAAGCAAGTACCCAACGATAGCCCTGTTGCGTTTGCTTTAGAAACAACACGCTTGTATAAATTATTAGATCCACATGCCAGTCATGTCGACATGTTGGACACCCTATTGCAACAGCTCGATCCATTTCTACAGGATTTTATTGAGGTCCGACACCCTGCTACAATACATGAATGCCTTCGCCTCATACGAACGTAGGAGGAGCGACACGGCGAACATGGACCAACTAAACATGCTCGGGAACCCCGGGAGGCTTATCACGAAAATCCTCAGCATCATAATAGGCCTAATGACTTTCAACACGAGCGTACACAGGTGCAAGTCCAAGCATCATACGTACCACCGCATAGAAGAGTGGTACACCAACCGCTAGTTTCTAAACAATTTTCTGGGTACAGTACAAATGCACAGTATGCTCGACCCCGTTCCAATCCGCAGAATTCGGAACATTTTTATGCTAAGGGCAATAATGATTTTTCTGCCCGTGCTGAGGGAAGAAATAATAGAAATGGAAATTTCAACAGAAATGCGGAGTTCCCGCAGCAGTTTTCACGAAGTGTTTCTAAGCGTGAAAACTTTACCGATACCAGGCAGGGCCGAGGTTTCAGACCGCATGAAAATACAACCAGGAATCCTTTAAACTTCCAAAGGAAGTAGACCAAGGGTCGGCACTGCTTCCTGATACCAAGAATTCTGACCCTAAAATAGTATTATTGACTGACCAAACTCCTCAGTTGCCTGATGTGTTATTGACAATTGAAGATATTATTGTCGAGACAAAGTTCGACACTGGTTCTGAAATATCAGCCCTAAATACGAAGTTTTGCACTGAAAGTTTTCCTGCAATACACGTCCAGATTGCGACGCAGTATTTGCGAGGTGCAAATAACGAAATATTCAGTATCACAGGAACTGTCGCATTATCTCTAGGGCTGGGAAAGGCTCTTTTTACGCATTCTTTCCTGCTCATAGATGACCTACCTGTTAAATGTCTAATGGGCATATATTTTATCAATACTTTTAAAGTTACCATGAATTTCGAACAACATCTTATTTCCTTTCCGGAACCTGTCGAAGTGATTCCTAAAGATCCTATAGACATAACTAATTTGTTACTGAGTAAACAACTGAATGAGAGGCAACGAAACCAGCTTTCTCAACTTTTGAATGAAAGACCTGGTTTATTTCCCGACCAACCTGGTTTCACACAGGTGGTTTATCACGTCATTGACACTGATGGTTCGAAACCGATAGCGACTAAACCTTACCCTTGTGCTCCCTATAAAAAAAATGAAATGCAACGTCAAATTTCAGAGATGATTAAACAGGGCATAATAAGGGAATCAACAAGCGCCTGGGCCACACCTGCTTTTCTTGTTCCAAAGAAACAACCCAAAGAATTTTGTTTCGTGACATATTTTCGCAAGCTAAACCAAGTCACGAAAGCGATAAATTATCCACTACCTGTCATGTCGCATATTTTGCATGACCTATCGTCAACTAAATGGATGTCAACCTTGGATTTGGCGAGTGGATATTGGCAGGTTGCGGTACATCCAGACTCCGTAGATAAAACAGGCTTTGTGACACCTTTTGGGGCTTATGAATACTTGCGTATGCCCTTTGGACTAGCCTCTGCACCTGCTACTTTCCAAAAGCTTATGGATACGGTTCTCAGACCTGTTCTAGGTCCCCATGTGCATGCATATTTGGATGACATTATTATTACATCCGAGACTTTTGACGAGCACCTTTCTCTGCTCAAACAGGTGTTCCAACTCATATACAATGCTGGCTTGACGTTAAAACATAGTAAATGCCAGATAGCGAGGGACGTGATTGTATATCTGGGGTTGAAAATCACTCCCCGCGGCTTATTTACGGATGATGAAAAAATCAGGCCTATAGTTGACTTTCCACGGCCAAAAACAGCCAAAGAACTATCACGCTTTCTGGGAATGACCGGATGGTATCAGCAGTTCGTCCCCGCTTATGCTACAATCTGTGAGCCATTGTATGCTTTGAAAAGTAAATACAAGAAGTTTGTTTGGACACCTGAGGCTAACGCAGCGTTTGAAGCACTAAAATCTGCGTTGACTCAGCCTCCTGTATTAGCTTCCCAGATCATACTAAGGAATTTGATATCTACACTGACGCATCCGGAGTTGGTCTTGGTTGCGTTTTGTCACAAGCTGGGCATCCAATAGCTTTTGCGTCCCGTACTTTAGCCAAAGCTGAACGCAATTATTCAGCTACGGAACGCGAATGTCTTGCTGTAGTGTATGCTTTTGAAAAATTTCAATGTTATCTCAACGAATTGACAGTTAATATAATTACGGATCATTCTGCCCTTCAGTAGTTAAATTCTGCTAAGCACCTCTCTAAAAGACTTATGAAGTGGGTTCTTAAGTTACAAGAGAGCAATATCAAAATTTCGTGCCAGCCAGGTCATAAGAATCAATTACCGGATGCATTATCTCGCGTCCCGATTAGTGGGGTTCCCACAGAAACTACTCCTGGATGTCAGCCTTTACTTTTAATAGCTGATATAACATCCAGAGAGCAGATAATGGCAGAATTAGTAAATGATCCAGATTTTGGGGAAATCTATAATTTTTTGCTTGCGGGTTCACCACAACAAAGTGACCCTTCTCTGGCTGGGAGGTCACAGCATTTTGAAGTCATAGAGGGTCTTCTTTACTATACGAAATCTAGGACTATTAGGGCAGAGTTTCGCTCATGTATTCCACGAACATTTAGAATGGCCCTTTTAAACGAATTTCATGACAAACCTATTGCAGGCCATTTAGGTATTCGCAAGACCCGTTGTAAATTGCGGGATGTTGCCTATTGGCCTGGCATGTACCAAAGTGTGCTCGCATACGTTCAATCATGTCACTTGTGACAGATTTATAATTACCGTAATGTAAGACCGGCCGGTCACTTGAAATCTAGTTCAAGTTCTCATGTTTTTGACATTATTTCAATAGATTTATTGGGACCTTATCCATTATCTGTTAAAAACAAAGCTCGTTCCGGTTTAGTATTAACCGATAACTTCTCTAAATGGGTCGAGGGTTTTCCCATTAAAGCCACTACGGCGGAAGTTATTTGTAATGTATTAATTAATGAAGTATTCTCTAGATATGGTGTACCTAATCAAGTAGTTTCGGATAATGGTCCCCAATTTATTTCTGACATTTTTGAAAGAATGTGTGCGAGACTACACATAAAGCATACATTCATTTCCCTATATCATCCCCAGAGTAATCCCGCGGAACGAGTAAACCGCACGCTAGTCAAAATGATCGCTACATTTGTCATGGATCATCAAGAGCGGTGGGACGAACATCTTGAGCTTTTTTCGTTCGCCCTCCGCTCGTCTGTTCACGAATCTACTAAGTTTACTCTTGCAGAACTTTTTTGGGTCGAAAATTAAGACCCCTTTTGAAAATTTAACGGGGATTATCGACGAACTAAACCAGCGACCAACTCCGCAATCAGTACGAATCATGGCAGAGAAAGCTCGTGTTGCAATGATAGGAGCACAAGCGGCTCAAGCAAGATACTATAATACTAGGCGTAGGGAACCAGATCTTGTCGTTGGAGATCTAACTCTCTTGGCCCCGCACGGGGATAACTGGTTTTCCAGTTATTTGGGGAGCGGCGCCCCCACGGCCCGAGCTGACCTTGTGACTGGTCAACATCTGATGTCATGCCACCGCTTGATTTTTATTTTGGTGCTGTTGGTGTTTGCAGGGACGGCTGTTCATCCAGCTGTTGGGGAGTCGCGGCCCCACGATCCCGAGCTGGTCTTGTGTCTCGCTTTTTTGTTTTTATTTATTTTCTCCACTGGCTAGTTGCCCGTGTTGTATACTCTACCTAATCGCTACCACGTTATGTACTAACACCCCGGTCTTGTGGTTTTGTTACCCTCCACCACTAACTGTTTTATATTAACCGCTCAGTTCGTAGGTTGCTGAGATTCCGTTTAGGTTCCCTTCCAGGATTTGTCTTCTTTGGATTTCTTTTTTTCCTTTTAACTGGTTTGGGTGCTAGACCTACCTGCATGTTTGCCGCGTGCGGAGACCCGTGAGGCGGAAATAAGATGTCTGGCGGCTGAGGTCGCAGGAGACCGGATAAGTGCCTCCTGTTTACCAACACTCCTCTTCGACCCCGGCTTCGCTGTAAACGGGAGGCTAGAGACTAACCCACCTCTAGTCAGAAGTCTTGTACCAAGGTGTGTACAGGGCTTTAGCGGCTTTTTTGTCGTATAGCACGGCAGGGTAAGCCCGGGGTTGTGGGATCATGCCAAAGGCGTTGGCATGACGGTACTCTGGAGGCCGAAGTGTCCGCCGAGTGCATGTGAACACAACCATTGGACTATATTTGCAACTAAGCTCTAGAACTGTGTCTTGCGTCATGTGTTTGGCTTGCGGACCTCCAGTTCTCCCCTGTTGGGCTCGATTGTGGGCGGAGTACGTTGCAGATGAATTCTTTCTTACTCCCATGGGGAAACATAAACCCTCCTCAAAATTTAAAAAACAACAGGATATGGTGATTGATCAGGCGCCAAATTTGCCTCAACCACCTCCCAAACATAACACACTGAAGAGAACTTTCGTTGAAAAACGACATCACCGCGACGTATCTTTAGATCCAGGTGTTGAGCCGTCAGCTCAGAAACGTCGCATTACACTTGCAGATTCGATACCTCAAGCTACTTTTCTCGTCATTTCTTCTACTGACCAGATGTTGAAACTTTCCTCAAAGTCTCCTTTTTTCATCTCGAAGGCACTTGCGGGTGTTGCTGGCTCTTTGAAGTCAGTAAAGAAGCTACGCTCTGGAGACCTGCTTGTGGAAACTTGCACTCTCTCTCAGAGCAAATCTCTTCTGCAGTTGACCAGACTTCAGGATATTCCAGTTCAAGTGACGGCACATCCGTATCTCAACACCTCCAAGGGAGTCATTTCTGAGCCCGACTTGTTGGTCTGCGATGAAGATGAACTTGTGTGTGAACTTGCTGATCAGGGTGTCATAGCTGCCAGACGCATGACTTTCAGGCGCGATGGCGCGCTGATCAAATCACGAAATGTTATTTTGACTTTTAACAGCCCGAAGGTACCTACTGAAATAAAGGCTGGTTACTTGTTATGTGCAGTTCGTCCTTATATACCAAATCCTCTACGCTGTTTTAAGTGCCAGAGGTATGGACATTCCCAGCGGTCCTGTAACAGTGCTGCGAGGTGCGCCAATTTTGGATCCCGAGACCACGAAGGGACTGGATGCACTTCAGAGCCCTGCTGTGTAAACTGTGGTGACTCCCACGCTGCTTATGCCCGGTCCTGTTCGAAGTGGAACGACGAGAAGGCGATCCAGCGCCTCAAGACCCTGGAGGGCCTCTCGTACCCTGCTGCCAAGGCCAAGTTGGGTATTCCCAACAACCGACAGCGTACTTTTGCCGCAGTGGTTCAGTCTCTGCCGCAACCCGTGCAGCCCTTTGTTCCGCTCCCTGTAGCTCTCGCCGCACTTGCCAAGCGATCTACAGTTGAACAAGCGACACAGGTGGATTTCACCGAGCTCCAGCTTATTCGACCAGCTGAGTCTGCGCCTTCTCTTTTGAAGACGACCGACTCTTCCGGTTCCCAGCAGACAGCCTGCACGTGCGGAAGACCCGGCCCTCAATCCGCAAAGGTGTGCCGTGTCCATCCAACTGCCGCGGTCCACCTGACCAACATTGCAACTGTCTCGGACTCAGCGAGGTCCCCACCCTCACCCAACATTATAGAGGAACATCGGGGGAGGAGAGTGACAGTTCGTCCCCAGCCTCAACTAACATTGCAGAGGAACATGAGGGGGAGGATAGTGACAGTTCGTCCTCGCCCTCGGCCAGCATTATATTGGAGTGTGTGGGGGAGGAGAGTGACTCATCCTATGTGTAGTTGTGTTCGATTTCGTAATGTGTTTTATCATTCTCATTCCTCAGTTTTACTTAATCGGCTTGTTTCTCACCATTGTACCATGTTTTTCATACTGTTTGTTTCATTGTCTTTTTTGGCCCTTCCTTTGTACTCATGGTTCGGTTTTACTTGGTCAGCCAGATTTTGCGATTTATGCCCCGTTTTTTTAATTTTGTCTGTTTGTCTTGTGTCTGGCGCTGTTTGGCCAACCATGGCCCTTGCGCCAATAAAATCTAATAACCAACCAACCAACCTAACTCTCTTGGAGACACACTTCCAGTCTTCTGTTTCTCATACTTTAGTAAAGAAATTTGCACCCAGCTTCGAAGGTCCATATCGGGTGGCAAATGTGTATGAAAATAACATTATCCTTGAAAAACCTGACAATCAATTTCAATACGTACACGTTGCTCAGTGTCGCAAGTATCATGAACGAAATATAGATTTTATAATCAATCCTACTCAACCTTCTGTTCCACAGACTCAAGAGTCTATATCACACGATCAACCTCCAGAAATTTTGGACGAACCGACAAACCTTTTTGAAGAATCTCCAGTGATTTTTTCTTCACAATCCCCTCCACAAGACTGGCTTCCAAGAACGCAACCTGATTCTACCATAAGACGAAGGCTCGAATCAAGTTCTTCAAATTCTAGTATCATTCCCTTCACTCCAACCATTGCCCAGACTATTGCTACACCATTCCCTAATAACTCTGCACCAACACAAGCTCCTACTTCCTTGAATACCTCGTCAGAGAGTATTCCATTAGGCAGAAATAAACATCGCCCTGCACGACCACTAACTTACAGGCAGCGACTCAGAGTCATCACATATTCCTGATTTACCAGATATAGACAATAGTTTGACGATTCCTAAACGTCAGACACATATTACAAACCGTCCAGCAACACCAAAAGCTGGTCGAAAATGCAACTTGTCTCCCCAATCTACTTCGCCGCAACAGCGACGAAGGCAGAGATCCTTGCATCAGCCCGGGTTTCGCCCCTGGAACTTACGCTCAGGGCAAACAGGGCCGATGCCTACTTCTACTGTCATGTCAAAGAGTAAAAAGAGAAAACAAGCGATGTGGCCGGAACCACGTCCCTTCAAAAGAATGCTGGAAGGACAACACGGGCCCCAGCACAAAGGGACAACATATCGAAAGCCTGGGAGCCCGCTCCTGTCAGACGCAGGGAATTCCTAACCGACAGACTTCAGCCGTTCCTGACCGACAGACTTCAGCCGTTCCTGTCAGACGCAGGGAATTCCTGACCGACAGACTTCAGCCGTTCCTGTCAGACGCAGGGAATTCCTGACCGACAGACTTCAGCCGTTCCTGTCAGACGCAGGGAATTCCTGACCGACAGACTTCAGCCGTTCCTGTCAGACGCAGGGAATTCCTGACCGACAGACTTCAGCCGTTCCTGACCGTTCCTGTCAGACGCAGGGAATTCCTGACCGTTCCTGTCAGACGCAGGGAATTCCTGACCGACAGACTTCAGAATTTCTTGACCGACAGACTACAGATGTTCCAGATCCATTCAAGTCGCAGAAAAGATCGGCGCCACCAGAATTTACCAGTCCGATTAGGCCTGGAAAAAGATATCGTACTAGGGTTTTTTATGCGTCCTCAAGATAAGTAAGTTCTCGTGGACAGGTTATTTTCTCATTATGTTTGTAACGTACCAGGAGATGTGACGTACCTGCCAGAAGGACGCACACGACATAAAGGCAGATAGGAATCAGAATAAAACGTCCGCGTAGCTCAGTTGGTAGAGTGACTTATTCCGGAATGAGGGGATCCAGGTTCGAATCCTGGTGTGGACAGAAATGACGGAGAAAGTTACTTCGTTATATGTTGTTTTTTCTGCACGACCAGTTGGCGTGACAGAATTTTTTTTTCTTCCGTGTGGGCCTACGCATTCTTTTTGTGTATATATGTAGTTTTTTTTTTATATATATATTCTATGTCCGTCTACTAATCCGAATTTTTTTATATATATATGTGTGTTAGGGGTAAAATAGTGAAAATTGTTACTGTTAGGCAGCTACAGGCAATCTTCGCTGCTGATACAGTTTGTTTGTAATCAACGATAAATATATATAGAGTTGAAAATATGAGGAAGTAAAATGAAATCAAAAAAGTGATTCCTGCTAGGCAGAATAAAAATAAGGTATGCCGATGCAGGTTTGTTCTGTACACGTATAAAAAGTGTTTCCTGCTTCATAGACGACAATAGCTGCGGACACAGGTTTACTGAATTTGTTATGCCAAGCTTGAAGTTGTAAATACTGCTGCCACAAAAAAAAAAGTAGGACGACAAACATCAGTCAGCGAAATGTAAGACTACACTCAAAATTTGATAGGTTTTTCAAAAAAAAAAAATATATATATATAAGGGGGAGATGATGTAACGTATACTCTAGATTCAGTTTCTTTTTGATTTTACTATCTCTTGTTATTTTATTTTCCTATGCAAATTATCTTCTCACTTAACGAGATGTTGTTTCTCCCGCTGAATGATATGTGGCAACGAGTGTAAGTCATGACGTGGTGGTATGCAGTATATATAGGCGCGCTCAACTATACCAAGCAGCTTCGTTTTATGTGATAGGTTCTTCCTAATTATTGTTATGCGATTCTACGATAGTACGAAAGTTCGGTCTATCAGTAGTTGTGTTATTTTGGAGTGTGTATTTGAGTAATACCAGGAGCTCCCCAATAAAAGGTTAAAAGTGAGTACGTTTTCTTAGTTCATTTTATTGCCAGACCTCTGTCTGGCCGTTAAGTCTATTTCATTGAGTGTTTACGTTAAGTTCAGGGGATATTGTGTTTACCGCTCTAATAAGGAGCCTTCAAGGTACTAATGTACTAAAACCGAAGTTATATTACTGATATTCAAGATAATGAGGCACGCTGAGTAAAAATAATTCCATATTCTTGGAATTTATTGCACGTGAGTGTCTTACCTAAACAAACTCTAGCACTTTGAAGATTTAGCACACTTTAGCTGCGTCAAGTAACCTTTCAATAACCCTAACGTGACTTAACGTAAGCTTTCCTGCACTGCACGTCCAGGCGGAGAAGTTTATTCATTATACTTCCTGTTCCCTGGAACCAGTAGCTCCAACTTGGGAATGAACGGCTGCTTACAGCCCTTACAGTTCACTGTAAAAAATGAGTGGTGTGAATTCACGGAAAATTTTCTGAAAATGACATGCAGCAAAGTGGCCGGTAGGTGTCCGTCTTTAAACGAAATTTCCGTTTTTAAAAGTTCTCGTTTTATTTAACTTCCATGTTTTCACAGATTTTCCTTAGCCAGAAATTCCGTCTATTTCAGAAAAGTCCGTTTTAAGTTTCTCCCTATTTATACAGAAATTTCGCAAAATCCGAGACACTGAAATTTTCAGCCCTACACCAGATAATCCTTTTGCCGCGGTGGGGAGCGAACCCACGACGTTTGGGTTGGTTCAACAGGTAACGCGCGTCTTAACTACTAAACCAGAAAACCCGGAACTCGGAGTCACGTTCATGATAAAACTAACTGCGCGATGATCAGATTTTTTCTCTTGTCATTAATGCGAGTGATTTAGTCATTTTATTTTCTGTTGGAGCTTATGATTTTTCTGAATAGGCTTGTAATTTTATTTTTTTCTGTAGGAGGACTTCATCATCATCATCATCATTGTCAACCATTATCAATCCACTGCTGGACGAAGGTCTCCCCAAGTTTCCTCCACAACGGTCTGTCTTGTGCCAGTCTCCTCCATGTCCCCCCTGCATACTTTCGAATTTCATCCACCCATCTCCCATGTGGTCTTCTTCTGGGTCTTTTCCTGTCCCTTGGAAACCAATCTAAAATTTCGGCTGTCCATCGATGATCTGTCCTTTTGGCAGTATGTCCAGCCCATTGCCATTTCAGGGATTTAACTGTGATCATGATGTCTTCCACTCTTGTCATTTTTCGGATCCACGAGTTCCTCTTCTTATCTCTCCTGGTTACACCAAGCATGCAGCTCTCCATGCTACTTTGAGTTGTCTGCAGCCTTTGTATGTCTCTTTTAGTTAAGGTCCACGTCTCTGCACCATACGTAAGCACTGGAAGGATGCATTGATCAAACACTTTTCTTTTAAGACATAATGGCATATTGCTTTTGAAAATTATGCTGTTTCTTCCAAAAGCTCTCCAGGCAAGTTTTGTACGCCGATTAATTTCTTCACCAATGTGACCCTCAATTGATATCTGCTGTCCAAGATAAACGTACGTTTCTGTTATCTCCAGCTTTTCTCCATCAATCGATAAATCTTCATTTCTTGTAAAAGCATTGAACATCACTTTTGTCTTCTGAAAGTTCATTTTTAATCCCACTTCTTTACTCTTGTCAGCAAGTTGCTGGATCATACTCTGCAGCTCTGATGGGGTAGTTGCAAAAATGACTATGTCATCAGCAAAACGAAGGTGGGTTAGATAATCTCCATTAATCTGTATCCCCTTGTTTTCCCAGCTCAGCGACTGAAAAACACCCTCCAATGTGGCATTAAAGAGCTTCGGAGATATGGTGTCACCTTGTCTCACTCCCTTTCCAATTTTTACGTGTGTTGTATTTTCAAACAGCCGAATCTTTGCACTTGCATTTTCATAGATGTTATTAATAATATTAATGTATGCATCTTCAATACCGCAAGTTTTCAGAGCCATTGTAACTGCTGATGGTTTCACCGAATCAATGGCTTTTTCATAATCGATAAAAGCCATGCACAATGGAAGTTCATATTCCCTCGCTCTTTCAATTAGTTCTCTCAGTACGTGGATATGATCTATTGTGCTGTAGCCACTCCAGAATCCAGCTTGTTCTCTCGGTTGAGCCATGTCCAGTGTTACCTTCAAGCGGTGTGAAAGAACTTTAGTGAAGATTTTATAAACTACTGATAGAAGGCTGATAGGTCTGTAGTTTCCGAGATCCTCAATGTCACCTTTCTTATGTAGCAGGATCATTGTAGCGGTGATTCAATCCTCAGGAATCTTTCCTTCATTAAGGCATCGAGTGAAAATTTGGGCGAGTACTGTTTCGATTTCTCCACTTGCTTCTTGTATGATGTCTACAGTAATTCCATCTTCTCCTGGAGCTTTTCCCCGCTTCATGTTCTTGATTGCATGTGCAACTTCTGCTGGAAGGACTGGAGAAACTCTCGTACTGGTATCTTTCATGATGTCTGGAGTGCATGTATCATCCCTTTCATATAATTTGGAGTAGAAATCTTTTACTCTTGTCAAAATTTCGCCTCTATTTCTTGTTACAGAACCATCTTCTTTTCTCAGTGCCATAATCTGTTTTCTTCCCTTACTGAGATGTTCCTTTGCTATCTTTAGGCTTTGGTTGTTTTCAATTGCTTTCCTCACTAGTTCACAGTTGAATTTTCTTACGTCTTCAGTGATACTTTTTCTTACTGTCTTGCATAGCTCTATATATTCCACTTTGGAAGTTACATCTTCTTTAGTTGTCCTCATATCTCTTCTCTTTTGCATCAACATTTTCGTTTTTCCTGATAATTTGTTTACATGCAACTTGTTCTTAGACCCAGCTAATTTTGTTGCTGTTTCCATTAGAGCTTTGGTTACTTTTCTGTTAACTTCAGAGATGTCCACTTCTTCCGATGTTAGGCCTTCTAAAGCAGAGAACCTGTTCTTCAGTTCCAACTTGAAGGTATTATGGTGTTTTTTAAGGTTGGTTATGTCAATAGATTTTGTTTGTCTTATGAGCTTGCCACGTTCAAGTTTAGTGTTGAGGTGCATCTTACATCTCACCAATCTATGGTCACTACCTGTGTTGAACTTGTTTAGCACACTGCAGTCTTCTATGACGAATTTTTTATTACACATAATAAAATCAATTTCACTTGTCGTCCCATTTGGATGTCTCCATGTCCATTTCCTGTGTGGCTTTTTCTTGAAGAAGGAGTTCAAGATGAAAAACCCTTCTGCCTCTGCAAACTCAACGAGAGTATTTCCACGCTGGTTTCTGTTGCCGTGACCGAATTTATCACAAGTTAAGTATTTTTTTCATCGTGTTTTTTCGAAGCAACAGAATGCTTTGGAACTTCAGATCTTTTAAAACTGGCAATGACTTTCGATTATCTTTAAGAAAAGGTGAAATGTATTGTTTTAAATTATTATTTCACAAAACTTCTAAATATATAATTTACTTTTGATAGCTACTGTACAATAGCTTTTGTCTTAAGAAGTCCAAAGACTGATATATAGACATCATACAATCGCCTGTACAATAATGTAAGTACCTGGTTTCTTACAGTTACACAATATATAATAGCTGATGTACAAAATGGGGGATATGAGAGGAAATATCCTGTCTTACAATAACTGAAATTCATGCGATATGTTATTCACAATATCCGACCTCGCTGCTAAATTTCAAAATGAGATCCTTCAACAAACGATTGAAATTTAACAGGTAAGCAAACCTCAAGTATTTCCCAAAAACGTTTCACGTCATATGGATAAAATTTCTTGTCATATGAATATGAGAACGGAAAAACTCCGTTCTCGTATCCATATGACAAGAATTTTAAATTTTATCCATATGTTTCATGTAACATATGGATAATAATATGTTTTATCATATGCTTTACGTCATATGGATAAAGTTTCTTGTCATATTTAAAGTGAGAACAGAGTTTTTCCGTTAATATACGAAAGGAATTGCGGAAAGGTTTCTGAAAATTCAGAATTTTCCGTTCACACATCTTAATAAGTAACAATTAAAAGTTGTGGCACAGGAAAAAGTAAAACTACTTAAATTATAATTTAAGTAGTTCTGCTTTTTTCTACTCTAGAATATAACAAGAAAGATGACACCGAATTTTCGGGTGTAATAAGCACGTCTTTTGAATCCGTTCTGACGCAAATTAAATTTATCAAAGCTTTTCAAAGTCAATGGAACCGGTATGGAAAACAATAATATCTGACCGAAGAAAGACGTTTTTCAATAGGGTTTTTAATCCTTCAGATATTGCTGTAAACGGAAACGTGAGCTTACATCCTCTGGTTGTAGACTCGTGCGTTAAGAAAAACCTGAATTTATATGAGAAACATTTCTCACCGGAAAGGCTCTCCAACACAGAAAGAATTTTTCAAATCGGACTCTTAGAAACAGAGATATCGACAAAAATAAGAGTGACTTTACGTCCGCTGGTGGGAAAACCATTCATTATTTTAGGAAGAAAGTATTCTCAAAAAGTTTTTCCATATAAGCGGTATCGGTCCAAGAAAAAAAAATTTAGTTGAGTTTTCAGGAGCCCAGATTTTGCTACAAATACATCAAAAGCAGAAATTAACACTTATGCCCCCTGGTAGCCAAACCATTCTTTACCAAAAAGTAGAAATTATGTGAAAAATATTTTCCATCAGGTCTTGTATGCGATACAGGAAGAAGTTTTCGAATCGGAGTTTTAGAAGCAGAAATAACGCAGAAAACGCTATTTACCTTTGTGCCCCCTAGCGGAAAGTCTATGATTTACTTGAAAATTTTGAATTTATAAGAAAAACATTTCGCATCGGAAACTTTTGAAATTATATGAAAAACATGTCACACTGAAAACACTATCCAACAAGTTAGTAAAATCATGCAATGCATTGATTATGATACGCTTTCCAATATACTAGAAATCATTACTCAAGTTATGAGGAAAATGGCTGTGGAATAAATCTCACCCCTGTGCCCTGACCTTTGATCCATTTGGATGATATTCAACAGAACTAGTTCAGTATATCTCCGAAATAACATGATAAAGGTTTGTCGCAATCGAAGCAATTTTACGTAAGATATGACGCATAAGCGCTATGGAATAGATCCCGCTCCTGTGTCCTAACCTTTCACCTCATTTCGCCCATTTTCAATAGGATTCGTCCCCAGGAAGGTCCCTACAACATACCAAAATTTCATCCAAGTCGAAACATTTTTACGTAAGTTATGACTCAAAATGGCGATGGAAGTGAATCCGCTCCTATGTCCTGACCTTTAACCCCATTTCGCCAATTTTCAATAGGGGTTGTCCTCAGGTAGTCTCCTACCACATACTAAAATTTAATCGAAATCGAACCTTTTTTACGTTAGTTATGACGCATAAGAGCAGTGGAATGGATCTCGCTCTTATGTCCTGACCTTTGACCCCATTTCGTTCACTTTCAATAGGGTTCCTTCCCAGGTGTTCCCCTACCACACACTAAAATTTCATCGAAATCGAAAAATTTTTACGCAAGTTATCGTGCGGACGAACATACGCACACAACGTGTGACGTAATGAGGCAGATGGGAATGGCGACCATCTGCTAGCAAGGTGTGACGTCATAAAACTTTAATAGGATCCACAAACAACGCGTGACGTAATGAGATAGATGGCATGACCGCGCGCCAACATCTAATGGGGCGACGCCATGACACCTCACTACAAACTTGGTAATTCGGGGTGGTTATTTAACCCACTAAACAAATTTTCTTAAAGTCGAGATCAAGCTAAATCGATTTCTAGTACCAGAAAACGGTTGGTTAACGACTTTCATCAAAATCCTTAGAGCCGTTTTCAAAATAAAATTTACATACATACAAGAATTGCTCCTTTAAGGTGAACGTCAAGTAATTTTTCTTCCTGTACTTCGAATGGAAAAATTTCTGTACACATTTTCTTCCCAATTAATGCGTTCCCAAGGATGAAAATTTGAACATCGATTAACATATCTTCATTTTATAACTTGGAATACTTAATATTTTCTAAAACATAATCATAATTATGCAATCCAACATTTTTTTGTCTGCTGACGTCATAAAAATACAGGTCGCGCCATCTTTTTCCTGGACACTTAATGCGTTCACCAGGATGAAAATTTGAACATCGATTAAAATATCTTCATTTTATAACTTGCAATACTTAGTATTTTCTAAAACATAACCATAATTATCAATCCAACATTTGTTTGTCTACTGACGTCATCAAAGTACAGGTCGCGCCATCCTTTTTGTGTTTTCAACACCACCAAAGGAAAAGTTATTGATATTTAATGTAATTATGGTTATGTTTTAGAAAATATTAAGTATTCCAAGTTGTAATAAAGTTATTTTAATCGATGTTCAAATTTTCATCCTTGGGAACACATTAATTGTGAAGGAAATGTGTACAAAAGTTTTTCCATTGGAAGTATAGAAGCAAAATTACTTGACGTCCACCTTAATAATATAGGATAAGAGCGATGGAATGGATCGCATTCCTATGTCCTGACCTTTGACCCTATTTCATCCACATTCAATAGGGTTCGTCCCCAGGTGGTCCCCTACCACATACTGAAATTTCATCGAAATCGAACCATTTTTACGCACGTTATGACGCATAAGGGCAATGGAATGCATCCCGCTCTTATGTCCTAACCTTTGACCCCACTTCACCCATTTTGAATAAGATTCGTCCCCGGGCGGTCCCCTACCACAATACTAAAATTTCATTGAAATCGAAGCATATTTACGCAAGTTATGACGCATAAGGGCAATGGAATGGATCCCTCTCCTACGTCGTGACCTTTGACCCCATTTGTCCCATTTTCAACAGGGTTCGTCCCCAGGTGGTCCCCTACCACATACTAAAATTTCATCGAAATCGAACCATTTTTACGCCAGTTATCGTGCGGACGGACGGACGGACAAAGCTGGAGCATATACGCTTCTTTAACCTGCGGTTGGAAAGCGTAAACAAAGAAGGAGTTTTTCAAATCGGACTCCTAGAAGTAGAGATATTGACGAAATTAAAATATACATGTACGAACCCTGGCGGACAAACTGTGGAATATTTTAAGAAGAAAATATTCCATAAAGGTTTATCTATGGGAGTGGCATCAGTGCACGAAATAATTTTTCAATCAATATTTTAGAAGCTCAGATTTTATGGCAAATACATCAGAAGCAAAAATTAACACTTAAGCCCCTGGCGGCCAAAGTATTGTTTACCAAAAATTTGAAATTATATGCAAAAGATTTTCCATCAGGAGGTGTATCCGCTGAAGAAAGTTTTTTTCAAATCGGAGTTTTAGAAGAATTATCGGGGAAAATGTAATTTACTTTTACGCCCCGTAGCGGAAAATCTATGCGTAATATGAAAAAGTAATTATATCTAAAATACTCTTCGACATAAATGGAATCGAAAAGATAAAATAATTTTTTCAATCGGTTGTTTAGAAGCAAATATGTGGAATAAAACGTATTTTTGAATTCGACATCATCTGCAGTTACTCCTCAAGCGGCGAAATTGTGCATCGTAAAAAGAAACGAAATAAAGGATCATCATTCGCATATTTCAAGCTTCCCAATGCAAAAAGAATTTTTCAAATCGGACTAATAGTTGCAGAGATATCGTGGGTACAGACGGACGGACGGACAAACCGGTAACATAAGCACAATTTTTTTTATAAAAGACGTGCTAAAAACGGAAATTTACCGTCAAAAAAAGAAAGGAATTGCGGAAATGTTTCTGGAAATTCAGAATTTTCCTGTCGTACGAAAAATCCGTGAAATTCAGGTTTTTTCCCGTCATTTGACGGAAAAGGTTGTGTCAGAAATGTGCTTCGTTAATTCTCGAAAAGAATCATGGAAAGTGGCTCGTGAATTTCAGAAAACTTTTTACAGTGTTGCTCACGGTGGTCGTTAAACCCTAACTCCTAAGAGAAGAAGTAAAGAACATAAATATCGAAATTATCGACATCTCACGGGTACCGAATAATAATTATTCTTTTCCTATTTATATTATATACGAAAATGCAGGAAATTAATAAGTAACAATTAAGAGTTGTGGCACAGAAAGAAGTAAAACTACTTAAATTATAATTTAAGCAGTTCTGCTTTTTTTCTACTCTAGAATATAAAAAACGCAGCATAATGCCATAACGTTTCGCATGTAGCAAAGTTTTTTCCTCTTGACTCTGTTATAAAAAAGAACATAGACACAGATTTCTGTTTCTTCGACCCCAGCGAAGAATACCTTTTACTTCATTATATTCTGAAGGGTACGAAGTCATATACGAATAACTGTAATGCATAACACCTTATCTTCATTAGTGTAAAAAATACACTCATTGAACTGATATTTCGTTCACATTCTCTTGTTAATATGCATGTGTAGGAATTACTGCCGTAGCTGTGAAAAGAGACTACATACAAATTTCTGGAACGCAGCGGTCTAAACGCTGGCTTGTGACCGTTCGTCCAAGTGGGTCTAGGTTCGAATCCCGGTGAGGCACGGATGTTGTGTTCGTTCTACGGCATTGGCTCTCTTCCTTCCCTGGGACAAGTGGCTCTAAATTAGGGACGGGCAACTGGTTATAGTCCATTAAGTTGCTCATGGTGGTCGTTAATACCCCAACCAAAAAAAAATTCTGGAGTCGCTGATTTCGAAATCCCCCTTATCCCCCATATCCAGTTTTTTAAAACTCTAAAACCATGAAAATCATTTTTAAAGACAAAAAAAAAAAAAAAAAAAAAAAAAAATAAGAATCAACCAAAAATTGCTTTTCTTTTTAACACTTCATTCAAGCCTGCCGTCAAAAATTCCTGACTATTTATTTAACCAGTTTCGTATGAAGTGACCGCAAAACATTTTGTAATATGTTTTTACTGAGGCTAGAGGCCCCCTAGCCGTAGCCCACCCCCGTAATGCGGGGGTTGAGGGGGCCTATATTAGTGAGCTCCTGCACAGGGACTGATTGGCCCACTGGTGGGAAGTCGGGACATTTCCCGATGGACCACTGAAGAAGTGGTTACCGGGAAAGTGGACACAAAGAAGTTGACCACTTTCTCGTATCCTTTTTGTCCGGATGTTTTGGCATGAACTAATAATAATCATGTTGGTACTTATGTGTATCTAATAATCGTTAACTTCATTTGAGGTTTATTTCTGTCTAAAACGTTATTTCCTTCAAAATAAAAAAAAAATAAAAATAAAAATAAACTTTTCCTTCTAACTATATGTTGGGTGTTTTCTCTGAAACGACATTGCAAAATTCTCTGCTTATGTGAGAAAGCACCACCGGACTAAACAAGCTCTTATAAGTAAATTAAGCAAAAGCTAACTACAGTTAGACGTACAGGATTTGGAGCCAGGATTATTGGCATACCCTACAGTCCTTTTGTAATCTTGGGGGGCACATTACTACCCACTGTAATGGCCCATCATCCCCCACCTCCCCTCAGTAAAAACATATTACAAAATGTTTTCCCGCAGAGATATTTCGAAATCCGTGTCCTTCTCACACTTAACTATGAAAGAAGAACGATTATCAGTACGGGTTCAAGGGTCGAAATAATTGGTAAAGGAGTTTACTCAAGAAGGAAGCGATTGCGCAGTAGGGGATCAGTGACCAAATAAATATAAAAATTAATTGCGTAGAAAAATTGCTATGTGGCATAGGCACATTTCAACTTTTAGAATGATCTTTTTATGGTGATTTAGCTGGAAATAAGGTCTTCAAGAGACTCACGATATTTTTCTTTGTCAAAACCAAACGCTTCAAAATAAAATAATTATTCTGTGCAACATCCCGTTTTGCGCGCGGTTTAATGTTACATTCAATCATGAGCGGATTTTTAAAATTATTTTACCTAAACTCTTATTAAAACTCGTTCCTCAAGAAGAATTTGAAATTACTTGCAAGACATTCCTCATTAGAAACAATGTCCGACAAAGGAAGGATTTTTCGAATCGGTCTGTCAGAATCAGAGATATAGAGAAAAATAGGATATATGTTTACAGCCCTGGCGGGAAAACTGTGCATTATTATGAGAAGGAAATATGCACAAAACACTTTCCATCGTAAGCTGTATATGACCGAAGGCGAATTTTTTCAGTCTATTTTTTAGGAGCGCAAATACTGTAGCACAGAAATCGAAAGCAGAAAAAGTATTTACGCTCGTAGGGGAAAAGTTGGCGTATCAAAAAATCAAAGATTATATGCAAACATTCTACACCAGTAACTCCA
This sequence comes from Macrothele yani, assembly GCA_039090855.1. Lineage (NCBI taxonomy): Eukaryota > Metazoa > Arthropoda > Arachnida > Araneae > Macrothelidae > Macrothele > Macrothele yani. Next base: position 81,498,933 of record CM077012.1, read on the forward strand.
TCCGACGCAAAAAGAAATTTCCGAATCGTATTTTTAGAAGCAGAGATATGAGGGTACACCCCTAGAAGAAAACCTGCCCATTATTCAAAAAGAAACTATGCACAAACTTTCTTCGTTCTATATGATATCGAAGGAGGAAATAATTGTTTCAATCTGATTGTTAGAAGAAATGATATGCAATAAATTTTCATATCAATGGATTTTGTAAATGCTACGTTTTATCCGAGGTTCCGATGAGACATAGACTTTCGAGTATTATCTCTACGCGTGCAGGTAAAAAATATTCTAGATATGTTTCCCAGATGTAGATATATGGATTTTCCCTGTATGTTTGTGTGTATATATATATAGCTATTTACTATCCGATTCTGACGAAATTTCATATTTAAAGGTTTTTACTGAGAAGAATCGGATGCTCTGAAAAAATAATACACGTTCAATGGAAAAGTTCTGGGATGAGTGCTAATTAGCATGTTTCGTCATATCACATGATATTTAGCTTTAAGTGCTTTCCAACGGCACTTTACTTGTTTACATGCGTCCAGCGGTTCAAAAGTTAGGAGGACGGCTCGATTATTATTATTATTTTTTTTTTTTTTGCGGTGCATAAATCATGCTGAAATGAATCAGTTACTCGAATCCCATTATTAATTGCTTACAAGTGAAGAGCTAGAGGCATTGAGAGCCTATAGTAGTGAAAGTGATGCTCATGCCTATGAAATTTACTTAGCATATCTATGTATTTTGTTTCCTTGCAAGACAACGAGTTCGCAGACTTAGCTATTAAATCTACCATTATAGACAGGAGCACTAAGTTTAAATTATTAGAAGAAAATGTTATGCTATTTCACGCAACTTTTAAAACATTTAAGAAGGAAAACCAAACAACGGAATATTACCCTGTTTAACAAGAAAATGGAATGTCAAGCATCATCGTCATTGAAACTAAATCCGTTATCTACAAAGACGAGTGATGCTTTCCTGCCACGCGCGTGATGATTCTGATAATCTCGGTCGCCTTTAGACAACTAAAACTCAAATCAAATGATAATCACCGTGAAAAAAATTTTCACGAATCATCTCACATCCAAAGCTTCGTCGTGTTCATCAGCATAACTTAAAAGAATTTTCTTTGAATTTTTTTAGTTTGGTTGTTCAACGACCACCGTGAGCAACTCAGTGGGCTGTAAGCAGTCGCCCGTCCCTAATTTAGGTCCCTGGTTCCACGGAGGGGAAACAGCCAATGCCGTAGGACAAACACATCACGCATGGCACATCCGGGGCTCGAGCCCGGGCCCACTAGGGAGAACATTTCGAGGACAGTTCTCAGATCACTGCCCCATCGGGGCGGCCTTTTACTTTCTTACGGGTTTTATGATTATGATATATGTCCATTTAGTTAGTATTCAAATCAAAGTGTAATTCCACGCTAGGGACATGTCTTTCTGGGTTCTAGAGGGGGGGGTCGCTTGGCCATCTTATCTTTATTTTTTCTATAATGTTATCAAATGCAAATTACCAAAGAACGCAGCACGCGCATTGGACAAAGCTTAAGGGTATGGATGCATTTAATGTCTGACTGTTTTTCACTAGCAAATCTAGGAAACAACTCGAGGCAAATACTGATGTTTATTTAAACCACTTACCGAGAAAATTATGAGCTACCCCTGTAAGCGAGTGATCAGAGGAGTAAACTTTTGTCTAGTGGCCAGAGCCGGACTTGAGTCCCGAATGAGGCATAAGAGGTGCTTTTTTCTTACTTTTTAATCTTATGACTCTGGCTCCATGAAACCAATGGGGCAAAATTAGGGAAGGGCGACTTAAAGTTGCTCATGGTTGCAGTTAAGCCACAAAAAATATGCATCGCACAAAGCAGAACATATAGGGAAAATCTTGCCATGCTTAGTCAAACCGACAGGAAAGAAACGATTTTTGCATTCTAACTGTTAGAAGCTGAATTATGATGTTGACAAAAGTAATGGCAAAAATGATGAGCTAATAAAACGCCGGGTGTCGCTTATTTGTGTAGCTTCCGAAAGTTGCAGTGTTTTTTTTTTGCCACGAAACTTGAAATTTTTTCATAAATAAATGTTTGCAGTTACGTGCGTTGCGATTCATTTCGCGTGCTCTTGTCATCATAAATAAAATATGTCGTGATGATCTGCTATCATTGTCCTGCAAAAAATGTATTTCATCATTCATTGAATGCCACCTGCTAGACCAAGTCGTGACATTGCTTGACTTCAGCAGAAGTATAACGCCTCTTCTGAAAATTCACGGGTGTCGCAGTCATAAATATTAACAGCCGTGTTCGCAGAGGACACTACTAAAGCGTGAATCGCTTAACGGAGTTATGATTCTCCATGATCTATCTTGCACTCGGAATATCTCATGGCTTATTTGAATAGTGTAATACCTCGCAGTCGCTTCATGAGGATGGGAGATACTGCCCTGAACACATTGAAACACTCTGATCAAGAAACCTCACCTAACTGGCTATACAACGTAAGTGTTAGTAGAAAATGGGCATTTAAAAACTGCGCATTTGGATGTCTTTTTAATGTGAGCAAAGAATTACTAAACAGCAGAATTCCGCAGGGACAACAACAGTGCCGTTTTAGCTGTCTGTTTATTGTTGCTATATTTTCACTTAAATAGTCGTATCGTAAATATTAATTTTTTGTGTTTGATTTTATAACCATGGCAAAATTTCCAACATATCTTTCTTGTACTTATGTACAAGATGGTTTGCATATTATGACCCGGATTGTTTGCCTATCATGATATCTCTGCCGTGAAACTGTATGACTGTTTTTTAAGGAACACTGTCATGCTATTTCAACCGAAAGAAACACTCGCAGGTGATGTGGTGTTAATATTAACGTAACAGTTGTGGGTGATAATTGTGCTTAAGGAATGTTTAACCCCACATAATAAATATAAAAGGCATCTTGCTTTGGCTCTTTTAACAGGTTGTATCTAGTTCAGTTTTACATAACCAATCAAATTAAAACCCGACAACCTGGGGAAAAAAGAATTGATATCGAATAACTGTAACCATCTTCAGTATTATCCACATAGTTCCCGATTTTTCATTTACAAGCTTTTCTGTCTTTGGAATGTTAGAGGATATTTCTGCTTGGCTCATTATCTCCACGTCATAGGAAGAGTTGATTTTTACTTGCTTTCGTGTTTCGTGGATGCTACTTCTACAAGCTTTCCCGATCTCTTTTCACTCATTCCCAATAAGATCCTTTCGTATTTCAACAGACCGGACAAGCATTTGTTCGACGAAATCTGAAAGGTTGAATTACGAATGAGAGTATAATAAAAGTAATTCAAGTGACAGATTTCAAAGAATAACGAAGAGGAAATATTGTACTGATATGAACACGCATACTTGAGAAAAGAAGAAGGTAGGCCTACTTGCTAAGTAGTAGAGTAAAGAGACACCAGAAAGAGAACAAAGTTCCACAACAATTACCTAACATAATTGTTGGGCTAATCATGCGACAAAAAAAGTTGTAACCATTACATACATTTTTCATGAATTTCCATCGCTTTTCTATTTTAAAAATTGCCTATGGCTGAGTAGCGGCTTTCACGCGAGGTCTTTTCCATTACATACCGTACTGAAAGAAATTCTTTTGACAATGGATAACTGTGAATATGACGAAGATAATTTATGTGTTTTTCGATTTTCCAGTTGCAGTTTTGTTCCAGTTGCAAACGTCTGTTTGAATGTAGCGAAAATATCTCCGTCTCATCTATCGGACTCGATAGATGAGAAAAAATATTTGAGAGTTGGACAATTGTAACCACATAACAATGGTTATTAACATGTTTTTGGATCATACGCCACTACGTGACCTCACTGGGTATCTGAGTTTGTTAAGATACAATGGCTGAACGCTACGTAAAGAAAATTAAAAATATGAAGGAAGTCTCCAGTTTTTAATAAAATATTATTTACATACCTTAATGTGCTTTTAGGGACTTTTGGTCAAAAGACGTTTCCTTGATATTCTAGAATTCAGTATCATCCTTTTTGTATTAGCGGGCAACTAGAGAAAAATGCGTATATGGGATTCATACGCAGTGGTAAAAAATTCTTCAATGCCGAATATTTGATTTTTACTCATAGTCATTTGCATAGTCATTGTTCTTGAACGATTTTGCCTTAAATCGAAGTAGAACTTTATGATTATGTTCAAAAGTTTTAGGGTTATAGTTACTGAGGAATAATCATAACTATTGGATTTCTAAGTTTCTCATCCAATATTTTACGAATGCTGTGTCTTTATTGAGATCGTCTGAAATCAGATACTTAAAATTGATTATCCTAAAATCTAGGGTGGTTCTTATTAAGTTAAGATGGAGTCGTTCTTTTATAAAAACTTAGAAAACTGTTTTGCTCAAGGGTTTACATATTAAGTTTCTAACTTGCATCGTTCGGGAATTATTCTGTACACAAGTTCGACTAATTTTGCTTCAAAAAGATGAAATTTGGATAATTTTGCTTTAAAATGGCATCATTTGAGTGATTTGTTTCAAATGCAGTAAATTTCTTACTGTTTAGGGATAAGTGTAAAGAGTAGTAACATACTGAATTCAACAAATGGGCTTTATCACTTCGGAAAGACTGAATGAAATCAGTACGGCCCTCACCGTTTCAAGTGACAGGCAGGCTGAATGTAATCAGTATAGCCTATATTCTTTTAAGTGACAGACAAAAGGAACTAAATCGTTAGGACCTAGAAAAGTCATCATCACTTGGAAAGGCAACCTTTTCAAGTGACTGACGCCCGTTTTCTTTTTGAGGTTTAACGACCACTCTGAGCAACTCAATGGGCTATAAGCAGTCGCCCGTCCCTAATTTAGGGAAGGAAGAGTGCCTGTGCCGTAAGACAAACACAACAGCCAAACCTCACCAGGATTCGAACCCGGACCCCTTTCGGACGAATGATCAGAGGTCATCGCTTAGACCACTGCGCCACCGGGGGACGCTCCACCCAAAAGTGAATTCTGTATCTTTAAGGTACGCAATGAATGCGTTGAAAAGTTATCGTGCTTCACACTTTTTCCCTAAGTATTTTATTAATTGAAAATGAGTTTAAATCCAAAGCATAAGCTTTTGATTATTATTGTACTTTCCGCCTATTTCATCGATTCAGTTTTAAATCGAACCGCCATTGAAGTTCAATTTCCTTTGGCAGTAGCAGGACTTTTATACTGTGTTAGTGGTTCTTATGTAAAAATAATTTAAGTTTTAAATCAAATTACTCAAACGTAATGTTACGTAAGTCCTACTTCATTAACTGTACATTAAATCAAACTTTTTCAGGACATTTTTTTCCCATAGCTGAAGCACAGGTGTCAAATCCCAAGGATGCTTAGGGTTACTTCAGGTGAAATACACAGCTGTTATTCACATTCATCCGCAATAATTTTTAGAACACAATTTTTTAGGTTTCTAGCTCCTTGTATGAATATTCAAGTTCCGGATTTTCAAATTATTATTTCTTACGCTAATTTTTAATTTCCCAATTGAAGTTTTCATACTATGAGCTAAAACCTTGGACAAGAAACCTGTTGATTTAAAAAATAATCAATCACACAGATTCTATCTCGTCTGATTCCTTTAAAAATAAGCACGTATTTTAATCGTTTGGGATAGAACTTATTTATATGTTTTTTCTTTCATTTCGTTTCATTTATTTTTCGTTATGGGGTTACATCTGATCATGTTACAATTCAAAATTAATTTTATAGCATAATATTAATATTAAGAAGAAAACATATATAATATGTATATTTATGTACAGGGTAACCACAGAACAGGAAATTGAACAAAATGTTATAAATATATTTAATAAAAATTTATAAAATTTACGCATATGTGGTCTGCTTAATAATTTTCTAATATTAAATTTCATATTTTAGTTTGTTAGCAAATATTTTTTAGCTGCTTTTGAAAATAATTATAATTATTAATATGTGCTAGTTGACAAGGTAGGTTATTCCATAACACCAATCCCTGGTAATCAATATATCTTTGTTGGGTTAAAGTGTTAGGCATTTGCAACAAAAAGGCATTTCTGTTTCGTGTTTGATAGGATCGTGACCCACAGTGTTCAGCTGAATTAAATGTTGATACCTATTCTCCTTTATTCTTTTATACATAAACCTTAATAATCTATTTCGCCAAGATTTCTCAATATCTAAAAATCCATAAATATTATTAATCCGTACCCCCATATTCAAATTAGTTCCCCTAAAATTATTTAAAATTTTGACCATCATATTTTGTAATGATTGTAATTTATATAAGTTAGTCGTAGTAGTTTGACCCCACGCTAATAAACAATAAGTCAAACATGGATAAATCAAACTGTAATTCAGCATTTTTAATGTTTTAATTGTTAAATTATTTGAAATTTTTGTAATTGAACACAACAGCCCTGAAATTTTATTTACGATATTTTGAATATTAATATTCCATTTTAAATTATCCTCAATTATTATTCCCAAATATTTAATATTATTGATTATTTCAAGGGTGCAATTTCTACAAAAATAAATGGTGGCTCGACAATCTGTGTATTTCCTTTTTGAAAATCATAATTTTAGTTTTTTCAATATTTAAACACAGAAAATTTGTATTAGCCATTCCATCAATTTTTCAATAAATTCATCACATTTTATTTTTGCCTCATTTATATCTACACCCGTAATCATAACTATGACATCATCCAGAAATAAAATTAATTCTTATTAGGTTCAATGTTAAAAACGTCATTAATATAAATTAAAAAAAGTAATGGTCCCAGAATTGAACACTGCGGCACTTCTATTTCATTAATTAACTTGTGCGATTTTGTTTTATTAATCAGTACATACTGTTTCCTATTACGTAAGCAGTTCTCTAATAAATTGTAATAGTGATTTCTTATTCCATTATTACAGAGGTTTAAGTATCCTGAGGTTTAAAATGCTGTTTTACGGGCTTATTTATACCGTACATTGAGTACCTTGAAAATCAGTACCATTTGTAATTTTATGTTACTTCATAAATTCTCATTTCACAGTTTGAAAAATCCTAAAATTTGCTTCGCCGATTTCGTTCGAAATACAGCACAGTTTGACCAATTTTATTAAAACAGGTAGGAGTCTAAACCTAAATTTCTAGGTCCAACTGTCGTTATAGACAATTCATCATCATCATCATCATTGTCAACCATTATCACTCCACTGTTGGACGAAGGTCTCCCCAAGTTTCTTCCACAACGGTCTGTCTTCTGCCAATCTCCTCCATGTCACTCCCGCATACTTTAGAATTTCATCCACCCATCTCCCACGTGGTCTTCTTCTGGGTCATTTCCTGTCCCTTGGAATCCAATCTAAAATGTCGGCTGTCCATCGATGGTCTGTCCTTCTGGCAGTATGTCCAGCCCATTGCCATTTCAGGTATTTAACTCTGATCATGATGTCTTCCACTCTTGTCATTTTTCGGATCCAAGAGTTCCTCTTCTTATTTCTCCTGGTTACACCAAGCATACACCTCTCCATGCTGCTTTGAGTTGTCTGCAACATTTGTATGTCTCTTTTAGTTAAGGTCCACGTCTCTGCACCATACGTAAGCACTGGAAGGATGTATTGATCAAACACTTTTCTTTTAAGACATAATGGCATATTGCTCTTAAAAATTATGCTGTTTCTTCCAAAAGCTCTCCAGGCAAGTTTTGTACGCCGATTAATTTCTTCATCAATGTGACCCTCACTTGATATCTGCTGTCCAAGATAAACGTACGTGTCTGTTATCTCCAGCTTTTCTCCATCAATCGATAAATCTTCATTTCTTGTAAAAGCATTGAACATAACATTTGTCTTCTGAAAGTTCATTTTTAATCCCACTTCTTTAATCTTGTCAGCAAGTTCCTGGATCATACTCTGCTGCTCTAATGGGGTAGTTCCAAAAATGACTACGTCATCAGCAAAACGAAGGTGGGTTAGATGATCTCCATTAAACTTTATCCCTTTGTTTTCCCAGTTCTGTGATTGAAAGACATTTTCCAATGTGGCATTAAAGAGCTTCGGAGATATGGTGTCACCTTGTCTCACTCCTTTACCAATTTTTATGTGTGCTGTATTTTCAAACTGCCGAATCTTTGCACTTGCATTTTCATAGATGTTATTAATAATATTAATGTACGCATCTTCAATACCGCCGGATTTCAGAGCCATTGTAACTGATGATGGTTTCACCGAATCAAAGGCTTTTCGTAATCAATAAAAGCTATACACAATGGAAGTTCATACTCCCTCGCTCTTTCAATTAGTTCTCTCAGTACGTGGATATGATCTATTGTGCTGTAGCCACTCCAGAATCCAGTTTGTTCTCTCGGTTGAGCCATGTCCAGTGTCACCTTCAAGCGGTGTGAAAGAACTTTGGTGAAGATTTTATAAACCACTGATAGGAAGCTGATAAGTCTGTAGTTCCTGAGATCCTCAATGCCACCTATTTTATGTAGCAAGATCATTGTAGCGTTGTTCCAATCCTCAGGAATCTTCCCTTCATTAAGGCATCGAGTGAAAATTTGGGCGAGTACTGTTTCGATTTCTCCACTTGCTTCTTGTATGATGTCTACAGTAATTCCATCTTCTCCTGGAGCTTTCCCCGCTTCATGTTCTTGATTGCATGTGCAACTTCTGCTGGGAGAACTGGAAGAACTCTGGTACTGGTACCTTTCATGATGTCTAGAGTACATGTATCATCCCTTTCATATAATTTGGAGTAGAAATCTTTTACTCTTGTCAAAATTTCACCTCTATTTCTTGTTACAGAACCATCTTCTTTTCTCAGTGCCATAATCTGTTTTCTTCCCTTACTGAGATGTCCCTTTGCTATCTTTAGGGTTTGGTGGTTTTCAATCGCTTTCCTCACTAGTTCACAGTTGAATTTCTTTACGTCTTCGGTGATACTTTTTCGTACTGTCTTGCATAGCTCTATACATTCCACTTTGGAAGTCACATCTTCTTTAGTTGTCCTCATCTCTCTTCTTTTTTGCATCAACATTTTGGTTTTTCCTGATAATTTGTTCACATGCAACTTGTTCTTAGACCCAGCTAATTTTGTTGCTGTTTCCATATGAGCTTTGGTTACTTTTCGGTTAACTTCAGAAATATCCACTTTTTCCGATGTTAGGCTTTCTAAAGCAGAGAATCTGTTCTTCAGTTCCAACTTGAAGACATTATAGTGTTTTTTAAGGTTGGTTATGTCAATACATTTTGTTTGTCTTATGAGCTTGCCACGTTCGAGTTTAGTGTTGAGGTGCATCTTACATCTCACCAATCTATGGTCACTACCTGTGTTGAACTTGTTTAGCACACTGCAGTCTTCTATGACGATGTTTTTGTTACACATAATAAAATCAATTTCACTTGTCGTCCCATTTGGATGTCTCCATGTCCATTTCCTGTGTGGCTTTTTCTTGAAAAAATAGTTCAAGATGAAAAACCCTTCTGCCTCTGCAAACTCTACGAGAGTATTTCCACGCTGGTTTCTGTTGCCGTGACCGAATTTACCTACTGAAGTTTCATTCTGTTGTCGTTGCCCCATTTTTGCATTGAAATCTCCCATAATTATCTTTAAGTGCTGCTTACCTTTATTATTTAGATGACGAATTTCTTCATAAAATTCTTCAATTTCTTCTTCAGGATGACTTGTGGTGGGTGCATAAGTTTGAATAATCTGAGCCTGGTATCTTCCCGAGAGTTGGATAACGAGTCGTGCAGCTCTGTCAGAGGAACTTTCAACTTATACAACTTTATCCTTCAGTTTCTTGTTTATTATAAATCCAACACCACTAGTTCTGCCAGTATCAGTCCCACGATAGTAGAAGAGATGTCCACTTTTCAGTTCAATGAGATCTTCTCCTTTTCTAATTACCTCACTTAGCAAGACGATGTCCCACTTGATCCTTTGTAGTTCCTCTTCCAATTCAAGAAGCCTTGAATCAGAAGATAGGGAGCGTCCATTATACGTAGCCAAGGTCAGCATCAGATGGCAGCCTAGTCCGGTCCTCCGGGGATTATTAGCACCCTCAGCCTTCATGTCGCACTGGCCTCTGCCTTGGCCAGGTGCATTCCAGCTGCCGGAGACTGAGGGCCAAGATTTAAGTTGTGGAGTCATTTTGGAGGAGTTTGGCCATAACTCACCACGCTGGCCAAGCGGGTTGGTGAGTGTGGGATGGCATTTCCTCTAATCCCGATGGTATAGTTATACAGCTATTGGCGGTCGTCAGAGCCCCTTTAGTGGGAACAGGATGTACCACGAGAAGGCGTGGTTGACATTTGTCAAGGAGAGGCTGTGATGTTACGCATCACCTGACCTTGCCTTGGTATATACTGATAAATACCTGTATTAGTATGAAGTATGTCCTCCTTTAGCAGAAAGGACCTCTTGAATTCGTTTTGGCATTAACTTCACTAATTGAGTGCACATATTTTTGACTTCATAATCGTGGAACCACACTTTTATAGCATTCGTTATCATGCGTTCTTTGGTTGTACAGTCTATTTTACCTAAACGTCTCTTCAAATTATTCCACAAGTTTTCTATGGGATTTAAGTCTGGGGAATTTCCAGGCCAATCAAGCAAATGAATTTGATTTTCCAGCATGAAATTCTTGACCAATTTCGAATTGTGACATGGGGCCAAGTCATGTTCAAATGTCCCGTCAAAAGTTTGCAGGAATGGAACAATCCTACATTGTAATATGTCTACGTACTTGGCTGAATTCATCATACCTAGAACAGGAACTAAGCTTCCAGTGCCATTTGATGTGAAACAAGAAAGATGACACCGAATTTTCGGGTGTAATAAGCACGTCTTTTGAATCCGTTCTGACGCAAATTAAATTTATCAAAGCTATTCAAAGTCAATGGAACCGGTATGGAAAACAATAGATCTGACGAAAGAAAGAAGATTTTCAATCGGGTTTTTAATCCCCCAGATATTGTTGTAAACGGAATCGTGAGCTTACGAACTCTTAGAAACAGAGATATCGACAAAAATAAGATGTGACTTTACGTCCCCTGGTGGGAAAACCATGCATTTTTTTAAGAAGAAAGTATTCTCAAAAGGTTTATCCATATAAGCGGTATCGGTCCAAGAAAAAAAATTTAGTCGAGTTTTCAGGAGCCCAGATTTTGCTACAAATACTTCAGAAGCAGAAATTAATACTTATGACCCCTGGTGGCCAAACCATTCTTTACCAAACACTAGAAATTATGTGAAAAATATTTTTCATCAGGTCTTGTATGCGATACAGGAAGAATTTTTCAAATCAGAGCTTTAGGAACAGAAATATTGCAGAAAACGCAATTTACCTTGGTGCCCCCTTTCTGGAAAGTCTATGATTTACTTGAAAATTTTGAATTTATAGGAAAAACATTTCGCATCGGAAACACTATCCAACAAAGAAGGAATTTTTCAAATCGTGCTCTTAGAAGTAGAGATATTGACAAAAATAAGATATACATCTACGCCCCCTGGCGTGTAAACCATGCATTTTTTCAAGAAGAAAATTTTCCTAACAGGTTTGTCGACATGAGTAGTATCGGTCAACAAATGACTTTTTTTTCAATCGAGATTTTAGAAGCTCATATTTTGCTGCAAATACAACAGAAACGAAAATTAAGGCTTACGGCACCTGGTGGCCAAACCATTTCTTACAAAAATTAGAAATTATGTGCAAACGATTTCCCATCAGGAGCTGTATGCGGTGCAGAAAGAAGTTTTCAAATCGGAGATTTAGAAGCACAGATATAGGGGGGGGAACGCAATTTACCGCTACGCCCCTAGCGGAAAATCTATGAATTATTTGAAAGTTTTGAAATTATATGAAAAACATGTCACACGGAAAACACTATCCAACAAAGAAGGAATTTTTCAAATCGGACTCCTAGAAGTAGAGATATTGACAAAAATAAGATGTACGTCTACGCCCCCTGGCGGAGAAACTGAGCAATATTTTAAGAAGAAAATATTCCGAAAAGGTTTATCGATGTGAGTGGCTACAGTCCAGGAAAGAATTTTTTCAATCGATATTTTAGAAGCTCCGATTTTATGGCAAATACATCAGAAGCAAAACTTAACACTTACACCCCTGGTGGCCAAAGTATTTTTTACCAAATATTTGAAATTATATACAAAAGATTTTCCATCAGAAGATGTATCCGCCGAAGAAAAAAATTTTCAAATCGGAGTTTTAGAAAACGAGTTATCGGGAAAAATGTAATTTACTTTTACGCCCCGTAGCGGAAAATCTATGCGTAATTTGAAAAAGTAACTATATCTAAAATACTCTTCGACATAAATGGAACCGAAAGATATTTTTTCAATCGGATGTTTAAAAGCAAATATGTGGAATAAAACGTATTTTTTAATTCGACATCATCTGCATTTACGCCCTCTAGCGGCGAAATTGTACATTGTAAAAAAAAAACTGAAATAAAGGATCATCATTTGCATATTTCAAGCTTCCGAATGCAAAAAGTATTTTTCAAATCGGACTAATAGTTGCAGAGATATCGTGGGTACAGGCGGACGGACGGACGGACAAACCGATACCAGAAGCACGATCTTTCTTTACAAAAGACGTGCTAAAACCCCGAAACATCTGTTTCAGAAGGTGTTTTACAGTTTGTTTGACATTAAGGGTTCACAGTTGCTTCGTCTAATGACATTTGCTTAGTAACCCTGCACAAATAAATGAGTTTCATCACTGAAAATTACCTTTTACCAGTTGTCAGCAGTCCATGATTTATATTTTTTGGCCCATGCTAAACGTTTCATCTTCATTTTCGCATTCAAATATTGTTTTTTCGTTGGTCTTCTTGCCATCCGGCCAACTTTCCAGAAGGCTACGGCGTGCAGTTGAATCACTAACATCACAACCACTAGCCAATAAATCTCTTTGAAGGTCGGTGCTTGTTTTTTTTTTTTTTTGGATTCATTTTACTATTTCTGATTAGATATTTGTTAATTCGTGGTGTTGTTTTTCGTTTCCTTCCACATTTACCTCTCTTTTTTCGAGACGATGATCCAGATGTATTGTATCGCGTAAGCAGTCTTGATACACTTGATTTGCCTACACCAACTCCAGAAGCGATATCTCTCACTGTCATAGAAGTGTGATCCTTCAGAGCAATTATATTTGCCCGCTTCCTTGGGGAAATATCCATTTTTCAATACACGAAAGCAGCACGTACTCACAGAGAGCAAAAACTAACATCCACCTGTCACACACGAAAGCTCACAACTGAAGCTGAAGTGCCTATTTCCTGTTTAAAATCTGTCAAGCCACATTCTTACTAACAAGTTCTAACAGTCACACCACCTCACAGCTGATAAAACCAATTTACGTGGGTTTCCGACATCAACTGGCGATCACATTACAATTCTGAGAATAAAATAGCTTGTCCCAATTAATTTGCACGGTATAGTACAGCTATACTGTAGTAGTAATCCAAACTGTGCAAATGACACTTCGAAAAATGTGCATGCAGTTGTATGCCAACTTATCACTAGCGTTTCAACATTTGATTCAAAAACTGTACGAGCAAATTCCCATATACAAGGTGTTCAATATAGTTCGGTGACTGCTATCGTAACACGTGGAAAGAAATGTGAAAAGTGAGGTAACTTACACGACGCAGTCAAGTACATGAGTAAACATGTCCATAACCATCACGGTGCTGTGAGATAAAGTGTGGTCCAAAGAGCGTGTTGCGATAGCTGATCTAGGAACACGTTGTTGGCCGGCAAAAATGGAGCAAAGAACTAAATTGGGAAAATCCGTATCGGAAACACATGTAATGCTGACAGAAGTTTACGGTGATTAAGCAAGGTTAAGCGTGTTTCCGTGAAGGAAGAGACTCGGTTGGAGACCCCTCAGCCCGGAATGAAAGGCTCACGCCTTCCACAAACCCTGGAAACATTAAAAAGTGTGTGAGCTCATAGTGAAAGATCGTCGGCAGACTGTGCGAATGATCGCTGAGGAACTGGGTATTAATCATGAAACATTCCGTACGATTTTTTTTTTTTTATTGGAGATTTAACGACCACCGTGAGCAACTCAATGGGCTATAAGCAGTCGCCCGTCCCTAATTTAGGGTCACTGGTTCCAGGGAAGGGAGAGAGCCAGTGCCGTAAGACAAACACAACATCCATGCCTGACCGGGATTCGAACCCGGACCCCTTACCGACGAATGATCAGAGGCCAGCTCCTTAGACCACTGCGCCACCGGGGCGGCTCCGTACGATTTTAAAAGAGGATTTGGGAATGCGCAAGATTTGCTCAATGAACCGTCGCATTCGGCAGTGATAGTAAAGAAATTTCTAGACGAGAGAATCGTTGCTGCATTGAATCACCCACCGTATTAACTTGATCTGGCACAGACTGACGACTTTATGTTTTCCCGACTGAAATTAATGCTCAAAGGAAAAAGATTTAGTGATTTTCGGATACGACCCAGCTGCAGACTATAGCAAAAGAAAATATTTTTCATAGCATCCAGCAGTTATACGAACGATGCCAAAAGTGTACTGTACCAGGGAGGGAGGGGGGATGGGGGTTTGAAGGCCAGTAACGTCAATTTTCTTAAATATTACCTGTTTTTTCATTATTACCGTGCGTACATTTAACTTTATTTACACACCTTGTACATACTACTGTTTAAAAATCCCCTCTCTATTACATTCTTCATTATTTGTTCATTTGGAAACAATATTTCGGCGCTGCTTGATGGAGAAAGCTCAGTACCTTATAACGTACAAGTTTTTCCGCGCCGGGCATCCTCACTCCGGAGTAAGTCGCTCTCCCAACTGAGCTACGCGGACATGTGCTTTTACTGCTATCTGCCTAATCTCATGTGCGTCCTGTGGTGCAGGCAGATCATATCCCCCCCCCCCCCGAAAGAAGGCCGGGACCATGTGTCGATGTAGGCAGTCATCCTATAAAGAACGTGCATTTGAGAAATCCCAGACAATTTGGTGTATGGAACGTAACATTACACTGATTTATTTTTTCAAAGCACTGAAGAAGGGATTCTCATTTTTTCTGTCTCGCCTTGTAGGAAGAATATCACATCATTGCGAGAAACGTAACAGCCGGGTCATCCTGGAAGTTCGGGCGCCAATATAACGTACAAGTTTGTCTGCGCCGAGCATCGACTCCGTGTCCCCTTACTCCGGAGTAAGTCGCTCTCCCAACTGAGCTACACGGACAGAATGTCTCGGATTTGTCGTCTTGATACATATTTTCACCACTGTAGTACGTCACAACGTTTTCGGGAAATATCTTCACTGTAATCTCGGTAACAGAAGCTTATGAATTTATGTCGTGGCTGGTTCAAAATGTACCGGAAAAAACAGAAGCAATAGAAAAATCTCGTGACATGGATAAAATTCAAGAGATACAATTTCAATTTACCCTGTTTTTCAGGCTATTTTGATGTAAATTCTCTTTAAATTTTTAACATCATATGCATACAATTTTTCAGTGTAGTCTATTAGCTGATGCATGTGAGTTTTCCAACAGAGATGTCAGGTTTCGCTCAGGGACTTTTAAACACACATTTAGCAGTGAAAAACACCAAATCGTTTCACTGATGACCCACTCAAAATAACGCAGCCGAAATTGTACGTTGGGCACTAGAACTAACAAAGGGTAGCTAGATAAAAATAACCTCTTTATCTACATCAATAAATAAAAAGGCAGAGAAATAATATAGCTTGCTTTCATATTTCATGGTTTCTGGGTTACAGTATTAATACGTACAACGTAGAGCAAGAGAGGAGTCTGGATTGCATGCTGTTGTTTCCGATTCGATTATATTTTCTTCGCAATGCGCATGCTCCTCCAGGTGCGCTTGCACCACGGAACTGACCAAATAAGTGGATCTTCCATTTATTCTTTTCACTCCCTCGCTTTACGATTTGACTTACCTCTTGTTTCACTGCGATTCGAGAGGGAATAACTTTTCTTTGTTCTCCTTTGTCTCGTTCACTGCCGAAAAAGGGATTAATTTCTCTTACAATCACCCATTCATCACCCATAAAATCCATTGTAAAGTACTGCAGTCTTGAAAAAGTATTTCGCTCCGCTTAATAAGGAAGCTTTACTGAACTGAAAAAAGCAAAAAATAAAAAACAGCTGTCTGAAAAACAAAAAAACAAAAAACAAAAACACAACGCTGAGATTAGGATATGGACTGGTAATTTTAAAGCAATTCTTACTTCTTAGAAGATGTCTTAATGCGAAGTATCACAAAACTGATATTAAAAAAAATATCCAGAAATTGTGACTCAAACATTAGCAGAATAAAATTTGATCTTCAGTCTTTCTTATACAATTCTTTGTGATTAAGAACCGCCTTTTTGAGAACCCAGAGGCATCTGAGGAATCGATTCATCAATTACACTGAGAAATAATAGCTTGTTACAGTCAGCCCAATCACACGTTGCAGCTCTATTTGTTCAGCTGAATAGAATAACAGGCCACGGGCGTCCGCAGAATTTTTTCCAGGGAAGGTCAAAGCAAAGTTCCAGCACACAAGACCTCTCTAAGCCATTCAAGATGCAAAAAATGCCTTCTCAGTCAGCGGCGGATTTACACTAGGCCAACTATGCCGCGGCCTAGGGGCCCCAGGTGTAGAATCCAGAAAAACGGAGAGCATGGAACAGGAAAACTTAGAAAAGGGAGGTACCGTTATTTTAATTTACTTGAATAAAATAAAATAGTGGTAATTTTTTATTTTATCTTGAATGATAACTAAAGAAATAAGAACGTAATAATAGCTCTATTGCGAGCACGCCCGTGTTCGTACGAGTGCGATAGAGAGCGCATTCGACGTAAAGTGTAGTTCTTTACATTTGGAATGTGCAATAAAGAGCGCATTCAAAATGTTAAGTGTTGTTCCTGGATAAGCATGAACCTCTTTGACTATGTTTACAAATATTTTTTTTATAACCTTTAATTTAATAAGTTAAATCAAAATAATTTTTATTTAAATAATACTTATATAACAATAAAATTATACTACCAATTATTATATCCTTAACTTAAAGATAAGTTTATTAGAAAATCTAACAGGAGCAAATTCAAATATGGGTGGCCTGGGGAGGAGGGGGGGGGGTTCCCGCACAGAAAATTTGACCTAGGGCCCCAAAAGCCTTAAATCCGGCACTGTTCTCAGTTTCACTTCATAAAGGGGGGAAATATATTTATTTCTTAAGACAAAGATAAAACAATGTTGCTAAGCATTTAATGAAAATTCAAGTGAAAAATAATTCAATAAGTATTGCGAAATTTATTAGATAGCAAATAACAACTTCTTACGTCAATTAAGCTGGATTATAGTTGTGCCACTCCACATTGGAAAAAACACACTATTCTTAAGCATCCATGTACACTTTGTTTTTAAAAGTATTGAGTCACTCCAGTGTTAGAGACGGAGATCGAAATCTTTTCACAAGCATTTAGTTTCTGTGATAAAATTTCACGTTGTTAGAAGTTTCATGAGAATTGATCCTTTGTTCTTTATGCAGGGCTTTCGAGAATTGTCCTAGTGATGTTGTAGTCAGGAATGATTGCTCACTCGTCATTTAAAATTTTCGTACAAGAGCACAGTCGGGAACAGGTCGGGGATCCGGGTTGGCCACTCCAGATGCGGTATATATGTCGTTACCCCCAAATTAACCTATGATAGATTTTGCTGTATTGGGAGGGGCAATATCCTTCCAGAATCGGTATGGTTATTACCCGTAGAATTCCGTCAGTGCAGGCAATACGGCGATATTCAAGACGACGTTCATAGCAATGTAGATAAAAAACCAGTGAATCAATTCGCCACCACAACAACAACAAAGCAAAACATTCTCTTCACCGTATCACTTCGACTACTATGCTTTACAGTAAGGACACTGCAGACCTGCTCGCCAGGATGCTGGCACGTCCAGATTCTCTCGTCCCTTGACAAAATATTGTAGCAAGATTTATCGTATCAATTCACGTGCTTTGCAGTTTAAATGGGAGTTTTGCAGTTTAAATGGGATTGCAGCCGTATCTCAGCCTGAACTATTGCTATCAGGGTTTTTGGATCTCAGTTCCCATGGAAATGTCGTACGTGGGACCTTCTCCCACTGGCCAGGCCCGGCTCTTATGCGCTCTGTGAACTAAATGTTTTACTGGAAATTCCCACTTTTTCTAGAACACCGTTTTACTTATAGGGAAAACTAACTGTGCATTTACATTTCGTTTCTGTTTTTTAGAATGGATTAGAAAGTTAATTAACCTGATGAGATGGACTTAGGCAATCAAGACCTCAGTTTTCTGTAGGAGGCAGTGAAGAGTATAGTACAGTTGAAAGAAAGCATATGTTTTCTGCTTGTAGGCATGATACCTCAATTGAAAAGGCTCTGTCTAGAGTAGTGTGAAACATTTCGAATATGATCGGGGTTTTTTTTTCAGAAAGGACGTTTTCATTGTCCCTGCATCTTTTAGTTTGATCATTCCACAACAAATTTAAAGACCAGCAAAAAGTCAATCTATAGAACCACATAGCTCGTTGATTTTGTAGACACGATGTACAGAAAGCTCGACGATGTAAAAGAAAGAACGTGAAATGAACGGTTCTGGGTGGAGATTTTTCGTGTCTTACGGTTGGTTAGTTACCGCCCTCTGACACAGCGGCTGAGCGCTGGCTTCTGACCGTTCGTCCGAGATGGGTCTGGACTCGAATCTCGGTGAAGCACTGATGTTCAGTTTGTCTTACGACACTGGTGGCTCTCTCCCTTCCCTGGAACCAGTGGCCCCAAATTTGGGCCTGGCGACTGCTGGAAAAATCGAGTTGCTCACTGTAGTCGTAAAATCCCAAACAAACAACGAAAAAAACTCCGGCAAATTAACAGATTCCGACTACCCCATACATAGATTGAGGGGTGACTCTTACACTAAACTGCCTCAGATAATTCAAAGGAAAAGGGCAGTAGTAAATGTGCAAAACAGAAATTACTCTTACTTCAAGTATGTAGTGTGGAAAGACAATGTCGGGAATGAGTTGTCTCCTATACATATGATACCCATTTTGAAAACGGATAAGACTAGTACTCCGTAGAATAATCAGTTACTCCAAGTGGTATCCCAAGTTCGAGAAGGCAAATAATATGTAGTGTGAAGCAGTCCGATGTCTTTATCCTTGACGAAGATGACAGAATGTTTCACGTGAAAGTGGTCAATGAAAAACTCTCCAATCATCACGGTCTGTTATTTATCAAAAATGACAGCATCACTTATATTAAATGAAATGAGAAACTCACCGTCTATGTACGATTTTTAATAAAATACGAAAGATATTTACAGTTAAAATACCCCACTAGCACTTTCGGGGTTAACATTTACCCCATCATCAGGTGGAACAGAAGCAATGTAGTACTCCTTTATATAGTTGTGCAACGATGCATTATGGGTATAAGTCATCAAACGTCGCATGGGTCGTGACCGTTGCCATTATAACAGCGTAAAGAGTGTAATTTCACAAGTTATTAGTTTAACATATCAGTACAAGGATTCGTTACAAATACAAAAGTATGATCAATTTTATATATTGTTGGAATTGTAAATATACACTGCTGGACAATTGCTAAGGACGGATCATAAACGGCTTTATAGCGCATAAAAAAGTAAGTGTGGTTGGATGCCAAGTGAAATAAAATAATGTCAGAATGCCAGGACATTACAAGAAAGACAATTTGTTGTGCTCTGAAATCCAGAAGGCTTTGGAACGTGTTCAAGGGACAAACAGGCCATTTTGTGCAGAATACGTAAACGTGAAAAAAATGCAATTACCGTCCGCAGGCGTTCCGGCGTAAGATGTCAATACGGGATATGGCTACCATGGAGGGCGATGCAAGATTCCACACGTCGTGTCATGCTTTGCACAACATTATCAAGCAGCTGTTGGGGTAATTTATCTCATTCCTCTGTCAGTGCACGGATGAGGGTGTCCTTGTTTATTGGAGGGCATTGGCGACCAGCAAGACTTCTCCCCAAAGCATCCCACACATCTTCAATGGGATTCAAATCTGGAGAACGTGCTGGCCATACGAGGCGTTGAATATCCTCGCTCTCAAGACACTCTTGGACAGCGACTGTTCGATGACATGTTGCGTTGTCGTCCATGAAAATGAATTTATCACCTACAGCACCACTGAACATGCGAACATGAGGTAGCAGAACATCATTAATGTATCGTTGGCCAGTCATAGCCCCAGTTGGAAGCACATAGAGGGACGTACGGCCATTGATCATGATGCCAGCCCATACCATGACACTACATGTCGGATATCGGTCCTTTTCCTGTATGTTTGCTGGACAATATGCAGTACCACTATCACGCCAGATTAGTTGTCGTCGACAATCAGACGATACACTGTATCTACTCTCATCTGAGAAGAGGACAGCAGACCAGTCGTTATCAGTCCAATTGCGATGTTGATGGCACCATTGCAAACGGGCGGTACGGTGACGTCTGGACAATGGGATGCACACAACAGGACGGCGGGCGTATAGTCCTCCTTCATGCAAACGTCTGGCGACAGTTTTTCGGGAGATCCGCTTGCCTGTAGCAGCCATAAACTGATTTGCTACCTCACTAGCTGTGCTGCGCCGGTGTCTTTTTGTTGATAGCACTATGTACCGATCTTCTGCAGGTGTCGTACTGCGAACACGACCTCCCCGTGACGTTTGCTACACTCTCCATTTGTTTGAAATGATTTCCAAAGCCTTGAAACAACACTGTGGCTGACGTCAAACTCCCTGGCAACATCTGTTATTTTTCGCCCTTCTTCAATCTTGCCAATAATACGGCCACGCGTAAAATCATCTAGGTGATGTCGGGAAGACGTACTGAAAATTACAAGTTCGTCAATTGATTCTTTCCCTTTCAACTTTGCGTTTGAACAACAACGGTCAATACGCGTCAAATCCTTTATATCTTTTATCAGCGCTATGACGTCACGAACAAGTTCGGCAATCCAAAATTTGCATACGGACAACACGTCTTACTGTATCCCGCATTTATGCTAATTTCCACATTTTCCTGCCTTCCATTTTATGGTTGCTATCGTTGCTATTGTCATCCGTCCTTAGCAATTGTCCGGCAGTGTATATTACTACACTGGCGGAAAGTGAAAAAAGAACACCAAGAAAGAGACGTCTTATACCAACGAAATTTATACAGCATAATAACGGAATACAGAGGATAACGTGATCAATACTTTATGGCAAAATACAGCTGTATTTGCTGGTAAACTGAAAAATAACATTTCCATGTAACATGGTTAGTACGAGGTTGAACCGCCATGAACTGCGTCACACTGTGCAATTCTGGCATGGAGTCTGTCGTACAGATGTTGGATGTAAGTTTGGGGTATTGAGTTCCAAGCATCCTCAACCTGGACGCGTAAATCGGGGATGGTCGTGGCTGGCCGTGGAGACCGGATAAGTCGTTGTCCCATAAAGTCCCACACGTTCTCAATGGGGGACAAATACGGTGAACGTGCAGGCTATGGAAGTTGTCTCACACCCTGAAGTGCATGTTGCGTTGCACGTGCCATGTGTGGGCCTGCGTTCACGACAACAAAAGAGTCATGTCCGCCGATAATAATGTTCGCACCTTTCCTTTCGGTCATTTCCTGCTGCGTGAAAGTTCAGAGCATCCAATCAAGAAAAGGAAGACGACACATTCATTAAGATAAGCTATTCAGTTCTCATCCAGAGTCGCAATGAAATCGGGATCCGCACTGCATTTTTCGACTATAATTTTCATATTAGACTTTCGCGGATATCCAACACTAACTACACACCGAACACTGAATTAGAAATATTTGTACCTAAACGTCACTTACGCAACGTATATGCAAAAATACGTAGTCACGTGCGTCACCACGTGATCTAGACAACTACACTGCCTGACAGAGAAACTGCCAACCATGAAGACGTGAACGCAGCGCCATGCAAATTGCAGGGTGGGTGCACACGTACAAGTTAGCAAATGATTGCATTTGCAGGCCAATTGCACGAACGGCGCGCGGGATATAAGAGGACAACCAGCCCGTATGTGAGGCCATCAGTCGAGACATCGTCACTGCCGCGAGAAGTGAGTGGTTTTGCTGTCACCGTGTCTGGAGAATGGCCGTGCAGACCCCGTCGTACGCGATTTCGTCAATCGGATGAGTTCACGAGAGGTGTCATCGTAGGCCTTCGTACCGCCGGATGGTCCTTGCGTCGTATTGCGGAAAAAACGCAACGTGATGTCACAAGCGTCGGTCGCATTCGGAGACAGTGGTCCCAGGAATGATCTGTGCAACGTCGTAGAGAGATTGGAGCACGAAGACGGACGTCCGAGCGCACCGATCGTCGCACCCGACGTCATGACGTAGTGGACCCACAGGCCACAACGGGCGACATTTAATGGAGTGCACTGGGAGACTTGGATGCTCCGATATCGACGCGGACAGTCTCGGGTCGATTGGCTGCGTCTGGTTTGCTGTCTAGCCGTCCGTTGCGAAGGCTACCCTTAACAGCGAGCCATCGTCGTCACCTCTTGGCGTGGTGTCGCTCCACAGCTGCGTGGGGTGCCGAATGGATCAGTGTGGTGTTCAGCGACGAATCACTGTTCTGTCTCACCACGGACAGTCGCCGTGGGAGATTCTGGAGGCGACGTGGCCAACGGGCGAATTCCTCAGCAATTGTGGAGCGCCACACGGCCCGACAACGTGGAATCATGGTGTGGGGTGCTATCAGCGCCAACAGCCGCTCACCGCTGGTACGCATTACGGGCACATTGACAGCACGCCGCTATGTTGACGATGTGTTGCGGCTCGTGGCATTACCGTATCTGCAGGGCATCCCGAAAGCCGTTTTTCAACAGGATAACGACCGGCCGCATACCGCTCGGATCAGCCTGAATGCTTTGCACGGAGTACGGATGCTTCCGTGGCCAGCACGATCCCCTGTCCTCTCGCCCATCGAGCATCTGTGGGACACGATTGGACGTCGGTTGAATACCCACCCACCCCCGCAAAACGGAGATGAACTGTGGACTCGGATCAGCATCACATGGTCCACGATACCCCAGGACTCTATTCTGACTCTCATTGCCTCGATGCCACGTCGGATTCAACGCTGTATCGCCCAAAATGGGGGCCACACTCCTTATTGATAATCCTGTATATTCCGTCACTGGAACCTAGTCTGTATGTGACAATTAAATTATTTGTTCAGGACCTACCCTAGTAGCACAGCCTTGCAATTTAATGAAGGCCCAATGCTGAGCCACCGTCTTTTAGGAAAAGAATACAGCAGCTCAGTGTTGGGCCTACGTTAAATGCAAGGCAGTGCTACCTGGGTACTTGGCTATCTGTGTGTGTAGTTTGGTCAGTTTTCGAGAATTCCTTCATGGTGTGGCATTTTCTCTGTCAGGCAGTGTATTTAAAAGGGCTGCTCGTCATTAATCGTCAATGGCGTTAGTCACAACGGAAAAAACAAAGGATCTTTCGGAATTCGATAAAGGGCTTATTGTGGCTGTCTGTCTGGGTAGAGCGACGATTTTGAAAACAGCAGAGCTGACTGGTTTATCAAAAAGCAAAACATCGCGGGTCTTTAATCAGTGCAAAAATAACGTACATTGCTTGTCTAAGAGGCGCAATTGTGGTGTGACGACAATCTGTCAGGAACGAGATCGTCGTCATCTGAGAAGGCTTGTACGGAGAAACAGGACTTCTTGGATGCAGCAATTGGCCAAAGCATCCAATGAAGGCTGTTCCCGAACCACATCTCAGCGAGCTATGTATGTGCGCAGGTAATTGAAGAGAATCGGTATTGGTAGTCATATGCCCACACGTACGGAAACCACTAATTTCTGTGAAGAACCGGAAAGCTCATCTATAGTGGCGTCATAACACCGTGACTGGACACTGGTAAACTAAAAAAGAGTCATGTGGTCCGACGTGCAGCGGTACACTTTGTTCTGTACTGACAGTAGTCAGAGAGTGTGGAGGGAATTCGATGAAACAGTGGACGTAGCTTGCCTTGTAAGCACAACTCAAAGTTCTGGAGGTTGGTGTTATGGTGTGGGACACGTTAAATTGGTTCGGAACGTTTCGCCTAATATTGATGGAAGGTTGGGTGTTCTCCAGAGATTATTTGAACAATGTTGCCCATCAAGTCCACCCTGCAAAGTTGACTTTTTATCCAGCAGGTGACGACTTTTTCATGCACTACAACGCTACTCTCCATTACGTGAGGTGTGTTCAGCAGTAGTTCAGCGAGCATGGCAGAGACTCCTGCTATCTTTCCTGGCCACCACAAAACCCAGATCAGACACCCATTGAGAATGTGTCGGACATGTTAGGAAAACAGATCTGGGAGCAAAGTCTTCTTCCGTCAAATCTGAGCTAGTTAGAGGACTGTGTGGTGAACGCCTGGTATGCTGTAGACGTAATGCCCTCTAACACATTGTGGAATCTATGCCAAACCGCATATGCGCTATAATTCGGGATAATAAAAGTTTCTAACTCAGTGGCTGGTATGTGTACCTCACGAAATGAGCTAGGCAGTGCACGGGCACTAGCTGCACGCCACCACCGGAAAGGCTTCCTAGCAAAACGCCACAAAATACTGTTGTATAAGTCGGTCGTCAGGCCAGTGTTCATGTAATCTGCGCCCATCTGGGAAGGAGTAAGTAATTCTCAAAGAAAAAGATTCGAAGTGTTGCAAAACAGAACATTTCGAATGATCACTGGGACTCTGCCGTTGACCCTTACCCGGAATTTGAGGGGCCGACTCGATGTCGAGACGGAAAGAGAATTTACCAACAGTCTCACCAAGAAGTTCTTCAAGAAAGTGGGTTGCTCATCCGAATGAACTTGTTATGGATGCGGTCGACAATGACTCCACAGGCCCCCGAGACCTAAGGCTGCAGTCACAGTCTCCCCTAATAGGAACATAAAGAGAGTGGCACTGTTAAGCCCTGTTCTTGAGTCTGGAGATCGACTTGGATCAGACGATAAGCTTTTTTAAAGTAACAAGGTAGACAGAGAAGATTAACAAGATAGACAGACTAACAAGAAAATATCTAGACTAGACGATTGTTCTGTTCTTTTTCATGGTAGTGTGAAACGGTGTGTACTTGATGCTACTCCAGCTCCCGTGATTTTCTGTGGTTTCATGGTTTCACTCCCCCATGGCGGAAAAGGGGGTGGGGCTGGTGCGATGGTTCTTGGGTGTTCTGATTCCTCCTGCTAAGTGCATTGCCTCCTTTTTGTTTGACTTGCTCAAGTGGAGAGCCTTCAAGAAAGATGCCCCTTCTCCGTCTTTAATAAATTCTATTTTTCTTTCCTTTCAAGTTTTCTTACTCAACACTCCTAGTCCCTCTTTCTAAAAGAGCAGTTTTGTAACGGGCCAGGCACTCTTTTATTAAAACTATTTCATGCATTACGCATTACGCATTTTTACCCTTTAAGACTGCTACCGTCATCTTTGTTAAGTCCGTCTCTATCAAGTTTTCTTTGTCAAACACCCTGCTCACAGCTCGACTTGTCGTATCAAGTCATCGCCCATCTCATATGCTTGGCATCCTACACTGTCTGCATAAAAAATGTCGGTTTCATTAAAATTATTGTCAACTGTTCTCTCTTTCTCAAGTTCCAGATTATTTCACTCGTTTGGAAAATGAAATGGAGCATCTACGTGGTGAATTCAGCAAAATCAAAATTTATGGGAAGTCCATATCTCAAATATTCTTTCAACAGGTTGTCCTTGCGTCCTCATTCTACCTTGAGTACTCTTACTCTAAGATATTCGTAAAGAAGTGGATATTAAATATGCGGAGTTACCTTTAACCTTATTTTGATTATACTGCTCGGGAAACGACTGTGTCATATTTCATAGAGATGATGAAGCAGACTTGGAATCCTTATCTTGCATCGGCCTCTGTCTCTTGGCAATAAATATACTTTATCTTCAAGCTAGATGAGTTTAATTCGGTTTACTTATCTCTTGCATTGGGTTCTTTGTGTCAGATGTTGCCTCCAACCAATTCCTACTGGTGTCATAATTTGCCGATGATCAAACGAGCCCCCAAAGTTAGATCAAATTTGACCTTAAGACTGATGTAATAAACAATGCATCGATTTATTTACTTATCAGGTCCAAGATTCTTCCATGAGAACTTACCAACTCTAGCCTTTGGGAATAAAAGCAGCTCGGAACAATTCATCCTTCCAACGGTTTGCCTTCAGCCTTCAAACGAGTCATTTGATAATTTTTCAGTTTCTCCGGCAGGTGCTATTGAACTTATCTCTACATTGAAAACGATCTGCTGAACCTTCCTCTGCTGCCCCTAAGAAGGTATGTGAATCCATTTCTGCGAAGCACGAACCCTCTGAGGTAATGTCCGTACCCGCGCCTGTCATTTCTTAGGAAAATCTTCCATCCCATCATTTAAATGTAGGGTATAACAAGTTTGTTAAAGTTTCTGATTTCAGCAACTAGGTCATGGTTAATCTGATATATAGGGTTAATGTGGAATTTGGTCCAGCTATTCACGGGAAAAGCGTATTGGATTCAAGGCATGAATGAAGAAAACTTGATCGACCGGGATACCATCCCGGTTGATTAGGAGATCTTGACTTGATCTTTCATCAATCCTTTCCCTTCTTACGCGAAACATACCCATTACATGTTTGAAGTGGTCATCCCACGAGTCCAAAGCTATCATTGTTCGGACTTTACTTCGATCAAGATGAACTGTCAGCAGTTTGGGAATCCCGTTGAACAACGTGAGAAGATATGGGTGAGCATTATTCAGCTGCTGCTGCTGCTGCTGGGGCCAGCCTTTAGAAAGGCGGCCTTGGAATTCTTCCCTACTCCCTTTGCGGGAAAGAATTCCTAGGATACTGGCGCCCTTATTATTATTAATAACATTAAATTAAAATGGCAAAAAGGTGACACTTCATTTCTTTTAAAAGCCACTGACACAAAATTATGTTGTCAAGAAAGAAGTTCAAATGTCTCTCATATACTTTTCCTAAATCTTGAAATGTAGATATCTTAAGAAACTATTCTAAACAATTTCAATTTGTGCCACATGCACACCATGTCGGGGGTTTCAGATAAGAGAACCATATTCTAAAAGATGTCTCATTTCAGCAAAGTCGAATTCCTTCAGAGAACTGATGACGCGAAAACTACCAAAGTTCGTTGTAATGAAACCCAAAACGTTTGATTTATGTATAAAAAGTACGTTGATATGTTCAGGAAGGTTGAAGGATGCATTCAAATCACCAAGTTTTTGATGTCATCTTGGTGGTCGAGTGGACTAGAGAGTAGGATGCTAATCACTTGTGACTTTTGGGACTGGATTCGAATCCAGGGTAAGACATGGATGGCGTGTTTGTTCCATCCCTCCCAATAGCAAGAAAACTCTCCATCCTAGTTCTGTGTTCTGCTGGTTTAGGAATACCCTAAAGCTCCCATCTACCGATAAGTTGTTATGGTGGGCTTGTGTTGGATTGTGACCCTACGAGGGAGGGAGGACTACGATCAACGGATTACAAAAAGGGCTCTAATACACTGGTGTGTAAAACTTAATTAAGGACGAGCCAGATTTTGAGCTGTAGCATCGCATAGGAGCGGCCTGGATATGTGAAAATTAAAACCATAGGAACTCCATTACTTACCGAAAAGATGACGGAAATAACACCGACACAACTGCAGAAACTAAAGGACATAGTGGAACTTTATTCAGAATTGGCTACATAGCACTGGATGCCATGATACAGATGCATCACTGCCAAAAACGATACGGAGGGAAAATGAGGTCTTCAGTAGGGGATAAGATCGCCCCTAATGTTGGTGCACGATGTGCACCGTCTGTCCACACTTCGTACTAAGTTGTTGAAGAGTTCTTGCTGTAACATCGCCCATTCTTCCATCAGCACAGTCTTCAGCTGTTGGATAGTTTCCAGTGTGTGTTGACGTGCCACAACGCGTCTCTTTAGAGCGTCCCACACGTATTCTAGGAGATTTAGTTAGAGGAAACGTGCTGCCTTATCCATCCGCTGAATGTTTTCACTTTCCAACTGCTCATCAACAGCCAGAGTACGATAGTATGTGGCGTTATCGTTCATTAATACGACCTGTGGGACAATGGCACCTCAGAATAGATAAACAAGGGGAAGGATTACCTCATTACAGTAGCGCGCACTGGTTACAGTATGTAACGTACCAGGAGATGTGACGTACCTGCCAGAAGGACGCACACGACATAAAGGCAGATAGGAATCAGAATACATGTCCGCGTAGCTTAATTGGTAGAGCAACTTATTCCGGAATGAGTGGACCCGGGTTCGAACTCCGGCGCGGATAAGAATGACGGAGAAATTCACTTCGTTATAATGGCGCCCGAACTATCCGGATGACCCGACCGTTCAAAATCTCGCATTGGTGTGATGTTATTTCCACACCGCGAGATAGGAAAAATATGAGCAGCACTTCGAAAAAAAGAAAAATAAGGGGGAGATGATGTAACGTACCAGGAGATGTGACGTACCTGCCAGAAGGACGCACACGACATAAAGGCAGATAGGAATCAGAATACATGTCCGCGTAGCTTAATTGGTAGAGCAACTTATTCCGGAATGAGTGGACCCGGGTTCGAACCCCGGCGCGGATAAGAATGACGGAGAAATTCACTTCGTTATAAGTACTTATTTTCAGTATTTGAAACTTCGAACATACATGGATCCTCATACGAGAACACCGCGCCTGCAAAATCTATCCCTTTCATTGATGTTTTCGGGGCAATATCGAGTGCCCACCTCACGTCAGTTTAGATGACATCCAGAATCGCTAGAGAGACTAAATCTACTCTCATCAGTAAAGAGTACAGTACCCCACTGTTCTGCTGTCCAGTCCTTATATTCTCTGGACCACTGTAAAGAGTGGTTCCGGTGAGCAGTTCTTAATGGAACACAGCTGACTGGTTGTCAGGCAAAGAGTCCACCTTTGTGTAGTCACCGTGTAAACCGCGATATTGTGCGTCCTGCGCTCATGTTTAGTTGTTTTGTAAGGTTACTTGCTGTCTGGTGTTGATCCCTTTTGGCATATGTGAGCAGATAACGGTCTTCATTGGGAGTGGTTTTTGGTGGATGACCACCACCAGTCTTTCGCACAGCTGTACCTGTAAACTTAAAGACCGACCACGCACGCGACTCATCACAGTTCTTCCTCCTCGAGCAACCCAATTAATCGACCACGAATAAAATCATGAAGATGTTCTCGACGGGCCATTTCGTCCTCTCTGGCACAAAACAAGCACAAATCTGTAACACTTATGCACGTTGTCCAGTGACTTCCGTTCAACTGATGCAATTGGAGTGCGTGAGTGCATTTTGTTCTCACATCACGCAAATTATCCACATGCTCCATTATTACGCATGTGCGTAATAATGGAGCATGCGTGTTACTGTTGCTCCTGTTCCAAGATACGGTGCTGAGTTAATTTGTGTTTGAGCGCTGCTGCTATTTATTGCGTTATTTTACTTTTTCCACTTCGTCCTTTAGTTTTGAACACCATTGTATGATTAGATTTCAATAGCACATAAATTTTTATCACATAGGACGTAATAATAGGACATTGTTTCTTCTTATTAAAAATAAAAGAAAATTTTCAATTATATTAGAACAAGTGAATTCAGGTTAGATCATTGAATTAAACTACCTTGGCTATTATGCAATGCTTCTCGGTCACTACCATAACGAACAGACCTAAAACGTTTGAGCCGCCCCGGTGGCGCAGTGGTCTAAGGCGCTGGCCTCTGATCATTCGTCCGTAAGGGGTCCGGGTTCGAATCCCGGTCAGGCATGGATGTTGTGTTTGTCTTACGGCACTGGCTCTTTCCCTTCCCTGGAACCAGTGACCCAAAATTAGGGACGGGCGACTGCTTATAGCCCATTTGAGTTGCTCACGGTGGTCGTTAAACCTCCAATCAAAGAAAAAAAAAAAACGTTTGATGTAATCGGTGAACATCAACATATCCTAGATAAATGAACAAGTCTGTAACTGACCAAGATTCGAACATTGAGGTACCTCAGAAGAGCTAAAACAACTCGAAGATCGATAGCTACGCAGTAAAACATTGCGCTCGGCTTTCAGCAAGGTAGGAGGGAAACCACTTGAGTAAGCTTTTGGAAAATCTCCAAGCACACAGTTTACTCAAAAGAGTTGGCAAAATCCAAATTGATGATGTTGTCTTGACCATGGTCATTCACTGGGGAGCAAAGAAATTGTTGAGTTAAACTGTATTATTACGTAATTTAGCTAGATCGGCACTGAAGTACTATTAAATCAGAGAGCCAGGTAGCGCGCTGGGCCACTTTTTGTCCTAATGATGGCTGTCACACAACGAGGCATGGACTCCACGAGCTTACAAAAATATTCTGCAGGTATCGCTACCCCATGCCTCCTCCAAAGATCTCCATAAGTCGCACAGGTTCGTAGCCGATGGAACACGTGCCAGAACAGCCTGTTTGACCGTATCCCAAAGATTCT
Organism: Macrothele yani; assembly: GCA_039090855.1. Lineage (NCBI taxonomy): Eukaryota > Metazoa > Arthropoda > Arachnida > Araneae > Macrothelidae > Macrothele > Macrothele yani. Next base: position 81,529,614 of record CM077012.1, read on the forward strand.
CGATGAGGTTTAAATCTGGGCTTCTAGTGGCCACTGAATCGTTTCAATTCACTACAATGCTCTTGCTACCATGCAGATGGGACCTGTGAGATGCGCAATTATGCTGCTGGAATATGTAATTACCGTTGGAATGTGTGCTGGACATGAATGGGTGTAAATGGTCGGCTAGGATGTCCACATATTTAGGGTACGCAAAGTTCGACTGCAGACGTACCGAAGTAAAAGCTGAAGACACCTCAGACCATCACTGAGCCACCACCGTCCTGTAGTGTTCCAACTTGACATAAAGGATCTATGGCTTGATGAGGTTGACGCCAGACCCGCAGTTTCCCATCGGATCGATGCAGTTTAAATCTGGATTCATCACTCCATGTTATCCGCTTCCAATTCTCCGTGGTCCAGTGTAGGTGAGATTTTGCTTAAGCAAGGCGTTGATGCCGGTGTCATGCCGCTAACAATGGGACCCTTGTGGGCCAGCGGCTCTCGAACCCTAGACGTTTTAGAGTATGTTGCACCGTCCTTGCACTGACATTACGACTTGATTTACTGTTCAAATAGGGTGATTTGTGACATTTTCTTGTGCCTATTAGTTCGAATATTGTGGCGCACACTGTGAACTGTCAAGGCTGGTACCCCTCTGAAATTCATTCGGGAGCTTGTGTTTTTCCCCAGAATTTTCGCATTCCCGAAGCACTCTGGACACTACAGCACGGAAAAGCCCCTATGTTTTTCCGACTTCCGAGATGGAGGGACCCATCCTGTGGGTACCTACAATCTGCTCTCTGTCAAAAGCACCTTACTCATCACACCAATAATCGATCATTATTGGAGAAGCTGAGAAGCTATGGGCGATGGTTGTGTTTAATTACAGTTTTGGCCGAGCATGTGCGATAATACGGGAATAACAGCCTAGTATTTGCATGCCTTCTGCTATCTCTAATTCAATGGCACTTCAGTGTATTTAGTATGAAATAATACCCAGCACTGGAAATACACGGTATAGCATACTTAAGGAAAGGTGGTTTGTAATTGATTCAAGAATTGTCGGCGAAAGCAGATGTGATCACTACCGACCTGTGGTAATCAATTTTTTCTTTGTCATGTTCTTCTGTATAGGAGCCACCAAAGATTCTTTTCTAGTAAGTTCTGAAAGTGTAAGTAGTGAAGAACCGATTGTGCGAAATGTACGATGATGTTACAAAGATCTCTTGCAGCTTTCGGTGATAACAGAACGAAATAAAGTACGCTGTAAAAGTCAGCAGCTTTCTTCTTGTCCAGATTTACACCGATGAGTCATTACATAATGACCACTTGCCTAATAAGCTGTAGGACCCCCTTTAGCCCGCAAAACAGCGGCCACTCGGCAAGGCATTGATTCGATGAGGTGGCGGTATGTATCCTGGGGTATGTGGCACCATAATGTCAAGAGCAGGTCCTCCAGTTCCCGTACATTTTGGGTTGGTAGTGATTTAGCGCCAACCCGCTTTTCCAAGTCGAACCACACTGGGTTCATGTCAGGTGAATTTGGAGGCCAGGGAATTAAGAAAAAGTCACCAGCATGTTCCTCGAACCACTCCTTAACGATTCTGGCAGTGTGGTATGGCGCCCCAGCAAAAAACAGTCCTGCTGGCCCAGAACTATGTTGCCGCTGCCGAACCGTCAATGAAATGTCCGGGCGGCCAACAGAAGGGCTAGCAGTTCAGGCCAGCAGCTGGCCAACAGTTGGCACCCCCATCAGTTTTCATATGCCACAACAGGACCATCAGTTATCCATAACAGGCAGTAGCTGCCACAAGTGGCCCTTCAGCGGCCCTGCAAGCACATGCCATAAATGATGGCTAGCCTAATGTGGTCCGCTAGTTTCCCGTTTCCCGGCAGTAGCAGCCGGCAATCACGTGACGTAACTGATGGCTTGTCGAATCTTGTCCGCCAATTTTCCAGCAGTAGCCATAAAAAAAAAAAAAAAACTAAAGGGTAGCCGCAGTTTCCCGAAGCTACAACTACTTTTTTTCGCTTAAATTCCTGCCTTACAGCACTGCGTTGGGGAAATTTTCTCAACAAGTCCTGAAAAACGCCCGTTTGGATCTGGGTAGAAACGAACCACGGCTGTTGGCGTGAGAGGCGAGCTCTCTACCAACGGGACTGATTTGCCACGCGCGCACTTGTGCTTGAAGATGAGTCTCTTTTCTGCGGAATGTGTAACCATGGTTCTTTTTTCATTTTACAATATTGCGAGATATTTTTCATAAATGTCAGTTTCATATAATTTATAAATTTATTTTTTCTACGTAACGATTTTTTTTTTTTACCTAAAGGGAACTTCACTCATTTTCGACGAGTGTACCAACTTAAAGGCGCTTTCTAAAGCTTCGTGCTGTCCTTATCGTCTTGAAAGGCGATTGTTGAATTAATATATTTCCCCGTTCATGCCACATTCTGTTACATTTTTGACGTTGTAACTTTCCTTTCAGCTGTCCGAAGCTACATTTGTTTTAAAGAGGAAAGATATTTTATTTTACTTCTCGTTATTTTTAGAAGTGAATTCCTCCAATCTTGTATATTCAACCCATGAATGAGTACATTATATCCGCATAGCGTTCCTTTTTTTTCCCCCAATAATTGATAAATTTTGTAAGCGTATAATTCTTTTTTTCCCCAACATAACGTTTTTTTAATGTTTTTTCCAGGACTTTTGTTTCAATCAGTTTAGTGTACGTTAAAACAAAAGATTACACATAAATTATTTCTTGTTATTCATGGGAATGGAGTGAGTGTATTTCATGGCTGTAATCTAGTATTTCATAGCTTAATTTGATATCTTCGTCGACGTGGCATTTCATTATAGGAAATAATTTATTTGCCTCTCTACATGTTTTTTGTTTCTTAACATCCTCTAAAATAACACGGTCACGATGGCGATAGCGTCGTCTTCAACTAACTGGTACCACGAGAGACAACACGTGTTGCTTCTGCGCATGCGCAGTTCCGTTGCTTCCACCTGGTGTTGGGGTTGCATCGGTTGCCAGCTGCGGGCCACTAGTGGCACTGGCTTGGAGACCCGCAATTCACGGCGATGCTGCAGGGCCATCAATGGCTGCCACCAACGGACCGCTACCGCGCCGTAAGCGGCAGATTTCAGCCAGCAGTGACCCATCACTGCCAGCTGGTGTGCAGCAGTTTCCCAACATTTGTGTTTTTGCTGAGGCATTATCCTGTTGAAAATGGCCATCATCAGCAGGGAACACAGTTGCCGTTAATGGATGAACTTGGTCCGCAATGATGTTCCGATACCTAACAGCTACCAGGAATTGTGCTATTGGGATAATTGGGCCTAAAGTGTTCCAAGAAAATATCGCCCACATCATGACACCGCCGCCGTCTTGTTTCCGCCCAACAGTGCATCCAAGTGCCATGGCCTCCTTTGGTAATCGGCGTATCCGCGCTCGGCAGTGTACGTGATGCACCAGGAATCTTGATTCGTCAGACCAGGCCACTTTCTTCCAATCATCCACAGTCCAATCTCGATGATCTTGGGCCCATTTCATGCGTTGTTGGTGATGACGTGTAGTGAGCATGGGGACCCAGCTGGGTCTTCGGCTACGCAGGCCCATGCGCAGAAGGCTGCGATGAACTGTGTGCTGTGACACATTGCCCTGATCACCACCGTTGTAGCTGCGGATGATTTGTCGCACTATGGCCCTGCGATCGCTGCGAGCAATACATCACAAAAGACGATGCCTAGTTGTCAAGCAGTGTAGTACTGGCGGACAACAGCTCGCTTCACCTTATACACTATCTACCAACAAGTAATTGGACACCTGTGATAGCAAAAGAAAACGAAGTTTATTCACCTTCAATAGTTGGTGGAGCCTCCACGAGCGGTGATTACAGCTGCGACCCTCCGGGGCATACTCTCAACCAGGCGTTGTACGATGGCTAGCGGTATTTTCTTCCACTCGGCTTGGATAAGACAGGTCAGTTCCTTCATCGATTTCGGACGGTGGGGGCACCCCTTAAGTCGACGCTCCAACTCGTCCCAGAGGTGTTCGATAGGGTCAAGGTCCGGGCTCTGCGCAGGCCAGTCCATTCGATTAACCCCATTTTGACCATACCAAGCCACAGTGGACCTCGCAACATGACAGGTGGCATTGTCATCCGAAAGTAACATGGGTCCACCCCTTAAAACATCCACAACGTAGGAAGCGCATGGTCATCCAAAATGGTGCAGTAGGTCTCGGCGTTGAGTCTACCAGGAATTGCGACCAAGAGTCCCGTGCCATGCCAGGAGAAACACCCCCATAGCATAATTCCACCGCCGCCGAACTTCACAGTTGGCACAATACATTCCGGCAGGAGGCGTTCTCCAGGCAGACGCCAAACCCAGACCCTGCCATCCGAACGGTAAAGGGTGAACCTTGATTCGTCACTCCAGAGAATCTGTTTCCACCGTTCAACGGTCCACTGTCGACGTTCTTTGCACCACGTTAGCCGAGCAGCGCTATTGGACTTGATGATCAAAGGCTTGTGGGCGGCAGCACGTCCATGTTAACCGAGCAGATGGGCTTCCTTACGGATGGTATTCATCGAAAGAACACTCCCGGATGCCTGTTGAAACTCCTCGCGGATGTGGTCCATCGATTTGGTGCGGTTTTTCCGAATTTCTCTGGCCAGCAGCTGTAGGTCTCTAACTCCCAGTTTTGTGGGTCTGTCGGGTCGAAGCACATTCCGACAGTCACCTCTCATCTTACACTTGTCAATCACGTAGGCTACTGTCGATTTTGGGTACTTAAACTCGCTGGATATGTCACGTATGGATCGGCCATTTCTGTGATACCCGACGATTACACCTTTCTCGAAATCAGAGAGCTCCGAACTGCGTGGCATCTTGCATGCGACTGTTTGCGTTGTTGTTTCCCACACGATATTTAACGGCGGCGGCCGTGACGTGTATCAGGACCGCAGATATCGTCGATTGCAGGGGTGTCCAATTACTTGTTGGTAGATAGTGTAGCTCGACCAAGGTTTCGCTGGTTTCTGACCTAGCTTCGTCAAAACGAAAGGCACGAAATATTCAAATTGTACATGATAGCATAAATGGTGTTCACAGTCACGGGTTTTGGTTAGTTGGTTCCACGCACTTGATAGAAATGGTGTCATTAACAAATTGCGAAGAATTCTTATATATATATGGAAAGCTTTCAAAGTATCAAGTTTGGTGGTTGAATATGACTTACCAATTAGTTTTGCTTGTACGCTAGGCTTCTTTTCAGGTCGTTTCTGCTGGATTCACAGACATATTGGGATAAAGGAAAAAGGGTCGGCTGGTGCTGCTGTCAGCGATTTTCTCGTGGATGGTTACTTCCTCACCACTGGATCACTGCGACGTACACTCTGCTGTTCGATAGCATGTCAAGCGCACGTGGCAGGCTCATTAAGATAAGTAGGTAAGAAACAAATGCATCGTATTAAGCCAGTTCTCTGGTCTTCAAGCTTTCACTAGAACTGTAGAAAGGAAGTTGTACTCGAACTTCTCTGTACTAGATATTGTCGTCTCACTCACTTGACTTCCTGCGTGGCGACACTCATGTAAAACGTATACTTCCCCTCTTACCGTTGTCCATGTTTTTTTGTTTTGTTTTTTATTGAAGGTTTAAAAATTTACTTATCTGACTTTTTTTTTTTTTTTTTTTTTTTTTTTTTTTGATTGGAGGTTTAACGACCACCGTGAGCAACTCAATGGGCTATAAGCAGTCGCCCGTCCCTAATTTAGGGTCACTGGTTCCAGGGAAGGGAGAGAGCCAGTGCCGTAAGACAAACACAACATCCATGCCTGACCGGGATTCGAACCCGGACCCCTTAAGGACGAATGATCATTGGCCAGCGCCTTAGACCACTGCGCCACCGGGGCGGCTTATCTGACTTGGTGGTACATATACAGTGGCAGGATAAACAGACATGGTTGTACCGTATTGACAGTATAATCAGTTTACATCAACAATGTACATTGCGAATAGGGTATACAATATGCGAAATGATCAAGTAACACAATGAGAGCCATTGCCGAAAGACAAACATCCATGCCTTACTCGGGATTCGAACCCAGACCCCTTCCTAGGTGAATGATCAGAGGCTATCGCTTAGACCACTGCGCCACCGGGGTGGCCCATGTTTCTGATATGTACCGTCGCTTTTTTGTCTTGAACGTGCTCGTTTTTCCTCTTACCTACTATACACGGCGACTCAAAAAGGACGTAGAAATACAACCCATAAGTATATGCACTGCGGAGAAAAGTCAGCTTAAATTCTTTACAAACGTAAGAGAGCCCAGTTGCATGCCTTTAACGATTCACATAAAAAGAAAAGCATTGCGCAAAAACATTTTTCGAAATAATGTGTCCACTCAAAAGTGTCCACTGAAACTGTAATGGACAAAGTTATCTGGGCCGCTCCGGCGGCGCAGAAGTGTAAGCGCTGCTTCTGATCGTTCATCCGAGTATGCCCAAATTCGAGTTCTGATGAAACATGGGTGATGTATTTGACTTACAGCACCGGCTTTTCCCCCTAAATGGAACTAGTGGTCCTTAAACAAGGACGGGCAACTGACTACAGCCCTTAGAATTGCTCACGGTGCTCGTAAACTCCAGAAACCATGTGTACATAAGCAAAGTATCAGCGAAAAATTTAACAAGAAAGATGACACCGAATTTTCGGGTGTAATAAGCACGTCTTTTGAATCCGTTCTGACGCCAATTAAATTTATCAAAGCTATTCAAAGTCTATGGAACCGGTATGGAAAACAATAGAATCTGACGGAAGAAAGAAGTTTTTCAATCGGGTTTTTAATCCCTCAGATATTGCTGTAAACGGAATCGTGAGCTTACGCCCTCTGATTGCAGACTTCTGCGTTAAGAAAAACATGAATTTATATGAGAAACATTTCGCACCGGAAACGCTCTCCAACACCGAAAGAAATTTTCAAATCGTACTCTTAGAAACAGAGATATCGACAAAAATAAAATGTGACTTTACGTTCCCTGATGGAGAAACCATGCATTATTTTAGGAGAAAAGTATTCTCGAAAGGTTTTTCCATATCAGCAGTATCGGTCCAAGAAAAAAAAATGTAGTCGAGTTTTCAGTAGCCCAAATTTTGCTAAAAATGCATCAGAAGCAGAAATTAACACTTACGCCCCCTGGTAGCCAAACCATTCTTTACCAAACATTAGAAATTATGTGATAAATATTTTCCATCAGGTCTTGTATGCGATACAGGAAGAATTTTTCAAATCGGAGTTTTAGAAGCAGAAATAACGCAAAAAAGGCAATTTACCTTTGTGCCCCATAGCGGAAAGTCTATGATTTACTAGAAAATTTTGAATTTATAGGAAAAAACATTTCGCATCGGAAACACTATCCAACAAAGAAGGAATTTTTCAAATCGGACACCTAGAAGTAGAGATATTGACAAAAATGAGATATACATCTACGCCCCTGGCGTAGAAACCATTCATTATTTCAAGAAGAAAATGTTCCTAAAAGGTTTGTCGACATGAGTAGTATCGGTCAACAAACGACTTATTTTGAAATCGAGAGTTTAGAAGCTCATATTTTGCTGCAAATACATCAGAAGCGGAAATTAAAACTTACGCCACCTGGTGACCAAACCATTTTTTACAAAAAATAGAAATTACGTGCAGAGGATTTCCCATCAGGAGCTGTATCCGGTGCAGAAAGAAGTTTTCAAATCGGAGATTTAGAAGCAGAGATATAGGGGAAAAAGCAAATTACCTTTACGCCCCCTAGCGAAAAGTCTACGAATTACTTGAAAATTTTGAAATTATATGAAAAACATGTCACACTGGAAACACTATCCAACAAAGAAGGAATTTTTCAAATCGGACTCCTAGATGCAGAGATATTGACAAAAATAAGATATAAGTCTACGCCCCCTGGCGGAGAAACTGTAGAATATTTTAAGGAGAAAATATTCCAAAAAGGTTTATCGATGTGAGTGGCATCAGTTCACGAAAGAATTTTTCAATCGATATTTTAGAAGCTCAGATTTTATGGCAAATACTTCAGAAGCAAAAATTAACACTTACGCCCCCTTGTGGCCAAAGTATTCTTTACCAAAAATTTGAAATTATATGCAAAAGATTTTCCATCAGGAGGTGTATCCGTTGAAGGAAAAAATTTTCAAATCGGAGTTTTAGAAGAAGAGTTATCGGGAAAAATGTAATTTACTTTTACGCTCCCTAGCGGAAAATCTATGAGTAATTTGAAAAAGTAACTATATTTAAAATACTCTTCGACATAAATGGAATCGAAAAGATAAAATAATTTTTTCAGTCGGATGTTTAGAAGCAAATATTTGGAATAAAACGTATTTTTGAATTCGACATCATCTGCATTTACGCCCTCTAGTGGCGAAATTGTACATCGTAAAAAAAAAACCGAAATGGAGGATCATCATTCGCATATTTCAAGCTTCCCGATACAAAAAGAATTTTTCAAATCGGACTAATAGTTGCACAGATATCGTGGGTACAGACGGACGGACAAACCGGTAATATAAACACGATCTTGCCGCCCCGGTGGCGCAGTGGTCTAAGCGATGGCCTCTGATCATTCGTCCGTAAGGGGTCCGGGTTCGAATCCCGGTGAGGCATGGATGTTGTGTTTGTCTTACGGCACTGGCTCTCTCCCTTCCCTGGAACCAGTGACCCTAAATTAGGGACGGGCGACTGCTTATAGCCCATTGAGTTGCTCACGGTGGTCGTTAAACCTCCAATCAAAAAAAAAAAAAAAAAAAGCACGATCTTGTTTTACAAAAGACGTGCTAAAAAAGAGCACGTGCAAATACCTCAGAATTTAAAGATTTTGCTGAAATACGAGACATGAAATGTTTCTGAAAACTCTTTTAAGGTGAAGAATGCCACCATCAGTGATTCATGGAGTGCACTTGCGGCATATGTTTTCTTTCCAACCTTTCATTTTTATTTACTTTTCATTTATGAAAATTTTGGTTGCTTCTTATATTTTTCATACTGAATGATGCGACAGAACTCCCATGAGTTTCTCTTCTCTGGGTTATGACTGGAAGTTAGTCAAGTCATGATAATTGCCATAAATCTAGGGACGACGCACCTCTTCTTTTTATTTGGGGGTTTAACGACCACGGTGAGCAACTCGATAGGCTATAAGCAGTCGCCAGTCGCTAATTTGGGGTCACTGGTTCCAGTGAAGGGAGAGAGCCAGGGCCGTAAGACAAGCACACCATTCATGCCATGGCCGAGATTCGAGCCAAGAACCACATGGGCCAACGGTCAGAAGTGAGCGCTTAAACCACAGCGCCACGGGGACGGCCACGCAACTTGAAATTCTGTAGTGATTAGCAACTTCGTTCACGCTAGTGTCCAATCAGCCAGTGGATGTGCGTCATTATACTGTTAAATCTTCGACTGTACTAAAAGTTGTAGTGGTGTTAAAATCTTCTACTTTAAATCAAGGAATAAACTAGTGATTCCGAAAACATAATTGCAATAACTGTTATTTAAATTGTTATTATTTGTTTGTTATATTGTTATATGATAATTGTTTGTTTCCCTAGAGCACTTGCGAACCCAGAATCATCATCCGTTGAAATTCTTAATTTCAAGAATCCATAGAATTATGAACTCAGGGGATGAGTTATCAGATAAGCATTTAAAATCTCGATTGCGCCGCCCCGGTGGCGCAGTGGTCTAAGTGGAAGTTTATGACCCTTCGTCTGAGATGGGTCCCGGTGAGACAAGGATGTTGAGTTTGTCTTATGGCACTGGCTCTCTCCCTTCCGTGGAACCAGTGGCCCTAAATTAGAGAGGGGGACTGCTTATAGCCCTTCGAGTTGCTCACGGTGGTCGTTAAACCCCCAAAGCCAGTGGTGTAAGCGATGGCTTCTGATTATTCGTCCGAAAGGCGTCCAGGTTCGAATCCCGGTAAGGCATGGATGTTTTGTTTGTCTTACGGCACTGGCTCTCTCCCTTCCCTGGAATTAGTTGCCCTAAATTAGGGACGGGCGACTGCTTATAGCCCATTGCGTTGCTCACGGTGGTCGTTAAACCTCCAATCTTAAAAAAAAAATCTCGTTTAGAAAATGCCCGCAATGATTATGTTTAGCAGTGGAAAATTATCTTCAAAATCATTAGTTCATTAGTTTTTATGTGCTGCAAAGCATGACTGATCTCGATTTCTAAAATTACCGTATGTGTGATGTGATCGCCCAGATATTGAGTCCATTTTGGCACGAAATTTAGCTATTGCAAAGATAGTTCCAATTAACTGATTACAAAGATAGGATCTGTTTTAACATTTTTAAAGCTGTGTCTCCCACCTCTTTTCTCCGGAAAGCGTCATACTAAATTATACCATATAAACCTGTCATGAACCAAGATATTAAATTCAAGAAAACTCAGCCTGTTTCTTCAAAGATGAATGTTTTTTCATCTCCCACTTCAAGCACCTGGCTAGATTCCTGACATTTGTCTTTACAGAATCCTTTTACCATTGATTTCTTAAGGCTCCTTTAGGGTATGGCAGTGGAACAAAGGTTGCTAGCTCTTCGTAAAATCTGACATTTTTATATGTTCGTAGTAAGAATTTGATAACCGTAAATTTGCTACAGAAACAATAATTGCCAAAAAAAAGTGAAGTTGTACCTCCAGAAGCTTTTCGTTTTTTTATAAATAGAGATGTCCACTATGAAACTGATGATTTAATCAATAATATAAATATGGCTTGCAGAAGTGCAACTCTAAATGGGGAAAATCAGAAGACACAACAACGAGCTTAGAGTTTTGCATGGTACTCCAAAAGCAGTGTATTTATTTCACATTACTCGTTTAAAATAATGTTTCAGAAAAAACAACAACTTTCCAGTCATTTGTTAGAAGGTTTGATTCCTAAGAATACATGTGGAAAATTTATCGCAGAGTTTGTTGGCAGAGTTACGGTGTTAATGTATGACCACAAACAAAAGAACTTTGATGGCGATGGCCTGGAGAAGAAACCAATAAAAAATAGACAAAATTAAGCAACACTTATATCATCAGTGTTTGAGAAATATTAGTAAAAACTAAATACTGTTTAATTTTGTGTTATTTGGCAAACTGATTTTGAGAAAAAATAAAGTGTGGTTAACGGTAAATTTTCTCTCCTTATCAACTTTTTTTTAGATCTGCTAATTCCAAAAACCCGACATACCCTGACTTCTTCGTGTTGTGTCTAATATATTAATATAAAATCAAAATAAACACTTTTTTCTTAACCTTTCAATTTTCGGGTATGATACCCTATCACTGTGATACTACCGATATCAAAAGTCATTTCCAGGACAAGCAGCGATTTTGAGGAAGAACTTAAATGTATATCCACAACCTATTTTTTCCTCCCCATATGGCATAAAATCGAGAATACGTACATACTCTGCTTCTTTGTTTTAACAAAGTAATAATTATGATATGAAAGCAGGCTGGCATTCTATCTCTGAATCAATGTACAAAACCCATGTTCCAACAAAAGGCTGACGGAATCGTCTTGCTAATTATTGCTCCAACTATCATAAATTTTGAACGAAACATACAAGCATTGAGTCCTGAAATTCGTTGGCAAAAAGTGAAACTTCAAAGGTAAAATCAATGCTGCTTTTCAGGAATTAAGAAAGCGAAAGGTTTGGAAGAATTAATGCGAATAAACAGTGTTTGTTGCATATTAATTTCAAACACCATTTCGAAACTTGGTAAACTTCTAGAGTAAAACATAGATAGCAAGAAATTCAGAAAGAAACTGAAAAATGTAAGTGTGCTAAAATAAATGATTTCCTAAGAGATGTTAAATAAAAAACTAACTCTTGTGCTAGGTGAAGTATAACTTTTTTAATACCAGCTTATATTTTTGTGACTTTAGGCATTTGTAAAGTAATTGCATGACAGAACAGTAAAGTGGTGGATCGTTCTTGAAAAACTATCCGAAAAGGAAAGGATTTTATTTCTTTGCGTGAAATAAAATTTTAGAGACGTTCTCCTCAGATTTCAAAACACAAAAATTTGCTTTAACAAGAGATCAGTAAAAAATAATCCCTGTTATTAAAGGGTACCACAAATTAAAAACAGTATAGAAATAAAAGCATAGTTATGCTTCTCAACTAATGCAGTGGTGATTAAACTTTCGGATATGGGAACACAGATTTGAAATAAAATGTCTTTAGGGCCATATCACCTATATTTAAAATTGGGAACGAGATCTGAAGAAAATTATAAATAAAATGCACGCTGATAAGGAAAAATCGTGTTATAGTAGGCACGTATTAAAATTTCTAAGTTAAAAATATCCTACGTGGCCATTCTGACGCAGTAAATATTGGAAAATCGCCATTCAATATATCCTTTTAGAGCACGGAGAGGACAGAACTGTTGATATCCGATAATGTATCGCCACATCCATAACTCGGGCCCAGCTCGAGCGAAGAGTCAGAAACCTACCTCACAGCCCGGAAACAGTGGCAGCACACTTCGGATACCTGAATCTAGCTTGCATATGTGTTACAGCTCAAAGTTTGAAGTCTTTAAAGTGTTCATTTACAGCTCCTGTAATATTTGCAAACTAAACCTTTAAATTATTGCTCTATGCGATTAGTGTCCAAGGGTTTTAGAAATACTCGTGTGTATGCTCATGTTTTGGATGGTTTGAATTAGTTCAGTGAATTTTTAAATATTTCCCAATGTAGTTGCACTGGTCGAATAAAAATCTTATATATATATAGCTCAAATGATTTAATTGGCTTCCTTTTCATTTGGATTATGTGCGCTATGTAGACAAAAGTATTCACACTTTCAAGTATGCAAATAAAAGCGCACTTGCAGAAACAGACGCACATGTAAGGTGTGCGTTGGGCGCTGTATAAAGGGGAGCTTTGGCGTATCTGTCAGCCGCATTGGAAGTGAATATGTGGCGCGGGACTGAACTGATGGGCTTAAATGGTGATTGGATGCCACCTGAGTAAGCAATCAGTGCGTATCATTGCTCACTTCTAAGATTCCCAAATTCCAAAGCAGCTGAAGTTTTTCATCGATGGAAAGCAGATGGAGCCAAAACACCGAAGCCGCGCTCTGGGAGGCCTCACAAACTGAGTGATCGTTCCAAACGAAGTTTATTGAGGAATATGAAGACGGCAAGCACATTTTACCTTGCATACCTTACCGGCGACATCCCACAGGTCACTGGAACAGCTATTTGCAACAGAACAGTCTGTTGGCAACTACAAATCCTCGGCTACCGTGCCAGGTCAGCTGCGCACAAGGCCTACATCGCTCGAGGTTATGCCAGATGACGACTGCAGTAGTGCCTCGCCGTTGGAAGAGAGTGATGTGGAATGACGAATATATATACACTGAAGAGCCAGAAAAACTGGTACACCAGTCTAACACTTGGTAGGTCCCCCACGGGAGCGCAGGATTGCAGAAATACGACGGGGCATGGACTCCACTAGTTTCCGGAAATATGCTGTAGGCAATGCACACCATTCTCCCTGCAGTGCGTTCCACAATTCGGGTGTATTCCGAGGTTTCGGATTCCTGTGTTCGATAGCGCGTTGCATGGCATCCCAAATGTGTTCTATCACGTTCAGATCTGGGGACTTGGGTGGGAATGGCAACACCCCAAACTCAGATGAATGTTCCTCTAACCATAATGTGGCGTCCCGACACTTGTGTGGAGGTGCATTGCCCTGTTGGAACAGGCCCAACCCATCAGCATGAATGCAGGACATGAACGGGTGTATCTCGTCAGAAAGGATGCGCACATAGCGTTGGCCGGTCACAGACGTTTGTAGGCGTACCAGGAGTCCCAGTGAAGTCCAGCTAAACACAACCCTTGCCATTACGGACCCCCACCAGCCAGTACAGTTCCCTGTTGACAGATCGGATCCATGGCTTCATGGCGTTTGCGCGACACACGAATCCTTCCATCTGCCGGATACAGTTGGAAACGCGGCTCGTCAGACCAGGCTACTTGTATCCAGTCATCAAGTGGCCAGTGGTGGTGTAACCGTGCCCAAGCGAGGCACGTAGCTCTGTGTCGTGCACCCATCAAGGGGACTCGAGTTGGGCGTCGGCTCCTAAAGCCCATAGCGTGCAGGGAACGTTGCACAGTCCAGACGCTGATGCTTGTTGAAGCTCCATCATTGAATTCCGATGATACCTGTGAGAGTGTTGCACGCCTATTGCGTTAAACGATTCTTGACAGCCGACGACGGTCACGTTCACCCAATGTCTTTTTACGGCCACACTGGTATCGTAGGTTGGAGGTTTTGCCGGAATTCTTGTAGTCACGGTACACCCTAGCAATGGTCGTCCGTGAAAATCCGAACTTCATTTCTACCTCCGAAATATTACGGCCCATCTTACGAGCGCCAACTAGGACACCGCGTTGAAAATCGCTTAAATCGTTATTACTTGTAATTCTCATACCAAAAACAGCTCAGACAGCTGGCAAGGATGTCTATCGCTTTATATATGCACTGGCGGACGCAACCGAGTACGCACATGGGTGACGTTGCTATGTATTTTGCATAAGCTCCTCTGTACCAGTTTTTCTGGCACTTCAGTGTATATACTGTATATACACTATATTAACAAAAGTCACCGGACACCTAGAAGAAAAACACAACATAGCATTTATTGACATACATTAGTACGGTGTCGGTCCACCTTCGGCCTTAATGCATGCACAGACCCTTCGACACATGTTTTCGACAAGGTTTTGGAACACGGCGATATTTATGCGCTTCCATTCAGTACATAATGCTGCCGCTAACGTTTGCTTAGTAGTAGGCCTTGGTTCCAAACTTCTTATGCGGTATTCTAATTCATCCCATAGGTGCTCTGTGGGATTACGATTAGGGCTCTGTGCTGGCCAGTCCACACATGATACGAAATTATCGTCAAACTACGCCGTAACAGTCCTTGCTTTATGGCTCGATGCATTATACTGCTGGTACCAACAAGGCTTGGTTCCATAGTAATGCCACAGAGTTGGTAGCACATAATTGTCCAGAATATTGCGGTAGACGTGCTGGTTAACAGGTTTGTCCACGATAAACAATGGACAGGGACCATACCATGAAGAAAACCCTCACACGAGTACACTGCCAAATCCAAACTTGACCGGAGGAACAGTACACTGTTCTAAAGAGCGTTCCCCGGCTGCCGCCATACCCACACACGGCCATCAGACTGATGGATCGTGTATCTGGATTCATCAGTCCATAGGATCCGTTTCCATTGATCTACGGTCCACGATAAATATTCTTTACACCATGCTAAACGACGAGTAGCATTCCGAGTGGAGATGAAAGGCTTATGAGCAGCCGCACGACCACGGTAACCCATGGAATGAAGTTCTCTGCGAATGGTATGTGTACATACCGAGGTTCCAACATTTTTACTCACCTGTGCACCGAGGTGTTGTGCAGTGCTCCGTAGATTAACTGTAACAACTATCCCGAAGCTTTGACGTCCTCTATCACTGATTTTTGTTGGTCTGCCGGTAAAATTTGCTGCTTCAAGGCACGTCATGAGTCTTTCACGTATTCAGTACATCCAAAACAGTTGACGTGGGTATGTTTCAGAGCCTCTCGGCTTCTGTTATGGACAACCCACTAATATAACACCCAACAATCTTTCCTTTCTCAAAGTCAGTTCTCTCCCGCCGCGACATTTTTACTCAACCTCACAGTACGATATGATCGCGGTCAGCTGCAGGCTTGTTCTTAAACCATTTGCAGGTGTACCGCGCATCTTAACAAAGCAGCGGATCCGTTCATTTGCTTTTGAAGGGGTGCCCGGTGACTTTTGTCAATATAGTACACATATATACACGGGCGTGCAAAAATTAAAGACAAGATGGTTTTTCGAATGTAACGTCGTGCAGAAGTGCTCCACATCGACTCAAATCATACCATAAGATCCCCAAGATGTACGAATATAGGACAAGTGAGCAAAACCGTCCAAACATGGAAACCAAAGGATACAAAGGCACTTTATTGAAAAGGTAGCTTCGAGCACAACTGGACAGAAGACAGAAACGTCCATGTGACAGGCGGCTGCCAAACAAAAACCAGTCTTTAGTAAGGGATATGATCACCCCTGACTGCCTTGCAGGATTTACAACGTCTGTCCATGCTTAGGACGAGATTGTCAAGGAGCTGTTGAGGCATCGCGACCCATTCCTCTTGTAGCGCCAATCGCAGCTGCGAAATCGTTGCTGGCGGCTGGTGACATGCTGCCAAGCGTCTCCCGAGAAGATCCCACACGTGTTCGATTGGATTTAGTTCCGGGGACCTTGCGGGCCAATCCATGCGTTGAATATCTTTACTCTCCAACACCTCTGCAACAGCCACTGTACGATGAGGTGTAGTGTTGTCGTCCATGAAGAGGAACTTAGAACCCACAGCACCTCTGAACAGACGCACGTGAAGCAGGAGAACTTCGGTACAATAGCGGACACCAGTGACTGAACCTCCTTGGAAGATGTGGAGGTCAGTACGGCTACCAAGCATGATACCGCCCCAAACGAGAACTCCGCCACCTCCAAACCGGTCCCTTTCGATGATGTTGGAGGTGTTACTGCGTGTTCCTTGCTTTCTCCAGATGTGTATACGTCCAGAATCGCTCGTCAGACTAAATCGGCTCTCATCCGTAAAGAGAACTCTACCCCATTGCTGATGTGTCCAGTTCTTGTGTTCCTGGCAATACAGAAACCGCTGTCTCCGATGAGCAGGCGTTAATGGCACACCCCGTACTGGTCGTCGTGCAAATAGACCACCTTTGTGCAGCCGCCTGGCCACGGTAAAACACGATAACGGACGTCCAGTTGTCTGTTGCATGTGCCTTGCGATTTCTCCCGCTGTCTGCCGTCTGTCTCTTCTCGCCTGTAGAACAATATACTGGTCGTATGCCGCCGTGGTTGCTCGTGGACGACCACTGCTAAACTCTCGGACAGTTGTTCCTGTCGTTTGAAATGATCTTTAAGCTCGTGAAACGATGCTGTGAGCGATCCCGAACTTCTCGGCCACACTAGTCACACTTCGACCTTCTTCCAACTTCCCAATGACGCGACCTCGGATAAAGTCATCCAGATGTCGTCTACTGGATTGCCTGTTGGCCATATCACACGGTGGCAGCACCTCGACGTCGTTCAAACCGATGTACACCGTGCAATAGCTTTCACCGAATTGCTGAGCGTACACCACCCGTGTGCTTTATACCCTTCCGACACTCCCCCCTACGTCATACTGCATATATGCTCATGCCCTACCGTACCGGACCCTAGTCTATCTCCTGAGTGGTCTTTCGGTCCGTTCTGCCACCTCGTTCCGCTGTTATGCTAATTTCTCCACTTCGTCCTTAATTTTTGCAGACCAGTGTTTATATATGTTACCGGCAATGTCTGAAATTAGGCATTGTACAGAATGCCTAGGAAATCTGTAGAATACCGAAAATGGGACGTCAAAGTATGAAACGCCCAACATTTCACACATTTCCTAGGCATTCTATGCAATGCCAAAGGGCAAATCGGCAGAGTATAAAATACTCCTGACAGTGACTTTTTCTTTTCACGTGGCAAGGCACGTGTCTTTCAAAGCTCGCGTTAAGCTCTGCCAAACCGCCACCTATGACTTTTTTGTTTGTTTTGTTCTTTCGCTTGGCTAAGCACGCTCGGTGCAACGCTCGGTTCAAGAGGACAGTATTTAAATAATATCGCCATTTGCATTTCTGTCTTTGATCGGCAATGACGAAACACCCGAGTAGAATTCATGCTAGCTTTCCTTGTTGCAGCAAGTAGGTCAGTGCTAGTCTTTTTCTCTTGTTCTTTCAGTAAGAAAGTCGTATACTTTACATTGTATTTCTTCCTTGATTTTCATATACGTCTTTTCAATAAAGGCCTTTCCATGATTCTATTTTCACACTTTGCTTAAATAGTCCTTGCCGTTTTATATATGGCCTAGGATTTATATAAAATGCTTAGGAAAGTATATTCAATATTAAAATATATAAATATTTCATGCTTTGCCTAAAAAAGTCACACATTCTATAGATTTCCTAGGTATTATGTACAATGCCTGTTTTTCACATATAGCCGGAGTACTAGAAAAGGCTATGTCTGACGTCCATTCACTTAACATTGTGCTCCTCACGGCTGCTCCTCACGGGGGTCGCGGGGGGAGGTCGTCACAGGAAGGGGGAAGCACCTGACGGTTGCTTCTCACGCGAGTTCCCCTACCGGAAATGGCGGGAGATAAGAACGTTGACTCTTATCGTGCTGATTAAAACTTAGAAAACATTTATTTATTATAACTTAGGAATTATTTCCTTGCTTCTGATTTTTTTAATCAACTTAGAATTTTTCTTCTCTTTATAAAACGTTTATTTTTAGAACTTGTGTGAGGTGTTATAAGCGTTGCATTATTTTTAGCTCATGTCTATAAAAACGATTCGCACCCCTTTCTCAAGAAATTTCATTAATTATTATAACTTGGTACTTTATTTTATTCTGGCTTGTTGATTTTTTCAACATTGTTCCGGATACTTCTTGAAAATTAATTTCCCCCTTCTTTTGCATGGTAAACGAATCTTATTTTGTTTTCCCTAAGTTTAGATATATTTCCGAAGACAGATTTATTCACCCCGTCAGTGTACATTGCGATCACTTCCCGTCTGCAATGCTATCAGAACGACCTTTGAGTTGTTATCTTTGTTTGTTTCCGGCCTGATAAACCCAATCTGTTATATCTAGTCCCAGAATTTCTTTGTGTAGGTAAAACAGATGTTTTTGATTAATGTACCCCAACGTTCTTTTCTCCCGACATTTCAGCCTTTAATACTATTCCTATAAATGTGATAAATGAAAACACATTGCCCAGCTCATGTAGATAAGTACTTCTTCCTGCGATATCCTAGTTCACGCGGCCTACATTATCTTGTGCTTTGTTATAGATAAGATCACTTCCCCTTAAGTTCATCGTGTCCAGATGTTTTTGATTAACGTCTAATCTGTTTTGAGAGCGATTTCCGCAGTGTTAAATGGTGCATCTTCCTGTGATAACATATGTTTGCCCTAAGTTTCCGGCATGTTTGTCATGAAAAAGATAACGTTCCCACCATGCGTTTTAACAACAAAAGATAGTGTTCAAAGTATTTCCTTCACTCTGATATTGTTACTAAAAACATATGTTTCTAATTCTTAGAATTTCTCTGTAAACAGATAAGATTGTCAGATTTTACTTTTCCGGGGATCTGGAGTGTTTGCATTTGCAAAGGAAATTCATGAACTAGATCCAGACATTTCAACAAAATTCGAGAAGAATGTAGACTAACTTTCAAAATACCGTAGTAAAGTTGAAGAAGCTATGGAAATTTCTGATCTAACATGGCCCTTTTATACCTGGAGAAGGACTGATAAGGGGTGATCACGTGATGCATGCATGGAATCGATTAAAATGTCCAGAAATTTTTCTGAAAGTGATAGTTTCACTTTAAAAAAATCCAGAATAAGAATCCCTTCACTGAAACAAGAAATTCCTATTCAAAGCATTCCATCCCTCTTTCTACTTCAACTACTCTATTTGTAAATCTAAGGAACTGTTGTTTTTTAATATTCATGTATTTTCCCCTCTAACTTTAGAAGATATTTTTTTCAAAATGTATGTAGATATACCTCTTACAACTGCTTGATGTTCAATTCGCTTCAGACTGTCTTAAGGAAATTCGTACATTTTCTCATAACACATCGACATGTTATTTTTCTTCCCATTCACTTCAAAGACTGGAGATGAGGAGATGAACTTAATGGAGTCCTTTGAGAAAGGGGAAATATTTATATATTAGTTCATGTTCAGTTAAGGGAAATGCATGCATATATTTCAATATAAAAAGAAGCCTTATAAGTGAAAGCTCAACCTAAAGACGGATAGATTGCTCACGCTCTCTCTACTCTATGACATTTCTTTACTGAATGAACCATGGCCTTTTTTTTTTTCATGAACCGCTTTAAAATCTTCGTTCTCCCTTTACTATTGTCAGATTCCATGTCCCTCCAGTTCTTTACTGAGAAACAGAAGCATTTATTCAATTTTAATTTATTAAGAGAGTAGAACTCTGTTAGGCTATCGAAGTACTTTCAGATCTTTCATTACGAAAATGTTCATTGTCATGAAAGCAGACATAATCGAGATGATTTACTATCGTTTCAATGAAATTGTTTACGTATTCATTGCTCTGATGCCAGATTTCATTTTCTTATACTTCGAACAGAAATGAGTTTGAATCATTCGTCGAGAAAACATTTCTTTCATATGCATATATATTTGTTTGCCTCCGAATCAAACGAACTCAAAAACGAAGAGACGCACTTTAATGTTTTTTCCTCTTATGAGTGGAATACGAGAATATGATACCAAAACTAAAGTGCATGGGGTCAAAAACGATTTTGTTGATTTTACTAAGAGGACCGTTTTTGGATTTCTTATGATAGAAAATTCAGTGAATTTCCCATTGAATAACATGGGAAACTGCGAAATTTAAGAAGCATGTTTTTGTTCAAGTAAAATATTTTAAAAGGTCTATTTTCGATTCAGTTGAAAACAGGCGTTTCTAAACAGTTCATCTTTTCCTACGATCAAAACGAATCACTTCGTTTTTCTTAAGGTGCATTTCTGAAAGAAGTAAAAATAGATCAGGGAGAAAATTGGAAGGAATTTTTTATGAAACCCAGAGTGTTTATTTTCTTATAGCTAGAGGGGTCGTCAGTGAGAGCACTTATTCTCTTCAAACTAAGAGAATGAAGTGCAGCCAGTTTGAAAAAAAATTTCAAACTCCCCAAAGTTTAGCCTTTTGTCTGGTTTCGACTCAATACTGTAAAGCATTGCTCTCAGACCAGTTGAATTCCTGGCCCTTAATGAAATACATTAAGCCTTTCCCTTAAAAATAACAAATCACTTCTTCAATACCAGATCCCCAATAAATTTCTTTAAGATTTATGCATTCACACTTTTACTTTTAAAACTTGAAATTCATTATTATTTAACTCCTTACAAAAAATGAAAAATCATTCACACTTTTACTTTTAAAAACTTGAAATTAATTATTATTTAACTCCTTACAAAAATGAAACACATTCACACTTTTACTTTTAAAATTATAGAAAAATAGATGATTCTCACACAATAATTTTTTTCCCTACTTCCCTCCCCATTCCCTTAAACCAACAATTTAAGGTAGTTCTATAAAGAACTTTTTTTAGTTCTAAAAAGAACTTTTTTTCTCTGCTACCTTCTCAATACATGTTTTTCACAGAACGCAACAAGTCCTTTCCATATATTCCTTCCAAGAAGGCTTTTAATGAAATATTCTCCCCAACGGTTTCAGCGAGAGATTCCGCTAAAGTCTTGGGTTCTAGCATGGCTACGGCATCCTTGAAGTGTTCTTTAAACTTAGATTGGGGGTGGCATCAGTACATCTGTGACCCATGATGTTTTCAAGCATGCGATCCGGATTAAGGTGACACTGAATACAATAGAATAATTTTTCAGCATGCCCCTGAACGAGATCCAACACCACTTCAATAAGCATGAAGTAATACTCTTCGTTCGTTAGTGGAGAGGAAGGAACGGGGGTTGGAATCCTCTGATGAAGCAAAACGGTCTTTGTAAAAACTGGACCAAATAGTAGAATAGTAATGCTGGTCCATATCTTCTCACATTGATCAGCGAGAGCTTCAAATTGTTCACCATTCAGTTTAATGGAATTAGGGTTCAGTCGACGAAATCCATTGATCCGAGGGGAAAGCACCTCAAATATATAACTCTGAGGTCCGTCCAAAGAACGAGAGGCAGAAATAATTAGTTCTCTGTTGATTAACATATCTTCATTTTCTCCATGCAACCAACGCACTTTTCTCATAAACTGAAGGAAGGTCAGAGCTGTCATGGTGATTCCATTTTTGGTGGGGAAAAAGATAAATAGACATGGGCTGTTGTTAAGAGACATGGGCTGTTGTTAAGAAGAAATAATACACGAACAAATTACGAGTAAAAAAGCTGTATTACATAAGGGAAAAAATATATATTCTAAGTTGGGGAGTCGGAGCAAAGTTATAATGAATAAATCAGGATTAAAAGCAAGAATGCATTAAACAGAATGTTTCAAACTTCGAATGTTATAAACAAAACGTCTCTTTCCCCATATGACAACAAGCGAGTCGTATCCTCAGACAATATTCATTCTTTGCCCTATGATCATTTTTCATTAATATATATACAAACACATCATATCATGGTTGTTTGAAAGGTTACCTCTCAACCAGATGTGTATACTTCAGTTTCAAGATAAAAGAAATCCTTTGTTTTCAGTCTTAAGTATAAAAGCAGCGTCTTGATTAACAGGGTCAAATGTTATCTAAGTAAACACATCTTATCAGAGATTTTCACTGAACTGGTCAGTTGGGTGATGGGTATTTCGGTGTTGAGTTTAAGAAAATGTAATGATTCCCCGACCTTTCCACTTATCTATACAAACACATCATATCATGGTTGTTGGAAAGGTTACCTCTCAACAAGATGTGTGTACTTCAGTTTCAAGAAAAAGGAAATCCTTTGTTTTGAGTTTTAAATTTAAAAGCAGCGTCTTGTTTAACAGGGTCAAATGTTATCAGAGTAAACACATCTTATCAGAGATTTTCACTGAACTGGTCAGTGGGTGATACGTATTTCGGTCTTGAGTTTAAGAAAACATAATGATTCCCATGCCTTTCCACTTATCTATACAAACATATCATATCAGGATTGTTGGAAAGGTCACCTCTAGGCCAGATGTGTTTATTTCAGTTTCAAGATAAAGGAAAATCCTTTGTTAAAGAGCTACCACAGCCCGGCAAGTTTTCAATCAAACCATTTTCGTCCTGTTATAATTTAAACGAATTCAAAAACGACCGTTTACAGATTTTTACTCGATCCGAAACCGCCTTTTATTCATGCTAGTTTTCCCATGTTATCCTATGGGAATTCTGAAATTATTAGAAAACGAAAATTTCCATTTTTAACCCTATAAGAGAATGTACTTTTCCGAAACTTGCCCTGGCACGTTTTCAATCAAACCATTTTCGTCCTGTTATAATTTAAACGATTGGCAATCTCAGCGGTCCGCTCTCCCTCTAGCGGCAAAAGGAAGAATTACTGTAGTACGGATAACGTTTTTGGCTCAATGCTTGGCTGTTGGTAGATCGCTCATTAAGTTCAGTTGTCGTAGTTTGGTGTATTTTTGCATTCATTCTGGAATTAGAGAGTTGTATAATGGAGAATTCCGTGAAGAAGAACAAATCATATTGTTGTGTCCCGCAATGTCGTTCCCAAGGTTTCGGCTATGTTTTTCACAAATTAGTATAAACGTTTGTGCCTTGCGTTTGAAATCCTTCCAGTGAAATGCTACTAACCTAGTAACGTCTTTGAATGAATAATAAACAAGGCAGCATGTTTTTATTGCATAGTAGTAATTAAAAAATCCGCATTTCTACATAATCTTGAAAACAAATAATTGCTGTTATCTATATAAATTTAAACTTCATTATGGAACAAGATTTGCAATGTTCTGTCAACAGTCATCGGTTCAAAAACGCAGAACCCAATGATGATCAACAATTACCAATTCACAAACACTTTTAGGAACAGAATGTTAAAAATTTACAAATGTTATTGTTGACAGTATTGAAAATGGGTCCTGGGAAACGTCAAGTGAAACGAAATGTCAGCTTTTAATAGTAATCCGGATTAGAACACCCCTGTCGGTATTACTATATCACTTGCCTGAAAATGTAAAAATAAAAATTACCTGTAACAGTAAAGCATTTCTGCTACACAGTGCTTACACGTTCCACTTCTGCCCGCTTTACAAGAGCACTCAAATGACTTCATAGAAATTTCACTGTTACTTGTATCTAAAACACCGTTGATGGAGTGAGGCGACGACGTTATTGCCGTGGACTGAATGCAGTGCAAAACTATGAGAATTTCTCTTCCATCTCCCTTCTTAATTCCACAAGAAATTTTATGGCCTACATTAACAATCATTTCCCCTTCTTTAATGCATCTTGGATATTTGGAAGCGTCCACAAATTTCATTATTTCAAGGATTGAAAGCGACAAACCAGCCATTCTAACATTCGACTTTATGGAAACACGTGCGACGTTACCCGTACTAGAGAAGTTTGTTTACGTTTGCGCAGCGCCACCTATAGTTCGTTGAGGTTCCCAATTTCAAAAACGACCGTTTACAGAATTTTACTCGATTCAAACTAAACTTATGAAAAACGATTTCATAGTTTTCCCAAAGAGAAGGTTCTTCTGACAGATCTCTTAGCTCATGGGGGAAAAGTTTCTTATCAGAACTATAATGAATTTCACCTTGAGAGTCATGACGTCACTCGTCAGCCTATCTCAAGCTCTCCTTCTTCATTCTCAATTCAGTTCTTTTAGTGGACGGACTTCAGTTGTTCCCCTTCCTGAGAAAAAAAATGCTGCCTCTTCGACATAACAAGGAAAGACTTCATTTCCATTATTCTCAGATGTTCTCCTCAACTCAAGCTATTCATTACTTTTCTCGCCTGGAAGAAGAAGTGGAATATTTAGGTGGAGAATTCTCAAAGATCAAAATTTATGGAAAATCATATTCCATTCCCAGACAACATGTTGCCTTCAGGGACCTCAATCTGAAATACACTTTTAGCGGTTTGACCTTAGAACTTCGCCCTTGGACTCCATTTCTTCAAGAAATCAAGCTTTTTGTTGAGAAAGAATGTGGTGAATCTTTCAGCTTTGTTTTAATTAATAAATATCGAAATGGGAATGACAGAATCAGCGATCACCGTGAGGACGAAGCTGAATTAGATCCTTTGTCTTGTATTGCCTCAGTATCTCTCGGTCAGGAAAGAGACTTTGTTTTCAAGCGAAACGGGTTTAAACCAGTTTCCTTATCTTTGAGATCAGGAACTTTACTCCAGATCCTGCCACCAACTAATTCGTATTGGATTCATGATCTACCTCGACAAAAGGATGCTCCAAACATTAGATTGAATTTGACCTTTAGAAAGATGATAACCGAGTGTTCTTTGCCCCATGACTCTGCTCTTTCACTCTCAAGCAGTAAACAAGTGACGAACTCCAACCTCTTATCAGTTTTGCCCGAACAATTCAAAGCTAACTCATTCTGTTCCCTGTCTTCGAACTGTCATCACGCTTCGTTGTCGACCACACCACTTCCATCAAATTCCTTCGATTTTCTTCCTCCAGCTTTCAACATGAAGCGATCATTTTCCTCTACTGAAGTTATAACGAAGTGAATTTCTCCGTCATTTTTGGTCTACGCCGGGATTCGAACCCGAGTACGCTTATTCCGGAACAAGTTGCTCTACCAATTAAGCTACGCGGACATTTTATTCAGATTCCTATCTGCCTTTATGTCGTGTGCGTCCTTCTGGCAGGTACGTCACATCTCCTGGTACGTTACAAAGTTTCCGATGCTGTAGCAAAGAAGGTATGTACTGAAGCTTCCAAGTCATGTGTTGAACTGGGAATTACTTTGAATGATATCCCCCCTCATCATTTCCGTTTAGGGGGTAACGCATTCGTGAAAGCGTCTGATTTCCATAACACAATCAGAGTTCATGTAAGAAGATACAGGAATGAACAAGAATCTTTTTTCCCCACCAAAAATGGAATCACCATGGCAGCTCTGACCTTCCTTCAGTTTATGAGAAAAGTGCGTTGGTTGCATGGAGAAAATGAAGATATGTTAATCAACAGAGAACTAATTATTTCTGCCTCTCGTTCTTTGGACGGACCTCAGAGTTATATATTTGAGGTGCTTTCCCCTCGGATCAATGGATTTCGTCGACTGAACCCTAATTCCATTAAACTGAATGGTGAACAATTTGAAGCTCTCGCTGATCAATGTGAGAAGATATGGACCAGCATTACTATTCTACTATTTGGTCCAGTTTTTACAAAGACCGTTTTGCTTCATCAGAGGATTCCAACCCCCGTTCCTTCCTCTCCACTAACGAACGAAGAGTATTACTTCATGCTTATTGAAGTGGTGTTGGATCTCGTTCAGGGGCATGCTGAAAAATTATTCTATTGTATTCAGTGTCACCTTAATCCGGATCGCATGCTTGAAAACATCATGGGTCACAGATGTACTGATGCCACCCCCAATCTAAGTTTAAAGAACACTTCAAGGATGCCGTAGCCATGCTAGAACCCAAGACTTTAGCGGAATCTCTCGCTGAAACCGTTGGGGAGAATATTTCATTAAAAGCCTTCTTGGAAGGAATATATGGAAAGGACTTGTTGCGTTCTGTGAAAAACATGTATTGAGAAGGTAGCAGAGAAAAAAAAGTTCTTTTTAGAACTAAAAAAAGTTCTTTATAGAACTACCTTAAATTGTTGGTTTAAGGGAATGGGGAGGGAAGTAGGGAAAAAAATTATTGTGTGAGAATCATCTATTTTTCTATAATTTTAAAAGTAAAAGTGTGAATGTGTTTCATTTTTTGTAAGGAGTTAAATAATAATTAATTTCAAGTTTTTAAAAGTAAAAGTGTGAATGTTTTTTCATTTTTGTAAGGAGTTAAATAATAATGAATTTCAAGTTTTAAAAGTAAAAGTGTGAATGCATAAATCTTAAAGAAATTTATTGGGGATCTGGTATTGAAGAAGTGATTTGTTATTTTTAAGGGAAAGGCTTAATGTATTTCATTAAGGGCCAGGAATTCAACTGGTCTGAGAGCAATGCTTTACAGTATTGAGTCGAAACCAGACAAAAGGCTAAACTTTGGGGAGTTTGAAATTTTTTTTTCAAACTGGCTGCACTTCATTCTCTTAGTTTGAAGAGAATAAGTGCTCTCACTGACGACCCCTCTAGCTATAAGAAAATAAACACTCTGGGTTTCATAAAAAATTCCTTCCAATTTTCTCCCTGATCTATTTTTACTTCTTTCAGAAATGCACCTTAAGAAAAACGAAGTGATTCGTTTTGATCGTAGGAAAAGATGAACTGTTTAGAAACGCCTGTTTTCAACTGAATCGAAAATAGACCTTTTAAAATATTTTACTTGAACAAAAACATGCTTCTTAAATTTCGCAGTTTCCCATGTTATTCAATGGGA
Organism: Macrothele yani; assembly: GCA_039090855.1. NCBI lineage: Eukaryota > Metazoa > Arthropoda > Arachnida > Araneae > Macrothelidae > Macrothele > Macrothele yani. The sequence goes on from CM077012.1 coordinate 81,556,862, forward strand.
AATTCACTGAATTTTCTATCATAAGAAATCCAAAAACGGTCCTCTTAGTAAAATCAACAAAATCGTTTTTGACCCCATGCACTTTAGTTTTGGTATCATATTCTCGTATTCCACTCATAAGAGGAAAAAACATTAAAGTGCGTCTCTTCGTTTTTGAGTTCGTTTGATTCGGAGGCAAACAAATATGTATACATATGAAAGAAATGTTTTCTCGACGAATGATTCAAACTCATTTCTGTTCGAAGTATAAGAAAATGAAATCTGGCATCAGAGCAATGAATACGTAAACAATTTCATTGAAACGATAGTAAATCATCTCGATTATGTCTGCTTTCATGATAATGAAAATTTTCGTAATGAAAGATCTGAAAGTACTTCGATAGCCTAACAGAGTTCTACTCTCTTAATAAATTAAAATTGAATAAATGCATCTGTTTCTCAGTAAAGAACTGGAGGGACATGGAATCTGACAATAGTAAAGGGAGAACGAAGATTTTAAAGCGGTTCATGAAAAAAAAAAAAAAAAAAAAAAAAAAGGCCATGGTTCATTCAGTAAAGAAATGTCATAGAGTAGAGAGAGCGTGAGCAATCTATCCGTCTTTAGGTTGAGCTTTCACTTATAGGGCTTCTTTTTTCATATTGAAATATATGCATGCATTTCCCTTGACTGAACATGAACTAATATATAAATATTTCCCCCTTTCTCAAAGGACTCCATTAAGTTCATCTCCTCATCTCCAGTCTTTGAAGTGAATGGGAAGAAAAATAACATGTCGATGTGTTATGAGAAAATGTACGAATTTCCTTAAGACAGTCTGAAGCGAATTGAACATCAAGCAGTTGTAAGAGGTAAATCTACATACATTTTGAAAAAAATATCTTCTAACACACGCAGTAATGCAAATAAATTAAAGAAAATAATATTTTCCGAGTACTTTGTGAGGTAGAGACGATAATTTATACACTGGTGTGCAAAAATTAAAGACGAAGAGGAGAAATTCGCATAACAGCGGAACGAGGTGGCAGAACGGACAGAAAGACCGCTCAGGAGATAGACTAGGGTCTGGTACGGTAAGGCATGCGCATATATGCAGCACAACGTAGGGGGGTAGTTTCGGAAGGGTATAAAGCACACGGGCGGTGTACGCTCAGCAATTCGGTGAAATCTATTGCACGGTGTACATCGGTTTGAACTACGTCGAGTTGCTGCCACCGTGTGATATGGCCAACAGGCAATCCAGTAGACGATATATGGATTACTTTACCCGAGGTCGCGTCATTAGGAAGTTGGAAGAAGGTCGAAGTGTGACTAGTGTGGCCGAGGAGTTCGGGATCGCTCACAGCATCGTTTCACGAGCTTGGAGAGCATTTCAAACGACAGGAACAGCTGTCCGAGAGTTTAGCAGTGGTCGTCCACGAGCAACCACGGCGGCGAACGACTGGTATATTGCCCTACAGGCGAGAAGAGACAGACGCAGACAGCAGGAGAAATCGCAAGGCACATGCAACAGTGCCTCAAATGTTGCTTTTCGAACGACATAGCTTTCACCATCAACTTTCGTCCCTTCTGTCCCTACAGCTGTGAACGGTTACGGTTGCCTGGAAAGCTGTTGGATGGCGCTGCAATCAGCCATTATCGTACACAGCTATTTGTGTTTGCCGACGTTCTATGATCGCTTGCGGTTAGGGGCCGAGAATTAAGTTTCACACCTAATAATTTCTAATGTTTCGTTAAGAACGGTTTAGCCACCAGGGGGCATAAGTGTTAATTTCTGCTCCTGATGTATTTGCAGCAAAATTTGAGCTCCTGAAAACTCGAGTAATTTTTTTTTTCCTGGACAGATATCGCTCACATTGAAAAGAACAACCTTTTGAGAAGAGCTTTCTTCCTAAAACAATGCATGGTTTTCCCGCCAGGGGGCGTAGATGCATATCTTATATTTGCCTATACCTCCGCTTCTAAGAGTCCGATTTGAAAAATTCTTTCTTTGTTGGAGAGTGTTTCCATTGAGAAATGTTTCTCATATAATTTTTATAGCTTAGGAGTCTGCAACAAGAGGGCGTAAGTTCACGATTCCGTTTACAGCAATATCTGCGAGGTTAAAAACCCGATTGAAAAACTTCTTTCTTCGGTCAGATACTAATTGTTTCCTTACCGGTTCCATTGACTTTGAACAGCTTTGATAAATTTAATTCACGTCAGAGCGGATTCAAAAGACGTGCTCATTACACCCGAAAATTCGGTGTCATCTTTCTTGTTTTTATTTGCCAATCGCTATTACTCTGATCATTACTCTGATCATTGACCAGAGATAAGTTAAGGAGAGGAACCATGTGTACCTTCAGCCAATAACACACTGCTTACGTTACGTTGAGCAAACGTTGGTTCAAGTTCTGCATATTGCCTGGGGTGTCGAACACAGTACTTAATATATACCTCTAGATGTTCGCGTTTCAGCTGAAAAAAGTGCCGCGGAAGCCCAGCAAATGATCTGTGCTGCTTTATGTGAGGCTCCTATGTCCTACAGTACGTGTAAGAAGTGGTACCAGCGGTTTAAGCAGGGAAATTTCGATCTCCGTGATGCAGAACGACCGGGACAGCCACAGAAAGTTGGCGATGAGGAACTGGAACAACTGTTGGACGCGGATCCCTGTCGCACACAGTCAGGGCTCGCCCAGGAACTCGGAGTAATACGGCAAGCCATTGCAAAGCGCCTGCACAAGCTTGGACGGATTCACAAGGAGGGCCGTTGGGTGCCCCGCCAACTCACAGGTGCGAACAAGTCTAGGCGCTACGAAGTTGCTGTGTCCTTGGTCTGCAGATTCAAGAAGAAGGATTTCCTCCACAAGATTTTGACCTGTGATGAGAAGTGGATTCTCTACGATAATCCTAAGCGGCGCAAATCGTGGGTTTATCCAGGTCAGCCTACCACCAGTACCGCCAAACCGAATATCCAAGCCAGGAAGTTGTTGTTGTGCATATGGTGGGATGAGCGCGGTGTCGTACACTATGAGTGGCTCAAACCTGGTGAAGCGGTCAATGCTGAGCGTTATTGTCAGCAACTCAGACGCAATGGAGGAGAAAAAGCCATACACCGGCAAGGGCAGAAGGTCGGTCCTGTTGCTTCAGGATAACGCGCGTCCTCACACCGCGAAAACGACTTTAAACACGATCACCGACATGGGATGGGAGATTTTGTCCCACCCGGCGTATTCTCCAGACTTCGTCCAGTCGGATTATCACTTCTTTCGCTCCCTGCAACATCACCTGAGTGATACGCACTTCACTTCTGTCGAGGAGGTCCACACAAGTATTGATGACTTTATCAACTCAAAACAGCCCTTTTTTTTCGCAGGTGCATTCGGCAGCTCCCTGACCGATGGCTCAAATGTATCCATCACGACGGGGATTATTTCCCTGATTAGGTACGTATTCGATTTGCTATAATTTGCTGTCAACGTGTCCAGTCTGTGGCCGAGAATTAAGTTGCTCACCTTATATATGAAAAAACATTTTCCATCATGAGCTGTATGTAATACAGGAAGAAGTTTTAAAATCGGAGTTTAGGGAGCAGAAATATCTGGGTAAACGCAATTTACATTTGTGTCCCCTAGCGGAAAGTCTATCATTTACTTGAAAATTTTGAAATTACATGAAAAACATTTCGCATCGGAAACGCTATCCAAGAAAGAAGGAATTTTTCAAATCAGACTTTTAGAAGCAGAGATATTGACAAAAATAAGCTATACATCTACGCCCCGTGGCGTAGAAACTATGTATTATTTTAAGAAGATAATATTCCTAAAAGCTTTGTCGACGTGAGTTGTATCGGTCCACAAACGAATTTTTTCAATCGAGATTTTAGAAGCTCAGATTTTGCTGCAAACTCATCAGAAGCGAAAATTAAGACTTATGCCCCCTGGTGGCCAAACCATTTTTTACCAAAAATTAGAAATTATATGCAAAGGATTTCCCATCAGGAGCTGTATTTGGTGCAGAAAGAATTTTCTGAATCGGAGTATTAGAAGCAGAGATATCGGGGGAACGCAATTTATTTTAACGCCCCCTGGCGGAAAGTCTATAAATTACTTGAAAATTTTGAAATTAAATGAAAAACATGTCGCACCGGAAACTGTATGCAATAAAGAAGGAATTTTTCAAATCGGACCATTAGAAGCAGAGATATTGACAAAAATAAGATATGCACTACGCCCTTTGGCGGAGAAACTATGCAATATTTTAAGAAGAAAATATTCCGAAAAGGTTTATGGACGCGATTGGCATGAGTCCACGAACGATTTTTTTTCAATTGAGATTTTCAGAGCTCAGATTTTGGGGCAAATACATCAGAAGCAGAAATTGACAATTACTCCCCCTGACGGCCAAACCATTTTCTACCAAAAAGTTACAAATTATATGCAAAAGATCTCTCATTAGCACCTGTATCATCCAAAGAAAAAAATGTTCAAATCGGAGTTTTAGAAGTAGAGATATCGGGATAACGCAATTTATTTTTACGCTCCCTAGCGGAAAATCTATGCGTAACTTGAAAAAGTGACTATGCCTAAAATAATCTTCGACATAAATGGAATCGAAAAATGAATTTTTTTCCATCGGATGTTTAGAAGCAAATATATGGAATAAAAAAATACAACAAAAATAATTGATACAATCAATCATTAATATCTTATTACTTCTAAAAATGCTTTAAAAAAAGGTTTCGTCTATTTTAGTGTTTTAAATTTATCAAAAATTTGGCTATACCAACGACTGGGGGGGGGGGCTCGAGACCCTCCCCTGCCCCCTTATGGGCGCCCTTGGAGATATGGTGTCTACAGATGGACGGACATCTGTAGACACCATATCTCCAAGGGCGATCTTTTTTTACAAAAGACGCCCTTGGAGATATGGTGTCTTTTTTTACAAAAGACGTGCTAAAAATAATGATACTTTAGCTGTAGTTATCTTCTACGTGCTAACGACACATTGGTCGAATGTACCTAAGTATACTGTATGTTGCTGGCGGAAGTGTAATAACAGGAAGCCACTTATGATCTTGTAAGCTAATGACTTCGATTTCAAAGGAAAATTTCTCAGCTTTCTAGAATGTTGATGAGATTCTCTCATTGTTTTTACAGGTGTTCTCCTGCAATAATTGCGCCTAATCTTGATGAATCTTTGCCACTTTCTAAGTGACTTAATCCTTTGAGAGGACAAATGTAAGATGCAAACGTCGCTATACGAAAAAGAATTATACAACGTGAAAGACTGGCATTCAGTCTTTTATTAATCACCAATTAATTTTCCATAACAAGCTGAGCCTACGTACTTCTTTCACTCTCTTTTGTTGATTTATTGTTCCCGAAATTTGCGGTGTCAGCCTCCTTGAGAGTTATGAAATCTTGGGCAAGAAAAGACTTATTCGGTTTCTTCACAGCATTTTAAGCTGAGGAAAATTTTCCCGAAATTTCTGAAAAACCGATGGTAATAATTGCATCAAATTATTCTTTAGCTGTGACGGAAACTAGTCATGCCATGCCGCTCGACTGTATGGCCGGGAGATGGAGATCTGACGTGGATAGGCTTTTGCTCGGGTAAATGTCGCTCTGCTGTGTGACGTCATATTGCGTTGCCCTTGGAACTAAGCGGCGCATGTCAAACAGCGAACCCAAAGCTCTCAAGGAAGCTCGCAGCAACCAAAAGACAGCACAACTCCAGCAAGCAATGGGGGATGATATCGTCCAGATCTCAGACTACTGGACTAGTCCGAAAATTGTGGTAAGTTGAGCTAATTATTGATTCTAAAGAAAATTTATGCGCAGTGAAGATGATTGGAGTTAATCTTGTGTTAAGCTATTCTAATGGCAGTGAATATCATTTTTTTTTTATTATTTTCAGTTCGTGATTTTAAAGAAATACCTTTTTACTGATGTTCTGGATTTGCTTGTTAGGCACCTTCAGCTCATTTCTGATATTTCTGCGTTTCAATTTTTTCTTTGTTTCATGAAAAATAAGCTAATAATAACTAAAAGATTAATGGCATAGTTCGCATGCATAGATCATCTGATGATGCAAATCGCAGATGAGAGATGCTTTTCTCAGAACGTAAACATTATTTGGCGAAACTAGGGGGATATTTTTAGAAATCAAGAGACAAAATGCAAACATTGACACACGCAGTAATCGGGATAACAGCTGACTCTACTGACTCTGAGTTCGCCCTTTAGGAATGAAAATAAAATTCCTTGGTGGTCCAAACATAAAGTAATTCCTTTGAAGAGTCATTTTGTTCTACCAATGTCATACAAACGCAAGATGAAATAGTATTTGCCCATCAAAAGCACACTGAAATTTGACGCATTTGGAATCTTTACGGAGTTGATAAGAATAATTAAAATCAAATTTAAATTACAAGTGGAACTTCACTCTGATAGTATTATTAAAAGCGACAATGAAAGCCAATAAAAAGAACTGACGATGAAAATTCGAATAGTAAGACCGTTAGTAACTGCTAAAAATTCGTTTAATTATATCATTATGAATTCCACCAAATCAAGAAGTAGAACTTCATAAGAAAGTTGCGGGGTGTTGAGAATATTCAAAATATTGAAGCATACACTATTTATCACTAAACTCTCCAACTCTAAAATGTACTTTGAAGCAAACACACAAGTAGCATATGCTGTGGAGCATATATTATTTATGTAATAGGCTGTGAAGTGCGCATTATTTATCGGTAAATGCAGAAGCTATCATTTAATTCTCTCTGTATCTTACAAAATCTACGTAAACAAAATATTTGAATTAATTGCACTATGATGGACTAAAACTGTGTTTGAATGTATGTCACTATTCCAAGAGAATAGTGATACGCTAACTGGGAAGAACAGTTACAATATTGTTAACTTCAGCAGTTTTCAAAATTTGGTATACACACATTATTGAGCAGCCATTGTGTTTATATTGTCCCGTCCCTTTTTAATGTACTGGAAATAATATTTTTATTGTACTTGAATTCTTTGTCATATGTAGGCATCTATGAACGGCACTACTCTGAATATTTCAGATGTATGTTGCATTTAAATTCTGCTCATTGGTCCATATTTTTTACATGTATATCTGTATGCTGATGTGAGGCACCACCAAATACACTTTTAAACAGCTCTATTTGTTGTAAATGAAATAGAGGTGGCTTTTAAACAGCTCTATTTATTGTGCATCTTTTCCGTATTATCTCGGCACTAAAAATAAGACATCTACGATGGCGTTAATGATGCAAATTTCTGTTATTCTGAGTATTTTGAAATCATTTTACTGTGCAATGATGTGGAGATGATTTTTTTTCGCATTTAAACTAGTTTAAATGAAATGACCCTGTATAAATGAAATGACCTAGTTTAAATGAAATGACCCTGTAGTGATAACGCTCATCTGCCAACAGATTCATCAATGATTGTTATCTCGGTGGTTTCATCTTAGTTTCGTCAAATGTTTGATTTTTAGAACAATCTTTCCCATTTAATTAATTGCGGTTTCGGAGGACAATGAATTGCTTACAAGATGAACTACGATTGATCATTGTAATATACGCTTCCTCAGGACTTTATTAAATTCTCTCTCTCTCTCTCTCTCTCTCTCAGACACACAGTCAACGAAATCTTATGTTGACACTAAGGCCTGTGGAAGTAGTGCCAACATACTTTTACCTCGCACCCATGCTATGCTGACGGTAAATAAAATGATCTAAATGTAAACTAAATTTCTGATTATTGTTTTTGTGTTTAAGGTTTACGATTTCGGATCTACAAGAGCTGTACTACTGAAATAAAGCCCGAGTTTTAAGTACTAAAACAGTTGATCCTGTAGAAATATGTCAGAAAAAAGATACCCAAAAAAATGACAAGAAATAGAGAGAGAAGCAAAGCCATGCAACACTTAAAGGTCTGAGGATAGGAAACATCTTTTTTCTTTCCTGAAAAGAAGATTCGTCTTCTCAGGTGTTGAAAACAAAAAGAAAGAAACAGCTAAACAATAATCAGACTGAGTTATTTATTTATTTACAGATTATTCAGATACGGTTAGTAGACAAGTCTCCAAAATGTTTCAAATCGAAAGTCGTTCGAGTTACTTTGGCCGATGTTCACACATTTGCGGTGATGACTGAGAATACGATTTTTGCTTTACTGTAACGCAAAGGTTTTTTCTCACAAATGATAATATACTGGGAAGATTACGCATAAAATAATAGGTTATCATATATATACATTATATTGACAAAAGTCACCGGACACCCCTTCAAAAGCAAATGAAAGGATCCGCTGCGTTGTTAAGATGCGCGGTACAGCTGCAAACGGTTTAAGAACAAGCCTGCAGCTGACCGCGATCATATCGTACTGTGAGGTTCAGTGAAAATGTCGCGGCAGGAGACAACTGACTTTGAGAAAGGAAATATTGTTGGGTGTTATTTTAATGAGTTGTCCATAAGAGAAACCGAGAGGCGTTTAAACATACCCAAGTCATCTGTTTTGGATGTACTGAATAAGTGGAAAACACATGGCGTGCCTGAAGCAGCAAAACGTACCGGCAAACCAAAGGAAATCAGTGATAGGGGACGTCGAAGCCTCGGGAGAGTCGTTACAGCTAATCGACGGAGTACTGCACAAGACCTCAGTGTACAGGTGAGTAAAAATGTTGGAACCTCGGTATGTACACATACCATTCGCAGAGAACTTCATTCCATGGGTTACCGTGGTCGTGCGGCTGCTCATAAGCCTTTCATCTCCACTCGGAATGCTACTCGTCGTTTAGCATGGTGTAAAGAACATTTCTCGTGGACCGTAGCTCAATGGAAACGGGGTCCTATGGACTGATGAATCCAGATACACGATCCATCAGTCTGATGGCCGTTTGTGGGGGAGAACGCTATTTACCACAGTGTACTGTTCCTACGGTCAAGTTTGGATCTGGCGGTGTACTCGTGTGGGAGTGTTTTTCGTGCTATTGTCCCGGCCCATTGGTTATCGTGGACAAACCTGTTAACCAGCACGCCTATCTCGATATTTTGGACAATTATGCCCTACCAAATCTCTGGCAATACTATGGAACCGAGCCTTGTTGGTACCAGCAGGATAATGCACCGAGCCATAAATCAAGGACGGTTACGGGGTGTTTTGACGATATAGTGTGTAGACTGGCTAGCACAGAGCCCTAATCTTAATCCCATAGAGCACCTATGGGATGAATTAGAGCGCCGCATAAGAAGTTTGAAACCAAGGCCTACTACTAAGCAACAGTTAGCGGCAGCATTATGTACTGAATGAAACAAAACCTTGTCGAAAGCATGTCACAAAGGGTCGGTGCCAAAGGCGGACCGACACCGTACTAATGTATGTTAATAAATGCTATGTTGTGTTTCTCTTCTAGGTGTCCGGTGACTTTTGTCAATATAGTGTATATATATAGGAATAATGTAGAAAAAATTTACTATTGAAATTTACCCTCTAATATTTAAGACATTTATGCATAATCTTTAATGAATTTCAGATTCGTTCTTGTAAAATCTCTGCCTTTTCAAAACTACGGTTCTTACACTTCCGTTTATGTTTCTTATATGGCGTCTGTCTGCGCAACATCCACCTTTATTCTCCCTATCATGTTGACACTTCATTTGCTCTGGTACCTTCTCTCCGTCTCCTTTATATCCTGGTGAAACATTTCACTTGCCTTTCACTCAAAGCTTTCAGATTTTCCGGAAAGTAGTCCAAATGAACATCCTGGAAATGTACTCATACTCGGATTATACCAATGCTTTGAATTTCTCCAACACCGTTATCACAATTTCTTTGTAGTTTGGGTTCTTGTATTTCCCTAAGAACTTTTCCATGACATCTTTGAAGGCAATCCATGTTTCTTTTCAAATCCCAAATAGTGAGTTTTCAAAATCGTCCTCCTGAATTACAGTCCTTATGTCTGGTGTGACAAACATGCCTTCTTTAAGCTTGCCATCCGATAAACCTGGAAACCACTTTTTTCACAAAATCTTTTCCAGCTGGCAGGTTTCAACTTTATCAAGGGCTGGAGGTGAGCTCAAGCGCAAGTTCAGACATGTTTAAACCCCCATGTTTCGCTACTCTGTTACTCCCCTCCTTCCTCAGTATTTCTTTCTCCCCTCCCCAAATGCTACCAGATTATGCTCAGATTTGTTACATAAGTTTGAGAAGCAATATTGTTTCATAAGCGATAGTACAGAATCAGTAACAAACGATACCTTTATTTATTTATTCTTTTTTCTGAACCCAATAATTTAAAATTTTCATTTCGTAGAAAAACTATACATGATAGACAAATTTGAACATCATTTTTGAAATAAACACATAGAAATTAATAAGAAACAGGGAACACGTCTCAAACAATAAACCTGTTGCAGACCTATCTTATATAATTAAATTAAGGGGAGGAAATCCTCTTCAACATATTGTATTATTGTTACGCCAGCCTTAGGGGTTGTCGCATTTGAGCTTTATCCTCGATTTTTGATACAGCAATAATTTGATCCTTTAAGCTGAATGACCAGGAAATCAGACAGGCTTCAGAACAAACGTTGGGCAAAACTTACTCAAGTAAATATTCGAAGGACTTAACACGAAACACACAACAAAATATTAGGCAGGTGCACATAATGTTTTGGCTCTTCGGTGGAATTTTTGTCTGCATGCATGTACATTCTTTCTTTTTTTTTTTTTTTGTCCTAGGATGTGACGTAGAACATCCTCCAGCTTGCACCATTTTTACTCCATTTTGTTCACTGGTGTGTAATTTCCTTGATTTCTCGCATTTGTTGCTTTAATTATTGACACCGGTTTGAAATGTGACCATTTTTTTCGGGAGAGGGGGAGGGGTAAGGACCACCGTGAGCAACCCGATGGGCTGTTGCTGTAAGCAGTCACTCGTCCCTGACTTGGGGCCACTGTTTCCAACGAAAAGGATAGAGACAGTGTAAGACAAATATGCCATCCATGTCACACCAGGCATTTGAACCCGGACTCATTTCGGCAAATGATCAGAAGCCAACGCTTTGTACTACTCGGCCACCGGGGTGCCGAAATTTGACCCTCTCTGGAAATGATGTAGAAATGACACTGAGGAGTCATACCCCCGAGAAGAAAATACAACAAATGGAACGAAAATAATTGCCACTGTCGAATAAGAGCCGTTTTGTTTCGGTGGGTTTAAGAAGTGTGCCGGAAAGCAACAATACTCCTCCTTAAGACAATCCAAAGATGTTCAATGGAACTTAAATCTAGAGAAAACTCAGGTGTCTCCATTCTTGTGTAACTTGTTCTTAAAGATATGTGTCGACAATGTTAGAAAAATATGGCGAGCCCCAAGGTGAATGCCCTTAGACAACACCAGCGAAACAGAAGCAGAGGTGGCAAAATAAACAAGAACGGCCCGAGGTATCCGGGTCATATGAGTTATAGCACCAGGGGGCAACATAGATTAGCTCTGTCGAGACATGCATTATAATCCTTTAGGATGAAGTGTACCCTAATTGTACTGGTATGAAGTTTCACATAGGAATCGACAATCTCATCTCAATTCTTTACGACAGTCACAGGATCTTTAGAAAAACACGATCTGCCACCCAAAGAAAACCTAGCCCGCACAGTCACACTACCAGCAAGAAAGGCACGTTTATCAATTATTTTAAGAGAAATATAGCAGATTCCAGCTTCTTTCCACACTGCTGGCCACCCAAAATGCAACACAAAGAAGGAAGCATCCGATTGGCCTGAAATTCGCAGCATGCGTCGCACGCGAGAGGACATGCAAACGATGAGCATTGCAGGGCATATGAAAATCATGTGCGCCCGGCACGCAACCGAGAAGCACTATAAGAAGGGTGCACAGAAGGCGGGGTGTAAGTAGTGGAAGTGTGTTGTGCTGCCGGACCTGTGCGTGGGAAGCTTCCTGATGCCTCGTCGCAGAATACGGCAGTCATTCCAGCACGTTTCGGAGTTCGACAGATGACGAATAGCGGCTTATCGCGACAGCGGTTTATTGTACCGAGACATCGGCGCTCGTGTGGGACGACATCCAGCCACAGTGAGGCAAGTATGGATTCGGTGGGTGCAGAAGGGACGGACGGACCGACGTGAGCGATTGCCGCAGCCGCGACACACCACCGAAAGAGAGGACCGGCATGTTGTGCGGCGGGCATTGACGGCTCGCACCGTCACATCACGAACGTTAGCGCAGGAATTAGGGTGTTTTGCGCAACAACCTGTGTCAGCACGTACAGTTCGACGTCGTCTGCAGTAGCGGGGACTTGTCGCACGGCGTCCATTGCTCCGATTACCATTGACGTTACACCACCGGCGAGTGCGGCGGCATTGGGCCGTTGAACGCAGCACTTGGACTACGGAATGGCACGACATTGTCTTCTCAAACGAATCCCGCTTCTGCCTGCAACACCACGATGGTTGGATCCGCGTGTGGCGGCACCGCGGTAAGAGACTGTATGACGCCTGCATTATGCATCGCCATACCGGTCCGTCGCCTGGCGTTATGATTTGGAGCGCAATTGGATATGACATCCGCACCTCTCTGGTACGCATGGCCGGTACACTCAACAGCCACTGCTACATCTCCGACGTTTTGGAGCCTGTAGTTCTCCCTTACCTGCAGAACCTGCCAGAAGACACGTTTCAAAAGGACAATGCGCGCTCGCACGTGGCACGCATCGTGCAACAATTTTTCACGGCCCACCAGGTGTCACTGCTGCCGTGGCCGCCTGTTCTTCCGATAAGTCGCCCATCGAACACGTCTGGTCACTGAACGGCAACCGAGTGGCCTGGCAAGCACCACCCGCGGCTACGCCTGATGAACTGTGGCAACGTGTAGAAGCAGCCTGGAGCGACATATACCAAGCCCACATCCAAAGCCTCTTTCGTTCGATGCTGCGGCGTGTAGCGGCTGTTATTGCCAGCCATGGAGGCCACACGAACTATTGATGTTTGCGTGTTCCGCAAGTCGCACGGGCCTGTAAGCTCAATCGTTTCATCTTTGTATCTGTTGCTATGTGTCCAGTAAATCTGGCTTTGCTATCTCGTGTCCTTCTTGGTGTTGCATTTTGGATGGCCAGCAGTGTAAATCACTACACGCCTGATGTCTGATTGCAGAGAGGAACATTACGCTATTCTTTCAAGGTCCAGTCAACATAATCGAGACACCATCTTAAGGGAGCACACCTGTGGTTGGTACCTAATGTGAAACATACAGCAAACCACCTGGCATAGAGTGCACAGTTATAGAGCCCTCTGGCCACAGTACAGACGGATACGACTTTCTATGACTGCATTAAGGTCCTAACACAGACTGTGTGCTGTTCCTCTCGGATTCCATCTGGCTAATAATGCGATGTAGCTGTAATTTTATGGGGTTGTCACTCTGGGATGGTCAAGAACAGGTTTCCGGGCGACTACTCCAAGTGTTTGAAATTGGTTCCAAAGCTTATCGGTCACATAATGTTTGACGCCAAAGAATCGAGCTACCTCCGTGATTGATTGCCGACTTCCTACCTCCCAACGGCTCTCAATCGTTTTGAATATTCCAGTCGTCTCCTTTGCAACATGAAGAGGAAAACGGACATTCCCGATTTACGCTGGAACATTCCACGTTGCACTGGTGGTATCAAATGGGAAATACTTTTTTTATTGGTCGTTCCTATTTGCACATTACTCCTTATGCGAACCGCCATCCAACACGTGTTTTAACACTGCTTCACAGTGAACAATTTCCATAAGTCTCTGCTGCTTCGTTTGTTGCACACACTTTTGTATTTCGGGCTTAATTTCATACACGCAGTGTATTTAGTTCTAAACATTTCTCTTGGAATTGTTAATTATTTTGTTTTAAAAAAGAGAATGCAAATTTACCTAGATTAACATTGGCAATGTCGAACGTACCTGATTCTACATATCTTGGGTAACTGCATTGCAAATTACCTTTCTTACTTATTTCCAAGATACTTATGGCAACTCTGTCGACACCAGGAGAAGCATATTGCAACAGTAGAACGCTATACATTAGAAGAAATAATGAAAGGAAAAGATATTTGCCGTTGGAAAAAGTAAATACTTTTCAAATAGAGAAGATAGTCCCCTGTGGTTCGATTAGTCTAGGGCGCGGGATTCTTACCTCTCGTACTGCTGGATCTTGTTTCGAATCCTAGAGCAAAGCATGAATGCTGTGTTTGTCTTTTCGGTATTGGTCCTCTCCCTCACCTGGAAGCAGTGGCTCTAACTTAGAGATCTCCGATTCCTTATAGCCTCATATGCTAAACCTTAACTCGAAACAAAGCAAAAACAAAAACAAAAAGGTACAAGAAGAATAACCCTGTCTTTTGAATCCTTTCTGACATTAGAACAATCTTTTAAATCACATTTAAAAGAAAAAATCAACGAAAAAGAAAATGGAATGCATTTATGTCCCCTTACTTGAAAAAGTGCGCTTTATTTAAAATGCACAATTTGCATGTTCTTCACAGTGAATGGAACCATAACTAAAATTTATTTTAACCGGATTTTTAGAATCGGTAAAACTTCCAGAAGTAAAAACAGGTGCCTAAGCTCACATGTCAAAGATTTGATTTACAACAAATCACGAACTGTACAAAAAATGTTCCACATAGTGGAAGATATCAGAGAAAAAAGGAATTTATCAATTGGAGCAATTAGAAGAGATATTGAGGAAAACATGATATAGCTTTATGCCCCTATCGAGAAAGCTATAGACCGTACGCATTGACGTCACGAAACCGCCGTTCGCGTCACTTTTTCGTCTCCTGCTTTCTTGCAGAACAACTGGTGTACAAGGAAGATCAAAGATGCATTGCATAGGTTACGTCAGTGCGTTATCTGGTGATTAAAAACAGCTTTATTCTTATAAATTAAAGTTATTGGGCAATTGTGGTGACCCATATGTACACTGCTGGCCACCCAAAATGCAACATCAAGAAGGACACGAGATAGTAAAGCCAGATTTATTGGACACATAACAACAGATACAAAGATGAAACAATTGAGCTTACAGGCCCGTGCGACTTGCGGAACACGCAGACATCAATAGTTCGTGTGGTCTCCATGGCTGGCAATAACGGCTGCTACACGCCGCGGCATCGAACGAAAAAGGCTTTGGAGGTGGGCTTGGGGTATGTCGCTCCAGGCTGCTTCCACGCGTTGCCACAGTTCATCAGGCGTAGCCGCGGGTGGTGCTTGCCGGGCTACTCGGTTGCCGATCAGCAACCAGACGTGTTCGATGGGCGACATATCGGGAGAACAGGTGGGCCACGGCAGCAGTGACACCTGGTTGGCCGTGAAAAATTGTTGTACGATGCGTGCCACTTGCGGGCGCGCATTGTCCTGGGGAAACGGTGCCTCTGGCAGGTCCTGCAGGTAAGGGAGGACTACAGGGTCCAAAACGTCGGAGATGTAGCGGTGGCTGTTGAGTGTATCGGCGATGCGGACCAGAAGGGGCAGGTGTTTGCGCCCCAAAGCATGACGCCAGGCGACGGGCCGGTATAGCGATGCATAATGCAGGCGTCATACAGTCTCTCGCTGCGGTGCCGCCACACGCGGATCCTACCATCGTGGTGCTGCAGGCAGAGGCGGGATTCGTCGGAGAAGACAATTTCATGCCATTCCGTAGTCCAGGTGCGGCGTTCAACGGCTCACTGCCACCTCACTCGCCAGTGTTGTAACGTCAATGGTAATCGGAGCAATGGACGCCGTGTGACAAGTCTCCGCTCCTGCAGACGACGTCGAACGGTACGTGCTGACACAGGTTGTTGCGCAACACACCCTAATTCCTGCGCTAACGTTCGTGATGTGGCGGTGGGAGCCGTCAATGCCCGCCGCACAATATGCCGTTCCTCTCGTTCGGTGGTGTGCCGCGGCTGCAGCAATCGCTCACGTCGGTCCGTCCGTCCCTCCTGCACCCACCGAATCCATACTCGCCTCACTGTGGCTGGATGTCGTCCAACACGAACGCCGATGTCTCAGTACGATAAACCGCTGTCGCGATAAGCCACTATTAGTCCTCTGTCGAACTCCGAAACGTGCTGGAATGACTGCCGTATTCTGCGACGAGGCATCAGGAAGCTTCCCACGCACAGGTCCGGCAGCACAACACACTTACACTACTTACACCCCGCCTTCGGTGCACCCTTCTTATAGTGCTTCTCGGTTGCGTGCCGGGCGGACATGATTTTCATATGCCCTGCAATGCTAATTGTTTGCATGTCCTCTCGCGTGCGACGCATGCTGCGAATTTCAGGCGAATCGGATGCTTCCTTCTTGGTGTTGCATTTTTGGTGGCCAGCAGTGTAATGTCATACTCATTTTTCCTGAACAATATTGAGGTCTTGCCACGAATAGAACACTGTGATATTTTTAATTATTTCGTTTTTTGTACTAACGCCTTCACTCCCGAGCAAATGAAATCGTGCAAGTCATTCATAAAGAAAGGTTAATTCCAGTCTTAAGATCTTCATAGAGTTTTTGTAGATAACGCATCAATAAATTTATGAACGTACCTGTTGCAAAATGTAAACTACCCACTCTAATGTTCCTTCTTTACCGGTCATCAATGTCAACTCCTGCTGATACGTGATAACCACAAATGTCGGCGCTTCTGAATATTTTTTTAATAATTCTGATCCCACTTCGTTCACTCAGATGGTAATCTATAATAGGACACATCATTACCTCTCCCACTTCGGTTACCGCTGCCGAAAATAGCACATAACACCATCTTCTTTAACGCTCCACAATGCAAATCCAAGCAGTGTTTGTACACCAGTTGATCACCAGGGCGTCTTCTAGGATTGTTTACCTTGCTGTGACGTCATATGCATACGGTCTATACGTTATTTTGAAGAAGAAAATGGGCGAAAACTATTATTTATAATGAAGGAATTTTCCCAAAGTATTTTCAGAATCGGAAATAATCTTTCGATAGAAATGTATGGAGACGTTCTCTAGAGGCAGAACTGCGAATTATGAAAAGATAAATAATATGTCCAAAATATTCTTCATATTGATGGAAAAAGAATTTTTCAAATGTGACCCCTATTGGGTGTGCCGGAAAGTTCTCTTGTTTTTTAGGTGAAAATTTTGCATAACTCGTTCCGGCTATTGTCCTGTGTGAGAAAACCATAGTACTATCCCGGCTGAATCCCCCTTCCCTCAAGTATAAAAACCTCACAAAAATACAAACAGGAGCAGCTGTCATTTGTTTGCCTGTAAGTGAAGGGTAAAAACAGCAGTAGATAAGTTACATTTAAGGCATTGTGTTCTTCATGAGCTCCAAAAAGGAAACAATGCTACGGTTGAACATTTGTTTGGTGTTTTCGGGGCAGACGCCATTTCTATAAGGAAGGTGCAAAGATGATTCGTGAAGTTCAGAGAGGGGAATTTCGACCTGCAAAGTGACTTTGGGTCAGGAAGACCATCAAAACTTGACGATGACGTTCTGCGCAAAGAACTGCAACAAGACCCTTGTTTGAAGCCCGTAAAATTGAGAGACAAGCACGGCATTTCCCATTTCACCATTTTGCAACATGTCGTAAGCTGGGATTTGTCATTAAGCACGCAAGACGAGCACCACGCGAGTTGAATGAAGGAAACCTACCGAATCGTCTGCGAGTTTGTTCTTCTCTTCTCATAGGGTATGAAAACGACCCGTTTTTGGATAGATTGGTTACTGGAGATGAACAGTAACCCTGTGAGGAAAAGAGCCTGCTACAAGCCCGAACAATCTGCTCCAATGTGGTGTGCCTGCCACGCAGAACGCACATGAGATAAAGGCAGATAGCAGCGAGAGCATACGTCCGCGTAGCTCAGTTGGGAGAGCGACTTATTCCGGAGTGAGGGGACCCGAATTCGATGCCCGGCGTGGACAAAAATGACGGAGAAATTTACTTTTATACCAACTAAATAGAAACCTAATATTCATCAACAGAAGAGCAAGTTGTGCATTTGGTGGCACAGGAAAGTCCTCATTCATTATGAGGTCGCGTCGCTAGGGAAAACTATCACTTCAATTAGGCACTGTCGGCACCTCCATGGATTTAGAGGCACCAATCAAAGAAAAGCGTTCTGTGTTGGCCAACGGAAAAGCACAATCTGTATTGTTGCACGATAGCGGCAGGTCACACGTGTTCTTCTTTTGACTATTCGTCCGAGATGGGTCCGGGTATGAATCCCTGTGAGGTATGAACGTTGTGTTTGTCTTTACGGCACTGGCTCTCTCCCTTCCCTGGAACCAGTAGCCCTAAATTAGGGACGGGCCAGTACTTATAGCTCATCGAGCTGCTCGCAGAGGTCGTTAAACAAAAAAAAAAAAAAAAAATTCGAAATAATGAGGAGGTTCGCGCTGCACTAAGGGAACATTTCAACTCCAAGCCCTGCGAGTTTTACTCCTAGAAAATCAACAGGCTTCCCGACAGATGGTGGAGAGTAGTGGAA
Organism: Macrothele yani; assembly: GCA_039090855.1. Classification (NCBI taxonomy): domain Eukaryota; kingdom Metazoa; phylum Arthropoda; class Arachnida; order Araneae; family Macrothelidae; genus Macrothele; species Macrothele yani. The sequence goes on from CM077012.1 coordinate 81,575,390, forward strand.
AGTAATAGACATTGTATTGGAAATTACTCACTTAACAAATATCTCTTAGATCAGGGGTTCTTAACCTTATTTGGCCACGACCCAATATCAACAAGATGGTCAACTTCTTGACCCATGGGTCTATTTTGAAATTAAAAATGCTAATGTAATAATATCAATAAGTGTAGTAATTACTCATTATTACACAGAGTATAAAAAATTTTGTTTTTTGAAATTACAGTCAAACCGGTAGCGCAACCAAGTGTGTGTGTGTGGGGGGGGAGAGGTAGTTAATGTTATCTATACAGTGGGAAGGTATGAATAATAACATATTGTGAGAAAAATAATATAAATAATAGGAAATTAAAACCTTTTATAAAACAGATTTCAATTTCTCCAATTTTTTAAATAGTCGAATGCAATTTTTACAATAACCGCGACACGTCAAAATAAATTCCCATTTGAAATTTCATCCAAATCCGATGAAAACTTTAGACGTTGCGCATTTTCTTTTTATTATTATTAATGAATGTTCGGTGAAAGCTTCCATAGTCCATACTTTCTCTCTCTCTCTCTCTCTCTCCCGCCACCCTTTCGTGTCGCATTTGTTGATCGTTTGGCATAGGATTCTGTGGGCAGACCAATGTTGCCAAATTGGGGGTTTTCCCGTTAAATTTAGAGGAAACGTTTAGGTTTAGGGGGAAATTTTGCAATGCCGACCCATCTCGGAAGCACCGGCGACCCAAGTTTGTGTCGCGACCCATAGGTTAAGAACCCCTGTCTTAGATGGTAAGTGAATCCTTTACTTAAAAACCAACAGAAATTATCGATGTACCTGGTAAAAGCAGATAGCAAGAAAACAGTTTTTAGGTATATACCTCTAGCGGGAAAACTATGTGCTGTTTAAAGACGATAAAGGTCGTGATCTTTAGTGTCGGAAATTGCATACAGTACGAAAATAATGTTTTGAATGAGACATTACGAAGCAGCGATACAGCTGCAAACAGAAATGTACACTAACACCACCTGTCATCAGAAGTGTGTGTTATGAAAAATCCAAGAGTAAATGCAAAATTTCCCAGGAAATGAATGTTATTCGATGTTAAATGAATTATTCATTTCGGACTTTTAGGAGCACTGATATCCAGAAAAATGAAATATAAATTTGCACCCTCTGGCGGATAAATTGTATTATTTGGCACATGAAATGCACATGAAATGTTTTGTAATAAGCGGTATTCGATTGGAAAGGAATTTTTACTGTCAGATACGGCTACACTCTTTAGTGGAAACATTATGCGTTACAAAAAGTGAGAAATTACACTCAATGGACAAAACATTAGAGATACCTACCTAATAGCGTGTTGATCCTCCTCTAGCGCGAATAACAGCCTGTACACGCCAAGGCATCGGCCTGGAGGTAATGCCAGTCACATGCCTGTAGCAGCATTGTTAACAACTCCGCCCGAGAACGTCGGTCCAGCATTCCTGGGATCTGATGTTCCAATCCACGATATCTCAGAGAGCTTCCATAGGGTTCAAATCCGGAAACTTTTGGGGCCACTGGATGGTTCAAGCCATTCCTGTGTAGTTGCTGCCCTGTGGGGCGGCGCATTGTGCTGCTGAAACAAACAATATGCCTCAGGATGCGCGATAACCATGAAAGCGTGTAGGTGATCAGCTAGCACATGCTGGTAGTGCGCAGTGGTTAAGGACCTCTCCAGACACACTAAGGGACTTAATGTGTCGCATGAGAAGGCTTCCCAAACCATCACAGAGTCACCACCGCCTTGAACAGAGCCGACATGACACAACGGGGCCATGGATTCATACTGTCAACGCCACAGCCGCACCATCCCGTCAACTCTGTACAGCTGAAAACGGGATTCATCTGACCATACGACGCGGCACCACCCTGCAGACGTATAGTTTTGATGTTCCCGGCACAAGGCGAAGCGTAATTCCCAATGACGAGCAGTCAACAGACTAAGGTGTCGGCTGCCGAAGCCTAGGGTATGGAGCGTGCGCTGTACCGTTTGCTCGCTGACGCTGCTTGGGCCTCCGGCATTTAATCTGAATGTGATTTGCGCCGTCGTTGCCAAGTGGTCGGTCTGTATGATCATAGTAAGTCTACGTTGAGATCCTGTCATCAATAGCGCGTGGTCAGCCACCGCTTGTTCGCTGGGCGCTGGTAGGTCTGTCGATGGTATACTTGCGATATACCCTTGATATGGTTTCTCTCGGGAACCCTGGGGTTCTTACCACTTGGGCGGTAGAATGACCTATCTGGCTTACTCCGACAATGTGTCCACGATCAAAGTCGCTCAGATCACCCCGTTTACCCACGTTCGTCGATTGCGATATACTGTTGGGAAGCCCTGCTCTCCGCCTATTTATCGCCTGCATTCGGTTTGGGTCTGTTCCACTCGACGCGGATGATACCCATGTCAATTGTCCATCACCCTTATCTCTAATGTTTTGTCTACGAAGTGTATATTCAAACTATTTTTAGCATGAAAGCTGCCCGATGCAAATAAATAAATAAATAAAATTATATGGTACTATTAAAAGCAGAAGTATCGAGAAAAATAAGATATACGTTTGTGTTTCCTAGCGGAAAAACTTCTTACTATTTTAAGCAGGAAATATGCGCAAAACTTTTTCCGTCGTGAGTGATATCTGGTCGAAAAAGGTTTTTTCAATCTAATTTTTAGGAGCGCAGATACTGTGGCAAATATATCGGAAACAGAAATATGAGCTTACGCGTCACGAGGCCAAATTATGCGTTGCGAAAAATTGTAAATTTTGGGCCAAACATTTTTCTCTACAAACTCTACCAGATGTAAACTCTTCAGACGCATGAAGAATTTTTCAAATCCTACTTTTAGAAACAGAGATATCGAAAAAAATGTAATGTATGTTTACGCCCCCTTGCGGGAAAGCTTTCCTTTAATTGGAACTAAAAACTGTACGTAAAATGGCCGTTGTTGTAAAAGATATCGATGGAAAGAAAGAATTGTTTCAATCAGATTGTTAGAAATAATGATATGGAATAATATATAATTTGAATTCGATAGCATCTGCATTTACGTCCTCTAGCGGCAAAGCATCAGAAAACGACAAAAAAAAAAAAATGATCACCGTTCTCACAGTTCAGCCTTCCCAATGCAAAAAGAATTTTTCGAATCGGACTATTAGAAGCATAAGACGTGCAAAAAATTGCTGCAATACCTTATAGGTTTCCTCTTGAAAAAAATGGCTTTGCATCAACATTAGCGGCATTGAAGTCTTGCAACATGAATAAACCTAGTGGTGACCGCGAGACTTGGGGACAAAGGCTTTCTTCCACGTTCGCGGCAGCTTCTGCCTTACATTCGCTATGGTTCGGAAGTCACGTTAAACCGGTGGGCTCGGGATGCAGGATCCTTGTTCTAAGCAAGTCTACCTGAAATTCTGAATCTTCCGTACTTTGCTTTGAGCACTTCCCAAACAGGGTGCCCTATCCCTCATCTCAAAATTCACATTCTCCAACATATAATATTTCCACGACATGCAGGAGCCAATTATATTCATGAGAGTGGAAAATGTGTACATATTTATTTTAGTTTAAGTATCTTGTAGATAGTAGTCATTTTTCCTGATATATCGATCAATGTTATTTTATCTAGGGTTTCCAGTTGAAATCATCTGATTGAAATTTCGTATAAACACTGTTATCGATAGTATTTGGGGTTTCAGCAGTATTTTATAGATAGCAATGTGTATTGTTTTTAATTAAATGATTTTCACTGAAGACAAGGGAAACGGGCTTATGAAATCAAGTTTGATTTCGTCCGTTTGGAAGAAACAGGAATTCATTTCATTGGATTGAGCCAAGTATTCGGCCCGTTTTGCAAAACGATAATTTTCTAGTTTTGTTATTTGGTCATTCCGATAACTGTCTTGCAACTTAGTCCCATTTTTCAGAAAGCGTTATTTTCTGTGTTGGAACCCAGTTTGGCATTTACTGTGACACTTTAAAAGACATTCCCGAAATTTTAGTCTCTGACTTCAGAGCCGTGACGAGGAATTCAGCTCTGGAAAGTTTATCTTTTTCGTGACCCCAGCTCCTGAGGCGACTGCGTAAGAGGGCATACAGCCACGCTTCAGTATCTTACATACATAATTATTTCCTTCGAAGGAGAAATCAGAAATGTCATAGGCATTAAGCAAAAACTATTTCGTTGATTTCGCCAAAACGACGTTCATTATTTTTGTACATTTTAAAATAAATTTTCAGGATTTGTGCGTAAACACGATGCATTTATGTAAGAGAAAATCTGGGTATTTTGTACATTATGGCGATTAGAAGAAGTGATTAAAAATCTGTAACTTTTGAATTTCAATACAAAAACTACACTAACTGAATTGTTCTTTTCTATTTTTAATATCTTTAGTACACTTAGGTGTCCATTTCTCCTATTTTTCTCATTTAAGTGTCCTTCAGTTGTTTTTCGTATTCATCCATTGAGTCTGTAGGAATAGTTTAGAGAGCTATTCATATTTAAAATATTTCAAGGACAGTATAAATTTTATTGTTTTATAAAGAATTCAAGAAAAACTTTCATCGCATATTATTTCTTCACTCTTTGTGGAAAATTTGAAAAACCACAAAATTTATTGTGAACACATGTGAAATTTCGCATGATGTCAGTTTGCTTGCATGCCGATTGGTTAAATAATCGGCATGCTAACTGATGTCATCTAACACCATTTGTACAGGCATTTTATTGCTGAATCCAATGCTGAAAAAAGTACTTTACAGATCAATGCTACTACCTAAAATGAGCTTTCTTGGAATTTCTTAATTTAAAGCCTACAAATCAAGGACATTCATAATTTCCAGGTACAATCCTCGTTTTAAAATGTCTTTTACCATTGCATTTGGCTTCGAAGCAGTGGTGTGGTGTAAGTAGACGTTTTCGGGGAACACAATACGTTTAATTTTTTTAAGTTTGGGCGTATTCTTTCTCGTATCAATAACTACCATTTACAGTAGCAAAATACTTTTCATCACGTGTTTAACTAACAATTTTAAGCAGAAGTCAACAGGTTCCTGGTAATATTAACTAAAAGCAAACTACAAACAGCATATTCAAAAGGACTTACCCCAACTTTGAAAAGTAGGCCCACATCCATTGTCGTCCTGCTTCCTCTGCTAGTGAATGTATTTCAGCAGTCGAAAAGACAAATATCACAACTAACACTAAAAACTTCCTCTGCTAGTGAACGTATGTCAGCAGTCGAAAGGACATGTCACAACGAATAGTAAAAACGACAAATTGAGTAAAACATGAATGAAACGGCACTAAACCGAGTACGAAATTGTGAAATTTGAATAAAATGAGAACATTCGATTGAAAAGTAAAACCAACAAAGTTAAAAGCTGAAAATGACAAAACCATGGAACCCATTTACATTTTACCCATGCTACAGCATCCATACATGTTTCGGCAAATATTAAGCCTTCGTCAGTGGAAGAGTTCACAAGTGCATGGTCCTCCGTAATCGACTAGATGTAGTATGATATGCCTGAATGAAAACACAGTATGTTAACTTCATCGCATAAGTTATGAACACCTATATCCTATCGCGCATTTCTTGTATAGCGCCATCTGTGGTGATTTCGCCGACGTATTCGTCCTGCTGATCAACTAAGCCAAACAAGCAGAGTTTATCTAACTTTCGTTTAATATTACGTTGATTTTCAGAATGTAACAGGTATCTATCTCCATGCGTGTGGAATATCGATAGGTGAATTATTGTTACAACATTGCTCTTTATATTTTTCAATAATAGAGCCTCAGAAGTGAGGATTTGTTTATGCGATCGAAGTGATGTTAGAATTTTGACATTTTCCCAATCGGGTACAGCATTGTGTTCGATGCAATACTGAATGAGTGCTGTTTTGGGTCTTTTCTTTTCCCAATCATATACATGTTCTTTTAATCAAGTAATAAGGCGTCTCTTAGTACTGCCTATGTACATAGATTCTTTGTGATCGGGGTTAGTTATTATCGGGATACAATATACGCCCGTTTTTATCGAAGATTGATTTGTTGTCATTGCAAGTCAATAAGGCACCATTATCGATGATAGTTTCAGCCAAAAATATTTGATATTCTGCACATTCTTTCTTTAACAAATTGGTAATAGCTATGCGACGAAGTTAACCTACTGTCTTTTCATTCAGTGTCATATTACATCTGAGTCGATTACGGAGGACTGGGCACTTGTGAACTCTTCCACTGATGAAGGCTTAATATTTGCCGAAACATGTATGGATGCTGTAGCATGGGTAGGGTGTAAATAGGTTCCGTGGTTTTGTCATTTTCAGCTTTTAACTTTGTTGGTTTTACTTTTCAATCGAATGTTCTCATTTTATTCAAATTTCACAATTTCGTACTCGGTTTAGTGCCGCTTCTCAATGTTTTACTCAATTTGTCGTTTTTACTATTCGTTGTGACATGTCCTTTCGACTGCTGACATACGTTCACTAGCAGAGGAAGGTTTTAGTGTTCGTTGTGATATTTGTCTTTTCGACTGCTGATATACATTCACTAGCAGAGGAAGCCGGACGACAATGGATGTAGGCCTACTTTTCAAAGTTGGGGTAAGTCCTTTTGAATATGCTGTTTGTAGTTTGCTTTTAGTTAATATTGGCAGGAACCTGTTGACTTCTGCTTAAAATTGTTAGTTAAACACGTGATTTTTTAGTTGTATTCTTTCTCTCTGTCTCTCTCTTTCTCTCATTTTCACACAAACACACACACACACTTTGTACGTCTGTGTGTTTCTCTTTTATATAATGAATAAAAACTAAACCCTAATAAATTTATAATTCAGCTAAAAATGTCTATATCACAAAGAGCAGGTTACGCGTCAGCTGAAGGAGTTTTGTTTTTCTTAATTGCGCAGCTGCAAAATATTGAAAACATTTGGAATTCACTAATTGTAATAATCGTAATGAATGAGCTTATTCAGTTCATCGACGTTATGCAGGATCGGAAGGACAAAAACTGCACACCCGGGTAATTTAAACTTTGAGAGGAACACCTCAGAGAGTGTTCATCTCTAAGTTTAAGTTACCAAAGAAACCGCTTTCGTTAGACACCACTTTAAACTTTTGGAGGATGCCGTCTCTTCCTGAAGCCAGTGCGTTCTTAGTCAGCTGCTATGTACCAAATTGTTACTATGAATGAATTTTAGTTTGGTATTCAAAAGCCAAAGTTAGTAGACTCTATTAACCTTGTTCTATATCAAGCCTGTAGCATCGTTACTAGTTTAACATTCCGCCGTGCGGGATAACCTACTAAATGATACGAAATCAAAATAGTCGAATGCGAGTATTCCTTCTGGCAACTGGCTTTTATCTAAGAGTCCGAAGAACAATATTCATTGTCTCGGGTCGAAAGCTCTGCAAACTGCAAAGTCAGAGATAACATTTTCAAACGTAAAAATGATACACAAATTACGAATAGAATTCATAGATATAAATAGACTGCAAGCCAAAATTTCCCCATTATAGTTCTGCAGCACATTTTTTTCTTTTTTTCAAATATTGTGTACTTTTGTTCACCACTATTTAGGGGAACGCCGTTTCCCTTATAAATTTCAACGCCGCTGTTCCCGCCCGCTTTCGCCACTGCTTCGAAGACCGTTTCAAATGAAATGACACGTAACTCCATTTTGTATGATTTCCAAGCCTCAATAAGCCTACATTCCCATTTTGGAACGCATTTCAGTTACATTTGCAACTATGCACAACAGCAATAAAAATCGTTTAGTTGTGATATTAAGAGGAAAACGAAACTAGTTTCCTATTTTACTGAACTAAACAAACGACAAACAAAAATAAAACACCAAGAATATCTCTAATGCTATGCTTACGTCTTTTGTATAGGAAGTATCAAATTAGTGGCTTTTTAAGACGTAAAAATTTTCTGACAACGTGTTGAAAAATTTTATCATGTTCTATCATGCCCCAGGTAAAAAGTCTTCTTTTTAGCACGTCTTTTGTAAAAAAAAGATTGTACTTATGTTACCGGTTTATCCGTCCGTCTGTCTCTACCCACGATATCTCTGCAACTATAAGTCCGATTTGAAAAATTCTTTTTGCATTGGGAAGCTTGAAATATGCGAATAATGATCCTTCATTTCGTTCTTTTTTTACGATCCACAATTTCGCTGCTAGAGGGCGTAAATGCAGATGATGTCGAATTCAAAAATACGTTTTATTCCACATAGTTGCTTCTAAACATCCGACTGAAAAAAATCTTTTATCTTTCGACTCCATTTATGTCGAAGAGTATTCTAGTATAGTTACTTTTTTCAAATTACGCATAGATTTTCCGCTAGGGGGCGTAAAAGTAAATTACATTTTCCACGATAACTCTTCTTCTAAACACTCCGATTTGAAAATTTTTTCTTTAGCGGATACGCCTCCTGACGGAAAATTTTTTACATATAACTTCAACTTTTTGGTAAATAATACTTTAGCCACCAGGGGGCCTAAGAATTAATTTTTGCTTCTGATGTATTTGCCATAAAATCTGAGCTTCTAAAATATCGATTGAAAAAATTCTTTCGTGGACTGATGCCACTCACATCGATAAACCTTTTTGGAATATTTTCTTCTTAAAATATTCCACAGTTTCTCCGCCAGGGGGCGTGGATGTATATCTTATTTTTGTCAATATCTCTACTTCTAGGTGTCCGATTTGAAAAATTCCTTCTTTCTTGGATAGTGTTTTCAGTGTGACACGTTTTTCATATAATTTAAAAAATTTCAAGTAATTTATAGACTTTCCGCTAAGGGGCGTAGAGGTAAATTGCGTTTCCCCCTATATCTCGGCTTCTAAATCTCCGATTTGAAAACTTCTTTCTGCACCGGATACAGCTCCTGATGGAAAATCGTTTGCACATAATTTCTAATTTTTGTAAAAAAATGGTGTGGCCACCAGGGGGCGTAAATCTTAATTTCCACTTTTGATGCATTTGCAGCAAAATATGAGCTTCTAAAATCTCGATTGAAAAAAAGTCGTTTGTTGACCGTTACTACTCATGGCGACAAACCTTTTAGGAACATTTTCTTCTTGAAATAATGCATGGTTTCTACGCCAGGGGCCGTAGATGTAAATCTTATTTTTGTCAAAATCTCTACTTCAAGGAGTCCGATTTGAAAAATTCCTTCTTTGTTGGATAGTGTTTCTGATGCGAAATGTTTTTCCTATAAATTCAAATTTTTCAAGTAAATCATAGACTTTCCGCTAGGGGGGCACAAAGGCAAATTGCATTTTCTGCGTTATTTCTGCTTCTAAAACTCCGATTTGAAAATTCTTCCTGTATCGCATACAAGACCTGATGGAAATATTTTTCACATAATTTCTAATGTTTGGTAAAGAATGGTTTGGGCACCAGGGGGGGCATAAGTGTTAATTTCTGCTTCTAATGTATTTGTAGCAAAATCTGGGCTCCTGAAAACTCGACTATTTTTTTTTCCTTGGACCGATACCGCTCATATGGAAAAACCTTTTGAGAATACTTTCTTCCGAAAATAATGCATAGTTTTCTCACCAGCGGACGTAAAGTCACATTTTATTTTTGTCGATATCTCTGTTTCTAAGAGTCCGATTTGAAAAATTCTTTCTGTGTTGGAGAGCGTTTCCGGTGCGAATTGTTTCTCATATAAATTCATGTTTTTCTTAACGCACAAGTCTGCAACCAGAAGGCGTAAGCTCACGATTCCGTTTACAGCAATATCTGAGGGATTAAAAACCCGATTGAAAAACTTCTTTCTTCCGTCAGATACTATTGTTTTCCATACCGGTTCCATTGACTTTGAATACCTGTGGTAAATTTAATTTGCGTCAGAACAGATTCAAAAGACGTGCTTATTACATCCGAAAATTCGGTGTCATCTTTCTTGTTTTTTTTTTTTATTCGACTTGCAGTAGCAGAGAAATCATGGTAAATACAGAATGGATACGTCAACGAGTGGGATTAATTCACCCCCCCCCCCGAAAAATAAAATACGGGTGCATGAATGAACAAAAACTGATTTTTATAGCAGCCCAGTTTTTTTCCCAAAAAAACTGGGTACCTATCGCAATATAACTGGTAACCTATCCCAATAATTTCCTACAAGAATTCGTAGGGAATGTACGTGTTGAAATCGGAATCATGATCTGAGTGATCAGTTTCAAAAGAATTTTGCAAGGTAACTTGAAACAACGATATGGTGCTGAAATACGTATGTATTCTTACCACGCAGAGGCCAATCTGAGCTCCTGAAAAAGTTGGAAGTTGTGGAAGATAAAGCTGAGGAATATAGCTACCTGGTGAAAAAAGAAATGTTTCTGATTTCACCTCTACAAGCGAAGATATCGTACTGGATTCAGGTATTCGTTTGTACCATTAAATTGGAAATTTTTACACTAAAAAAAGCTGATAATTGTATGGATAATCGTTTCTAATGTATTAGCTGCGAACAGAATTTTTTTTCATAAAAATTTTAGCACATCCAAAAAATCAGAAATATGTGGATAATATTAACGATGGTTGCAGCTAACCGAAATTAAAAGAATTTTATCAGACATGTCTGTAGAAGTTGAAAATCAGTGAGCTTAGAATCAAAGTTTGCGCCACCTGGTTGGACAGTTTTGATTGAAAAAGCTGGAGAATCGCCATCGTGGTTGCAGCAACCTGTTGTAAATGAATTTTTCAAATACGACTTTTAGAAGCGCAATATAATGCAAAGTGAAAACACACAGTTAGGTCATTAGCGGAAAAATAGCGCATCTAAGAAATCGAAATGTATATAGGTAATATTCAAAGTGTCCAGCGGAAGCATCTTACATTAGAAAAAGCTGAAAAATGTTTGGGAAAATGTTAGTCGTAACGGCGAATATAAATGTTCAAATCAGACTTTTAGAAACGGAGATATGTATGTACATTACGACGCTTCACACTAATAAACATTTACTCAACCAAATGAAAAGATAAATACTTTTACACTGTGAAAAGCTGGAAATTTTGGTTCCATAGTTCCAGCTATCGAATGCAAAATGAAAAACTTTCATTTCCGACTTCTCGAAATGTAGAACTTCAAAATAAGCTTATGCCAGTTTTTGAATTCGACATACAGATGAGAAAATATCGTATGGCAAACTCACGGATGAACAGGACAAAATGGTACTCTAAAAATGCACTTTTTTTGTTGTTGTTGTTGAAGATGGGATAAAGGATTTTTTCCTTAGCAGTAGAAGCTTTCTGGAAACAACCTTAATGTTGCTCGAGCTACATTTTAAGATCTTTCACCCGTAGCCAAAAGTCCTGCACCATTAGACCGAAAGTCAATTTTTGATGTTTCAAGTCAACTATACAGCGTAATGGTAAAGTCAAGAATACATAATATACAACATTTTAAAGGAACTTTTATGCTGAATTCAAATATTTTTACAGAATGTTATTACCAGTAATAAAAGTGAAATTACAAGCAAAAGTACAGCGTCTAGTCATAAAAAGCAAAAAATAGTGGAATATGTGAAATTAGTGTACAATGCATGTAACGTAAAATTACTGTACAGTACATTATTGAAACTTGCAGGAAACTTGAAATAACTTACCAACAAGCAAAATACGCTTTAATATTTAATTGGATAACCACGGTTTCTCAGTAACAAAGTGCACCTTCTTGGCATGGAACTAATGAGCTTCTCTAGTTGTCCATTGGTGATAACACGGTGCCATACGGCCCTTACAGACTCAATTGATGCTGTTTCAGATGTGGGTCCTTGTTGAAGGATCTCTTGCTTCAATCACGCCCACAGATTCTCTGTGGGATTATGATCCGGTGACTGTGCCGGCCACTGAAGTTTTCTTATAACTTTTTGATTAAACCACTCGTCAACCAACTTTGACCGATGACATGGCGCGTTGTCGTCCTGAAAGATAAAATTTCGCAAACCCATGTCTTGTGCAGATGGTAGCAGTTTGTACTCCAAAATATCCACATATTTCGATCCATTCAATGTGCCATCAACAATGTGCAGACGGCCAACACTACTGGCTGAAATACAGGACCATAACATCACCGAAGGTGGGTGCTTGATTGTTGGCTGGGTACAGCATTCCTTATATCTTTCACCAGCTCGACGACGAACATAATTATTTCCATTATTAGCGGAAAGAGTAACAGGTGTTTCATCACTGAAAATAACATTTTTCCATTCATCAACAGTCCAATTCTTGTGTGCCTTGTCTCAAGCAATTCTTTTGAGCCGTTGTAGTTCAGTAAAGAAAGGTTTTCTTGCAGCTTTTCGTGCACTCAGTCCATTTTCTTGTAGCCTACGACGAACTGTACGTGCAGATGCAATAATGCCTACTTCATTCTCCTACTCATTTCTTAAATCAGTGGCTGTTTTAAACCTTGATTTTAAGGAACGACGAATCAACATGCGATCATCACGTTCAGTACACAGCCTTGGTCGACCTGTTCTTTTTCTGTTTCACACGCATCCAGTTTCTACAACTCTTTTAATGGTGCGCAAGACAGTGGAATGATCTTAGCCACATTTAACAGCAATTTTACGATTACTGAATCCAAGTTCATTCAAAGTAAAAATTTTTGTCCTTGTTTGAAGAGGCAGGACCAATTTTCGGGTCCTTGACATTCCGAAATTCAAATATCACCTGGAATTCTGCTTAAACTTCCGTCAACTGACTATACGCAGCTGCGTTTTAAGTAGGCAGATGATTCTACATCCTTTTATATCTCACTAGCGAACGTCGGAGAAAGCTATATTGGATTAGAGGGGCGTGAACACTTTTTCAGAACTGGATTTGTGTTTCCCCACTTGCACATGTTTGCTTGTAACTTCACTTCTATTACTGGCAATAACATTCTGTAAAAATATTCGAATTTAGCATAAAATGTCCTTTAAAATGATGTATAATATGTATTCCTGACTTAATCATTAAGCTGTATAAGTTGACTTCAAACACCCAAAATTGACTTTCGGGCTTCTGGTACAGGACCTTTGGCCACGATTGTAAGTTCTTGATGATTCCACGTTTTATGTCAAATTTGTTCATCATTTAATTCGGTTTTGAAGTACCTCTAGCATTACTTATACAAATTAAGTGAAATCAGGCCAGTTATTGTTCTGTTCGTGAAAAGATTAAAACTAGAAGTACATGTTTCTCAAGCTTATGATTTCTCACGAAGAAAGGTGTCAATTTGGAAAGACAGTGGCCAAATATGTCTTCAAAGAGCATTATGCGTAGAACGATGCAGAAACATCGGATCGATTAAATAATATGGTACATGTTATCTCCCTAAAAGGATAACATATCGCAAATGCGGCGTCTGGTATACCAACTGTGACGTACTACAGAGGCGAAGAACGTGTCAAGACGACAAATCTGCTGCAATACATTCCGTCCGTGTATCTTAGTTGGGAGAGCAACTTACTCCGGAGTCAGGGAGCGCGATTCCGATCCCCGTCACGGACAAACTTTTGTTTTCACATTGGTGCCCGAACGTAAAAGTGGATGTACTAGCCGTTGGGTTCTTCCAAAAATGTGTGATGTTTTTTCCACACATCGTCTAGAATTAATGAAAATTCGTTCTTCGCTTTAAAAAAAAGAGGGAGATGATGTGACGTACTACAGAGGTGAAGCACTTGTCAAGACGACAAATCTGCAGCGATACATTCCGTCCGTGTAGCTATGTCGGGAGCGCAACGTACTCCGGGGTGAGGGGGTGCGATTCCGATCTCCGTCACTGACCTATTTGTGTTTTAACACAATGTAGGTACATAACTATTCAATTAAATGTTTACTCTACATGATGTGATCCTGTTACGTACTTGCTCAGCGCCGCATGTATTGAAACAAATTATATCACATAAGTTCTAATAAAGTTTTCGATGGAGTTCTAGATCCACGTGATAGGCGATGGAACGAGGGAAGAGTTTCAAAAAGGGAATGTGTTAAAAAAAAAGTCAACATTTTTATACGTCGTGATTAAAAAATGTTAAAATAATTTTCTGAGAAAATTGGAAAATGTCTAGAATAGAAAATAGCGCTGAAGACTGGTGCAATACAAAAACTGGAAATTTGCATTCAATGTTCTTTTTTGAAATGACACCATGAAATTTTTTTAAGACATGATGATTACAATCCATTGCCATTGCTGATGTTTTTTTACTTTTCTAGAATTCTTACTGCGACAATGTATGGCAACAATTTGCCTCAACTAGAGTTTATCCCATTGTTGGTTGCCCAAATAAGTATAAACATTACTTTACAAAACTGGCTTTCGTGGTTCATTAGATCTTACCACACTGAATGTGTTACTGAAATGCTGAAGTTTAGCTCTTGTATTGTAATACGTAAAAGGTGACCTGCCTACGCTATCACTTAGCCTGTCAGCAGTCTGCCTAAAGGCATTATATCACTGCTACTAAAAGAGGTCACTGCCGCCCCGGTGGCGCAGTGGTCTAAGCTATGGCTTTTGATCATTCATCTGAAAGGGTCCGAGTTCGAATCCCGCTGAGGCACGGATGTTGTGTTTGTCTTACGGCACTGGTTCTATCCCTTCCCTGGAACCAGTGGCCCTAAATTAGGGACTGGCGACTGCTTATAGCCCATTGAGTTGCTCACGGTGGTCGTTAAACCTCCAATAAAAAAAAAAAATAGGTCAGATTGGAAAAGTTTTTTTTATAGCATAGAGGGGTAAGAGCGGTTATAATTTTCCGTATAAAAACCGCACCAGTCTTCTCTAGTGCATTTTTTCGGGGTTTGATGACCTCCGTGAGCATCTAAGGCCTTTTGGAGTCGCTCTTTTTTGATTTTGGGCAACTAATTCCAATGTTTGGGCAGAGTCAGTTCCGTAGGGTAAATACAAGCATGCCTCATCCGGGACTCCAGCCAGATCCAACCCGGAAGAATTGTCGGAAGTCCGCGCCTTTCAGGACTTGGCCACCGTGGCTGTTTCTTGTTGTAGACTCAACTCCTTAGGTGGCCCAAGTTGCCGCAAATGTTACAATATACTGTATGTAGGACCTCAAAAAAAAAAAAAAAATCTTTTCGGGAAAAAACGTTGGCTTATTTTAAAAGCTAATGCTCAAGAGTTATTAAAATGTTTTTAAGCAATCTCCACACAATTCTTAAGCCTATTGTTCTTAGTTCTACACACCAACGCCTCTTGTTTCATACACGTTATTAGAATTGAAACATTTTTTGAAACCTCTTGTAACTGACTGACTATAACCGTTTATCTAACGGAAATAATGCTGGTTCTTTGTCTCTTTTCGAGTACGGATTAGTTAACATTTATTCACCAGGCACTAATAAATGATCGGTCTTTTTAAATGTCCTATTAACAGCCAAATCCAAAACCGCCGCCCCGGTGGCGCAGTGGTCTAAGCGATGGCCTCTGATCATTCGTCCGAACGGGGTCCGGGTTCGAATCCCGGTGAGGCATGGATGTTGTGTTTGTCTTACGGCACTGGCTCTTTCCCTTCCCTGGAACCAGTTACCCTAAATTAGGGACGGGCGACTGCTTATAGCCCATTGAGTTGTTCACGGTGGTCGTTAAACCTCCAATCAAAACAAAACAAAAACAAAAAATCCAAAACCTAAAGCTGGGTTGTCATGCCTCCTTAAATCAGTGTTTATCTGATTCTTGAACTGATATTTGAATTCGAAAACTAGAATACTTCGTTTCGCTACTAATGATCTCGGTCAAAAATTCTTCCAGGGACAGCAGCTTTTCTAGTGGAAAGAAAGCCAGTTCTTTTGCAACTGTAAAGCAATATGGCGCCTGAACTTCTAATGAAAGAGTAAAATTTGAAGGTTTTGTTCTATGTTCGTACGTAAGGAATGACAAAAAGAAACTCCATCTTACAACGGTTGCAACACCGCTTCGCATTGTGTATGTGTGGTTTCTTTCTTTCATAACTGGTTGAATCAAGTGAGAGAGCCAGTGAATTAAGAAACAAATGAAACTTTTGTATCTCATTCAAAAATCGAACTTAAGCTCAGGAATACGAGAAGGCATTATTGCTTGTGTAACTCAAGAATGTTATGAATCATTCTCCCTTTCTGGATATACACCATTTAATGAAATATTAGAAGAAATATAGGTGAGTAACATCCTTTTGTGATTGAGTGCTTAAATTGTATTGTAAAATTCCACTGTAGGTTCCTGAGATTATTTACTACAATGCTCGACATTGAAAATGTCAAATATTGTTACGTAGGCTGTAGCCCACTATCCCGGATCAAATTCGAGAAGCTACACACAGGATGGGACCTGAACGATCGGGTCCGTACTCTGAATCTGTGATCAGCTAAAAAGACAGTGCAAACGCCAATATTTCTCTAAAGAGTATTCAACCTAAATTAATTTAACATTTAATCACTTAAATACATCTTCAAAGTTAATAGACACAGAACAATTTCGCTATACTTTAGAACTAACGTAAAGCGTACCAAAATTAGTGTTCTTGCCGATAGCTGCTGAGTTCGGATAAGCAATAAGTTTTTTCCGCCGCATGCCTTCTATGTTATTATATACAATATAATATAACTGCGAATAAAAAACAAACGACTAAGAATGGAAAAAAACTATGAAACAAAGTAAAAATGTTATTTTAAAAAAGGGAAAAATGGTATGGAAAAAAGCTATGAGTTCAAAAAGTTTCATTTTCGACAACTGGAATTGTTGATACAAATTTTCAAAATTGCAATACGCTGCAGATTCCAAAATGGCATGTGTGGACGTTATATAGAATAATGTTAAATAAAGAATTAAAGAATCTATTGGGACTAATTTAAGCAGTTTATAAAGACGTAAATATTGCTTTTATTCTTCTAATATCTTTTAAAGAATCAGAAAATATATAGTATTTGTCAAAATGAATTGTGCCTTCGTGAAAGATATATTGAAGACAAAATATAAACGTAGGAGAGTGCTTTATCATTAATTGGCATAAACTGAAGTTTTTAAATAACAATGTTGTCCTGATTTTTTTTTTCAAATTTTCCCTAACTGTAGTACACTCCAATCGCTGTATTACCCGTAATTGGGTTAAGTGATAAGAAACAAAAACTTCTTTTTCCTCTGACTGAAGAATAACTTTCTTGAATTCCGTATGTCGGAATTTACTCCGAAGTTATTTTAAAAATATCCCCCTTTCCCACATTGCACCCTCATCCCCATGTCCTCGGCATTTGAGTCAAGTGCTAAGCAAAGAAAATATTTCTTCTGGCTACGAAACAACGTTTGCAAGTTATATACGTTGTGAAAAGTAGTAAAATACCAGAATAGACGCAACTCGTTGCTTAGAATTTATAGGAACGAGCACATCCGTCTTCCAAATGATTATCTGATTTGTCCTTTTTCTTTTTCTTGAAAGATGTGGTAATTATGTACTCTAGTCTTCGGTGGTATCTCCTCATCCTTGTTTCGTGATGACTTCGCAAAATTCGAGATTAGGCATTTCAAATATGTAAGAAAAATACGAAGACGCTATAGTATTCATTACTTCGCTTGTGTATTTCAAAAATCACGGACAAAAGCTAAAACTTTTTGTTGTCGTTTCACCAAAAGTTTTGTGATGAAGTTTCAGATCGCCGAAATTTAGTGCTCGTTATTTTTCAAATTTCGACCACATGAGAGCTTAAATGCACAGAAGTTGTTCGTCCCGGAGATGACTTATTGAATTTTGATTAATACGGGAGAAAACCAAAAGAATTTGAAGCTTTAAAATGAAGCAAAAGGAATTGCTGTATGAGTTCTTTAAACGTTACAGAATATGTATGTAATGCTTATTTCGGATGAAAAAATTTTCTGACGACGAAAAACTAAATTCTCCCGAGCTAGGGAAAATGGGGTTCTGAACAAAAAACGAATATGCTAAAGAATTATTCTTCCAGGAAAGTTTCCTTATCTTTCATATCTATCAAATTTGTTAAATTTGAGTGTTTTACATGGATTTGGAGGAGTTTCATAACCGTTTTCTCGGTAATATTTCTTTAAACAAATCTTTTAGCAAAAGTTATTTGATTTTGAATGCTGTTTTCCACTATATAAGCATACAATACTTACCCACATGATAATAGTTGTTTAACCGAATAAGTGGAACTTGAATATTTTCTTAAGAGGATTTTTAATCTACACCTAGAACCTTTGGGATATTAAACCCGTTTTCGGTGAATATTCTTCAGCTTCCCTTTTGACGAGGATACGTTTTGGCGCCGAAGTTTTGAAGAGAATATTTTACACCTCATGTACATACACCGATGAGCTATTACATTATAACCATCCACCCAATAAGCTGTAGGACCCCCTTTAACCAGCAGAACAGCGGACACTCGGAGAGGCATCGATTTGATGCGGTGGCGATAGGTACCTTGGAGTATCTGGTACCATAATGTCAACAGCAGGTCCTCCAGTTCCCGTACATTTCGGAGTGGTGGTGATTTAGTGCAAACCCGCTTTTCCTAGTCGAACAACAAGTGTCCGATTGGGTTCATGTCAGGTGATTTTGGATGCCAAGGCATTAACAGAAAGTCGCCAGCATGTTCCTCGAACCACTCCTTGACGATTCCAGTAGTGTGGCAGGGCGCATAATCTGTTGGTAATGGCCATCACCATTAGGGAACAATTTCCATGAATGGGTGAAATTGGTCCGCAACGATGTTCAGATACCTACCTGACAGCTTTTAGGGATTGTGCTATTGGGATAACGGGGCCTAAAGTGTCCAAAGAAAACATCGCCCACAGCATAACACCTCCGCCGCCGGCCTGTTTCCGCCCAACAATACATCCAGATGCCATAGCCTCCGTTAGTAATCGGCGTATCCGCGCTCGGCAGTTTATGTGATGTACTAGGCCACTTTCTTCCAGTCATCCACGGTCCAATCTCGATGATCTTGGGCTCATTTCATGCGTTGTTGGCGATGACGTGCAGTGAGCATGGGGACCCAGCTGGGTCTTCGTCTACGCAAGCCCATGCGCAGAAGGCTGAGATGAACTGTGTGCTGTGACTCATTGTTCTTATCACCACTGTTGTAGCTGCGGGTGATTTGTCGCACTGTGGCCCTGCTGTCGCTGTGAACAATGCGCGACAGTCTCCGATGAGCTGCAGACGGCACACGGCTGGACGACGGTTCGTCGTTTGGCCATGTGTGCACCACTTTTGATACGTACTCACTACAGCGGCACGTGAGCAAACCACAAGCCGCGCCGTTTCCGAGATCGTAGTTCCAAGGCACCGTGCCCTCACAATTTGTCCTTTATCAAACTCCGATAAATCGGCAGCTTTTCCCATTCTGACTCTGAACACTCTACTAACCGAAAGCCGGTCCTCGGGTTGTATATATACTGCTCTGCGAACTACACCTGCGCCACCGTTCGGTCTCCAGGCGCGCTTATTTCTCTAGGCTGTGGGTGCTCATAATGTCATCGGTGTATACTTTCATTGGGCAGTTTAATGTATGTTATCTTTCCGTTCTTCCGCCTATTGTACTTGCCGATCATAAAACACGGACGACTCTATAGCTATGCGTACTTCGCTGTCTCTGGCCTACTGGTCTTTACCAGTCTTCAAAAATTTTTTAGAGAAAGCGCATCGACTTGTCCGTTTCTTCTTTCTTTTTCTTTTACTTCCTAGCGATTACCAGTAGACCGCAGTTAGATTCTGTCCTCCACAGCTATAGTTGTATCTTTTCCACCACAGTATTCCGCTTCATGTATTCAGAACTTGCAGACCATCTTTTTACCGCGTAGGGAAATCTTGAGTTTTCCTGGATGTGCCTTCTAAAGTTTAATTTTTTAGTACAAAAAATTGCTTAACCCACAATTTGCTTTTATAACAAGCATTTAGAAAACCAAAAAGTGTTGGCACTGCCTTTTTTCTTGTAATGGGAATCCTAAGTCATAGGTTATAACCTTACTACGACTTTCCCCTTCATCCCCGTGTGGTCGTTGCTTAAGCACCTCAAAGTGAGGTTTGAAAATGCTTCTCTTAAATCTGGAGTTGGAAGAGAAAGTTTTAACCGCTATCCAGAAACTGTTGACCTCCGATATGCCTGGAGCTAGATGCACAGGAAGTTTCGATCCTTTCTCGCAAGTCACTTTTCTCTGCAGATCTCATCAAAGAGAGTTATTCACCTCCTCACTGAGACAGTATAACACAATTCTGTTTTGCTCCTGGTTTAAAAACAACTAACTTTGCTTGTTTACTTCCTAGAAATAATACACTCACGGACAATGAAATTTGCGCACCTAGAAGAAAACATGGTACAACCGCGAAACTTTGCAAATAGCTAGAGTGCGTGCTGCTATGCAAATGATCCACGTTTGGTGCGAGTGCGCATGACCGCACACCCTGTGGTGGCGCTGCAAGCACGAACCGACAGCCTTATAAACCGGCGTGTAGTCGATGCCTCATGAAAGCGAAAAGAACCGGCCGACGCAAGCAACAGTACACAGTGAAAAGAATGTCGGGTAGACGCCAGAGACGTCGATTTACGCAACTTACGGACTTTGGGAGAGGCCTGATCATCGGGCTGAAAACCGTAGGGTGGTTGGTGCGCCGTATAGCCCGCCATGTGGATCGTTCTGACCATACCGTCCGACTGTGTTGGGAGCAGTGGACATGTGGCGGCACTGCCACACGGCAGAGCGGCTCTAGACCGACCATTACGACCACCAGTAGAAAGGATCGACGGATCGTGCGCCAGGTACGAACGGAACCCACGGGGACCCGGTCCACTATACAGGCAGATGGAGTGACTCCTTTGTGCCCACGAACCATTTCCCGACGCCTCGCGGAAGTGAATCTGCGATCCCAGCGCCCCTTACGTGTGCTGCCATTAACATCGGAACATCGCCGGCTCCGTTTTCAGTGGTGCCAGGCCAGAGTGACGTGGAACGCCACAGACTGGCGACGTGTGGGGTTTAGCGATGAGTGCCGCTTTGTTTTGGGGACAGATGATCATCGTGTCCTGGTGTAGAGGTCCCCGGGTCAACGGCACAATCCCGACCTCGCTACACCTACCCCATTGCAGGCATTTTGGTTTGGAGAGACATTGCCTACGATAGACGATCAGCTCTAGTAGTGGTACGCGGATTATTGACGGGCCAGCGGTATGTGAATGCCAACGGTACGGCCCCATGTGCTCCCATTCCTGGCCGAGAATCCAGGTGCGCTATACCAGAAGGATAATGCCCGCCCACACACGGCTAGGGTTGCCCAGTACTGCCTACGTCATGTCCAGACACTTCCATGGCCTTCCCGCTCCCCGGACATGTCCCCCATCGAGCATGTGTGGGACCAGTTTAAATACCGGCTGCCGCCGTACCGCACTATACGGGATTTGGAGCACACCGCCCAACACGTGTGAGCCAGTCTGCCGCAGGACAACATCAGGCGTCTGTTCGCCTCTATGCTGGACCATATTGTAGCATATATCGGTGCGACGCGCTGTTGAAAATGACCGGACTGCGTGCCACATATCCCTCTGTTTTTGCCATCATGTCCTGCAGCTCTGTTTTTGCCATCATGTGTATCATTCATCTGTATCATTACGTCTATAAAATTTCAGTTCAATCCGATGATTCCTTCTTGGTGCGCAAATTTCAATGCCCGTGAGTGCATAATACTTTTACGCATCCCAAGCCGAGACGTATCAAGGAGACCAGCCCGAACCAGTCTTTTTTCCTTACACAGGGATACAAATGACAGCGGAAATTTTCTCAAGGTAACTAAACCTAAGGCAGAAATAGTGTGTTTGATGAAGTCATTTACCAACAAAAAGTGGGGACCCCCATGGGTTACCCACTCTCCCCCGTTCGTGCCGAATTTTTGTTGCAGTCTTTGGAAGAATATGTCATTTCCATTTCTCTGTTGAAACCCGCATTTTATATTCGTTATGTCGATGATATTTTATTGTTCTGGTCTTTTACCTACGAACAACTTACAAATTTCGCAGATCTTATGTCTTCACAATATCCTACTATTTACTTTACGGTGGAACTGAAGGAACAAGGATCGTTTCCTTTTCTTGACTTCTTACTTACCCACACATCTAGTCCCTGTGGGTTAAGTTATTCAGTTTATCGGAAACCCACTTTTTGTCCCGCACTAATTCCATTTGATTCAGCACACCCTTGGTCTCATAAGCTTGCTGCTTTACGCTTCTTGGTAAGACGCTCGTTTTCACACTCTTCTTCCAATCAACTTCGGCACAAAGAACTTAATAAAATTGTTCAGATTGCACAAATATTCGGCTATTCAGCTAAGACCGTATTTAAGCTGGTACAAGATTATAATCGTTTGACTTTCACTACATTGCAAAGTTGTATTTCCACCCCTAAGTTTATTGGTGCTATTGATTTTCTTCCTCTTCTTGTAAACATACTTAAGAATCTATGTAGAAAGTACGACCTTGATTGTGGTGTTCGTACAGTCAATAACTTTAAACTTGTGCGCAGAGATCGTGATCGAATACCTCTGCATAAGAAATGTGGTGTGTACAACGTACCGCTTTCCTCAATATATACCAGATCTTACAGATTCTTGTTATATCGGTTCTACCCTCCGCAATTTAGGGGTGAGAGTGGCAGAACATCAATACACTGTACGCCGAGGATTACTGTCAACTGCTTTCAGTAGGACTGTCCTTGAAGGTGAATATAACCCTAATTGGGCACAAACAACAATTATTGCGACAGCTCCAAATAAATATGCCTTATTATTTGCAAAAAGCTTATGTATCTACAAATTCGCCTCAATATGCTGTAATGATGAGCCCCCTGTGCTCGTCCCCCAACCCTGGCTGAACTTAATGAACGAGTTCGACCACATCACTAATGTTGTATAAAACGCTAAAGTTTCACATTGTTGAATTTTGTTTATACGTGATTACAGATTATCCGTTGGCAACACGTTACTACCTCCCTGGCAGGGCATGATGGTCTACTTTCAACTTGTATATAAATGTTCATGTGCGCGTTTCATTCTGTGTCACTCGACCTGAAGATGGGTGCTTTAGAAGCCCCGAAAGATCTTGTCACTGATTTTTAACCTCTTGGTGTAGTGTACATCTTTTAAATTGTAAATAAATGTCATCTTTTAGTAACCGACACCTTGGTGTTCCTGATCGTGATATTCATCATGCTTTGACAGCCTGCTTTCTCATTTTCGTAATAGTTTTTTATATGAAGAAATAAAAGAGAGATGACAACAAATTATTATCGGCTGTAAGGTTGAAGCTTTTTAACTTAATAGTGAATGTGTGATTAGATAAAGTGCAATTATCAACGAACATCTCTCTCTCTCTCTGTTTCTGTCTGGGCATGTGAAATTTTAAAACTATGGATTTTTTTTTTAAATTTTGATTGGAGGTTTAACGAGCACCGTGAGCAACTCAATGGGCTATAAGCAGTCGCCCGTCCCTAATTTAGGGCCACTGGTTCCAGGGAAGGGAGAGAGCTAGTGAGGTAAAACCAACACAACATCCATGGCTCACCGGGATTCGAACCCGGACCCCTTTCGGACGAATGAACAGATGCCATCTCTTAGGCCACTGCGTCACCGGGGCGTCCTATGGATTTACGATTACTCACAAAGTGCTCGTCCCATAGAATGTAGTCCAATACAGAAACTTTTTAATGGCCCTTTTAGAAGTAGAGAAATGGCTGCAAATGGAAACATCCCTGTACCCTCTACTAGCAAACCACAGTGCTGTAGAAGAAAATTCACATAATTTGTGATTCATAAAGAAATTTATCCAAAGCAAAAAAGATTTTATCTCTCAGACTTTAAGAAACGGATATGTGGCCGCAAACATAAATTACCACTTGCTCCCCTACTAGAAAAGTTGTACATTTTTAAAAGCTTGAAATATAAGCAAATCTTTGCCACAGTGGCCGGTATATTATACAGAAAAAATTCTTTCAATCGATATTTTAGAAGTGAGACTATGATTTTACATCCAAATGTATGCATATCCATCCTTAATGGCAAACGTTTTCGAATTGCGGAAAAGTAGAAATTCTGCATGAAACGTTACGGTAATAGATGCTTTCCGACATTAAAAGAATCTTTAAATCGGAATTTTAGAAATCATCAGCGAAGATGAACATGTATTCACCCCTCCTGGCAACAAAACCACTCGTCGTCTAAAATTAATAGTGTGCGCAGTGTGCTTCAAAGTTAATGGAAACCAGCGCAGTTAGAATTTTTTTCAACTACATTTTTAAAACAAGATATAGATTTGTGAATAGAAATATGCGACTACACCCACTAGCGGCGAAACAATGCTTCATAAAAAATGGGAAAAGTGTATGAAAAATGCTCTCCATGCTGGAAAGTATAAGCTTCAAAAAAGGTTTTTCGAATTTTAAAAGCAGAGCTGTTAAGAAAAACGTAGCAAAGGTTTACGCCCTCTAGCAGGAAAACCGAGAATTGTCTGGAGAAGCAAATTTGCGTAAAATGTTTCCCACAATCAGGGGGTATACGGCAATAAAGTATTTTTTAACAAGATGGTTAGAAGCGGAGATTCCGTTGCAAACAGAAATATGCACTGCCATACCCGAACGGCAGAATTGTGCACTATGAAAGAACAAAAACTATGTGCAAAATGTTACAATGGTAGAAGCTACGCGACAGGAAAAGGCTTTTCCCATTAGGACATTTAAAAGCAGAGATAAAGGAAAATAAAATATGCATATATGTCCCTAGCGGGTATACATCATGCCACTCCCTTCGTTCGATGCACCACTGCAGCCTGGCAGTCCGTTGCTGCGGTGTCAAAGGTTGCCTGACGGGCCGGCGAGCCTGTAGTCCGAGCTGTAGTAACCGGCGACGTACAGTTACAGTTGGCATGAGATAATGCATCACAGTTCGCCACTGTTACGCCAATGCCGTTGATGATGCAGAACGGTCATTCAAAGGCATTCTCATGAGATGACGGTTGTCCCTCGGCGTTGTCGGTGCACGACGTCCAGAACCTTTTCTTCGTGTTCTACGCATTTCTTCGTACCATTCCCTGCACACTCTTGCCACGACGGACACACTGCGCCCCGGCAATCTCCCGGAGGGAAGCATTACAGTCTTTCATGCGCATAATGCGACCTGTGTCGAACTCGCTGATGTGACTGTACGCCTGTCTTATACAACGACGAGGCATCCTTACTCACTTCTGCCCAAGCACTAGCATGCCGACCGTGCAACGCGGCATTTATAACAGAAAAAGGTCTGATTTCCTGTCTGTGATGTTGCGCGATCTGATTTGCCTGAATGCGGTACGCATGCACCTATGACCCCAAAATGCTAATAATTTCTGCGATGTTGTCTGATTAGCATGCCCTGTAGAAATCAAAGTTGTAGCTCGACTCCTTTTAAGTGTTATGTTTTTCATGACCATGAGTGTATGTAAAATGTTTCCCGTACTAAAACGTATCCCACAGAAAAAGAGAATGTTTAAATCGGCCTTTGAGAAATGAACACAACGAGGAAAACACAATATAAGGTTATGCCCAGTAGCGGGAAAACTGTGCACTTACTTCGGGAAAAATATGCGGACAATGTTTTGCATAGTGTGTGTAAAACCAAAGGGGAGCTTTTTTGAACAAAGACATCGCTCTTCCTACGTTATACGAACACACAGCAACCGGAAAACTGTTATCCGGTCGCCGCGGGGAATTGAATCCCGGATCTCTCGATATCTAGCGGAGCGTGTTAGCCTTACACCACGGTGGCCAACAATCCACGGCGCTATGTGTATTTTTCTGTCAGCTTCTGACATTATAAACGGATTTATATGTCAGCTTCTGATATCATAAACAGATTTATATGTCAGCTTCGGACATTATAAACGGATTTATAATGTCAGAAGCTGACAGAAAAATACACATAGCGCCGTGGATTGTTGACCACCGTGGTGTAAGGCTAACGCGCTCCACTAGATATCGAGAGATCCGGGATTCAATTCCCCGGCGGCGGCCGGAAAACAGTTTTCCGGTTGCTGTGTGTTGGTATAACGTGGAAAGAGCGACGTCTTTGCTCATTCACTGACACCACGTATTTGGAGGATTTTCACTTTGGGAACCTTTTTAATCAGGATTTTAGAAGAAGAAGGGATTTGAGCTACCCCGGTGGTGCAGAGGTATAACGCTGGCTTTTGACCGTTCGTCCAAGATGGGTCTGGGTTCGAATCTCAGATGAGGTATGGATAGTGTGTTTGCCTTGCGGCACTGGCACTCTTCGTTCTCTAGTGCCAATAACCCTAAATTAGGAACTGCCTGTTGAGTTGCTCACAGTGGTCGTTAAACCCTCAATAAAAAAAAAGATAAGGTGATTTTAGAAGAGGAAATATCCAACAGGATGTCTCCTTCTGCTTGAGGATGAACCGTAGCGGTGAAGAAATGAGTTTGGTCAGCAACGATGTTCAGATACGTCGTGGCGTTCAGATGTCCTTCACGAGGCTTAATGCGGGCTAGAAAAAATTTCACACCGCCGCTACCGGAATGTGCTGTTGATACCTGACAGAATAGCAGCTCCATGACCTCGTGTAGCTTTCGCCAAAATTGGATTCTCCCAGCCGCATGCAGGAGGAACCCTAATTGGTCCGTCCAAGAGACATTTTCCAGTCCTCAACGGTCCAGTGTCGTTAATCTCGCTCACACTACAGGCATACTTTCGTGCACGGACAACTTCGACACTTGACATGGTCGTCGGCTGTTGTAGACCATTCGCGACATGGTCCGATATTTGGTGCGTTCGTAGATGACTCTTTGCACACCAGTGTTGAATTCTTCGGCGATTTAGAGCATTGCGACCAGTTTGTTCGCTTACGCGATTCTCGTCTGTCTCCTTTGGCCCCTCTGATCCACCAACTGTTTTCGTCCACAGGATAGGCGATTGTTAGAAGTGTTTTGCGTGTCGTACTGTTCATGGTAAACCCTTGCTACTGTTGTGTGTGGAAAGTCCAGGAGTACGGCCGCTTGGGAGATGCTCGAACCGGCACGCCAGGCTCCAACTTTCATGCCACTTTCAAAATCTCTCAGACCGTTCGTTTTGCCCATTCCGATAATCAATTGAACGTTGATTCTCGAGGAACCTGTCTGTCTAGTTTATACTGCACACCGAGTTCCCTCGCCATCTTACATGATGGAGTGAGTCATTTATATGCCGAGGGCAGGTGTACCTAATAAACTGGCATCTCAGTGTATGTTCAATGATTATTGCAGTTGCCATTTTTTTTTCGAAGTTTGAAAGTCTACTATGGACACGTGGAGCTATCGGAGTCACCCATACTTAATTTGTAGCTGCCGTTTCCTGGAAAAAGACTGCAGTAAGACAAACACAACGCTCGTGCCCATTCGAGACTCATTCTCAAGATAAAATTTGCCACACTGGTCACAGATCCTTACCTCTGACCTTCTAGTCACCGAGGAAGCACGTTCTACATTATCACCTTTATTACTTCTTCCTCTATTCAGAAAACGTGCTCATTACACCTGATAGTTTGGTATCGTCTTTCTTGTTCTTGATGTCGTGTTTACAATCAGCACTTCTCTCAACGAAGAAAAACTGAAATCTATGAACAGAACACTTCACAATGGCTCAAAGTCACGAAGTATTTTATTCGAAATTCCAAGGCGGGGGCGATATATCGTCAACAGGCACGTAATGAATATCGCGTACCTTTTCCAAATGTGCCGAATTCACAGATTTGATCATGCATGTTTCTGACTCATAAAAATAAATTTTCCAATGCCGTTCTATAAACGGCATTGGACAAATATATTATATTATATTATACATTATTATATGTGTTATTTATTATTAAAATTTATATTACCACAAATACAGGTATGAGTGTTGTATTTGTCTCAACTTCTACGTTCTGGAAAAACGCTACTCTAGAACAAGGTAAAACATGTGTAAACTTTGGCATTCCATCCTCTGTACAGGTAAGACGTAAAAGGGAATTTTTCACATCGATTTTCGAGAAACAGCAGCAGTGTGAAAAAACACAAACATACCACAAATACACGTAGCATCGAAGCGAAAAAATTGGGAAATATTTGTCCTTTTCTCCTGTGTCTAAAATGCAAAATGATTTTTTCTTGATACTATTAATAGAGAAGAAAGTATTTTATTTGTGGGGGCAGACAGTTTGACTGAAAAACCATACCAGAATCACGCCACTTTTTGGTGCGCATGCATGCGCAAAGAGGTGTGCCTAAAACTATGAGGTTCTACTTTTTTTTTGGTTCTTTTTGCAGTATTAAATGTTTATAAACATTATTTCATAAAACATTGTGTGGTGCAAGTCGCACAGTGTTAAAATTCAGCGTGCAGCCAAGTTTTGAACTAGAGTTAACCAGAGAACATTGAAATTTCTGAATTTCGAGTTTCAGACTAATTATGTATGCCATCTATACAAATAAGCATTTCTATAAATTCAACAAAGGGTGTTTCAACAACATTTAAATTTAAAAATTACTAACTGGAAGGTTTAAATGGAGTACTAAATCATTGAACACATTCCTTCTGTGTACAGTAATGCATTTTATTGTTAAATTTCCGTAGTAATAGGGTGGTTAAAAGATGTGTGACGTAGTAGAGAGGTGCAGCACATCTCAAGACGGTAAATCTGCAGCGATAAATTCTGTTGGTTAGTTTAGTCGGCAGAACAAATGGCTCCGAGGCGAGGAGGCGTGGTTTCGAATCCCTACCACCGGAAAATTTGTGTTTTCACAGATGCTTTGCCCTATTGTTTGATTTTTAAAATCTAAAAAAAAAAAAAAAGATATTTAAGAAATATGCTTGAACGGTTTGACTTCGATGTAGCACAAACGTCGTCTTTTAAAACGTTGCTTAGCTCTTATCGTTTTTAAACACTGATCATTTCTCCATAAAAACTTACGCTGCATAACACGAGCAGCCAATTTATTTATATTCGGATAGGCAAGTGCATGTCGCTACTAGACAAAAACTGTCTTGGAATTCGAGTGTTGTAATCACATTTGAGAGACTGCTCACAAGTCATTCCCAAAACTTTTTTCTGTCGTGCCGAAAATCAGAAAGACTTCGGAGTAAGAAACCGGGTCCCTTCCATTCCATTCTTGCAGAAGAACAGTGGACGTTTTCTCAAGTTCTTGTTGTTTCCCTTGTATTGACTTCCTTGTTTCAAGATCTCGTGGATTTCCCTTCTTCATGAGATTTTATCTTGACGTATATGAAGCACAATCATCTAACATCTCTTTCGTGTCTGTCTAGGAGTGTAGCACCCATGGCTTTACCAGATGATTCATTACAACTTCATCAAAACCTGAATTCCTGACCTGATTATATCTGCCTACAAAATTGCGGTATACAACTATTTAAATCAAGGACAAACAAACTACTTTCGAGCAGATGTTTAAATAGGTAACTAAAATTTATCGTGTTGCTGTCGACTGTTGGTTTTGTTTCTTGGAGTCACTCTGTTTCTAGGCTTATTCGTCGTTCGAATGGGAAATAGCATCCCTTTGTCATGAACTGTTAGATTGCTTAAATAAATTTGCTTTGCTCTTGGTAATGTATGGACCCAAATATAACCCTTGCGTTACAAAACTTTAAAGCCGCCCCGGTGGCGCAGTGGTCTAAGGCGCTGTCCTCTGATCGTTCGTCCGTAAGGGGTCCGGGTTCGAATCCCGGTGAGGCATGGATGTTGTGTTTGTCTTACGGCGCTGGCTCTCTCCCTTCCCTGGAACCAGTGACCCTAAACTAGGGACGGGCGACTGCTTATAGCCCATTGAGTTGCTCACGGTGGTCGTTAAACCTCCAATAAAAAAAAAACTTTAAAACTCATCCAACTAACATTTTATGATCAGTCGTCCATAAAAAAAAAGAAAGAAAAGAAAAAGAAGAATATCTTCTCTTACTGAGGTACGGTGGAAAAAATTATTTACCCTGGGATAGATGCAAAAGTCATAAAAACTTTTTCATGCAGTTTTCATCCTTGCCAGATACAAAATCTTTTCGCTAGGTTGAATAAATATTTATTTGCATTTCGAATGACATCCCTGGTACTAAATGCCGAAGTAGAAAAACTATTCTTTCATCGGATAGCAGTGATTGTGATCAAGATTGGCTACTTATTATCAGGTTTTCGATAACAATTTTTCCTAGTAGTGCAAACATACGCTTCTGTTGATCATCAAATCTCCGCCGCCCCGGTGGAGCAGTGGTCTAAGCGATGGCCTCTGATCATTCGTCCGTAAGGGGTCCGGGTTCGAATCCCGGTGAGGCATGGATGTTGTGTTTGTCTTACGGCACTGGTTCTCTCCCTTCCCTGGAACCAGTGACCCTAAATTAGGGACGGGCGACTGCTTATAGCCCATTGAGTTGCTCACGGTGGTCGTTAAACTTAAAAAAACAAACAACAAACATCAAATCTCCGCTTTGTGTGTGTGGGGGTTAGCGATCACCGTGAGCAACTTGATGGGCTCTGAACAGTCGCCCGTCCCTAATTTAGAGCCACTAGTTCCAGGTTAGGGAGAGAGCCAGAGCCGTAAGACAAACACAACATCCGTGCCTCACCGGGATTCGAACCCAGGCCCATCTTGGACGAATTGTATTCCGTTTCGAAAAGATTATATTATCCGCATATTTTTTATCTTTCTGATGCACTTTTCCAGTAAGTGCCGTTACTGAATATTTGTATTTCGTATATGATATAGCATCTGAACTCTGTATAAAGCAAGAAAGATGACACCGAATTTTCGGGTGTAATAAGCACGTCTTTTGAATCCGTTCTGACGCAAATTAAATTTATCAAAATTATTCAAAGTCAATGGAACCGGTACAGAAAACAATAGTATCTGACGGAAGAAAGAAGTTCTTTAATCGGGTTTTTAATCCCTCAGATATTGCTGTAAACGGAATCGTGACCTTGCGAACTCTTAGAAACAGAGATATCGACAAAAATAAGATGTGGCTTTACGTCCCCTGGTGGGAAAACCATGCATTATTTTAGAAAGAAAGTATTCTCAAAAGGTTTATCCATATGAGAGGTATCGGCCCAAGAAAAAAAAATTTAGTCGAGTTTTAAGGAGCCCAGATTTTGCTACAAATACATCAGAAGCAGAAATTAGCACTTATGACCCCTGGTGGCCAAACTATTCTTTACCAAACATTAGAAAATATGTGAAAAATATTTTCCATCAGGTCTTGTATGAGACACAGGAAGAATTTTTCAAATCGGAGTTTTAGGAGCAGAAATAATGCAGGAAATGCAATTTACCTTTGTGCATCTCAGCAGAAAATCTATGATTTACGTGAAAATTTTGAATTGATAGGAAAAACATTTCGCATCGGAAACACTATCCAACAAAGAAGGAATTTTTCAAATCGGACTCTTAGAAGTAGAGATATTAACAAAAATACAATATACGTCTACGCCCCCTGGCGTAGAAACCATGCATTATTTCAAGAAGAAAATGTTCGTAAAAGATTTGTTGCCATGAGTAGTATCGGTCAACAAACGACTTTTTTTTCAATCGAGATTTTAGAAGCTCATATTTTGCTGCAAATACATCCGAAGTGGAAATTAAGACTTACGCCACCTGGAGGCCAAACCATGTTTTACAAAAATTAGAAATTATGTGCAAAGGATTTCCCATTAGAAGTTGTATCCGGTGCAGAAAGAATTTTTCAAATCGGAGATTTAGAAGCAGAGATATAGGGGGAAACGTAATTTACCTTTACGCCCCTAGCGGAGAGTTTATACATTACTTGAAAATTTTGAAATTATATGAACCACATGTCACACTGGAAACACTATCTAACAAAGAAGGATTTTTTCAAATTGGACGCCTAGAAGTAGAGATATTGACAAAAATAAGGTATACGTCTACGCCCCCTGGCGTAGAAACCATGCATTTACGTCCCGAATGAGACAATGGGGTAATATGCTTGTTCTTCGGCGCTGGATTTCTTCCTTAGCAGGAACCAGTGGCCCTGCACTGCAAACGGGGTGATTGCTAATAGCCCTCTGAGTTGCTCACTGTGGTCGTGAAGAACAGAAACAAAAACAAAAAAAGATAACACCGAATTTTCGGTTGTAAATCAGCACGTCTTCTGAATCCTTTCCGACGCGAATAAAATTTATCAAAATTATTCATAGTCAAGGGAATAACAGTTCCACGTCTTTTAGCGCAAGAATTTTTAAAAAACAACCGGATTTCTACAATCGATTAAACATTCAGAAATAGAAACAGCTACTTACTTCCGCCAGCGGCTAAAAATTATGTTATGAAAATTAACAAATGGTGCACAAAAAGTTTCTCATAGCAAAAGGAAGGTATAAGAGACAAAGAGATTTTTAAATCAGACAGTTAAAAGAAAAAATATAGAAAGAAACGTGAGATAACTCTACGCCTTCTAGCGAAAGAATTTTCAATAATGAAAAGATGAAAATATGCGAAGAGTATTCTTCATAGCAGAAGCTATGCAAAGGAAAAAAAAAAACTTTTCAAATACGTCTCCCGGAAGCAGAGATAGCAAGGAAAAGGTCTTGATCTTTATTCCCCTAGCGGGGAAGCTGTGTATTATTTAAAGAGGATAATGTTCCCCATCTTTATTGTAGCGAATGGCATACAGTAAAAAAAGGAATTTCTCAATAGGATTTTTAGAAGCTGTGTCAGGTTGTAAAGAAAGTATCGGGAAAATAGAGAAGCATGTACTTCAAGCTTAAAAAATCATACGAAACATTTAACCTAATGGTTCAGGTAGTCCCCATTGGAACTGATGACCTTGTTCCACCGATCTACGAGTTGAGATATCGCATTGCGATAGAAGTCTGGCGAGCGGGAGTTGAAGAAGTCATTCATTCAACGTTTTATATCATCGTCATTAACAAAGATTTTCCCAACGAGAAAATTTGACAAAGACCAGAAGATATGAAAGTTGGACGAGGCAAAGTTCGAGTAATAAGAGGGATGCGACACTATTTTCCATTCCAGCTCGTGCAATTTTTACTGGGTCTGTAAAGCAACATGTGGACGAGAGTTATCCTGGTGAAAAACAACCACATGGCGATTAATCAACGCTGGGCGCTTTTCTTGCTTTGCACCATGGAGACGGTCCAACTGTTGGATGTAAGTATCCGCTGTGATGGTATTGTTCCGCGGTAACAGTTCATAGTGAACCACGCCGCGACAATCCTGCCAGCAACTCAGCATCACCTTCCTTCCAGGAAGGAGTGGCTCAGCGACCTTCTGTAGGGGGTTGTCCCTGCTTGGTCCATGCTCTTTGTCGAGTAACATCCACGTATGTGACCCATTTTTCGTCAGCCGTGACCAACCGATGCAAAAAGTCCTCCCGTTTTTCTCTTTCACGCCGAGCAACAGCAATGGATTAGCGTTGCATCCGATTCTGCTCAGACAAAGCCTGGGGTACCCATTTGCACAGTTTACACGAATATCTCAACTTCCGAAGTCGGTTGTTGATGGTCGTATGGGAGGTCTTCAGTTCTTCTGTCAGTTCCCGCAGTGTTGCATAAGGCTTAGTCGATAGCACGTGTTGCAGTGTGTCCTCTTCAACTTTACTGGGTCTGCCACTTCTGGGTGCATCAGACAGATCCCGTACACCAGTGTCGAATTTCCTGTACCAGTCATAGCAAGTACTCTGTCCAATAATATCGTCACCAAACGCGCTTTGCAATTTTCCAAGCGCTTTCATGCCATTTAAATATTAATAGAGCAGTATTGCACGCACGCTTTCTTTCGATATCGCCATCGTATCGGCGCCACGTACAACTAATCTTCATCACAACAGCGTACGCTCTGTTCTTAGAATCTACTCTTTCGCGCAAAACACTCTGTGATGTTTACGTCACCGCAGGCCCGCAGTATCTTGCATTACACACGCCACATACGATTTTTTCCCGAAACTTTCTGTACAACTTGATAGCTGCAAACAAAAGTACACGAACAACACCTAGCGACAGAACTGTGAACTGCAAAAAACTACGCAAGTCGCAAGTACAAACCCTAAGTGTTTCACAAGGTAAATGGTATCCGGTGTTAAAATAATTTTTTAAATCGCACATTTAGAAGCGGAAATATTGAGAAAAACAGATTAAATATTTGCGCCCACTAGCGGCGAAAATGCGCATTATTTTCGGAAAGAACTGCACCCAAAATGTTTTCATAGTTAGTAGTATCTGACCCCATTTTTTTTTTCCGGTCGGGTTTTTAGTCCCTGAGATATTGCTGCAAACATGCTGCAAACGGAAACGTTAACTCGCGCCCTCTAGGGGCACACTTTTGCGTTAAAAAAATTAAATTATATGAGAAACATTTCGCACCGGAAACGCTCTCCGACAAAGAAAGAATGTTTCAAATCGGACCATTAGAAACAGAGATGGACACAAAAATAAGATATACATCTACGACCGGTGGAAAGACAATGCACTATTTTAAGCAGAAGGTATTCTCAAAAGGTTTTTCGAAGTGAGTGGTATCGGTACACGAAAGAAATTTTTCAATCGTGTTTCAAAAGCTCAGATTTTGCTGTAAATGCATTAGAAGCAGAAATAAACACTTACGCCCCTGGTAGCCAAATAATTCTTTCCCAAAAATTAGAAATATATGCAAAAGATTTCCTATTAAGAGCTGTATCCGTCACAAGAAGAATTTTTCAAATCGGATTTTTAGGATCAGAGCTATCGGGGGAACGCAATTTATCTTGCAGAAAATCTATGCATTACTTGAAGAAGAAACTATTCGTAAAATAGTCTTCGTTATAAAAGGCATCGAAAGGAAAAAGTATTTTCTCAATCCGATATTTAGAAGCAAATATATGAAATAAAATGTATTTTGAATTCGATATCATCTTCATTTATGCCCTTTAGTGGCGAAGTTATGCATCGGAGAAAAGCCGGAATGCAAGGATCATCGTTCTCACATTTGAAGCTTGCCAATGCAAAAGGCATTTTTGAAACCAGACTAATATTTACAGAGATATGGTGTCCACAGACGGACGGACTAAGTGATAACATAAGCACGATCATTTTTTTCATTTTTTTTTTTTTTTTACAAAAGACGTGCTAAAAAGACAGAGTCTACTTCTTAAACGTTAAATTTCAAATCTGAAGTTTCCAGCTGAAAATGCTTGGTAAATATAGTTTATGCAAAGACATTTTCATCTAGACGCATGTCAGAAACGTTTTTGTTTAAGCAGAAACCAATATATTTTAATGACGCTGAAACTCATTTTATTTAGCACGTCTTTTGTAAAAAAAAGATCGGTTTGTCCGTCTGTCTGTAGACACGATATCTCTACAACTAATAGTCTGCTTTGAAAAATTCTTTTTGCATTAAAAAGCTTGAAATGTGCGAATGATGACCCTTTATTTTTTTTACGATGCAAAATTCCGCCGCTAGAGGGCGTAAATGCAGATGGTATCGAATTCAAAATACATTCTATTCCATATATTTGCTTCTAAAACATCCAATTCAAAAAAATCTTTTACTTTTCGATTCCATTCATGTCGAAGATTATTTTAGGCACAGTAACTTTTCCAAGTTGCGCATATGTTCTCCGCTAGGGGCTTAAAAGTAAATTGTTTTTTCCCAGATATCTCTGCTTCTAAAACTCCGATTTGAAATTTTTTTTCCTTCAGCGGATACAGCTCATAACGGGAAATATTTTGCATGCAATTTCTAATTTTTGATATAAAATGGTTTGGCCACCAGGGGCCGTAAATGTTGATTTCTGCTTCTGGTGTATTTGCAGCAAACTCTGAGCTTCTAAAATCTCGATTGAAAAAATTCTCTCATGGGCCGATACTACTCAGGTAGACAAACCTTTCGGAATAGTTTCTTCTTAAAATAATGCATGGTTTCTCCGCCAGGGGCTTGTCAATATCTCTGCTTCTAATGATCTGATTTGAAAAAATCTTCTTTGTTGAACAGTGTCCGATGCGACATGTTTCTAATATAATTTCAAAATTTTCAAGTAATTCATTGACTTTCCGCTAGGGGGAGTAAAGGTAAATTGCGCTTTTCCCGACATCTCTGCTTCTGAAACTCCGATTAGAAAAATTCTTCCAGCACCGGATACAGCTCCTGGTGGAAAAATATTTTTATTGTAATTTCTAATTTTTTATAGAATATGGTTTAGCCACCAGGGGCGCAAGCGTTAAATTTCTGCTTCGTAGGTATATTTGCAACAAAATATCAGCTTCTAAAAGCCCGATTGAAAAAATTATTTGGTGGACCGATACCGCACATGTCGATAAACATTTGAGAATATTTTCTTTCTAAAATAATGCATGGTTTTTCCACCAGAGGGCGTAGATATCTATCTTAT
Source organism: Macrothele yani (assembly GCA_039090855.1). Taxonomy (NCBI): domain Eukaryota; kingdom Metazoa; phylum Arthropoda; class Arachnida; order Araneae; family Macrothelidae; genus Macrothele; species Macrothele yani. Next base: position 81,611,797 of record CM077012.1, read on the forward strand.
TTCTGTCAGTATCTCTGCCTCTAAACTTCGGATTTGAAAAATTTCTTCTTTGTTAGATTGCGTATCCGGTGTAAAATGTTTTTCCTATAAGTTCAAAATTTTCAAGAACTGCATAGACGTTCCGCTAGGGGGCGTAAAGAGGAATTGCGTTTTCCTCAATATCTCTGCTTCTAAAACTCCAATTTGAAAAAATTCTTTCTGCACCGGATGCAGCTTCTGATAGGAAATGCCCAGCATATAGTTTCTAATATTTGGTAAAGAACTGTTTAGCCACCATTGAGCGTACGGGTTAATTTATGCGTCTGATGTATTTGCAGTATAATCTCAGCTCCTGAAAACTCTATTTAAAAAATTCTTTCATGGACAGATACCGTTCACATCGAAAAACCTTTTGAAATACTTTCTTCTTAAAATAATGCATGGCTTTTCCGCCAGGGGACGTAGGTGCATATCTTATATTTATCGATATCTCTGCTTCTAAGAGCTCGATTTGAAAAATTATTTCTTTGTCGGAGAGCGTTTCCTCTGCGAAACGTTTCTCATATAATTTCACATTTTTCTTAACTCACAAGTCTTCCACCAGAGGGCGTAAGCTGACGTTTCCGTTTACAGCAATATCTGAGGGATTAAAAACCCGATTGAAAAACTTCTTTCTTCGGTCAGATACTACTGTTTTCCATACCGGTTCCATTGATTTTGAATAGCTTTGGTAAATTTAATTCGCATCAGAACGGATTCAAAAGACGTGCTCATTACACCCAAAAATTCGGTGTCATCTTTCTTGTTGTTTTCTTGTTGTTGTTTTTTTTGTTTTGTTTTTTTGCGTTTTTGAAGGTACTGATAACATCTGATTTTTTATTTTAATCAGCAGCATTAAAACGCAAATATACGCACTTATTTAAAAAAATCAGGCGGAGAAGTCTTTCAGCTACTACTGAGTATCAAAGCAAGGAGTAAAAAATGTTTCTGAGGTTTATGAGACCCAATGAAAGAAACGAACATCGCGCGATTACAACACATATGTTTCACCACCTAGTCTGCTGGGAGCGAGAATTTAATCACCCTAAAACTGCGCTAGTGAGAGAGACAGATGATAAATTTTCTCACAGTTACATTACTTCGCTATACATACGTACAGAGAGAGAAATAAAAGAATGATGTTTTATGTTTTTCTTTTTCACTTCTTTTCTTTCCTCTTTTTCACGATACACCTACCTAATAGGAGCATAACGCAGAAGAACCCAGAAGAACCGACATGTTTTGAGAGTATTTCATCTTAACAACTGTTTGTTTCTTTCCGACAGAATCTGGCTGCACAACCTACGAGCACTGAGGGATATCAATTGAAGTTTCTCCTTCATCACAGAAAAGTGCATCATACTTATTTCAGCCATTGTTTGAGCAGCGTAAGTGCCTGTGAAAAAAAAACAGAAAGAAAAAAAAACGACATGAAAACGGAAACCTTTGATCGCTTATTCGGAAGGTTATTCAACGGTAATGGTTTCCCATGTTTTTTTTTCACTTTTACCAATACCTCGCTTTCACCAATACCTCGAGGCTGGTAATCCTATTTCGTGATTGTTCTTATTTTAGTTGCCTTAAACTCACAAATGTCATATATTATTCCTGAAATAGATCGTGAAATTTATTTTAAAGAACAAAAGGAACGTGCTTTTCTCGTACCCAAAGGTTTTACCAAGATATAGGGTTTTGAATTAAATAAAAATCCGAGTCCTGAATGAAATGGGCGTTTTTCATTCCAAATCCGCATACATGAGTAATAATTCAAATATTCTGTCAGTTGGTTTAAAGCAAAAAGAATTTCTAGCTTGCAAATACTAGAAGCTCCTCCTGCGTTGTGAGAGGTGTGACGTACATGTCAAACCGGCAAGTGGCAACGATAAGCCTCCGTCGGTGTAGTTCAAGTGGCAACGATAAGCCTCCGTCAGTGTAGGTAGAATATCTAACTCCGGAGAAGGAAGATGGGGTTCAAAAACATCACCGGCAAATTTGGACTTTTACGTTACAAAGGCTGTCCATATCCTAAGTATCCTTGAATCAAATAAATATATATATATATATATATATATATATATATATATATAATATTAATGTATGCATCTTCAATACCGCAGGTTTTCAGAGCCATTGTAACTGCTGATGGTTTCACCGAATCAAAGGCTTTTTCATAATCGATAAAAGCCATGCACAATGGAAGTTCATATTCCCTCGCTCTTTCAATTAGTTCTCTCAGCACGTGGATATGATCTATTGTGCTGTAGCCACTCCTGAATCCAGCTTGTTCTCTCGGTTGAGCCATGTCCAGTGTTACCTTCAAGCGGTGTGAAAGAACTTTAGTGAAGATTTTATAAACTACTGATAGGAGGCTGATAGGTCTGTAGTTTCCGAGATCCTCAATGTCACCTTTCTTATGTAGCAGGATCATTGTAGCGGTGTTCCAATCCTCAGGAATCTTTCCTTCATTAAGGCATCGAGTGAAAATTTGGGCGAGTACTGTTTCGATTTCTCCACTTGCTTCTTGTATGATGTCTACAGTAATTCCATCTTCTCCTGGAGCTTTTCCTCGCTTCATGTTCTTGATTGCATGTGCAACTTCTGCTGGAAGGACTGGAGGAACTCTGGTACTGGTATCTTTCATGATGTCTGGAGTGCATATATCATCCCTTTCATATAATTTGGAGTAGAAATCTTTCACTCTTGTCAAAATTTCGCCTCTATTTCTTGTTACAGAACCATCTTCTTTTCTCAGTGCCATAATCTGTTTTCTTCCCTTACTGAGATGCCCCTTTGCTATCTTTAGGCTTTGGTTGTTTTCAATTGCTTTCCTCACTAGTTCACAGTTGAATTTCCTTACGTCTTCAGTGATACTTTTTCTTACTGTCTTGCATAGCTCTATATATTCCACTTTGGAAGTCACATCTTCTTTAGTTGTCCTCATCTCTCTTCTTTTTTGCATCAACATTTTGGTTTTTCCTGATAATTTGTTCACATGCAACTTGTTCTTAGACCCAGCTAATTTTGTTGCTGTTTCCATAAGAGCTTTGGTTACTTTTCTGTTAACTTCAGAGATGTCCACTTCTTCCGATGTTAGGCCTTCTAAAGCAGAGAACCTGTTCTTCAGTTCTAACTTGAAGGTATTATGGTGTTTTTTAAGGTTGGTTATGTCAATAGATTTTGTTTGTCCTATGAGCTTGCCACGTTCAAGTTTAGTGTTGAGGTGCATCTTACATCTCACCAATCTATGGTCACTACCTGTGTTGAACTTGTTTATCACACTGCAGTCTTCTATGACGAATTTTTTGTTTCACATAATAAAATCAATTTCACTTGTCGTCCCATTTGGATGTCTCCATGTCCATTTCCTGTGTGGCTTTTTCTTGAAGAAGGAGTTCAAGATGAAAAACCCTTCTGCCTCTGCAAACTCAACGAGAGTATTTCCACGCTGGTTTCTGTTGCCATGACCGAATTTACCTACCGAAGTTTCATTCTGTTGCCGTTGCCCTATTTTTGCATTGAAATCTCCCATAATTATTTTCAAGTGCTGCTTACCTTTATTATTTAGATGACGAATTTCCTCATAAAATTCTTCAATTTCTTCTTCAGGATGACTTGTGGTGGGTGCATAAGTTTGAATAATCTGAGCCTGGTATCTTTTCGAGAGTTGGATAACAAGTCGTGCAGCTCTGTCAGAGGAACTTTCAACTTCTCCAACTTTATCCTTCAGTTTCTTGTTTATTATAAATCCAACACCACTAGTTCTGCCAGTATCTGTCCCACTATAGTAGAAGAGATGTCCACTTTTCAGTTCGATGAGATCTTCTCCTTTTCTCCTTACCTCACTTAGCCCCACGATGTCCCACTTGATCCTTTGTAGTTCCTCTTCCAATTCAAGAAGCCTTGAATCAGAAGATAGGGAGCGTCCATTGTAAGTAGCCAAGGTCAGCATCAGATGGCAGCCTAGTCCGGTCCTCCGGGGATTCTTAGCACCCTCTGCCTTCATGTCATGAAAATGCAAAAAAATAACATCTATGAAAATGCAAGTGCAAAGATTAGGCTGTTTGAAAATACAACATACGTAAAAATTGGAAAGGGAGTGAGACAAGGTGACACCATATCTCCGAAGCTCTTTAATGCCACATTGGAGGGTGTTTTTCAGTCACTGAGCTGGGAAAACAAGAGGATAAAGATTAATGGAGATTATCTAACCCACCTTCGTTTTGCTGATGACGTAGTCATTTTTGCAACTACCCCATCAGAGCTGCAGAGTATGATCCAGGAACTTGCTGACAAGAGTAAAGAAGTGGGATTAAAAATGAACTTTCAGAAGACAAAAGTGATGCTCAATGCTTTTACAAGAAATGAAGATTTATCGATTGATGGAGAAAAGCTGGAGATAACAGACACGTACGTTTATCTTGGACAGCAGATATCAAGTGAGGGTCACATTGATGAAGAAATTAATCGGCGTACAAAACTTGCCTGGAGAGCTTTTGGAAGAAACAGCATAATTTTCAAGAGCAATATGCCATTATGTCTTAAAAGAAAAGTGTTTGATCAATGCATCCTTCCAGTGCTTACGTATGGTGCGGAGACGTGGACCTTAACTAAAAGAGACATACAAAGGCTGCAGACAACTCAAAGCAGCATGGAGAGGTGCATGCTTGGTGTAACCAGGAGAGATAAGAAGAGGAACTCGTGGATCCGAAAAATGACAAGAGTGGAAGACATCATGATCAGAGTTAAATCCCTGAAATGGCAATGGGCTGGACATACTGCCAGAAGGACAGATCATCGATGGACAGCTGAAATTTTAGATTGGATTCCAAGGGACAGGAAAAGACCCAGAAGAAGACCACATGGGAGATGGGTGGATGAAATTCGAAAGTATGCAGGGGTGACATGGAGGAGACTGGCACAAGACAGACCGTTGTGGAGGAAACTTGGGGAGACCTTCGTCCAGCAGTGGATTGATAATGGTTGACAATGATGATGATGATGATATATATATATATGAATTCCTGATGGTTGATTAATTTATAGATGTTAACAGCTGTATTTATATCTAATTACACTTATTCGAATTCCTGAGGGATAAAGTGCTTGAAAACGCACTGCTTATTCAGTAAGAAAATTGAGGTAGAAATTTCGCAAGACAATAAAGTTTTTTTTAATGATACAAACAAAAGTTGTGGAGAAGCTGTATAATGCATTGATGCTATAGCAGTAATGACAGGAAAGGTCAAAGGCTTAGTATTCAAACTTCGGTCTAAAAACACTGACATTTAAATATCACAATGTTTCGTTTATAGAGAAGTTTTCATCACAAATAATTTGCCCTTAGATTTGAAATCCATGCTAAATGACATGATCGCCGATGCAATACAATCTTGACCGTCTTAGCCGCGTTATTTTTTCAGTTTATGCAAAGAAATGGCATTAGAGCATTAACGTTCGCTTTTTCTAAATAGAAGTACCTTGACTGCCGGTAGAACATGTTTTGTCGGGAGAGTGTTAGGTAAAAAAAGGTAGAATATTTTTCTGAGGTCGAGAGAGAGAGAGAGAGAGAGAGAGAGAGAGAGAGAACTTTCCCAGCAAAATAAATGTGTTGGAAGAAAATTTTCTGGATGAAAAAAAAACAAAACAAGAAATATCCAGAGTTAACCTAAACTGTAAAGAACGAAATGATGGATGTTTCGCAAAAAATCAGATTTGGAAATGTAGTGCGAAATTATTCACTTTCAATGTTATCGAAAACTTTGACATTTGATTTATACGATAGAAAAGGAGCTATTAGGCTTAAAAACAGTATTAGACTTTTCAAGTTCAGTTAAAAGATACTTCACTGTCTCTATTGTGGTTAACTGTGAGAAATGAGTTTATATCGATTGGAATAAAGCTATAAATAATATCTCGCTATACTTGTTATCACCTACTCACCTGTGTGAAATAGTTTCTCTTCAATTGCCAATATGATGAAAAAGAAATCATCTTTAAAAAGTCGCAACCAAAAACTGCACATTGCTTCGTTCACACATACCCTAGTACATAAGAAGTTGTGTTCACGCAAACTAGCACAAGTACTCTTCCAAATGCGTATGAAAGTTCCATCTTCAGGGCGATGAAATTACGTCGTGTAAGATGAGCGTGAAGTACAAATGAGTGCAGAACAAGAGAAACTTAGTATTTTGAAATCATGTTTGCAGGCGATGTGAATAAAATAAATGAAGTGGAAATGCTGTGTTTAAGATGAGTTCATAAGGAAAAAGTTCATAATTAGAAGAAAAAAAACTGATTTTTTGAGAAAAAAGTGTAGGAAAATATTAAAAAGAAATGCATAGCTAATTTTTTAACAGCAAAATAAAATAAAATAATAATTGTAAAGCAATGATTATTTTGTTGTTGTTGTTTCTGAGTTTAATTACCACCATGAGCAACTCTAACGGCTACAGGAAGCAGTCACCTGTCCCTAATTTGAGGGCACTGTTTCCAAATAAAGGAGAGAGCCAGTGCCCAAGGACATGCACTCCCCTCATGCTATATCTAGGGCTGGATTCGAGCCCAACTCGGACGAGTAGCCGGAAGCTTACGTTTCTGACCATGCGGCCACCAATAATTCTTCACAATAAGCCCTGAAAATATCAAAATGTTCAATGTGTCCCGTGACATAGATTTATGCTATTGTTAAAACATGTTAAAACAGATTTATGCTATTGTTAAAACATGTTAAAACAGATTTATGCTATTGTTAAAACATGTTAAAACAGATTTATGCTATTGTTAAAACATGTTAAAACAGATTTATGCTATTGTTTAATATGCAAATGTTTATCACACCGATTTTCATTAAAATCGGTCAATGCAGTTTGCTTCAAAACCACAGACAGAAAAAAAAGTAGACAAGCCTCTCTATGAGCATTCTTTTCGTTTTATTATTTACTTCGTAGAAACACTTAATTATTTTTTTTAAGAATTTCATTTTTTCTTGAAACACTTGGAATGTGAAGAAAGATGTACAAGCAGATATATTGTTTTTATGGTAAAGCGCAACTTTTACTTACATCAATAAAAACTTTGAGTATGATATTTTTCATTCAAAGCGAAACAACAAACAAGAATATAACTCTCGGAATTTTAGAAATTGCGTAGAAAGTAACGTATACTTGGAGTGCTTGTTTCTGAGATCTAAAGAAAGGCCTTTGTTGAACAAATAGTGCTTTATTTTTTAAAATCTCCCTCAATACATAAAGGAATAGCATCATTAGTTGTTCCACACATTTTAATTAACTTATGGACTCTGACAAAAAAAACAAAACAAAAACTCAGCTACTCTAAATTTATCTTCCTGTATGTGGTTCGTTAAAATATTTCTGTTACTGGATAATTTCATAAGTAAAAGAATGTGCTTTTCCCGGTCATTTTATTAAAAGCCTAACAAACCAATGAGGATCGGATTCAGTTTGCAATGGAGTTTTTTTTTTCAACGGGTAAGAACCTTCTGCTGTATCTTTCTCAAGTAGAGGAGTAAAATATGAGTGCCGCCCACTAATTCCTTATTGAAGTGCTCCAATTATTTTATGAGTTTATTTAGTTGAAGCAGTTTTCATTCATTTTAGTGCTTTTTTTTTGTCACACTTATCAAAAGATGGTAACAATTTTTTCTTTGCTTTGCCTTTTGTATTTATTTTCACACTTCAGAAATTTTCTCTTTTGTAATATATACAGGGATGATTCATGATTGACGTGGACTTTTTATTATAACTCTCTGTACTCTATACCTATTGCGATACAATCCCTACGGTAAAACGTGTGAGCTGTCTTGGGATGCGAAGTGCATTGTGGGAAGCATAGAGGTGTCAGTGAGTCTTTTTTTTTTTTTTTTTTTTTTTTTTGATTGGAGGTTTAACGACCACCGTGAGCAACTCAATGGGCTATAAGCAGTCGCCCGTCCCTAATTTAGGGTCACTGGTTCCAGGGAAGGGAGAGAGCCAGTACCGTAAGACAAACACAACATCCATGCCTCACCGGGATTCGAACCCGGACCCCTTCGGACGAATGATCAGAGGCCAACGCCTTAGACCACTGCGCCACCGGGGCAGCCAGTGAGTCTGGAATAGCGTTCCATTACAAAATATCTTGTAAAGGCAAAGCTGGCTGAAATTTTGCAATGATTGCGGGCTGTATCGGGATAAAACACTGTCCAAAATGCAAGTGTTTACGATTGTTGCAACAAGTTTTCCGAGAATCAAGAAAGAGTAGCAAACGAACCGTGAACCGCATGATCATGGGTCTGCTACTGCTGCAACCGAAGAGAACATCGATCGTGGCCAATAAGTTATTTTGCAAAACAGATGGGTAAGAGTACATAACATAGCTGCAACAGTCAACATCAGTGTTCACAGCGTGGAAAAAAACCCCGCCAGGAGTACCTTCTGTTCAAAAAAGCGTGTGCGCGTTGAGCACTAAAGGAGTTGACATTTGATCAGAAGTCGTTCTATGTCGCCATCTGCACAGAGATTTTGAATCGCTTTAAGTCCGAGGGAGATGCATTTCTGCAGATGATCGTGACCAGTGACGAGACTTGGGTTAACTATTTCACTACAGAAACCAAGCGAGCCATCTGTGATTAGTGCTACGTGAAGAAAAGATAATGGCTACTGTATTCTGGGATGCAAACTGCAGAACAGCTAATATGCCATTTGCAGGAAAGCTAATAGCTACTGTATTCTTGGATGCAAACGGGATACTACTGTTGTATTTTCTTGCATAGGGAGCAACAATGAAAGCATAGTTTTACGCTACTCTCGGAAAAGAGAAGCTTCGATCCTCAAGAAGAAGCCAGGAAAACTATTGTCGAAACAGGACATTCTGTTGCATGTCAACTCTAGGTCACACACAGCTCAAGTGACAACGACAGCTGTGGCATCAGTGAGCTGAGAAATGCTCAGCCAGGCCCATAATCATCGTATATGCTCATTTAGTGCTTTGATAAAGAAATTGCCTGTTTGACCTTTCTTTTCAATATTGGTCTCTTTTCCTTAAGGCTTCACTTTTGGGCCTTCTGTCCCGATTCGGAAAAAAGGGAAAACGAGCAAAAAATAATTTTAGACTTTGGGCCTCCGACATCGTTGCCAGACTGCTGTTTAGTTACACTACCACATACACCGGTTTGACTTGCGATGCTTCCCACTAAGAGCGACTGAACATAGGATTTGACTTTTGTCCGGTAGCACAAATTTCGAAGCAAAAATTTTGACTCACACTTTGGCAATGAAATGTTTACTTTGTAAACCCTTTCATAAATGTTTCCCGGATTAGGCTCTTTTTTCCTGCTTTAGGGTTTCCTATTCCGTGACTCTGGCTTTTGTTTGTGATCGGCTCCAACTTCTGGGATTCCACTTGTCGTTGTGTTTTGGCCTTTCGTCTGATTGCTGTCAGTCCCTTTCCAAGCACTTTGGTGACATATGTTTTGTTGATTGGTGCATTCATGGATGAGTGTAGCTTTTTCTGCGTTGTTCTGTGTTGTTCTCTAACTTGGGACGTGCATCTACACTCATGTGCAAAAGTTAAGTTGCAAACACAAATATCAACATTGTGAGAAAACGGTTAGATATATTACACCGAAACGCGGTAGAACAATAACATGGACACCAGCACGTAACATACTCTAAAATGAAGATAAAGAACTGAATGCATTTGAAATAAACTGTGTTTTTAAAGAAAACACAAATATACAAATTAATAAACATACCAGAAGGAGATACTTTGGTCATAATATGGTGTATGATCGACTCTCATGGTGAAACATGACTGACAGCATCGCGGCAAGCTGTCCAAAAGAGTCCTTAAGTTATGAGGGCAGTCTGTCGTACGGCTGTAAGAGATCACTTCGCAGCTCCTGTACGTTTCTTGAAAGGGGTCTCAGAACAGCACCAGTCTTCCTAAAGCGTCCCACAGGTGTTCTATAGGATTAAGGTACGGAGACCCTGCTGGCTACTCCATGACGGTAACACCTTCACTTTCAAGGTATTCCAGTACCAGTCGAGCGTTATGCATTCGGGCATTGTCCTGCATTACAACAAATACTGAGCCAACAGCAGCTGCGAGCAAACGAACATAAGGTGCTATTATCTGATCTGGATAGCAGATGGTATTGATGGAACCCCTGGGAAACAAGTGCAGGTCGGTTCGTCTGTTATACATCCTGCCTGCCCACATACAACAACCGCCTACATATCTGTCCCTCTCTCGGGTGTTTGATGGATGGTGACGCATGCCACTTTCTCTCCAGATGAATACACGTCGGGAATCCGTTTGCAATGAGAAACGCAGCTCATCCGTGAAAAGAACGTTAGACCACTGTTCACGTGTCCAGCCCAGATGTTCCCGAGCCCAACGTAATCGTTCTCTCCTGTGGTAAGATGTCAGCGGCCCGCACACCACAGGTCTTCTAGTATAAAGGCCGCTTTCCTGAAGCCACTGTCTTTCCTGAATAATCACTGTCTAGAGAGTTATTGATCGTCCAGTTGCTGCTGTCAGCTCTGAACCCAGCTGAAGAGATGTCATGCTTCTATTGCGTCTTGCAGTTAAGGTAAAAAAAGGAGCCATCGAGGTCGGAAGTTGACTACGGACGATTTGGTACAGGTCGTCTACAAACACTTCCTGTATTTTGGAGCTGTCTCCAGAGCCTGTTGTCAACCGTTCAAGACACACGAAGCCAACTTGTCTCCTCTGTTTGGGATTGCCCCACTTCCAGTCTCCCAATCACCCCGCCATCGCATATCATCGCTTAAACGGTGTCTGCATGGCATTTTCAAGGCAACATGTCTTTCACTTGCAGTTTGACGACGGTGAAGATCTTTTACACCCTTGTTCCTGTCCGCCCTTCACGACTATTGCCTTCGAGTTTACGTGCAACTTCCGCTGGAAAGTCATAAGCGTGTCATCATGTGGTCATGCGTTACTTAACATACCCATCCTAGTCTGTTATGCTCCATGTAAAAACCTCAGACCGTTTGTTTTATTCCTTTTCTTACTACGATGAAGAAACCTTTTGTAAAAAGATCTACTTCAGTGCCGTTTGATTTACTCTCGTTTCCCTTCGGAATCATAAAACGGTCATCCAAGTTCTCTGTCCGCACAAGACATATGTACTGTAAAAGCTGGCAAAACTGAGTCACGCATAGGCTGACATTGTTTTTAATTACAAGAACATAGTGGTTAGAGCAAACAAAACCTTTCCTATCATTCCTCCCGTTATCTTTCGCATGCTGAAATTTAAGATTTTCAGTTCAGCATACGAAAGGTAGTGTTTTATACAGTGATTTTTTTACTAAATCACATCTTAAAAGTACATATGTTAAACTGACAAATAATCTAGCTTTAGATGATTTTGTAGATCACTGTCGTTAAATTGGGATCTTGTAGATCACTGTCGATAATCTGGCGTTAGATGACTATGACATCACTGTCGCTAAATGCTGTCGTTATTGAACCTATTAAACTGGGGTTTTTTTTCGGGGTTCCATCACGAGCAATCCTAAGGGCTATAAGCAGTTATCCGTCCGTGATTTGGGTCCATTGATTCCATTGAAGGGAAAGAGTTAGCGCAGTGAGACAAACGCACCACTCATGCCTCATTTGGGCTTGAATCCGAGGAATTATTCCTAATTCTTTCCGATCTTTAGGTATTCCCTTTTCTCAAAATTTGGCTAATTGTTCGTGATGAATTTTAGGGTTAGTTCAACAATGCTTTCAATTCAGGATTTTTTTCCTTCTTATTTTTCAGTTTGCCGACGCTCTGATCATCTGTTCGCATGGAGTGGGAAAGCAGATAAATTACCCTAGGCATATTCCAGTAAAAGTACGGATTAAAATGCCATTTCCGCCGTTCAGCAGATGCTCCATTTATCAATTAACATAAATTACTGTTGATTTTCAGGGTTGTTTGGATTTTGGATTTTGATTTCTGATATTTTGATCTTCAGCTTTCACATCAAATGCTGTTCTGGGATGCCATTTATTTGGGATTTTCTTTTTTTCCCCGGTAAGTTTCCTTTTCCTGCTTTATTATTTTGTTGGTCTTTTTACTGCTTTCAGTACATCTCAACATTCTAGAATTTCTGAGCCAATTTCCACGGTTTTGTTTTTTCTCCGTCATTGCACGTTCACATCAATCATTAAACGACTTATTACTTCGTTTTCTATTTTTAACGTCTTTTGTAAAAAAAAGATCGTGCTTGTGCTACCGGTTTGTCCGTCCGTCCGTCCGTCCGTCCGTCTGTACCCACGATATCTCTGCAACTATCAGTCCGATTTGAACAATTATTTTTGCATTGGGAAGCTTGAAATATGCGAATGATGATCCTTTAATTCGTTTTTATTTTTACGATGTACAATTTCGCAGCTAGAGGGCGTAAATGCAGATGATGTCGAATTCAAAAATACGTTTTATTCCAAATATTTGCTTCTAAACATCCGACTGAAAAAATTATTTTATCTTTTCGATTCCATTTATGTCGAAGAGTATTTTAGATATAGTTACTTTTTCAAATTACGCATAGATTTTCCGCTAGGGGGCGTAAAAGTAAATTACATTTTCCCCGATAACTCTTCTAAAACTCCGATTTCAAAACTTTTTCTTCAGCGGATACACCTCCTGATGGAATATCTTTTGCATATAACTTCAAATTGTTGGTAAATAATACTTTAGCCACCAGGGGGCGTAAGAGTTAATTTTGGCTTCTGATGTATTTGCCATAAAATCTGAGCTTCTAAAATATCGATTATAAAAGTTATTTCGTGGACTGAGGCCACTCACATCGATAAACCTTTTCGGAATATTTTCTTCTTAAAATATTTCACAGTTTCTCCGCCAGAGGGCGTAGATGTATGTCTTTTTTTCATCAATATCTCTACTTCTAGGAGTCCGATTTGAAAAATTTCTTCTTTGTTGGAGAGTGTTTTCAGTGTGACATGTTTTTCATATAATTTTAAAATTCTCAAGTAATTCATAGACTTTCCGCTAGGGGGCGTAGAGGTAAATTGCGTTTCCCCCTATATCTCTGCTTCTAAATCTCCGATTTGAAAAATTCTTTCTTAACCGAATACAGCTCCTGATGGGAAATCGTTTGCACATAATTTCTAATTTTTGTAAAAAATGGTTTGGCCATCAGGTGGCGTAAGCCTTAATTTCCGCTTCTGATGTATTTGCAGCAAAATATGAGCTTCTAAATTCTCGGTTGAAGAAAACGTCGTTTCTAGGCCGTTTCTACTCATGTCGACAAACCTTTTAGAAACATTTTCTCCTTAAAATAATGCATGATTTCTCGCCAAGGGGCGTAGATGTATATCTTATTTTTTTCAATATATCTACATCTAGGAGTCTGATTTGAAAAATTCGTTCTTTGTTGGATAGTGTTTCCAGTGTGACATGTTTTTCGTATAATTTGAATATGTTCAAGTAATTTAAAGGCTTTTCGCTAGGGGGCGTAAAGGTAAATTGCTTTCTTCCCTATATCTCTGCTTCTAAACCTCCGAATTGAAAAACTCTTTCTGCACCGGATACAGCGCCTGATGGAAAATCCTTTGCACATAATTTCTAATTTTTGTAAAAAATGGTTTGGCCACCAGGTGGCGTAAGCCTTAATTTCCGCTTCTGATGTATTTGCAGTAAAATATGAGCTTCTAAAATCTCGATTAAAAAAAAGCCGTTTGTTGACCGATACTACTCATGTCCACAAACCTAATAGGAACATTTTCTTCTGGAAATAATGCATGGTTTCTACGCCAGGGGGCGTAGATGTATATCTTATTTTTGTCAATATCTCTACTTCAAGGAGTCCGATTTGAAAAATTCCTTCTTTGTTGGATAGTGTTTCCGATGCGAAATGTTTTTCACATAAATTCAAAATTTTCAAGTAAATCATAGACTTTCCGCTAGGGGGCACAAAGGTAAATTGCGTTTTCTCCGTTATTTTTTCTTTAAAACTCCGATTTGAAAAATTCTTCCTGTGTCGCATACAAGACCTGATGGAAATATTTTTCACATAATTTCTAATGTTTGGTAAAGAATGGTTTGGCCACCAGGGGGCATAAGTGTTAATTGCTGCTTCTGATGTATTTGTAGCAAAATCTGTGCTCCTGAAAACTCGACTAAATTTTTTTTTTCTTGGACCGATACCGCTCATATGGAAAAACCTTTTGAGAATTCTTTCTTCCTACAATATGTAACGTATACTCTAGCTTCAGTTTCTTTTTGATTTTACTATCTCTTGTTATTTTATTTTCCTATGCAAATTATCTTCTCACTTAACGAGATGTTGTTTCTCCCGCTGAATTATATGTGGCAACGAGTGTAAGTCATGACGTGGTGGTATGCAGTATATATATATAGGCGCGCTCAAGTATACCGAAGAGCTTCGTTTTATATGTGATAGGTTCTTCCTGATTATTGATATGCGATTTACCTACGTTTCTACGATATTATGATAGTACGAAAGTTCGGGCTATCAGTAGTTGTGTTATTTTGGAGTGTGTATTTGAGTAATACCAGGAGCTCCCCAATAAAAGGTTAAAAGTGAGTACGTTTACTTAGTTCATTTTATTGCCAGACCTCTGTCTGGCCGTTAAGTCTATTTCATTGAGTGTTTACGTTAAGTTCAGGGTATATTGTGTTTACCGCTCTAATAAGGAGCCTTCAAGGTACTAATGTACTAAAACCGAAGTTATATTACTGATATTCAAGATAATGAGGAACGCTGAGTAAAAATAAATTCCATATTCTTCGAATTTATTGGACGTGCGTGTCTTACCTAAACAAACTCTAGCACTTTGAAGATTAAGCACACTTTAGCTACATCAAGTAACCTTTCAATAACCCTAACGTGACTTAACGTAAGCTTTCCTGCACTACACGTCCAGCCGGAGAATTTTATTCATTATAAATAATGCATGGTTTTCCCACCAGGAGACATAAAGGCGCATCTTATTTTGTTTCTGAGGGTCCGATTTGAAAAATTCTTTTTGTGCTGGAGAGCGTTTCCGGTGCGAAATGTTTTTCATATAAATTCATGCTTTTCTTAACGCACAATTCTGCAACCAGAAGGGGTAAGCTCACGATTCCGTTTACAGCAATATCTGAGGGATTAAAAACCCGACTGAAAAACTTCTTTCTTCCTGTAGATTCTATTGTTTTCCATACCGGTTCCATTGACATTGAATAGCTTTGGTAAATTTAAATTGCGTCAGAACAGATTCAAAAGACGTGCTTCTTACACCCGAAAATTCGGTGTCATCTTTCTTGTTAGTTTTGGCTATACTTTTATTGTAGATACTGTATGACCCCATAACTCTTCTATGCGTTGGTCCAGTAATTTATTTTTCAGGGAATTTTCGAACTGTCTTCTAACTTCAGCGTGGCTCGGTTTGTGAATGTTGAATCCCGGTGGTTCACTATAATGAACCGCAAAATAGTTGAAATTTAATTTACTCTTCAACACGGTTCAACTGCAAAATTATCTTTTTCATACTCTGCTCCTAAAAGCTTTATATATTTCGGATGTACTTTGTATGTCTTCTATTGATAAGATCATGACCAGATTTGATTGAATATTTGACCATCCGAGAATTTCCAAATATGCTTATGAAAATGTTTCTCACAAAGGTAAAGCCGCTTATTACTAAGTTTTTAAGCGTTTGCTAAATTTACTAATTTATCTCCATATCTGTGAGTTTTCTCAAGTATACTGGGATTTCCAGTGAATTTTCTAAAAGTTTTATCCCTTCCACTTTTGGAGTTAAAGTTTCGAAGAACTCATTCTTGGGTATTTCATCCGAAACTTTTTAAGTGTTTCGTAAATTACATATATCTTTCGTATTTAACCTGCCGTTTCTGTTGGAGCAGAGACACACATTACATTAAATATAACTCTACTTATTTGTTTTCATTGGTGACCTGAAAGTCAGTTAAAGAGTTCCATATTTTTAGCACGTCTTTTGTAAAAAAGATCGTGCTTATGTTATCGGTTTGTGCGTCCGCCCGTCTGTCCGCCCGTCTGTTCGTCCGTCTGTGGACCCCATATCTCTCCAACTATTAGTCCTATTTGAAAAATTATTTTTGCATTGAGAAGCTTGAAATGTACGAATGATGATTGTTCATTTCGTTTTTTTCTTTTCACGATATGCAATTTTGCCGCTAGAGGGCTTAAATGCAGATTATATCGAATTCGAAATACATTTTCTTCCATATACTTAGTTCTAAACGTCTGATTGAAATTTTTTTTTTACCTTTCAATTCCATATACTATGTCGAAAATCATTTTAGGTGTAGTCACGTTTTCAAGTTACGCATAAATTTTCCGCTAGGGGAGGTAGAACTAAACTGCGTTTTCCCCGATATCTCTGCTTCCAAAACTCCGATTTGAAAAATTCTTTCTGCAGCAGAAACAGCTCCTGGTGGGAAAGCTTTTGTATATAATTTATAATTTTTAGTAAAAGACCGTTTGGCCACCAGGGGGCGTAAGTGTTAATATTTGCTTCTATTGCATTTGCAGCAAAATCTGAGCTTCTAAAATCTCGATTGAAAAAATTCGCTCGTGGACCGATAAACGTTTTTGGAATATGTTCTTCTTAAAATAATGCATGGTTTCTCCGCCAGGGGGCACAGATGTATATCGCATTTTTGTCTATATTTCTGCTTCTCAAGAGACCGATTTGAAAAATTACTTCTTTGTTGGATAGAGGTTTCAGTGAGAAATGTTTTTCATATAATTTTAAAATTTTCAAGTAATTCATAGACTTTCCGCTAGGAGGCGTGAACTTAAATTGCGATTTCCCCGATATTTCTCTGCTTCTCAAACTCCGATTTGAAACTTTATTTCTGCTCCGGATACAGCTTCTGATGCATATAATCCCTAATATTTGGTAAAAAATTGTTTGGCCACCAGGGGGCGTAAGTGTTTATTTCTGCTTCTAATGTATTTGCAGTAAAATCTTAGCTCCTGAAAACTCGATGGAAAAAAAATCTTCCGTGGACCGATACTGCTCACACTGAAAAGTTTTGAGAATACTTTCTTCTTAAAATAACACATAGTTTTTTCTGCCAGGGGACGTAGAGGTATATGTTATTTTCGTCGATATCTCTGCTTCTAAGAGTCCGATTTGAAAAATTATTTCTTTGTTGGAGAGCGTATCCGCTGCAAGTGTTTCTCATATAATTTCAAATTCTTCCTAAAGCACAAGTCTGTCACCAGAGGGCGTAAGTTCACGTTTCCGTTTACAGCAGTATCTGCGGCAGTAAAAACCCAATTGAAAAACTTTTTTCTTTGGTCAGATACTAGTAACTATGCAAACTCTGTGTGCGTATTTTCTTCCCAAAATAATGCATGATTTCTCCGCTAGGGGACGCTAATTCTTAATCTGTTTTTCTCAATATTTCTGCTTCTACATGTGCGATTTAAAAAAATTCTTTCAATACCGGATGCAATTTACCTTGTAGAACACTTGAGGCTAGTATAAGAAGAATTTTATAGTTCATAGATCTGTCGGTAGATGGTGTTTTTGTACTTCAGTTTGCAGCTGTACAGCCGCTTCTGAAAACACTATTGGGCAATTTCTTCTTTACTATATGCCATTCGCTACACTAGAGATGTGGAGCATTATCGTCTGTAAATAATGCAGATTTCCCGCTCGAGGGCGTAAAGGCCGAAACCTTTTTCTCGCTATTTCTGCTTCCGGGAAACGTATTTGAAAAGTTCTTTTTTCTTAGTGTAGCTTTTTCCATGAAAAACAATTTTTCGCCTTTTTTTAACTTTTCATTATGCAAAATTCTTCCGCTAGAAGGCATAGAGTTATACAAAATGTTTCCTTCTCTGGTATATTTCTTCTTTTAACTGCTCGATTTGAAAATATTTTTGTCTCTGATACCTTCCATGTGATATGAGAAACTTTTTGTGCGCCATTTGTTAATCTTCGTAACATGCTTTTTAGCAGCTAGTGGGACTAAGCAGATGTTTCTATTTCTGGGTATTTTATCGATTGTTGAAACCAGTTGATTGTTTTTCTGACCGGTTCCATTCATTTTGCATGACTTTGACAAACTTAATTCGCGTCAGAACGAATTCAAAAGACGTGTTCATTACAACTGAAAATTCGGTGTCATCTTTCTTGTTTCTTAATGTCAAAGCCGGTCACAAGCTCATGCTCATTAGAATTATATTCCCCATACAAAACAAATCAATTTTTCTTTTCATGATATCTGTCTCTAATCCACCTTATCTCTTGGTGTGCGATCAGATCCATTGTGTAGCTGTTTATTTCACTGGCAAGCTTCTACAGACATCCAGCTCTGTATAGGCCTTTAATATTCATTGTTTCGAAACATCATTAGGCCATTTAAGGCAGTGCTTTCAGCCGCGGATTAAGTCCAGGAGGATCCAATTCTTTGTTAAAAAAAAAACAAACAAGCACTCCCAGAGAGTCGTTCGATTCTGATTAAACTCTGCAGGCAAGTACCTTAGGGCCGAATATGCAAATGATAAAAAATAACGACCTATGACGAAATAGTGGCCCACCACAGCGCATGGAAACCGTGAATCGAGGAGGGTATGTCAAGAGCAAAGCTCACACGCAGAGACAGTTGTGACAGCAGATTGCTGATACAATAACCTCCAGGGACTGTGAGGACGTCTCGACGTCGGATCCGTGCACAATACAATAAGGTGCGCGGCTTTGAGAGAGGAAGTATAATTCGACTGAGAGAGGCGGATTGGTCAAGTCACCGTGTCACTATAGGCATTTGGATCGGAGCGACACAATATTGGACGATGTTGGCGCCAATGGGTCGAGGAGGGCACAACCCAGTGGTACGCAGACAGTGGACGGCCGAGGGCAACAACGGAAAGCGCGGGACGAGCGATTGTGAGAGCTGCACGAACAGAACCGAATTCGTCGCTCTCAACCACCCGTGGCCATGTTGCGTCGTCTACAGGTAAGGAGGTGACCATCCGGACCGTTGCCAGACGACTTGCGGCACGAGGACTACATTCGAGGAGGACACCCCGTCGCCTACCACTGACCAGCGAACATCGCCAGCACCGGTTGCAGTGGTGTCGGGCCTGATCAACGAGGGATAGTGTCCAGTGGCGTCGTGTTGTCTTCAGTGATGAGTCACGGTTTGCACTTGGTGACGATGACCAGCGCATACGTGTCTGGAGATGAGCCGGCCAGTGCACAGATCGTGCCCTTACCGTGGAACGGCACACGGCTCGCACAACGGGAGTGACTCTCTGGGGAGTCATTTCCTACAATAGTGGGGCACCTTTCGTAGTCCTCCTCACCATCCTCACGACTCAACGGTACGCCGACGACATTCTACGACCTGTTACGCTGCTATTCTTGTCGCAGCATCACCGAGCCATTTTTCAACGGGATAATTCCCGGTCACACATGACACGGCTCTCCCATGCCTGCCTGCGTAATGTCGACATCCTACCATGGCCAGCCCAATCTCCCGATCTCTCACCGATCGAACATGTTTCGGACATGATAGGACGCCACCTACACCTATCCCGGAATGTTGGCGAACTGGCCCGCAATTAGGACACCATCTGGTATGATATACCTCAAGACAGTATCCGTGAACTGAATGCGTCCATGTGCCACGCCGGGTAACACCTTGTATCCGAGCCAGAAGTGGGGTTACAACGTACTGACTTGTTCCACTCGTGTAGCTGTTTTATCCGAATAAATGACCAACCTGCTCTGGAATAGGAATAATTCTCTTTCTTATACATGTACATTGCACTTATCAATTTTCATCTCGACTGAATAATTCCTTCTGAATGCTTTGTCGTTTTTTGTTTTTATTTTTATGCAAAGAGTGTATTTTAAAGAGAAAAATGATGTCCCTGCATAGAAGAAAAGTAATTACGTGGTGTACTGTTGACGCAGATTTTCACTAAGTTTGTCCACGTTCTCAATTACGATTTGTAAGCTGCTATTCAGTTCAGAAATAAAAACAGAGCGCAAAGTTCGAAATTTACATTGTATGCAGTTCATGCTCAAAATCCGGTTTCTAATATCAACTTTTCTTTTTTAGTTGTTGAATAACGTTTTGTACATACTTCTTCTCTAAGTCAAGGGTTAAAAATTCTGTTGCTAGTTCGACCTTTTTTTGTAATTGTTGAATTAATTTTTTTATGTACTAAGGGGTTTAAAGAAGTGGATTTCCATTTGCTACCATCCACGAAACATTGCATTTTCCATCACATACAAGGAAATTATTCAATTAAAAATTAAAAAATACACCAAGCGCACGTGAGGGTTTGCACTTAATAAATGTAGCGTGTACTATATCATTCATCATAAAAAAAAATTGAGGAACTCATTACGGAAATTGTGACGCATATCGCTAATTTTGCCTGCCTTTTGAGTTTCTGTCTTCTTGTGTAAATTGGAGCTCTTCTCGTTAAATATTTCCTGACTTAAAGCCACAGAGTTTCGCCCGATGAATTTCAAGTTGGCAATCCTGACAGCATGTCAGAGGGCAGTTTAAGGTAAATAAAGATTTCTGAGATAACAGCTCAGGGAGAGCAGAGCAATGTTACGAGGGAGAAGCGCATTGTTGATATAAGCGAGCGATTCTTATTCTTGTAAAAGTAGTGTGTTTTCATTAGCAGTTTTTTATTCGAAGAGTGTTAAGTATATTGGGATTGAAGAGTATCTAGCGTATTGTGTTGTGGCAACTTGTTGATATTGGACTTGCTGGATTACCCAATAAAGAAAGTGATTTGGATAACTAACTGTAAGTAGAATTTATCTATGAATTCTGGCCGTTACCTTGAAGTGAGATAGATAGATAGATAGATAGATAGATAGATAGATAGATAGATAGGTAGATACCGGCCACTGAATTAGAAACCTTTATGCCGATGTACGTAAACGTCACTTACGCAGTTTATGTGTAAAATACTTGGTCACGTACGTCACCACGTGATCTTGGCAACTATTTAAAACGGCTACTCGTCAGTAATCGTCAGTAATGTTGATCACAATGGAAAAACCAAAGGGTCTTTAGAAGTCTGATAAAAGGCTTATTGTGAATGCCCGTCTGGCTGGAGCGGCGATGTTGAAAACAGCAGAGCTGACTGAAATAGCCCACATTGCTTGTCTAAGAAGTGTAACTGTGGCACGACGACAATCTCTCACGAACGAGATCACCGTCGTCTGAGAAGGTTTGTATCGAGGAAACGGACTAGACCCAAACACTCATTAAAGGCAGTTCCCGACCCATGTCGCAGTGAACTGTACGTAAGGAATTGAAGAGGATTGGTATTGACAGTCGCATGCCAATACGGAGACCACTTATTTTTGCGAAGAACAAGAAAGTTCGTCTACAATGTTGTCAGGAATGCCATGACTGGACACTGGAAGATTGGAAAAAAGTCATGTGGTCCGACGAGTCGCGGTACACCTTGTTCTGTACCGACGGTAGGCAACGAGTTTGACGTGAGCCCCATGAAGAAATGGACCCAGCTTGACTTGTAAACACAACTCAAGTTCTGGAGGTGGGGTCGTGGTGTGGGGCATGTACTCTTGGTTAGGAACGGGTCCCATGATATTGCCGGACGGTCGGGTGTCCCAAGGATTATCTGAACATTGTTGCCAATCAAGACCATCCTGCAAAGGTGACTTTTCATCCAGCAGGTGACGGCTGTTTCATAGACGACAATGCTACTGCCCAAAGCGCAAGATATGTTCAGCAGTGGTTCAGCGAGCATGACAGCGACTTCCACCATTTTCCCTGGACATCACAAAGCCCGGGTATAGCCATTGAGAATGTATGGACATGTTAGAAAAACAAACCCTGGTGAAAATTCTTCTTCCGTCAAATCTGAGACAGCTAAAGTATTGTCCGTTGAACGCCTTGTATGCAGTAGACGCAGATGCACTCTGTGGGAGACTGTGGATGTCGTCAGCAGATCCGTTTCTATTGATATCTGCAATAGGTCGGTCTATGGCATGGAGTACCTATAGAACACCACGAAAACGTTGTCCTCGTATGGGTTCCTTCAATCTGGGAAACAGATCAAAGTCACAGGAACTCATGTCTGGGTATTATGGTGGGTGCTCCAAGGTTTCCCAACGCCATCTTGCCAAAAGTTCCTGCACTGTTTGGACAACATGAAAACAAACTTTGTCGTGAATGAATGCTGGTGGATTGTCTTTAATGAAATGTGGCCACTTCTTCCGTAGTGCCGGACGCAGATATTTCTTCAGAATCCGTCGATCGTACTCGGCACTCACAGTTTGTTTCTCAGGCACAGCATGACGAAGGATTACACCACCATGTCATAGGCAACAAACAGCATCACTTCGACGCTACTGGATTCCTGCCGCAATTCTTTCGGGCGTGGGTATCCCTGATGCCGTCATTCATTTGATTGCCGTTTGAGTGCCAGCTCGTCGATACCAATGATTCGACGAAGAAATGCATCACATTCATTATGATATCGGTCAACGTGGAGTTTTACTACGGCGTGTCGGTTCCACTTTTGCACTTCTGTGAGATGATGAAGGACCCACTTTGCTGCGATTTTTCGAATGCCAAAGACATCGTGCGGAACGTGGCGCAGTGTGAAATAATTGATTCCAACTTCATTTGCCAATTGGCACGTTTTCCAGTGTCTATCACAATCAAGTGAAGATTGCACGAGCTGCGCCTTCCCCTGTGGGATGGGCGAGCATCCCGATTGTCCATTATCTTCTGGTTGTTCTCGACCGCTGCGAAAAGCCTTCACCCACCATGCAAATATATATATAATATGTTATATATGTATATATTTATTTACAAATATAAATAAATAAATATATATACCGGGTGATCCAAAAGTAACAGAAAATTGGAAAAATCAATAATTCGCAAAGTATTAACAGTAATCAGATGCGGTTTTCACAAAAATGCACAGAAAGACGTGGGTTTTTTTTTTTTTGTGCATAATGCAGAAATTTAATACCAGAATAGTTATACTTCTGACCACCAGATGGCGCTGTAGAGGTCCGAGAGCCACTTAACGGCGGTATTTAAACAGAATCTCTGACTGACTTATCCAGTGTTGGTTCTGTAATTACCTGCCGATGCCCCGTGCTTGGACTCGCCTTGCGGGTATAGTGAGTTATCAGTATTGTGTGATTGATTGGGCTGTGAGTAAAGTTCCTGCTGCTGCTGTACACGGCGAGCTGCATGTTAAAGGGAACAATGTGTGCCAGGTAGGTTGCTACTGCTACGCATAAGCATGTTGTCTTTACGTGATAAAGTACTGTTATAGTTAAACTATTTTATCAGAACTCGCAAAGTGAAAGTGCATCATTGTGCTCTTTTCGTTAAATGTGGGGTATGAGACGTGGAAATGGACCAATGTCTTGCTCGGCACTGAAGCAGATGATAAAAAAGTTTGAGGACGCGGGCTCTTTGACATCAAGTCCACGAAGTGGGAGACCCCGATCATCTGGTGCAATCGTGTATGAGTTCGAACACGAAGTCGACACCCTATCGACAGCTTCTTTTTTTTTTTTTTTTTTTGATTGGAGGTTTAACGACCACCGTGAGCAACTCAATGGGCTATAAGCAGTCGCCCGTCCCTAATTTAGGGTCACTGGTTCCAGGGAAGGGAGAGAGCCAGTGCCGTAAGACAAACACAACATCCATGCCTGACCGGGATTCGAACCCGGACCCCTTACGGACGAATGATCAGAGGCCAACGCCTTAGACCACTGCGCCACCGAGACGGCGTCGACAGCTTCAGCACATGGGGAATACAGTGCTCGCGAGGTTTCACGACGAACTGGCGTTTCGTATGGAACTGTGTGGATATCACTACGGATCATCCATATGAGATATCCCTACAAAATTCAACACATGCACGAACTGCAAACCGCAGATTTCACAAAGCGGCGAGATTTTGCGGGTTGGGTGTTCCAGTGCATTGAAAATGATGCGACGATGATGATATATATATATATATATATATATATGATTTCTAAGTCAATCGAAAATGATAATAAATAGAAAATATACCATAAACATAATAGTTAACTCAACAGCAGGTCCTCCAGTTCCCGTACATTTCGGTGGGGTGGGGGGTGACTTAGCTCGAACCTGCTTTTCCAAGACGAACCACAAATGTTCGATTATGTTCATGTCAGGTGAATTTCGAGGCCAGGGCATTAACAGAAAGTCACGCGAATGTTCCTCGAACCACTCCTTGACGATTATGGAAGTTTGGCATGGTGCATTATCGTGTTGGTAATGGCCATCACCAGCAGGAAACACAGTCTCCGTGCATGGGTGAACTTGATCCGCAACGATGTTCAGATCCCTGACAGCTGTCAGGGATTGTGTTATTGGGATAATGGGGCCTAAAGTGTCCCAAGAAAACATTGCCCACAGCATAACACTGCCGCCGCCGGCCTGTTTTCACCAAACATCGCATCCAGGTGCCATAGCCTCCGTTGGTGATCGGCGTATCCACGCTCGGCCGTCTACGTGATGCACCAGGAATCTTGATTCGTCAGACCAGGCTATTTTCTTCCAATCATCCATGGTCCAATCTCGATGACCTTGGGCCCATTTCATGCGTTGTTGGAGATGACGTTACGTGAGCATGGGGACCCGGCTGGGTCTTCGGCTACGCAGGCCTATGCGCAGAAGGCTGCGATGAACTGTGTGCGGTGATACATTGCCTTCACCACCACTGTTGTAGCTGCGGGTGATTTGTCGCACTGTGGCCCTGCGGTCGCTGTGAACAATGCGCGACAGTCTCCGATGAGCTGCAGACGGCACACGGCTGGACGACGGTTCGTCGTTTAGCCATGTGTGCACCACTTTTGATACGCACTCATTGCAGCGACACGTGAACAATCCACAAGCCGCGCCGTTTTCGAGATCGTAGTTCCGAGACTCCGTGCCCTCACAATTTGTCTTTTATCAAACTCCGATAAATCGGCAGCTTTTTCCATTCTGACTTCGAGCGCTCTACAAACCGAAAGCCTGTCCTCGGGCTGTATGTGTTCTGCTCTGTGAGTTTCACCTGCGCCACCGTTCGGTTTCCATGCGCTCTCATTTCTCTAGGTTGGGGGTGGTCATAATGGAATGGCTCACTGAATGGTTTAAAATTCGTGTTTAGTTCACAGTAAAATATTCGATGACTCAATTAAAAACACGATCTAAAAACATACACATCGACAATTAGCTCATGATTACTTGATAGTTACTACACTTACTGTATCGATCCACGAAAGAATGTTTTCAATTGTTTTCAGAAGTGCAGAATTTGTTCCAAATACACCAGAGACAGAAAAATACACTTACGTCTCTTGGTGGCCAAACGATTCTCTGCAAAATATTAAAAAATATATATGTAGGACATTTCCCATCAGAAGCTGTATCCGATGCCTAAAGAATATTTGAAATTGGACATTTAAAAGTAGATATATCGGGGGAATCCCAATTTAACTTTACGCACCCTAGCGGAAAATATATACATTACTGTAAAAGAAACTGTACCAAAAATTGTCTTAGTTATAAATGTATCGAAAGAAAGAACGAATTTTTTTATTGGATATTTAGAAGCCTATGGAATAAAATGTATTTTGATTTCAATAGCATCTGCGTTTACTGCCTCCAGTGGCGAAGAAAAATCGGGGGAAAAAACCAACAGAAAGCGAGAATCATCGTTCTCATATTTCAAGCTTTCCAATGCAAAAAGAGTTTTTAAAAATTGGACTGCAGTGATATGGTTTCCAAAGGCACAGAGTGATACTTTAAGCACAGTGTTACTTCTTTTTTTTTTTTTTTTTTTACAAAGGACGTGCTAAAAACTCCCCAAGTACAAGCAAAGTGTTCCAGAAAGTACATGGTATCCGGTGCTAAATCTGATTAGCACCGGATACCATGTACATTAGCACCGGATACCTTGTATCCGGTGCTATATCTGATTCTAAAAGTCCGATTTAAGCACATGGTATCCGGTGCTTAAATCGGTCTTTTAGAATCAGAGATATCGAAGAAAACAGATTAAACGTTTGCTCTCGTAGCAGGAAAATTGTGTACTAATTAGAAACGAAATACACTCATTGTCATGAAAATTCGCGCACCAAGTAGGAGTCGTCGGATTGAAATGAGATTTTAGTAGTGAGATAGTACATACCAAGGACACAAGTGATTACAATATCACAGCAGCAGGAAGATTTTCCGCTGACATACGGTGTACATTCCGGTCAGCATTAGTACAGGCGTCGGACCTTCTCGTGCTCGGATACATGCGGTGATACGGTCCAGCATGGAGTCAAAGAGACGCCGTATGTTGTCCTGGGTCAGATTGGCCAACACTTCTTGCAACTGACACTCTAAATCACGAACACTGGGACATGAAGAAATCTGGCGTCCCATCTGGTCCCACACGTGCTCGATGGGCGAGAGATCAGGCGATCTGGAAGGCCACGGAAGCGTCTAAGCCGGACATAAACAGTCCTGGGAAAAACGAGCCGCGTGCGGACGGGCGTTATCTTGTTGAAAAATGGCTCCGGGCCGCTGCGCCAGGAAATGCAGCACATGGGGCAGCAGGATCTCCTGTACTTAGCGCTAGGCTGTCAAAGTCCCTAGGAGCACTGCGAGGGAAGTCCGGCTGTCATGCACGATGGCTCCCCAATCCATCACGCCTGCAGTTCGGGACGTGTGCCGCCGTACAGGGAGGTTGGGATTGCAGCGCTTACCTGCGGTCTTCCACACTCTGACACGGTGGGCGTCCGTTCCCATACAGAAGCGGGATTCGCTGCTGAACACTATACGTCGCCAGTCAGTAGCATTCCACGTTGCTCGCCGCTGACACCACTGCAATCGACGCCGACGATTGTCAGGTGTTAATGGCAGAAAACGTAAGGGCCGTCGAGAGCGCTGATTCGCCTCTGCCAGGGGTCTGAAAATGGTTCTGGCTGACAGAGTCCCTTGTACAGCCGCCACATGTCTCTGGATATTGGATAAGGACGTCGTTGCATCTGTGTGTGCCGCTCTAATGATCCCACGGTCCTCTCTGCTGGTGGTGTATCTGGGTCGTCCAGAGCCAGTGGTGCGTTCTCGTGTCCATTGCTTCCAACACGATCGCACCGTAGTGTCCGACCGGCCCAAACGGCGGCCGATTGGCACACCGGTTACCCTGCCTCTCTCATCCCGACGATACGGCCTCGTTAAAACTCCGTCGGTTGTCCGTACGCACATCTACGGCGGCTCCTCGGCATGTCTATCGCTCAGGGATCTCACCTGACTCTTACCGTGCACTTCGGCACGAATGTAGAGTCCTCTGCGTGGCGCCTTATAAGTCCCAAGAATTGTGATTGCAACGTTGGGCTTGGACGAGCGGGCATGCGGAATCGCACGAAACTTTAATCATTTGCATGTCTGCCCTCCCTGCAGCTCTTTGCCCAGTTCGGAGTTAATCGCACAAAATATTTTCATAGTTAGTAAGTATCTGACCAAAAAAGAAGTTTTTCAATAGGATTTTTTGTCCAGCAGATATTGCTGCGAATATGCTGTTAACAGAAACGTGAACTTATGCCCTCTAGTGGCACACTTATATGTTAAAAAAAAATTGAAATTTTTTCTATCAGAAATTCTCTCTGACAAAGAAATAATTTTTCAAATCCGACTCTTAGAAGCACAGATATTGACAAAAATAAAATATACATATGCGTCATTGGTGGAAAAACTATGCACTATTTTAAGCGAAAGGTATTCTCAAAAGGCTTTTCGTAGTGAGCTGTATCGGCCCAGGAAAGAATTTTTCAAATCGAATTTATAAAAGTTCAAATTTTGCTGCAAATACATTTGAAACTGAAATATACACTTACGTCCCCTTACGGCCAAACCATTCTTTATTAAAAATTAGAAATTATATGTAGAACGAACATTTCTCACCAAGAGCTCTATCCGACGCAGAAAGAATTTTTCAAATAGGACTTTTAGAAGCAAAGATATTGGGAAAATTGCAATGTACCTTTACTTTCTATAGCGGAAAATCTATACATTGCTTAAAAAAGAAACTGTACCCGAAATAGTGTTCGTTATAAATGGAATTGAATGGAAGAAAGAGTTTTTGCAATCGGATATTTAGAAGTAATGATATGGAATAAACTGCCTTTTCCCTTTGATAGCACCTGCATTTACGCCTTCTAGCGGCAAAGTTATGCATCGTAAAAAAACGGAAAGCCATCGTTCTCATATTTCAAGCGTTCTAATGCAAGAAAACAATTTCAAATAGGATTAATAGTTTCCTAGATACGGTTTCCACAGACGGACGAACGGACAGAGGCATACTATGATCACGTACTTTTCTTACAAAAGAAAAATTGCGTAGCACAAAATTATGTTTCATTTGGAATGATAAATATTTGCTTCAGAATGAATTGCGAACGTTTTTTAGAGCACATCAATCACATTACGGGAGAGAATTCATGGAGGTCGTTAAACATGTCTTCAGTACCAAAGAGGAGACGAAATCACTGAGCCTCTATAACTAGGTAGGCAGTGTGATAACCGATAGTTAGTCGCTGGAAACTCACAAAAGAAAAAGTAGTGTGTGGCCAGCTAATATTTTAAATCGATTAACATTTTTATGAAGCCTTGTAGATTGGAAAATTTAAAAAAAAATCTTGTGCTTTATAGGCCAAGTAAAAAATCCTCTTTATAGGCCAAGTAAAAAATTCCAGCTGTTTACAAGTGCCAAATTTTTCTTTTTCAAAGTCATATGATCATGGTTCAATATGATCACGATTTGTGATTCAAAGTTATGATCGTGTTAGGAAATCCAGACATCGGTTCTGAATATCAAAACGCTGACACTGTTTTCCTTGCGTGATCACAGATCACAGCAAAACAAACCTTGCAACAAAAACAAAAAAGTAAGTCTTCCGTGTGATTCGCATCTGACGGACAGCGACTGACGAGCAGATGAGCCAATCAGAAAGCTCGCGGGCAGCAGGCTTCACAACAGGTAGTGTGTCGTCTCTGTTATTGCATTCTTTGTCTTTCTGCATTAGTTCGGCTGTTTACTGCACACGAATCACTGGTCCTTGACCTTGGTCTATTTATGCAAACCTTGTGAACTATGCTTGAATTTGTACTGTGGTTTTAACATTAATGTTTATAATTTCTTGGCTGGTGAGAAAATCTTTTAGGACCCCATTCATTTGTAAATAGTGTCGCATGTCTCATCCCACGTTTTTCCTTGTTATTTTATCGCCGAGTCCGGCGGACCTGTATATATATCATTTTTGGATAATAAAGATTTGTTTGATCTCCCTCACACATTAATAATAACGACTCGGAAAACGTAAATATTTAGAAGTTCTTGTGCTTCTGGCGAGTCCTTCCGCATAACATTTTTCAATACAGTCCTTTAAAGTAAATTATGCCGCCCCGGTGGCGCAGTGGTCTAAGGCGCTGGCCTCTGATCATTCGTTCGAAGGGGTCCGGGTTCGAATCCCGGTGAGGCATGGATGTTGTGTTTGTCTTACGGCACTGGCTCTCTCCCTTCCCTGGAACCAGTGACCCTAAATTAGGGACGGGCGACTGCTTATAGCCCATTGAGTTGCTCACGGTGGTCGTTAAACCTCCAATCAAAAAAAAAAAAAAAAAAAAAAAAGTAAATTATGTTTCTTTTGGGCACGACAAGATTTACAAAACGAATGGAATCAGATCAAGGCATTTTTAAAATACTTGTGCAAACGCAGAGACTTCAACAGGTAGTGCAGAAAGGGGGAAAAGGACATTGGGATGATCTGTCATAAGCTTTTCTAGAAAAGTCGGAGCATGATAATATTGTTGTGAAACTCAAAAAAAAGTATGCCTTGTTTACAGTAAACGATTTTCTGACAGCAAGAAGTGCAATCTTCATTCTCATTTTGCAAAGGTCCACAGTGACTGCAATCGAAGATTTTTACGCGGCGCTCAAGAACGTATCAGGACAACATTTCGACTGAAGATAGCATTTCCAAGCAGCAGCAAAGCGTCAAACAGTTCTTTTGTTTTTCATCTTCTGAACGTGTGGCTTTTGCCAGCTAGAAAAAGCGTTCAGTTTTCCTAAAAAATAAAAACCATTTGTGAATCCGGAATTGATGGAAGACACCTTATTCAGTTATTAAGCAAAGTTCATTATTCCTAAAAATAGAAACCATTCACTGATGTGTAAGTGATGAAAGGTATCATTATAGTGATGATGGAAATTCTGCTGCAGAACTATGAACTTATCAATTCAGATTCAACATGCAAGAATTCATCAGTTTACTTTTTGTGGAAGAGCATGGTTTAGAAGCAGACAAGCTTTAGCTTTAAAGCCAAGGTACTCAACTTTTGATTAAAAGTCCATCACTGTCGCATATGATGAAAAATCTTTTGATTGGCGATGAATCTCGCTTCTTGAAAATAGCAATTTTGAAATCAGCATTTTCAGTAGTCAGGAACATCATAGTTCAACTAACTGACTTGAATTTAAAGGCTGAATTGATATGCACGGCATCTAATTTTGAACTAGATGTCTATAAAACGTTTCGAAGTAAATACTGCCAAGTTACTCACTAAAACAATTGCTAGAACAACTTTTAAATATTCTTGTTCACGATAAGAAGTGTCACCAAATATCCATACTAAATTTATTCGTACAATTTCCTAGCTTTGATTAGCTCTGTATACAATGAGTACGTCTAGTTTACCGGTCAGTTAGCAACATCTGTGGCTCAAAAAGAAAAAATAAACAATCTGTTGCACACTAGGACTCTACAATTAAAGTGGCTTTCTGAATCCAATGGAAGGGGCGGATTCACGCTCCCAATCCTTACCTCCGTACATTACTATTTGTTTGTCTTGGGCCACATTATACAAACTACTTTGAGTCTGAAGTTTTTTTGGTATTGTATGATCATGTGATCAATTAGAAACAACTTACATTTCAGTAACGATTTGATTATTGAGTTGCTTAATTTTTTTTATGTGGCGTACACGCACATACACACACACAGTTTGTTTCTTGTTCCAGGGTTTAATGACCGCTGTTGTCAACTGTTAGGGCTATGAGCAGTCACCTGTCCCTAATTTGGGAGCACTGGTTTCGGGGAAAAGACTGAGCTAGGGTCATCAGGCAAGCACACCATCCATGCCTCATCTAGGGTTCGAACCGGGCCCATCTCGGACGAATATTTACATATATCATCAAATCAGCATAAACTATTCTCACTCCACTGCTAGATGAAGGTCTCCCCAAGTCTCTTCCATAACTCTCTGTCTTGAGCCACTGTTCTGTGTCACTGCGGCATACGTTCGAATTTCATCCACTTTGTGTTCTTTGTGTGTGTCTTTCCCTGTCTCTTGGCATACAGACTAGTATTTCAGTTGCCTAACGGTTGTCAATTCTTCTGTAAATGCGTCCAGCCCATTACACTTGTGTCATATACCTCTAATTTAACCTTCCTTTTGAAATCCTGTCTTCTTATGAAAATTTGGGTTCTTCTCGTTAAAGATTTTCTAAACTTAACGACACATAGTTTTTACCAGTGAATTTGAAGTTGGCATGAAGATTTATGAGATGAGAAGGAGTGTGCAATAAGCAAATGTGTATTGAACAGTATTCTATGTGCAATATGCCAATGTGCATTGGATAGTATTCTGTGTGAAATGAGCTATGGGCAATATTAGTTGAGATATCTACGAAAGTGAGAAATACTGAACGAGCTGTATTGGTGTAGAGAGAGCGATTCACGAATGCGCAGATGTTGAACGATCTTTTTATGACCAACTTGTAAGACCGCTTCGATGTCGAGTTCCATTGAACGTGTCTCATTGTGCTAGCGACGTGTTTGTGGAAGGACTGTTTTGAAGTGTTGACGAATAAAGAAGTGGTTTGGACATAGTAAGTTGAATCTTGTACTCCTTTGAATTCTGGCCGTTATTTAAAAGTGAATGGTATGTGTAATTAACACTTTCAGCTACAAGGAGCAAGTTGAAGTAATCCGAGTATTACAGTGAAGATAAATTCAGTAAGGCTACGCATAAGTCAAATTAAACTTAAACCTTACAAGCTCTAAGATTTGAGAAAAGTTAAAATAAGCTTAAATAGAGCTACAACCCGTTTAAAGAATTATATTACACTCTTGAGGGTCTTTACTTTGATCACGATGTCATCAACTCTTCTCATTTTCTTGATCATTGAGTTCCTCTTCCTATCTTTCCTGGTTACACAAAGCGTGCATCTCTGCATGATTCTTTCAGTTGTCTACAACTCCTGTATATCTTTTATAGTTAAGGTCCATGATTCTTCTCAACATGTAAAAACTGAAATTGATTAATAACTTTTTCTTTTGAGATGTAATGGTAAATTTCTGTTGAAAATTCCATTTTTTTCCAAATGCTCTCCAGCCAAGCTTTATGCGCCTATTAATTTCTTCTTTGATGTGGCCCTCGCTTGATATCTGTTGTCCAAGTAAACGCATCAGTTACTTCTAGATTTGCTCGATCTACTGAAAATCTTCAGTATTGTAAAAGCATTGTACATCAATTTTGTTTT
The DNA here is from genome assembly GCA_039090855.1 of Macrothele yani. Taxonomy (NCBI): domain Eukaryota; kingdom Metazoa; phylum Arthropoda; class Arachnida; order Araneae; family Macrothelidae; genus Macrothele; species Macrothele yani. Next base: position 81,644,424 of record CM077012.1, read on the forward strand.
CCGCAATTTCATTTTAACTCGCTTTTTTTCTCTTGTCAACAAGTTTCTAGACAACACTCTGCAGCTCTGAGGGGATACTTGCAAAAAATGCTGTCAAAAAAATCGTCAATCGGTTAAATAATCTTCATTATTCTTTATCTCCTTTTTTTTTCAGAATCAACGAGAGGCATTCATAGTGGATGTTCATACTCCTTCGCTCTTTCAATTAGTTCTCTCAGTACCTGGATATTATCTACAATGTTGTACCTACTCCTGAATCCAATTTGTCCCTTTTGGCTGAGCCATGTCCAGTGTTTCCTTCAAGAGATGTGATAGTACCTCAGTGAAGATTTTATAAATAACTTACAGGAGTCTGGTGGGTCTGTAGTTTCTGAGATCTGCAAGATCTTTTCTTTTATATAGGAGGTTCACTGTAACATTTTTCTAGTCATCAGGAATCTTCTCTTCATAAAGGCATCTGGTGAGAAAATTTGGCCATGTGTAGTTTCTATTTCTTCCTCAGCTTCCCGTAAAACGCCCATGGTATTTGTGTCTGTCCCCCCTGGAGCTCTTTCCCGTTTCATCTTCTTAATTGCATGCTCAACTTCCGCCAGGAGGGCCTGAGAAGCTTCGCTGCCTACGTACTTCTTTATGTCTGCAATAGTGGTATCATCCCTTTTATATAAGTTTTGTATATAACTCTTCAACACTCCTCAAAATCTCGCCTCTAAATCTTGTTAGAGTACCATCTTTTTTCTGAGTGCCATAATCTCTGTTTTCTCCCATTACTAAGATTCAGGCTTTTGTTGTTTTCAATTGCTGTTTAATTAGCTCACAATTGAATTTCTTTGTCTTCAGTTATTCTTTTTCGAAATGTCTTGCATAGCTTCATACATTCCACTTTGGAAGTAACATTTTCTTTATCTATCTTCATCTCCCTTCTTTTTTGCATCAGCAATTTTGTTTGCTATGATATTTTCTTCATGCTATTTTTGTTTTTAACACCACCTGTTTTTGTCGCTATTTCCGTAAAGGACTTCGTAATTTGAATATATATATTAAAATTAAAGTTGTAGTTTATAAGCCATCATTGCAATCCGTGAAGGATATTTATTAAAAATTATGGAAATAATTAAGATTTTAAAAATAAACAAATTATGGACTGATACACAATAGAACATTTTCCATTTGAAAATATATAATTTCGCAAAACAATAATTTCCAAATTATACCGAAAAAAAAAGGTTTCATTTGCAATATTTTACAAGAGAAAAAAGACAGTTAAAATGAATCGCATTATCATTATTTTTCACATTTTCTGCACTAGAAATAATAGCAAGAGATACTCTGACAAGAAATACTGTTGGCAACAAATAATGGCAAAAAACTTTCTCACTTAACGCAGTGGATGAATGTGGATAATGAATAGCATTAAATGCACTACGAGATCCAGAACGCCGTTGTGCTGGATGAATGGTCAGAGGCACGGGTTTCTAGCTAATTATTCGAATTGAGGTCGAGTTCCAGATGAGGCATGGTCGGTGTATTTGTCTCACAGAGCTGGTTCATTCTCTTCCCAGGTACCGGTGGCCTTAAATTAGAATAGAGCGTCTCCTTATAAGCTCATAGGGGTCGTAAAATCGCAAAACTAACACGAAACCCTCCCAAACTAGAAGAAACATCGTTACTAGAACCTGGAATGCGCGAATCCTGTAGCTACACAATCCACTAAAAATAAATGCCAATGTAGAACCCCAAATAAAAATGATGAATACATCCTGGGAAAAACGGTAAATTTGCAGACTTTGGATTAGGTTTCATTATTGGAGCTCGTCTGGTTGGAACTTCTGAATACGATGATCAAGAATTCCAGGTGAATCGATAAAAACAATCTCCCAGGTATGCTGGACTCGTATGACAAAGAACACACAAGACAGCGACAGAGCAAAAGCAGACTAAGCCGTCCCGGTGGCCGAGTGAACTGAGGCGCTAGCTTTATCATTCATTTGAGATATGCCTGGGGGTAAGTCCCAAGTGAGGCATGGAAGGTGTTCATTAACTTCGTCCTTTCCGTTCTGGAACCAGACGCCCTAAATTAGGGACGGGCTTCTACTTGTAGCCCTAAGAGTTGCTCATGGTTGTCATTAAAAACCCTGAAACCAAAAAAGGAAACTACTGAAGAAAAAGAACTAGTACAAACTCGCCTCCACTGTCTGAGACGTGCAACTGCCGACTCACCGTCACTCATCTTTTGTGTTCCTGTGTTCGTTTTCGTGATGTACGTTTCCATTTCTTTCATTCTCATTTGTTGAACGAGGACGCCGCTACACTGCAGCGGTTCCTCAATGACCACTGCAATACTGTTGTTGTTTTTTCATTTTTTAAACAAATTGACTATTTTAAACGTATCTAGATTTTAGCCCTATCATCATACTCATTTTTCAGTTTTACTGAATCAGCTAGATTTTAATCTTTGTATCATGTTTTTAGTACTGTTTGTTTCATTATCTTTTTTAGCCCTTTCATCATTCTCATTCTTCAGTTTTATTTGATCAGCCATATTTTAAGCTTCATCGCACGCTTTTAATACTGTTTGTTTGTCTGTCTGTCTTGTAGTTTTTACCGTATTCATTTCCATCTTTCACTTTTACCGCTTCATCCTGTTTTTCGCCTTGTGTACGTGTTTTATTGATTTTGTTCTCTTTTGATGTCTTTTGTTTGGCGCACTTTGGCCAACCATGGCCCTTGCGCCAATAAAATCAATGAACCAACCAACCAACCTCCACTGTCTGTTAGGCAAAATAGAATCATAACAGTTAACAAACTGGTGAACATGAGTCTGGATGTTTCAGTACACTCTTATTATATGGAAACACGCACAGGGAGTTGATTCGCATGTAACTTTAGAACTTTTCACAGTGACTCGAAATCCTTTAGTCTCCCCACACAAAATTCTAGAGCTTCTCTGATGGTGAAAGGAACCAAAGAACTCAAAATGTGGTGGATTGTGTCCGATGATTCACGTGGTATACTGATGGGCAGCATACAGTGCAACAGTAATTCCAATAAAAAAATGGTATCACACCGTTATGTACAGGTACTGGAGGTATTGCCTAACGGTGATGCATTAACGTCGTTTGAGCTGGATCCTCTGGTGCCTCTTCAATGGCACCTGACTTCTCAGAAGTATGTACTTCTCGATAATCCAAACTTCCTTCCGAAGAGTACATTGTCCTCGATGATCCACCTCCCTTTCCAAGAAGAGTACGTACTTCGGAACGATCCGATAAATTGTAATAATTTTCAGCTTAGCGGTGTTCGCATGGTTCAAAAATGAAAAGCTACTGTTTTACGCTTTCGGATCGTACTTAATTGGTTCGAAGAACATGAAGCACATTTCCCAGCGCTTTTCTTGTCCTGTCTAATTGCCAGGCCTGACTAAATACATTTTTGACAGAAAAAAAAAACAAAAAAAAAACACTTTATGAGTTCAGTGAAATGCGCTGTTTCTATTCCTGGATGTCGATTTGGGAAATTCGTTTCTTAGGATTACTGCGTCCTTGCCGTCATTTTACTGTTACTTTTCATTCTTACAAATGTATAGGTTCGTGGAATTAATTCTCGAAACATGTGAGATTGTGCATGGGGTCACTTATGACTCAGGGATACACAAGACAGCGGATGCGTGTAATCAGGGTTTCCTTAACAGGTACGTGATGCAACCCGCGCCATGCGGAATTCTACGCAACTACAGGTACTGAACCACTTCTGCGGACATAAACGTTCCTTAAAATTTTCTGTGCTCGGACAATTTTAATTTTTATGTGGCTGTTGCATATCCACGAATTTAGTGAAGTTGCAACTGTTGTAAGTTGAGTTTTAATTCAGATTTCACAAATTGGTGTGATTCTAACGTTAAGTGTACGATAAATTTCGGCAATTACTTTTGCAATAAAGCTTTCATTTGAATAAGAAATGTACATTGCTTGACATAGAAAATGCTACACCAGGAAGCCTTTGTCGGAGCGCTGTGCAAATTGCTGGGTATGTGTTGACAGTTGAGTTCTGTTTAAAATGATTGCAGATGAGAACCAATCACGTGATCGGTGAGGAAGATAAAATGGCAAAAAGGCTCGTCATAACTAAGTTTGGTCGTTTTCACCTAGCCGTGTGAACCCTAGCATCGGAGTGATCTCGGTGGCGAAAGCACGTGCAAGGAGTGCAAGAGCTTGGGCGACGTCACCGGGAATCGTCACTGGGATCGCACGGACATCTTTATCAGATGTTTAATCTTAGGGCTACATACGGCTGGTAGGTCCCTGCTTTGAACCGCGGCGGAGACGCATCGAGACGCAACAACTGTCTGGCGAATGTGGCGACAGTAGTTGGAGAAAGGCAACGAGCATAGCCATAGTGGAACTGGTGTACAAAAGCAGACATCTGAACGCCTCAATCGCTGTATTCGATTACAAAAATCGTAGATTGGCTGAGGCAGGTTTGTGCTCTAGGTAGCCATTGCAACGACTGCCACTCACCGCAGCACACCGTCGCACAAGGTTGCAGTGGAGCCGTACCAGAAATGTGTGACAGAACGAATGGAACCATGTATTCAGCGACTAGTCTGGCTTTTCTCTCAGCGCTGACTTTCGCCGATTAAGTGTTAGAGACGCCGTGGTCACTGTGATGACTTGATGCCATGCGTGAGTGTCATTCGGCTCCTCAGCCGGGTGTTATGGTTTGAGCCATAACACCCGGCTGAGGAGCCCCTAACAATTTCAAAATAAGCGTAAATGGAGCTACAACCCATTTAAACGATTATATTATGTACTTTATCGCTCGTACGCACATCTGTTGACCGCGCTTACGCATAGTGGGTGCAATGACAATACGACGATACGTTGATGAAGTGCTGCAACCCGTTATGTTGCCGTATCTCCTAATACATGCCCTGTATATAGGGCCCGCAGGAATTTCTTGCTTGACAAATTCTGTGACTGCATCCTGTTAGGGGATGTCAAAATGGATAAAAAAATTTGGGGGAGATATCTGAAACATAGTCAGGTTTCCTTTAATGCCACAATATTGGGTTTGACTGTTGAATAACATCTATCGTGCAAGATTTACATTTTTATCTGCTTTTAGTTTAAATGTAAGTTAAATCTGATTACACCATCGGATTTCTCAAAACATTTCCTTTAAAATGAATGTGTTTAATTTAACTTGGGTACAATGAGAGGGGAGTAATTGAATTGTTTTCAGTTATTATTAATTATGAAATCTTGGAAAATTCACTGAAATTGAAAATGACTTGATTTATTTCAATATTTACACATAAATGCTTGATTAATTCTTGATATGTATTATCTATTCTAAGTAGACAATTTTAATACAAACAGAGAGCTATTACATAATGCATTTAGAATATTGTAAGAGTTTACCATGCTTTCACAGTAAAACAACATTTAAGCATTAAAATTATTATTGCTATTTTTTTTCATATTTTGACATACACTGAAGAGCAATTGAATAAGAGATACCTGTCTAGTAACGTGTAGTACCACCTTTCGTCTGATGACGGCGGCGATTCGTCTCGGCATGGAATCGACAAGACACCGGAAGCATTGGGAAACCATACGGATCCACGACCCCTGAACAAGCTCCCACAGTTCACGAAGATTTGATGGAGGGGGTCAGAGTCTCGAACATCTCTCTCGATGGCATCCCAGATGTGCTCGATGGGATTGAGGTCAGGTGGCCTAGCTGGCCAAGGAAGTCAGGTCACGTCGGTGGAGTGTTCATCCAACCATTCGGATACAATTCGGGAGCGATGGCCCTGTGCATTGTCTTGTTGCAGGATGAGGTCCCCAGTGGGATGTTGAAGACGCACAAATGGGAGCGAATGGTCATCCAGGATATTCCGGTAACGTTGACTTGTGAGGGACGATGTCACACGTACCAGGAGTCGCATTTCAGTCCACGTAAACAGACCCCAGACGAGAATGCCACCCCCACCAGCTTGAAGAGTACCCTGCTGGCAAGAAGGATCCATCGCTTCATGTGGTTTGCGCCGTACTCGTATCCTGCCATCCGCATGTACCAACGTGAATCTCGACTCATCAGTCCAGGCAACATTTTTCCACATGTCTAGGGTCCAGTGGCGATGTTCCCGCGCCCATGCTAATCTTTGCACCCTGTGATGTGCGGTCAGCAGCAGTACCCTCGTGGGACGATGGCTTCTGTACCCCATAGCGAGGAGATGGTTCTGGATGGTGTGGCTGCTTACACGTTTTTGTGCACCAGCGTTAAATTGCCGAGTGATTTCTTGCACTGTGGCCGGTCTATCCGCTGTTACAATGCGAGCTAGCCGACGATGACCCCGCTCATCCACACGATGTTGTCCACGGCAGTTGGCCCTTGCAGGGATGGTTTTACCGTATTCGATGTACTCACGGTGCACCCGTGATACAGTGGCTCGTAAAAATCCCAGTGCCTGCACGACTTTCGAGATAAAGGGACCCATTCGTCGGGCCCCGACAATTTGTCCACGATCAAATGCGCTTAGATCCTTCGTCTTAACCATACTGCATCTGACTCTTACTGATTCCCGTCGCATCACTCCTTATATTGTCGGATCGCTGCATACGTCATGTCGTTTCCGTTTACAGGTCCGCCCACAGCGCCACATTTGCATAACGCCAGCTGCTTCTAATTCAATTGCTCTTCAGTGTATATCCTAGTATTTACAAATTGAAACACGGTCCAGGTTTTATGTGCGGCATCTTTATCGTCCACCATCACATTTTTGGCATCCACAAGCTGTAAGGACATCGTCTGGAAAGTCCTTCATTCTTGGCCCAGGTAGCAACATGGGGCCGCCGTCATTACTCATTACCTAGCCATAGTCCGTTGGTTGCAATGTACGCTGGCCTTAAAATGGATGATGAAGTGTACAGCATAAAAAATGATCTTTGAAGATGCCCTTGAAGTTCAGAGTTAGTTCATGGGATGCTCAGTAAGCTGGATGTTTTCCCCTGTTTCATCATTTCGTATCTCAGTTCATAAAATCTTGAGCACTTTGATTCTGGTTTTATCACGTGGACCAGCTATTCTTCAGTTTGTTCAAATGACTGGACACTTGGGGGAATAAATCTTCCAAAACTTATCAAGTACTTTTCTGGATGTGCTTTTAAACATGCTGGTTTTGTTCCAGTTTTACGAGTGACGTCGGAGCCTGTGAGAAAATGCGCAGCGAGAATCACTTTGCACTGTTTAGGACCAATGATCTCTCACAATGTGTATACAGGAACTATCTCATCTGCAGGCTTCCTTAGTCACAACTCACTTAGACCATTTTTATGAACAAATTGGAAGTAATGAAGCAACAACACCAGGATATATGTATCATTAGACACAATAATTACCCGTTTTATCCAGCTTTGAAGTGAGTGAAAAATGCGTGGTATCAATCGCAAATCAGCTTCTTCAGCAGGGACTTGCAGTTCATCTATCTGTCCACCGTAAATCTTCTGTGCTGGCGAGGGCCTATTTTCATCAACCTGTCCCCTCATAATAGTTTCATGGCATCTGTTTACGAACAAATCTTGAACAAATGTTTTCAGCGCATCTTGTAGTCACCTTTTGTTCTCACCTGAAGCCCAGAAACGCTTCATCTGTACTGGAAGTTTTGTATTTGGAGTCACTGATAAGTTTGAAAGAGGGTCAACAGATGAACTTCTTTCTCTCTCTGCGTTCCTGACCGATTCTTCTAGATAACTATCAAAGACAAATTCTACACGTTCGAACTTGCATATTTCATCCACATGACTCAGCACAGTGTGAAATAAATCTTTGTATGTCTTCATATCTCTTGTAGGAATTTTTCACAGCAGGTTCATAGCATCGATTGTCACACATATGCGGATAAAGCCTCATTCTACTTGATATTATAGTCAGTGCTTTCAAGTTTTTTCACCAGTTTTGAACTAAGTTCATATTCTACCGGTATTATGATTGTTCCATTATGATCCAACAGCACAGTGGGAGTTAAATCGTAGCATCGTAGCACAATACTTCTACAGTTGTTGTTCCTCGCTCCTTCGCTGTATCAAAAAAATTTTGAGCATGAGACAATTCCTTAATCTGATTTGATGGACTGGAGAAAGTCAATTCTGAATGAAGGTTGCTTCTTGTTTTAGACGTAGAGAATGTAGATGCTTCAGTCTTCTGATTGGAGCAGATAGAGGCTTAAACTGCTGGAATCTTTCAGCTCGGAACCGTTTGTATTCATCTTCTTCATTTCTAAATCCAAGGAGTTTTTGAGCAACACCTGGTGCAATGCACTCCTTTGTCAAGATGTTGTGAAGTCTAATTTCATACCCATCTACAGAAATGGATTTTCTCTGGATTCTGCGTACTGAAATATCTTTTGAATGCCTACTTCTGTTTCACTTTTAAAGGAGCCACCCAGCTCTTGATGGATTCGTAACTGGTAGTCAACTTGCTAAACATCCAATATCTTCAGAAATGCATTCCGTATGGCAAGAACCTCATGGTATACTAGTTCCCACTCAGTAACATATTCTTTTCTCTTTGTCTGTCGTATAATGTCTCCAGATGATTTCTTTGACCTGTTGATGGTCTGTTCTACAGCCAAGTCAACACCTTCACCATTAAACTTGCTTCGATTTCTTCCAACAACAAAATGTCCTGCCATAAACATTTTGTAAATTTTAGGATGATTCTTCTCCAGAAGTTTCATGTTTTCGAAGTGGAGAAAGCACCATCTTAAATAGTTCACTCTGTCAAAAATCTGGAATGTAGGTACTAGCTCTTGAACTGCTTCTACATGCAGTTTACAAAGATCCTCTCTCTCTGCCCTGATGACAGACTTCAATAGGTAAACTAGGTAGAGAAACCTTTTCAAGTATTGAAACTGTTCTGAGCGCTGAGCATTTCTCTCTGTGTAAAGTTTAAACTCCTTGAACAGATCATTTTCTTCCACAATGAGTTCTTCGAAGAGTTGCTGTGAAGCTCCTCTTTATTTACTTTTCATGGCTTCAACTAGATGAGACACCTGATCCGACGGCTGACTTGGTCTTCCGTTGTCAATAAATGCTTTCCACTTCAGTCTTTCAATAACCTCAGCAAGCATAAAGATATCTTTTACGATTGCACATAGTTTGTTCCCATCATAACACTCTGTACACTTTTGGGCCAAAAATACGATTTTAAATAAGAGTTTTAGGTCCACTCCCTGTGAGGTACTTTCCGATACAGGCTAAAAGTATCTTGGTCAAATAGAAAGAACCAATTAAAAGAACAATATTTTGGAATTCACCTCCACATGCTTGAATTTCTGCAGCAATATGGTATACACCTTCGTCACAGGTAAGCGGTAGGGCTGTTTGTTTATGATGTGTGAGAAGAAATGATGAAACAGGAAAAAACACACCCAACTTACTAAAAATTCCATGTACTCGTACTAGCTCTGTACTTCAAGGGCATTTTCAAAGATCATTTTTATGGTTTACACTTCATCATCCATTTTAAGGCTAACAAGTATACATTGCTATCAACAGACTATGACTAGGTACTGAGTGATGATGTTAGCGCCGGGTTGCTATCTGAGCCAAGAATGAAGGACTTTACAGACGATGTCTTTACAACTTGTGGATGCAAAAATGTGACGGTGGACGATGAAGATTCCACTGATAAAACCTGGACTGCGTTTCATTTTGTAAATGCCAGGATATGTGTCAAAATATGAAGAAACAGCTATAATGATTTTAGTGCTTAAATGATTTAGTGTTTTACTGTACAAGCATTGTATATTTTAGTGTTTTACTGTACAAGCATTGTATATTTTAGTGTTTTACTGTACAAGCATTGTATATTTTAGTGTTTTACTGTACAAGCTCTGTATATTCATACAATATTCTAATTGCATCATGTAATAGCTCTGTTTGTATTAAAATTGTCTACTTAAAATAGATAATAGATATAAAGAATTAATCAAACATTTATGTAAAAATATTGAAATATTAGGTGTGCAACTTAATTCTCGGCCCCTAACCGCAAGCGATCATAGAACGTCGGCAAATGCAAATAGCTGTGTGCGATAATGGCTGATTGCAGCATCATCCAACAGATTTCCAGGCAACCGTAACCGCTCACAGCTGTAGTGACAGAAGGGACGAAAGTTGACGGTGAAAGCAATGTCGTTCGAGAAGCAACATTTGAGGCACTGCCCCCTGTTCGCGTATCATCTAAACAAAAGTGCCGCGGAAGCCCAGCAAATGATCTGTTCTGCTTTGGGTGAGGCTGCTGTGTCCTACAGTACGTGTAAGAAGTGGTTCCAGCGGTTTAAGCAGGGACATTTCGATATCCGTGATGCAGAACGTCCGGAACAGCCACAGAAAGTTGACAATGAGGAGCTGGAACAACTGTTGGACACCCAACAACCATCCTTGTCGCACACAGTCAGAGCTCGCCCAGGAACTCGGAGAAACGCGGCAAGCCATTGCAAAGTGCAAAGTGCCAGCACAAGCTTGGACGGATTCACAAGGATGGCCGTTGGGTGCCCCACCATCTCACAGCTGCGAACAAGTCTAGGCGCTACGATGATGCTGTGTACATGCCCTCCAGATTCAAGAAGATGGATTTCCTCCACAAGATTTTGACCTGTGATGAGAAGTGGATTCTCTACGATAATCCTAAGCGGCGCAAATCGTGGGTTTATCTAGGTCAGCCTACCACCAGTACCGCCAAACCGAATATCCAAGCCAGGAAGTTGTTGCTGTGCATATGGTGGGATGAGCGCGGTGTCGTATACTATGAACTGCTCAAACCTGGTGAAGTGGTCAATGCTGAGCGTTATTGTCAGCAACTCATTCGTGTGAGTGACGCAATGGAGGAGAAAAGGCCATACACCGGCAAGGGCAGAAGGTCGGTCCTATTGCTTCAGGATAACGCGCGTCCTCACACCGCGAAAACGACTTTAAACACGATCACCGACATGGGATGGGATATTTTGTCCCACCCGGCGTATTCTACAGACTTCGCCCCGTCAGATTATCACCTCTTTCGCTCTCTGCAACATCACCTGAGTGATACGCACTTCACTTCTGTCGAGAAGGTCCACACAAATATTGATGACTTTATCAACTAGAAACAGCCCTTTTTTTCGCAGTGGCATTCGGCAGCTCCCTGACCGATGGCTCAAATGTATCCAAAACGACAGGGATTATTTCCCTGATTAGGTACGTATTCGATTTGCTATAATTTGCTGTCATCGTGTCGTGCCTGTGGCCAAGAATTAAGTTGCACACCTAATAAATTAGATCATTTTCAATTTCAGTGGATTTTCCAAGTTTTTATAATTAATAATTGAAAACAATTCAATTACTCCCCTCTCATTGTACCTAAATTAAATTAAGAACATTCATTTTAAAGGATATTTATGGAATCCGATAATGTAATCAAATTTATCTTAATTTAAACAATAAGTAGAGAAAAAAGTAAATCTTGCACGATAGATATTATTCAAGAGTAAAATCCTATATGGTGGCATTAAAAAACCTGACCATATTTCAGCTGTCTATCCCAGATTTTTTATTCGTTTTGACATCTCCTAAGAGGATCCAGTCACAGAATTTGTCAAGCAAGAAATTCCTACGGATCTTATGCATAGGGACTGGACTATCGGCGGTATTCCTGACTGCCAGTTTCAACAACATAACGCCCGCCAGCACACTGTCAACATGAGCAGATACTGGCTACGGTGTCTAAGTGCTGCCCCTGCTATCTCGATTCCAGACTTCTCCCCTGTAGGGAACGTGTGGATGTCATTGGCAGACGACTGAAAGCCTTTGCACAACCCCTTCTCAATGTGGATGAATTGTGAACATATATCAACGAGGCATGGTCAGCGATACCTTAGTACACCATCCGGGGTCTTTCCCACTCGATGCCACGCCGTGTTGCCGAATATATATCCTACCAGGTGGCCATACGAGCTAATGACTCAGGCCACATGATACTGTGTCTCCTCCATTCGCACTCATGTAATCCCTCAGAAATTAAATCATTTCTTTTCCACCTACTTGTCTTCGTCTTATTTCATGTGTTCCTTACTCCTGTGGCATTTTCTATGTTGAGCAATGTAAAATTCAACGAAATACAGTATCTCTAAAGCAATAAAATTTTATATTAGCTTTTTATTAATTTTTAAAGACATGAAACCTTATTAGGTGTTAATTATTGTCTGGATGGTTGTATAGTATGGAAAGGAACACTCGCAGTCACTGTAACATTTGGAATTACCGATTAGTGAGAAGCAATGCACTGAAGGTAACTCCGACTTAATAGAACCTCTCAAATGCCACGAAATACGGCATCAGTTATCTGAGCTACAAGGACATAGAAGCTTAAATATTTGTGCACAATTTATCCAGAATATGTGTATTTTCCCTTAATTTTAGATGAAAATAAAAAAAAAGTGGCGTGCATCTTTGCTATCTTTTCCAATTTGAATAAAATTTAGGAACAAAATCTGTGAGACTAAGAACCGAAATAGTATACACTGTCTGCAAAAAAAAAAAAAAAAAAAAAACGAAACACCCAGCAGAAAACATTTCATCCAAATGAAAATTTATAAGTGCAATGTATATGTATAGGAAAGGGAATTATTGCAATACCAGAGCAGTTGGGTCATTTATTCGGATAAAACAGCTACATGAGTGGAACAAGTCAGTACGTTGTAGTGCCACCTCTGGCTCGGATACAAGGTGTTACCCGGCGTGGCACATGGGCGCATTCAGTTCACGGATACTGTCTTGAGGTATATCATGCCAGATGGTGTCCTAATTGCGGGCCAGTTCGCCAACATTCCGGGATGGGTGTAGGTCTATCATGTCCTAAACATATTTGATCGGTGAGATGTCGGGAGATCGGGCTGGCCATGGTAGGATGTCGACATTACGCAGGCAGGCATGGGAGAGCCGTGTCATGTGTGACCGGGAATTATCCCGTTGAAAAATTGTTCGGTGATGCTGCGACAGGAATAGCAGCGTAACAGGTCGTAGAATTTCGGCGACGTACCGTTGAGCCGTGAGGATGGTAAGGAGGACTACGAAAGGAGCCCGACTATTGTAGGAAATGACTCCCCAGAGAGTCACTCTCGTTGTGCGAGCCGTGTGCCGTTCCACGGTAAAGGCACGATCTGTGCACTGGCCGGCTCGTCTCCAGACACGTATGCGCTGGTCATCGTCGCCAAGTGCAAACCGTGACTCATCACTGAAGACAACACGACGCCACTGGACACTATCCCACGTTGAAAGGGCCAGTCACCACTGCAATCGGTGTCAATCTCGTCGATCAGTGATAGGGGGCTTAGTGTCCTCCTCGGATGTAGTCCCCGTGCCGCAAGTCGTCTGGCAACGGTCCGGATGGCCACTTCCGTACCTGTAGACGACGAAATATGGCAACGGGTGGTTGAGAGCGAAGAATTTGGTTCTGTTCGTGCGGCTCTCACAATCGTTCGATACTCGCTTCTTGTCGTTGCCCTCGGCCTTTGTTGGCTTGATTTATTTTAAGTATTGTGGTGGATGCCAACTTATCGGAAGAATCGTTTGCAGGTTCCTGTCGTTGGAGAAGGGAAGCAAATAAACAAGTTGTTAAAAATTGAACATTATGACAGATGTTTCCTTTTGCACATATCTTTATTCATCAGATGGGAGGAAGAGGAAATATTGGAATAATGGTTGGTCAGATCGGATAGTATATACTTCCAGTGGGAGTTGGATGTTGTGGATGGCCTTCTCTACGCTTTTCCCGCCAAATCTGTTCCTATCTTATGTGGCTACAAGCCCGCGTGAAAATCTCTTTCTACCTCGTCGTTTTCTTGCCCTGCTTTCGAGCCAAAACCGTTCCTACTTTTTCCTCGAGATCGCCATGAAGCCTCCTCTCTGTCCCATTCCCTTACACGTTCTGTCTTTGACGTAAGAAGAAATTCTTAATTGCTTGGTCCATTGTATATACCCGTGGGCTAGAGATTCTGCCGACGGCTGGGGAAAGAATGGGGCTATCCTTTTGTCCGTGGGTGGGGTCCGGCGAGAGAATGACCTTTCTCCGAAATGGATCTGCGCTTGGTGCCTTTCTGACTAGGGAAGAAATTTCTCATTGTCGTTGGCCCACAAAGTGACAAATGTTGCAATTTAAATTTAGTTTTAATATTTTCCTATAACATCTTTCCCTTCGAACGAGTATGATGCGTCCGCTTGCGGCGCAGCATAAATTTGGAGGGGGGGGCGGTTCCACCGCTGGAAGTTTACCGGTTTATTACCTGATATTTTGAAGGAGAGGCGAATACATATTTTGAAGGAGGGGTTTTACCTGCATGCTGAGGTATCACATATGATATGGCTTCAAGCATGCAAGCTTGGAATACATATTTCGCGACAATAATGAGTTTGCTGAATTTTTTCGTATATAAATATTGTAACATGATGCGACATTAGGTTCTGCAGATTAAAATACAACGTATAATGAAATTATGTAAAATATTAAGCTAGGTTCTATAATACAGTATTACATATGCAAAATTAAATTACTCGATGAATAGGAGGCAATCGATGAATATACATAAACTTTTCTCGCTGCATTTCGTTTCATACGTGCATGTTATTTTCACATTTTGCTAAAATCCTGACATTATAAACATTTCGCTGTATTACAACATTTCTTACTTTTCAATATCACTGTACATTATTTGATTCTTTACAATTCATACATTACGCTGCATTTTTTTCTTTTGTAAAAATAACTCTGAACTTCTATACCCATTACAATACATGTGCCTCGCTGCGACTGCAATAACGTTTTACTCCTATTCTTATATTTTCAAGTAAATTAGAAGTTGCTATACCTAAGCTATTAAGTTACATAAGATTTTAAAGAAAAGATGTTAAGCCATATACTTTTCTTTTTATAGTTGCATTTTGAACTCTGGAGCTATTGGTTGGATGAATTAATTAGGTTATGAATTTAAAGTTCTATTGAAAGATTGTGCGATTTTTGATGTAGGATAACAAAGTTTCTCTTGGTTATGTAAAATACACAAATGCGAATGTTCACATATGGTGTGAGGTAGAAGTTCTTAGTGTATCGATGGAATACACAAATTTGAATATTTGCAAAAAGGATGAAGTGTGAGTTTTTAAAGTTCTGTGCAGAATTTACACATATGCACAGTTTGCTTTGCATAATGTTTTTGTGTTCAAATTCACAATAAAATGATGAAGCATGAAAAATAAAAGTTTCGTATATGTCGATGCAATTGTATCACAAAATGTAAGTGTTTATTTTGAGAGTTTAGATCGATTGCACACATACTGTGGAATGCACAATGGAGTGAAACTAAATGCTGGTTTTGTATGCTTTGCTTTCCGTTCCCTTAATCACTTGATTCACAAAAGTTTCACTTGCGAGTTTTCACCTGCGCGCTATGAATGGACGAGACAAGAAGTCTTATCGCCGCGGCATTGTTCTTCCGAAAACATTTCTTGGGCGAAGGTCATAGTTGTTTCCGGTATCTTGCGGGGTGTTAATTTCTTCATTATGATGTTCTACTACTCGAGGTAGTCTTCTGCATGTGGGACATAGATTCTGTCAATCAGTAGGGTCGGTAATAGTACTTGAGTATCGCACTGCTGTGTTGGATTTTGCATAGGCTCATTTTCCCAAATGTGTGAACATCGTTGTTCGCCACTTCCTGAGGATTCTTCACTCACCTGTGTTGTTTGCTACTGGTGTTGTTCTGCGTCGTCAGCGGAGCTTTTTTTCCAGATAATTTTCTGGGTGTTCTTTTCTTTTTGGGTAATGGAATATCCTGTCAAAGTGTGCCATTACTTTAATATTCGGGTTTTCCACTAATTGCAGGTCGGCGTTTGTCTGTCTGATGATCTGGACTATTCGATACGGCCCTGATGATGTTTGGCTTAGTTTACTTGATTTACCTGGATCAATTTTTGGAGTATATAGGAATACTTGCTGGCCTAGTTTGAAGTTTTTGCTTGTGGTTGTTTTCATTTGGTATTTTTCTTGATTTTCTGCTGCCCTTTGGACGTTTTCTTTAACCAAGTGGTACACTGTTGTCATTGTGTCAGTTATATTTTCCACATAATCTTCTGTTGAGAAATATGTTTTTCTCGTTCTAGGTGGAATTAGAGCGAAAGGAGGTTTGATATCTCTCGCTAAGAATAAGAAGGAGGGTGTATCACCAGTGTTCTTGTGATTAGATGTTCTGTAGGCACTAAGGGCTAGTGGAATTAATTTATCCCAGTCTGTATGGTTTTTATTGATGAAATGGCTTAGCATGGAAGCCAAAACTCTGTGAAATTTCTCTATCAGGCCATTTGCTTGCGCATGATAGGATGAACTGTGAGAATACTTTATCTGTAACTTTTCGCAGAGATTTTTCATTGTTCCTGATAAGAAGTTGGATCCCCTGTTGCTGACCAAAGTATCAGGGACGCCAAAGAAACAAATGACTTGTTCTAATAAAATTTTGGCAATTGTCTGTGCCTTTTGATCTGGGATGGGATATGATAAAGAAAATTTTGTGAATGCATCCTGTATAGTCAAAACTAACACCTTCCACTGCTCGCGTGCCGCTGGGTTGTGCCCTACTATACCCATTACCGCCAACATCATCCGATTGCCGCGTCGCTCTGAACCAAATGCCTGGCGATACGGCGACTTGACCAACCGGCCTCTCTCAGCCCAATTATACGTTCTCTCAAACTTGCTCAACTGCTTGTATTGTGCACGGATCCGACGTCGAGGCATCCTCATAGTCCGTGGAGGTTAATGCAACCGCACTCCGCTGTCACAATTGCCCCTGCGTGTGAGCTTTGCTCTTGACATACCGTCCTCGATGCGCGGTTCCTATACGCTGCGGCAGGCCACTATTTCGTCGTAGGTCGTTATTTTTTAATCATTTGAATATTCGGCTCTGAGGTACTTGTATGCGGATATGCGGAATTTCATCAGGATCGATCGAGGTTCTCGGGGTGCTTCGTTGTTTTCCTTTTCTTTTTTTTTTTTTTTTCTTTTTTTTTGCGAATAGTGTATTTACGTTCCCGCATTCTTAAAACGTGATAAACAAGAAATGGTAAATTGGAGTGTTAAACGTTGAAACGTTGATTTTGCGTGGTTTAACGTTTCTTAAGCACAGTTCTTTTCCTAAACGTTATTTGAATAATTATACTACATGTGCAAATTCCTTTCTACTGCAAAGATTTGAGAACGCGCCTAATAAAGGGGCCAATCAGTGTGTGCTATATATCAAGGAGTGTGAGGATATAACGATGTTTTTTTTTGTTGTTTTTTTTATTGGAGGCTTAACGACTACCGTGAGCAACTCAATGGGCTATAAGCAGTCGCTCGTCCCTAATTTAGGGCCACTGGTTCCAGGGAAGGGAGAGAGCTAGCGCCATAAGACAAACACAACATCCATGCCTCACCGGGATTCGAAACCGAACCTTTTTCGGACGAATGATCAGAAGCCATCGCTTAGACTACTGCGCCACCGGGGAGGCAAAGATGGTTTGGATTTCAAATGGATTTAAAACGCAAATCTTTTTCCAGAGGAAACATTTTCAAACGTTTTTGCTTCCATATTCTTTTTATATTAAAGACAACAAATTCTGAAACCGCATTTATCTGTGTTCTTGACTTTTTATGTTACTTTAATCGTGTGAACAAGAGCTACTGTAACAAGTGAATTTCTCAAACATGTTGATTATAAAAAAATCATCAGCAGCAAATGTTTGGCAGTCATTATCTTTAGACTTTTATTTGTATAAGATCCTTGAAACCATCGAAACATAAATTGGTGAGGAAACCAATTGCATTAAAATTTTAAAAAATCATTTTCTGAAGCTCTTGGGGAAAAAAAGAATTTTGTAGTTTGATTTAATATTAAGTCTAGAGGCATGCGCAGCTCTGTTATCGCTATGGCATTCGACAGGTGCCAGTTCTAGATACAGTCTAAAAGGAATAGTGAGCGATTTGGTTGATTTGCGGACAAGTTGAAGATGGAAGACCAAACTGTACATTTTTGCCATATTTTACTGTTTTACTTCCGTAAAGGGAAGAACGCGCGTCAAGCTTGTGAAAAGTTGCGTAAAGTGTACGGTGATAATGCTCTACAAGAACGTCAGTGCCAGCAGTGGTTCGCAAAATTCCGTGTTGGTGATTTTGACCTCAACGATGCTCCTCGGTCCGGGAGGCCAACCGAGGTTGATGACGACCAAATCAAGGCATTGGTCGAGTCAAACCCACGTTTCACGACACGAGAGATTGCAGACACATTGCACATCCATCATTCAAGCATTCACGACCACCTGAAGAAGGTGGGATACGTAATCAAGCTCGATGTGTGGGTTGCTCATGAACTCAAAGAAGCTCAATTGACGGCGCGTATAAACATCTGCAATATACTCATTAAACGTCAGGCAAACGATCCTTTTTGAAGCGACTGATAACTGGTGACGAAAAGTGGATTGTGTACAATAATGTGCTGCGCAAACGGTCTTGGTCCCGACGTGCTACTTCGCCTCAAACGACATCCAAAGCAGACATTCATCAGCGGAAGGTTCTGGTCTCAGTGTGGTGGGATTTTAAAGGTGTCGCGTTTTTCGAGCTCCTACCACGGAACCAAAAAATCAATTCGAATGTGTACTATCGGCAATTGGACAGTTTGAACGAATCCATCATCCAGAAACGTCCAGAGCTCGTTCATCGTAAAGGTGTTGTGTTCCATCACGACAACGCGAGACCACACACAAGTTTGATCACCCGCCAAAAATTATTGGAGCTTGGGTGGGATGCGTTGCCACACCCAGCATACTCGCCTGACCTTGCGTCGTCAGACTTCCACTTGTTTCGCTCTCTTCAACAGTCCTTGCGTGGTATAACGTTCAATTCAGATGAGGCTGTAAATCAGCACCTTGTAAAGTTTTTCGCCACGAAAGACAGGTCCTTCGATGAACGAGGCATTCTGTAGCTCACTTACAGATGGCGAAAGGTCATCGAACAAAACGGGCATTATATCATTGATTGATCTTTGTTCTTTCTATCAATAAATGACCTTTGCAAAACATGGCTAAAATACGTCATGAATTTTCCGACAACCCAATACAAATGCCACTTTTGATGTAGCTTTCTCACAGCGTATATTTGGGCATCGATACCAAACTGTGCAAAGTCGTCACAACCATCCTGGTTGGATCGTTCAGCATTTCTAGATCCCGTGAAATTCCTGAAATTATTTTTAAATTTATCCCGGCATCTTGAAAACTGCTCGGAAAGTGTTGATCCATCCACCTCCTGATTCTGCGGTCCATGACATTCGTGGTCTACCGCTTTGTCTTTGACCTGAAATGAGAATTAAAATCAATACCGGCTGAATGACCACATGGCTTAACCTATTCAGATCTTTTTGTTCTTAACCTTTTCATTAATATTTGTGCCTTAACATTTTTATTACAATTGCCATTTTTAGTGCGCCAAGCAGTTTTCAGGAATCGAGTAATTGTATGGTCTTTTTAACGAAACTGTTTATTCTCTATATTTCGAACTTCAATATAAACTTTGTCAAAAATGCAATACCAAGAAGTAGTCGTGCGATTTGCACAAAATCGGCAGCCAAGATTGCGAGGTGTAAATATGCAAATGATTCCCCAATTGAACCCATCTGGTAAAAGCTAAAGCTGTTGTAACAGTGTGAATGCGGTGACGCACGAGTAGGAGATCGATGTGTCCTTCCGAGTAAGATTGCCACAGATTATTAAAAAGTGACTTCTGGTGGAAAGCCATCACAAATAAAATGCCAAGAGCCCCTCAGCGTCGTGGTTTTCATCAGCCGACGGATTTCGAAAGGAGATGTATTACCACCCTGTATGAAGCCGGCTGGTCGACTCGGCGTATTACGTCACATGTTGGCAACCACAATGCCACAGTCCATTGTGGTTATACACTGTGGATGAGAAAAGGCGGGCATGGCAATCGGTTTAGAAGCAGTTGGCTTAGAGCGATTACAGGACAAGAAGACCGTTTCTCATACTGCAAACGCATCGAGGCAATGTCTACAAGGTGTCACCATGCTATCTTAGCCAGCTGGATTCCCATATCTGTCTCATATATACCATCTCTGGGACATACTGGGACGATACTTCCAGACTCTGCGTCAACCACCTCCGACAACAGATACCCTGCGACACCATGTCGACGAAACGTGGTGGTAATTTGCAGGATTCTATAAGACGTCTGTACAAGTCTGGTCCGCGGGTGGGGGGGGGCGAATGTATTGCCGGTGGCATGAATCCTAGAGAATATTTACTACATTATAGCATGTCCCTGTAAGCCTTCTTTTCCAGCATTATTTTAATTTCTTCTTATCTGAAAATGTTATAACCTCTTACCTATCTGTAGAATAATCTAGATCAGGGGTGGCCAAACCGTCGATCGCGAGCTCTCGTACGGTCGATCGTTTGTTTCATCGCGCTGGCATATGTTGTTCCATACAAACTGCCTGATACTAGATGATAGAATGAATCAGCCAGACTCCTCTCCAACCCTAACCGCTGCGCATGGTCATCGCGCATCTGCAGTCTGTCGCATGAGGCATGTTGTCATCTCCCGCTCTGCTAGTCGTCAATCGCAACGCCTACACTTACAGGAAGGCCGATCTGCCGACATTCTTATTTATGCATAAAAATTAGTTTACTTATTGAGTGCAGATATAAGTTAAGTTATTAAGCTTTGTTTACATATTAAAAATGAGTGGAGCTAAGAAACCAAAAAGGTACCATTTCAACACTGAATGGGAGGAAGCTTATTTCTTCACAATGTTTCCTGACAAGTATTTGTGTTTAATATATCGAGCTTCAGTTGCCATTCCTAAAGAAGGAAATCTAGAAAGACATTTTTCGAGTGTGCATAAGTGAGGACACGCAATGTCATGCATCAACATCTAAAAATTAAATACTGTGAATAAAGAATCTATAAGTAAAATTATATAATTTGCTTGAAAAATAGTGTTTTAGAAATAAAAAATGATTTAAATATTAATTTTCTGAATTTGTTTCCAAACTTACAAAACAATACACGCTAACAAAACACCCGTGATATAAGCTTATTCCTATTTAAATATGCCTATATGAGTGCGATAAACCATGGTAGATCACAATAGGGAATGATAGCTTTAGGTAGGTCTTGGTTCCTCAAAGTTAGGCCATCCCTGATCTAAATGAATCTCATCTGGCTCTTTCTGAATTTGCACTTTTAATTAGATGCAGTTGTATACTTTGATTTTCACTTCACTGGAGAGACATTTCGTCAGTAGCATGACCTGACCCCTAACATTTTTGCATAGGTTCAACACATGTATGCCTTGCAGTAATGAGAAAAAGTGGTGTATTACTTGTTAATGAACATATATTCTGGTATTCCTAGTAATTGTCGATAGATGTCTTCCAGACTGAATATATTTTACGTATATTGTTTTGTGGTACTCTTTGGAGAGTATTGTACGAAAGTTTTAGAATAATTTCTCTTGTTCTGTGTGCTTCACTTACTGAAATATTTGTCACTTCAGATGTTTGTTGGCGAATTAAAATATTATACTCCTGAGACATATTTTGCACTGCGTACAGAAAACTTTGGATGCATTTGTTCTCCCTGCTATGCATTGATTACATGTAACTCGGGAACTGGTTGCAATTTACTTTGAATTAAATAACTACATCATTATTCGGATTTGTACATTATGGTTATGAATTAATTACGTGTATCTGCAAGAATTTTCATGTTCTTGATCTTCTGTTCGAAGCACTACCGATCTGATGGCAGATCTGCCCTTTGCCTTTAAAAGACATATGTTAGCTCTAATTTATGTATCATAACTGTGTGCCGCCGAATGACGTCGTTGAGAAGCATTTCTCATACTAAACTACTGTATTCTAGAAATACAACGAATGCTTCCACACAGTAAATGGAAATGGAAAGATGACTCCCGGTGTATATGTATTCCTTCCAGGTGTATTTTTCCGCTTTTAAAATAGATATGTTTTGTTTTTCCTATTAAGATCACGTGGTGGCAAGATACTTTAGCCATTGATCCAATATTGAGTGCAGAATATGATTCATGATCCGTAGCAAAGAAATGGGGGACAGAGAGAATGGGTAAAAGCAGAAGTCTCCTGTGGTTGTTCTTTTCATACACTCTTTATTGATATTTCAGGAGCAGCACTCATTTTCTCTTCCTTGCTTGGCTTTTTCAGTCCTTGAGCGTTCAATAGATATTTTTTTTTTTTTGATTGGAGGTTTAACGATCACCGTGAGCAACTCAATGGGCTATAAGCAGTCGCCCGTCCCTAATTTAGGGTCACTGGTTCCAGGGAAGGGAGAGAGCCAGTGCCGTAAGACAAACACAACATCCATGCCTCACCGTGATTCGAACCCGGACCCCTTTCGGACGAATGATCAGAGGCCATCGTTTAGACCGCTGAGCCCCCGGGGCGGCTTTCATGCTCTATTTCCACAGTTTTAACTAGAGCCATTAATTTTCTTAATCGTGTTTTTTTTATTAAAGGTTTAACGGCCACCGTAAGCAACTTTATAGGCTATAAGCAGTCGCCTGTCCCTAATTTAGAGCCACTGGTTCCAGGGAACGGAGAGAACCAGTGCCGTAAGGCAAACAAAACATCCATACCTCACGGGATTCGAACCCGGATCCCTTTCGGACGGTTGATCAGAAGCCATCGCTTAGACCACTGCGCCACCTGGGCGGCAATCATGTTCAGGTTTCGGTGATATACTTGTGCGTGTGTGTGTGTGTGTGTGTGTGTGTTCGAAGAAGATATTAAATAAATGTTCACTAAATAATAGCAAAGCTTAAATCGTAAACGGTTCTGTTTCCATAAATACATGATTTTTTATATGTTAAATGCATTGTGAACATGGTGAATGCCAGTAGGAAAACATTCTTTGCTTATCAATGTTTTCTCTTTTTTCCGACGGGGAGTTCAAGAATCCCGATTAACATTGAAGGCAGTTGAGAGTCGGTAGTTCCTTAGTTAAGGCCACTGGTTGCGGAAAGGTGACAGCCAACACCCATGCGTCAGACTTTAAAAAAATATCCACTAAAGCAAAGACTGATCAGGAAAAGTGAAAATGGGCTGGAATTTCAAAGATTGAATTTCCACCAGCTTTTCTAGGGCTCAATTCTTTGATCGGAAACCACCAGCTTTTCTAGGGCTCAATTCTACTTTCAGCTTTTTCATTTCTTTTTTAACAAAATTTCTTGTAATAATACTTCCGTTGAACCTACTGTATTTCTTATTTCTGTATCAAATGTAAAAAATAAGTCAGAGGTTTTTCAACAAGGAATTGGTTAAAATTGCAGCAATTGAAATTTTAAAATGAAATCAGTATCTTCAGTTTAGCGTTCTCGTAACATTTTAGTAAAATTAATGAGGCGAATTTAAAATTCTTATAAAAATTATATCAGTTGTTTACTCTGGTTTAAGAAATTTTTCATTTGGCACTCACCAGTTTGCGTTTTTTTACATGGTAACTGCGCGTTGCACAATATTTCTGTGGTAAAATATTCCACGTGCACTCTTTAATCATCTATAAATGCATGTTGGTGAAACTCTCTCTTAGCAATTTAACTATCTTCCCCGTGGCAATAAATATACGCGCACCCCATGCGTGATTGTTATAAACGGTAAGAAAAAACCTCTTTTGCGTTTGTAAGGAAACTTGTTTAATAAACAAAGTACTTTTTCTTGAGCTATGGTTTACAACCAAGATTGGCACAAACACTGTAACAGACATCTTCATATATGTCATTACTCCTCCCAAAACTCGGAGGCAATAAATTTACGCGCACCCAGCTGCACTCGTCAGACGTTGCTCGGCTGGACATGCACATTTTTGCTTCCGTGTGTCTTGCGTAATAGACAACATGCAAACGAATCTGGTGCAATCTCTGCGTTGCTCGAAACTCGAAAAAATGGCATTAGTACTGCTGGAACGCGATAAGATCCTCCAGAAACGACGAAATGGATCAGCCATGCGGCAGACTGCTCGGGAATTGTGTCTGAACGAGTCAACAGTCAGAACGTTCCTCAGACACTGCGAGGAAACCGGTTACATCGCGCCTGGATGCAGCAACGGTAGACCGGCAACAACTACTGCCAGGGAAGATCGAATTTTACGTCACCTTGTAATGAAATACCGACCTGGTACGTTCGTGGAAGCTGCAGAATTGTGGAACGAACGCATAGACCGACCTGTATCTCGACGAACTGCTAGCACATGACATGGGCTACGACTCGTACAAGAGTAAGCGAAAGCCCATGTTTTCGCCAGTTCAGCGAAATAAGCGGTTTTCATGGGCCAAGGATCATCTGTCCTGGACGGAGGCACAATGGCGGAGGGTGATTTGGTGTGACGAGTAGCCCTTACGAGTCCTATACGGAAATATCGAACTTTGAGTCATTAGCCGGTCGAATGAAGGACTTGCCCAAAACTATTTGAAGCAAGAAGTCAAGTTCCCAGGCATTGTGCAAGTGTGGGGGTGTTTTTGGGTATTCTGGCATTGGTAATTTGGTTCGCCATGATGGAACTGTCAATGCACAACGCTACCGGGCAATTTCGTAACAGCATTTCCTGCCTTCTGTAGCCCGCCTTCGTCCTCAGCAAGATCTCGCCAAGCGGCATACTGCACGTTCCACAAATGGGGTCCAAGTCCTGGACTGGGTCCCAATTTCGCCCGATATGAACCCAATCGAGACCTGCGGCGTGTCCTCAAGAAAGAGGTGCAAAAACGCAAGCCTCGAGCAAAACATCAGCTGAAGACGGTTCTTCAAGAGGCGTGAGCTAACATTCCACAAGACGTTTGTCCTGCCTACGTCAAATCGATGCCCAGGCGACCTGCTGACGCGCGTAATGCAAAAGGAGGGCCAACGAAGTAGTGGTTGTACGCGACAGCTGGGTGTGCGTAAATTTATTGCCTCCAAGTTTGGGGAGGAGTAATGGTTCCCGGCATATATCGAGATGCCTGTTACAGTGTTTTACCGATCTTTATTGTAAACAATATCTCAAGTGGAGTACTTCGTTTATTAAACAGGTTTCCTTACAAACGCAAACAAGTCTGCTTTTCTTACCTCTTATAACAACCACGCATGAAGCGCGCGTACATTTATTGCCACGGGGAAGGTATTTGATTGTTTATAGACATTTTATAGCGAAAATGCCTAATGGAACAGTACAAATTGAAAATCAGGAATAGGACAGGGCTATGGTTTCCACAGAAGAGCCAGGTGTCAAAATGTTACTGTCCCAGAAATTCACGAGCGAATTGCCTTTCACACGAATATTTTTACTCTCATGAAATTTCCCGAAAAGCAAATAAATCAGAAATTATTAAATTTTTCTAAGTGTTGTGCTGCATATGACTCTCTTACTAATGAGTATCTCGTTTTCACATTATTTTCTTAGGAAGCATCGTATTAAATGCCAGAAGCTTTTGAAATAAGCCACTCAGAAAAGATTGTAATAAAGAGAAGTTGACAATCTCTGTGCAACTTCTCTATATATCGGAAAGTTACAATTGATTTTCAATTAAATTGGTTATAAGTATATAATTTGGAAGACAAAAAAAGCTTTCACAGTCAGACTCATGAATGAAAATGAAGACCAGAAGGATATCACCAAATTCTGTGATGCAATTAGCACGTCCTTAGGCAAAATCTAAAATTTAATATCCTGAAGATAATTTCGGATATTTTATTGCAATTAGTAGTTTACCTCCTAGCAATTCCAACCTGATAATTTCTCTTTCAAGTACTACATTGTATGACACAATGCTTCGCAAACTGTCTGATGCGGCTGACCGGCAGTTCTTTTTTTTTCAGTGTACTTAGAACCAGTACAGGGCTTCTGAAAACACATTCTATCAAATAAACAAATAAATAAAAAAAATTGGCAACACCAGGAAGTAATGTCGCAAATGCTGCGAACCTTACTGGACAACAACAGAGCGGATACGTACGAAACGATAACATTTTCAGATAAAAAGAAATAAAAATAATGTTGGGAACGAAGGTTTACAGGGTCATACTAGCATGAAGTAAATCCTTCCTGATCAGCAATGCATTTGGCTACTGTTCCCGAAATAGAGTTGTACAGACGTCTTATAGGGAGACCTGTGGCACTGACCACCAGCTTCATCGAGATTGTGTCAATGGGCGTCTGTGGTCGGAAGTGGCTGACGCAAAGTCGAAGTGTCGTTCTAGCATGTTCCAGATATGCTCTATTGGCGACAAATCTGGGATCGGGTTGGCCAAGGTAGCATGTTGACACCGTGTGAAAATTGCCTTAGTGCTTTTGCTGAAATAGTGAGTTGTTTTACCCTGCCACGGACTTTAGCGAAACGGATTCGAGAATTTCTTCGACATACCAATAAGTCGTCAGAGTTCCTGTAATAAACATTAAACTGGAGCGCGAATCATAGGAGATATCTCTCAAACCATGATGCTTGCTGTTCGGGTGTTGTGCCGTTCTATGACATTCTCTGGGTTGTTGCGTTGACTACCTCGACACCACAAGTATTTCTGACGACTACTGGTTGAAGGTTGGAGCGAGATTTATCGCTGTACGCTATACGACTCAATTTTTCAAAGCAGATTGTTCGGGAGCGGCATCACTCAAAGCGCCGACGACGGTAAGTAGGAGTCAGTGGTACACAACGTGTTGGATGCTGTGAGTGCAAACCTGCTTCCTGTAGGCGGTTTGAAGTGGGCATCAATGGCCATCTTTGCCGTGTGATTGGTGAGTGATACTAGGAACATCACTTTTCTCATGGTTGAGGGCGAGGATTTACAGTAGTTCTGTAAGGGCCTGTCTTAAGATCAAATGGTCTTCTGGTCTGTAGTCGTTCTAGACCGACCACTTCCAAGCCGACTGCTATGCATGCCTTCTCTCATTCGCAGTGTACAGCCACGATGGATTGTGGCAGTGTGGTTGCCAACATGTGACATAAAACGCCGAGTCGACTAGCCGGCTTCATACAGGTCAACAATAATGTGCATCTTCTTTCGAAATCCGTCATCTGATGATAATCATGGCACTGAGAGGTTCTCGGCATTCTACTTGTGATGATTTACTTCTAGAAGTCACTTTTCAACGATCAAGGAAAGACAAGTCAATTTCTTACTCAGGGATCACCATACTCACGCTGTTGCAACTGCTTCAGCTTTTACCGAATGGATTCAATAGTAGAATCAGTTGCATATCTTCATATTACAATCTTGTCTGCCACATCACTACTTCCTGGGGTTGAATATTTTTTCATAACAGAATGTATGTTCCTCTATTTTCTGTCAGCTAGCTGCGGGCCGACGACGGATGATCTCGAGGACCAGATAAGCACTTTTAGATGTATTAATGTAAGATACATATATACCCGTATGCTGTTTAGGAGGGAAACTGCTCATCAAGAAGAACGGATGTACAGTATATGAATGACTTGAGTCAAACTTATAGCAGTCCAATGTAATAAGAATTTTCCCAGTCAGAATTATGGAAGCGCAAATGTCATGTAAAATTCAGGCATGCTCCTACAACAGCTAGCGGGAAATCGAAAAGTGTGAGTGAAAAGAAACTTAGCTGACGAAGGAAATTGATTTGGATAAATACATACTTGCACCAGGTAGCTGCAAAATTGCGTATCAGGAAAAACTGGGAAATCCATGGCAAATATGGTTCATGACCTATAACGGTCCGATGCAAGAAAAATTTCCCACTGAATTTCTTGGAGAAGACGGAGGACAAAGTGCTACGGTAAGTATCTAGTTTACATACGCACATGTTCAACGATGAGCAAACAAAAGTGGCAGTCCTCACCGATTCCATTTCATTCAGTGTTCACGTGAAAATGCGCTTCAATTCTTGTGTGTGTGTGTGTGTTATACAGGACTTTCGCCAAAGGAAATGTAATGCTCTCATATAACTTGCTTTACTTTTTCTTGCAATTTTAGAAGTAATTCATTGCTGAATTTCAGTGCTATTACTATTGCTGCTCATTGCTGCATTCATGCTGAATTTCAGTGCATTTATTTAATATTACAGCTCATGCTATTTCAACGTGAATGGATTCTTCTGCGGTTGCGCGAAAAAACTTTTAGTCGTAGTGCCTTAAAGCTGAAATTTTAAAGATGTGCATACGTACAGGGGTTTATCAAAAAAGGGAAGCGCTTACTGTTTGTGGAGAACTCTTTGTTAGTAAACTGTAGGCCCACCTCCGGCTTTTATAACAAAAGCATTTCGACGTGGAATACACTGATACAAGTCGTACGCATACGCTAATTGAACGTGGTGTCATTCTTCCTGTAAAACACATTGCCTGACAGAGAAAATGCCACACCGTTAAAGAATGCTCGAAAACAGACCAAACTGCACGCACAGATAGCCAAGTAGGTCCTGAACAAATGATTTAATTGTCACATACAGACTAAGCTCTAGCGGCCGAATATACAAGATGATCAATAAGGAGTGTGACCCCCATTTTAGGCGATACAGCGTTGAATCCGATGTGGCTTCGACGCAATGAAATTCCGAATAGGGTCCTGGGGTATCGTGGACCATGTGACTTTAATATGACAGAAATTTTGGCCTTCATTCAGCGAGCTTCTAGGACAACAATGAATACTGGCCAACGACGAGTCCTGCTGTCAAACAGAACGTCAGTAGTTTCTTGTGGTATGACGCTCCATGCGACTTGTATCTGGCCGCACAACTACTGCAGGTCGGATACTAGAGAGTGTCATTTGAGCTGAAGACCAAAGCCCGGTCTTATGGGAACTACATGGGAGACAGGTACGAATAAAGTGCGAGTCCAAGTTCTCCTGCATGTTGTCCGAGTTGTATCCTGAAATAAGCGCACAATGTATGGAGTTGTCCTAACCATCGTGATGCAAGGCGTTCACTGTTGGTGTCACCACTTGGTGTAATTGTGTGTGTTAGTGTCACATACGTCAGGCGAATAACTCGAGTCCATACTTCAGGAACACGAAATCGCCGCCAATACATCGTCCTCGTTACTCATCCCTTTATCAAACAGGGCAATGTCGACTTCCGCACAGTATTTGATAAAATATTACAGCAGGGCAATGCCCGTCTGTCGGTTCTTTGATGACAGACCTTTTCCTTGACGTCGGCATTCTTTACCAATGGCCTGCACGTTTGGCAGCTCAAGAGTCATCATTGCATTCAAGAACCTGCAGGGTCCGAGGAGCAACAGTTGCTGGATCAACTGAATTTCTCATGTAGCCGCCTATCACAGGAAACCAATGAGTACTTCATCGTCGGTATGCCTCATATTTGGACGCATGTGCCACTGCCGAAGTTTATATACTCATTACTAAAGACCAGTAAATGTAACTATTCCGCATATTTCTCTCTTAAGCTTTTAGCTTTTGCATGTCAGACAGCCCTAGGCGTGCTGTGATTTGCACATGCGTAAAGCTTCCTTGTTACTGTTGAGCTGTATACAGAGAGCATTTCAAACTTACCTTTTGAGAAAAAGATAATATATAATATTAATCTGGGAAAGGGGATTCAAAAAAAAATGAAGAAATGGTAAACTGATATACGTTTTTTAACTACCAAACAAGACCTAAATACACTCTTTGCAAAAAAAACAAAAAAAAAAAAAAAACAACAACAACGAAGCACTCAAAAGGAATCATCCAGTCGAGATGAAAATTGGTGTGTGCAATGTACACTGAAGTGCCAGAAATACTGGTACAAACGAGCTTATGCAAAATACATAGCAAAGTCACCTATGCGCGTACTCGGTTGCGTCCGCCAGTGCGTATATAAAGCGATAGACATCCTTGCCAGCTGTCAGAGCTGTTTTCGGCATAAGAATGACAAGTAATAACGATTTAAGCGATTTTCAACGCGGTGTCATAGTTGGCGCTCGTGGGATGGGCCATAGTATTTCGGAGGAAGAAACGAAGTTCGGATTTTCACTGACGGCCACTGCAAGGGTGTACCGTGACTACATGAATTCCGGCAAAACCTCCAACCTACGATACCAGTGTGGCCGTAAAAAGACATTGGGTGAACGTGACCATCGTCAGCTGTTAAGAATAGTTTCACGTGACAGGCGTGCAACACTCTTGCGAGTATCATCAGATTTCAATCCTGGAGCCTCAACAAGCATCAGCGTCCGGACTGTGCAACGTACCCTGCACGATATGGGCTTTGGGAGCCGACGCCCAACTCGAGTCCTCTTGATGGGTGCACGACACAGAGCTATACGCCTCGTTTGGTAACGGCAACACCGCCGCTGGACACTTGATGACTGGAAACAAGTAGTCTGGTCTGACGAGTCGCGTTTCAAACTGTATCGGGCAGACGGAAGGATTCGTGTGTGGCGCAAACTCCATGAAGCCATGGATCCCGCCTGTCAACAGGGAACTGTTCCGGCTGGTGGAGGATCCGTAATGGTATGGGGTGTGTTTAGCTGGGCTTCACAGGGACCCCTGGTACGTCTACAAACGTCTGTTACCGGCCAACGCTATGTGCGCATCCTTTCTGACGAGATACACCCGTTCATGTCCTGCATTCATGCTTATTTGTTGGGCCTCTTCCAACAAGACAATGCACCTCCACACAAGTGTCGGAACGCCACATTATGGTTAAAGGAGCATTCATCTGAGTTTGGGTTGTTGCCATTCCCACCCAAGTCCCCAAGTCTGAACGTGATAGAACACATTTGGGATGCCATGCAACGCGCTATCGAACACAGGAATCCGAGACCTCGGAATACACCCGAATTGTGGAACGCTCTGCAGGAAGTAATGTGTTCATTGCCTACAGCATATTTTCAAAAGCTTGGGGAGTCCATGCCCCGTCGTATTTCTGCAGTCCTGCGCTACCGTGGGGGACCTACCAACTATTAGACTGGTGTACCAGTTTTTCTGGCACTTCAGTGTATATGTATTGGGAAAGAAATGATTGCAATTCCAGAGGAGTTGGGCCATTTATTCGAATAAAACAGCTGCACGAGTGAAGCATGAAGCAAGTCAGTATGTTGTAGCGCCACCTCTGGCTCCGATGCAAGCGGTTATCTGGCGTGGCATAAACGTATACAGTTCACGGATATTGTCCTGAAGTATAGCATTCAGATAGGACCAAATTTCAGGCCACTTCGCCGACATTCCGGATGGGCGCAGGTGACGTCACACCATGTCTCAAACATGTTCGAGAGGTGAGATATCGGGCGATCGGGCTTGCCATGGAAGGGTGTCGAAATTACGAAGGCAGATCTTGGAGAGCCGTGTCGTGTGTGGCAGGGCATTATCCTGTTGAAAAATTGCTCGGTTATGCTCGACAGGTATGACAACACGTCGTGTAATATCTTTGACGTACCGTTGAGCCGTGAGGATGGTACGGGAGATTACCAAGGGTGTCCGGCTATTATAGGAAACAGCTCCCCAGACAGTAACTCCCGGTGTGCAAGCCGTGTGCCGTTCCACGTTAAAGCTGCGATCCGTGCGCAGGCCGCCTCGTCTCCAGACACGTATGCGCTGATCATCGGGGCCACGTGCAACCCGTAGCTCATCGCTGAAGACAACACGACGCCACTGGACTGAATCCCACGTTGATCGGGCCCGACACCATTGCAACTGGTGCCGGTTATGCTCGCTGGTGAGGGGTAGGCGGCCGAGTGGCCACCTGGAAATTAGTCTCTGTGCCGTAAGTCGTCTGGCAATGGTCCAGATGTCCACTTCCGTACCTGTAGACGACGTAACATTGCCACGGATGGTTGAGAGCGACGAATTCGGTTCTGTTCGTGCGGGTCTCACAATCGCTCGATCCTTGCGTTCTGTCGTTGCTCTCGGACATCCACTGTCCGCGTGCCGCTGGTTTGTGCCTTTCTCAACCCATGGGCAGCAACATCGTCCCATTGCCTTGTCTCTCTGACCCAAATGTCTGGCAATGAGGCAACTTGACCAACTGAGCTCTCTCAGTCCATTTATATATTCTCTCTCAAACTCGCTCAACTACTCGTGTTGTGCACGGAACCGACGTCAAGGTAACCTCATAGACTGTGGAGGTTAGTGCAATCGCAATCCTCTGTCATAATTGTCCCTGCTGGAAGTTCTGCTCTTGATATATACCCTCCTCGATGCACGGGTCCCATGTACTGCGGCACGCTACTATTTCGTCATTGGTCGTTATTTTTTAATTATTTACATATTCGGCACTGGGGTACTTGCATGCAGAGTTTCACCGGGATCGAACGACTTTTTTGAGGTGCTGCGTTTTTTTTTGTTTTTTTTTTTTTTTTGGAAGGAGTGGTAGTTTATTGTTTCAGATTAGAAGCCTTCGAAGAGTGAAGATTCGGATAGTACTATACCGTGCAAATTAATTGGGACTAGCTATTTTATTCTCACAATTGTAATGTGATCGCCAGTTGATGTCGGAAACCCACGTAAACCGGTTTTATCAGCTGTGAGGTGGTGTGACTGTTAGAACTTGATAGTAGGAATGTGGTTTGACCGGTTTTAAACAGGAAATAGGCACTTCAGCTTCAGTTGTGAGCTTTCGTGTGTGATAGGTGGATGTTAGTTTTTGCTCTCTGTGAGTACGTGTTGCTTTCGTGTATTGAAAAATGGATATTTCCCCAAGGAAGTGTGCGAAAATAATGCTCTGAAGGATCACACTTCTATGACAGTGAGAGATATCGCTTCCGCAGTTGGTGTAGGCAAATCAAGTGTATCAAGACGGCTTACGCGATACAATGTATCTGGATCATCGTCTCCAAAAAGGAGAGGTAAATGTGGAAGAAAACGAAAAACAACTCCACGAACCGATAAATATCTAATCAGAAATAGTAAAATGAACCAAAAAAAAACAAGCATCGACCTTCAAAGAGATTTATTGGCTAGTGGTTGTGATGTTAGTGATTCAACTGTACGCCGTAGGCTTTCTGGAAGTTGGCCGGAAGGCAAGAAGACCAACAAAAAAACAATATTTGAATGCGAAAATGAAGATAAAACGTTTAGCATGGGCCAAAAAATATAAATCATGGACTGCTGACGACTGGAAAAAGGTAATTTTCAGTGATGAAACTCCTTTATTTGTGCAGGGTTACCAAGCAAATGTCGTTAAACGAAGCAACCGTGAACCCTTAAGACCTGAGCATGTCAAACACACTGCAAAACACCCTCTGAAACAGATGTTTTGGGATTTTTTCACATCAAATGGCACTGGAAGTTTAGTTCCTGTTCAAGGTATGATGAATTCAGCCAAGTACGTAGAAATATTACAACGTAATATTGTTCCATTCTTACAAACTTTTGACGGGACATTTCAACACGACTTGGCCCCATGTCACAATTCGAAATTGGTCAAGAATTTCATGCTGGAAAATCAAATTCATTTGCTTGATTGACCTGGAAATTCACCAGACTTAAATCCCATAGAAAACTTGTGGAATATTTCGAAGGGAAGTTTAGGTAAAATGGACTGTACAACCAAAAAATGCATGATAACGAATGCTATAAAAGTGTGGTTCCACGATTATGAAGTCAAAAATATGTGCACTCAATTAGTGAAGTTAATGCCAAAACGTATTCAAGATGTCATTTCTGCTAAAGGAGGACATACTTCATATTAATACAGGTATTTATCAGTGTATATGAAGGCATGGGATGTAAGGTCAGGTGATGCGTAACATCACAGCCTCTCCTTGACAAATGTCAACCCCGCCTTCTCGTGGTGCATCCTGTTCCCACTAAAGGGGCTCTGACGACCGCCCATAGCGGTATAACTATACCATCGGGATCAGAGGAAATGCTATCCCACACTCACCAACCCGCTTGGCCAGCGTGGTGAGTTATGGCCAAACCCCTCCAAAATGATTCCACAACTTAAATCTTGGCCCTCAGTCTCCGGCAGCTGGAATGTACCTGGCCAAGGCAGCGGCCAGTGCGACATGAAGGCAGAGGGTGCTAAGAATCCCCGGAGGACCGGACTAGGCTGCCATCTGATGCTGACCTTGGCTACTTACAATGGACGCTCCCTATCTTCTGATTCAAGGCTTCTTGAATTGGAAGAGGAACTACAAAGGATCAAGTGGGACATCGTGGGGCTAAGTGAGGTAAGGAGAAAAGGAGAAGATCTCATTGAACTGAAAAGTGGACATCTCTTCTACTATCGTGGGACAGATACTGGCAGAACTAGTGGTGTTGGATTTATAATAAACAAGAAACTGAAGGACAAAGTTGTAGAAGTTGAAAGTTCCTCTGACAGAGCTGCACGACTTGTTATCCAACTCTCGAAAAGCTACCAGGCTCAGATTATTCAAACTTATGCACCCACCACAAGTCATCCTGAAGAAGAAATTGAAGAATTTTATGAGGAAATTTGTCATCTAAATAATAAAGGTAAGCAGCATTTGAAGATAATTATGGGAGATTTCAATGCAAAAATAGGGCAACGGCAACAGAATGAAACTTCAGTAGGTAAATTCGGTCATGGCAACAGAAACCAGCGTGGAAATACTCTCGCTGAGTTTGCAGAGGCAGAAGGGTTTTTCATCTTGAACTCCTTCTTCAAGAAAAAGCCACACAGGAAATGGACATGGAGACATCCAAATGGGACGACAAGTGAAATTGATTTTATTATGTGTAACAAAAAATTCGTCATAGAAGACTGCAGTGTGCTAAACAAGTTCAACACAGGTAGTGACCATAGATTGGTGAGATGTAAGATGCACCTCAACACTAAACTTGAACGTGGCAAGCTCATAGGACAAACAAAATCTATTGACATAACCAACCTTAAAAAACACCATAATACCTTCAAGTTAGAACTGAAGAACAGGTTCTCTGCTTTAGAAGGCCTAACATTGGAAGAAGTGGACATCTCTGAAGTTAACAGAAAAGTAACCAAAGCTCTTATGGAAACAGCAACAAAATTAGCTGGGTCTAAGAACAAGTTGCATGTGAACAAATTATCAGGAAAAACCAAAATGTTGATGCAAAAAAGAAGAGAGATGAGGACAACTAAAGAAGATGTGACTTCCAAAGTGGAATATATAGAGCTATGCAAGACAGTAAGAAAAAGTATCACTGAAGACGTAAGGAAATTCAACTGTGAACTAGTGAGGAAAGCAATTGAAAACAACCAAAGCCTAAAGATAGCAAAGAGACACCTCAGTAAGGGAAGAAAACAGATTATGGCACTGAGAAAAGAAGATGGTTCTGTAACAAGAAATAGAGGCGAAATTTTGACAAGAGTGAAAGATTTCTACTCCAAATTATATGAAAGGGATGATATATGCACTCCAGACATCATGAAAGATACCAGTACCAGAGTTCCTCCAGTCCTTCCAGCAGAAGTTGCACATGCAATCAAGAACATGAAGCGGGGAAAAGCTCCAGGAGAAGATGGAATTACTGTAGACATCATACAAGAAGCAAGTGGAGAAATCGAAACAGTACTCGCCCAAATTTTCACTCGATGCCTTAATGAAGGAAAGATTCCTGAGGATTGGAACACCGCTACAATGATCCTGCTACATAAGAAAGGTGACATTGAGAACCTCGGAAACTACAGACCTATCAGCCTCCTATCAGTAGTTTATAAAATCTTCACTAAAGTTCTTTCACACCGCTTGAAGGTAACACTGGACATGGCTCAACCGAGAGAACAAGCTGGATTCAGGAGTGGCTACAGCACAATAGATCATATCCACGTGCTGAGAGAACTAATTGAAAGAGCGAGGGAATATGAACTTCCATTGTGCATGGCTTTTATCGATTATGAAAAAGCCTTTGATTCGGTGAAACCATCAGCAGTTACAATGGCTCTGAAAACCTGCGGTATTGAAGATGCATACATTAATATTATTAATAACATCTATGAAAATGCAAGTGCAAAGATTAGGCTGTTTGAAAATACAACACACGTAAAAATTGGAAAGGGAGTGAGACAAGGTGACACCATATCTCCGAAGCTCTTTAATGCCACATTGGAGGGTGTTTTTCAGTCACTGAGCTGGGAAAACAAGGGGATAAAGATTAATGGAGATTATCTAACCCACCTTCGTTTTGCTGATGACGTAGTCATTTTTGCAACTACCCCATCAGAGCTGCAGAGTATGATCCAGGAACTTGCTGACAAGAGTAAAGAAGTGGGATTAAAAATGAACTTTCAGAAGACAAAAGTGATGTTCAATGCTTTTACAAGAAATGAAGATTTATCGATTGATGGAGAAAAGCTGGAGATAACAGACACGTACGTTTATCTTGGACAGCAGATATCAAGTGAGGGTCACATTGATGAAGAAATTAATCGGCGTACAAAACTTGCCTGGAGAGCTTTTGGAAGAAACAGCATAATTTTCAAGAGCAATATGCCATTATGTCTTAAAGGAAAAGTGTTTGATCAATGCATCCTTCCAGTGCTTACGTATGGTGCGGAGACGTGGACCTTAACTAAAAGAGACATACAAAGGCTGCAGACAACTCAAAGAAGCATGGAGAGGTGCATGCTTGGTGTAACCAGGAGAGATAAGAAGAGGAACTCGTGGATCCGAAAAATGACAAGAGTGGAAGACATCATGATCAGAGTTAAATCCCTGAAATGGCAATGGGCTGGACATATTGCCAGAAGGACAGATCATCGATGGACAGCCGAAATTTTAGATTGGATTCCAAGGGACAGGAAAAGACCCAGAAGAAGACCACATGGGAGATGGGTGGATGAAATTCGAAAGTATGCAGGGGTGACATGGAGGAGACTGGCGCAAGACAGACCGTTGTGGAGGAAACTTGGGGAGACCTTCGTCCAGCAGTGGATTGATAATGGTTGACAATGATGATGATGATGATGAAGGCATAGAATGATATAAAGGCATAGTTTTGGAAAAAAAGAGTGATTTTTTACTTTGTCCCAATTAATTTGCACAGTATAGTAGGAACTATCGGAGAATTTGGGTTGGGACAGTAGGAACCTTCAAAATGTGCAGAGCGGATGAAAGCAATTAATCAGCTTAAAACTCGGTTTGCTTGGGATTGGTGACCATATCGATACCCGTGAAAAGTGTTATCCAGGGAAAAATCATTGGTGGACAGGACGAGTTTCCACACATTATAACACAAGACCCAAAAGTTATGGCATATTCGAATTCCAACAACTATTCATTAGAAAACTTCACCAAAGAAAACTTCTGTGCAAGTACGTATATTTACTCACAGTTACAAAAAGCAGCTGTGGCGTGCCTGCCCCGCAGGACGCACACGACATAAAGGCAGATAGCAGCGAGAACGAACGTCTGCGTAGCTCAGTTGGTACAGCGACTTGGTCCGGAATAAGTGGGCTCGGGTTCGATTCCCGGCGTGGACTAAAAATGACGGAGAAATTTACTTCGTTATAATGGCGCCCGAACAGGGACGGATGACCCGGATGTTCTTTCCACACCGCGAGACAAGAAAAATAAGAGAATCCCTTCTGCAGCGCTTCGAAAAATAAATGTGTGTGATGCTGCATTCTACACACCAGATTGACTGGGAGTTCTCATATTGTGTTTGTCTTACGGCACTGGCTCTCTCCCTTCCTTGAAACCAGTAGCCCTAAATTAAGGACAGGCAACTGCTTATAGCCCATTGAGTTGCTCTCGGTGGGCGTTAAACCTTCAATAAAAAAATATATTTAGTTCCGTGAATGACCTCTGTGGTGACGTGCCTGTAAACAGAAAAGTTCTATCCAACCGCACAGCTGTAATGTTCGTATCAGTACAACGCTGTTAGACCACTACACAAAACACTTCTTAATTACTTCATTTTTAAGCGAATCAGGAATCACTCAAATAACTTCAGGAAAGGTTACTTACTATTCGTTTTCGTTCTGCCACTAAGCCTTTGACACTTCAACAAGCTGAGATCAAACGAACGTGAGTTAATATCAACAATAACACTTGACTAAGAAAAACAACACTGACACTAAAGTAGAACACGCAGCCTTCAAATAACTTTAATTTAACGATATCGTATCCACAATTAGTATTGTATCTTCCACCATCTCCACACACTACTGCTGCTCAAACATTATATAACGTTAATTCTCATCTCCGAGATCCACACGTTATTCGTTCTGACCTCAGGGTGTTGTCAACCATACCCTATCGAGAGAAAAGATATCACGTTAAGTTTTAGAAATTCTAAGGGGAACGAACTCAAATTTACATAGAGAAGGAAACTAAAACGGAAAGTTAAATTAGAGTATACAGGGTGATTCCTAAAGTCCTAAGTCACCTCAATAACTTGGGAACAACGACAGCTAGAGCTATGGAAGTAAATTATGGTATAGTAAAACAACCATGCGTTATCGAATGTTAGTGACTGCAGCGCCCCTAGTGGCAAAATGTGGAAGTTGGCACTCCTATCTCGGAAACCATAAGAGATACGGGAAAGAGATCAATTAGAAACTTGTAGAGCATCAACGAATTAGTAGGAAATGACATATGGTAGAAACGGCTGGGGTAAGTAGATGGCTGGAAACGTGAAGGAAACACAAGGTTTATTATACTCAGGCATGAAAACAAATGGGCCGCCCCGGTGGCGCGGTGGTCTAAGCGATGGCCTCTGATCATTCGTCCGAACGGGGTCCGGGTTCGAATCCCGGTGAGGCATGTATGTTGTGTTTGTCTTACGGCACTGGCTCTCTCCCTTCCCTGGAACCAGTGACCCTAAATTAGGGATGGGCGACTGCTTATAGCCCATTGAGTTGCTCACGGTGGTCGTTAAACCTCCAATCAAAAAAAAAAAGAAAAAGAAATCAAATGGAGTACATTGGTCGTATTTAATGCAACAGCGGTACTTACATAACGTTGCGTTTAACGTAAATAGGGTTCAATATAGCCACCATCTGCCACAATACACATTTGAATGCGAGGCAAAACTTCCCGTTGTACGTTCGCCAGCATAACAGGTGTCACGCTTTCACGCGCAGCGACGATACGCAGTCGGAGATCGTGGAGACTCGTCGGTTCCACCCTGTACACGTAATTCTTTAGGTAACCCCAGAGGAAGAAATCCATGGGAGTTACATCCGGGGATCATGGAGGCCACGCTACGCGACCACCCCAAGCGATGTTCTGTTGCCCGCAGGTGTCGGACAGGAAGTGCTGTATCGCTGTTGGTTAATGTGCCGGAGCGCCGTCATGCTGAATCCATAATGAGCGTACATCTTGCAGAAACAGATCATCTAACCACTCAGGTAATGTGCTATGTAACAGCTGCAGGTATCTTCGTCCATTTAATGCGCCCTCATAGAACACAGGCCCAACAAGTCGGTTCTTCCAGATGCCACACCAGACATTGATCGACCAGCGCACCTGATGCCTCATTTCCCGTGTTAAAAATGGGTTCTGAACTGCCCAGTAATGAGTGTTTTGTTTGTTCAGCACCCCGGCGCGTGTGAACTGCGTCTCGTCAGTCCAAAGGATGTTTGATAGAAAGGCCGCATTTTCTTCTACGGTGTTCATTACAAAATTGCACCAATCTAGACGTCGTTGGTTATTTCCTGGCATCAGTACGTGCAGCGGTACTGTACGGTACGGGTGGGCACCATGCTGATGCAAAATGTTCCACACACGGGATTGTGATAAGCCACATGCCATAATAACTTCCCTCGTACTGGTGTGTGGGTTGGCCAAAACGTATGCCAGAACATCGACTGGTTGCATATCCCTACCCATTCCGGTGGGTCGGCCCGAACGGGGACGCGCTGCAATACTGCCTGTCTCTCGTAGCCGTCGAACCGCGCGACTGATGGTCCACGCTGTCGGCGATGGATGAGTCGGAAATCGTAAGCCATACTGAAGTGACGCTTCCTCGCGTTGCGTCCGAATTCTCCATATAGCAGTACCATCTCGCAATAATGTTCATTCGAATAGCCTGCCATGCTCGTTCTTCACCCGATACTCACGTTACGAATGACATAGCTCCTGACCGAAGATCCTTTATACATTGCCACGCCGCGCTTGATACGGCAGGTGAGGCGTTATGTCACACCAGAATTTGCATACGACACTCACAGGCGTGCGATCGCATACGTCATACATTTCTCTCTGCTAGACTGTTACCGCGCCAACGACACGAACCGGCTTCGCACAAGTTCGCGTTTTCAGCCTTCTACGTACCCCAGCCGTTTCTACCATATGTCGTTTCCTACTAATTCGTTGATGCTCTACAAGTTTGTAATGGATTTCTTTCCCGTATCTCTCATGGTTTCCGAGATAGGAGTGATAACTTCCACATTTTGCCACTAGGATCGCTGCAGTCACTCTCATCCCATAACGCATTGTTGTTTTACTATACCATACCTTACTTCCATAGCTCTAGGTGTCTTTGTTCCCAAGTTATTGAGGTGACTTAGGACTTTAGGAATCACCCTGTATATGTCACCCTTCTAAAAAGTCATAAATGAGATTTAAGGTTATGTTCTCTGAGTAATTGCGTCCCCTCCACATCGAAAGCGGAATTGTGTAGTTCATTATTAAGCCATCCAACGATAGTACACCACCTGCACCATAGGTATCTCTTTCCCTGATTTTGGTAGGATGAGAACGCATTTCTGGTGTTCTCCAGATTAATGAGCAACTAGAATCAGTTTATAAAAAAAACGCAATAAGCTATATCGTTTTATAAAAAACAACAGCGATATAGCTTATTTCTCAGAGCTCCAAGTCATATGGTGGTGGCACCAATCCTGAGGGACTCATTGCTGATTGGAAGCAACAAGGACACATACCTATGGCTTTCTGCATTGAGCCCTTCTACTGGAAATTCTTTCATCTGTGTTGGCAAAATACTCGTACTTGCGCTGTCATCGTTGTTTTTCGTTTTTACCGCGAGAAACAGACTAATTGTTGACGTAGTTCTCGGGCGACTTTGGCCATTTATTGTGATAATGTTTCTTGTTTCTTTTAACTACTTCATAACGTCACGACTACCTTTTTCGATACATTGAGCCAACACTGTGTTATCTTAATTGTGGAGTTCATTATTTGGGGAAAGAATATTCCCCCTGTTTTTCTTTAAAACCTGAGAAAGTCGCTTTTCTCACTTGATCAAATGTTTAAAGACCCCATTGCGACAGTGCTTACACTATTCATTCGATTTCTCACCAAATCCATATGAATAATACATTGAAGCAGAAAATTATTAGGAACACTCAATAGCAATTATACACGTGCCATCCTCATGTGCGCAACTATGACGTTGAAATGGCTTTGAACAGCTCACTGCAGAAGATTCAGATATGTACGAAGCTTAGATAGCGAAAATATTGCAAAGACTCGTAATTTAAGTAACTTTGAAAGAGCCATGATTGAGGGCTTTATAGGGGGACAGACACAAGCACCTCACAAACGGCAAACATTCTCATCTATGCAATAACAACTTTCTCTTCCTTGTTGTTCGAGGGTTTAACGACCACCGTGCATAATGCGATGGAGTATAAGCAGTCATCCGTCCCTAATTTAGGGTCTCTGGTTCCAGGGAAGAGAGAGAGAGAGCCAGTGCCGTAAGACAAACACAACATCCTTGCCTCACCGGTATCCGAATCCGGACCCATCTCGGACGATTGGTTAGAAGCCATCGCTTTGACCACAGCGCCACCAGGGCGGCAAGAACAACTATATCAAGGAATTAAAATGAATGGTGCTCAAACAACAAAACAAGTAGTCAGCAGTCTTCCTGTCGGCATGAATGACTGATCGATGTTCGAGGGTAACAGCGGCTGGAGGATATTGTGCACTGCAAAACTTAAGGACGAAGTGGAAAAAGTAAAATAACGCCTTAAATAGCAGCAGCACCCAAACACAAATTAACACAGTCCCATGTCTGGGAACAGGAGGAAAAGCACAGTCGTAATAATGCGTGTGGTTTGCGTGACGTGAAAGCCAAATGCGCAGTCCAATAGCATCAGCTGAACGAAAGTCACTGGACACCGGACGTTGTGCATAAGTGTTACAGCCGATTGTGTTTGTTGTGTGCTAGAGACGACGAAATGGCCCGTCTAGAGCATCTTCATGATTTTACTCGCGGGCTAATAATTGAGAGGCTCGAGGAGGGAGGAACTGTGATGAGTGTGTCCCATGAGTTCGGTATTGCTCCTAGCATCGCATCGCGTGCGTGGTTCGTCTTCAAGATTACAGGTACGCCTGTGCGAAAGACTGGTGGTGTGGCCGCCCCGGTGGCGCAGTGGTCTAAGGCGCTGGCCTCTGATCATTCGTCCGTAAGGGGTCCGGGTTCGAATCCCGGTGAGGCATGGATGTTGTCTTTGTCTTACGGCACTGGCTCTCTCCCTTCCCTGGAACCAGTGACCCTAAATTAGGGACGGGCGACTGCTTATAGCCCATTGAGTTGCTCACGGTCGTCGTTAAACCTCCAATCAAAAACAAAAAAAAAACAAAAAAAAAAGACTGGTGGTAGTCGTCCACTGAAAGACCCTCCCCCTCCCCCCAGTGAAGACCGTTATCTGCTCCTACAGGCCAAGAGGGATCAACACCAGACAGCAAGTAAATTTGCAAAACAACTATACACATGAGTACAGGACGCACAATATTGCGGTTTACAGCTACCAGGCGATTACACAAAGGTGGACTCCTTGCCTGACAACCAGTCAGTTGTGTTCTATTAACAACTGCTCACCGGGATCACTCTTTACAGTGGCCCAGAGAATATAAGGACTAGACAGCAGAACAGTGGGGTACTGTACTCTTTACTGATGTGAGTAGATTTAGTCTCTCTAGAGATTCTGGACGTCATCTAAACTGACTTGAGGTAGGCACTCGATATTGCCCCGAAAACATCAATGAAAGGGATAGATATGGCGGGCGCGCTGTTCTCGTATGGGGAGGCATTCTGGTCCATGGACGCACGGAGCTTCAAATACTGGAAAGAAGTACTGTAACAAGTGCACGCTACTGTAATGAGGTAATCCTTCCCCTTGTTCATCTGTACTGAGGTGCCATTGTCGCACAGTTCGTATTAATAAACGTAACGCCACATCCCATCGTACTCTGGCTGTTGATGAGCAGTTGGAAAGTGAAAACATTCAGCGGTTGGATTTGGCAACACGTTTCCTCGAACTAAATCTCATAGAACACGCGCGGGACGTTTTGAAGAGACGCGTTGTGGCACGTCAACACACACTGGAAACTATCCAACAGCCGAAGACGGCGCTTACGGAAGAATGAGCGATGTTACCGCAAGAACTCATCAACAACCTAGTACGAAGTATGGATAGACGGTGCAAATCTTGCATCGACGTTAGGGGTGATGTGACGTACTACAGAGGTAAAGCACGTGTCAAGACGACAAATCTGCAGCGATTGTTTTCACAGTAAGCATATCCTCTACTGAGGACCTCATCTTCTCTTCGCACCGTCTTTGGCGCATGTGTATCATGGCACCATTCGCGCATGTGTATCATGGCACCCAGTGCTATGTAGGAAATCCTGAATAAAGTTATATCCTTTTGTATCTGCATTTGTGTTTCAGTCATCATTTTGGTAAGTAATGGAGTTCGTATGGTTTGAATTTTACACATCCAGGCTGATCCTGTGCGACACTTCAGGTCAAAACCTGTCTCGTCCTTAAGTTTTGCACACAAGTGTATGAGGTAACAGACGAGCTCCATTTTTCAAGTAACTGAGCAGTATAACAGCAGTATCGAGAGCAGAATTTCAGTATACACAGTCCGCCGCACATTAGCGCGAATGGATATAACAGCAGACGTTCTCTTCATGCACAACTCATATCTTGTAAAAAACCAACAAATTCGTCTGCAATGGGCAGACGAATTCCCTTGCGTGCACCAGATCCTTGATTTTGACTGCATGTGGTTTCGCGTAACCACTGTTGGCAATCTC
Organism: Macrothele yani; assembly: GCA_039090855.1. Taxonomy (NCBI): domain Eukaryota; kingdom Metazoa; phylum Arthropoda; class Arachnida; order Araneae; family Macrothelidae; genus Macrothele; species Macrothele yani. The sequence goes on from CM077012.1 coordinate 81,688,435, forward strand.
AAATTATTAGTACATCAATGCGGGCCAAATTGACAACTTCGTCTCACTGAGTAGGATAACCCGTCCTGTTTCAAACGCTGTGAGCTGGAGATATGGCTACGGTTTCTTGCCTTGGCATTTTGCGGATGATGATTTCTAAAGAAATGGCAGAATGTTTCGCCTTATAATAACGGTCATCTCTCCCTGGTTTATGTCTAAAACTGGAATCGTTTGTTTATTACGCCTTGCGGTGCTGACCTACCTACCCTGACGGAAAAAAAAAATCCCAACACCACGAAAAAATAGTTGTAGAGGAATGAAATGGCGGCAATACATTTGTATAGATAACATATTTAATCGATTAAGGTTTCAAGATCCCAGCTTATTGTAAGCGCGAGAAGAGCCATTTTAAATGTGAAATGTTGGTACATTAATAACCGGTGTAACCGCCAGAATGTTGAATGCAAGCACGCAAACGTTCATGCATTGTGTCGTACAGGTGCTGGATGTCAGTTTGTGGATGGAGTTCTATGCCTGTTGCACTTGGTCGGTCAATACATGGGCGGTCAATGCTGGTTGAGGGTGACGCTGGAGTTGTCGTCCATTGATGTCCCATACGTGCTCGATTGGTGAAAGATCTGGTGATCTAGCAGGCCACGGCAACATGTCGACACTCTGTAGAGCATGTTGGGTTACAACAGCGGTATGCGGGCAAGCGTTATCCTGTTGGAAAACACCCCTGGAATGCTGTTCATGAAAGGCAGCACAACAGGTTGAATCACCAGACCGACGTACAACTGTGCCGTCAGGGAGCGTGGGATAAACACGAGAGTGCTCCTGTTGTCACAGGAAATTGCTCCCCAGACCATAACTCCAAGTGTAGGTTCAGTGTGTCTCGGCCGCAGACAGGTTGGTTGCAGGCGCTCACCTGGCCTCCTTCTAACCAACACACGGCCATCACTGGCACCCAGGCAGAACCGGCTTTCATCAGAAAACACAACAGATCTCCACTCCGTCCTCCAATGAGCTCTAGCTTGACACCACTGACGTCGCAAACGGTAGTGGTTTGGAGTAAGTGGAATGCACGCTACAGGGTGTCTGGCTCGGAGCTGTCCTTCAAGTAACTGATTTGTAACAGTTCGTTGTGTCACTGTGGTGGCAACTGCAGCTCGAATTGCTGCCGCAGGCGCAGTACGATGCGCCACGGCCATACGCTCTACACGGTGGTCTTCCCTCTCAGTAGTGACACGTGGCCGGCCGGAACCCGGTCTTCTTGAGACAGTATCTTCCCTTGACCACCGCTGCCAACAATCATGCACAGTGACTACATTCCTGCCAAGTCGTTCTGCAATATTCCGGAAAGAAAATTCACCTTCTCGTAGCCCTATTACACGACCTCGTTCAAACTCCGTGAGCTGTTGATAATGGCTTCTTCGTCTTCTTAAAGGCATTCTTGACTAACATCAACACACTACGTCGAATCTCAACGATAACTAACGCTCACGAACGTTACAGCGCGTATTTACAGCAAACCTGCTTTGCATGTTCCGAGGGGCGCTACTAGCGCCACACGTATGCGCCGAGCGCGAAATTTGCATAGACGTCCTCTTACAGATGTACTCTCACCGCCTACCAACTGTCGTTCATCTAACACAACCTCTTCTTGGTGTTGGGATTTTTTTTTCCGTCAGTGTATATGAATAAAAATTGGACAATTTCTGAGTAGTACAGTTGTAATGCCAATGAATACATTTGGCAACTGAGTTTTTTTTAGGGTTTAACGACCACCATGAGCAACTCTGATGGCTATAAGCAGTCCCCTGTCCCTTATTTAGGGCCACTGGCTCCAGGAAGGGTAAAGAGGCAGCGCCATCTGACAACCGCACCACCCCATGCCTCATCTAGCACTCGAACTAGGGCCCATCTCGGACGAATGGTCGGAAGACAGAGCCTCAAACCACTCCGCCACCGGCTAATCGCCTGAGGTAGGTCTAAGTTCAAGTTCTAAATGAGACATGGGAGATGTGTTTGACTTACGGCGCTGACTCTTTGCCTTTCCTGGTGCCAGTGGCCCCAAATTCAGAACGGGCGACATCTAATTGCTCATGGTGGTCGTTAAACCCGGAAACAAAAAAATGACAAAAAAAGCTATCGTTATTTTTAGTTTTGAAAAATTTTGATGCTGGTGATTTAATATGGTGTATCTGAGATCTGATTCAGCTGAAGAAATTGGTGAGTTTTAACACGCTAAACATATTTTCTAATGCGGAGCAACAATTTTTCATTAAGGTTAATCTGTATCGCTTGCTAATAGGATAAGGTAGGTGTGTTTTAGTTTTCGGAAACGATGTTTATGAAGAGATAAGAAGCAAATTAGTTTCTAAATGACACACCACTTATGTTACTCCAGCCCCAAGGCTGTTGAATCCGAGCATGAAATCGATCTATGATACAGCAAGAATTTGGTGCTTTTATTTGAATGGTCAGAAACGAGGCAGGTTTCAGAGCAAATGCTACGAACACACACACTAAAAAAATCGGAAGGACTTAGCACAAAACACAACATTTAATTGGTTAACATACAAGTAAATACACTCACGAACAATGAAGTTTGCGACCTAGAAGAAAACATGCTACAACCGCGAAACTTTGCAAATAGCAAGAATGCCTGTTGGTATGCAAATGATCCACGTTTGGTGCGAGTGCGCATGACCACACACCCTGTGGTGGCGCTGCAAGCACAAACCGGCATTCTTATAAACCGGCGTGTAGTCGATGTCCCATGAAAACGAAAAGCACCGGCGACGCAAGAAAGAGTACGGAGTGACAAGAATGCTCGGTAGATGCCAGATACGTCGATTCACGCAACTTACGGACTTTCAGAGAGGACTGATGATCGGGCTGAAAACCGCAGGGTGGTCGGCCCACCACGTGGATCTTTCTGATCATACTGTCCGACTGTGTTGAGAGCAGTGGACACGTGACGGCACTGCAACACGGCGAAGCGGCTCCGGACGGACCAGAAGGACCGCCGGTAGAGAGGATCGACGGATCGCGCGCCAGGCACAAGCGGATCCCACGTCCACTGTACAGGCAGATGTAGCAGCTCCTCTGTGCCCACGAACCATTTACCAACGCCACGCGGAAGCGAATCTGCGATCCCAGCGCCCCTTACGTGTGCTGCTATTAGCACCGGAACATTGCCGGCTCCGTGTGCAGTGGTGCCAGACCAGAGCGACGTTGAACGCAAGAGACTGGCGACGTGTGGTGTTTAGCGATGAGTGCCGCTTCGTTTTGGGGACAGATGATCACCTTGTCCAGGTATAGAGGTCAACGGCACAATCCCAACCTTGCTATCGAGCTCCACACCTCCCCCACTGCAGGCATTATGGTCTCGGGAGCCGTTGCTTACGATAGACGATCAGCTCTAGTAGTGGTACGTGGATCATTGACAGGCCAGCGATATGTGAATAAGATCCTACTGCCCCATGTGATCCCATTCCTGGCAGGGACTCCAGGTGCGCTATACCAGCAGGATAATGCCCGCCCCCACATGGCTCGGGTTGCCCAGGACTGCTTACGTCATGTCCAGACATTTCCATGGCCTGCCCGCCCCGCGAACATGTCCCCTATCGAGCATGTGTGTGACCAGTTGAAACGCCAGCTGCTGCCGTGCCACACTATCCGGGATTTGGAACACACCGTCCAACACGTGTGGTCCAGTCTACCGCAGGACAACATCAGACATCTGTTCGCCTCCATGCCGGACCGTATTGCGGCATGTATCGCAGCACGAGGCGGTGCGACGCGCTATTCAAGATGACCAGACTGCGTGCCACAGATCCCTCTGCGATTGTCCTGCAGCTCTGTTTTTGCCATCATATGTACCATTCATCTGTATCATTACGTCCATAAAATTTCAGTTTAATCCGATGCTTCCTTCTTGGTGCGCAAATTTCATTGACCGTGAGTGTAAAAATGATACAGATGTCGCTTTCTGGAGACACCCACACAACAATAAGTAAAAGAGGGAGTTCAACGCCTTACTTCTCATTCGCCATGTGGGCTCAATATAGGAGCAGAGTTCCGAAACTTCTCAAATAGTTATATTACTCTACAGTGTTCTGCCCTACGACTTTTACTTGAGTCTGCTTTTTATTTGATTTAGTATAACGAAGTAAATTTCTCCGTCATTTTTGTCCACGCCGGGCATCGAAACCGGGTCCCCTCACTCCGAAGTAAGTCGCTCTCCCAACTGAGCTACGCGGACGTTTGCTGTCGCTGCTATTTGCCTTTATCTGATGTGCGTCCTGCGGTGCAGGCACGTCACATTAGTTTCATGCAATTTAAAATATAGTTCCTTTCAGTCTGAAGTTTCAAGGCCACTATCCTGGCCGTTAAAATTGCATGATGTGCGAATAACAAAAACAGTTTCTACTTACGGATCTTTCATTGTGTAACGTACCAGGAGATGTGACGTGCCTGCCAGAAGGACGCACACGACATAAAGGCAGATAGGAATCAGAATAAAACGTCCGCATAGCTCAATTGGTAGAGCAACTTATTCCGGAATGAGGGGACCCGGGTTCGAATCCTGGCGCGGATAAAAATGACGGAGAAATTTACTTCGTTATAATTGGGCTAAGTAATCCTTATATGATACATAATACACGCTACGTTTTGAGAGCACATCTTTTGGGTTTCATGCGTATTATCACCTGTATGATTTTCTTATTAGTGATTCAGGAATCAATGTAGTAGAAGGAGAGGTTTTGCAATAGGCAGAAAGAAACCCATAGTGGCACTGGTACAGGAATGCGAGATCATCATGATAATGATGTACTAGCATTATGTAAGCTCAGTTTTTGTTTTTGAAATGTGTAATAATCATGCTGATGCTTTTCTGAATTTTCTTTAAAACGTCCTTTTATTCAGTCACTTCCTAAACAATAGTGGTGCGGTAATGGCTTTTCTGACTTAAAAAAATCTTTAAAGCAGCTAACACAATGTTATGCTCTTAAACACTAAGCGCAAAATGTTTTACTTGGAATCATTGTACTGCCTTTTAAAATCATGCTTTTACTGAATCACCGGCTCCATGACTCACAACACCATGTGTTTGAACACCGTGGCTGTTGTTTTTACTTGAAAAAAAAGGTTCGTTCTTCCTTTCAAGCTAAACATTGGTTAGAAAAAAAAGTGCTTTATTTGGCTGTACTGATCAACTACATAGAGCTTAAAATAATATAATAGCAATTTAGTTCGTGCTTATTCGGTTTTTTTTTTGTTTTTTTGTGTGTGTGTCTCAAAGGCATATTACCCTACGTGGAATAATTTTGATGCATCAATAAGGATTATGATAGCAGGAAGTTGACTTTTTGGTCTTCAACACTGAGTTGGGCAAGTTTTTATTTGTAAAGATCGGTACGATTTATCTACACCGTTATTATATCATACAGTATAGCATAGGATCATTTGTTTCTGTATTTCTTGACAGCACAAAAGTCGGACAAAGCCTGTCTTATAATAATACAAGTGCTGTACGGTAATTTAATAATTACGTGTAAACAGAGGTTAATCATATTCATTTAATCTTCTGACACTAAAGGAAATACACTGAGTGAATATCAAATGAATCATTACAAAGCGAAACTTTTGGAAAAATAGGTGTCTTTTCTTGTACTTTGAATATAGTTTATACTGCATGAGCTGTTGTTCACTAATCGAAATTTCGAGTAACCGAATCGCACCTGATAGATTCCCTTTTCCCTGCAGTTGAAATGCGTGGGTCCGAAGCTGGTGCCATTCTTCAAGACAGTAGCCATCTACTTCGTTCTAGCCATTCAAAGAGAAAATCCATCATGGTTCTCTTGTCTTCTCAAATGTTTACCAGTCGTCTGGCTCTGCGTCTTCGTACTTCTGCACGGAATTAGCCTCGGTGAAAAGCATGCCTATTCGAGAAAAATTCTTGTGGGTCTGATATTCTCCTGCATCGGGGATGCACTTCTTGTATGGCCCTGTTGTTTTCTCTGGGGAATGCTATCGTTCGCCATTACTCATGTTCTCTACATAACAGCGTTTGGAATGCACCCACTGAACCTGCAAGCCGGTGGTGTGTGTACTGTCTTAGCTGCATTGTCTTATTACGTCTTCTATCCTGGACTATACGGTAAGTTAATCTTTGTGTGTAGTTTTGGTGTTAAAGTGAATTTTCGTTTAAGCACGATTACACAGATGGTTGCAGATCTCTCCAAGAATTTAAAAGTTCGAATGATCAGTGATGCGAAGTCAGCCGATGGTCAAATATATAGCCGAATTAGATGTTAATCAGAAGATTTAATCAAAAGGAATATGAATTAACCTAAAAAAATGTAACTAAATGTTTAATAAAACAGGATTTTCTTTTTTATATTTGAATTGTTCTGCATTTATATAACACTAAGTCCTGACACGTTTTATTTTACAGCGAAAATTTTCACATTACTACAACAGGAGAGCCTTTCTGGACTGAACAGGCCTCAAGTATCTTTATACACATTTTTGTTAAAGCAAGTGTCGATCAAAATCGTTTCTGAAAACACTAAATGACGACACTGATGCATCCAGCTCACCTATGTTTGCAATAAAACAACTGCATTTTCACTATCACATTTTCTTTTTTCCCATGATGAAGATCTACTTCCAATCAACAACAACACGAAAAACAAAACCTCTCAACCACCGTCTCTTCCGCTTTTCTCATTCAACGCGAGTGGCCGTACTCGATAACAGTTATATTGTATATATATATATATATATTAAGTTGACGGAAAAGTCATGACGTATTTTAGCCATGTTTTGCAAAGGTCATTTATTGATAGAAAGAACAGAGATCAATCAATGATATAATGCCCGTTTTGTTCAACAACCTTTTGCCATCTTTCAGTGAGCTCCAGAATGCCTCGTTCATAGAAGGACCTGTCTTTCGTGGCGAAAAACAGTACAAGGTGCTGGTTTACAGCCTCATCTGAATTGAACGTTATACCCCACAAGGACTATTGAAGAGACCGAAACAAGTGGATGTCTGACGGCGCAATGTCAGGCGAGTATGCTGGGTGTGGAAACATCTCACCGAAGCTCCAATAATTTTTCGTGGGTGATCAAACTTGTGTGTGGTCACGCGTTGTCGTGATGGAACACAACACCTTTACGATGAACGAGCTTTGGACGCTTCTGGATGATGCATTCGTTCAAACTATCCAATTGCCGACAGTACACATTCGAATTGATTGTTTGGTTCCGTGGTAGGAGCTCGAAAAACACGACACCTTTAAAAATCCACCACACTGAGACCAGAACCTTCCGCTGATGAATGTCTGCTTTGGATGTCGTTTGAGGCGAAGTAGCACGTCGGGACCAAGACCGTTTGCGCAGCACATTGTTGTACACAATCCACTTTTCGTCACCAGTTATCAGTCGCTTCAAAAAAGGATCGTTTTCCTCACGTTTAATGAGCATATCGCAGGTGTTTATATGCGCCGTCAATTGAGATTCTTTGAGTTCATGAGGAGCCAACACATCGAGCTTGCTTACGTATCCCAGCTTCTTCAGGTGGTCGTGAACGCTTGAATGATGGATGTGCAATGTGTCTGCAATCTCTCGTGTCGTGAAACGTGGGTTTGACTCGACCAATGCCTTGATTTGGTCGTCATCAACCTCGGTTGGCCTCCCGGACCGAGGAGCATCGTTGAGGTCAAAATCACCAGCACGGAATTTTGCGAACCACCGCTGGCACTGACGTTCTTGTAGAGCATTATCACCGTACACTTTACGCAACTTTTCACAAGCTTGACGCGCGTTCTTCCCTTTACGGAAGTAAAACAGTAAAATATGGCGAAAATGCACAGTTTGGTCTTCCATCTTCAACTTGTCCGCAAATCAACCAAATCGCTCATTATTCCTTTTAGACTGCAGCTAGAACTGGCACCTGTTAAATGCCATAGAGATAACAGAGCTGCACATGCCTCTAGTACCTCCAAAACCTCTCAACCGCCATCGGGTGCCAAAATACGTCATCACTTTTCCAACAACCCAATATATATGACGCGCTGGGGGTCGGGAGACATATCCCTCACTTGTCCAATGGGTGACAAATCAGGCGGACGCGTTGGTCAACGAAGACGTGGCTCATGTCAAGAATCCAGGAGCTGTAAGACATTCCGCACCACATGTAGTAGGGTATTATCCTGTTGAAAGATGGCACCGCGGACCATCTGCCGATATGGCAGTACTTCAGCCTCCACAATTTCCGCGACGTAGCGCTGGCTGGTCATGATCCCTGCAATGTCTAGGAGGAGGGAACCTGAATAGAACCCAACAGCTCCCCACACCAGAATACTCGGTATCGGGGCCGTGTGACGCTGTATAATGCATGCTTCCAGCAGCCGTTCACCATGGTGTCGCCGTACACAGGTGCGTCCATCATGGGTCATTAGATTGAACTGCGATTCGTCGAAAAATACTATGCGCTACCATGCATCACACCATTGTCTGTGTTCTTGGCCCCATTGGAGCCGTTGACATCTGTGGTTTAAGGTCAAGGAAATTCGAAGCAATGGACGGCGAGCGACATGGCTTCTCTGAAACAAACGGCGTCGGACAGAGTTTTCAGACAACTCTAGATGTGATCCACTGTTGTGCTAACCCTCGGGAAGTGGCTTTTAAGTCAGCCAACGCCCTACGGTGGAGACGACGGTCTTCCCGTGCGTTCGTCCGTCCTTGGGCTCCAGAAGCTTCGCGTCCATGCGTCAGACCTTCCTCTTCCCACTGACGCCGTATTCACATCATTGTACTCACCTTTCGTCCAACATGAGCAGCGATGTCGCGGAAGGAATGTCCGTCTTACCGCAGTCCAACACACCACCCTCGCTGAAAGTCCGTCAGCTGTACATTCGGTTCTCATCTGCTGCTGCGGGGCATCCGCAGTTACACAAGCGCTACCTTACTGCTCCAGTTCCCGCGAATCGACTATGACAACTTGCTCTACGAGTCCTGCTTTTTATACTTCCTGCGAGACAGTTATAAAAGCTTGGCTGACACATATCATTTGACTGCGCGCTGCTGTTGAATCATTTGCGTCTCTTCAGATGATCTACCCATCCCGCAAGTTTCAGTCCGAACGGACACGTTTTTTTCCTGGTGTTGCATTTTCAACAAACAGCACTATAGATATATACACGGACGGAAAAAAAAAATCCCAACACCAAGAAGGGGTTGTGTTAGATAAACGACAGTTGGTAGGCGGTGAGAGTACATCTGTAAGATGACGTCTATGCAAATTTCGCGCTCGGCGCATACGTGTGGCGCTGGTAGCGCCCCTAGGAACATGCAAAGCAGGTTTGCTGTAAATACGCGCTGTAACGTTCGTGAGCGTTAGTTATCGCTGAGATTCGACGTAGTGTGTTGATGTTAGTCAAGAATGCCTTTAAGAAGACGAAGAAGCCATTACCAACAGCTCACGAAGTTTGAACGAGGTCGTGTAATAGGGCTACGAGAAGGTGGATTTTCTTTCCGCAATATTGCAGTGCAGAACGACTTGGCAGGAATGTAGCCACTGTGCACGATTGTTGGCAGCGGTGGTCAAGGGAAGGTACTGCCCCAAGAAGACCGGGTTCCGGCCGACCACGTGGCACTACTGAGAGGGAAGACCGCCGTGTACGGCGTACGGCCGTGGCGCATCGTACTGCGTCTGCGGCTGCAATTCGAGCTGCAGTTGCCACCACAGTGACACAACAAACTGTTACAAATCGGTTACTTGAAGGACAGCTCCGAGCCAGACGCCCTGTAGCGTGCATTCCACTTACTCCAAACCACTGCCGTTTGCGACGTCAGTGGTGTCAAGCTAGAGCTCATTGGAGGACGGAGTGGAGATCTGTTATGTTTTCTGATGAAAGCCGGTTCCGCCTGGGTGCCAGAATGGCCGTGTGTTGGTTAGAAGGAGGCCAGGTGAGCGCCTGCAACCAACCTGTCTGCGGCCGAGACACACTGGACCTACACCTGGAGTTATGGTCTGGGGAGCAATTTCCTATGACAGTAGGAGCACTCTCGTGGTTATCCCACGCACCCTGACGGCACAGTTGTACGTTGGTCTAATGATTCAACCTGTTGTGCTGCCATTCATGAACAGCATTACAGGGGGTGTTTTCCAACAGGATAACGCTCGCCCGCATACCGCTGTGTATCCCAACATGCTCTACAGAGTGTCTACATGTTGCCGTGGCCTGCTAGATCACCAGATCTTCCTCCAATCGAGCACGTAACATCATTGGACGACAACTCCAGCGTCACCCCCAAGCAGCATTAACCGTCCCTGTATTGACCGACCAAGTGCAACAGGCATGGAACTCCATCCCGCAAACTGACATCCAGAACCTGTACGACACAATGCACGAACGTTTGCATGATTGCATTCAACATTCTGACGGTTACACCGGTTATTAATGTACCAGCATTTCACATTTAAAATGGCTCTTCTCACGCTTACATTAAGATATGATCTTGAAACCTTAATTGATTAAATATGTTACCTATACAAATGTATTGCCGCCATTTCATTCCTCTACAACTATTTTTTCGTGGTGTTGGGATTTTTTTTCCGTCAGTGTTTTTGTATTCTTTGTTTTTATACCAAGCTTACACACACACACACACACACACACACACACACACACACACACTGAGATGCCAGTTTATTTGGTACACCAACCTAGTAGCGTACTGCGGCGCCCTTGGCCTGCAGAGCAGCCCGAATTCATCGGGGCATGGAGCATACGGATGCTCGAAGCTTGGCGGAGGTATGTTGCACCACAAGGAACATACGCTATATTGATTAAAGTCACCGGACACCCGTTCAAAAGCAAATGAACGGATCCGCTGTGTTGTTAAGAAGCGCGGTACAGCTGCAAACGGTATAAAAAGGAGCCTCCATCTGACCGCGATCATAGCGCCCTGTGAGGTTGAGTGAAAATGTCGCAGCGGAAGAGAACTGACTTTGAGAAAGGAAAGATTGTTGGGTGTTATATTAGTGGGTTGTCCATAAGAGAAACCGAGAGGCGTTTAAACATACCCAAGTCAACTGTTTTGGATGTACTGAATAAGTGGAAGACACATGGCATGCCTGAAGCAGCAAAACGTACCGGCAGACCAAAGAAAATCAGTGATAGAGGACGTCGAAGCCTCAGGAGAGTCGTTACAGCTAATCGACGGAGTACTGCACAAGACCTCAGTGCACAGGTGAGTAAAAATGCTGGAACCTCGGTATGTACACATACCATTCGCAGAGAACTTCATTCTATGGGTTACCGTGGTTGTGCAGCTGCTCATAAGTCTTTCATCTCCACTCGGAATGCTAATCGTCATTTAGCATGGTACAAAGAACATTTATCGTGGACCGTAGATCAATGATAACAGGTCCTACGGATTGATGAATCCAGATACACGGTCCATCAGTCTGATGGCCGTGTGTTAGTATATGACCGCAACCGGGGGAACGCTATTTACCACAGTGTACTGTTCCTACGGTCAAGTTTGGAGCTGGCAGTGTACTTGTGTGGGGGTGTTTTTCGTGGTATGGTCCCGGCCCATTGGTTATCGGGGACAAACCTGCTAACCAGCTCGTCTACCACGATATTCTGGACAATTACGTCCTACCAACTCTGTGGCAGTACTATGGAACCGAGCCTTGTTTGTACCAGCAGGATCATGTTATAAAGCAAAGACTGTTACGGCGTGGTTTGACGATAATTCTGTATCGTGTGTGGACTGGCCAGCACAGAGACCTGATCTTAACCCCACAAAGCACCAATGGGATGAATTAGAGCGCCGCATAAGAAGATTGGAACCAAGGCCTACTAGTAAGCAACAGTTAGCGGCAGCATGATGTACTGAATGGAAGCGCATACCTATCTCTGTGTTCCAAAACCTTGTCGAAAGCATGTCTCAAATGGTCAGTGCATGGATTAAGGCCAAAAGTGGACCGACATCGTACTAATGTATGTCAATAAATGCTACGTTGTATTTCTCTTCTAGGTGTCCGGTGACTTTTGTCAATATAGTGTATATATAAACACCGATGAGCCATTGCATTATGTCCACCTACCTAATAAGCTATACGACCCCCTTTAGCTCTCAAAACAGCGGCCACTCGGCGAGGCATCGATTCAATGAGGTGACGATAGGTATCCTGGGGTATCTGGTACCATAATATCAACAGCAGGTCCAACAGTTCTCGTACATTTCGGGAGGTGGTGATTTCGCGCGAACCCGCTTTTCCAAGTCGAACCACAAATGTTCGATTGCGTTCATGTCATGTGAATTTGGAGGCCAGGGCATTAACAGAAAATCACCAGCATGTTCTTCGAACCATTCCTTGACGATTCTGGTAGTGTGGCATGGCGCATTATCCTGTTGGTAATGGCCATCACCAGCGAGGAACACAGTTGCCATGAATGGGTGGACTTGGTCCGCAACGATGTTCAGATACCTGACAACTGTCAGGGATTGCGCTATTGGGATTATGGGGCCTAAGGTGTCCCAAGAAAACACCGCCAACAGCATAACACCGCAGCCACTGGCCTGTTTTGGCACAACAGTGCATCCAGGTTCTTTTTTTTTTGATTGGAGGTTTAACGACCACCGTGAGCAACTCAATGGGCTATAAGCAGTCGCCCGTCCCTAATTTAGGGTCACTGGTTCCAGGGAAGGGAGAGAGCCAGTGCCGTAAGACAAACACAAGATCCATGCCTGACCGGGATTCGAACCCGGACCCCTTACGGACGAATGATCAGAGGCCAGCGCCTTAGACCACTGCGCCACCGGGGCGGCCATCCAGGTTCCATAGCGTCTATTGGTAATCGGAGTATTCGCGCTCGGCTGTCTACATGATGCAACAGGAATCTTGATTCGTCAGACCAGGCCACTTTTTTCCTATCATCCACGGTCCAACCTCGATTATCTTGAGCCCACTTTATGCGTTGTTGGCGATGACGTGCAGTGATGATGGGGACCCGGCTGGGTCTTCGGCTACGCAGGCTCATACGCAGAAGGCTGCGATGAACAGTGTGCTGTGGCACATTGCCCTGATCACCACTGTTGTAACTGCGGGTGGTTTGTTCCACTGTGGCCCTGCGGTCACTGTGAACAATTCGCGACATTCTTCGCTCCGCTCTGGCTTCAATGAGCTGTGGACGAAACACGGCTATACGACATTTAGTTGTTTGGCCATTTGTGCGCCACTTTTGATACGTACTCAATACAGCGGCACCTGAGCAACCCACTAGCCGCGCCGTTTCCGAGATCGTAGTTCCGAGACGCCGTGCCCTCACAATTGGTCCTTTATCCAATTTCGATAAATCGGCAGCTTTTCCCATTCTGACTCCGAACACTCTACTAACCGAAAGCTCCGGTCCTCGGGTTGTATATACAGTATATTGCTCTGTGAACTTCACCTGCACCACCGTTCGGTCCCCAGGCGCGCTCATTTCTCTAAGCTGGGGGTAATGGCTCATCGGTGTATATATACAGGGTGATTCCTAAAGTCCTAAGTCACCTCAATAACTTGGGAACAAAGACAGCTAGAACTATGGAAGTAAAGTATGGTATAGTAAAACAATCATGCGCTATCGGATGAGAGTGACTGCAGCGCCCCTAGTGGCAAAATGTGGTAGTTAGCACTCCTGATCGGAAACCATGAGAGATACGGGAAAGAGATCAATTAGAAACTTGTAGAGCATCAACGAATTAGTAGGAAATGACATATGGTAGAAACGTTTGGGTAAGTAGAAGGGTGGAAACGTGAAGGAAACACAAGGTTTATTATACTCGGGCATGAATACAAATGGAGTACATTGGTCGTATTTAATGCAACAGCGGTAATTACATAACGTTGCGTTTGCTGTAAATAGGGTTCAATATGGCCCCCATCTACCACAATACACATTTGAATGCAAGACAGAACTTCCCGTTGTACGTTCGCCAGCATAACAGGTGTCACGCTCTCACACGCAGCGACGATACGCAGTCGGAGATCGTGGAGACTAGTCGGTTCCACCCTTTTTTAGGAAACCCCAGAGGAAGAAATACATGGGAGTTAGATCCGGGGATCGTGGAGGCCACGCTACGCGACCACCCCAAGCGATGTTCTGTTGCCCGCAGGTGTCGGACAGGAAGTGCTGTATCGCTGTTGGTTAATGTGCCGGAGCGCCGTCATGCTGAATCCATAATGAGCGTACATCTTGCAGAAACAGATCATCTAACCACTCAGGTAATGTGCTATGTAACAGCTGCAGGTATCTTCGTCCATTTAATGCGCCCTCATAGAACACAGGCCCAACAAGTCGGTTCTTCCAGATGCCACACCAGACATTGATCGACCAGCGCACCTGATGCCTCATTTCCCGTGTTAAAAATGGGTTCTGAACTGCCCAGTAATGAGTGTTTTGTTTGTTCAGCACCCCGGCGCGTGTGAACTGCGTCTCGTCAGTCCAAAGGATGTTTGATAGAAAGGCCGCATTTTCTTCTACGGTGTTCATTACAAAATTGCACCAATCTAGACGTCGTTGGTTATTTCCTGGCATCAGTACGTGCAGCGGTACTGTACGGTACGGGTGGGCACCATGCTGATGCAAAATGTTCCACACACGGGATTGTGATAAGCCACATGCCATACTAACTTCCCTCATACTGGTGTGTGGGTTGGTCAAAACGTATGCCAGAACATCGACTGGTTGCACATCCCTACTCATTCCGGTGGGTCGGCCCGAACGGGGACGCGCTGCAATACTGCCTGTCTCTCGTAGCCGTCGAACCGCGCGACTGATGATCCACGCTGTCGTCCATCGTCGACAGCGTGGACCGGAAATCGTAAGCCATACTCGCTTGACGCTTCCTCGCGTTGCGTCCGAATTCTCCATATAGCAGTACCATCTCGCAATACTGTTCATTCGAATAGCCTGCCATGCTCGTTCTTCACCCGATACTCACGTTACGAATGACATAGCTCCTGACCGACGATCCTTTATACATTGCCACGCCGCGCTTGATACGGCAGGTAAGGCGTTATGTCACACCAGAATTTGCATACGACTCTCACAGGCGTGCGATCGCATACATCATACATTTCTCTATGCTAGACTGTTACCGCGACAACGACACGAACCGGCTTCGCACAAGTTCGCATTTCCAGCCTTCTACTTACCCCAGCCGTTTCTACCATATGTCGTTTCCTACTAATTCGTTGATGCTCTAGAAATTTCTAATTGATTTCTTTCCCGTATCTCTCATGGTTTCCGAGATAGGAGTGCTAACTTCCCCATTTTGCCACTAGGGGCGCTGCAGTCACTCTCATCCGATAGCGCATTATTATTTTACTATACCATACCTGACTTCCATAGCTCTAGCTGTCTTTGTTCCCAAGTTATTGAGGTGACTTAGGACTTTAGGAATCACCCTGTATATTAAGGGTGCATAGGAAAGTCCTTTTAGCCTGGAATAACTTTTGAACGGAGAGAGGTACAGTTATGCAAGTGAGATAACGGTATAGTAAAGAGACTACGTCCGATCGAATGCAACCGATAGCAGCGCCCCTAGTGACAAAATGCGGAAGTAGCCATTGCAAATCGAAAACGAAAAGAGATAGAGCAAAATTTCCAATTACAAAGTTGTAGAACATCAATTAATTAGAACAAAACGACATTTGTTTAACACGGATAAGATAAATTATCGCCTGAATACCCTAAAATGTCCGAAATCGATGCGCGATCTTTTGTGTGAACGTTTGAAGGGAACAGGCATAGGTATGAGCAAATACACACAATTTATTGCATAAATGCGTACTTATGTCAATACAGATTGATGACGTTAGACAAAACAAAAACAAAAAAGGCAAACTGGCGCACAGTGATAAAAAGTTAATGTCGAGTATGTTCGAAGAGTTCGCCATTGCCCACGATACACATTTGTATTCGTGAAAGTAACTCTGCATGCACATTCCTCAGCATGGAAGGTGTCACACTATTGCAAGAATCTGTAATACGACGACGTAGATCAAGCAGACTTGTAGGCGCTGTTGCATACACCTGATTTTTTACGTAACCCCAGAAATCCAAGCTCGCCATTCCCACACAGCGTACGTAGACCTAAACTTCTGATCAATGTACATCCTGCTATTGGTTTTTATATCGTAGGTACGGTACAATGTCACAATCTGCATTTGCATACGGCTAAATATGCGAAATGTGAATATGCAGATTCAAATCGTCGCGCATCGATTTCGGACACTGTAGGGTATTCAGGCGACAATTTATCTTATCCGTGTGCGCGCGTAGAAACAAATGTCGTTTTGTACTGATGAATTGATGCTCTACAACTTTGTAATTGGAAATTTTGCTCTATCTCTTTTCGTTTTTGATTTGCAATGGCTAACTTCCGCATTTCGCCACTAGGGGCGCTGCTATTGTTTGCATTCGATCGGGCATAGTCGCTTTACTATACCGTTATCTCACTTGCATAACTGTACCTCTCTCCGTTCGCAAGTTATTTCAGGCTAAAGGGACTTTTCTATGCACCCTGTATATATACATCTGACGGATTTTGAAATGGCTTTTGACTGGCTACCTGGAAAAAAGTTACTCCGTTTTTTTAAATCTGAGGAGTGAATTACAAACTATAGAAGTAAGTCACAATCCTGTACACTAAGGAGCTTGCTTCGATAAGAATGGAAGACAATACTGTTAAGAGAGGAATTTGAAGTTAACCCTGAAGTAAGAAGGTATGTGGAATATTCTTATTTTCCTTTCTTTTTCTTTCTTTCTGTGATGTGCATGTATAAAATAACGGAAAGAAGATAACTTGCAAAATAGAATTTTCAAGCAGGTGGTTCTGATATCAGCAGTTTGCTGTATGCTGATGAATAATTCTGATTTCCTGGAGTGTAGACAAAAGACAATGTAATATAAATCAGCTGAGAAATACCCGTGAAGGGTTTGGAACGAAAATAAATACCGGGATGTCAAAGTCAGTTGTTTTAATTTAAAATTTTAAAAATGTGAATTTTATAGTACAGATGTACAGGCAAGGACAAGAAACAGATTTTATTCATTTGGGTACCGTTACTGATGATGCTAGAAAATTTGACAAGGATCCAGACAATAGAAACAGCAAACAAAGCAGGGAAACCCGTTAATAACATTTATACAACTATTTTCACTAAGAAAGATGCTCGCGAGAGAACAAAACTTGCTGTGTACAATTCAAGGTTTAGAACTACAATCTTTTAAGCAAATTAGAGCTTGGTCCAAAGTGAAGGACTCTTTAGGACGATAGGAGCTGCTGTCGTGACAGTGATGAAGAAGACTATCTGGCGGAAAGGAGTATTGAGCAGCAGAATATAATTTGGAATGCAGACATTAGAACTGAGCCGGCATTTCTTTGGTAGAAGGAAAGTTTCTTGAGGAGGTGTGTAGAAGTACGTCAGACGGAATATGGAATGTTACCGTGACAGGTATTATACCCAGTCTTAGTATAAATACTATTACAAACGTTGGACAGATGGCGCACAACCGGTGTGCAACGACACCGACCAGCCAGGAGGCATGAAATAGCTAGTAAACCATTGTGCGTTCAGTCACAGAGGAGATACCGTGTTTCATGAAGTACTTGCCATGAAGTGGGGCGATTATGAGAGTCGTGTTGCTGTAATAGCGCTGCACAAAGTTGGAAAATCAGCTTTCGAGATTTTCAACATGCTGAAGAAGTTAAAAAACAGCCGAATGTTCGTTTACCGAATTGTAAAAAGTTCCTTGAGACTGGAGACGTCTCTGACAGCTCCAGAAAGGGTCGTCCGCATACCGTGAGGACTGCTCGCCTGGTGAAAGCAGTGGCGGCCCGTATTCGACGAAGACCGGTCGAAAAACAATCAGTGATGACTTGTGAGCTGAAATTTTCAAGAATGTCGATGTCACGCGTGCTGCAGAGTGAGCTAAGGATGAGAGCTTTATAAGAGCTTATCGGCGGCGTACAGGGTACTTCCTCACCCCACAACTGAAGCAGCAGAGGGTGCTAAAAGCGAAACGTCTGCTGCAGCGTTACGTAGACAATCGCCACAGACAGATTCTTTTCTCTGATAAAAACATTTTCACTACTGAAGAGTTTCAACCGCCCAAATGACAGGTTGTATGCGTCAACCTCACGAGAGGCTCAGTCGAAAACTCCAAGAATCATGAGGGGCCATCATCCTGCTTCTGTCATGGTTTGGTGGGGAGTCTCCTACGAGGGTACCACGGAGCTCCATTTCTGTGAGAAAAGAGTTAAAACATCCGCCAAAGTCTACCAGGACAGGGTTTTGGAGCCAGTGGTCAAAAATGTGAGTCACACCCTCTTCCAAAACCGACAGTGGAGCTTTCAGCAGGATTCCGCACCTGCCCACAAGGCCAAGTCAACCCAGGAGTGGCTTCATGCGAATTTGCCAGACTTCATTTCTCCAGATGATTGGCCCTTCAAGCAGCCCAGACCTCAACCCATTGGACTACAAGTTGTGGGCTACACTGGAGGACATGGCCTGCAGAAAGAGACACCCCAGTATTGACAGTCTGCAATGCTTTTTGGTGCGGGCAGTAGCAGCTTTCCCTGTGGAGATCCTGCGTAAAGCTATTGATGAGTGGCCCCAGAGACTGAAGGACTGTGTGAAGGATGCCATTTTGAAAAGTGATTGGTGCCATATATTCACCAGTGTACTACTTACGTCATACCACAGGTACATTAAAATATCTTCAAATTTCTTTTGTTATTTCATTGAATACTTTGTAACAGTATTTATGGTAAAACTAGGTATTCTGTAATGTTGGGTTGCACACCAAGTAATAGACCTAGAACAATGCGGCTGGGATGTTTGAAATCGAGCATTGTGAAATAAGAAGCAATTTGTTATAAACATCAAATCTTGCAGTGCACAGGAAGTGATTGAGGTTTGTCGCAAGCTGTAATTTCTCACTTTATACTCGTATTTTTTCTAAGAGGCTGCGCCAACAATATGCTTGCATACTAGCAAGCTAAAAAACTGGGATGATATTCAAAAGCGCGGACATAATAATAACGATGACAAACAGATGTTGTACTTGAAAATACCCGAAACTAAATTCAATAAAAGCGTGAAACGACAGACGCAAACGTAATCCAAAGAATTTTTCACCATTTAAAATGAAAAAATCGTATTAGCGTTACACAGGTTAACTTTACGTGAAAATTTTTAAAAACACAATTATCGCTTTGTGGGAGGGCTTGTTGTGTATTGACAAATTATAAAAGGGAAAAGTTTAGAAAAAAATCAGGAATGCTGCTACTTTAATGTGAAGGCCGATTTAATATGTGATAATCCTTTCTGGCGGCCTTAGAAAGATATTTCAAGCATAAAATTGATGATTTAATGTGTTTTAAAATTTCCAGCTTTATACGCACACACACTGCTGGACATTAAAAGTGGATCACCACGAAAGACAAGAGATATCCAAGCCATATTTATTGTAGAGAAAGCAGTTGATACAAGGGTGAATCGATTACAAATACAGTACAGTGAGACGAGGGGAACACATAACAATCATTATCTGGTGTAGCCACCATGGGCGGCAATTACCACTGCTACAGCCCGGCATCGAGAGGAAGAGATGTTGGGTGTGTATTTGGGAAATGTCCGTCCACGCACCTTCGATGCGATGCCACAGTTCCTCCGTTGTAGCCGGGGTGGTCGCTGGTGTACCAGTTGTCTGGCGAACATGGACCACACGTGTTCAATAGGCGGCAAATCCGGGGACCGCGCAGGCCAAGGAAGATGTGCCACAGGATGGGGATCCAGGAAGTCTTGGACGCTACGTGCCACATGCGGTGGCGCATTACTCTGTTGGTAAATGGCACCAGATAGTCCCTGAAGGAATGGTATAAGAACAGGCTCCAACACCTCAGTGATTAACGATGGCTGTTAAACGTACCAGTAATGCAGATGAGCCGCGGGCGGGAGTGGAATCCAATGGCGCCCCATACCATAACGCCGGGTGCTGTGCCTGTATGGCGCAGCATAATGCAGAACTCACTCAGCCGGTGGCGGCGGTACCGCCAGATTCAGATTCGTCCATCGTAGCTCTGAAAACGGAAGCGGGATTGGTCGGAAAACACGATTCCGGGCCATTCGCTCCTCTATGGCCGACGTCCTTGGCACCATTATAGTCGCAGACGCCGGTGTTGCGCAGTCAAAGGAAGCCGAAGAAATGGGCGCCGTGAAACAATGTCGCACTGCTGCAGACGACGTCGAACTGTCCGTGAGGGAACTGGGTGTTGTGCCACACACCCGAACTGTTGAGCTAAGGTGGTCGATATGGCTGTGCGATTCGTCAGAGCCATGCGCGTCAGATACCGGCCCTCTCGTTCGGTGGTGTGACTGGGCCGTTGGGAACCCGCCCGTCGATGTGTTCTTTTCTCCGCTACCCACTGCGCCATATTCTCCCCACCGTAGCCGCATGCCATCCCACATGAGTACCGATGTCTCGGAGCGATAATCCTCAATCCCGATGTACCACAATTCTCCAGCGATCGAAATCGGAAACCTGCTGGTTGGGCTGACGTTGTCTTCGACAGGGCATGCTGCAGCTGCCCGCCGCCAGGAACGGTGAGCAAACACACTTCGAGTGCTTAACCCCTGCTCCTTGTTCAATCCTCTTATACGACTTCTAGGGGGCGTTACAGTTCCACATCATTTCCATACCTGCTGCCCGGGTAATCATTTACATGTGCGCCCATGTTCTGCCCTTCTGTCAACTTTCAAACCCCTGGGATGCGATCTTCCTGGTGTTGTATTTTTAACGACCAGCAGTGTATATATGTGTATATACACGTGACCCAGCGGGTTGGTGAGCTAGCTAAGCGGTTGTGTATTTAAGTGGAGATTATTTAACTCACCTTCGTTTTGCTGATGACATTGTCATTTTTGCAACTGCCCCTTCAGAGCTGTACAGTATAATCCAGGCCCTTGCTGACAAGAGTAAAGAAGTGGGATTGAAAATGAACTTTCAGAAGACAAAAGCAATGTGCAATGCTTTTACAAGAAATGAAGATTTATCGATTGATGAGGAAAAGCTGGAGATAACCGATACCTACATTTACCTTGGACAGCAGATATCAAGCAAAGGTCACATTAATGAAGAAATTAATCAACGTATAAAACTTGGTTGCAGAGCTTTTGGAAGAAGCAGTACAATTTTTAAGAGCAATGTGCCATCATGTCTTAAAAGAAAAGTGTTTATATATATATATATATATATATATATATAAATGAGTCCATTCATTACCACATTTTTACCAAGATAACTACACTGAAAAGCAATTGAATTAGAGACAGCTGGCGTTATGCAAATGTGGCGCTGTGGACAGCCCTGTAAACGGAAACGACATGACGTATGCAGCGATCCGACAATATAAGGAGTGATGTGACGGGAATCAGTAAGAGTCGGACGCAGTATGGGTAAGACGAAGGATCTAAGCGCATTTGATCGTGGGCAAATTGTCGGGGCCCGACGAATGGGTCACTCCATCTCGGAAGTCGTACATGCACTATGATTTTTACGAGCCACTGTGTCACGGGTGCACCGTGAGTACATCGAATCCGGTAAAACCATCCCTGCAATGCCCAGCTGCCGTGGACAACAGCGTGTGAATGAGCGGGGTCATCGTCGGCCAGCTCGCATTATAACAGCGGATAGACGTACCACAGTGCAGGAAATCACTCGGCAATTTAACGCTGGTGCACAAAAACGTGTAAGCAGCCACACCATCCAGAACCATCTCCTCGCTATGGGGTACAGAAGCCATCGTCCCACGATGGTACCGCTGCTGACCGCACATCACAGGGTGCAAAGATTAGCATGGGCGCGGGAACATCGCCACTGGACCCTAGACCTTTGGAAAAATGTTGCATGGACTGATGAATCGAGATTCACGTTGGTACATGCGGATGGCAGGATATAAGTACGGCGCAAACCACATGAAGCGATGGATCCTTCTTGCCAGCAGGGTACTTTTCAAGCTGGTGGGGGTGGCATTCTCGTCTGGGGACTGTTTACGTGGACTTAAATGGGACACCTGGTACGTGTGACATCGTCCCTCACAGGTCAATGTTACCGGGATATCCTGGACGACCATTTGCTCCCATTTGTGTGTCTTCAACATCCCACTGGGGACGTCATCCTGCAACAAGACAATGCACCGTGCCATCGCTCCCGAATTGTATCCGAATGGTTGGATGAACACTCTACCGATGCGGCTTTGCTTCCTTGGCCAGCTAGGTCACCTGACCTCAGTCCCATCGAGCACATCTGGGATGCCATCGAGAGAGATGTTCAAGGCTCTGAACCCCCTCCCCTCCATCAAATCTTCGTGAACTTTGGGAGCTTGTTCAGGGGTCGTGGATCCGTATGGCTTCCCAACACTTCCGATGTCTTGTGGAGTCCATGCCGAGACGAATCGCCGCCGTCATCAGGAAGAAAGGTGGTGCTAATCGTTACTAGACAGGTATCTCTAATTTAATTGCTCTTCAGTGTACTATTATACTACACTGGTGTGCAAAAATTAAAGACGAAGAGGGAAAAATTAGCATAACAGCGGAACGAGCAGGCAGAACGGACTGAAAGACCACTCAGGAGATAGACTAGGGTCCGGAACGGTAGGGCATGCGCATATATGCAGTATGACTTAGGGGGAGGGGAGTGTCGGAAGGGTATAAAGCACACGGGTGGTGTACGCTCAGCAATTCGGTGAAAGCTATTGCACGGTGTACATCGGTTTGAACGACGTCGAATTGCTGCCACCGTGTGATATGGCCAACAGGCAATCTAGTAGACGACATCTGGATGACTTTACCCGAGTTCGCGTCATTGGGAAGTTGGAAGAAGGTCGAAGTGTGACTACTGTGGCCAAGAAGTTCGGGATCGCTCACAGCATCGTTTCGCGAGCTTGGAGAGCATTTCAGACGACAGGAACAGCTGTCCGAGAGTTTAGCAGTGGTCGTCCATAAGCAACCACGGCAGCGGACGACCGGTATATTGTCCTACAGGCGAAAAGAGACAGACGGCAGACAGCGGGAGAAATCGCAAGGCACATGCAACAGACAACTGGACGTCCGTTATCGCGTTTTACCGTGGCCAGGAGGCTGCACAAAGGTGGTCTATTTGCACGACGACCAGTACGGTGTGTGCCATTGACGCCTGTTCATCGGAGACGGCGGTTTCTGTGGTGTCAGAAACATTAGAACTGGACACATCAGCAATGGGGTCGAGTTCTCTTTACGGATGAGAGCCGATGTAGTCTGACGAGCGATTCTGGACGTATACACATCTGGAGAGAGCAGCGAACACGCAATCACACCTCTAACATCATCGAAAGGGACCGGTGTGGAGGTGGCGGAGTTCTCGTTTGGGGCGATATCATGCTTGGTAGCCGTACTGACCTCCACATCTTCCAAGGAGGTTCAGTCACCGGTGTACGCTATTGTACCGAGGTTATCCTGCCTCACGTGCGTCTGTTTAGAGGTGCTGTGGGTGCTGAGTTCCTCTTCATGGACGACAACGCTACATCTCATCGTACAGTGGCTGTCGCAGAGCTGTTGGTGAGTGAAAGATATTCAACGCATGGATTGGCCCGCAAGGTTCCCGGACCTAAATCCAATCGAACACGTGTGGGACCTTCTCGGGAGACGCTTGGCAGCACGTCACTAGCCACCAGCAACGATTCCGCATCTGCGATTGGCGCTACAAGAGGAATGGGCCGCGATGCCTCAACAGCTCCTTGACAACCTCGTCCTCAGCATAGACAGACGTTGTAAATCCTGCAACGCAGTCAGGGGTGATCATATCCCCTACTAAAGACTAGATTTTTTTGGCAGCCGCCTGTCACATGGACGTTTCTGTCTTCTGTCCAGTTGTGCTCGAAGCTACCTTTTCAATAAAGTGCCTTTGTATCCTTTGGATCATCATCATCATATGTAGAGGATTTTAGGAAGGGAGTGTCTGACTCCAGGTCTTAAACAACCCTTAGAAATAAGAAACTAGGAGATTTGGGCTAGAGCGCCCGATAGGAAAGTGACACGGAAGCGAAGTAGAAAGGGGGAGGAAGACGCCCTTATTTATTACCGGGGGCCAGTACCCGGGGTCCGACGGCTTAACGTGCCCATCCGACGCACGGCGGGTATTTAGTGGATCGAGCGTTCGTACCTGCCTGGGATCGAACCTGAGGCCCTTCCCGTGGCAGTCACGAACGTTGCCCACTCAGCCACCCGCGGCCCCTGTATCCTTTGCATTCCTTGTTTGGACGGTTTTGCTCACTTGTCCCATATTCTTACATCTTGGGGATCTTATGGTATGATTTGAGTCGATGTGGAGCATTTCTGCACGACGTTACATTCGAAAAACCGTCTCGTCTTTAATTTTTGCACGCCAGTATACTTCCCTATGTCAGGAATCAAACCACGCTGATGTTGGTAAGCATATTTTCAGCTTGTTTTAACTTTTCAGAGAACGTTGTAGTGAGGCAAAATGCAATAAAAATATGCCAGCCGAACTTAAATAACTTGTTGGCTTGCATTTTGGTCGACCCCTTCCCTTACATCGGTTTTTCACCTGTTTACTGATAATCTCTTCTTCACAATTCTAACTTTGCACATTTATAGCATCTCCATATATCGTGACTAAATTCCTTATTTTTTTGCTTTGGGCCACGTACATGACCTCAGATGGACTTTTTGCCTCTTCTGGGTTTTCAGTTTGGTTCCACTGCGTTTCGCGGGTGCTTTCTGGAATCGTAAAAAAAAGTTAGCTACTACATATCGAGCTTGAAGGTGAAACTTATGAAATCGCGGAAGAGGAAGTAAATAAAACTGAAGGTCTCAAAGTTCAAGATTACCGAATAATTGGTGCAGCATTGGAGAAAACCGGTAAATGGCCTAGAAAATGTTGAACCGTTTGAGTGTGATTTTTGCGGACCAAAGAATTTTTTTTTTTTTTATGTATTTCTTCAATCATGTGCTATAGTGTCTCTCATTAAATATTATGGGCTATAGTGTCTCTCATTAAATATTACAGATTTTATAGATGCTGTGAATTGAAAACATATGTTAAAAAGGTTTCCTGAAATACTTTGGAACATAAATATTTTAGCCCACATAAGGGACTGAATTTATTTTATCCCACATACATTAGTGTTTGATAATTATACAAAGCCTTCCGTCTATCCGTCAGAAAAAGTGCAAAATATATTCTTACTTCAGGATGAGTGCAAAATATATTCTTATATGGTTCAGAGATTTAAAATAATGATAGCAGCCTTATGTTTGAATCTCAAGAGCTATCGTAAAACGTGCGAGCCATGCACAAATAAATACTCCATAGCAATAATTAAGTTTTCGAACGCTTGAAGTAAAATAAAGAGTTTCTTCTCCTTTCCTATGATGTGTATTAAATTTCTCCATTGATTTCTGCGATAGAATTTAAAGTTATCTGAGCAGCCTTGAAACTTCTGGTATAGTTTAAATTCAATGAAAATGAACAGTAGGATTGTGCCACACATTTTGGAAAAGTTTTCACAGCCTGTACTTTTCATACTTTTGAATTTTCCAATCATTTTGAAAGTATCTCGTGGGCAACAGAAACGTTTCTCCAGAACAGAGTTCCAGTATTCACACGAAGGAAATGTATCCAATCAGTTTGTAATAAATTTTGAAACCTGTATTACTGAATTTTCAGAGCTGAGATTGAAATGGTCTACTAGCTTTATTCACAGACAGTGCTCTAAAATCATTCCTGGTATAATTTTCAGAAATTCCTTCTGCTTTACAGAAGTGAACTTAAAATTCAAAAGTATTGCTGTTCTGAAGTACAAGGGTTATTCAAAAAATAAGGTGCCAAACCTCGTAGAGAAACATTTATGAGTTGAACGGAGTACACAGTGCACAAGAGTAAATACTTGTGCTCTTTGATCTTCCACAAAGTCACTATACAGATTTAAATAAATGTCCGATGATGGTGGTAATGGGTGTATGCTATCGGAGAAGAAATTGGGGTCCTGTTGGTGCAGATACACTGTTACGGCCAGTCTCACATCTGCGTATGTAGCAAAATACTCGCGAGGCAAGTGTTACCTGAGAGGGCCAAGCAGATGGAAATAGCAGGGTGCGAGGTCAGGGCTGTGGCGGGGTGCTCTAAAAATTCCAAGCCATATCGCCGAAACTACTCAGTTGTGCGTCAAGCCGCATGTGGCCTGGCGTTATCGTGCAACTACGCAACACTTCTGCTCAGCGTCCCAAGTCCTTTTCTAGGAGTGGCATGGCGCAATATGTCAAGCATCTTCCAATATCGTTCTGCTGGTACACATGCACCACGATCCAGGAAATTAACAAAAATCACTCCCTGACAGTCCCAAAAGTAAGTTGACATGATTTGTGGTCTAGATGTCGACGTCTTGACGTTTTGGTAGGTGGAGATGTCTGGTGTTTCTAGGTCATGGATGCTCGCCTTCTTTCTGTTGTCCAATTATACACCCAAGTTTTGTCTTCCGTAATAATTCGTTGCAAGAAGTCCTCACCTTGCTGATGGTAGCTTATTAAATGCGCAAAGTAAAGACCCATTCGTCTTCCCTTATGTTCTTCGGTAAGATCCCTAAATACTCACCTCATGCAACTTTTGATAATGCAGTTGGTCATGCACAGCAACATTGTGGTTATAATGAATAAGCTTTTCTGCTACTTAGCTAATTATCGTGAATATAGCTTTCACTAATATTATAATGAATTCAATGCTTGTACTAAGCTTCTAATAGTGACTTCAAATGGTTGTTGTTACTAGTTAATTAAGATCATGAATAAAGTCTCCAGCTAGTAGTGTAGTAATGGTAATGAACAAACTTATAACTGGTAGTAATGTTGTAGTAGTAATTAAGATGAATAAAGTCTTATGCTGGTTGTTACTAATAACACTAAATGAAATAAACCTAACAGCCAGACAGAGGTCTTACAGTACTATGAACTGAGAAAGACGTACTTACGTAAAACCTTTTATTATGAACTTCTACTGGTATCTTCACACACAGCTACTCAAATAACACGTAGCTCCTTGCACATGAACAAACGCTCTCCGTACAACAACAAACGCTCTCCTTTTTGCATCGTTGAACGCGCCTATTTATACTGGCTACCACCACGTCATGACTTACACTCATTGCCAGATCTCATTCAGCGGGTGAAATAACATCTCGTTCAGTAAGAAGATAATTTACATAGAAAAATAAAATAACCAGAGATAGTAAAATCAAAAGGAAAGTGAATCGAGAGTATACGTTACATCATCTCCCCCTTAATTTTTTTTTCCGAAAAACCTATCAATTTTGGAGTGTAAGTCTTACACTTCGTTGATTGACGTTTCTCGACCTCTTTTTTGTTTTGTTGTTTGGTGGCAGCAGTATTTACAATATCAAACTTGGCATGACAAAATCAAGAAATCTGTATTCGTCTGTGAAACACTTGTATTTTTGAACAAAACAAACCTGCATCGGCATACCTTCCTTTTATTCTGCCTAGCAGGAATCACTTTTTTAATTTCAAATTACGTTCGCATTATTCGTTGAATACACACCAACTGTATCTATCAGCAGCGAAGATTGCCTGGAGCTGCCTAACAGTAACAATTTTATTATTTTACCCCTAAGCACATAGATATATATAAAAAAATTTGGATTAGTAGATGGACATAGAAGAAATATATAAAAAAAAACACATATATACACAAAAAAGAATGCATAGGCCCACACGAAAAAAGAAATTCTGACACGCCAACTGGTCGTGCAGGAAAAACAACAAACGGAGAAAAGAACCTGTCCACGAGAACTTACTTATCTCGAGGACGCATAAAAAACTCTAGTACGATAACGTTTTCCAGGCCTAATCGGACTTGTAAATTCAGGTGGCGTAGTGCGTTTCAAGGATTTGTATGGATCTGGAACATCTGTATTCTGGCGGTCCGGAAATCCCTGCAGCTGATAGGAACGGTCAGGAACGGCTGAAATCCGTCGGTCAGGAACGGCTGAGGTCTGGCGGTCCGGAAATCATTGCGGCTGACAGGAACGGTCAGAACGGTCAGGAACGGCTGAAGTCCGGCGATCAGGAACGGCCGAAGTCTGGCGGTCCGGAAATCCCTGCGGCTGATAGGAACGGGCTCCCCAGGCTTTTGATATGTAGTCCCTTTGTGCTGGGGCCCGTGGTGTCCTTCCAGCATTCTTTTGGACGGACGTGGCTCCGGCCACATCGTTTGCTTTCGCTTTCGCCCTCGTGGCATAAGAGTAGCAGCAGGCATCGGCCCTGTTTACCCTAAGCGTAGGTTCCAGGGGCGAAACCCGGGCGGATGCAAGGATCTCTGCCTTCGTCGCTGTTGCGGCGAAGCAGATTGGGGAGACAAGTTACGTTTTCGCCCAGCTTTTGGTGGTACTGGAAGGTTTGTAATAGGTGTTTGACGTTTAGGAATAGTCAAATTATTGTTCATAACTGATAAATCAGAAATATCCGAAGCCTCTGAGTCGCTGCTGTAATTTAGTGGTCGTGCAGGGCGATGTTTATTCCTGCCTATAGGAATACTCTCTGATGAGGTATTCAAGGAAGTAGGAGCTTGTGGTGTTGCAGAGTTATCAGGAAATGGTGCAGCAATAGTCTTGGCAATGGTTGGAGGGAAAGGAACGATACTAGTATTTGAAGAACTTGATTCGAGCCTTGGTCTCATGGGAGAATCAGGTTGCGTGTTTGGAAACCCGTCTTGAGGAGGGGAGGGTGAGAAAAAAATCACGGGAGATTCTTCAAAAATGTTTGTTGGTTCGTCCAAAATTTCTGGAGGTTGATCGTGAGATATAGACTCTTGAGTCTGTGGAACAGAAGGTTGAGTAGGGTTGATTATAAAATCGATATTTCGTTCATGATACTTGCGACACTGAGCAACGTGTACGTATTGAAATTGATTGTCAGGTTTTTCAAGAACAATGTTATTTTCAAACACATTTGCCACCCGATATGGACCTTCGTAGCTGGGTGCAAATTTCTTCACTAAAGTATGAGAAACAGAAGACTGGAAGTGCGTTTCCACGAGAGTGAGATCTCCAACGACAAGATCTGGTTCCCTACGCCTAGTATTATAATATCTTGCTTGAGCCGCTTGTGCTCCTAGCATTGCAACACGAGCTTTTTCTGCCATGATTCGTACTGATTGCGGAGTTGGTCGTTGGTTTAGTTCGTCGATAATCCCCGTTAAATTTTCAAAAGGGGTTTTAATTTTGCGACCCAGAAAAAGTTCTGCAGGAGTAATTTTAGTAGATTCGTGAACAGACGAGCGGAGAACGAACGAAAAAAGCTCAAGATGGTCATCCCATCGTTCATGATGATCCATGACAAAAGTGGCAATCATTTTCACTAGCGTGCGGTTTACGCGTTCCGCAGGATTACTCTGGGGATGATATGAGGAAATGAATTTATGCTTAATGTGTAGTCTCGCACACATTCTTTCAAAAATGTCAGAAATAAATTGAGGACCATTATCCGAAACTACTTTATTAGGTGCACCGTATCTAGAGAATACTTCATTAACTAATACATTACAAATAACTTCTGCCGTAGCGGCTTTAATGGGAAAAACTTCAACCCATTTAGAAAAATTATCAGTTAATACTAGAACGTAACGAGCTTTGTTTTTAACAGATAAAGGATAAGGTCCCAATAAATCGATTGAAATAATATCAAAAACATGAGAACTTGAACTAGATTTCAAGTGACCGGCCGGTCTTACATTACGGTAATTATTAATCTGACACAAGTGACATGATTGAACGTATGCGAGCACACTTTGGTACATGCCATACCAATAGGTAACATCCCGCAATTTACAACGGGTCTTGCGAATACCTAAATGGCCTGCAAGAGGTTTGTCCAGAAATTCGTTTAAAAGGGCCATTCTAAGGGTTCGCGGAATACATGGGCGAAACTCTGCCCTAGTAGTCCTAGATTTTGTATAGTAAAGAAGACCCTCTATGACTTCAAAATGCTGTGACCTTCCAGCCAGAGAAGGATCACTTTGTAGGGGCGAACCCGCAAGCAAAAAGTTATATATATCCCCGAAATCTAGATCATTTATTAATTCTGCCATTATCTGCTCTCTGGATGTTATATCAGCTATTAGAAGTAAAGGCTGACATCCAGGAGTAGTTTCTGTGGGGACCCCACTAATCGGAACGCGAGACAATGCGTCCGGTAATTGATTCTTATGACCTGGCTGATACGAAATTTTGATATTGCTCTCTTGTAACTTCAGAGCCCACTTCATAAGTTTTTGAGATAGGTGCTTAGCAGAATTCAAATACTGAAGGGCAGAATGATCCGTAATTATGTTAACTGTCAATTCGTTAAGATAACATTGAAATTTGTCAAGAGCATACACAAAAAGCAAGACATTCACGTTCCGTAGCTGAATAATTGCGTTCAGCTTTGGCTAAAGTACGAGACGCAAAAGCTATTGGATGCCCAGCTTGTGACAAAACGCAACCAAGACCAACTCCGGATGCGTCAGTATAAATATCAAATTCCTTAGTATGATCCGGGAAAGCCAACACCGGAGGATCAGTCAACGCAGACTTCAGTGTTTCAAACGCAGCGTTAGCCTCAGGTGTCCAAACAAATTTCTTGTATTTACGTTTCAAAGCATACAATGGCTCACAGATTGTAGCATAAGCGGGGACGAACTGCTGATACCATCCGGTCATTCCCAGAAAGCGTGATAGTTCTTTTGCTGTTTTAGGCCGAGGAAAGTCAACAATAGGCCTAATTTTTTCATTATCCGTAAATAAGCCGTGGGGAGTGATTTTCATCCCCAGATATACAATCTCATCCCTCGCTATCTGGCATTTACTAGGCTTTAACGTCAAGCCAGCATTGTATATGAGTTGGAACACCTGTTTAAGCAGAGAAAGGTGTTCGTCAAAAGTCTCGGATGTAATAATAATGTCATCCAAATATACATGCACATGGGGACCCAGAACAGGTCTGAGAACCGTATCCATAAGCTTTTGGAAAGTAGCAGGTGCAGAAGCTAGTTCAAAGGGCATACGCAGGTATTCATAAGCCCTAAAAGGAGTCACAAAGCCTGTTTTATCGACAGAGTCCGGATGTACCGCCACCTGCCAATATCCACTCGCCAAATCCAAGGTTGACATCCATTTGGTTGATGACAGGTCATGCAAAATATGTGACATGACAGGTAGTGGATAATTGATCGTTTTTGTGACTTGGATGAGCTTGCGAAAATATGTCACAAAACGAAATTCATTGGGTTGTTTCTTTGGAACCAAAAAGGCAGTAGCAGCCCAGGCGCTTGTTGATTCCCTTATTATGCCCTGTTTAATCATTTCAGCAATTTGACGTTGCATTTCCTGTTTCTTATGGGGAGCACAAGGGTAAGGTTTCGTCGCAATCGGTTTCGAACCCTCAGTGTCAATGACATGATAAACCACCTGTGTGAAACCAGGTTGATCAGAAAATAAACCAGGGCTTTCCTGTAAAAGTAGAGAAAGCTGGTTTCGTTGCCTCTCATTCAATTGGTTACTCAATAACAAACTCGTTATATACATAGGAACCGTAGGAATCATTTCGACAGGTTCCGGAAAGGAAATCACATGTTGTACGAAATTCAAAGTTATTTGAAACGTATGAATAAAGTCCATTCCCATTAGACATTTCACAGGTAGTTCGTCTATAAGCAGGAAAGAATGCGTAAAATGAGCCTTTCCCAGCCCTAGAGATAATGTGACAGTTCCTGTGATACTGAAGATTTCGTTATTTGCACCTCGCAAATACTGCGTCTCAGGCTGAACGAGTATTGCAGAAAAATTGTCAGTGCAAAACTTCGTATTTAGGGCTGATATTTCAGAACCAGTGTCGAACTTTGTCTCGACAACAATATCTTCAATTGTCAAGAATACATCAGGCAACTGAGGAGTTTGGACAGTCACTAATACTGTTTTAGGGTCAGAATGCTTGGTATCAGGAAGCAGGACCGACCCTTGGTCTACTTCCTTTGGAAGTTTAAAGGATTCCTGGTTGGATTATCATGCGGTCTGAAACCTCGACCCTGCCGGGTATCGGGAAAATTTTCACGATGAGGAAAACTGCGTGAAACCTGCGTCGGGAACTCCGCGTGTCTGTTTACATTGTCATATCTATTACTTCTTCCCTCAGCACGGGCAGAAAAATCATCATTGTCCTGAGCATGAAAACGTTCCGAATGCTGCGGATTGGAACGGGGTCGAGCATACTGTGCGAGTTTCTGAACAATCTTCGGGATATTTGTACGATATCCCGAAGATTGTTCAGAAACTCGCTGTTGGTTTGCCACTCTTCTGTGTGGTGGAACGTATGAAGCTTGGGTGTGCACTTCTGTATGCTTGCGCTGAAAGTTATTATGCCTATTATGCCGCTGAGGGTTTTCGTAATAAGCCTCGCGGGGTGCCCGAGCATGGTGAGTTGAACCATGTTTGCCGTGTCGCTCTTCATACGTTCGTATGAGGGGAAGGCATTCATGAATTGTAGCAGGGTGTCGAACCTCAAGAAAATCTTGTAAAAATGGGTCGAGCTGCTGCAATAGGGTATCCAACATGTCGACATGACTGGCATGTGGATCCCATAAGTTATATAAGCGTGTTGTTTCCAACGCAAATGCAACAGGGCTATCGTTGGGTCCTTGCTGACGAGAAAAAAGTTGTTGTGCAAGGCTAGCTCGACTGAGGCCGAAAGGAAAGACCTCCAAAACTTCTGCACGGAAATTCTCATAATGAGAATCCGGGTTCGACACTCTCCACTGCCGATACCAGGTCTTAGCGGTATCCTTCAAGCAAGTGCCTGCGATTTGTACTTTGCAGTCTTCAGGAATATTGTAGAGATCAAAATGATCTTCCAAATCTTCGAGAAATTTTAAGGATCCCTCCAAACCATTGAAAAGAATTGTTCCTGCATGCGGCACGAAATGGGCAAGCATTCTGCTTCGCTGAGAGGATTGAACTCCCTCAAGTACGACCCGCGACTCAGAGTAATAGGAAGCTGGTGCATTACGAAATTGTGAAGAATGCCTGGGCACGTGTAGATCATTCATATCAAAATGAGACCCACAGGCTTCTTGCAAATTGTCAAAAAAAAAAACACCATCACCATCGAAACTTGCCTTAGGGCGGAAAATTGAAGTTGTCTCAGGTAAGGAAGACATGGGTAATAATTGTCAAGACCTCGTGTTTGAGAAAAGTTCGGGCGCCAATTATAATGAATAAGCTTTTCTGCTACATAGCTAATTATCGTGAATATAGCTTTCACTAATATTATAATGAATTCAATGCTTGTACTAAGCTTCTAATAGTGACTTCAAATGGTTGTTGTTACTAGTTAATTAAGATCATGAATAAAGTCTCCTGCTAGTAGTGTAGTACTAGTAATGAACAAACTTATAACTGGTAGTAATGTTGTAGTAGTAATTAAGATGAATAAAGTCTTATGCTGGTTGTTACTAATAACACTAAATGAAATAAACCTAACAGCCAGACAGAGGTCTGACAGTACTATGAACTGAGAAAGACGTACTTACGTAAAACCTTTTATTAAGAACTTCTACTTGTATCTTCACACACAGCTACTCAAATAACACGTAGCTCCTTGCACATGAACAAACGCTCTCCGTACAACAACAAACGCTCTCTCCGTACAACAACAAACGCTCTCCTCCGTACAACAACAAACGCTCTCCTTTTTGCATCGTTGAACGCGCCTATTTATACTGGCTACCACCACGTCATGACTTACACTCATTGCCAGATCTCATTCAGCGGGTGAAATAACATCTCGTTCAGTAAGAAGATAATTTACATAGAAAAATAAAATAACCAGAGATAGTAAAATCAAAAGGAAAGTGAATCGAGAGTATACGTTACATGGTCACTATCCAACGAAATTTGCAATTCGCGAGCAAGTTCTTTCACTGTGATGTGTCTGTTGTCACGGATGAGAGCATCCGCCTGAAGCACAATGTCCTCTCGAATGGCAGTCGTTGAATGCCCATGTCGAGGTTTGTTGTCGACGTCTGTCCTGCCCTGTGTAAAGTCCTTGCACCATTTCCACACCTGCTTTTGTGATACAGCGCTCATCGACTAGCGATGAATTTTATTGGAACAACACCCTTTTCGGCTCTTTTGTTTCATGGCACGCCAGTGAAAGATTAAGTGCAAGCGCACTTTAATCCTTCACTGGCGTGTTAAGAATTTTAATGCCAGACGTCTTGTTATCTTATTTATTGAAATACGCTTGTGTTTAGTAATCAATGTGTTTGTTATGTACGTGGTACAGTTTGTTCCAAAGAATTAGCCTACAGTGTGCTTATAAGTTCTGTTGTTCAAAAAGAGTTGCTGTCCAAAATTTCATTTATATTTTAAATTCAAAAAGATTTTTAATGTGCTGTACACGTAACTGAACAAGACACGGAGCAGCCGCGTGCTCTTTCTACGGGGAAGTACTAGATAGGGCCTCGTGACAGAACTGCGAGAGTGCGGCTAGATCAGTGTTCACGCTTAGCATAAAAAGTTTCAGAAAAATATAGCATCTTGCTATCTGCGTGACACTCTCAAGCCCATGCGCCGCCCATTACTACGAGATCTAAAGTGTCCAGCTGGGCTGGATTCGAACACCTGGTAAGACATATTGATGTGCGTTCTCAAATCTCTTGTTCTTACTTTTCGGGTTTCATTTCAATTCAGATAATTACAGGTAGTAAAACTTGACTTACTTCGTACCTCTTCCATGAGTTCGTGCACTGGGCTCTCCCGCATCTTCTTTCGCTTCTGCTCACAGGGACATGTAAACAATAATCCACTTTAATCTATTGAGGGTTCGCGCACGTCTAATGATCTTAATAATTACAATTTATTACTACATTATAAATGAAATTACGTAACTACACACACACACACAGAAACTTAAACATCGTGTCCTTCGTCACCAGTCCTCACATGTCCTCTTTTTTTTTTTCGCGTCTCCCCGTTCCTCTCCGCCGCTGCGCCCTGTCGGCGTAGTTCCAACAGCTCTAGTTCCATCCATCTCCTAGAACTAGTTGCCCGAAGTTAAGAATGGGAGATTTCTTCTACCCTCAGACATTCATCGGATTCTTCAAACACTGAAAACATTTATGAAATAGAAATGGTCTAATTCACCAGTTCTAAAATGAAGAAAAGTGGACCTCACAGAATCTTAGGCATTCAACTTTTAAATGTACACGGATTAACGAAATATGCAAGACACGAGAAGTGATCGTTGTCATTCGTAATGCGACATTCTCAAATTTTCACCGGAAAGAAAAAAGGCATTTTTTTTTCGATCAATTCAGTCTTCGCGCTTAGCATAAAAAGCTTCATATTCAGTCCTGCCCAGGGGTGTATTTAGAAGGGGGCAAGGATCCTTGTCCTCCCCCGAAAGTGTTTAATTTTTTTATGTTTTGGGTTAAAATGTGACTTACATTAAAAAAAATGCCTTAATTTTTTCTTCTATTTTTCATTAGCTTTTATTTTGTTTCGGTGGATTTCAAAAACTTCCATTTTTCGTCGCAAGCCCCCCTACTCCCATGAAAATATAATTATACATAGGCCCCTGGTCCTTCCTGTACACTTTTGAAATAGGGATTCAAAACAGCGTCGTCGGAGAAATTAATTCCGTGTACATGTTTATGCTTCTGATTTCTATCAGACAATTGATCGAATTTGTGAAATTAAACTTTTCAAAAGTTTAGTTTTTGACGAAACGTTTTTAAAAATTATTCAATTTTGCTTGTGTTTCCTGCACATAATTCTTTCTGATTTTTTTTTTATGTTCGTGAAAATTTATCTAACACCCTGTACTAGGAGTGTACCCAAAATTAATGTCATTCACGAACAATACACTGGACGCAATTAAAAAAAAAAAAAAGAATACACTGGACGCAATTCAAAACGTACGATGCCGCCCTTTGGCGCAGTGGTCTAAGGCGCTGGCCTCTGATCATTCGTCCGTAAGGGGTCCGGGTTCGAATCCCGGTCAGGCATGGATGTTGCGTTTGTCTTACGGCACTGGCTCTCTCCCTTCCCTGGAACCAGTGACCCTAAATTAGGGACGGGCAACTGCTTATAGCCCATTGAGTTGCTCACGGTGGTCGTTAAACCTCCAATAAAAAAACAAACAAACGTACGATGCTCAACTGTCCTAAAGATCAAAATAGTCTTTCAATCAAAAAGAGCCGTCTAATAAAAAGTAAAACTGAATCCATTGCAATTTCTCGTTACTAACATATACGAACAAAGACATGTTTTTGTTTAAAATGTATCAGCTGATTTTACACTCCTGTACCAGTTTGTCTGCTTGTCCTTGAAGCAGCTCGCGGCGGCGTGAGACAAGTACTTAAGGACACCTTACGCTAACCGCACGTTTCAGTAACGTTTCTGAGAATCTTACGGCTGTTCCAGCAAACAACACCCACGCGGTATCTTCTTCAGAGGTTGGGGTAAAAAACTACAGCTAAAGTTGTTTTCTTTGTCATGAAGAATAAACGTGAGAAAACCAGCTAATATAGAATGCATTTTATTTTGGCGTATATTTAGTTATTATCTTTACTTTCAGTGTACTCCAAGAAATACGCTAAATAGACAAACACGGGGTCGAACGACGATCAGCAACCACCCAAAGTACACTACATTATCAAAAGTATTCGGGCACTACCAAATATTTGCATAACTGCAAAGAACGGTTGCGCAGGAAGGCTATGAGTGGGGAGGCACGTATACAGTATAAAGCTGAGATGTTCTGTCGTGTTATCAGAAACTTTGAAGTGGGTGTGCTGCGGGGACGTGAACTTTCCGAGTTCCAGTGTGGGCTGGTCATAGGATGTCATTTGAGTAACGTTTCCATACGGAGCATTGCAACTAAACTAAACATACCAAAATCGACTGTAATCGATGTCGTGAGGAGATGGAAGCAAGGCAGTACAACTACGGCGAACAAAAAACCCGTTTAGGAAGGCCACACAAACTGACGGAATGTGACAGAAGAGTC
The DNA here is from genome assembly GCA_039090855.1 of Macrothele yani. Classification (NCBI taxonomy): domain Eukaryota; kingdom Metazoa; phylum Arthropoda; class Arachnida; order Araneae; family Macrothelidae; genus Macrothele; species Macrothele yani. The sequence goes on from CM077012.1 coordinate 81,725,615, forward strand.
ATAGTAACAAATGTTAAGAAATCCCGTTCTTCCTCTGCCGTTTCCATCGCTCCTGAAGTAGGAAATGCTTGTAATGGCTCGGTTAGTACCATAACGATCCGCAGGGAGTTGCACAGTGTAGTTTACTATGATAGATCAGCGGCACACAAGCCACACGTCTCTACTGTGAATACGAGGCGCCGTTTGGAGTGGTGTATTTCTCGTCGTTATTAGACTGTGGGTGAGTGGGAAGCTGTTCTTTGGAGTGATGAGTCACGCTTTTCACTCCTCCAGTCTGATGGGCGTGTTTGGATTTGGCGACAGCCCAGCGGCACGATTTTCGTCGGACTGTGTTTTTCCAACTGTTAAGTTCGGCGGAGGTTCCATCATGGTATGAAGTTGTTTTTCGTGGGTGAAACTCTGCCCGTTGGTTATTATATTACAAACCATGAACTGTGAAATGTACCTCGACGTTATGAATAATTTTGCTCTACCAACAATGGGGCAGTATTATGGAAATGACCGTTGTCTCTTCCAACACGATCAAGCTCCCTGCAACACTGCACGGCGTGTGCAGGACTGCTTTCTTGAATATGAGGTGGAATTGTTAGACTGGCCTGCTCAGAGTCCTGATCTTAATCCCATAGAACACCACTGGGATGAACTGGAGAGACGGATACGAAATCGACCACAACAACCGTCTTCTCTCTGTACTCTGGCTGTAGCTTTGCAGAACGAATGGCGAGCTATTCCTGTCGAGACCTACCGGAAATTGGTTGATAGTATGCCTCGACGTGTTGCCGCTGTCGTACAAGCAAAAGGTGGACCGACTAACTTACTAACTGCAATAATAAAGCCATTTGTCCTAAAACATTATGTGTCCGAATACTTTCGATAATATAGTGTATACCAGCTAGACGGATGGACATTGGATTGGATTGGATTTGGATCTTTTGCCGCCATCATCGTTTCTTTCCTTGCCTTGAGATTAAGTGAATACCGTTTATTCTCAGAAGCGATAAAATAAAGTCAGCGGAGGCGGGTTCAAAGTTTTACTGACATGAAAACATGTAACACTTCCGCTGATCGGGCATTCTCTCTTTTTTTTTTTTTTTTTTTTTTTTGTCGTTGTTGGGAGTTATCAAAAATTTTGGGGGAAAAGTGCATTAAAATGGAGAAGGAGCTGTTCCATCTAAAACTGTATCATTCATACTGTCACTAAATAGATAGCTTTATGATAACATCCTTTGCATTCTTTCGTTTTTCTTCAAGCGCGGACTTCTTAAAAAAACAGTGTAAGAGACGTTGTCATAAATTTATTTAAAGCCCAAAATCAATAAGTTAGGCATTGCTATGACTAACTTATTGATCCATCCGTGTCTCAGAGTCCCACTTCGTGCAATGTTCTGTCATTCTATGAGAAATACACTATATTGACAAAATTCACCGGACACCTAGAAGAGAAACACAACATAGCATTTATTGACATATATTAGTACGGTGTCGGTCCACCTTTGGCCTTAATGCATGCACTGACCCTTCGAGACATGATTTCGACAAGGTTTTGGAACACAGCGATAGGTATGCGCTTCCATTCAGTAAATAATGCTGCCGCTAACTGTTGCTTAGTAGTAGGCCTTGGTTCCAAACTTCTTATGCGGCGCTCTAATTCATCTCATAAGTGCTCTATAGGATTAAGATCAGGGCTCTGTGCTGGCCAGTCCACACACGATACGGAATTATCGTCAAACTACGCCGTAACAGTCCTTGCTTTATGGCTCGGTGCATTATCCTACTGGTACCAACAAAGCTCCGTTCCATAGTATAGCCACAGAGTTGGTAGGGCATAATTGTCCTGAATATCGAGGTAGACGTGCTGGTTAACAGGTTTGTCCACGATAACCAATGGGCCGGGACCATACCACGAACAACACCCACACACGAGTACACTGCCAGCTCCAAGTTTGACCGTAGGAACAGTACACTGTTGTAAATAGCGTTCCCCCGGCTGCCGCCATACCAACACACGGCCATCAGACTGATGGATCGTGTGTCTGTTTCCATTGATCTACGGTCCACGATAAATGTTCTTTACGCCATGCTAAATGACGAGTAGCATTCCGAGTGGAGATGTAAGGCTTATAAGCAGCCGCACAACCACGGTAACCCATGGAATGAAGTTCTCTGCGAATGGCACGTGTACATACCGAGGTTCCAGCAGCTTTACTCACCTGTACACTGAGGTCTTGTGCAGTACTCTGTCAATTAGCTGTAACGACTCTCGTGAGGCTTCGACGTTCTCTATCACTGATTTTCTTTGATCGCCGGTACGTTTTGCTGCTTCAGGCACACCATGTGTCTTCCTTTTATTCAGTACATCCAAAAAAGTTAACTTTGGTATGTATAAACGCCTCTCGGTTTTTCTTATGGACAAACCACTAATATAACACACAACAATCTTTCCTTTCTCAAAGTCAGTTCTCTCCCGCCGTGACATTTTCACTCAACCTCACAGTGCGATATGATCGCGGTCAGCTGCACGCTTGTTTTTATACCGTTTGCAACTATACCGCGCTTCTTAACAACGCAGCGGATCCGTTCGTTTGCTTTTGAAGGGGTGTCCGGTGACTTTTGCCAATACAGTGTATGTCGCTTCTGATCATTTATCCGAGTTGGCCTGGGTTCGAGTCATGATGCATAGTTGGAGTTTTTATCTGACGGCGCTGGTTCTATACTTCCCTATAACCAGCGGCCCTGAATTCGGGACGGGTCACTGCTTGTAACACAACTTGTTGCTCATGCTGATCGTCAAACCCCGAAACAAAAAAAAAAGGAAAAGAAAAAGAAACATGTAACCCATAATCAGTTTATATCCAGACCAATAAGTACGGCACTGTAGTTGCCTTGCGAACTCATTTCATTCACTCCTTTTGCATCAAAATTGAGACTTCCTTATCTTTTTTTTTTAATTTTTTTTTTAACTTTCCTTGAGAACTACAACCTTCAGATTTTGAAATCAGGACAAACAAACTACTTTTCTGTAGTTCCACACTTTAAAATACGAAAAAAATCTGCTCATGCTTTTCGCGAATAGTTCTCCATTAAAAAAATTGATGTCCCATGAACCGCGTTTTGTATTCCACTTACAACAACCAGAAAGCTATTCGGAAACTTTTGGAAACAGTCCAAAATCCTGTAAGATGACTTTTATTTATTTATTTACTTATTGTTTTAGGGTTTAAAGACTCCAATGAGTATCTAAGGCTAGGAGGTTACGTCTCTGTTTCTAATTTAGGAACACTTGTTCGAGGGAAGGGTGAGAATCAGCACCAGAGGAACGAATAGGGCATCATATCTCACCGGGATTCAAACCCAGCAGCAGTCTGAGGAATCGGATGCCTCTTTACCACCTGGTGACATTGTTAAACGTCTGAATGTTTAACTTTAGAACAAAGAATAATCTCTTACTTGTCTGCGAATAGTTTTGTTTTCTTGTAGTTTCTGAGTATTACCTGCAGCTTTTTTTTTTTTTTTTTTTTTTTACGGGACAAAAAAGACAAATATGAAGTTACTATTGTAACGGGCGTAATGTACTCCGTTCTATCAGCCCTGAAAGTGGCGCCAGTCGTCGAATAGTCTAAGACGTTTACTTCCCACTAATCCTATTGCTTGGTCTTGGGCTTTGAACCTGGGGCAAGACATAAATGTTGGGCTTGTCCTTCAGACTCTAGCTCTGTCCTTTCCCTGGAACCAGTAGCCCTAAATTAGGGACGGGCAACTGCTTATAGCCAGTTTAGCTGCTGCCTTTTACGAGAGTTACTGAAGGTGGTAGTTAAGCCGAAACAAAAATGCAAGGTTCTAGACAATAGTTCGTATTATGACAGGATTGTGTGCATTTATTTGATCGTTTTAGTTCAACGTTCAAATATATTTTAATTTACAAAATATGCAGTCCTTTCTTGGATTACCTATATTATGTTCACTGACTCCTGTGCATATTTTTTATATTACTAGCATTGGATACTACAATATATACTGAAGTTAGGGACGAAGTCTTCACTTGAGGAAGTTAGGACGAAGTCTTCACTTGTGGAAGTTAGGACGAAGTCTTCACTTGAGGAAGTTAGGACGAAGTCTTCACTTGAGAAAGTTAGGACGAAGTCTTCACTTGAGGAAGTTAGAGACGAAGTCTTATTGAAGTCTTCAATTGAGTTGAATCATTGTTTCCTTCCCTTGCCTATTCATTTTTTCCTTTCATTCTTTCCCTGACGCGGTGTTCGACTATCGTTTTATGGTTGTTTCCTTTCCTCTGATTTCCATTTTTTTTGTCTCCTTTGTGTATAATAAATACGGTCGTCTGTTTGGAAATCGAATTACCACTTCTCGAATGCCCGTAAAGAATAGACAGATTGCAAAACAGTAAAATAGAAATCGTGATTTGAGTTGAAGGGAAATTGTGGTGTCACTAGTTTTCAGGCGAAAACATGTTACGTCACACGTAGTATAGCTGCTGCCTTTTACGAGAAACATGCTATCGGGATTGCTGCAAAATGTTTAGCTGTTGTCAGTTACGTGAAGCGTTGAAACTGACACAGAAAGTCCTTTGTACAACAACAGCGGTGTATCCTATTACGTCACAGGTTTTTGAGCTATTGCTACTCAGGAGAAACGTGGATTTGAACGTGTTGCAGGCAGGTATCCTTATCTTAGTGATACAAAAATAGGGGTCTAAACTAATTAATTAATAGCGGGGACGGGCCATATGCTGGTGATTTAGTTAAACGTTGAGCCAATTACAAAATTAGTTGGGAAATTATTGCGCTTAATTGGGGGGTCGGTTAATGGGTTTCAGCTGGTTGAAAACAAAGGAATGATAAGTGTCGTGAGTGCAGGCCACCTAAAAGCGAGGGGATCACCAGAGTTTCGACAGAACGACGTCTGGGCTCTCATAAATAAGGCTCTAAGTGGTGCATTAATGCCAGGAAGCAGTTAAGCCACGCCTTAATATTATTGGGGGTCGGAGGCCAATCGTCAGCCACCGTCACATACCAGCAATAAGCGCCCTGCACAGAAGAGCAATACTAAGAGTTGATGAAAGGCAGAAGGCCCACCGCAAGTGCATAGCTGGACGCGCAGAAGTACGGAGGAGAAAAACGGCAGTCCACTTCCTCGAGAAGGAAGGATAGAAAGATCTCACCCGGTAGATGTCAAACCGGAGAGGAACGAATTTTTCACGGATGGAATAAAACAATATAGCGACCGAGAAGTGACCTGGGTGGCAGATGGTCAGTCCACCCAAGTTGAACGTCCCGCAGGTGAATTTCGAACAAAGGAACAAGAACCGTCTTAACCAGTACTTGTTTCAACTCCGCGTCGTCATATAACGAAGCAGAGAGCAGCTTAGCTCTGGATGCTCACATAGCAACGAATGATGCAGTAACAAAGTCCAGAGTAGAATGGTCCCACCGAAACTCCTAACTACGCGGGGTCATTGACCGCGCGGACCCTAGCTATCCCTCTCCATGCAGCACCACAGCGGAGAAAGAAAGTGAGAGAAAGGGGAGACCTCCTCTGTGTCACGCCGCCGCTAGCTACCTCCTAACTTGTGCGTGATCGGCTCACCTTAATTAATTAGGACCAGCCTAGTGCCGTCCAGTGGGAGTGAAGCAATTCTTACTTTTATTGGATTACACCACCTCAGCAGGCAATTGTACTTTCTTTATTCTTTTGTGATAGCTTTGTTTTTGGAAGGGGGTCCCTTAGAAAGTGTGTCAAGTAGAGGCTGCGAACGGAGCTGAGCTGACAAAATACCTGCGAACTCTGAACTTCTACGGGTCCAGGTATGGCTAGCGGTAAAGACCTGCCACACGAACTTTAAGTGCAGGCAAAAGCTGGTAAAAGAGGGAAGACCCCTCCCGATTGTAATGCAATAAAATAGGCCTCATGGAAAACAGGGTTTTATAGAGATTAAAAGCAGGGGCGGTTCGTCATTAGGGGCCAGAGGGGCCGGGCCCCACCTAAAAATTTCTATTTCTAGAAATATTTTTTTCTTTTTTTTTTTTTTTTTTTTTTTTGCCCTGATTCTTATTCTTTCTCTTAACTTCTTAACTACATGGTGATAAACCTTTCCCTTCAAAAACCATTATCTAAGGGAAAAGTTTCCTTCAAAAACGAAAAACTATGAGGAAAGAGATCACGTTCAGAGTGTGAGGTTATTGGGGCCAGCTCCATCAGGCCCCAGTAACATCACTACGCAAGCGAAGAGGAGACGATTTCCTCCCCGTCTCATTCAGTATGAAGACCTACATACAACACTGTCTTAACCGCGTGTGCAAAAAAAGCTTGGGGCCAGATCTACCTGGCCCCGCGCTAATTTGATTGGCCGGGAGTGTATCCATTTCCTTAACGCCGTGGGTTGACAGAGAACCTTACCCCGACCAAGCTCAAAGGTGGCGGGAGTGTTTTAACTGTCGTAGCAAAGTTCAGTTAGTTGTTTTTACTGTTGGTGTGTCTCTCTCGGTGATGTGTTGTTCCTTCGTGTCGTGACTTTTTTGCTTGTTAATATCTCTGTTCTTTGCTTTAAATCTGGAAGAAAAACTTCACTTAAAAAACCCAGTGCTTATCACCCAAGAATGTTTAGGTTGAGCTTCACTTAAAAAAAAAACAGTGCTCATCAGCCCAAGAATTTGAGTCGAAAAGCTTTACTTAAAAAAAATGTTTAGGTTGAGCTTCACTTAAAAAAAAAAACAGTGCTCATCAGCCCAAGAATTTGAGTCGAAAAGCTTTACTTAAAAAAGCTCTGTGCTTATCAGCCCAAGAATTTGAGTTTCCAAGAGTATGAAGTTTACAAACGCTTTGCAGAACTAATTTCAGTTTTAACTAAGATGATTTTCTATGTTAAAAATAAATAAATAAATGAGAAAACATGTAAGTATAATTTGCACATGAGTACATATATGTTTTTAGGTTTCACAAGTTCTTTAAAAAAAGGTTAAACCTTTCTTTTTTTTTTTTTTTTTTTTTGATTGGAGGTTTAACGACCACCGTGAGCAACTCAATGGGCTATAAGCAGTCGCCCGTCCCTAATTTAGGGTCACTGGTTCCAGGGAAGGGAGAGAGCCAGTGCCGTAAGACAAACACAACATCCATGCCTCACCGGGATTCGAACCCGGACCCCCGTTCGGACGAATGATCAGAGGCCATCGCTTAGACCACTGCGGCAGGTTAAACCTTTCAAATAATGTAAATGGTAGTATGGTACTAATTCTATATGGGACGAAATTCATGAAACGTTCCCTCTCTGCATATATTTGGAGTCATTATTTTTTCACTACATTTTTTTATCCTGTGAATCCTGTAATTATTCCTCAATTGAGAAATCTGAAGAAACACAAAGCACAACTAACATAAATTAATGCTCATATGTTTTAAGGTAAAAATTTTATTTAAGGAGTTTTAACATTTTTCTGTTAGTAGTTATGCATTCTATTCTGAGGACATTTTTTTCGTGTTCAATACAATAGTCGACACATTCGTACCTTATTTGGGCATTATTGTGAGTCAAGGGGGTAAACAGAGGCAGACAGAGTAAAGGAATCTTAGGGGTGGGGGTGGGGGTGGGGTGGGGTCTGAATAGTTGGCCTAATAATGACAGATTTTTTTATTTCATTGTTTGACTTCGGCTACTGGCCCCACCTGTTTCAGTTGCCACGAGCCGCCACTGATTAAAAGTATTTGTGTGTTTAACTTTTGCTTCACATTACTTCGGCTCTGGTGTTGAATTCCTGCGTTTTAGCTTTTTAGTGCTCGTTTACGCCTCACTTGCCAGCTCCCAAATATAAAAGATCCTCGCACCGTCTCGCTCGGAGCGCTGCAACATTATTATATACACCTGACAGCCAAAACATCATGACCACCTGCCTAATATGATGTTGGTCTTCCACGTACCTCCACAACGGCTCTTACCGGGCAAGGTTCGGACTCTACAAGATTTTTAAAGGTATCTTATGGTATCTGATACCAACACGTTACCAGCAGGTCCTTTAACTCTTGTAAGTTACGTGGTTGAGTCGCCGCAAATCTGATTTGCTGTTCCAACAAACCACAGATGCTCGATTGGATTGATGTCTGGGGAATTTGGAGGCCAAGACAATACCTGAAAGTCTTCCTCATGTTCCGAAAACCATTCTCGAACGATCCAGGCAGTGTGGCATGGCGCATTATCTTCCTAAACGAGGGCACTACTAGAAGGGAATACCGTTGCCGTGAAGGTATGTACATGACCTGCAATGATGTTTAGGTAGGTGGTAGACTCCATAGTTTCCTGCACATGAATGACTGAACCCATGGTACCCCAGCAGAACATTGCCCAAAGCATTACACTTTCTCCGCTCGCTTGTTTTCGTCCCACGGTGCCAACACTTCCTGAGGTAAACGACGCACACGTACACATGGTGCAACAGGAAACGAGATTTTCCGGAGCAGACGACCTTCTTCCATTCATACAAGACCAGTTTTGATGCTCTTATACCCATTGTAGGAACTTTCAACGGTGAACCGAGGTTAGTATGGATGCTCGGAGCGGCCTGATGCTGTGCAGCCCCATTTTCAGCAGGATTCGATATACTGTGTGTTGTGACACATTACTCCCGTCACCAGGATCCAAATTATCGGCAAGTTACGTCACAGTATTCCTTTTGGTGGCTCGTACCATACGGAATAGCCTTAGCTCACCTCTAGCATCGAGGAGCCGTAGTATACCCACACCTTGTCGGCGGTTTGAGGTCTGGTCCTCTCTCCTCGGATCACTTTTTGGAGGTACTAACCACTGCTGACCGTGAGCACGCCGCAAACCTTGTCGTTTTGGAAATGCTCTGACCCAGTCGTCGGGTCATTACAATTTGGTTTTTGTCAAACTTGCGTAAGTCTGCTGCAAGAATAACACTGATCAACAGAGCTCAGTATCAGATGTTATTTATACCGTTTCATGGCCTTCACACGCGTCGTACCTGTGTTGCATCACTCGGGAGCGAGTGCGCACCTTTTCACTGTATTGGAAATTGAGAAGTAATCGGAAAAGCGGAAAAGAAATGGAAAAAAAAAATTAATCAAATGAATGGGAGAGATTTTGGGGAGCTGGTGTAAGAATTATTAAAATAAGGATTTTATAAACTTCACGCTCTTCAGACGCTCTGCATTTCACAATTTAATTTTCCCTTAGATTTTCTTCCGTGGGTTCGCGCCTAGGAAGGTCAGGGAAAGTACCGCTCTTCCCCTTCACCCCACCCCACCCTCTCCCTCTTTCTCTCAGAGTCGAAGGGTTTCCAGCAGTCCGCTTGCTGTGGCATGGGACCGCGGGGCATCCTTTCCTAACTGCTACGAGCCAGCAATATTGGGTAAGACATAGTAATTCAAGTCAGAGAAATAGCGGGTAGACATTTTATTGGAGCTCGGCGCCAGTCGTCTTGAGATTTGATGCACCAGGTCTGGAAGAAAAGAATAGCTTGACGCCAGGCCAAGGAAAACTATAGCAGTTTTATGATAGTAAGATTTACGACCTCAGAGATCCGTAGGCAACGAAGTTCCTAGAATTTGAGGGCGGACACAGATTTTGGACGGGGCGAAGGATGGCAAGTCAGAGAAATGGCGGGAAACCCAGAGCAAATCAGATCGGGAAATGATAATTGTTTGACCAATCTGTAAATTGGTAGGAGGATCCGGGAAGAAAAAATTTTTGGTAGGTCAGGAAGAGAGGAGATAGCATGAACACTTCGAAAGAAGGATGACAGAAGTCAGAGTTGGCATAAGCACTTCAGGAAGAGAGGAGATAGCATGAATACTGCGAAAGAAGGATGACAGAAGTCAGAGTTGGCATAAGCACTTCAGGAAGAGAGGAGATAGCTTAAAAACTTCGCTAGAATGATATTCCAGCCCTCATCGTGGGATAGAAGGTAGGATAATCCGACCTTAAAGTTTCCTCTTGTTTACATAATTAGTATGTTGAACCGAAAATTAAAGAAGAGCATAGTAGACTAAGTTAAGATTGAAAGTAAAACCAGCTCTAAATTAATGCTGAGAAAAGTAGGGCAGAAATAGACTAAGTTAAGGTTGAAAGTAAAACCAGCTCTAAATTAATGCTGAGAAAAGTAGGGCAGAAATAGACTAAGTTAAGGTTGAAAGTAAAACCAGCTCTAAACCAATGCTGAGAAAAGTAGGGCAGAAATAGAAGAATAATGAAATGGTTGAGTAAAGTAAATACCATTGATCAGAGCAGGAAATTGTGTAGTATAGGGAATCATTTTTAGTAAATTATGTTTCAAAATATTTCAGAATTATATTAAATGAAAATAAGAAATTAAAGTTAACCTTTAAATAAATAATTTTGCTAAAAGGGTCTTCAAACATTTTCATATGAATGAGTGTATATTTTACTAGATTTCAAGCCTTCATCAGGCAAAATAAACATATTTTATTTTCCCGTTATTATGAGTCGGCTACATTTCATTTGAGTGTACAATTTTGTAAAGTAAAAAAAAGGTTAATAACGATTGAGTGTTGGATGTGTGAATAAATGATTTGGGGATGAATGTTCAGAAAAATCCTCCAGTGCAATACTGAGTAACTTACGCATCAGTGCTAGTAAACAAATCAAAATTTGTAAGTTAACGAATTATTCAAAAAGAAATGAAAAGCTAGACGATTACTTTAAAACATTGCGGCACTCAGCGGACCCCGATACACGGAACGTCGGCTGGGTGAAACACAACGCCCATCCTCGAATAGCGAGCCTGTGTTTTCTCTAATACTGGGAAAACATAGTTTTTGAGATTCGAGTGATTACCCTTATTACTAATAATGACGCGGGGCAATCCAAAAGCCCCCCTCAGCATTAAATGGTGCCGTGTCACCAGGATTTTTCGAACCATGACTTATAGCGGACTGGAAAGGAAATATTAGAAGTTAAAAGTAAAAAATAAAAATTTGTTTGTTGGTTGATATTAGTGATGAGAATACAGTTCACGATAATAGTTCGGAATAATCAACATAGGAATAATAAATGAAGATTAAATGGAAATATATAGGCGACGAGTTAACGAGAAGAGAAAAATTCAATTTTTCATTCAGTTGATAAGTGTATGTATATAATTTGTATTTCTGTATAGTGTGTAAAGTGCAGTACTTCATGATAAGTATAGGGAAATTTTCCCCAGATGTCGAATTGGGTTAGGGGTGACCTAAGAGTTATGTTTTGATCCTCAGGTAAGTTTTGAGAAAAATAATTGGGTACTAGTAAGCAAGGCAGGAAGTTAGTTGGGTAGTAACTGCAGAGTATTTATATGCGTAGCAAATGTGGTAGTGAGTAGCAAGGAATTTTGTTATTGAATAAAGTGTCGGTGGAACAGTAAGAATTCTAATTGTATCAAGATGGGGGATAGTGATGGTGAGGAAAATTCAAACGAAGCTAGGGGAGCAGAAAGTAACGAGATTCAAGAAGACAGCAATAGACAAGTAGACGCAACTAGAAATACTCAAAGAACCATCCAATCAATGGCGGGAATGCTATCTTATTTGCCAAATTTTTCAGGAAATACCGATGAGGGAATCAATGCAAAACAATTTTTCGAGATGATTGATAGTGTGGCTGAGGTAGCAGGATGGACGGACGCCGTTAAAATTCTGGCGGCGAAAGCAAAATGCAGGGCAGCGGCGAGCCAATTTCTGACAGACGTAGCTGATATCAGGAGGGAGACCAGTTATAAGAAGTTCAAAAGAAGCCATTATTGAAAGATTCGAATCCCAGCAACCGGTGATGGTCCGTATGCATAAGTTTACAACGTGCCGTCAAAGAGCAGGAGAAAAAGTTTCGGAATACGTGACCAGATTGAGGGGGCTAGCTCACCAATACCTAGGGCAGGTAGATCAGTCGAACCGTGAGGTAAGGGAAATGGCAGACCAGGCAAAAATGTCCCAATTCCTTAACGGGCTAGACCCGAAGTTAAAAAGATCGGTATTATCATTTGCACCGAACACTTTCGCTGAAGCAGTCAAGCGGGCGACCTTAGAGGAGCAGAATAATGAACTTATTGCCTCTAGTGTAAACGTAACAGACACCGAAGAGTGGAACCAAGATAGAGTTCGGAGAGGAGTACCGAAAGATAACACAGATAGTGCGGTATCTGAATTATGCAACTTGCTTGCCCGTCAGATGGCCGACCACGAATCACAGGTCAATACGTTGAGAAATGAAGCAACGGAGTTAAACAGGAGGTTAGAACAAGCGGAGAGGGCACACCGGGAGCATGTGCAAAGAATTAGAAGGCTAGAGGAAAACAATAATCAGCAAAGAGTAGATAGAAGGGATCCGAACCAAATTTGTTTTAGGTGTGGAAGCCCAAACCACTTTTTAAAGGAATGTTCTCTTAGCAATCCAACATCTTTTGGTAATAGATACGTAGGAAATAATTCAAGGAGATATGGATATGCTGGAGACAATAATTTTAGGGAGCAAGGTTTTTCCGGGGAAAGGCGAACGGCTAACCCATTAAGCCAAGGCAGCCATCGGGAGCAGGATTTCCCTACGGGAGGGCGCTCGGTGCATTCGCCTCCTCCGCCAGATGTAAGAGGAACTCGAGGACGCAGCAGCTATCCTAGCGGGCGCAGGGCGAATTACGATAGAGGAGCAGAACACGAAAATTTCCAGGATAGAGGATACGATTCAAGGAGAAATGATGTGGAAAGATATAGTAGGCAGAATCAGCAGGTGCACTTCCAGGATAATTATTCTGGCAGAGCAAATGATAGGAGGCAAGGACAGAGGAATTTAAACTAGGTGGAGGTCGGGATAACGGGACCGTTCTCGGCCGGAGAAATAGAAAAGAAAAAGGTCTCTGTAGTGTTAACCACTTGTTCAATCCAGGAGCACGAAGCTTTGCCACTGATTGAAGTAAAAATTGCAGGACATCGATATCGCGGTTTACTGGATTCTGGGGCAGGGGTGTCAATTTTGTGTCCTACAGCGTTGCAGGAGATTTGCAAGAGAATGCAGTGCAGGCCTCAGGAATCATTAATGAAAATCTCAGGAATAACTGGAACCCCTTTAGAAATAGCAGCCTGTTATGAGTTACCAATACAGATAGGGAAGGATGTTGTTAAACATACCTATCACGTTACTCGGAAGAAGTTGCACCCAGATTATTCGCTTATCTTGGGGTGGGATTTTCTAAAGGCCCACGGTTTTGCATTTGATGCAGGGTCAGGGATTTTAGAGAGAAGAACGCCGGTATCGAAGAGGAGGGCCCGTAAGCAGCGTAGAGAAGAGAAACGTAGGGCAGCTCGTGTGAATAAGATTGCACCAGTGGTGAGAAGAGAAGAGCAGATAAAGAGGAAAGAGATTACTTATCCTCCGGATGAAACCAAAGCAGGAAAGCTAATTAGGAAGGAAATAATTCCTCCGAGCGCAGAGAAAATCGTTTGGGTCAATTGCCCACCTTTTTCGAGGAATTATTTAGGGCAAGTGTTAGTGCAGCCAGTGGAAAAATTTAGTCAAGGATGTGTTAGGGTAGGGCGTTCAGTGAATACTCTAGGAACCTCGGGTAAAATTCCAGTTTTAATGGCTAATTTAACAGAGCAACCCTTCCACCTTAACAAAAGCACGAAGTTAGTGTACATTCAGCCTATCAATGACGCGGGGCAATCCAAAAGCCCCCTCAGCACCTGCAGTTGTTTCGATTTGCATAAAGACGCGCTGGTCATAATGTTTTTGCTCTTTGGTGTATACCTCCAGCGGCTTTCAGGCGAGAACGTAAAAGTGTTGCGTCATCCGCATGTTATCGAAACTAAATCGTTTATTTTTTAAACTTGGGGTTTAAAAAAATGATTTATTGGACCTGACGGTACAGAGACATGACAAACAGGCAGACATAGACAGTTGTTTCACATCAACATGTACCTATCAAACATGTGTGACGTGCCTGCCTCGCAGGACGCACACGTCATAAAGGCAGATAGCAGCGATAACAAACGTCCGCGTAACTCAATTGGTAGAGTGACTTGTTCCGGAATGAGTGGACTCGGGTTCGTTTCCCGGCGTGGACCAAAAATGACGGAGAAATTTACTTGGTTTAATGGCGCCCGAACTTTCCGGATGACCCGGCCGTTCAAGATCTCGCAATGGTGTGATGTTCTTTCCACAACGCGAGATAGGAAAAATAAGAGAATCCCTTCTCCAGCGCTTCGAAAAATAAATGTGTGTGCCGTTGCATTCCACACACCAGATTGATTGGTGGCGCAATGGTCTAAGCGATGGCCACTGATCATTGGTCCGAACGGTGTCCGGGTTCGAATCCCGGTGAGGCATGATGTTGTGTTTGTTTTACGGCACTGGCTCTCTCCCTACCTTGGAACCAGTGACCCTAAATTAGGGACGGGCGACTGCTTATAGCCTATTGAGTTGCTCACGGTGGTCGTTAAACCTTCAATAAAAAAATTGACTGGGAGTTCTCAAGTGCACGTTCTAAAGCGGATGGATGCCTGCAACGATTCATGGTCACGGCTGACCCGTGGGACATGCCCCAGCCCTCTTTCGGGGGGGGTGATGTGACGTGCCTGTCTCGCAAGACGCACACGACATAAAGGCAGATAGCAGCGATTATGAACGTCCGCGTAGCTCAATTGGTAGAGCGACTTGTTCCGGAATAAGTGGACTCGGGTTCTTTTCCCGGCGTGGACCAAAAATGACGGAGAAATTTACTTCGTTATACATGGTTTTACAGTATGCTAAATGACCAATGTACCCAGAGAGCCAGTGTTGATCAAGTAACACATTGAGAGCCAGTGCCGAAAGACAAATACAAACATCCATGCCTCACCCTGGATTGGAACCCAGACCCAACTAGGACGAATTGTCATAAGCCAGCGCCTTAGACCACCGTGGCGGCTTAAATCGTTTAAAACACAAAAATTCGGCTCGGTGCTCAGAACAAATATTTAAAAAGTCAAATCATACCTGTTATAACTTTTGACCAGATGTTAAGACTTCCTGCAACATGTAAGCTACAGCTATATTGAAGTCTCATGAATCGTTATAGACGGTACGTAATATTTTCCTGCTTCACTTACGTATTATGTAGAGTTAAGTACTCTGGCCACAACTGAAGTTATTTTGTGTCGAAGAAACAGTTTAAAATTTTATACCCATAAAGAAGCATGGTTTTGAAGGTAAGACTCAGCGTAGTTTGGACCAATTGCGTAAAATGCTTATATGATCTCACTTTTATTTGCTTATATCTAAATTCCATTTCTCAGCAAAAACAATGCGCCATGTAAATGGAATCACCTAAAACTCAAGCAAATATAACCAGACGTTTCAAAACGATGCTATCTGGCCACGTTATTAGTGTAAATAACGTGCTGGATTACCTTTGACCAAATAACAGTACTAACAAGACGAGGCATGCAGACCACAAAATTTTGACATTTATCACGACGAATGTTGAACCATTCTTCTAACAAAATCGTTCCGAATTCTTTAAGTGACACGGACAGAGAACTGTTCGAACGATGACGCCATTCCATTTAATCCCGCCGAAGTTAAGTGCGATTGATGACCTAGATTCACGGTAGCCAGGGCACATCATTGAAGTTTTCCTCATGTTCTACTCTGGTGTGAAAAATTCGAAAATAATTTACAAAATCCTACATTACTAGCGATGGACAAAAGGAAATTCAATGCAATTTGACAGGAACTTTAATTGAGACATATTACAAGATTTACTTAATGCAGAACTTCGCTATTAAGTCATAAACAGGAAATATGCGCACGGAACAAGAGAGCAAAATAGGAGTTCTCCATTGCCGTTGTCGGGAACAGTCACTAAGGCGTATGATTGCCTCTAACAGACATACAGCGCTCGCAACGACTCCCCATACGGTTAATGAGATTGTCAATTAAGGCTTGTAAAATAAACTGTCACTCCTCTAAAAGGGCTGTTAGGAGTTCCTGAGGATCCTAGGTGGGGGCTGGCGGTCTGCAACTCGTCTTCCCAGGGCATTCTAGACATGCTCAATAGGATTCATGTCGGGGGAATATACTGGCCAATCCATTCGAGCGATATCTTCTGTTTCCAGACACTCATCCACTAGTTGAGCTCTATGAGGTCTGGCGTTATTGTCCATCAGGAGAAAATTAAATCTGAGCCTATGGCACCCCTGAACAGCCTAACATAGGGATCCATAATCTCATTTCTATATCTCTGGCAGGTCATCAAGCCACTCACTCGCAAAGATACGCAAGTCAGTGCGACCATTTCAAATGATACATCCCCAGACAAGAACACCACCGCCGTGAAAACTGGACATTTCATGGATATTTGAGGGGCTGTTGCGAGTCTTTGATTCTCACCAGACGAGAGTACTTCGGGAATCAATACTTAAACTGAATCCTTACTCATCCGTGAAAAGCACACGTGCCCAATTTTCTGGGCTCCACAGGCAATGTTGACGACCCCATTTTAAACGCACCCCTCTGGAGAAGGGAGTTAGAAGGACACAAATCACATAGGTCTTTTCACATAGAGACCTCTGTCATGCAGCGTACGGTAAACTACTAATCAAGTTATTCTCGTGCCAGTGTCTTCTGAGAGATCCAGAATCAGTTAGTTGCCTACTTGTTATCTGCCGATGTTTTCTTGTTGCTGGTTTAGCGGTCTTCTGGAAAAAGGTAGTCCTGGGACGGCTTTGTCCTTGTCAATTACGAACCTGTCCTGTACTAAGGAACCACCTTGTACTAATGTCTTGAAATGACATTTTAACTTTCTGAACACCTCCTACTTAGATTGGCCTGCTTCAATCCTTCCCATCACTCGTCACCTCTGTGAATCATCCAAAAGCTGTTTGCGAGATATTTTCAACCCAATCTAGCACCTCAATACTGTCCAGCCTACTTCGATAAGGAATACGAGGTGCGAAAAAAGCAAGCCGATCTGCAGCCTTCATAACGCAGTCCTGATTTTTTTTTTTTTTTTGAGGGAATGGGGGTTAATGATCACCGTGAGCAACTCGATCGGCTATAACCTGTCGGCCGTCCCTAATTTAGGACCACTTGCTCCAGGGAACGGAGAGCAAGTGCCGTAAAAAAACACAGCACACATGCCTCACGAGATTTGAATCCGGACCCATCTCGGATGAATGGTCAGAAGCCAGTACTTAGACCACTGCGCCACCGGGGGCGGCGGATCTTATTTGTATATTCTGCGTTAGAGGAGACGCACGTGCACATGGTTTCTTCTTCGATATCACTGCCTTTGCATAAAATCCGCTTTCATTGCATTTCCGACTATAGACCTCGTGTTTAGTGTGATTTTCTCTTTAATTTTGAGCACCGGTGTAAAAACCAGTGTTTTATGCATTTCGCATGGTGAATAGATGCATTGTAGTCCTTAAAGTACCTGTTTCAATCGAGATACACTTGTAGCATCACAGGGCATATTTTATCCTGAGCTATGTTCAAGTACTGTCTGACATTCAGTTTGCCATACAGAGGGATGAAGGATGTTTCAGGAAAGTAAGTTTCAAACCATTAATCTGGAGTATCTGGATTAACAGTATGGAGTAGCCTATACTGTCTGTATTTCCCGGTTGGCCGCGGAGAGCCAACGCTTGAATATCGGCCATGGACTCTTGTATTAAATTATTCTCATGGCGTATTTACTGACGTTTGATGTCCCATCCAAACCGTCCTCTTTCTCTCACCAAACATTTCCGGCTGCGGCTGTGTCTTCTGTTTTTCGGGTGTCTTTCCACCCGTGAAGGGCTCAAATGACAGATGTCCTTGAACACTTAACGAGGATAACAATAATCTCTTCGGTAATGCCTGCAAAACGCTCACACAAAAGACCCTTTCCCTTCCTTTCTCCATTTTTGGTGAACTAAAATTAATTACTTGTGCACGTATTCCGTCATTACCCAGACCTCCTAGGTCCAAAGAAAGTGGGCAGGCAGCCTAGCAATTTAAATATCTTGAACTCTGGTTCTCATATACACGGTCGAGTCACATTATTGTGACCACCAGCTGATATCCAGAGTAACCGCCGTGTGCAGCGTGGACAGCACCTAGACGGGCTGGGAGTGACTCAATAAGATGCTGGAACGTGTTCACAGGTATGTGGAGCCATGCTGACTGCACTGCATCTGACAGCTGCTGGAGGGTGCGTGGTGGAGGATCCATAGAGCGAACAACACGATCGAGAAGATCCCACAGGTGCCCAATTGGGTTTCAGTCTGGGGAATTAGGTGGCCAGAGAAGTACTTTGAAGTCTTCATCGTGCTCTTCCAACCACTCTCGGACATTTCTAGCTGTGTGAGACGTCCCATCGTCGTGCTGGAAGATCCCATCCGCCCCAGGGAAGACAATCAGCATGTATGGGTGTACGTGGTCTGCAAGGATGGATTCATAATGAATTCGGTCCGTAGTGCCTTTCACAGGTATGAGTGGACTCAGGGAATGCCACGAAAACATTCCCCATACCATAACGCTGCCCTCATCAGCTTGTGTTCTTCCAGCAATGGTAGAAGAGTGTTTGTTCTCCAATGTTTCTCACCTTATATGCCAACGTCCATCCGCTCGATAAATCAGAAAACGTGACTCGTCGCAGAAGGCAATCTTTTGCCAATCAGCGGAGGTCCAATTCCGATTCTGCCGTGCAAATGTAAGCCTTTTCTGCCGATGCACCTTCGTTAGCACAGGTACAGTGACCATCCGTCTGCATCGGAGTCTCACACGCAGCAGTTTTCGCTGAACTGTCGTTTTAGACATACTTCCGGTAGCCCCCTAGTTCATTCGGCCAGTGAGTTGCTCCACTGTAGCGTGTCGATCGGCCCTCACGCACCTTCGCAGCCGACGTTCACCTCTCATATTAATAGCACGTGGTGCTGGAAGATATGAGACATGAACGTCGGCTGCGAAGGTGTTTCTACGTCGCTTATTCACAATGGTGCCATTTTTCCAATCACGATACACTTTAACCACAGCACACGAACAGTTCACAAACCGCGCTGTTTCAGAAATACTGCCACCCTTGGTACGAAAGCCGATAATCATTCCTTTTTGCAAATCTGATAAATCGCTCCTTTTATCCGTGACAGCAACGAGTGATATGTTTTCAGAATGTCTACAGCACACCTTATATATCCTCCATGCCAGCTCACAACACATGCCTTCTTTTATTGGCTACGTGCTGTTAACGTCAAAAGTAGGAGGCGGTCACAATAATGTGACTCGACTGTGTAGCATTCTTTGCATAGTGAGGGTACTGACGTTGAAAAATGTTCCTTAGAGCATGTCCTCTTTTTCTGGATTGCCGAATACGGATACATCTACTGTTTTCTGGGTGTTTATCTTCCCGTGAAGGTATCGAGTTATAAAAGTCTTTGAACACATAAGTACAACAGTCTCTACCGTATCATTTGCTATTGCACACATGATTTCTTTTCCCTTCTCCATCTTCGGTGAACTGAAGTTAAATACTTCTAGCATTACAACACCATGTGAATTTTTAGACCTACATTCATTTGTGCAGGTACATGAGACATCACTGAGACATGACATCACTGGCACTGCACTTGCTGTCCATGATCGTCCGAGTTGGGCCCGGATGAGGCATAGATGGAGTGTTTGGGCCCGGATGAGACATAGATGCAGTGTTTGGGCCCGGATGAGGCATAGATGGAGTGTTCGCACCCAAATGAGGCACGGATGGAGTGTGGTCGTTCGAGTTGTGCCCGGATGAGGCCGTGCTGGCTCTTTCCCTTCCCTGAAACCAGTGCCCCCAAATTAGAAACAGACGACTTATAGCCCAACGAATTGCTCATGGTGGTTGTTAAACATCCGTGGTCCAAATAAAGTGCACAGCTAGTGCAGTTATTTACAGTTACTGGAAGTTTTAATTCCTCACATCCTTAGAAAGAAAACAGGAAACTTTTGCGAAGCACAAACTATGTAATTAAAATGTTGAAACATGAGTTATCTATGAATGTTTTGTTATTCGTTTTAATTAATAAAACATGTTACTTTTATTATTTATTTATTTATTATTTATTCATTACTATTTATTTATTATTATTTATTTATTATAACTTCTACATTATTTTTTATTTATTATTACTTCTTCATTATTATTTGTTTATTATTATTTATTCGTTACTATTTATTTATTATTATTTATTCATATTTTATTTATTATTTATTCATCATTATTTATTTATTATTATTTATTCATCATTATTTATTTATTATTATTTATTCATCATTATTTATTCATCATTATTTATTCATCATTATTTATTTATTATTATTTATTCATATTTTATTTATTATTATTTATTCATCATTATTTACTTATTATTATTTGTTTATTATTATTTATTCATAGTATTTATTATTAATTCATATTTATTTATTGTTTTTTTATTACTTATTCATTATTTATTTATTATTTTTATTATTTATTTGTTCTTTATTTATCTTTTCGAAGTAACAGCTTGCAAAAACTTAACCAACAATTTCAAGCATTATTTTCACCCCACCAGTAAGTACCTCCAATTATTACAAATTATGTTGAAAATATTATAATAATTTTAAAATTTTGCTTACTTAATTAGAGGAGCTGTATTTCTATCAAGTTTTAACCAATTTAGAAATTTGAGTAACAAATATTGAAGACTCGTGCGACATTAATCACTGAAGCGATGAAAGATTTCCGTCTTTAGCACGATTTAATGATTAAAAGATGAGAAATACATACAATTAAAAAAATAATTGTATATATGTCTCATCTTTTAATCATTAAATCGTGCTAAAGACGGAAATCTTTCATCGCTTCAGTTAGAAATTTGATTTTAAAAACCAGTGGGAAATATAGCCTGTTTCGTTTTTCGTAAAGCAATGTTAAGGGACATACGAAACACGAACCGCTCGTTGCAATTAATATTTTATTGAGAAATATATGAAACAAGGACTTCTTCTTAACCTTGCTAAGCAACAAATGAGAGCAAAAAAAGTAACTCTTAATGTAAAATTCATACTTTGAAACATTGCTATAAAAAGAATGCATTAACGTTTAGCAAACGTTTATCTACCATTGTATTAATATATTAAAAACTCCACTGTTTCCATTTTTATATGTAGTGTAATCTTTCCTGAAAATCTCATTGCATTTCAGATAAAACCTATTTAGTGCGATGCATTATGCAATGACAGATATGCGTTTGCTAAACTTTTGTGCATCACTTGGTAGTGAATTATATTTTTAGTGATCAACGTTATTGACATCAGCTAAATTTCCAACAATCTTCAGGAGCAACTATTAACAGTAACTAAATCTTCAGTAACCTCTACTACTGGCAGCTACAGTGACTGTCGTCTGCACTCAGAGTCTCTGTTATCGGTGACAGAACAGACGAAATTCAGGGGGGCCACATAAATAACAGAGCACCGGAAAACTAAAATAAAATCTCTTAGTTTAACGGAATGAAAGTCAAACGTTTTCTTGCTGTAGTATTCCTGTCTTAAGGAATGGAAAGAACCTGAAGCAAAGAGAGAAGAAACACAACACGCTTTACCCTTTGGGAACTCCAGCCTAGTCCACAGTAAGGAGTAATAAAATTTGGTCAGCCGCCGCGGTAGGCGAGAGATCAGAGACACTGGCTTTTGACCGTTTGGGCAAGTTAGAGCCCCGGATGAGGTTAAGGTGTTGCATTTGTCTCACTGCTCTGGCAAGACACTGCTAATGGTCCTACACCTACAAGTTGCTCATGGCGATCGTTAATCCTACACGCCGCGGTCTAAAAATAAAAAAATTAGTCGTTGCAGCACAGATTCTTACATCAGATGAATATGCATAATTTCTAAATTGGACCTTTCGAACTAATTCCTTTAAACTAATATTCATCAGATAAATACGCGCAATGTCTGAATTGGGCCTTTTATACTAACAAATTTTTTCCAGTTTTCAGTGGGCTTTCGTCGTACAAATTTTATAGTTCCATACACAAATCACAAGCGTAGACGACGCCAACGAATTCCTAGAGTATTAATGAACATAACTTTTGATACATTAAATTTAGAAACCGCCAAATTACTTAGCGCCATATGAGCAAGACAAGAAATTTGTCTCAATTATGTGTCATACTTACATAATGTATTGTTTCTCACCTTTGCTATAATAATGTGTTGTTTCTCACCTTTGCTATAATAATGTGTTGTTTCTCACCTTTGCTATAACAATGTGTTGTTTCTCACTTTTGCTATAATAATGTGTTGTTTCTCACTTTTGCTATAATAATGTGTTGTTTCTCACCTTTGCTATAATAATGTGTTGTTTCTCACCTCTGCTACATAACAAGTATGTATATTCTGTAGTTAGAAGAAATAGAAAAGATGAATCACATTTAACTCCATTCAATCATAGAGATAAAAAAAATTTCTGATCTTGAATTTAGAAAAAGAGTGTTCGTGAAAATAAAAATTACTTCTCGTAACGAGAAACATCTAAACTCTTGGCCGCGCTTTCTTCTACACTGCTCAACACAGAAAACCCTACGCTAAGAAATATCTCTCTAAGCGCCATTCAAATTATGCTGCCAATTGGGTTATGTAAATGATTTCAGTTGAGAACCAACCACGGGATTGGTGAGTGAGATAAAACGGCAAAATAGTTCGACGTAGCGTAGCTTGATCATCCTCCTTTGACCGTGTATGACATCGAATCGGAGTTATCTCGGTGAAGAAAGCACGTGTAAGGACTGAGAATGCCTGGGCGACGTCATCGGAAATCCCGCCATCACACGGACAGCTTGTCTAAAGGCTTCGTCATTGGACTACGTACGTCGCATCGCTGGTGAAATGCATCAAGATGTAACAACTGTCAGCAGAATGTGGCGACTGTGTTTGGAGGAAAGTAAGGTGCGTCTGGTGTACGTAAGCGAACGTTCGAACGCCTCAATCGCCGTATTCGGCGGCAAGCCGTAGCAACTAGAGATGAGACGGACTGGGCCCGAGCCCATTTTGGGCTCGGGTTTGCTACGAATAGTATCATCAGTTTCATCTCGGGCTCGGACGAGCTACGAATAGCATATTACATCTCTGACTCGGACGAGATACGAATAACATACGAGTATTAATTACATCTCGGGCTAGCTTCTTTTTTTATGATAAAATACTGAGAGTCTTTCTTTTTCGTTTCTTTTTTCTTCTGAGTTTTAGGAAGAGGAATGAGTTTTTCTTTCCTGCAGTGTATCCGTTAATCCTGATTGCATGGAAAGGGAATTGATGTGTCATTTCCTGATACTTTAAGTGCTTTTTAAAAGAGTAATTAGCCTAGGAAAATAGGGAGTTGAGGCAGGGGAAATAGATATTAAGGCACTTCACCTTCGCACAGTCGCAGTAGGACAGTCACTTCAGTGACCAGCTAAAATTGCCCTAGGACACATCAGAGAAGACGACTTCAATTCTCAAAAGAACCATCCGCAATAAAACAGATGGGGAGGGGGAAAAGAAAAGCTGCTAGTGTCATAAGTTTGTCACTGAAACGCAATGTACAGAAGAGGAAAGAAATCTGTTATAAATTAGGACGTACAGAGTGGATAAAGATATACAATTTGACTATGTTTTGAAGAATAGCTCTGGGGTATGATGGGAGTTGAAGTGCGAATCAAAGTAAATTCCCCAAAGGAAATAGTGGTCTTAAAAACCAGCGGTAGGACTGCCGGGAGATTTATTGCTTCGACGAATTTGTTCCGCCTGTGTGAAACCGGCCTTAGGATCTCAGCTCTGAGGACTGAAGTTCGCCCGCAGTATTTCAGAAGGCCTCATTAAACCAAAAATCGTGTAGAAGGCCGCAAGGAAACAACAAATTAAACAAAGCTTTTCTAATAGCAGTTACTGTCGCCTCCACTCAACATTCATCCCTTAAGTTGAGTTACACTTTTTTATCTATTTGTGCATTACAATATGAATGATATTTATCCTGAAGTTATACGAAAAAAAGTTAAATACTGGTGATTGTAAAACAGTTAAAAATGAAGTGGGAAAATCTACCATGTGGAAACATTTTTTTTCAAATTATTGATCGCACGACCAACGCAAAATTAGATTATGTTCAGTGCGAAAATGCGAATACATTTTGAAATATAAAAGTTCTACAGAATCTAGCAGACTTTTGCGCCATGCCAAAACATGCGTGAAGACCATCTCCTCTCCATGCACAAAAAAGGTAGACAGTTTCATTTTCTTAGATAAGAAAAAAATATCAGCTGCAGCAAAATTTTCTGTGAAACTGTAAAATATAACTTTTATTTCAAAGTTATATCCTTCCTAATGAGACGCATAAATGCTGAGCATCATATTCCATGCTCCTTCCTGTTTTATATATGTAGGGGCGAAGAATTAATCGCTTTTCAAAAACTATGTAATGTACGCTAATTTGCATAATTTATAGAGACTGAAATATTACGGAATTATGTGATGGACATTAAGTTAGGTAATTTCACGGAAACGTAAATATATTCTCGGCAAGCTCATGTATGTTTGAAGATCACCTGTGAGAAATTATTAGTGATCGTCCTTTAGGGCAAAGGTACGCACGAAACGAGGTTGAAATAACAGATGCCAGACGTCTGAAGAATGCAGTATTTCGACGACATTCCGATGTATGCAGTTTTTATTCTATGTATTCAGAGGTCACAGCTATTGTTCCCATGCCGGGACGACTTAAGGTTCGCAGGGGACGCAGAAAGCAGGAGCGGCGTAAGGACGCCTCGGGGTCATGCAAGATAAGTTCAAAGGTCAGGTTATGGCTCGGAGGTCACGGAAGGGTGGGGGTTGTAGAGAGAGGTGAGGCAGCCATCTTTGAGCGCGCTCCACACCCGGGTACAGCAGGGCCCTGCTGTAACCCGGGAACGTGATCGCCGCAAGGCGGGAAGAAAGCAGGAGCCAATGGGGAGCGAGGAAGTTGGATCCTCGGAAATTTTACGTCGGAGAACAGACAGTTGGACCAAAGAATAGCGTTTATATTCTTTGGTTGGACGGAGTTGAGTGCTCGTAGGAGCAAGAAATGTTTTTTGTGAAGTGCAAGGTCCGGGATATGGACTCTGGTAGGACCACGTGTACGGAAATAAGGCATTAAGCCTTTGTTGGAGAGAGGAAAGAGTGCAACGTGTACGAAGCGATACAGGTCGGTAGTGGCTCTCGCTTACGTGATTAGATAAGCTTTAGGAAATAAATGGATTTTTCCGAATAAGGATTCCGATACGGAAGACGAACTTTTGGAAGTACCGAGTCTGTAGCAAGTGAAGTAACACGAGCTAGAGAACAATAGCGGCCGAACCCTAAGTTAATAAAATCGTTAAGTTTGGTACTTGAGCCTAATGAATATTTTATGCCTCAATGATTTTTTACAGTTCTACCCTCCCCTCTCTTTAATAGCAGATATATTGTCAAAAAGCTGAGAGAGAAAGAACGCCGGGCTATCATCAGCATTTGTTGATATGTAGTTTATTTGTAAAAAGAACCTTGTTTTATTTATTATGCCGGGGGACAATCTTCTCAAACACGTGGGAGCAAGGTTGGCATATGCTAATTAACATACGAGCTTCCGTCCCTACAATGTAACAAGTCGATTTACTGTCGCGAAAGGGTAGATAAAGACTTACAAACTTGGTTCCAAGAATCCACAGAAAGTATCAGTAAAGGATCCATGATTATTACTGGTTCCTCGTACAATGGGAAATTAAATTTAAGAAAAGTTGAAAAACAGTGTTTAAACCAATTTCACATATTATGAAACTAAAGTTTTAACTCCTATATTTAAAGAGGAATACTATTTTTTATACACAGAGTCTTCAAAGAGTACAACGCAGTCAGGATAAGGCTGCCAGTCAATACATCCAAATGTACCACTCTGTTTCTTGAAAAATAGGCGGCTATCAAGTACATGCTTTCTGCTCATATTTATTCAAAATCCCCTTATACGTCACAAATGGGCTGTTATGCCTTCGGAATGCTAAAAAGAGTGCTTTCTAAACGCAGTTCTGTAACAATGATTGGATATGGAAAGCAGTGGAAGAGAAATGTAATAAAATACCACTACCAGTTTTAAGAAATGCCCCTGTTATCTTTGACATCTAGATGCAGGTTCATATAGAGAAAGGGCTATCAGATAGAACATTTAAAAAAGAAATACATTTATTTCAGACAATAATTTTATCGCTGCAAAATATTTCTAAAAACGTGTAAATATCCTCTATTGGTAGGCATGCGGGTTTCCGGATGTTAATGGTAGCGCAGTGTATGATTTAATGCATATTCAGCGGCCCATGAACTGCCTGCTGCATTTTCTTCCTCCTCTCTTTCATTTCTTGGTCTGTCAGGTACATAGTTTTCCCACACTAGCCTACCGACCTACCCTTCTATGTCTGACATGAACCACTGGCTCGCAGTAGTAGGGTCAGTGTGTTCCAACCAAAGACAATGGACTGAATGGAGTAGCGTAAACTAGTAAATGTAATTCTAGCGGTTCTGAAACGACGGAGACCAACTGAACGTTCAGTGCCATCTATGAATGGAGGAGGGAACTGTTGGCAGTGAGCAGATGCCTATTGGAAAGCAACAATGTTTGATTCAATTCATAATGTACTGCACAAATTACGCAGAAAATGTTCGCGTACCCGAGAACTTTCTAGTTCAAACTGAAATTAGGAAGAGCTCATATCAGGAAAATACGAGGCTATCGCGGTCGCCCATATACACAGAGCAAAGAAATCATACAAAAAAAAACAAAAAAAACAACACTAAAATGGATAATTTCACGTCACATACACTTAAATCTTAATGATTTATCAAAATCTAAAATATTTAGAACTGGAATACTCGCGCAAACACGTCAACACAGTAGTTACTTCTTGCAATAACGGCTTTCAGTTCATGTCGGAAGTAGCATGGATTTTGCCAGTCTATTCTCCTCCAATGTCTTTGGTTCCAACTGAGGAACAGATGAAATTTCTTTGAAAAGGGACGGGAAAGACAACTATGCCACCCATGCTTCACACTGGATTGCAGTGATGTATTCAGGCATCTTCTCGGGGTTGCTTAGCCTACCCGAAAATCCACGACCCCCCCCCCCGTCAGTTTTTGGTCGATCTCCCCCTTATATGTAGTCTAATTGTTTTCGTCTATAGCTGAATATTAGGAGAAATTAATTACAAAAACTTAATGAGGGAAAATACTGTATAATAATAATAATAATAAACAAGAAGGATGACACCGAATTTTCTGGTGTAATAAGCACGTCTTTGAATCCGTTCTGACGCAAATTAAATTTATCAAAGCTATTCAAAGTCAGTGGAACCGGTATGAAAAACAGTAGATCTGACGAAAGAAAGAAGATTTTCAATCGGGTTTTTAATCCCTCAGATATTGCTGTAAACGAAATCGTGAGCTTACGAACTCTTAGAAACAGAGATATCGACAAAAATAAGATGTGACTTTACGTCCCCTGGTGGGAAAACCATGCATTATTTTAGGAAGAAAGTATTCTCAAAAGGTGTATTCATATAAGCGGTATCGGTCGAAGAAAAAAAAATTAGTCGAGTTTTCAGGAGCCCAGATTTTACAACAAATACTTCAGAAGCAAAAATTAACACTTATGACCCCTGGTGGCCAAACCATTGTTTACCAAACATTAGAAATTATGTGAAAAGTATTTTCCACCAGGTCTTGTATGCGATACAGGAAGAATTTTTCAAATAAGATCTTTAAGAGCAGAAATAACGCAGAAAACGCAATTTACCTTTGTGCCCCCTAGCAAAAAGTCTATGATTTACTTGAAAAATTTTGAATTTATAGGAAAAACATTTCGCATCGGAAACACTATCCAACAAAGAAGGAATTTTTCAAATCGTACTCTCAGAAGTAGGGATATTGACAAAAATAAGATATACATCTACGCCCCCTGGCGTAGAAACCATGCATTTTTTCAAGAAGAAAAATTTCCTAAGAGGTTTGTCGACATGAGGAGTAGTATCGGTGAACAAACGACTTTTTTTTCAATAGAGATTTTAGAAGCTCATATTTTGCTGCAAATACAACAGAAGCGGAAATTAAGACTTACGCCACCTGGTGGCCAAACCATTTCTTACAAAAATTAGAAAATATGTGCAAACGATTTCTCATCAGGAGCTGTATGCGGTGCAGAAAGAATTTTTCAAATCGGAGCTTTAGAAGCAGAGATTTATTGAGAAACGCAATTTACATTTACGCCCCTTGGCGGAAAGCCTATGAATTACTTGAAAATTTTGAAATCATATGAAGCACATGTCACACTAGAAACAGTATCCAACAAAGAAGGAATTTTTCAAATCGGACTCCTAGAAGTAGGGATATTGACAAAAATGAGATATACATCTACGCCTCCTGGCGTAGAAACCATGCACTATTTAAGAAGAAAATGTTTCTAAAAGGTTTGTCGACATGAGTAGTATCGGTCAACAAACGACGTTTTTTTCAATCGACAATTTAGAACATCATGTTTTGCTGCAAATACAACAGAAGCGGAAATTAAGGTTTACGCCCCCTGGTGGCCAAACTATTTTTTACAAAAATAGAAATTATGGGCAAACGATTTCCCATCAGGAGCTGTATCCGGTGCAGAAAGAATTTTTCAAATCGGAGATTTAGAAGCAGAGATATAGGGGAAACGCAATTTACCGCTACACCCCCTATCGGGAAGTCTATGAACTACTTGAAAATTTTGAAATTACATGAAAAAGCATGTCACACGGAAAGCACTATCAAACAAGGAAGGAATTTTTCAAATCGGACTCCTAGAAGTAGAGATATTGACAAAAATAAGATGTACATCTACGCCCACTGGCGGAGAAACTGTGTAATATTTTAAAAAGAAAATATTCCGAAAAGGTTTATCGATGTGAGTAGCATCAGTCCACGAAAGAATTTTTTCAATCGATATTTTAGAAGCTCCGATTTTATGGCAAATACATCAGAAGCAAAAATTAATTCTTACGCGCCTGGTGGCCAAAGCATTCTTTACCAAAAAATTTAAAATTATATGCAAAAGATTTTCCATCAGGAGATATATCCGCTGAAGAAAAAAATTCAAATCGGAGTTTTAGAAGAAGAGTTATCGAGGAAAATGTAATTTACTTTTACGCCCCCTAGCGGAAAATCTATGCGTAATTTGAAAAAGTAACTATATCTAAAATACTCTTCGATATAAATGGAATCTAAAGATATATTTTTTTAATCGGATGTTTAGAAGCAAATATGTGGAATAAAACGTATTTTTGAATTCGACATCATCTGCATTTACGCCCTCTATCGGCGAAATTGTACATCGTAAAAAAAAGGGAAATAAATGATCATCATTTGTACATTTCAAGCTTCCCAATGCAAAAAGAATTTTTCAAATCGGACTAATAGTTGCAGAGATATCGTATGTACAGACGGACGGACAAACCGATAACAGAAGCACGATCTTTTTTTTACAAAAGACGTGCTAAAAATCGGATAAAAGGGAGAAAAGCATCAGCACTTGGAAAAGTCGGGCTCGGGCCGAAACATTTCGTTCTCAAACGGATTCGGGCATTGAAAACCGAGCCGGAACTCATCTCTAGTAGCCGCCCCAGAATCCAGATTCCACTTTCGACCAGGTATACAGGCAGCTATGGATGTGCCTGTGTCGACACGGACTGTAAACCGCAGACAACTATATAGTTGAGGCAGGTTTGAGCTCTTGTCAGCCATTGGAACGACTCCCACTGACCGCAGCACACCGTCGCGTAAGGTTGCAGCGGTGACGTGTCAGCCATGTGCGGCGGAATGAACGATACCGTGTCGTATTCAGCGAAGATTCTCGCTTCAGCGCCGACGAACGACCACCAATTGAGAGTGTGGAGACGACGTGAGCCTTTTGCTGATCTTGCTGTCGTCCGTAAGCGTTATTCCGCTCCACAGCCCAGCGCCATGGTTTGGGTCGCTATCAGTTTCAAGAGCTGTTACGCAGAGTGGATACAATGACAGTACGACGACATGTCAAGGAGCAGCCCGTTTTGTTGCCATATCTCTCTTACTCACAAAATAACTCCCGCTAGCACACATCAGCAGAGAAGGCCTACAAGGTGGCCTCAGGAATCTCCACAGTAAAGAACGCGTGAAACGCCATTGGCTGACGACTTAGCGCCTCTGCATCATCTCCTAGCAATGTCGAACAACTGGGGACAAAAGTCAACGACGCATGCTCAGCAGTACCTCAGGACACCAATGCGGGGACTTTTCCACATGATGTTGTGTCGCCGAACGTATAGCGCAGCATGGTGCTCATACGACCTAATGACTCAGGCCATATTATACTGTCTTCTCGCCCATAGGACTCATGTAATTCCTCAGAAACTGAATTAGTTATTTCCCGCCTACTTGTCAACATGTGTGATAAGTTTCGTCCCATTTCGCGCATTCCTTCATGGTGTGGCATTTTGTTGTTGTTGTTGTTGGGGCTTTGACCACCATCGTGAGCAACTCGATGCTGTCTCCCGTCCTCCAAAATTTAAGGCTACTATTTCCAGGGAGGGGAGAAAACCAGTGCCGTAAGACAAATATAACATCCATGCCACACCGGAATTCAAACAAGGACCCATCTCGGACGAATGATCAGAAGCCAGCGCTTTAACCACTGCACCACAGGGGTGGCAAATTTAGAATGCATTATTGAATAAGTATTTAACATGTTCAAACTGAAAAAAAAATCTAAATCGCTTCGGACAACAAAAATTTCTACAAACATTCTAACAGAATGTTAGGCATGTGATGAAAAAATCGTATATTCGTTATCGAAGTTAATTTTACAATGAGTCCTTACTGATGAAAGAAATTAACACTAAACTCATATGTTTCATCCGAACATTCAGGTATGAATCTTACCACGAGTAAGTAACACACAAGCAACTTCAACGGGGCTTGAATCTCTGGCGTGGGTTAAAGCCCCGATACGGGCCAAGCAAGGAAATCTCTCTTGAGCGACCTCTAAATATTAGCGAATTTTTACTCAATTTTTTCTGAACCAGTGTTTTCATAAATGGAACAACTTGATTCGGTTGGATCATGTAATTTTTCAATTTTAATTTTTACCATTAGTTTGTGTATAACGAAGTAAATTTCTCCGTCATTTTTGGTCTACGCCGGGATTCGAACCCGAGGCCGCTTATTCCGGAACAAGTCGCTCTACCAACTGAGCTACGCAGACGTTTATTCTGATTCCTATCTGCCTTTATGTCGTGTGCGTCCTGCTGGCAGGTACGTCACATGTGGACCACAATAATAAATATATATATATCATCATCATAATCAACCATTATCAAGCCACTGCTGGACGAAGGTCTCCCCAAGTTTCTTCCATAATTGTCTGTCTTGAGCCTGTCTTCTCCATGTCACTCCAACAAACTTTCAAATTTCATCCATCCATCTCCCATGGGGTCTTCTTCTGTCCCTCGGAATCCAGTCTAAAATTTCGGTTGTCCATCGGTGATCCGTTCTTCTGGCAACATGTCCAGCCCATTGCGATTTCAGTGATTTCACTCTGGTCATAATGTCGTCCACTCCTGTCATTTTCCTTATCGACAAGTTCCTCTTCTGATCTTTTCTGGTTACACCAAGCATGCATCTCTCCATGCTTCTTTGAGTTGCTTACAGTCTTTGTATGTCTTTTTCAGTTAAGATCCATGTCTCTGCTCCATACGTAAGCATTGGCAGGATGCATTGGTTAAACACTTTTCTTTTAAGATATAATGTCATACGGCTCTTAAATATTGTACTGTTTCTTCCAAAAGCTCTTCATTCAAGTTTAATACGCCGATTAATTTCTTCATCAATGTGACCCTCACTTGATATCTGCTGTCCAAGATAAACGTATGTGTCTGTTATCTCCAGCTTTTCTCCATCAATCGATAAATCTTCATTTCTTGTAAAAGCATTGAACATCACTTTTGTCTTCTGAAAGTTCATTTTTAATCCCACTTCTTTACTCTTGTCAGCAAGTTCCTGGATCATACTCTGTAGCTCTGATGGGGTAGTTGCAAAAATGACTATGTCATCAGCAAAACGAAGGTGGGTTAGATAAACTCCATTAATCTTTATCCATTTGTTTTCTCAGTTCAGTGATTGAAAGACATTTTCCAATGTGTCATTAAACAGCTTCGGAGATATGGTGTCACCTTGTCTCACTCCTTTTCCAATTTTTATGTGTGTTGTATTTTCAAACAGCCGAATCTTTGCACTTGCATTTTCATAGATGTTATTAATAATATTAATGTATGCATCTTCAATACCGCAGGATTTCAGAGCCATTGCAACTGCTGATGGTTTCACCGAATCAAAGGCTTTTCATAATCGATAAAAGCCATGCACAATGGAAGTTCATATTCCCTCGCTCTTTCAATTAGTTCTCTCAGTACGTGGATATGATCTATTGTGCTGTAGCCACTCCTGAATCCAGCTTGTTCTCTCGGTTGAGGCATGTCCAGTGTCACCTTCAAATATATATACATATCATCATCATCATCATTGTCAACCATTATCAATCCACTGCTGGACGAAGGTCTCCCCAAGTTTCCTCCACAACGGTCTGTCTTGTGCCAGTCTCCTCCATGTCACCCCTGCATACTTTCGAATTTCATCCATCCATCTCCCATGTGGTCTTTTTCTGGGTCTTTTCCTGTCCCTTGGAATCCAATCTAAAATTTCGGCTGTCCATCGATGATCTGTCCTTCTGGCAGTATGTCCAGCCCATTGCCATTTCAGGGATTTAACTCTGATCATGATGTCTTCCACTCTTGTCATTTTTCGGATCCACGAGTTCCTCTTCTTATCTCTCCTGGTTACACCAAGCATGCACCTCTCCATGCTACTTTGAGTTGTCTGCAGCCTTTGTATGTCTCTTTTAGTTAAGGTCCACGTCTCTGCACCATACGTAAGCACTGGAAGGATGCATTGATCAAACACTTTTCTTTTAAGACATAATGGCATATTGCTCTTGAAAATTATGCTGTTTCTTCCAAACGCTCTCCAGGCAAGTTTTGTACGCCGATTAATTTCTTCATCAATGTGACCCTCACTTGATATCTGCTGTCCAAGATAAACGTACGTGTCTGTTATCTCCAGCTTTTCTCCATCAATCGGTAAATCTTCATTTCTTGTAAAAGCATTGAACATCACTTTTGTCTTCTGAAAGTTCATTTTTAATCCCACTTCTTTACTCTTGTCAGCAAGTTCCTGGATCATACTCTGCAGCTTTGATGGGCTAGTTGCAAAAATGACTACGTCATCAGCAAAACGAAGGTGGGTTAGATAATCTCCATTAATCTTTATCCCCTTGTTTTCCCAGCTCAGTGACTGAAAAACACCCTCCAACGTGGCATTAAAGAGCTTCGGAGATATGGTGTCACCTTGTCTCACTCCCTTTCCAATTTTTATGTGTGTTGTATTTTCAAACAGCCTAATCTTTGCACTTGCATTTTCATAGATGTTATTAATAATATTAATGTATGCATCTTCAATACCGCAGGTTTTCAGAGCCATTGTAACTGCTGATGGTTTCACCGAATCAAAGGCTTTTTCATAATCGATAAAAGCCATGCACAATGGAAGTTCATATTCCCTCGCTCTTTCAATTAGTTCTCTTAGCACATGGATATGATCTATTGTGCTGTAGCCACTCCTGAATCCAGCTTGTTCTCTCGGTTGAGCCATGTCCAGTGTTACCTTCAAGCGGTGTGAAAGAACTTTTAGTGAAGATTTTATAAACTACTGATAGGAGGCTGATAGGTCTGTAGTTTCCGAGATCCTCAATGTCACCTTTCTTATGTAGCAGGATCATTGTAGCGGTGTTCCAATCCTCAGGAATCTTTCCTTCATTAAGGCATCGAGTGAAAATTTGGGCGAGTACTGTTTCGATTTCTCCACTTGCTTCTTGTATGATGTCTACAGTAATTCCATCTTCTCCTGGAGCTTTTCCCCGCTTCATGTTCTTGATTGCATGTGCAACTTCTGCTGGAAGGACTGGAGGAACTCTGGTACTGGTATCTTTCATGATGTCTGGAGTACATGTATCATCCCTTTCATATAATTTGGAGTAGAAATCTTTCACTCTTGTCAAAATTTCGCCTCTATTTCTTGTTACAGAACCATCTTCTTTTCTCAATGCCATAATCTGTTTTTCCCTTACTGAGATGTCCCTTTGCTATCTTTAGGCTTTGGTTGTTTTCAATTGCTTTCCTCACTAGTTCACAGTTGAATTTTCTTACGTCTTCAGTGATACTTTTTCGTACTGTCTTGCATAGCTCTATATATTTCACTTTGGAAGTCACATCTTCTTTAGTTGTCCTCATCTCTCTTCTTTTTTGCATCAACATTTTCGTTTTTCCTGATAATTTATTTACATGCAACTTGTTCTTAGACCCAGCTAATTTTGTTGCTGTTTCCATAAGAGCTTTGGTTACTTTTCTGTTAACTTCAGAGATGTCCACTTCTTCCGATGTTAGGCCTTCTAAAGCAGAGAACCTGTTCTTCAGTTCCAACTTGAAGGTATTATGGTGTTTTTTAAGGTTGGTTATGTCAATAGATTTTGTTTGTCTTATGAGCTTGCCACGTTCAAGTTTAGTGTTTAGGTGCATCTTACATCTCACCAATCTATGGTCACTACCTGTGTTGAACTTGTTTAGCACACTGCAGTCTTCTATGACGAATTCTTTGTTACACATAATAAAATCAATTTCACTTGTCGTCCCATTTGGATGTCTCCATGTCCATTTCCTGTGTGGATTTTTCTTGAAGAAGGAGTTCAAGATGAAAAACCCTTCTGCCTCTGCAAACTCAACGAGAGTATTTCCACGCTGGTTTCTGTTGCCGTGACCGAATTTACCTACTGAAGTTTCATTCTGTTGCCGTTGCCCTATTTTTGCATTGAAATCTCCCATAATTATTTTCAAGTGCTGCTTACCTTTATTATTTAGATGACAAATTTCCTCATAAAATTCTTCAATTTCTTCTTCAGGATGACTTGTGGTGGGTGCATAAGTTTGAATAATCTGAGCCTGGTATCTTCTCGATAGTTAGATAACGAGTCGTGCAGCTCTGTCAGAGGAACTTTCAACTTCTACCACTTTATCCTTCAGTTTCTTGTTTATTATAAATCCAACACCACTAGTTCTGCCAGTATCTGTCCCACGATAGTAGAAGAGATGTCCACTTTTCAGTTCGACGAGATCTTCTCCTTTTCTCCTTACCTCACTTAGCCCCACGATGTCCCACTTGATCCTTTGTAGTTCCTCTTCCAATTCAAGAAGCCTTGAATCAGAAGATAGGGAGCGTCCATTGTACGTTGCCAAGGTCAGCATCAGATGGCAGCCTAGTCCGGTCCTCCGGGGATTCTTAGCACCCTCTGCCTTCATGTATATATATATATATATATATGTATATACCTCCAAACAACTTCCAGGACACCTTCAAACAACGTCAAGTTTTTACATATATATATATATACCTCCAAACAACTTCAAGGACACCTTCAAACAACGTCAAGTTTTGGTTGTTACAAAACAGATGCGGTAGGATTAACATTAGTGATAACCTCCGAACAACAGCAGAATCTCTTAACAGCGGTGAATGGACACCTTGTCCATTCGAATTTTACTTAGCTCCTTTGATGCTTAGGCGGGTAAGTAAGAAAGGACAAAGAATGTTGTTAAGGAACTGTGCCTAGGGCTTGGTGGGTTGCATTATGTAGGGCACAATGGCATAAAGAGAAAGAAGTCAAAGTTTATTTCGAAGAGTAAAGGTAATTACTTGAGGCAAGCTCCAGCTCCCATGTATGTCTCAAACCTTCACCGAGACCGGCGCGGGTGGGTTCCTTGAATATTGCCCGCTCGCGACGGTGTCTCTTGATGTGGCCCGTGTGCGTTCTGTTCCTGCTTTTCCCAGAGCGGCAACCTAACTGCGCAGTTCATCATTGTCAACCATTATCAATCCATTGCTGGACGAAGGTCTCCCCAAGTTTCCTTCACAACGGTCTGTCTTGTGCCAGTCTCATCCATGTCCCTCCCGCATACTTTCGAATTTCATCCACCCTTCTCCCATGTGGTCTTTTTCTGGGTCTTTTCCTGTCCCTTAGGATCCAATCTAAAATTTCGGCTGTCCATCGATGGTCTGTCCTTCTGGCAGTATGCCCAGCCCATTGCCATTTCAGGGATTAACTCTGATCATGATGTCTTCCACTCTTGTCATTTTTCGGATCCACGAGTTCCTCTTCTTATCTCTCCTGGTTATACCAAGCATGAACCTCTCCATGCCTCTTTGAGTTGTCTGCAGCCTTTGTATGTCTCTTTTAGTTAAGGTCCACGTCTCTGCACCATACGTAAGCACTGGAAGGATGCATTGATCAAACACTTTTCTTTTAAGTCATAATGGCATATTGCTCTTGAAAATTATGCTGTTTCTTCCAAACGCTCTCCAGGTAAGTTTTGTACGCCGATTGATTTCTTCATCAATGTGACCCTCACTTGATATTTGCTGTCCAAGATAAACGTACGTGTCTGTTATCTCCAGCTTTTCTCCATCAATCGATAAATCTTCATTTCTTGTAAAAGCATTGAACATCGCTTTTATCTTCTGAAAGTTCATTTTTAATCCCACTTCTTTACTCTTGTCAGCAAGTTCCTGGATCATACTCTGCAGCTCTGATGGTGTAGTTGCAAAAATGACTACGTCATCGGCAAAACGAAAGTGGGTTAGATAATCTCCATTAATCTTTATCATTTTGTTTTCCCAGTTCAGTGATTGAAAGACATTTTCCAATGTGTCATTAAAGAGCTTCGGAGATATGGTGTCACCTTGTCTCACCCGCTTTCCAATTTTTATGTGTGTTGTATTTTAAAACAGTCGAATCTTTGCACTTGCATTTTCATAGATGTTATTAATAATATTAATGTATGCATCTTCAATACCGCAGGATTTCAGAGCCATTGTAACTGCTGATGGTTTCATCGAATCGAAGGCTTTTTCATAATCGATAAAAGCTATGCACAATGGAAGTTCATATTCCCTCGCTCTTTCAATTAGTTCTCTTAGTACGTGGATATGATCTATTGTGCTGTAGCCACTCCTGAATCCAGCTTGTTCTCTCGGTTGAGCCATGTCCAGTGTTACCTTCAAACGGTGTGAAAGAACTTTAGTGAAGATTTTATAAACCACTGATAGGAGGCTGATAGGTCTGTAGTTCCTGAGATCCTCAATGTCCCCTTTTTTATGTAGCAGGATCATTGTAGCGTTGTTCCAATCCTCAGGAATCTTCCCTTCATTAACGCATCGAGTGAAAATTTGGGCGAGTACAGTTTCGATTTCTCCACTTGCTTCTTGTATGATGTCTACAGTAATTCCATCTCCAAAATTATTCTGTTTTTCTTTCCTATAAACCCTATACCTAATCTCCTAGCTTGATATTTTTAAGGGATCTTTAAGACCAGGGGTCAGACACTGTCTTCCTAAAATCCTCTATACCATGATTAATTGTTAAAGTATGGCTGTAGGTTATCAATTCCAGTGAACAGTAGGTGGAAATAACGAAAAAAACTCTCCTTTAAACTGCTAATCCTGTTTCAAAAATTGAGCCCTTTTCAAATATGGAACTGCAAACAATCAGTTTTATTTACTGTTCTAAATCTGGATTTTGAAACTAAGCTTGGTTTTCTGTAAGCTAACATTATGCATTGTGCATTTTGATCTTCGCGTCACTGAACACATCTGTCTCTATTTTCGCATTAACTTGTAGGATTTTCTCCGCTCAAACTCAAGTGGCAAACAATGTTCATTTAGGCCTAAACTCCCAACAACGGTCACTTTTTCCGGTCCGAGCGGTGGCCGTAATTCATTCTCAGTCCACTGCTGGATGAAAGTCTTAACAAGTGCCTTCCACAACTCTTTAATAATTATTTTCTATATTATTCCGGCATGTTTTCAAGTTTCATTCATTCATCTCCCACGTGGTCTTTTTGTGATGTTATATACTCAGGGTTTCCAACTTAAAAGTGCCCGAGGACCACAACTGAATCCACGAGTCTAGTGGCAGGCCGCATCGTAATCGACTAATTTTTGTCAAGTTATGCAAAAAAACGAGAACAGGTATTTAATTGTGAATAAAATAAGAAGTGGTAACTTAAACATGTTTAATTACATATTAAACAAATTTTCCGACTAAAATATACTATCTTTGATACGTCAATATACTGTAATACAGCAGATGTAAGGAAGAAATTAAACTTCGGTGTACTTAAAAATGTAGAAAACGTTCCGTTTCTCCGCTAAAAACATCAATTTTACTACAGTAGATTACTTTTCCAAGAAACTTCGTGGCATGGGGAGTCGCCAGTTGGAAACCCCTGTTATATACAATGGAACGTATATTATACAGTAATACGATTTCGTCTGTTATATTTTGTAACTTGGGTAAACGATCTTACGTAGAATTTAATGTTGTTTCTTTTATCGCGCGCGATGATATGTGATATGTAATTAGATGAAATCTGAACTTCACTCAAAATTTCTATTCTAGTTCAAGTTTTCATAAACTCAAATTTTTATAATCAGAGTTAATAAAGCTTGCAGAAAGATGACAGGCAGACATTAAAAGAAACAAAATTACGTCTGGGATTAAATACACAAATATGTTTTCATCATTTAAAATAGTTGATGTTTTTCGTGACGATAAAAGAGTAGAACTGTTGACTCAACTCATTAGGTAGTAAGTAATGTAAGTTCATTTGACAATATTTTTAAAAATAATTTATAACCCTGTCATACTTTTTAGCACTCAGTGCAGTTCTCATTTCACATTACCGGTTGAAGCTGCATTACAGGGTTCTTTGTATGCACCGCAAACATCTGCTTTCATTTTCACCCTTTACGTACATGCAAAATTCGAAAGCCAGCTGGAACGACATGGAGACTGACTCAAGACAGACAGTTGTGGAGAAACTTGGGGAGACCTTCATCCAGCAGTGGATTGATAATGGTTGATGGTGATGATACGTCGGCCTACAAGCCGCTTCCGTTTTGGTTGTGTTGGAAAGTTAAGGGCTTGGAGGCATATACAAGGAAAGAAAAGGGTCGGCTTCGGATAAAATGAAAAACATGCACTGCTCAAATTGTTGAAAGACCACTGATGATTAACTTATGAGTGATTAATCTGATTCCAAACTGAGACTTAATGATATGCACTTAACAACAGCTATATAGACATATGCAATGACCCTCTGATTTGAGAAGAGTGTGGTGTTGAAATATTGCGATCAGTGCATTGAAGAAAACCCTTATTGTCAGAAAGCTAAGCATAAAACTCTGGGTATTCAGTATTAAAAACACACAGTGACTGTTTCCTACTTAGCATCATAAGTACAGTTAGATTTACTTTTACAAAATATATAAAATTGCCCTTTCTTACTCAGCCAGGAGTCACGCCTCGTGTGTTTTAGCTTAACATTCATAGGATTTATAACCCCTCACAAAAGAAACAAGAAAGATGACACCGAATTTTCGGGTGTAATGAGCACGTCTTTTGAATCCGTTCTGACCCAAATTAAATTTATCAAAGCTATTCAAAGTCAATGGAATCGGTATGGAAAACAATAGTATCTGACGGAAGAAAGAAGTTTTTCAATCGGGTTTTTAATCCCTCAGATATTCCTGTAAACGGAATCGTGAGCGTACGCCCTCTGGTTGCAGACTTGTGCATTAAGAAAAACATGAATTTATATGAGAAACATTTCGCACCGGAAACGCTCTCCAACACTGAAATAATTTTTCAAATCGGACTCTTAGAAACAGAGACATCGACAAAAATAAGACGTGGCTTTACGTCCCCTGGTGGGAAAACCATGCATTATTTTAGGAAGAAAGTATTCTCAAAAGGTTTTTTCCATATGAGCGGTATCGGTCCAAGAAAAAAAAATTAGTCGAGTTTTCAGGAGCCCAGATTTTGCTACAAATACATCAGAAGCAGAAATTAACACTTATGCCCCCTGGTGGCCAAACCATTGTTTACCAAACATTAGAAATTATGTGAAAAATATTTTCCATCAGGCCTTGTATGCGATACAGGAAGAATTTTTCAAATCGGAGTTTTGGAAACAGAAATTACGCAGAAAACGCAATTTACCTTTGTGTCCCCTAGCGGAAAGTTTATGATTTACTTGAAAATTTTGAATTTATAGGAAAAACATTTCGCATCGGAAACACTATCCAACAAAGAAGGAATTTTTGAAATCGGACTCCTTGAAGTAGAGATATTGACAAATATAAGATATACATCTACGCCCCCTGGCGTAGAAACCATGCATTATTTCAAGATGAAAATGTTTCTAAAAGGTTGTCGACATGAGTAGTATCGGTCAACAAACAACGTTTTTTCAATCGAGAATTTAGAAGCTCATATTTTGCTGCAAATATATCAGAAGCAGAAATTAAGATTTAGGCTACCTGGTGGCCAAACCATTTTTTCACAAAAATTAGAAATTATGTGCAAACGATTTCCCATCAGAAGCTGTATCCGGTGCAGAAAAAAAAATTTCAAATCAGAGATTTAGAAGCAGAGATATAGGGGAAACGCAAGTCACCTCTACGCCCCTTAGCGGAAAGTCTATGAATTATTTGAAAATTTTGAAATTATATGAAAAACATGTCACACTGAAAACACTATCCAACAAAGGAGAAATTTTTCAAATCGGACTCCTAGAAGTAGAGATATCTATCTACCCCGTGGCGGAGAAACTGTGAAATATTTTAAGAAGCAAATATTCCAAAACGGTTTATCTATGTGAGTGGCATCAGTCCACGAAATAATTTTTTCAATCGATATTTTAGAAGCTCAGATTTTAGGGCAAATACATCAGAAGCAAAAATTACCACTTACGCCCCCTGGTGGCCATACCAAAAATTTAAAATTATATGCAAAAGATGTTCCATCAGGAGGTGTACTCGCTGAAGATTTTTTTTTTCAAATCGGAGTTTTAGAACAACAATTATAGGGGAAAATGTAATTTACTTTTACGCCCCGTAGCGGAAAACCTATGCGTAATTTGAAAAAGTAACTATATCTAAAATACTCTTATAAATGGAATCGAAAGATAAAATAATTTTTTCTATGGGATGTTTAGAAAAGCAAATATGTGGAATAAAACGTATTTTTGAATTCGACATCATCTGCATTTACACCCTCTAGCGGCGAAATTGTACATCGTAAAAAAAAAAAACGAAATAAAGGATCATCATTCAGATATTTCAAGCTTCCCAATGCAAAAAGAATTTTTCAAATCGGACTAATAGTTGCAGAGCTGTCGTGGGTAGAGACGGACGGACGGACGGACAAACAGGTAACATAAGCAGGATCTTTTTTTACAAAAGACGTGCTAAAAATTGGCCGCAAAAAAGTGATCTGCAATTGTGCCTGAGATTCAGTTTCTTATTGATTACTCCGTAAGGAACAGGACACACGGTCAAATCCGCAGTTATTTCTTCTGGTAGATATGATAGGGGGAGGGGGGGGTTGCTGTTTGTGTAACGGCTAAAACCCGAAACCAAGTCCAGTTAGTAACTGGTGTAAATATTTTTTATATGGTGAGAACACGAAATCTTTCGGAAAGTGCAATAAAAATGTTTAAGTAACTTTTCAAATGGTGAAGCATTTTAAGTGCGACGAGCAGCTTCTCCAGTGGAGTTTGAGACACCTACATAAGTCATTAAATCTAATGATTTTATCTTTTATTATTGCTCAGAAATCCTATGCTGATGTAGGACAACAGCAAGAGTTTACCTCATCTTTGAAACTAATCTGATAATGATCATTCAAGCAATTGAGTGTCCTCATTACAGGTCGTTTGGAATTAAGTCGTTCGAAAAAGAACACTAGTATGGAGCATCATTAATGAGCCCTTACAGTTTTAACGCTTTTTCCTTCAAACGAGGCTATCTCATTAACTTCATGACGCAAGAATATGAGGTTACGAAATGCGTACCTTACATGTTGTTGCTAATTCTAGATTTCTAGTAATTCTAGCCCAGAAATCTTATTTCTGGATCTAAGCATCATGATGTATTTTACCTCTGCCTAATTTAAATGATTATTTAGACTGAATTAAAGTAGCAAAGTGATTGATTCGTAAGACGGTATTATTTAGGATTACAGGTATGGGATTTTATCGCATTATTCGCTTGCTTTCAGATCCACAGCAGAATGTTTTCTTGGAGTGAGTCGACAGAGTTTCTAAAGATTAACTCAACAGCTGAGTATCTTGAAAGATGTACGAAGTCTTAGTGTAGGCATTTTACTTTCAATCTTGCTTTCCTTTTCGTCTGTGTCTTTACGTTTTTATTAACTTCACAAGAAGTGAGAAATGTTACATTTTCAGTAAGAACCAGGAATACTTCGGCCTAAGTAAAGGCCTTTCCACATACAGTGAATCACTCGGGACTGAGCTCTCATTTTGTGTAATAACACATGCGAGCCCAAACAGAATTGAATGATATGTAATAGAAATATACGTACCTTGTTCCATGACAAACAGATCCGCCTCAAAGAAGATGCTGGAAGTGGTCACACCAGCATTCAGACATATATTCACCGGACGCTCCATATTGGCGAATGTTCGCTGGAGTATACTGTCGTCGATAGCATCAATTTCCCGCCTGGTGTTCTCCCTCTACGACGATGCAGTGATTCGTCATTGAGCGCACACTTTCACGTACCCGGATACATGGAACCAGGCTTCGTCACTAAACAACTTCATGACCAAATCTGATGTCTGTTTTTGCCAAAAAACTGCACAAACAATTCACACCTCACCATTCCCTTAACGTGATCTGATGGCACTAACTTTTGCACGGTATGACTTGAGCTTTTCTTTCTTTGTTACTCTTTGACAGGTCGAATACGGCCTTCTGGTCTCTTGTGAAAGCCTTTGCAGACGTGTGTGGAGACTGCTGCTTCACATGCTGTACTGTCACCTCCTTCATATGCGGATCCATGGTCTCTCCAGTTTCTTTGCCAAGTTGGAAATGGTGGCTGTAGTTGGTGGTTCAGGGCCACCGAATTTCCTCTAAAAGGGTTGCTGTATTCCATGAAAGAACCAGTCACCCAGTGCATACGGACAATACAGACACGCACGGAACCGAATCTATTCCGTTCTGATGCAGTATCATGACTGAGAAGCGATTGCCGCAGGAGCCCATCTTCCGGCGCCACCTGCCTCATATTAATCCCGAATTGAATCACCCGCACTTCTGACACGATTTACTGGAGATTAGGCTACATTTTTGGCATAGTAGAGATTAGGCTACATTTTATTTACTAGAGATTAGGCTATATTTTTGGATGGTGGCCAAGAGTAACAATGGTAGTATAAAAGGCCATCTTGGAGCACAGATAGTGCTCCTCACGACGGGTTCTCACAGCCGCCGTAGAGGAAGACCGCAGCACCTCACGATATATCTTCACGGAAGGCGTTGTATGTGACGTCACCTCCCGATACTACTTCCCATGTGTGGCATGTATCTCAAGGAGGTTAGAATAAATTTAGTAAGAATAACGTCACAAACGTGGGAGCTATTTGAGCAGACAGCGAGACGTTGTGAGTACTTTTTCAGTACTAAAGAACAGACCTTTTTTGGTCAAAAAATGTATGCTTCTTTTGAAATGATATAGTGCTATGCATTTGGAGGTGCCAAATCATCAACTAAAGACCCAGTTGGTTTAACTTTTCATCGGTAATTTTACATAGAGTATTAATTTTTCTATAAATTTTGTGTTTTCAAAAAGTCACTGGAGTGTGGTTAGGAAACTGTTGGCTCTAAAACTAACCGAATTTTCAGCGCACGAGAATTTAGCATAACCTTACCTTCAAAAATTAATTTACAATAATCTAGACAATCGTTGTTCGTTTAGTGTAAATTTGCCTTGACAAAGTCTCCCGTTGGCAGGCAAAAGCTCGGCATGATTAAAATACTTTCTCGAAATGCACCAATTTACGGATTTATGTGGCTTTATTATCTCCTTAGTCAATAATGTACTTGAACTGTGCTTTTGGCGGCGGAGAGAGTGCATCATGGCAAACTGGCTGTTTTTTCTCTGCGGATATTTCTCAGACATGTGTGCATATAATATAGTGACCAAATATAAAGGGATAAATTAGTGATGACATGTTTAGTGATCTTTATGTTAATCAGTTCCAATAAACGTTTTGATGAAAATTGTAAAAATTGCGAAATGTCAAAAATTTCAATTGAATACCACATTTTTCGTATAAGGCTGTAGTTCATGTGCTGGATTTTGCAAAGGTACCACCCATAAACTGACACGTAGAAAAAATATATTCAAAGCTAATGTACGCAGGTCTGATAATTTAGTCCCATTTACACCAAAAATCGGATTGTAATCTTCAAAATTTTTATTGTATATTGTAATCCCGTATTTTTTCATGATATCAAACATCAATGAGCGCATCTGATGTTTAAAATCATCGACAGA
Organism: Macrothele yani; assembly: GCA_039090855.1. Lineage (NCBI taxonomy): Eukaryota > Metazoa > Arthropoda > Arachnida > Araneae > Macrothelidae > Macrothele > Macrothele yani. Next base: position 81,770,221 of record CM077012.1, read on the forward strand.
CATATATCATTGCGAACCTTAAACTTCTTGTTATGTATTACCTAATAATCGCTGGGTTTTTTTGTTTTTGTTTTTTTACCATATATTGAAATTTAAAGGTATAGAGCGAATAACTCGGTAAACGACAATCCCATCCTTACAACTCATTGTGATGTTTTGATGTCAATCGTCTCACCAATATGGCGGCAGAGGTTGTAGTGTCATGATTCTGACGTTCCGCTGATTTCATTGTGATTACACAAGGTGAATCAGCGGACTCTACTCTGTCTTTTCTAACCTCCTTAATGTACATATCCTCTTGTTGCTACGTATGCTCCGCACGCGTTTTCTGGACTTTGTCAAACGCTTGCTCTGTAAGGAAATTTTACGGATCGACTTCATAGAGGTAAAGATTTTTTTAAGTAGAAAAAACACTTCGATGATCAGGGTAGGATCGATCTTACGATTCATCATATAAAAGGTGTGTGTACCAACCACAAGCTCATCCGACAATCAGAAACAGTTGCTTGATAGCGGAAGTATTTTTTGCATCGCTTGTTCTGTGAGGTTTATTTAATTTTCGGATTTTCTTCCATGCCTATTGAGTCGTTTAGTATGCTTTCCTTGTGACCTAAGCGAGATATTTTAAAATGAAGTGGGAAGGGAAGACTTCTGGTGCATTTTGTAATCATCTAGCTATGAAAAATTTTCGAAGATTTTTTTCTGACTACACCCCCCCCCCCCCCACCCCACCCCCACACCACACACTCGAGTAATTTTTACATCTTATAAAGACTATTTTTTTTTCAAAATGTGTATTTCTCATTTCATAAAGGGAGGTTTATTTAATTTTCGGATTTTCTTCCATGTCTATTGAGTCGTTTAGTATGCTTTCCTTGTGACCTAAGCGAGATATTTTAAAATGAAGTGGGAAGGGAAGACTTCTGGTGCATTTTGTAATCATCTAGCTATGAAAAATTTTCGAAGATTTTTTTCTGACTACACCACCCCACCCCACCCCCCACCCCCCACACCACACACTCGAGTAATTTTTACATCTTATAAAGACTATTTTTTTTTCAAAATGTGTATTTCTCATTTCATAAATAAATTATTTGTACTACATAACGGTTTTGTTTTAAACCGTCGTTGGGGATTTTTTTTTTTTTGAAGCGATGCAATATATGTAAACGAAGGTATTGTCAGTTACATCCGAAACTGATTACATTCGCGATTCAATCGTCTGTTATTTCTTATGAAAAATTTTCGAAGATTTTTTTCTGACTACACCACCCCACCCCACCCCCACCCCCCACACCACACACTCGAGTAATTTTTACATCTTATAAAGACTATTTTTTTTCAAAATGTGTATTTCTCATTTCATAAATAAATTATTTGTACTACATAACGGTTTTGTTTTAAACCGTCGTTGGGGATTTTTTTTTTTTTTTTGAAGCGATGCAATATATGTAAACGAAGGTATTGTCAGTTACATCCGAAACTGATTACATTCGCGATTCAATCGTCTGTTATTTCTTCCCCTATCGTTTATTATTCTGTGATTCATTTTTTTCCCGAAGCATGTATATTGTGAACTTAGGCTATTTTCTGGAATATTTTCAGTTGTTCGAAATGGTTGGAAGGGAATGACTGAAGGAACTTTACTGATTTTTTTTTTTTTTTTTTGTTATTGTTTTGGAGGTTTAGCAACCACCCTCAGCTATGGATTAAGACCACTGGTTCCAAGGAAGGGAGGAAGTCAGTGCTGTAAGACAAACGTAACATCCATGCCTCACGGGATTCGAACTCGGACCTATAATACCTCGGACGAATAGTCAGAAGCCAGCGCTTAGACCACTCGTCCACCGCGACGGCCACTGATTTTTCAAGGCATGCACCGACTTAGAGACGTTTCTCGAAGTTTTGTATAGTTCCTCGTGTTTTCGAAACGATTGTTTTAATAATTCATTTAGTCTTTTACATGTTCATGTCGAATTCTGTTCCATTTTTTCAACATTCTATCTTCTGCTCTCCGAAGCTATATCTGTGCTAAATATGAAGGATGTTTTCATTTCTGCTAAATTTTGGTAGGGAATTTCTCCAACCTTGAGTAGATTGTACTCACCCCATAGATAAAGTGATGTTTAATTTATCTATTCAATTTTAAAACTTGTTCGTTTTGATAGTGACCTTATTCTTTTTTCCCGAATTCAAAGCAATGTAATATAATTCAGGTGACAATTTTGTCACGCTTTTAGCATATTCTAAAGAAAAGTTGCTTATCTGCATTGTATTTCTGTTGAGACTAAATCTTTCTTCACCCGAAGCAGATGGCTCACGCGCAAGGGACTACTGTAGATGTGACTCACCGTCTGCTGCTGACCGTTCTTACGCAATGCGATAACGCTTCTGTGAGATGTTTGTTCGAAATCTCAACTACCCATGAACATTAAACAAGTTAGTAAAATCATGCAATGCATTGATTATGATACGTTTTCCAACATACCAGAAATCATTACTCAAGTTAGGAGGATAATGGCTGTAGAATGAATCTCGCTCCTATGACCTGACCTTTAACCCCAATTCGATGATATTCAACAGGACCGGTCAAGTATACTTCCAGAACAACATGATAAAGTTTTGTCTCAATCGAAGCATTTTTACGTTAGTTATGACGCATAAGGGCGATGGAATGGATCCCGCTCCTATGTCCTGAACTTTGATCCCACTTCACCTATTTTCAATAGGGTTCGTCCGCAGGTGGTCCCTTACGACATACTAAATGTCATCGAAATCGAACCATTTTTACGTGAGTTATCGTGCGGACAGACGGACAAAGCTAGAGCATATACGCTTCTTCAACCTACGGTTGGAAAGCGTAAAAAAATAATGAAATTAGTGTTTCAGCAAACTTTTATTTATTTATTTGACTGGAGGTTTAACGGCCACCGTGAGTAACTCAGTGGGCTATAAGCAGTCGCCCGTCCCTATTTGAGGCCACTAGTCCCAGAGAAGGGAGATAGCCAATGCCGTAAGACAAACACATCACCCATGCCTTCCCGGGATTTGAGTTCGAACCCGAACACATCTCGGACGAATGGTCAGAAGTCATCGCTTAGACCACTGCGCGACGAGGGCGGCGCCCACTTTTCTTGAATACATTCTCTAAAATTTAATTGATATGTCGCTAAGAAAGCCTCTGAGCAGTGGCCTAAGTGCTGGCTTCTGATTATTCGTCCAAGATGGGTCTGGGATCGAATCCCTGTGAGGCATGGATGTTGTGTTTGTCTTACGGCGCCGGCTCTCTCCCTTCCCTAGCGTCCTTAGTCAATAATGTACTGCGGTCGTTAAACCTTCAATCCAAAAAAAAAAAAAAAAACCCTCCGAGAAATCTTGTTCTTCTCATGATTTTCAAACAACACACGGTCAAGATTTGTATGATAAATCTTTTTATCTCAGTCCTTTCCTTAATATTTTTCTCTACACCTTCTTTCAACAAAACCTTCGTTAAAGAACATTTACGATTTCACAGGGATTTACCGAAATGTTGATTTTTTACGCTTTCCAACCGTAGGTTGAAGAAGCGAATATGCTCCAGCTTTGTCCGTCCGTCTGTCGGCACGATAACTCGCGTAAAAATGGTTCAATTTCGATGAAATTTTAGTATGTGGTAGGGACCACCTGGGGACGAACCCTATTGAAAATGGACGAAATGGGGTTAAACGTCACGGCATAGGAACGGGATCCATTCCGTTGCCCTTATGCGCCATAACTTGCGTAAATATGGTTCGATGTCGATGAAATTTTAGCATATTGTAGGAGACCACTGTGAATGAACCCTATTGAAAATGGGTGAAGTGGGGTCAAAGGTCACGGCATAGGAGCGGGATCCATTCCATTGCCCTTATGCGTCATAACTTGCGTAAATATGGTTCGATGTCGATGAAATTTTAGTTATTGCAGGGGACCACCTGGGAATGAACCCTATTGAAAATGGGTGAAGTGGGGTGAAAGGTCAGGACATAGGAGCGGAATGCATTCCATTGCCTTTATGCGTCATAACGTGCGTAAAAATGGTTCGATTTCGATGAAATTTTATTATGTGGTATGGGACCACCTGGGGACTTATGACGTCACAATCTTGCGCGTGAGATGTTGGCGCGCGGTGACGCCATCTGCCCCATTACGTCACGCATTGTGTGTGGATCCTATTACAGTTGTATGACGTCACACTCTTGCGAGCAGATGGTCGCGATTCCCATCTGTCTCATTACGTCACGCGTTGTGTGCGTATGTCCGTCCGCACGATAACTGGCGTAAAAATCGTTCGATTTCGATGAACTTTTTGTATGTGGAAGGGGATCACCTGGGAAGGAACCCTATTGAAAGTGAACGAAATGGGGTCAAAGGTTAGGACATAGGAGCGGGATCCATTCCATTGCTCTTATGCGTCATAACTAACGTAAAAAAGGTTCGATTTCGATTAAATTTTAGTATGTGGCAGGTGACCACTTGGGGACAAACCCTATTGAAAATGGGTGAAATGGGCTTAAAGGTCAGGACATAGGAGCGGAATCACTTCCATCGCCATTATGCGTCATAACTTACGTAAAAATTATTCGATTTGGATGAAATGTTAGTATGTTGTAGGGACCTGCCTGGGGACGAATCCTATTGAAAATCGGCGAAATGGGGTCAAAGGTTAGGACACAGGAGCGGAATCTATTCCATAGCCCTTATGCATCATAACTTACGTAAAAATGCTTCCATTGCGACAAAGCGTTATCATGTTATTTCGGAGATATACTGAACTGGTTCTGTTAAATATACTCGAAATGGGGTGAAAGGTTAGGGCACAGGACCGAGATTTATTCCACAGCCATTATCCTCTAACTTGAGTAATGATTTCTGGTATGTTGGATAGCGTATTATAATCAATGCATTGCATGATTTTACTAACTTGTTTCATATAGGAAATATACATATTTGGGAAAATGCGTGTGTTGTTTACAGTTGGATTTATTTGTATACTAACGTTCTAGACAGAAGAACTCGATTATTTCTTTTTGACCCCTATATTTTTCTTAATTTCCATTATTCAAGAAGACATTACTCTACAAATTTTGAAGATGTGAATCCGTTTTTTGGTGTAAATATGATAAGGATGGTAAGTCAGATAATATCTGAAAACTTGAAAGTTTCGTCATCCTGGAGCAGAAATCAAATCCGCGTGTCCCGGATAACGCCCGAGTATGCTAACCACTACACCACTTAGAACGACCAAGTCCTTTCGTAATGTTATCTTTCGTAATGTTTAGAGTACATGCATCATCTCTGTCATATAATTTTGATTATAAATCTTTCACTTTTGTCAAAATTTCTCATCTATTTCTTGTTACAGTGCCATAATCTGTCTTCTCTCCTTCCTGAGATGCCCCTTTGCTTTCTTCAGGCTTTGGTTGTTTTCAATTGCTTTTCTCACTAGTTCACAGTTGGATTTCCTTACGTCTTCAGTGTCTTGCATAGAGGGACGCGCCAAATGGGAGTTCAACAAGTACGAAGCACCCGGGCGATAAGTTCAGGGGCGGAAGGACGCCTCAATCAAATTTTACGGGTGATAATATATGTGACGTGGGAGAAGATAAGAAAACGTTTTACTGTGAGAAATCGTAATGCTACGCGGCACGTTTATTTTTTAAATAACAATAATTCATTTTATAACTCAATAAAAAACAATTTGAAATCAGAGAATAATTTTTATTGTTTTGTTCAGTAACAGATACCGCGGGCAAAAGACTAACAATTCTTTTCCTATTTTTTTTTTTACAACTTGAAGATTTCAACATCATGATATGAGTGTCCAGTGCTATGACAATGGGACCAATATGAAGGGAAAACGCAATGGACTTCAAAAGACATAATTTTTCGACCTAAAACCCTTATGTATTTTATGTAGGGCCTACTTTGAGCGGCTCATACTTTAAATCTGGTCGTAAATAACGACGAAAAAAATTCTCTAGAAAATGTGAACATTTTCAGCACTGTTCAAGAAATACAATATATGTATATGTTACTAGATTGTGTGGTAGATGATCTTCTGGTGTCGTAAAGAATGGAAGGATGAGAAGGTTGGGAAAAATCGATAGATTTCGTGGCTATTACTCGATTTCAGTTTTGTGGCTATTACGGTATATTCCACTCTAAAAACGACAGTATATTTTTTGTTCTCCGCTGACAGTCTTCTAAGATTATTTTTTTAATAAACACGGAGATGAAAATTCTAATTTTGTTCTAAGTTACATAAAATATGAAGTTTTAAATATGGTAAAAATTCACCTCTGGCCATGTTCAGCAGATATTAAGTCCATCTGTACATGTGTTTAACTTGAATACAAAGAGTATCCTGATAATTTCAGTTATCAAAAATATTCAGCTGCGTTCTTTTAAACCATTCCCTTGTTGTTGTTTTTTCTCGTTTAATTGAAACTTAATGCTTTCCTTCCATTCTTGTTCGGTTTGGAAGATATTTCCATGCAATTCCAATAGAACTTGATATGCGAGTTCTTGCGTTGTATGCCACAAACAAAGAGTAATGTCTTGAATGGAATACAGGATTACACCATACAATACAAATTTTGAATACAATACAAATTGTTCAGCAGATATTCTCCTCCCGGCAGAAGTTGCACATGCAATCAAGAACGTTAAACGAGAAAAAGCTCCAGGAGATGATGGAATTACCGTGGACATTATACAAGAAGCAAGGAAAGAAATTGAAACTACACTTTCCCAAGTTTTCACTATGAATGAAGGGAAGATTCCTGAGGATTGGAATAATGATACAATAATCCTGCTGCATAAAAAAGGTGACATTGAGAATTTCAGGAACTGCAGGCCCATCAGCCTCGTACAATAGTTTATAAAATCTTCACTAAAATTCTTTCACATCGCTTGAAGGTAACACTGGACATGGCTGAACCGAGAGAACAAACTGGATTCAGGTGTGGATACAGCACTATAGATCGTATCCATGTGCTGAGAGAACTAACTGAAAGAACGAGGTAATATGAACTTCCATTATGTATGACTTTTATCGATTATGAAAAGGCCTTTGATTCCATGAAGCCATCAGCATTTACAATGGCTTTGAAATCCTGCGGTACTGAAGATGCATACATTAGTATTATTAGTAACATCTATGAAAATGCAAGTGCAAAGGTTCGGTTATTTAAGGATACGACACTAATAAAAATTGGAAAGGGAGTGAGACAAGGTGACACCATATATTCCAAACTTTTTAATGACACATTGCAAAATGTCTTTCAATCACTGAACTGAAAAAACAAAGGGATAAAGATCAATGGATATTATTTAACTCACCTTTGATTTATTAATGACGTAGTCATTTTTTTAACTGCCCCTTCAGAGCTGCAGAGTATGATCCAGGATCTTGCTGACAGCAGTAAAGAAGTGGAATTTAAAATGAACTTTCAGAAGACAAAAGAGATTTACAATGCTTTTACAAGAAATGAAGATTTATCGATTGATGGGGAAAAGCTGGAGATAACCGATACCTACATTTACCTTGGACAACCGATATCAAGCGAGGGTCACATTGATGAAGAAATTAATCGACGTATAAAACTTGGTTGGAGAGTTTTCGGAAGAAACAGGACAATGTTTAAGAGCAATATGCCATTACGTCTTAAAAGAAAAGTATTTAATCAATGCATACTTCCAGTGCTTATGTACGGGGCATAGATGTGGCCCTTAACTAAAAAAAGACATACAAAGACGGCAATCAACTTAAAGTAGCATGGAGAGATGCATGCATGGTGTAACCAGGAGAGATGCATGCATGGTGTAACCAGGAGAGATAAGATAAATTCGTGGATAAGGACAAGAGTGGAAGACATCATGATCAGAGTAAAATCCCTGAAATGGCAATGGGCTGGACATGTTGCCAGAAGAACGAACCACCGATGGACAACCGAAATTTTAGACTGGATTTCAATGCACACGAAAAGACCCAGAAGACCACATGGAAGATGGGTGAATGAAATTCGAAAGCATGCGGGAGTCACATGGAGAAGACTGGCGCAAGATAGACCATTGTGCAAGAAACTTGTGGAGACTTTCATCCAGCAGTGGATTAATAATGGTTGACAATGGTGATGATGATATACTGGTATATACACTGGTGTGCAAAAATTAAGGACGAAGAGGAGAAATTAACATAACAGCGGAACGAGCAGGCAGAACGGACCGAAAGACCACTCAGGAGATAGACTAAGGTCCGGTACGGTAGGGCATGCGCATATATGCAGCATGACGTGGGGGGGAGGGGTAGTGTCGGAAGGGTATAAAGCACACGGGCGGTGTACGCTCAGCAATTCGGTGAAAACTATTGCACGGTGTACATCGGGTTGAACGACGTCGAGTTGCTGCCACCGTGTGATATGGCCAACAAGCGATCCAGTAGACAACATCTGGATGACTTTACCCGAGGTCGCGTCATTGGGAAGTTGGAAGAAGGTCGAAGTGTGACTACTGTTGCCGAGGAGTTCGGGATCGCTCACAGCATCGTTTCACGAGCTTGGAGAGCATTTCAAACGACACGAACAGCTGTCCGAGAGTTTAGTAGTGGTCGCCCACGAGCAACCACGGCGACGGATGACCGGTATATTGTCCTACAGGCGAGAAGAGACAGACGGCAGACAGCGAGAGAAATTGCAAGGCACATGCAACGGACAACTGGACGTACGTTATCGCGTTTTACCGTGGACAGGAGGCTGCACAAAGGTGGTCTATTTGCACGACTACCAGTACGGTGTGTGCCATTAACGTCTGCTCATCGGAGACGGCGGTTTCTGTGGTGCCAGGAACACAAGAACTGGACACATCAGCAATGGGGTCAAGTTTTTTTACGGATGAGAGCATATTTAGTCTGACGAGCGATTCTGGACGTATACACATCTGGAGAGAGCAGGGAACACGCAATTACACCTCCAACATTATCGAAAGGGACCGGTTTGGAGGTGGCGGAGTTCTCGTTTGGGGCGGTATCATGCTTGGTAGCCGTACTGACCTCCACATCTTCCAAGGAGGTTCAGTCACTGGTGTCCGCTATTGTACCGAGGTTCTCCTGCCTCACGTGCGTCTGTTTAGAGGTGCTGTAGGCCCTGAGTTCTTCTTCATGGATGACAACGCTACACCTCATCGTACAGTGGCTGTCGCAGAGGTGTTGGAGAGTGAAGATATTCAACGCATGGATTGGCCCGCAAGGTCCCCGGAACTAAATCCAATCGAACACGTGTGGGATCTTCTCGGGAGACGCTTGGCAGTACGTCACCAGCCGCTAGCAACGATTCCGCAACTGCGATTGGTGCTACAAGAGGAATGTGCCGCGATGCCTCAACAGCTCCTTGATAACCTCGTCCTCAGCATGGACAGACGTTGTAAATCCTGCAACGCAGTCAGGGGTTATCATATCCCCTACTAAAGACTGGATTTTTTGGCAGCCGCTTGTCACATGGACGTTTCTGTCTTCTGTCCGGTTGTGCTCGAAGCTACATTTTCAATAAAGTGCCTTTGTATCCTTTGGATTCCTTGTTTGAACGGTTTTGCTCCCTTGTCCCATATTCTTACATCTTGGGAATCTTATGGTATGATTTGAGTCGATATGGAGCACTTCTTCACGACGTTACATTCGAAAAACCGTCTCATCCTTAATTTCTGCACGCCAGTGTATATAAACTCACAGACAATGAAATTTGCGCACCTAGAAGAAAACATGCTACTATCGCGAAACTTTGCAAATAGCTAAAGTGTGTGCTGGTAGGCAAATGATCCACGTTCGGTGCGATTGCGCGTGATCACACACCCATTGGTGGCGCTGCAAGCACGAACCTGTAGCCTTATAAACCGGCGTGTAGTCGATGCCCTATGAAAGCGAAAAGCACCGGCTGACGCAAGGAAGAGTACAGAGTAACAAAAATGCCGGGTAGACGCCAGAGACGTTGATTTACGCAACTTACGGACTTTGAGAGAGGCCTGATCATCGGGCTGAAAACTGCAGGGTAGTCAGCGCGCCGTATAACCCGCCACGTGGATCGTTCTGACCATATCGTTCGACTGTGTTGGGAGCAAAGGACACCTGACGGCACTGCCACACGGAGGAGCGGCTCTGTACTGACCAGGAGGACCACCAGTAGAATTGATTGACGGATCGTGCGCCAGGCACGAACGGATCCCACAGGGACCTGGTCCACTATACAGGCAGATATAGCGGCTCCTTTGTGCCTCCGAACCATTTCCTGACATCACGCGGAAGCGAATCTGTAATCCCAGCGCCCCTTACGTATGCTGTCATTAACACCGGAACATCGCCGGTTCCGTTTTCAATGGTGCCAGGCCAAAGCGACGTGGAACGCCCCAGATTGGCGGCATGTGGTGTTTAGCGATGAGTGCCGCTTCGTTTTGGGGACAGATGATCATCGTGTCCGGGTGTGGAGGTCCCCGGGTCAACGGCATGATCCCGACCTCGCTATCGAGCGCCACACCTCCCCCACTGCACGCATTATCTTCTGGGGAGACATTGCATACGATAGACGATCAGCTGTAGTAGTGGTACGTGGATTATTGACGGGCCAGCGGTATGTGGATGAGGTCCAACGGCCCTATGTGCTCCCATTCCTGGTCGGAACTCCAGGTGCGCTATACCAGCAGGATAATTCCAGCCCGCACACGGCTCGGGTTGCCCAGGACTGCCTACGTCATGTCCAGGCACTTCCATAGCTTGTCCGCTCCCCGGACATGTCCCCTATCGGCCATGTGTGGGACTAGTTGAAACGCTAGATGCCGCCGTGCCGCACTATCAGGGATTTGGAGCACACCGTCCAACACGTGTGGGCCAGTCTGCCGCAGGACAACATCAGGCGTCTGTTCGCCTCCATGCCGGACCGCATTGCAGTATCTATCGCCGCACGAGGCGGTGCGATGCGCTATTGAAGATGACCAGACTGCGTGCCACAGATCCCTCTGTAATTGTCTCGCAGCTCTGTTTTTGCCATCATGTGTATCATTCATCTTTATCATTACGTCCATAAAATTTCAGTTCAGTCCGATGCTTCCTTCCAGGTGCGCAAATTTCATTGTCCGTGAGTGTATATACGTCACTGATCCAACTATAAATATGCTCGCAGGACTATGATGACGCAATAGCATGAACGTCAACGCAAGGTTCCTTGATTGATATAGTTAACTGATTTCCGTCGCCAGAGACAAAGCAGGGCAGGCGGCGGTATAGATGCCTCAAGGCGCAGCTGAAGAGAAACACAAAAAAAATCACTACTTGCAATCGAATTAAAATTGAAACTTTTGCACCAGTTTCTGGTACAGATTTTTCTCACCATACTTTGTCATTTGTCCATTTACAGAATTTGCTTATAATGTGCGTCGCCAGTTTCCATAGCTTTGGCAAATTAAAATTCGCATTTCTTCCTCAAAATATTTAAGGGATATTATCTAGTTACTCATCTACAAAAACGAAGGCGCGGTTGCACGCACATCAGCGGCGGCTTTTCAGGTGAAGTAGGTGAAGTGCCTCTTCACCTATTTTATTTGAAATAAGGTTTCATTTAATAATTTCGTATAATATATATTTTTTTGCCTTTATTGCGTGCTAAAATACCCAAAATTTTGATTAGATATCAATTCACAATGCGCGTCCAATACGGAAAACAAGTCCTTATACGCAAAACAGTTCAAGTGAAGAGCTGAAATGAGAATGCTTGGAAGTCTGCAGTTTTCGTTGGAGTTGCCATGGTAACAGTGACGTCACCCTCCCCTATCTGCCGGGCAAGTGAAGTGTTTTAGCTTGAGGCGCCAAGCCTCTGCACCTGAAGTCGTGACCTTCCGAAGAGATCGCAGTGGAACGGGAACCCATGGCAATCCACTATAGGGCTTTTTCTTTGCGGTGTTTCGGGACATACTTTCCGAAAGAGATTTTTTTGTGTGTGTTTTGTGATTGTTTGTTAAAAACTTCATTAGTTACTTTAGTTTCGTGTACAGTTTAACTGATAGTGATAGTTTTAGTTTTCAGTATGTATCCTATGAACGACATTGTCTGTAATTTATTGCAAACTCCGTTCAATCGGTGGAAAGATGAAAATAGAAGAGGCATTTTACTTCAAGGACGACCGACGGATTCACTGACAATTGTCGCCAAGAAAGAAATCAAGAAGAGCGGCAAATCTTACAATAATAATTTTAAAAATTGTTGGTTAACTGAATATAAATGGCTTTGTAGCCCTTCTGTGTTACAAAAACTATTTTGTTGGCCCTGCTTATTTTTTAGTAATAAAATTCGGCGTGGAATAAAGACAATTTTCAGATTTCTTAAATATAAAACGGTCACTTCACAAACGTGGTGATTCTAGCGAACACCTGAAATGCGAATTAATGCTAAATAATTTTGAAAAGAGTCAGAATACCATTGCCGATGCCCTGTGGGAGAATGCTAGGCTTTTGAAAATGCATTTCAGCGAAAGCGTTCGTTTAAATAGACTTTTCCTGCAGACAATGATTGATGCAGTACTGTATTTGAGTAAACAAGAACTAGCATTCCGTGACCATGACGAAGGCATTGACTCGATAAATCGTAGAAATTCAAGGAATTGCTTTCACTGTTGATATCAAGAACTCCTTTAAAAATTCTAAATTAATACGAAACGATAAAAAATGTCTTCGCAGGTGACTCAAAAACTGTTCAAAACGAATTAATTGAATGCATTTCTGAATATATAAACGATCACGTCAAAAATGAAATAAATGAAGTTCAATGCTTTTATATTCAAGTAGATGGGAAGACATAACCAGACTTCCGAGTGTTCTTTAATAATAAGATCTGTTGATTCGGAAGGTGTATCGGTTGAGCGATTTTTGGGTTTCCATGGTGTGAGTAAAGATAGAACGTCAGAAGCTTTATACAAAATGCTACACAAAATTTTGGAACAGCTTGATTATCAACACAAGTTAATAGGACAATGTTACGATGGGGTAAACGTAATGTCTGGACACTTGACTGAGTAACAGAAAAAAAAATGAAGCATAAAACTTCTCAAGCTGTTTTTGTTATTGCTTAGTACATCGTTTGAACCTTGTATTACAGCAGAGTTTTTCTAAAATTTCTAAGTGTCGAATATTTTTTTGCAAGCCTCGGTTTAATTCCTTTGTTTTTTCACCACTTAGCGAAGCGATCGCTTCGCTGAGTGGTGAAAAAACAATACACTCACATCAACAACCGCAAGATGCATGCCAACCATAACAGAAACTCCATGGTCCTCCACTTCGAAGTTAGTATGTGTAATACATGTAGTTGAAGATTGGGATAAATTGAAGTAAGTATTCGAATTTCTCACAAATAGTGACCAATTAGAAAAAATATCAATTCAACTTGCCCAAGGGTTTTTAAATGATATGAACACTTTTGAATTTACATTTTTGGGAATAGTATTTAATGAAATATTTGACTTCACCGATCTATTATTCGAAATTTTGCAGAAAAAATCACTAGACAAACTACTGTGTTACTCAAATTAAAAACAACTTATGAAATTTTGAGCCATAAAAGGAACGATGAGGTATTTGGAACACTGTTTGGAAAAGCTAGCGAAATCACAGAAATAAGCAGATCTAAACGGGAATATACTGCTCTTACACCAGAAACAATTTTTCTAAATTATAAACAATTTTATTTTGAAATTTTGTACCACATTCTTATGGAAATGGATATAAGATTTCAAGACTGTGAGAAACTTAAACTTCAATTTGCCTGGCTTGCTGACACAACCAAATTCGACCAATTTAATTCATGCTTTCCCTCTCACGCGTTTGAAAATCTACAACATTTTTACGGAACATTTTTTACTAAACACCAACGCCTTAAAGATGAACTGAGTCTTGTATATGCTGATAAAAAATTAAGGAATATATCGACTCATGAACTTCTTCGAGTGCTTCATGGAGATGAAGGCATTTTTACAGAAGCTTATAAATTGGTTTCCCTGATTTTAACAATTGCATCTGCAAGTGCTTCAGTGGAAAGAAGTTTTTCTTGCCTTAAAAGAATACAAACTTACTCAAGAAACACTATTTTTCCAGATAAACTTGCTTCTTTGGCAAATATTTCTATTCAGAAAGACATTTTCTTGATGTCACGAAGAAACAACCATTTTCTGACGACATAATCGACAAATTTCCATCTTTAAAGGGAAGAAGAATTGATCTAATATATAAAAAATACGTAAGTTCTCATTAACTGATTTTCATTGAAGACAGTAGATATCTTTTCATATTGCTTTGTAGCTCTTCACCTATTTTTCCTACCACGAGCCGCCACTGACGCACTTTGCAGGATAAGGATGTTGTTCACACTTTGAAGATCCTTTGGGAGCTTGTTCGATCATTACTGTGACTGTAGGCCACGACTTCCATCTGCATTCGGTCCTTTTGATACGGTACCGAAGGTCCAAAAGCCGAAGCAGTTGGGAAAAGCCGTACACAGTCAGTCAATCTGATTGTGCATCCCCATACAGATAGATAACAAAATTAACGACACACTCCAGTGTTATGTCGAGCAATGTAAATTTATGTAGATATATACTTATATGAAATACTAAATTTACAAATATATATATATATATATACACGTTTTTTTTTTTTTTGGAACGAGTGTACCTAAATTTATACTTTTTGCCAAAAAACAAAAACAAAAGAAGAACCCCGAGAAACTCGTTCGATCCTGATGAAACTCCACATGCAAGTACCACAGAGTCGAATAGCCAAATGATTAAAATATAACGACCAACGACGAAATTGTGCCCTGCCACAGCGCATGGGAACCGCGCATCGAGGAGGGTACATCAAAAGCAAAGCTCACATGCAGGGTCAATTGTGACAGCGGATTGCGGTTGTGTTAACCTCTACGGACTATGAGGAGGCCTTGATGTCGAATCCGTGTACAATACGCACAGTTGAGCGAGTTTGAGAGAGGACGTATAATTGGGATGAGAGAGGACGGTTGGTCAAGTCGCCGTTTCGCTAAGCATTTGGATCCGATCGAAGAAACTATCGGACGATGTTTGCGTTAATGTTCCAAGGAGGGCACAAATCAGCGGCATGCGGGCGGTGGTCAGCACAAACAGAACCGAATTCATTGTTCTCAACCATCCGTGGCCATGTAGCGTCTACAGGTACGGAAGTGGACATCTGGACCGTTGCCAGACGATCTGCGGCACTGGAACTACATTCGAGGAGTCCACACCGCTGCCTACCAACGACCAACAAACATCGCCGCCATCGGTTGCAATGGTGTCGCACCCGATCGACGTGAGATACTCTAGTGTCCAGTGGCGTCGTGTTGTCTTCAATGATGAGTAACGGTTTGCACTTGGCACCAATGACCAGCGCATACGTGTATGGAGATGAGCCGGCCAGTGCACAGATCCTGCCTTTACCGTGAAACAGCACATGGCTCGCACAACGGGAGTGACTTCTGTGGGTCATTTCCTACGATAGTCGGACACCCTTGGTAGTTATAACGAAGTAAATTTCTCCGTCATTTTTGTCCACGCCGGGGATCAAACCCGAATCCTCTTATTCCGGAATAAGTTGCTCTACCAACTGAGCTACGCAGACATTCGTTCTCGCTGCTATCTGCCTTTATGTCGTGTGCGTCCTGCGGAGCAGGCACGTCACATAGTCCTCTGAACCACCCTCACGACTCAACGGTACGTCGACGACATTATACGACCTGTTATGTTGCCATTCATGCCACAGCATCACCGAGCAATTTTTCAACAGGCTAATGCCTGGCCACACACAGCACGGCTGCCCCAGGCATTCCTCCGTAATCTCGACACCCTTCCATGGCCAACCCGATCGCACGACCTCTCACCGGTCGAACATGTTCGGGACATAATGGGACGCCTACGCCTATCTTAGAATATCGACGAAGTGGCCGGGCAATTTGGACACCATCTAGCATGCTATATCTCAGGACAGTATATGTAAACTGTATGCGTCTATGCCACGCACGGTGACCGCTTGTATTCAAGCCAGAGGTGGAGCTACAACGTACTGACTTCTTCCACTCGTGTAGCTGTTTTATCCGAATAAATGGCCCGACTGCTTTGGAATTGCAATCATTTCTGTTCCATAAATGTATATTATACCAATTTTCATCTCGATTGGATCATTCCTTCTGGGTGCTTCTTTTCTTTCTTTCTTTTTTTTTTTTTTTTTTTTTTTTTTTGGCAAAGAGCATGCATATGTACAAGTTCGAGTCACATTATTGTGACCACCAGCTAATATCCAGAATAACCGCCGTGTGCAGCGCGGACAGCAGCTAGACGGGCTAGGAGTGTCTCAATAAGGTGCTGGAATGTGTTCCATGCTGACTGCAGTGCATCTCACAGCCGCTGGAGGATGCGTGGTGGAGGATCCATAGAGCGAACAACACGATTGAGATGGTCGCACAGATGCTCAATTGGGTTTAAGTCTGGGGAATTAGGGGGGCAGGGGAAGTACCTTGAAGTCCTCATCGTGCTCTTCCAACCACTCTCGGACGTTTTTAGCTGTGCGACATGTCGCATTGTCGTGCTGGAAGATCCCATTCGCCCCAGGGAAGACAATCAGCATGTATGGCGGCACATGGTCTGCAAGGATGGATTCATA
Organism: Macrothele yani; assembly: GCA_039090855.1. NCBI lineage: Eukaryota > Metazoa > Arthropoda > Arachnida > Araneae > Macrothelidae > Macrothele > Macrothele yani. Next base: position 81,786,940 of record CM077012.1, read on the forward strand.
ACGAATTCGTTCCATAGTGCCTTCCACAGGTATGAGTGGACCTAGGGAATGCCACGAAAACATTCCCAAGACCATAACGCTTCCCCAACCAGCCTGTGTTCTGCCAGCAATGGTTGAAGAGTGTTTGTTCTCCGATGTTTCTCGCCTTATACGCCAACGTCCATCCGTTCGATGAAGCAAAAAATGTAACTCATCGGATAAGGCAATCCTTTGCCAGTCAGCGGACGTCCAATTTCGATACTGTCGTGCAAATGTAAGCCTTTTCTGCCGATGCACCTTCGTTAGCACAGGTACAGTGACTATCCGTCTGCATCGGAGCACCATACGTGGAAGGATTCGCTGAACTGTTGTTTTAGATACACTTCCGGTAGGCCTCTGGTTCATTCGGCTAGTGAGTTGCTCCACTTTAGCGTGTGAATCGGCCCTTACGCACCTTCGAAGCCGACGTTCACCTCTCACATCAATGGCACGTGGTGCTCCGCAGTTTCCACAGCGCTTATTCGCAATGGTGACATTTCTCCAATCACGATACACTTTAACCACAGCAGCACACGAACAGTTCACAAACTGCGCTGTTTCAGAAATACTGCCACCCTTGGCCCAAAAGCCGATAATTATCCCTTTTTGCAAATCTGATAAATCGCTCCTTTTATCCATGACAGCAACGAGTGATTTGTTTTCAGATTGCCTAAAACACACCTTATATACCCTCCAAGCCAGGTCACGACACGTGTCTTCTTTCATTGGCTACGCGCTGTTGACGTCAAAAGTAGGTGGTCATCACAGTAATCTGACTCAACTGTGTATTAGGTAGAAAGACAGATGGAGGGACGGAATATTCTGTGGTTTGCCCCAGGCACAGAAATGACTAGTTACGCCTCTGTCCAGCGCAGATTGATATGTGTGGCACATAAACAATAGCTCCGTACGTGACCTTTCAGCGGCACTGAAAATCCCTACATTTACGGTTGGTAATGTGATGTGCAAATACAGCAGCTGGGGCTGAATTTGCCAAGAAACAGTCCAGTAAACCTCCAAATCTAACAATATGTGATTGGAAAGCTCTGAAATGGACTTTTTTTTCAGAACGCAAATCAACACAATCTCAAATCATGTAAACCTTATACAAGACTATTAAGACTGTTGTTAGCACCAGTATAGTACACAGGACGCTGCTGGACATGGGTTACCACAGTCGAGCAGCCATCTCAATCCGCTAATCATCATGCTGATCGGCGTGTGGCGCCATTCAGCATGGTGTGAACGAACGCCGACTTTAATTGTAGAGCAGCGGAAAGCGTTGCTTGATCGTCCCCGACGATCAAGTTTAATTGAGGTAGAGTGATGGTATCGAGATGTTTTTGGTGGTTCGGATTGGGACCAATTTGGATAAAACCATGAATGCTGAGCTCTGTCAAGACGTCCTGGACAATTATGCTCTACTAACGTGGTGATAGTACTTTAGGAAAGGCTCATACGTTTATCAGCGTTTTTACAGATTGGTTTGAGGACATCAGAGTCGAAAATTTGGACTGGCCCGCCAATAGTTCTAACTTGAACCCTATAGAGAATCTCTGAGACGAATTAGATAGTACAGTGGTGGAAGAACAGATTGCGCAGCAAACAAAGATGAAGTGATCACTGCTTTGAAGGCCGAACATATAGGCGGACATTAACAAAAAAATTATTGAGAGTATTCCACGGAGACTAGAAGCCGTTATATGTGCCGAAGGTTTTAGCTCACAATATTATATTTATTGTAAATAACTACTATTTGTAGGCATGTAGGTGTCCGAATATTAATGGTAGGGCAGTGTATATCGTCGGAGTTGGGCCCGGGATCGAGCCTCGGATGAGGTACGGCTGGTACGTTTGTTCTACGGAGCTGGCTCTTCCCCTTCTCTGGAATCAGTGGCCCCAAATTATGAATGGGCGACTGCTTAATACCCTAGGAGCTGCTCAAGGTGGTCGTTAATCCACGAAAAAGAGTCTTTCACCTCTGGAGTAAATGGCGCTTGAAAGAAAAAAGACGTCGTCAAACAGGAAAAACAGCATCTATGCTTACTGTTTTTTTCCCTTTCCCCTATGAGCAGCTACGGCAAGGAGGGACATCCCCTACCGAACTTGGGATGTTTTTCTTTTGTTTTGTTTTCTTGATTGGAGGTTAACGACCACCGTGAGCAACTCAATGGGCTATAAGCAGTCGCCCGTCCCTAATTTAGGGCCACTGGTTCCAGGGAAGGGAGAGAGCCAATGCCGTAAGACAAACACAACACCCATGCCTCACTGAGATTTGGATCTGGACAAATGGTCAGAAGCCATCGCTTAGACCAGTGCGCCACCGACGCGGCAACTTGGGACTGCCTATTTTAGAAAATGGTGGAAGCAGTTCCCAGAAACGAGCGGGATATCCATATTGTAATTCGGGTTTTAAACCCAGAGCTAACACTAAAGGAAGAAAAAGCCTCAAATTATTCATCACCTGGAACACATACCGCTCAGTAGTCGTTTTAATTTAATTTTGGTCAAAGAGCACAATGAATTATTTAGAGAAATATTATGAGTGTTTTAAAATTGTAAGTTCTTGCATCACGATAAAACAAAAACTGTTGCTGATTTTAAAGCTACTTACGACTTTGTTGAGTTCTGCAGCCTTTTCCACTCTTTGGATGATTTTTATGCGTTGTATATTAAAATCGCACCAGTTAAAATATTTTAAGAGGTGTTTTATTTCTTACAGGTCCTTACAAGGTGGCTGTGCCAATATACATCATTCTGTTGACCCTTATGATTTGGAGAGCAGTTGCCAGGGTCCAACTGTTTGAAGACTTATGGACATGGACAAAGCTTTGCTCTTGCGGTGGAGGCATTCTCTTTGCACTGTCGGACACCCTCATTGGCGTTCGCAAATTTTGTAGTCATCTTTCGCCTCCTTATATTCAAACTTTAATCATGGTTACATATTATGCGGCTCAGCTGGGCGTAGCCTTGTCTGTTGTTGATAGCGGAACAATAGCTGTCATCAGTGCAGCGCACACAAATCCCAACAACAACAGTTGCTGCCCTTCCCTGAAAGATCCAAGATCAAACAGTCGAATCCGGTTGAAGAATGGACTCACTCAAGCTGCTTCGTGGGTAACTGCTCTAAGTACAAGTTCATCGGCTAAGTCACTTGCCAAAAATGATTAAAAACCTACTCATGGTATATATAAATTTGTACCACACATTACTTTGATTGCTGTTGTTACATTTATATGTATTTTACATTCACTTCTGTACTCCAGATATAAATTTTCGTTTAGATCACAAAGCAGAAATGTCTTTAAAAAAAGTTAAAAAAGCGAAAGAAGAAACATTTGAGATCTGCTCGGGCCTTAATTGGGACAGCTAGACCAGCCTAAAACTCGGACGTCCAAGGCTCAGCTCGTTTCAGATTTGTAACCCAGTCTGGCTGATCTTTGAATTACACCTGAACTTTTCCTGCCTATTCACCGACGGACAGAAGGGAAATAACAGATTTATGTGGGAATAAGGGAAAACCTTCATGGAAGTCAAAACTAAAATCTGCCAGATGTTAATATTTATCACCATAGAATTAGTGGAGGCGTAAAATATTTTAACACTTCATCCAAAGAAAAATTCCACAACGCAGTGGCAAGGAAAACGCTCACTACTCGTGGTATGTTGGAATTTATTCTACTCTGTAGGATGCCGGTCTTATTCTGTTGTCATTAACCTGAAACAAATGAAGGTACATTCTTAAGTAATCTTGGAAGCACAGATTGCGTTTGTTGTTAATATTTTCCCTATCACTGAAGTTCACAAGATTCAATTATTTAGGGAGAAGATAATGTGAAACATTTCAGTTTTATTACTGAAATGGTTGCTGTACTAACTGTATGGTTTTAAAATGAAAAGAGCAAAACATTTAGCCATTTTAAGCTTCAGATTACGAATTTCAAAAGAAAGGTGCATGGCCGGATAGGTAGAGGTGCGCGTTCACTGTCACCTATCCTTCCTTGGATACTTGCCTCCAATTCTTTAATTTAAAAAAAATAGTGGCAATAGGCAGACTATTCACGATTCGGCTCAAAAACTAAAGGCCCGAGCCGAGCTCATGCAGGCATTTAAAATGGCTACTAACTTAATTTCACATTCCTAGCTGAAACAGCCAGTTCATTCAATCATCATCTCTTCTTCCGCGTTCTGTGCCTGCAATCTTAGAATGCGACATGTGTTTGCCATATGATCAAACGCTCATTACATTTTTATCAACTTTGTCTTTCAAATAGGAAGTACCTAGTCTAAGTCTTTTACTAACACTTGTAAACTCTTCTTCTGACTAAAGTAATTTCAATTTCTTTGGTATGCCTCTCAAGCCGTTGTTATTTTTCTGAGGTTCTTACCCACCAATATCTCACCACTGCAAAAGTGGGTACGCTTAAATACGTCATGCTTATACTTTTGTCCAAGTTCTTATTAAAATTAGTCGGTGCAAATGATAAGACACCCCCCCCCCCAATAATTCTATTACTTAACTTCCTACGGGACGTTTTTGCTTTATTAGCTCCTACATCCCAGTATTAAAATGGGACATCTGTTTAGTATCCAGTCCCTGAAAAGCACTGCCTACTGAGGTTAAACATAGTGCCCCTGATTCAGACGTTCCTACGTTTATCATATTCTGCAGTTATTTTTAAGTAAAACGCTCTTACTTCCTCCGCCCTTTTTATTCTCGTTACCATTCTTTATAACCAAACATACTCCCGGAATATTTTAATTTTTAAAGGACTCCTTATCATCCTGCTTAATATTTCTTCCTGATGATTTATATTTATAGCAGGTAATATTTCAGCCCCTCATTCAATCAACATGATCAGAGAAACTATTATTTTCTCTAGAATCTGCCAACTAGACCTCTTTATAACCATCCTCATTTTCCTGGCCTACATCGACACACAGCGGGCCTTTTTTAAATGTACAAAGTAATGCTAAATCATTAACAGAGAAAACTATCGATACAGGAATCACCCATTGCAATGCCCATGGCGATGTTTCTTCCTTTAACTGATTTATCCACAAAAATCTTCAAAAAGTGGGACAGTTGCCTTTCAAAATGGTATCTTTATTGTACACCTGAATTAACCTCGCCGCCCCGGTGGCGCAATGGTCTAAGCGCTGGGTTATGACCATTCGTCCGTGACAGGGTCCGGTTTGAATCCCGGTGAGGCATGGATGTTGTGTTTGTCTTACGGCACTGTCTCTCTCCGTTCACTGGAGCCAGTGGCCCTAAATTAGGGACGGGCGATTGCTTATAGCCCATTGAGTTGCTCACGGTGGTCGATAAACCTCCGATCAAAAAAAAAATTAACCTCAAATAACTTACCACTTTTTGTTTATTTGTTCCGCCCACCCGCATCTAAAGCTATAAAAAGAGTCGCTCAACCCTAAATCAGGGCCATTTGTTCCAGTAAAGACACAACCAGCACCACAGAGCGAACAAACCATTCATGCCTTTTTCAGGACTAAAATTCGGGCTCCACTTGATCAGCCAGAAACCGCGCTTGACCGCGCATTTAGAGGAAAGAATTTTGTTGTTGTTTTTTAAATTGAAGGTTTAAAGGACTCAATGGGCTATAAGCAGTCGCCCGTCCCTAATGGACCTCATTCATGTGACGTCAGAAGTGGATTTCTGCGGATCAACATGGCTGCTGATTTAATGTTGTCACTATTAGGTTGCCTCTAATTTTTGGCTAATATTCAAAATTTGAACATCTTGAAGTATGTCAACGAATTTATAGAGCTATAAGGCGAAGAAGGAGAAATTAATTTCTTAGAAGAGATGCAGGCTAACATCGCCGCTAGTCATGGTGAACTTTTTAATGAAGCATTTGTCTTACACGGTGTATTAAAATCAGAATATTCTTCGTTAAAGAAGGCAGAATATATTCGGTACTGCACAATGGGATGGAAATCATCACGTTTTATATTACTCAGCGATTCCTTTTAACAGTTCTGGTCTTTTCAGGGAAAACCATGAAAAGTGATGTTTTCCTCTATTCATTTTCGGTGACTGGACTTTTAACACAACCATGTGATGATCAAAAGTTAGGCATGTCGTTAACAAATATATGAAAAATCGCGATTTTGCTGAACCCCTGCAACGTATCCCTTGTTAAGCAATAGGAAAACGGATGTAAACAAACAATTGCTAGTCCGCAGCCACCGAACATATTTTTTTATTTATTTAAGGTTTAACGACCACCGTGAGCAACTCAATGGGCTATAAGCAGTCGCCCGTCCCTAGTTTAGGGTCACTGGTTCCAGGGAAGGGAGAGAACCAGTGCCGTAAGACAAACACAACATCCATGCCTCACTGGGATTCGAACCCGGGCACTTTTTTTTTTTTTTTTTTTTTTTTTGATTGGAATTTTAACGACCACCGTGAGCAACTCAATGGGCTATAAGCAGTCGCCCGTCCCTAATTTAGGGTCACTGGTTCCAGGGAAGGAAGAGAGCCAGTGCCGTAAGGCAAACACAACATCCATGCCTCACCGGGATTCGAACCCGGACCCCGTTTCGGACGAATGATTAGAGGCCATCGCTTAGACCACTGCGCCACCGGGGCGGCACCGGGCGACCCCGGGCCCTTTTCGGACGACTGATCAGACATCGCGTAGACCACTGCGCCACAGGGGCGGCGAACATATTTCAAATGATGCAATGCTAGGTGAAAAAGGCCCATTTAGGGCCACTGGTTCCAAGGAAGGGAGAGAGCCAGTGCCGTAAGACAAACACAATATTGTACGTCACCGGGATTCGAACCCGGACCCATTCTTGGACTAACAGTCATAAACCAGAGCTTAGACTACTGCGCCACCAGTGCGGCGGTAAGGATTGTAACTGACTTCATTATGTGGCTTATCCCGGTATTACAGTGTAAGCTTTAAGAAGCATAATGTTTTTGGGGTTTTTTTTCGCGATAGGAATTTTTGAAAATAAGTATCAAGTAAAACTTGCTGAAAGTTTTAAATTCGAATGTTTTGGAAACAATTCTAGTTTAAACGAAATGGCATTATGTCTTTCTTTTTCCTGCAGGAAAAATGCGTTTTCATTGTCGAGCATGGTAGCTTAGAGTAATAAAACGGACTGACAGAATGAAGTAGTTTCATTTAATAATCGATAATTTCTTCTTTTGAACTGAGCAACTGTAAGAAGAGAAGGTTGTTGCCTTTTGCCAGCTATCACGTTGGTGTTCCTCATTGTTCTGCCGAACGACGTGAGATCTATTGGCCGAGTCATTTACTCCGACGAGTTCTTCCTCCAAATTCAAATATGGCACCATTTTAACTTGGCTACAGTTGTTTAAGGTTTCCCATTAGATCCGTCCTTGAAGTTTTATCCTACTTGTGTACTTATTATTCTATTTTAAAAGCCCGTAAAAAAATTCTGATGGACAACACTTGCGCACCCTGATACTTATATCTTTTCCTTGCACAACATTTTAACATTTGATAATTGCTGCATGCGAACTCTACTCAAAAGCCTTTGAAATTGAAAGAGGTCCACAAATTCTGGTAGAACTCATGGAATTTTCTAGAAAGCTGTTTAAGGAATACCATCATCCTAACAGCGACTGATGTAACTTCAAGCTACACTACTCTTCACACGATTGATTTTTCACCTGTTTTTACGTTGCACACTCATAACATTTACGTAAGATTTGCAAGAAACAGTAGTCCCCCCACCCTCACACACACACACACCCGGCGCCATGTTCTAACAGCTGGTTTCTAACCGTTTTGTCGGAGTGCGCCCGGGCTAGAATCCTGAATGAGGCGTGGGCATGGAGGTTGAAATAAGATATCCGGAGATGCCCTTGTTAATGGAACAGTACCACTTTATGTGAAGCCTATATCCGTGAGCGACGGCCGTTAAAGCTTGGGAACGCTGGTGCTTTTCAAAGCAATTGCGATGCATTTAGTGTTGGCCGAATCGCATTTTTTCGTCGCAAATGTTTCTAATTTCGCATAGTAACTTGATGCCGATATGTGAGAAAATGCTGGATTTATAAAATTCTTAATTATATTGAGACTCCTTCTCATTTTTATTTTAAATTTACATATATGAACGTTAGAGCGAATTTAAAGCAAACATAGCGTTAAAATTGAAAACTTCACTCGTGTATGAAGTATAATTCATTCCGGTTTGATATCAACACGATTTCTGCAACCAAAACCACGCAATTACAAAATACACACAGTAAAAAAAGCTACATGGGTATCATGTAAACAACCTCAAATTCCCATGCTTTGCGGCTTCACAGTTAAGAGATTCAGGGTATCTCCAGAAATATTATTTTAACCGCTTTGGGCGTCTCCAGAAGTATTGGTGTGTTTCCCTTAAGGCACTGACCCTCCTCCTTCCCAGGGACCAGTGGCACCAGCTTCCGGACGGGAGACTGATTATTATAGCTCTTAGAGTTGCTCACTTTGGTCGTTAAAGACCAAAACAAGAAACAGCAAAGTACTAGTTACTTTTGACTAGTACTAGTTATTTTCTACAATTCTTCGTGGTTTCCTTTTTTTTGCGTAAATTGGTACTATGATAGATTTCAGATAACAACTTAAAGCTGTGTTGGTTTCGTAAGCCAACTGAACGATGCCGCCCGGTGGCACAGTGGTCTGAGCGCTGACATCTGATGGGAGCGGGTTCGAATTCTGGTGAGGCATAGATGTGTTTATCTTATGGCACTGGTTCTTTCCCTTTCCTGGAAGCAGTAGCCCTAAATTAGGGACGGGTGACTGCTTGTAGGCTACCGAATTCCTCACAGTGGTCGTTACCACCTAGGTTAGAGTTTGTACGTTGCATTTCTCGTGCGCAGTTGTACCACATTTCCTATTTGTACCAGGCAAAAATAGGATCCTCATTTTGATTCTCCAATGGGAAGCAAGAATCTTAGGTACCAAGGTAATCTCAGTACTATTGCAACAACAACTGAGATTCTGAAGGAAAGAAAACAATCTAGGGAACACAGACGAAATTTTAATAAAATAAGTGTGTACAGGTCCTTGAAATACACGAGTTCCAAATATATTTTTTTAAAATGCACACAACGGATAAGTAAAATTCCAGAAAAATAAAAGTTTTACTAGCAAAGTATTTTTTTTTTTTTTTTTGCTTTAACGGTTATCAAATCAAAAAACTGAAAAACCGAAAACCATATAAAACCATTTCAGCTGTTTGCCATGTCAATTAATGCAAAAATAAAAGTAAAGCAAGATTTGGGCAATTTGTATTGCAAGCAGCAAAGAGTTCAAGTGCTCGCCATAAGTGTTTGCAATTTCTATCAATACTATTTCTTTACTGTTCTGAATTTAGTAACACAATACATCAGTAGGCATAATACAACAATTAGTGAAAAACTGATAAACAGATGAGTTATAACGAATGTGCGTACACATGAAAAGATGTCGAATGGCCTCTGATCATTCGTCCGAAAGGGGTCTGGGTTCGAATCCCGGTCAGGCATGGATGTTGTGTTTGTCTTACGGCACTGGCTCTCTCCCTTCTCTGTAACCAGTGACCCTAAATTAGAGACGGGCGACTGCTAATAGCCCATTGAGTTGCTCACGGTGGTCGTTAAACCTCCAATAAAAAAAAAACCAAAAAAAAAAACCTGATATGATCGTAATCATCTGGAAGTCTTGTAACAGATCTACTAAAATTTCTTGTTTCAGCAAGCTCACTAATATTTTCTATAAACACTTGGAAATGAAGTCTTTAGATACTTCATGAATTTTTGTTTTTAAAGGCATTAATATTTCGAGAGAATATTTGGTTTTTCTTGTTTATTTGCTTACGAGCAGTTCTGTTAAACATACATTGAATCTCGTAGTTTACCCACTTTTTCACATTTTTTTTATATTCTTCCTTGAAATGGTGCAGAAAGGACACCTCTATTTCATGTCCAATATCTTAAAGTCTGCCCTCTCATTACACCGCCCCTGAGCCGCTGAGCGAAGACCAGGAAAAGTGACACTAAAAATAACTACTAATCAGAAGTCGGGGCTAGTTTCCCAAAATTATGTTAACCCAAAGGTGTACACACTGAACAATATGCCCTTTAATTCTTGAATTATCTCATGCAGCCCCAAGAAATCAAACTTCTCTCTTTTTCAGAACATTTTTGTATCTTTCTAAGCCTCTGAATCATATATTATGTTGCTCAGGTAATTTTGTATCTTAGCTTCAACTGCTAAGACACGAAATTACTTGTTCTTTGTGCAAAATAATAATTTTACAATGCTGATTAATAAAGTGGTAAAATCTAATGGGAATGTTGCAATAGGTTGGTTTAGAAATGTCATGAATTTTATGTTTTGTTTGGAAAATACAACAGTGCAAATCTCCAGAAACAAGTGGCTCTGCTGTTAGCGACTCAATCAGCTTCTAGATTTTCACTGAATTACAAGTAACTTTAAGCTACATTACTTGGTGATTCGATGATATTTTGGCAGAAGAAGGCTAGAAGGATAATTAATATATTGATTATGACTCTCATAAAATTTCCATCTTCTCTCACCCTGTGTAACATAATTTCTCTCACAACACAGATATCCCATTATTCACTTTGTGATACTGAAATATCCCCACTCTAAAAGCAGATGCTTTTGTCTGAAAAATTAGCTCATTCAAAACTGGTCGTACGTACAAGAATTAATTCTGTTTTCAGAATAAATGATTAATTAAAAAAAACTACAACATAATCATCAGAATATTGTGCAACTCCCTTGTTCGTGACATAGGCAGTTTTACATGCCTTCAAATCATAATTCATAATTGTGTGCTGAAAGTCTCTGTAAGAAAGTGCCTAATAGCTGCATTAAATCGCTTATAAAAATGAATTGCCTTGTACAGCATTTATTGTATTTCATTGACTGCTCTTTGATATGTTTACATTTGCTGGCATGAAACCTCTTCACCGGTAGGAAGTGTTTATCTCCTATTAATGCCATGTGTACTTCATTGACACACGCCGGTATCACATGGTATGGGTAGCAGTTTATTTGCACGCACAAACAAATTACATTGTAAGTGCACATGTAATGTGAAGAAATATATTGAAAATCATCTTTGGTAGAGCAGAGATGTACAAAAGCAAGCATTTAAAATGAACAGCACAATTTTTGTTAGTTATGTTTATAATGTGGAAAATTATTTCTCTGGAGTGAGATTTTTCTTGTGATTCTGTAAGCAAAGTATAGCATTTCAATAAAGTATATAAAACTGATTTCACAGAACAGATTATATTATTTAGTAAACAGAATATTCATTATCTTTGTAAAGTAATTTTATTTTTAGATTCATATTTTTCATTCAAGTTATATTTTTGTATTTCTATTAAAGAGAATGATAATTACCCAAAGGTATGATAATTGAGAATATTTTGAATTGTGCCTGAGTGTACTATTAAAATAGATTTTTTAAAGATGTGCAACATGCATTTACTAGTTTGAAAATGAACAAAGAACTGTTAACTAATTCTTCAGTATGTACTTCCGTACAGTTTCTTGGACTGTGGCTTTAAAGCAATGACACTATTTTTTCCACTTTAATAAAACGTTTTAGTAATCAAACTACTTTGTGAGCAAACTAGAAGCAAATATCCTGATACGACCCTCAATATTTGTTTTATATGTCAGATACATGGATGACATATTATTCATATTAAATAATAAAGATCAATACCCACCCTATCACATTTTGACACAATTTAACTCACTGGAACAACCCCTAAAATTCACTTTAGAACTCTAAAAAGATCATAGTCTCAACTACTTGATTTAACCCTAACCTCAAAAGATGGAAAGATTGTAACACAGATCTACAAAAACCCCACCAACAAAGATAATATATTGGATTATAACTCATGCCACCCTGACTACATAAAATCTAATACTGCGGGACAATGTTTGAAGAAAACCAACTTCCTAGTCTCTACAGAAGTCCAAAAAGACATCCACAGAGAAGATATAAAAATAATTTTATCAGAAAATAATTTTTCGTCCCCATTCATAAAGAATATTTTTAAGAATAAAGCAAATAAGAAAAAGCGAGAAACTCACATCAAGTTCACTAACAAAACTGCTTACCACAAGGTCTCTTTGAAAAGCTAAAAAGGTTCAGTGAAAAATATGACATCAGGCTTGCTCTAGATCTGAATAACAAGTTAAAAAAATTCCTTCCATCTCTTAAACAACAAGAAAAAGACATACATTTACAAGAAGGAGTAGTCTGTAGTATAGACTGTACCTGTGGACTAAGCTATATAGGCGAAACGGGAAGAAGTGTAAAAGTCCGTATGGAGGAACATAAAGCAGCTATTAGAAACTTAGGAACAAAATGAGATTAAACATGTGCAAGAAAGTGGACACTCAATAAAATGGGACTCAATAAAAATAATCTACCAATCGCATGTTATAAAGAGGAAACTTGAAGAAGGAATGGAAATAGTGAGAAGAGGTACCATGCTGTACCTGTGGACTAAGCGGAAGTGTCCAACTTCCGACATTTTGGCAACAACCACTCCAGTGATGGTACTGACGATGAACTAGGTTATAGTTCGAAAATTCGACCACCAAATGTATTAAAATTTATCTCTATAAAACCCATGATTAACATTTTTTCACAGTAAAACATTTTGTTCTGAATAAATGGATATACTGTACTTCTAGTTGCTGCGTACCAGTAATTGAAGAAAAAGTAATTTTGTTGGACGCAACAACAGACTGATAAATTACATATCACGTAGTTCATTCTTTACTTCCCTGCATAAAATGCTTTGTAAGTGCTGTAGTTTGTCATAAAAGCCCTTACATGAGTAGCTAGAATGTAAAATGCACTGGAAACATATGGATAAAGCTTGCTGGGGTGCACATACAAGATGATTAACTTTATTACCCAGTGACTGATAAAATAGAAGCCACCAGTTTTTGTTTCAACTCTATTTGTCAGTAATTAATATGCCATACAGCTTTTATAGATTTAGGATGTTTGACATGCTAAGAAATAATATTGAATATTGTTGTTCTTTTTTGTTTCATTTTACTACTTTTGGGTTGATTTCATTGGCTTTTGGAAGAATTTTAAGTTTCAAAAACGTTAACAGAGTTAAACTATAAATGTCAAAAAAAAGTTTCTTTGAGGAATTAAACTAAACATACAAAGTCTCTCCTTTGAAAACAAAACAGATGAAATGCTCTTTCCTGCCTGTTAATAAACCTGGAAGAATCTTCCCTCTGTAAACAAAGAGTTTAGCTGTGATACACAAAGCATTAGGGTCCACTGGTTTTTACCAATCTCCTGAAAGACAAAAGTTTGAAGCTTAGTTGCATGTATCAGTTGGTTCAACATTAAGGTTGTTCTTAAACTTATGTCATGAAACTGTAACTTTTGCAATAATATAAAAATTACGCAAAAGCCTGAAAAAAAAACACCAAAGTGTGCAACACTTTCAAATTCCTCTCTAATGTACTATATGCATTCTTGTCTGCATATGTGTGAGCTCTAGGTCAAAGTTTGATCAAGAAGTATCTGAAAGACCATTTTTGTTCAAGTTATTTTAAATGATTGCAATACACTGTGGTCTTCATGAACTAGTTCCAAACAGTACTATTGTCTGCAACCTACAGAGTTAATTGCATATTCAGTAAAAACATAATTTCTGTGTAAACTGCAGATCATGAAGCAAATGCATATACAGTAGATTGGGGCACATCGGGGCTAGAGTACTTTGGCCCAATTAAGCAGCTGTCCCAGTTATGCAAAGCTTCATCCCAAAAAGCTAATTTGGGATGTTCTTCAAGAAATGTCCCAAATGAACGGCTGACCGATGACTCAAATAAACCTATTAACCGATGACCCAATAAACCAGAATCTACTGTATATTCGTGCATGTGTATGAATGCATGGTATGGATAAATGCAGTTTTTTTTTTACATTATTTTCATTTTATTTCACTTATTTAAAGACACTTTAAAAACAAATTCGTTTTTAATTTTTCGTATTGCTAACATAGGCTGACTGAGCTGTCCGTTCCTTACCTTCTTAAAAGTATCCATCTCCACCACTGATTGTACTTAACATATTCTCTTGAATGTGAACAATGGATTGCAAAACACATCTAGTTCCTCACGACATACTAATACCTTTTTCCACAATTCTTCAACTATATGAGGTTAACAGTTTCCAACATTCTCAGCAGTCTACACAGGTGCTGCAGCAGATAATTTCCCTAAAGTGTCAGTGAAAGGGATGGCATTCATACCCTTCCTTACCTCTGTTTTTCATAGAATTGCAACAGTTAAATGTAACATGCAGAGGGATGCTATCCTCATAAATCTAGACCTTTGTGGCATCACCATGAATTGTTGTCGTGTTACGTGTATTTCTGCCATTCTTTTTCATCATGCTGTAATGCACAATATTTTCCTATTGTAAGTCCTCAGAAACATTTTAGTTCTACCTATTCTTGTTTTAACCAACTTTATTCAGACAATGCACAGAGTTTACTTTGATGTTCAGTCCTACGTCACAGAGTTCAATCTTTCCATTACAGGCAAAACCAACCACCACAATGAGCCTGTACTCAAAATGTTTGTTGCACATATGGGTTCAATCTGGTTAGCTCTTTTACCATGTGAAAAATTCCAAATTGACAAGATTTTTTTTTCAGATACATCCATGCTTCATCAAGAGTGATTGAAAACAGCCAGTTAGCCTAGCTCTCACGAAGTATCTAAACCGTGGCCATGCATTTTTCTATGTGATAATGAGTAAACTCATGAACACTGGGACTTATGTTTATTTTCTTGACCCAAATGTTGCAAGCTGATATAACCTACAAAGACTGGGAATGTGTCTACACATGCTGCAAGATTCATGTTGCTGGGCTCTCATTACTAACAAAGTACTTCACTTTTCTAATGACATTCCGTGTCCAACATAACGCAGGTTAACGCTTTTGAGTACTAGAGACCCCACCTGCCTGAGCTATGTGAAATTTTGCTCTGCCGTACAATCAGTGGTGTTTTCACATAAGAATTAGTTGGGGTCAGAACCCTTCCCTTGGTCAACGACTCGGCATTCTTATTTAAAAAAATAAAAGTTTAAATGAAAAAAATGAAATTTAAATTTCAAAAAAGTTCTACTGTTTGGCGGAAATGCGAAGTACACACAAACTTTCACGAACGCAACTCCATTTAAACTAAAGTAAAAAATATAAAAAAAGAATTCAGTTTGATTTTTTTTAACTGGTGGAGTACCGGGACAGTGGAAGACCCACCACAAGATCACGTGGATGGTAACACCACATCCCACAGTCAAAGGCACCACAAATCACAAATTTAACGATTGGTTCTTACTTGTCACGGAGGGCTCTGCCTCTTCTTGCTGCATAGGTCTCCTATTTGACCTTGGCTCACTCTCTTGACACATGTGCTTCTAGGTTCTGAACTGTCTGAAACAGTATGTTGAATTAAGTTACGTTTGAAGTACGTCAGGAAATATATATTTCATGCTCTAATGGGGGCATTGTTTATTTTTAACATTTAAGATTGTGTATAACGTGCATTGTTGGTGTGTGAATCGGCTGAAAATTTTAACCGATTGATCAAAATTCGTTAGTCGATTAATCGGTTGATTAATCGTCGGTTTAAATAAAATCTCTTGCAACACTATTTCTGAGAAGAAATTTTTATTTGCTAAACCTTCCCCATACCAGCATCCTGTGTATGACACTGCATACCATACGCGAATGAGACCCTTAATATGTTGAAATCCTAGTTTGTTGATAAAAGCACTGTTGGCCGCCCCGGTGGCGTAGTGGTCTAAGGCGCTGGCCTCTGATCATTCGTCCGTAAGGGGTCTGGGTTCGAATCCCGGTCAGGCATGGATGTTGTCTTACGACCCTGGCTCTCTCCCTTCCCTGGAACCAGTGACCCTAAATTAGGGATGGCGACTGCTTATAGCCCATTGAGTTGCTCACGGTGGTCGTTAAACCTCCAATCAAAAAAAAAAAGCACTGTTGCTATGTATTGAAACAGGTCTTCACAAAGTTGTGGTTATATAGTCTTCAAACCATTTCTCGATCTGCAGAACCATAGTTTGTTGCAAAATATTTCTACATATTGCATTGCATTTATGAATTCTCAGGTTATTTGGCTTTCCTGGTGGTGCATGAATTTCATATTCTCAAAGAATGTGTGTTGGAATGGTGCCATATGCAAATCATTTCCGTAAGGTTGAATCAACTTCTGTAATCAGTTTTTTTATGTATTTTTTTCTGCTCGGTATTATAGACTAGAACTTTGGCAATGACGATAAAAACTCCTTTGCATGAGGATTGAAATGAGAATACATTGCAGAAGCCTTGACCAATTTCCTTTTGTTCTGATGCTCTGCACAACATTTTACGTATAAATTTTGCTGCCAGGAGAAAAAAGCATCTTATTAACCATCCACTCAGAATCCCCTAATTTGTTCTTTACATTTTTGATCTTGTTTTTATTTAGTTTCCTGAATGACCTTATTTCTATTTACAAATTTGCAGTTCTGTGGGCTTGCTGACTCTAATAGATTTCTTCAAGTCCAATTTAAATATTTCTGATTCTAAGGCATTTCATTAATAAATTCATGATTTGTATTTCGCATATATTTTTTTAAATCCTTACAATCCAACTTTTTTAATTGCTTGGATCCTATTGTTGTTTTAATAAAATATTAACTGTGAATTCTCTCTTCATTTTGCCCTCTTGGAATTGGTTGTAGACCTACATGAAGTAACTTTGGCGATCACTATCTATTAGTTCTAGTAAGGATTTTGTTGCTGTATACCAACAATTTTACTGAATGGTGATTTAATCACTTTAACATTTTTTCATAATTCCGTTATTCAGTGAAAAAAAAAACTTTTAAGAAGCCACTTCATGTAAGATATTTATTCATGAAAAAGAATTGTATGTGTTTTCACTGGTAAAAGCAGAGATACAGCATATGACTGGAGATTTACACATAAGCAATTGGGGCATATTTTATGCCTAGTAATTTACACACAGAAGCCAGATATACAATACACATGCATGCAAATATCTTTATAACTGATCTGCTTCTGTCTACAATATGAACAAAAATGTAATACTTATTAAAACTAGAATGGAATTCAACCTGTGGTAGAATCAGGATAGTAAAAAACTTATTTTATAGTCAGTCATTTTTATTCATTGCTAATGCAAAAGCCTAACGTATAATAGTAAGAAATAAAATTACAATTTGTTTCCTCTCTTTGTAAGTCCTCAGAATATTTTTAGTTACACCCACTCTTGTTTGAACAGTAAGAGCTATGTGGGATACAAACATAGCTCAATGCTTCTGGGATGGTCAGGACAACTACCCCATGCATATTTTATTCTGGATTCCAACAATGTAGTCCTTATTTTTATCAGACAGTCAGAAGCTCATGCCTTTGGCCACTTTAACAAATGGATAACCGGTTTCAATTTCTAAGTTTAAATCTCCCACAAAAGCCAGCATTATATCATCTTTGAATGAACAAACTGAGAATTGCTTGAAATAATCACCAGACTTGGATAAGCACCAAAGACTTATGAATATTGCCAAACAACAAATCCATTAAAATAGCCTCAACTGTTGAATATAAATGTGTTATGCTCCATCAAACATCTATTTTTTTGTTTAGCCTTGATATATTCTTTAATCAGGCCTCTTACCCATCCAGTACAGATTGTTGTATTCAATTTTATGATAATAGGGAAAACAACACCATGGGGTAAATAATTACCATGAAACTTTTAAATTATATTGTGTAAATAGTAACTCTGCTTCATGTTTGTCGAAAAGAAAGAAAAAAATGCGGTTCTCCATGACTGTCTTCCACATGGTGATTTTATTAAGTAACAGATATCAATTCTGTGGAGTTATGAAACAAGCAGAATCACCTAGAAAAATGCATCTACATTCTCACAACAATATCAAGCAAAACTGATCAGAACATACAGTGCCGTTCATTTCATGCCTACTAATCTGCCATATATTGATCCAAGGCATAATTTTTCTCAAGTACCAAACACTAAAGAAAGTAACTGATTTCCACTTTATTTTTGTGATTTAAGTGCTTTCTTGTAACTGTTTTCATAAAAATACTAATTTCAATAAGGTACATGCAATTTTCAAAAACTCATTACTACACTATAATAGAGTGTACGCCAACATAAAAGTATTTATTTAATCAAATTCAGATTTTAAAAGATCAATATTTTGATATATGTTTAATAAAAAGCAATAGCGGCATTGATTTCATTCAGTGAGATGTATAATTACTTCATACTGGTGAATTCAATGGTTCTGTTACATAAAATATTCTGAGAAAAACAAAAAAGAAAAAAAACAGAAAAATATTTGATTAGACTAGAAAAGAAGCAATATTTTTAAAGCTATTATGAAAAACTTTCATCCACAAATTTCCACCATATTGATAATAATATGCAAAATGTTTATGAACTGTATCATCATCATCATCATTGTCAACCATTATCAATCCACTGCTGGACGAAGGTCTCCCCAAGTTTCCTCCACAACGGTCTGTCTTGTGCCAGTCTCCTCCATGTCACCCCTGCATACTTTCGAATTTCATCCACCCATCTCCTATGTGGTCTTCTTCTGGGTCTTTTCCTGTCCCTTGGAATCCAATCTAAAATTTCGGCTGTCCATCGATGATCTGTCCTTCTGGCAGTATGTCCAGCCCATTGCCATTTCAGGGATTTAACTCTGATCATGATGTCTTCCACTCTTGTCATTTTTCGGATCCACGAGTTCCTCTTTTTATCTCTCCTGGTTACACCAAGCATGCACCTCTCCATGCTTCTTTGAGTTGTCTGCAGCCTTTGTATGTCTCTTTTAGTTAAGGTCCACGTCTCTGCACCATACGTAAGCACTGGAAGGATGCATTGATCAAACACTTTTCTTTTAAGACATAATGGCATATTGCTCTTGAAAATTATGCTGTTTCTTCCAAAAGCTCTCCAGGCAAGTTTTGTACGCCGATTAATTTCTTCATCAATGTGACCCTCACTTGATATCTGCTGTCCAAGATAAACGTACGTGTCTGTTATCTCCAGCTTTTCTCCATCAATCGATAAATCTTCATTTCTTGTAAAAGCATTGAACATCACTTTTGTCTTCTGAAAGTTCATTTTTAATCCCACTTCTTTACTCTTGTCAGCAAGTTCCTGGATCATACTCTGCAGCTCTGATGGGGTAGTTGCAAAAATGACTACGTCATCAGCAAAACGAAGATGGGTTAGATAATCTCCATTAATCTTTATCCCCTTGTTTTCCCAGCTCAGTGACTGAAAAACACCCTCCAATGTGGCATTAAAGAGCTTCGGAGATATGGTGTCACCTTGTCTCACTCCCTTTCCAATTTTTACGTGTGTTGTATTTTCAAACAGCCTAATCTTTGCACTTGCATTTTCATAGATGTTATTAATAATATTAATGTATGCATCTTCAATACCGCAGGTTTTCAGAGCCATTGTAACTGCTGATGGTTTCACCGAATCAAAGGCTTTTTCATAATCGATAAAAGCCATGCACAATGGAAGTTCATATTCCCTCGCTCTTTCAATTAGTTCTCTCAGCACGTGGATATGATCTATTGTGCTGTAGCCACTCCTGAATCCAGCTTGTTCTCTCGGTTGAGCCATGTCTAGTGCTACCTTCAAGCGGTGTGAAAGAACTTTAGTGAAGATTTTATAAACTACTGATAGGAGGCTGATAGGTCTGTAGTTTCCGAGATCCTCAATGTCACCTTTCTTATGTAGCAGGATCATTGTAGCGGTGTTCCAATCCTCAGGAATCTTTCCTTCATTAAGGCATCGAGTGAAAATTTGGGCGAGTACTGTTTCGATTTCTCCACTTGCTTCTTTTATGATGTCTACAGTAATTCCATCTTCTCCTGGAGCTTTTCCTCGCTTCATGTTCTTGATTGCATGTGCAACTTCTGCTGGAAGGACTGGAGGAACTCTGGTACTGGTATCTTTCATGATGTCTGGAGTGCATATATCATCCCTTTCATATAATTTGGAGTAGAAATCTTTCACTCTTGTCAAAATTTCGCCTCTATTTCTTGTTACAGAACCATCTTCTTTTCTCAGTGCCATTATCTGTTTTCTTCCCTTACTGAGATGTCCCTTTGCTATCTTTAGACTTTGGTTGTTTTCAATTGCTTTCCTCACTAGTTCACAGTTGAATTTCCTTACGTCTTCAGTGATACTTTTTCTTACTGTCTTGCATAGCTCTATATATTCCACTTTGGAAGTCACATCTTCTTTAGTTGTCCTCATCTCTCTTCTTTTTTTTGCATCAACATTTTGGTTTTTCCTGATAATTTGTTCACATGCAACTTGTTCTTAGACCCAGCTAATTTTGTTGCTGTTTCCATAAGAGCTTTGGTTACTTTTCTGTTAACTTCAGAGATGTCCACTTCTTCCGATGTTAGGCCTTTTAAAGCAGAGAACCTGTTCTTCAGTTCTAACTTGAAGGTATTATGGTGTTTTTTAAGGTTGGTTATGTCAATAGATTTTGTTTGTCTTATGAGCTTGCCACGTTCAAGTTTAGTGTTGAGGTGCATCTTACATCTCACCAATCTATGGTCACTACCTGTGTTGAACTTGTTTAGCACACTGCAGTCTTCTATGACGAATTTTTTGTTACACATAATAAAATCAATTTCACTTGTCGTCCCATTTGGATGTCTCCATGTCCATTTCCTGTGTGGCTTTTTCTTGAAGAAGGAGTTCAAGATGAAAAACCCTTCTGCCTCTGCAAACTCAACGAGAGTATTTCCACGCTGGTTTCTGTTGCCATGACCGAATTTACCTACTGAAGTTTCATTCTGTTGCCGTTGCCCTATTTTTGCATTGAAATCTCCCATAATTATTTTCAAGTGCTGCTTACCTTTATTATTTAGATGACAAATTTCCTCATAAAATTCTTCAATTTCTTCTTCAGGATGACTTGTGGTGGGTGCATAAGTTTGAATAATCTGAGCCTGGTATCTTTTCGAGAGTTGGATAACAAGTCGTGCAGCTCTGTCAGAGGAACTTTCAACTTCTACAACTTTATCCTTCAGTTTCTTGTTTATTATAAATCCAACACCACTAGTTCTGCCAGTATCTGTCCCACGATAGTAGAAGAGATGTCCACTTTTCAGTTCGATGAGATCTTCTCCTTTTCTCCTTACCTCACTTAGCCCCACGATGTCCCACTTGATCCTTTGTAGTTCCTCTTCCAATTCAAGAAGCCTTGAATCAGAAGATAGGGAGCGTCCATTGTAAGTAGCCAAGGTCAGCATCAGATGGCAGCCTAGTCCGGTCCTCCGGGGATTCTTAGCACCCTCTGCCTTCATGTCGCACTGGCCGCTGCCTTGGCCAGGTACATTCCAGCTGCCGGAGACTGAGGGCCAAGATTTAAGTTGTGGAATCATTTTGGAGGGGTTTGGCCATAACTCACCACGCTGGCCAAGCGGGTTGGTGAGTGTGGGATAGAATTTCCTCTGATCCCGATGGTATAGTTATACCGCTATGGGCGGTCGTCAGAGCCCCTTTAGTGGGAACAGGATGCACCACGAGAAGGCGGGGTTGACATTTGTCAAGGAGAGGCTGTGATGTTACGCATCACCTGACCTTGTAAATCATCTTTTGATAATGGTGGCAAAATTACATGATACTGATTACTTAACCTACCAGTTAGAGTAAAATTTGCATTTAGAATTGAAGTGAAATGATATTAATGCAGTTAGTGCCAAAACCAAAATATTTTTTCTTCAATTTACCACTTCATAACACAGTGTACGTAAGGGGGTGCATGCAAAATTATTTGCCTTGCTCTTAGTTTACTGCAATTACTTTATTGGAATTCATTTATGCTACTTTCAATCTGAAGTTACCACATTTAGAGCTTTATGTATTTCTTCTTATCTCTTTTTCTTGACCTTGGTCTTGCATGATCTTCATTATTTAACCTTATCTGTTTGTGCTTATATAAACAATTTCTTTTGATATTTCTGTTAAGTATGACAAATTATTATGATTTCTCAACAAAAGGAACTATTGGAATTTTAAATCAATAGACATTTAAATTTCCAGACTGCTCCTTTCTCCAGATGTGTGGCTGAAATTTCTACTGAATGAAACTTTATCATATCCAGTTTCATACACAAATGTCAAATAATCATTAGTCATTAAAAGAATAAGTTAGAATGAAATTCAGTTTATCATGTGAAGAATTAAAATGTTTACTTCAGTCTTCCAAAGGCATTAGGCCAACTACCAATAAGAAACTTTCAAACATACTGAAGTTATATTTGACATTACATTTATGAAGTTTTGCAAAATATCCTTAGAAATGAAACATTGTTTATGTGCAAGATATTTTCTGTAAGTTAGTTTGGAATTTAACAGTTTCCTCAAAACTGGACCTTTCTATATACAAAATACGTTCTACACCTCATGGATACCCTTAGATTCTAGACCTCATTCATGAATACACAGAAATGATACACTTTAGAGCAACCTTCTTTATTTCACTATGATAAGAACTTTATTTTCTGGAAAGTGTATGTCAATTTACATCACTTTTGTTGATTTATACTTGTAAAATTTGGATGTAAATGTACGTAATTGTATAAGTCATGGGTATGTTGCCCATTTAAACAATGTAGAATATTTTGAAGTGCAAAGTTGTTTATTTCAACATCTGTTCATTTGTTATAACAGAGACATGTTGGAAACGTGTGTGTATGTGTATAGACAATTACTATGTAAACTATTATATGCATTTGTGAATAATAAATGGTTGAGGTTTATTCTGTAGTTGTTCAATAAACAATAATAAACAAGTTGCTCTATCTTGTTCTATTTTCTAAAACATTTCTTTCATAATGAATTCAAGAACACTGTGGTGTCATGGAGGGATACAAACCTCCCTTTTTAAAACTAAAACATATGTGCTCCGGGCACATTTAAGATCCAGGCACATTTTACGGATGTGTCCTAGGATTTCTGTGCACAGTTAACTAACTTTGGATGTTCACAAGATGCTCCATGAATTTAAACTAAAAGTTGCTTAGTAAATTTCTCTAGCAGAAGATTTACAAAAAAAAAAAAAAAAAAAAAAAAATCATGGGTGCTATGGCTGGCAATTTACAGTTCCCCACTTCATGTACACTGACCAAATCTTACTGCCGCTAACTGCCAAAAGAACCATTTCAAGTTTTTGCCATATTCTGAAGGTAAGCATGAAATTTATCATTTAGAATTTCTTTTCCTTTCTTTCTTCTTCTTTTTGTAGTTTAACAATCCTAATAAGTTTGGGATACTAATAGATCACAATTTCTCAACTTAAGGCAATTTCTTCCACAGAGAGGAGAGAGCAAAAAGTGAATAATAATCACAGTGGCCATGTTTTAGCAGAATTTGGACCCATGTCCTGATACGTTCTGTCACATGTAAAACGTTTAAAAAAACTGCTCCTTTTTTCTTTCTATTTTTAATTTAAATAACCTTCATAAGCTTTAAGTTTCAGGAGTCGGGCAGTCATTTATTATTCAAAACAACTGTTTCCATGGTCAACAATCAGTATTATAACAGCAAACAGAAAATATTTTATGCAGGATTCGAAATCTGGTTCAGTAGTATGAAAAGTGAAAAAGCCAGCACCATTTCATTCTTGGTGAGTGAAGATGCTTTAATTGCGTGAGATAATGCAAACTGGGAATGCTACACATATGCATACAAGCTTAGTTTTGAACAATGTTTCCTGAAACTACCGTATTTGATTAATTTCTTTCAGTTCTACCCTGACTTCTGAACATACCTCCGACCCCACCCCCAAAAGAAAAGAAAACCAATTTGAATTCTGCAACCATAAAGTTTTTAGCATAGCATAACCTGTTTAAAGTACATATTCTAGAGGCACAGAAAGTATAATAGGTCTAGTGCAACTATTAAGGCTGCCAATAACTTTTGGTTTTATAGAACTGAGATTGGTTAAATGCACTTTCCCTTCAGAATGCACCTACAGAATTTTTTCAAACATTGTGGGAAATGTTTCACCAATATTAATTACGAACCAAGCACTTTTACAGTGTTTTGGAAAACTTAGGAAATCCTTTATTTCTTAGATTCAAGAGGTGTTATGGAGATCTGTCCATTTCTCTATCTCACTGAAGACGTTTATGACATGGTTTGGCCTGTTTTTAGAGCGGCAAGTTACATCCATGTGTAGGGGAGAGGGGAGCACACCGGAACACGTTGTTGATTTAATGTTGTATAGCTGTGCCGGGACTTGTGTAAAGAACTGTTGCAGCATACATGAAAAAAGTATATTTTATTGTACAAGAATAACGTATGTGTATGCAAAAGGTGTAAGTAATTCAGACAGTACATGCAATAAAGTAAACGTGTGCATCTTGTCCGAATCTGCCCCTCCTCTGGGGTAAATTTGGACAAGCATGAGGCACTTTGGAACAGCCTTTTGTTCAAGTACAAAACAATACAAGAACGGAAAATTCGGCATAGCATGAATCTGAATACGTTACAGTATCCGTTCTTTGAAAAGAGTAAAGTCAAAATCAAGATACTTAAACGTTGCAGCTCGGGCTGTCCCACCTGCACTATTAGGCTGCGGTAGTTTCAAGATAATGTCAGATGCTTCAACTTCGGTTGGCTCTGGGAATATAAATTTCCAACGTTCCTACACACGGCGCACACCACTTATTGCAAATGTAAGGAGTAAGGACATCTACTTTTTCTACGCTACCTACACGGAGACAAATGTGTATTTTGCCCCTGATATTAAACACCACGAAATCGCCGCCGACGAGGCCAACCCCTCCTACATCGGTTGTCCCCTCCGATGGTAGCCGTTCTGCAGAAAAGTCGTCCGACTAGTCGTTAAAGGAACATCGATACTCCTCCTCGCTTGCAGAAAAGAAACCTTTCGTAGTTTGAGACGTTTTGGTAACGGTTTTGCGTTGTTTTTTGGCCGGATTGTCTAGTCGTCGCTTCCTAGACCTCCGTTGTTCAGTGTTCTTTGCAATCTGGTTTCGGACAGGTGAGCCTGTTAAGATGCGCGATTTTACTATCTTCCTAGGCTTGCGATGTGCGCTGGGGCCCGGCGAATCGCCATTCTAATTCAGCTCTTGTGCTGATGTCACGGACAGGTCAGGCGGGTCAACAAGTGGGCACATAGTTTCAATGGGAACAGCAGCCGTAGAGAGTTGAAAATCGTCATCACTGAACTGCAGTCTGGAAAATGGCCATATCGCTGGCTAGGCGAATGCTGATACAATATTCTTTGCTGTAAATGAGGATGAATAGGCAAGATTTATTAAAGACGCAAGTTGTTGAATTTTGACGCGCTTACAAGGGTGGGTAATCAGCCAATCATTTTGTGCCACTTTCAGTTGTCATTTAAAAGGACCCATTAAACTCCCATCTAGCGGGTACAGTCGATGCGTGCAGTGGGGTGGGATTGTTACGAGCACTATCCCATGTTCTCTAGCAAACGAAATAACTTCAAGAGTGCGATGACTTTCGTGGTTATCCATGAGAGCAATTATTTTTTCTTCTGTGCAACATCTTGCATGTTTCTGGATACGTTCCAGAACCTTTAAGAACAAACATCAAAACATTCATTCATTCTCGCTCTAGGAAACACGAAAACGGGTGGTATGGAATTACCAATCGCATTAACAATCATGCAGGATGTTATCATCGTCCCTCTTTCTGCAGACACTGCCTGTCCAACTTGCCGTGCACCAAGTTCAGCGACGACCTTTGGGGACTGCACAACTGTCGCGACACCGGTCTCGTCAACATTGTAAATCCTATCCCGGCTGAAGTTTCCACTTTTCAGAGCTTTCTCATAATTATCAAAAAATTCCTGCACATTTGTTTTGTTGAAAGCAGTAGCTCTCGCCAGACTCGTATTCTCGGGCTTTCGTAATGTGAGATTTTTATGTCGCTTCATAAAACCTTTTAACCAGTCGCATCCAGCTGTTTTGTTTACATCCCATGATTCGGGGTACTCGCACTCTACTTTCCTTGCATAATCGTATGCTAATTTCCGTACTTAGGCATATGTCAACCCGTAATTCAATTTGGAGCATTTTATCACGTAGTCAGCAACATTGACTCTTGTTGTTTGCTGAACACTTGCCGACTGGTGTATCGTGAGTCGTACTTACAAGTTATATCGCCACCGTGTTTAAACTTATGCAGATGGTAATGTAGAACAGTGTGCGACAACTTGAATGTCGCAGCTACAGATCGTATTGGTATTTTTTTGTCTATGACAGCTGTTATTGCCTTCAGGAGAACAGCGTCCGACACGGGTGGGTATTTTTTTTTTTTGACGTAGACTATCATACACCGTGGTCCGAACCATCGGTTCAACCTGAAAACAAATACACCGTGGTCATTAGTGTAGTTGTTTGAAAGGACACTGCAGATATTGTTATGATATTCAAGCAGTAACATACATTTCAACTTGTTCCAATGTGCCCCATGTAGTGCTGTTCAATTGTGCCCCATGTAGTGCTGTTCAATTGTGCCCCATGTGATCGCATGGGACACATAAGCGCTTTTCTGAAAACGGACAGAGTTATTCACATTTCAACATAGGGGCTTCCTAAGTCGCTACGTACGTAATATGACAGTGTATCAATAAACTTACCTCCGGGTCTTCGGCGTACGTCTAGTAATTTACAACTTCCGGACACTAAAGTTGGATACCGTACGTCCTCACACAATCTATCTCCCGGAATGCCAACACGCGAGTCAGTTGCCATGCTCACTGCGGACGACGCTTCTACAGTACTGCCACCTATTGCCACTGCAACCACCTCCTCGAGATCTCGTGGCTCTTGCGAGAACAACGCGACGTTCCAATGTGCCCCGCTCTCCCCTAATAAATACCAATGATTGGAAAGTTACTTTTTAAAAGTAGCTATAGGTTCTGCTATATTCTTGAAAAAAGTAGCTTGCTACAGCTACCACTACTTTTTCTTAAAAGTAGCTACTTGTGCTACTTTTTTGCATTTAGGTTTAAATTGCATGGGCACATTTTGAGGTTGATCTTCACATGAAAGCTAAATACCAAGGCACATTACACAAATAATTCATTTTTGTATTTACCTCTTAACCCTGATCATCATATATTACACATTTTAACATATTAATCCTCAAACTGCAGATTTCTGGGGGTTAAAATATGTAGAAATATTGATAGAGAGGTATACCTTTTGAGCATTAGATTATGAGCTATCCACAGGGCCAGCCTGGGTCCTCTTGGAGGGCGGTGGATCAGCTATCTAAAGGGCGCCAGACCCCTATCAAACCAACCAACCCAGACCCACCCATTTTGGCCTTAGCCAAACTGCCGTACTCACGGGGGGCTAACGTCAGCTCAGTCCCTTAAAAATGAACAGAATTGAGTGAAATTCATTGTTTTTATGCATATAATTTGCAGGTACATTACAAATAAATCTGCAGGTACATTACAAAACACAAATGATACACAATGGTGACTGAGAAAGACACAAAGATGACTGATAGAATACTACTGCTAGATTATGGCCCTCAGTTTAAAAAGCAAAAAGCGCCTCGTTTCAGAGCTGCTTTCGCACAACCTGTTTATGATAACTTCACTGTCGACTGAGTTAAGAACATCCTTCTCAGTGGCCATCATGACGAAAGCTTCTAAATGTTCATTAGTTAATCGCGCCCGAAGACGAGTTTTAATTATTTTAAGTTTCGAAAACACTCTCTAGCATGAGAATTGATTAAGAGGTATTGTAAGCAGGTGTTTGTAAACTTTAAATAATTCCGTATATTGGGGAGAGTACATATAACATATATAATGTACATATAACACATATGTATATTGGAGAGAGTACTATGAACACTTTAAAAACGCATTTAATACAAGAGTTACACTCCTTCACATCAGTTCATTTAACAGATTCGTTCCCCTACTCTTCTTCACCATCATCATCGTCATCATCAGTCTTACTCAAACTTTTTTCTAACTCATATATCCTAGCGTAATCTTGAACAGTAGATCGATTACTAATCTGAGGCCACAACCCTGCAAATGAGAGTAATTCTTCTTTTAGCTTCCCCTTATCAACTGAAGGAATAATTTCACCGATTCTAAGGCATTCAGAGGTAGTGATTTGTACTCTGCAAACCGTTTGTGATCAAACCATGAAGGATCCAAGTACAATGACTTATGGTGGATAAATCTGTTGTCCATTGTTTGAATTATCTTGTCTGACACATAATAGAACACTGAAATGCGAAAAGTATCTTTAGAAGTTGAAGCAACATTTTCATGTCTTGCAGCCTCTCCTGGCATTTTTTTTTATAGTTTCTACTCTTTTCTGCTTTAGTTCAGTTTCTATTACGATGTTTTCAAGAGAGATATCAATCTCGGCCCTTTCTTCTAGCATACTAGACATTTTTGTTACAAATACACTGACGGAAAAAAAAATCCCAACACCACGAAAAAATAGTTGTGGAGGAATGAAATGGCGGTAATACATTTGTATAGGTAACATATTTAATCGATTAAGGTTTCAAGATCACAGCTTATTGTAAGCGCGAGAAGAGCCATTTTAAATGTTAAATAATAACCGGTGTAACCGCCAAAATGTTGAATGCAAGCACGCAAACGTTCATGCATTGTGTCGTACAGGTGCTGGATGTCAGTTTGTGGGATAGAGTTCCATGCCTGTTGCACTTGGTCGGTCAATACAGGGACGGTTAAAGCTGGTTGGGGGTGACGCTGGAATTGTCGTCCAATGATGTCCCATACGTGCTCGATTGGTGAAAGATCTGGTGATCTAGCAGGCCACGGCAACATGTCGACACTCTGTAGAGCATGTTGGGTTACAACAGCGGTATGCGGGCGAGCGTTATCAAAACACCCCTGGAATGCTGTTCGTGAATGGCAGCACAACAGGTTGAATCACCAGACCGACGTACAACTGTGCCGTCAGGGTGCGTGGGATAACCACGAGAGTGCTCCTGCTGTCATAGGAAATTGCTCCCCAGACCATAACTCCAGGTGTAGGTCCAGTGTGTCTCGGCCGCAGACAGGTTGGTTGCAGGCGCTCACCTGACCTCCTTCTAACCAACACACGGCCATCACTGGCACCCAGGCAGAACCGGCTTTCATCAGAAAACACAACAGATCTCCACTCCGTCCTCCAATGAGCTCTAGCTTGACACCACTGACGTCGCAAACGGCAGTGGTTTGGAGTAAGTGGAATGCACGGTACAGGGCGTCTGGCTCGGAGCTGTCCTTCAAGTAACCGATTTGTAACAGTTCGTTGTGTCACTGTGGTGGCAACTGCAGCTCGAATTGCTGCCGCAGACGCGGAACGATGCGCCACGGCCATACGCCGAACACGGCGGTCTTCCCTCTCAGTAGTGCTATGTGGCCGGCCGGAACCCGGTCTTCTTGAGGCAGTACCTTCCCTTGACCACCGCTGCCAACAATCATGTACAGTGGCTACATTCCTGCCAAGTCGTTCTGCAATATTGCGGAACGAAAATCCACCTTCTCGTAGCCCTATTACACGACCTCGTTCAAACTCCGTGAGCTGTTGATAATGGCTTCTTCGTCTTCTTAAGGGCATTCTTGACTAACATCAACACCATACGTCGAATCTCAACGATAACTAACGCTCACGAACGTTACAGCGCGTATTTACAGCAAACCTGCTTTGCATGTTCCGAGGGGCGCTACTAGCGCCACACGTATGCGCCGAGCGCGAAATTTGCATAGACGTCATCTTACAGATGCACTCTCACCGCCTACCAACTGGCATTTATCTAACACAACCCCTTCTTGGTGTTGGGATTTTTTTCCGTCAGTGTATATTTGAAGCATTCAAAGTGGTGGTAAACTGTTCTCGAACACGTTTTAACTTTGACGAAGAACACTCTATTAACCTCCATGTTTGAACATTATCAAGGTTCTTTGTCTGTAAGTAATCTGATAGAGGAGTTTTTACTTTGAAAATCTGGAGAAACATCATCGCAACTAAAATTGTTTCAAATGAAAAAAAACTTCTCTAAAATGGCCAATACATCATTTCTGACTTTGGGATTAAAGTCTTCAGAATTAGAAATTTTGAACAATACGACAACCAATTCTGAATACACAACTTTAGGTAGTTTGAATTGAGTTTCGGATAGTTGAACTTTAACCCAGTCATCAACCTTCCAAATACTTTTACTGTGGCGTCACTTCTGCTTCGCCATCTTGTAATTCCAATAGCTTCTAAGTTAAAATAAGGCTTTTATTCCAGGAACAGTTGCAGTCATTTTAAGGATTCCTTCAAAAACACGTGTGCCTCTTGAAGTAAATTAAACAAAGACATAGTACTTGAAAGGCCCTGGGCAGTATCAGGTAGTACTAAGTTAAGCACGTGAGCGTAACACCAAGTATGAATGTGATTAGGAACTTCTGCTGATAGCTTAGCTGCTAATCCATTGTGTTTTCCACTCATGTTTGCGGCACCATTAAAGGAATTCGCCACACAGTGCTCATAGGAATTTGAAGTTCACCCAACACATCTTTTAAGGTATTGAATAAATCCTGTCCAGATGTTGAAAAAACACATTTCAATGCAAGGAGTCTTTCAACAACTCCATGATCTATAACATACCGAAATACAAATGCACATTGGTCAGTGCAGGAAATATCTATCGTAGTGTCCATTATAACTGAAAACTTAACAGCCTTCCTCATTTCCTGAGCAATATGTCTTTTCATCTCATCTAAGATAATGCTGGTAATTTTTATTACAGTATTCTGACCCAAGAATGCCACTAAAGTGCCTCTTCCTACTACTTCCTCATTTTCTCTCTTTCTTTTCTCTTGCTGTGCATGGATATTTACACTCTGTTCAATAGCATTGTTGAGGTGTTTTTCAAGTGTTGGAACATATTTCTTTAATAAAAGAATTAACTCAAGAAAATTTCCGTGATTTATATTTTCATTATCAAGTGTGATGCAGGCAGATTCTAGAGAGCATCGGTAAGGAAGCCCTTGTTTGCCTATTAACTTAATCACATCTACTATTTCAATTAGCCCTCTCCTTTCTTGTACTTGCTGTTTTCTTTTCTCAAGCTGGTTATTTAACAATAAATCGTGAGCAGTTTTCTGGCGTTTCACTGCCATAAATGACTGTGCGGATTCCATGTGGCTTTTGGATGTTTCGTGTTCTTCTACTCTTAGGTGAACATGCCCCAGTCGTTCAAGCTGGAACAGAAAACAGATTTGCTATCGCTAAACGCGATACACAAAAATAAAACAACTGCTGGGTCTTCTCATTAAAAGTCAACCACTATCTTTTGAAAATGTGTTTGTCACTTTTTTCTACATTAAACAACGGTTTTCTATCATGGAAAAGCAAATCCTTCTCACAGGGCCGAACAGGATGGTAATCGAAATACGCAAAAAATTCATCCTGGCCAGGTTTTCTAAAATCATCCGTTGACTCTGCATTTGGATTGATTGAGCCTTCTCTAACTTCATTTGCTACTGCACTTTCTAGTATGAGAGGTCGATCAACAGATGTTGATTCAGAAAAGTTTTCTTGGCTAGTGGATTGTGTTTCAATGTCAAAATAATCCACTGAATCTGATACTGGAAGTGAAACTTCATGTGAGTTTAAACTCTCTGCCTGACCGGTATGACTTGTAGATTTTGGTTTGGAGTAAAATTGGGTAATTTTTGAGCACCCTTTTGCGGACTCCTGTAGTTATTTGCTTTTTTTCTCTTTCCTGTACTCATGGCCGCATTTCTTTCTCTTTTTATCGTCCATTGTTCACATGAAGACGTTCTGAAAGAAACCATTAAATAACTTGAAAATATTTGAATTTTAAATAACAGTAACAATGAAATTCAAATTTCGCAAGTTGCAACTGATACACAAATCGTAAAAAAGAAACGCATGCACAGGGTGCGAAAAAGAAAATCACTCTAAATCAAAATAATATTTCTTTCAAATTAAACTACAGTAATACATTAATACTTTACAATTGACGCAAAATATTAATGATTATTTAACTTTTTCATGAAACCATATTCGTAGGTGCATACAACATAAATTCAAAATGCACTAAACGTCGGAAACCTTACTTTAGAAGTTATTGGAAAGAACATGTCTTTTCGACTCATCGTTCACCATCACTTGGGTGACGCCATTCTTGGCGACTGTTCGTTCATCTAGCGCGTTTTTTTTTCCGGAAGGCGCTGAGAGAAGCTTTTAGGGAGGGCACACCGGGATATATCCCGGTATCCCGGTGGGCCAGGCCGACCCTGGCTATACATCATCTGGCCTGTACATACACATACATTCTTGCCTACAACGCCACCCCAGGGACCGAGTGGTATGAGGCGTCGGCTTCGGATCAGTCGCCCGAGATGGGATCGCGATGGAATCCCAGATGAGGCATGGGCGTAGGTGCATTCATATGGAGAGCAAGTGGGGGCACATACACACACTTGCCCTATCTTGGAAATCTGACTATGCCATTTCAGTTCTTGGAAGGTATAGATTTTTGCAATAACACTACTTCTGATGGTTAACTTTTACATTGAACTTCTGGATGTGTGCAGTAAAAGTAGCAAACCCCGAAAATGCTAGCAATTACAGCAGAGAATGTGAAAATTTATACTAGAAAGTAATAAAAATTGAAATTTATCATTGATGCAAAGTACCTAGTGAATATACACTATATTATCAAAAGTATTCGGACATAACAATGTTTTGGGACAAATGGCTTTATTAACGCAGCTAATAAGTTAGTCGGTCCACCTTCTGCTTGTATGACAGCGGCACCACGTCGAGGCTAACTGTCAACCAATTTCCGGAAGGTCTCGACAGGAATGGCTCGCCATTTGTCCTGCAAAGCTGCTGCCAGAGTGGAGAGCGAAGACTGTCGTTGTTGTCGATTTCATATCCGTTGCTCTAGTTTATCCAAGAAGTGTTCTATGAGATGTGATTAGGATCAGAACTCTGAGTAGGCAAGTTTAACAAATCCATCTCATTTTCAAGAAACCAGTCCTGCACAAGTCGTGCAGTGTGCCAGGAGTTCGATCGCATTGATCACATTGCAACGTTGTTGGTAGGGCAGAATTATACAGAACGTCGAGGTACACTTCAGAGTTCATGATTTGTGGTATAATAACCAACGGGCCGAGTCCGTCCACGAAAAACAACTCCATGCCATGATGGATATTCCATCGAACTTGACAGTTGGAAGAACACAGTCCGACAAAAATCTTCTGCCGGGCTTTCGCCAAATTCAAGCACGCCCATCAGATTGGAGGAGTGAAAAGCGCAAATCATCACTCCAAAGAACAGCTTTCCAGTCACCCACAGTCCAGGAAAGACGGAGACACACGGTGCTTCGCCTTCATGGTAGTGATATGTGGCTTGTGTGCTGCTGCTCTACCATAATAACCCATACTGTGCTCTGCAGATAGTCATGGTACTAACCGAGCCATTAGAAGCATTTCCTAATTCAGCAACGATGGAAACGGTAGAAGAAAAATGGGAATTCTTAACATTTCTTGCCACTGCTCTTCTGTCATATTCCGTCAGTTTGTGTAGCCTTCATTAACGTTTGTTTACTGTAGTTGCACCGTCCTGCTTCCATCTCCTCACGACATCACTTACAGTCGACTTTGGTACGTTTAGTGTAACTGCAATGCTCCGTATGGAAACGTTACTCAAATGACATCCTATGAACAGCAGAAGCTGGAATTCAGAATGTTCACGTCCACGTGGCATGTCCGCTTCAAAGTTACAGATAACTTGATAACAACAGATCATGAATCGAAGATTCGAAATTTTGAAGCGAAGCTTCAATAATTTTGATAGCAGTCTTCGATTACTGGTTCCCTCAAAAGATTTAGTCGCCCGTATGCAATTCAACCGAATCTTGACAGACGGGAAAAGACATGACGCTGTAGGTCTAACCGTCCTGAAAGGAGGAATGAACAGGTGTTCAGGCAGAAACGCTTTTTAGCAAAAGGAATTAAGTATTAGTTGAATAAATAAATCCATCGCTCTTTCCACGTTAAGTACGCACAGCAACCGAAAAATTATTATTCGGCCGCCGTCAGGGAATCGAATCCCGAATCTCTCGATATGTATAAGCCGAGCGTGTAAGGCACTCGGCTAGATATCGAGAGATTCGGGATTCGATTCCTGACGGCGGCCGAATAATAATTTTTCGGTTGCTGTGCGTACTTAACGTGGAAAGAGCGATGGATTTATTTATTCAACTGACGCCAAGTAATTAGATGATTTTTCCCCTTGGAAGTATTAGAGTGCGTACACTGCCTTGGGCAAAAATGCTAAGAATGATAAAAAGCTGTGTCTCATGCTCTGAACATTACGTTTCCTATTGATTTGTTCTTTTTTGCCAGGCATTAATTATTTTATTGAATGAGTAGGTGATTCAATGGGTGGGTGATTTAGCAGTAAATTTTAATAAATCTACTTCACTTTAATGTGTCGAGAGGAGTCTTTCTATATACACTATTTCATTGTTTGCTTTTGATTGATTGGGTTTCACGCTTGTTTTATTTAGTTAATGTTTAATTAATTTATAATTAATATTTAAATACTGTGTCCTGCTCTTGGTTAGGGTTGGTCTCAGATTAATTGTATTAGTTGTATTTGATTATATTTGAGGAGTTCAATTTATTGTTAGTAGATGAGTAGAGATGGATTTTGAGGTTGCTTTTAACTTATACACTGGTGTGCAAAAATTAAGGACGAAGAAGAGAAATTAGCATAAAGCGGAACGAGCAGACAGAACGGACCGAAAGACCACTCAGGAAATAGACTGCGGTCCGGTACGGTAGGGCATGCGTATATATGCAGCATGACGTAGGGGGGCAGTGTCGGAAGGGCATAAAGCACACATGCGGTGTACGCTCAGCAATTCGGTGAAAGCTATTGCACGGTGTACATCGGTTTGAACGACGTCGAGTTGCTGCCATCATGTGATATGGCCAACAGGCAATCCAGTAGACGACATCTGGATGACTTTACCCGAGGTCGCGTCATTGGGAAGTTGGAAGAAGGTCGAAGTGTGACTAGTGTGGCCCAGGAGTCCGGGATCACTCACAGCATCGTTTCACGAGCTTGGAGAGCATTTCAAACGACAGGAACCGCTGTTCGAGAGTTTAGTAGTGGTCGTCCACGAGCAACCACGGCGACGGATGACCGGTATATTGTCCTACAGGCGAGAAGAGACAAACAGCAAACAGCAGGAGAAATCGCAAGGCACATGCAACAGACAACTGGACGTCCGTTATCGCGTTTTACCGTGGCCAGGAGGCTGCACAAAGGTGGTCTATTTGCACGACGACCAGTACGGTGTGTGCCATTGACACCTGCTCATCGGAGACGGCGGTTTCTGTGGTACCAGGAAGACAATAACTGGACAAATCAGCAATGGGGTCGAGTTCTCTTTACGGATGAGAGCCGATTTAGTCTGACGAGCGATTCTGGATGTTTACACAATCTGGAGAGAGCAGGGAACACGCAATCACACCTCCAACATCATCGAAAGGGACCGGTTTGGAGGTGGCGGAGTTCTCGTTTGGGGCGGTATATACATGCTTGGTAGCCGTACTGACCACATCTTTCAAGGAGGTTCAGTCACTGGTGTCCGCTATTGTACCGAGGTTCTCCTGCCTCACGTGCGTCTGTTTAGAGGTACTGTGTGTCCTGAGTTCCTCTTCATGGACGACAATTCTACACCTCATCGCACAGTGGCTGTCGCAGAGCTATTGGAGAGTGAAGATATTCAACGCATGGATTGGCCCGCAAGGTCCCCGGACCTAAATCCGTCGAACACGTGTGGGACCTTCTCGGGAGACGCTTGACAGCACGTCACCAGCCGCCAGCAACGATTCCGCAGCTGCGATTGGCGCTACAAAAAGGAATGGGCCGCGATGCCTCAACAGCTCCTTGACAACCTCGTCCTCAGCATGGACAGACGCTGTAAGTCCTGCAACCCAGTCAGGGGTGAACATATCCCCTACTAAAGACTGGATTTTTCTTGGCAGCCGCCTGTCACATGGACGTTTCTATCATCTGTCCAGTTGTGCTCGAAGCTACCTTTTTTAATAAAGTGCCTTTGTATCATTTGGATTCCTTGTTTGGACGGTTTTGCTCACTTGTCCCATATTCGTACATCTTGGGGATCTTATGGTATGATTTGAGTCGATGTGGAGCACTTCTGCACGACGTTACATTCGAAAAACCGTCTCGTACTTAATTTTTGTACGCCAGTGTATATATGGTTCAACCAGAAGGATTTGATGAATCAGGTAAAGAAACCAAAGTGTGTAAACTGAAAAAGAGTATCTATGGTTTACAACAAAGTGGAAGAAATTGGAATAAAACAATTATACAATTTTTATGCAACATAAGTTTTATTCAGAGTACAGCAGATCCACGCTTACTATTATTGAAGAATAAGGATACACAAACGTTTTTGGCTACTTATGTAGACGACATATTAATAGCATCAAACAGCCAAGAAGAAATAGCAAGGATTACAAAACTGCTGAAAAAACAGTACGAAATAAAGGATTTAGGCCGAGTTACATATTATCTTGGTATACAAGTAGAAAGAGAAGAAGACGGAAGTTTCCTTTTTAACCAAAGAAACAAGATCATGGAAATTATTCAGAATCATGATACTGAACCTAACAAAGAAAGCAAAACACCAATAAGCGCTAACTATGGAAAAGGCATACAAGAACCAGAATACATTAATGAAAATGGACGTTATAGAGAAATAGTGGGAGCAATAATGTACCTCTCAACTGTGACAAAACCAGATATTTTCAGTGCTATAGGAATATTAAGTAGAAAAGTGGAAAAACCTAACATAGAAGATTGGAAAGCATTTCGAAAAAAAAAAAAAAAATTAAGGATATCCCTAGGTCTCATAGTGCAGAACTATTCCGGACAAGTGGGAGTTTGTTGGAAAGAGTGCGATGTGTCTGTTCAAAGTTCCACATAAACAAAAAAACAATAGATGGCGTTGCTGCGTTAGGTGAACTTATTTGTAAATAATAAAGGAAAAACTCTCATTCTCACTCGAACGCAAAAAGAAGAGAACTGCTTGACTGACCTTCGACCTGAGAAGAGAAAAGCTGTTTCCCGTGAGAACCAAAAGCAAAACGATGGAGTTATGTGTGTACGTACTGCGTATGTGATGTTGTTCCAAACCAATATAAAATTGGATAGCTTGTGTTTAAAATCTCTACAGTGTTTTTTTTAGATGTTTCAGTGGTGTGTTGTGAATATATTCATTTGATTAAAGATAATGGATTATTATCTATTTAAAGGTGGTAATACTCTTTATGCTTTCAACCATTCGTTCTGTGAGTTCAAGAATTCTCTTTCGTTTGTTGAATCCGTCATTTGAGATCAACGCCCGAACCTACTTAGAATTTCTAACAGTTTTCAATTGCTTTCCTCACTAGTTCACAGTTGAATTTCCTTACGTCTTCAGTGATACCTTTTCGTACTGTCTTGCATAGCTCTACATATTCCACTCTGGAAGTCACATATCCTTTAGTTGTCCTCATCTCTCTTCTTTTTGCATCAGAATTTTGGTTTTTCCTGATAATTTGTTCATATGCAACTTGTTCTTAGTACCAGCTATTTTTGTTGCTGTTTCCATAAAAGCCTCGGTTAGTTTTCTGTTAACTTCAGAGATGTCCACTTCTTCTGACGGTAGACCTTCTAGAGCAGAGAATCTGTTCCTCAGTTCCAATTTGAAGGTATTATCATGTTTTTTTTAAGGTTGGTCATGTCCACACACTTTGTTTGTTTCATAAGCTTTCCACGCTCGAGTTTAGCAGTGAGGTGCATCTTACATCTTACCATTCTATGGTCACTACCTGTGTTGAACTTCTTCAGCACACCGCAGTCTTCAATGACAAATTTCTTGTTACACATAATAAAATCGATTTCACTTGTCAATCCATTGGGATGCCTCCATGGCCATTTCCTTTGCGGCTTTTTCTTGAAAAAGGAGTTCATGATGAAAAACCCTTCTGCCTCTGCAAACTCTACGAGAGTATTTCCACACTGGTTTCTGTTACCGTGACCGAATTTACCTATTGAAGTTTCGTTCTGCTGCCGTTGCCCTATTTTCGCATTGAAATCTCCCATAATGATCTTCAAGTGCTGCTTGCCTTTATTATTTAGATGACGAATTTCCTCATAAAATTCTTCAATCTTTTCTTCAGGATGACTTGTGGTGGGTGCGTAAGCTTGAATAATCTGAGACTGGTATCTTCTTGAGAGTTGGATAACAAGTCGTGCAGCTCTGTCAGATGAACTTTCAACTTCTACAACTTTATCCTTCAGTTTCTTGTTTATTATAAATCCAACACCACTAGTTCTGTCTGTATCTGTCCCACGATAGTAGAAGAGATGCCCACTTTTCAGTTCAATGAAATTAGATCTTCTCCTTACCTCACTTAGCCTAACGATATCCCACTTGATCCTTTGTAGTTCCTCTTCCAATTCAAGGAGCCTTAAATCAGAAGAAAGCGTCCATTGTAAGTAGCCAAGGTCAGCATCAGATGGTAGCCTAGTCCGGTCCTCCGGCGATTCTTAGCACCCTCTGCCTTCATGTCGCACTGGCCGCTGCCTTGGCCAGGTACATTCCAGCTGCCGGAGACTGAGAGCCAAGTTTTAAGTTGTGGAGTCATTTTGGAGGGCAAACCCCACCAAAATGACTGTTTAGGTCCCTCCTACGTTATGGCCAAACACCATAACTCACCACGCTGGCCAAGCGGGTTGGTGAGTGTAGAATAGCATTTCCTCTAATTCCGATGATATAGTTATACCGCTATTGGCGGTCGTCAGAGCCCCTTTAGTGGGAACAGGATGCACCACGAGAAGGCGGGGTTGACATTTGTCAAGGAGAGGCTGTAGTATGTTGCGCATGACCTGACCTTACATCATATATATATATATATATATATATATATATATATATATATATATATATGGGATGTAAGGTCAGGTGATGCGTAACATCTTCTTGACAAATGTCAACCCCGCCTTCTCGTGGTGCATCCTGTTCCCACTAAAGGGGCTCTGACGACCGCCAATGTATAACCATCGGGATTAGAGAAATTCTATCCCACACTCACCAACCCGCTTGGCCAGCGTGGGTTATGGCCAAACCCCTCCAAAATGATTCACAACTTAAATCTTGGCCCTCAGTCTCCGGCAGCTGGAATGTACCTGTCAAGGCGGCCTGACATGAAGGCAGAATCCCGGAGGAACCGGACCAGCTGCCAAATCTGATGCTGACCTTGGCACAATGACGCTCCCTATCTTCTGATTCAAGGCTTCTTGAATTGGAAGAGGAACTAAAAGGATCAAGTGGGACATCGTGGGGCTAAAGTGAGAAAGAAAAAGGAAGATCTCATTGAACTGAAAAGTGGAACATCTCTTCTACTATCGTGGGACAGATACTAACAGAACTAGTGGTGTTGGATTTATAATAAACAAGAAACTGAAGGATAAAGTTGTAGAAGTTGAAAGTTCCTCTGACAGGGCTGCACGACTTGTATCCAACTCTCGAAAAGATACCAGGCTCAGATTATTCAAACTTATGCACCCACCAAAGTCATCCTGAAGAAGAAATTGAAGAATTTTATGAAAATTTGTCATCTAAATAATAAAGGTAAGCAGCACTGAAAATAGGGAGATTTCAATGCAAAAATAGAACGGCAGCAACAGAATGAAACTTCAGTAGGTAAATTCGGTCACAACAGAAACCAGCGTAAATACTCTCGTTGAGTTTGCAGAGAGAAGTTTTTCATCTTGAACTCCTTCTTCCAAGAAAAGCCACACAGGAAATGGACATGGAGACATCCAAATGGGACAACAAGTGAAATTGATTTTATTATGTGTAACAAAAATTCGTCATAGAGAGACTGCAGTGTGCTAAACAAGTTCAACACAGGTAGTGACCATAGATTGGTGAGATGTAAGATGCACCTCAACACAAAACTTGAACGTGGCGAAGCTCATAAGACAAACAAAATCTATTGACATAACCAACCTTAAAAACACCATAATACCTTCAAGTTGGAACTGAAGAACAGGTTCTCTGCTTTAGAAGGCCTAACATCGGAAGAAGTGGACATCTCTGAAGTTAACAGAAAAGTAACCAAAGCTCTTATGGAAACAGCAGCAAAATTAGCTGGGTCTAAGAACAAGTTGCATGTAAATAAAATTATCAGGAAAAACGAAAAATGTTGATGCAAAAAAGAAGAGAGATGAACAACTAAAGAAGATGTGACTTCCAAAGTGGAATATATAGAGCTATGCAAGACAGTACGAAAAAGTATCACTGAAGACGTAAGAAAATTCAACTGTGAACTAGTGAGAAAGCAATTGAAAACAACCAAAGCCTAAAGATAGCAAAGGGACATCTCAGTAAGGGAAGAAAACAGATTATGGCACTGAGAAAAGAAGATGGCTCTGTAACAAGAAATAGAGGCGAAATTTTGACAAGAGTGAAAGATTTCTACTCCAAATTATATGAAAGGGATGATACATGCACTCCAGACATCATGAAAGATACCAGTACCAGAGTTCCTCCAGTCCTTCCAGCAGAAGTTGCACATGCAATCAAGAACATGAAGCGGGGAAAAGCTCCAGGAGAAGATGGAATTACTGTAGACATCATACAAGAAGCAAGTGGAGAAATCGAAACAGTACTCGCCCAAATTTTCACTCGATGCCTTAATGAAGGAAAGATTCCTGAGGATTGGAACACCGCTACAATGATCCTGCTACATAAGAAAGGTGACATTGAGGATCTCGGAAACTACAGACCTATCAGCCTCCTATCAGTAGTTTATAAAATCTTCACTAAAGTTCTTTCACACCGCTTGAAGGTAACACTGGACATGGCTCAACCGAGAGAACAAGCTGGATTCAGGAGTGGCTACAGCACAATAGATCATATCCACGTACTGAGAGAACTAATTGAAAGAGCGAGGGAATATGAACTTCCATTGTGCATGGCTTTTATCGATTATGAAAAAGCCTTTGATTCGGTGAAACCATCAGCAGTTACAATGGCTCTGAAAACCTGCGGTATTGAAGATGCATACATTAATATCATTAATAACATCTATGAAAATGCAAGTGCAAAGATTAGGCTGTTTGAAAATACAACACACGTAAAAATTGGAAAGGGAGTGAGACAAGGTGACACCATATCTCCGAAGCTCTTTAATGCCACATTGGAGGGTGTTTTTCAGTCGCTGAGCTGGGAAAACAAGGGGATAAAGATTAATGGAGATTATCTAACCCACCTTCGTTTTGCTGATGACGTAGTCATTTTTGCAACTACCCCATCAGAGCTGCAGAGTATGATCCAGGAACTTGCTGACAAGAGTAAAGAAGTGGGATTAAAAATGAACTTTCAGAAGACAAAAAGTGATGTTCAATGCTTTTACAAGAAATGAAGATTTATCGATTGATGGAGAAAAGCTGGAGATAACAGACACGTGCGTTTATCTTGGACAGCAGATATCTAGTGAGGTCACATTGATGAAGAAATTAATCGGCGTACAAAACTTGCCTGGAGAGCTTTTGGAAGAAACAGCATAATTTTCAAGAGCAATATGCCATTATGTCTTAAAAGAAAAGTGTTTGATCAATGCATCCTTCCAGTGCTTACGTATGGTGCAGAGACGTGGACCTTAACTAAAAGAGACATACAAAGGCTGCAGACAACTCAAAGCAGCATGGAGAGGTGCATACTTGGTGTAACCAGGAGAGATAAGAAGAGGAACTCGTGGATCCGAAAAATGACAAGAGTGGAAGACATCATGATCAGAGTTAAATCTCTGAAATGGCAATGGGCTGGACATACTGCCAGAAGGACAGATCATCGATGGACAGCCGAAATTTTTAGATTGGATTCCAAGGGACAGGAAAAGACCCAGAAGAAGACCACATGGGAGATGGGTGGATGAAATTCGAAAGTATGCAGGGGTGACATGGAGGAGACTGGCACAAGACAGACTGTTGTGGAGGAAACTTGGGGAGACCTTCGTCCAGCAGTGGATTGATAATGGTTGACAATGATGATGATGATGATGATATATATATATATATATATACAGTATATATACACTGAAGAGCAATTGAATTAGAGATGCCTGTCTAGTAAGGTGTAGCACCACATTTCACCCTGATGACGGCAGCGATTCGTCTCGGCATGGACTCGACAAGACACCGGAGGCGTTGGGAAGCCATACGGATTCACGACCTCTGAACAAGCTCCCACAGTTCACGAAGATTTGTTGGAGGGGGTCAGAGCCTCGAACATCTCTCTCGATGGCATCCCAGATGTGCTAGATGAGATTGAGGTCAGGTGACCTACCTGGCTAAAGAAGCGAGGTCACGTTGGTGGAGTGTTCATCCAACCATTCGGATACAATTCGGGAGCGATGGCACGGTGCATTGTCTTGTTGCAGGATGAGGTCCCTAGTGGGTTGAAGACGCACAAACGGGAGCAAATGGTCTTCCAGGATATCCCGGTAACGTTTACCTGTGAGGGACGATGTCACACGTACCAGGGGTCCCATTTCAGTCCACGTAAACAGTCCTCAGACGAGAATGCCACCCCCACCAGCTTGAAGAGTACCCTGCTGGCAAGAAGGATCCATCGCTTCATGTGGTTTGCACCGTACTCGTATCCTGCCATCCGCATGTACCAACGTGAATCTCGACTCATCAGTCTAGGCAACATTTTTCTACATGTCTAGGGTCCAGTGGCGATGTTCCCGCGCCCATGCTAATCTTTGCACCCTGTGATGTGCGGTCAGCAGCGGTACCCTCGTGGGACGATGGCTTCTGTACCCCATAGCGAGGAGATGGTTCTGGATGGTGTGGCTGCTTACACGTTTTTGTGCACCAGCGTTAAATTGCCGAGTGATTTCTTGCACTGTGGTCCGTCTATCCGCTGTTACAATGCGAGCTAGCCGACGATTACCCCGCTCATCCACACGCTGTTGTCCACGGCAGTTGGCCCTTGCAGGGATGGTTTTACCGGATTCGATGTACTCACGGTGCACCCGTGACACAGTGGCTCGTGAAAATCCGTGCCTGCACGACTTCCAAAATAGAGTGACCCATTCGTCGGGCCCCGACAATTTGCCCACGATCAAATGCGCTTAGATCCTTCGTCTTACCCATACTGCGTCCGACTCTTACTGATTGCCGTCGCATCACTCCTTATATTGTCGGATCGCTGCATACGTCATGTCGTTTCCGTTTACAGGGCCGCCCACAGCGCCACATTTGCATAACGCCAGCTGTCTCTAATTCAATTGCTCTTCAGTGTGTATATATATATATACAAATGCACAAGTGTGAAAATGTTTAGGTCCCTCCTACGTGCTGCTTGCGCCCACTGGATGACCTACTACCATCAATTGATTAATATTTCACATTTATTCATATCATATTTTATTTCACATGAGAAAACCTTATTGGAATGAAACTGAGATCCGGAAACTATACAGATATTCCACATCAGTCGTCTCGTGGCCATACAAGGACCGCGTACTGCCCTGAGAGCCGGGGGGCAGTTACGATAAATGAATTACCGTCTCCCGTTCCAGGACTTGAGGCAGAGGGGTCCTCGTTGCCGTATAATCTACGGTCTCCATTGCCATTACGCGGCGCTTTAAGTTCAATGGTTTCTGAGAATTAACAAAAAATCCCAAAACATTTTTGAAAAAAACTTAAAAAATAATAAAAAAAAGCTTGGAGATTCTTTTGGTAGTATTCCTTTGTTAAAATTTAGTTTTTGCCAAGATTCAAAATGCAAGACCTGTATACACATCCATAGTTCAAACGTTGGAGACTTGCCTGATCCTGTTTTTTGTAAAATCTCAAATGTAATTTTTTCCATTACATGCTGAGCTAGCAACTTTTGTTTTATTGGACAAACTGGCAATCCTTCGCACATACGATTAAATGGACATCGTTCCGACATCAAAAACTTCAAGAATAAGAATGATATCGAACTGCTTCACTTTCAGCACAACAGCTTCTAGGAAATAGAGATACGTATTTTGTTCATCGAGTCAGATTTGGAAAAGAGG
Organism: Macrothele yani; assembly: GCA_039090855.1. Classification (NCBI taxonomy): domain Eukaryota; kingdom Metazoa; phylum Arthropoda; class Arachnida; order Araneae; family Macrothelidae; genus Macrothele; species Macrothele yani. Next base: position 81,831,295 of record CM077012.1, read on the forward strand.
TTACTGCTTGAAAATTTGTGTATTCTGAAATTTGAGACCTTGTTCCCATACGGACTCAATGATTTGTTTAACGGCATAAAAACCACGTCCAAGGATTTTTCTGGTTTGGTTTATAGATACTTTAAGTATAAACCTTTTGCAATTTCAGAGAATCGTTCTATTCTACACAATAGAGGTAACAGGTCTCGTAGGGGTACTTTGGTTGATTTTCAGGGTTTGCTGCAAGAATCGGATGGCCTTACCAACAACATTGTAAAGAATTGCAAATCAAGAATTTTTTACCTTAATCTGGCAAAAGTTTGTTGCTTAAAAATATGACAATTTTCATTTTAATAATTTACACATCAAATTCTACTCAACGATTTGCTTAATTACAGATTATTCTCAAGGCTTAACGATTTTGGATCCGATCACAGTGAAAAGCATTATTGTGTACTTCAATTTTCGGATCGAATCTTTGACAAAGTTGGTGTTAAATTTTTTTTTTTTTGCCGATAACGATATACACTTCCTATTAAAAAACACTGTATCAGTATGCGACCACCGTCGCGTCGGTCGATTAATCTATAATTATCGCCACAGTTCTGAGAATTTTCAGGACTTATACACTGAATGGCCACTTTATTATGACCACCCCCTCAGTACTTCGTTGGGCCACCTTTTGCCTTTAATACTGCGTCGATTCTTCGTGGCATGGGCTCCACGAGATGTTGATAGGTGGTTTGTGGAATCTGAGACCATGCTTGACGAATAGCACTTTCCAGGAGTGTGAGATTGCAGGGTTGTGGATCCAGCAGTCTGTTGGCTCGTTCAACTTCATCCCATAAATTCTCAATGGGGTTGAGATCTGGAGATTGTGGGGGCCACCTAAGCAAACTAAACTCACCGGCATGTTCCTGAAACCAATCCTATACAATACAAGCACTCTGGAAGGACGCATTATCTTGTTGAAAGTAGCCATCGCCATTGGGATAAACCATCCACATGACAGGATGCACTTGGTCCACAACGATGTTTAGATATATTGTGCCAGTCAGACGTTGATCAAAACGAATTAAAGGGCCCAAAGCATACCAGTAAAACATTCCCCAAACCATAACGTTGCCTCCACCAGCTTGAAGGGTTGTAGCAATGCATTTGGGGTCCATGCTTTCGTGCTGTTTCCACCAAATTCTCCCTCGGCCATCGGCATGGTGCAACTGAAAACGTGATTCATCGGACCACATAATTTGTTTCCAATTATCGACTGTCCAATCCTTGTGCGAACTGGAGACGTTTTCTCTTGTTAACTGCAGACAGCACAGGTGTTCGAACAGGCCTTCGGCTGCCATATTCCATCCGCTGCAGTGTACGGCGAACAGTGCGTGCAGAGATCATTTGAGGGGATCTTTGATTAAGATGGTCTGTAATTTGCTGCACTGTTGCCACTCTGTTGTCTATTACCAGTATGGACACTCTCCGTTCTGCCCGAGCAGTCACTAGTCGATGACGACCACACGCTGCACGTAGAGACCCAGATTTTTGGCTGACAGTCCAGTCTTTAAACACTTTAACAACAGCTGCTCTGGAACATTTCACGAAAGCGGCGGTTTCGGTGATACTCGCTCCATGGCTCCGAGCTCCTACAATCATCCCACGTTGAAAGTCCGTCAAATCGCATTTTTTACTCATCTCGTCACCCAAACATCACTTCTACTACTGCCGCAAGCACTAAGCTTTCCCTTTTTATACTAGCCTCGCCCTCTGGCGGCAACAGCTTGCAGCCATAGCTCATTTGCTTATTAAAACTGTCAGGTGGTCATAATAAAGTGGCCACTCAGTGTATAAAAACCGGCCTACATTTTGCCTGTGCAGTGACCCAAGGTACGCTCGCTTTGTTGATCCTTTTTATAAGCATATTCTTACAGGAGATATCAATATTACTGCCTCACCTGTTCTAAGATCTGTTTTAAATAAGGGTGTATGATTCTGTATTTCAACTAGACTAAATTTCAGCAGAATCCTTAGGGATCTTAAAACTGATCTCATCAAATATATCCTTAAATTATCGTATAAATTTGAATTCCTTATGAAGAGTTTGCTGTTTGGTTGGACTATATGCTGGGGGATTTTAAAAGGGCTTTGGACTCCTCTCTACAGTTTCACATAATAAAACTCAATTCAACATTCCACTTATTAAGAAGCATATCAAAGAATTACAGAAGAATTTTGTTTTTACTCCAGTGGATAAAGCAGAAAATGATTTAGCCATTTTCTGCAAGTCTTTATCTTGAGATGTTATTTTCTGAATTAAATCACTGCTCAACTTATAAACTCATTACAGTCGACATAAATATTATAAAGAAAAAAAAATATTCTTTTACGTAAACGCTTATGTCTTAAAAATATTAACATGCAGCTACCTTTTTTGTATGCCATTCCTAAGTTCCACAAAGTTCCTGTGTCATTCAGAGCAGCCGACAGTGTTATAACAGTCTTGCAGGTAAAATTTTTGAAAAACATCTTCACATTATCTATAAGGAAATACAGGATTCTTGGATAATTAATAACAATAAACTCCCATAATAAATTCGGTTTCTTGTACTCTGCAGAGGACCAATGATTTCTGTAGTGACCAGGGGTTTACCCAGGAATATCATATTGGGGATTTATCCCTGGTCCCTATTTCTATAACTTCAAAAAATGGGAAACGACTGAATATTTTTATAGCTAAGAATGAGTATAACTGGGAATCTTTTTTCCAAAAACTATACACGGTTATTTTGTTTTTGTGCTTTTTTATCTGTCATTTCTAAATGCTTCTTTAAACAAGGCTAGAGAAAAGAAGTATTAACATGGATTGCTGAAACAGTAAACATTGATATTTTCAGAAATCTTGTACATGCTAAAGTGATTCAAAAGTACACTGGTACTGGTTTCCATAAATTAAGCAACAAATGGAAAAATCGTGATAACTCAGAAAGTATGAAACCGATTCGGATGAAATTTAGTGGTAAGCTTTATCAGACCAAACGCAACAGAAAAACGTAAGAACATGTGATACAAAGTATTTACATTTTGTATGAGTGATGCAAAAATTAAAATACAGAAATATAGGTATCAAGATGAAATAAGAAAAGGTACTTCAATACTAAGTGTGGTTACCCCAAACAGTACAGGCCCGACAGCGATGTTCTATGCTGTTAATTATGGTGTAGAGCAGTTCCGTAGGTAGCTGCGTCCATTGCTCGAGCAAAGCAGTGCGGAACCACTGCAGGGTTCGGAGAGCGGGCTGGAGGGGAATGCAACACGCTTCCCAAGAACATCCCAGACATGTTCAATGGGATTCAGATCGGGAGAGCGTGCTGGCCACTCCATACGGACTATAGTCTCTTGTTCCAGGTACTGGTGCACGAGACGAGCTGTGTGAGGGCAGGCGTTATCCGCCTGCAGTACAAATACATCGCCAATTGCGGCCGCATAAGGACGAACAATAGGGTCCAGGATGTCCTCTCTATACTTCTGAGCATTGAGGTTTCCATGTGGCAACATATAGAGGTCGGTATATGCCTCCCCACACCAGAACACTACCACCACCATAAATGTCTCTTTCCTGATTATTAGAGGGAAGATAGTGAGTACCGGCCTATTTCTCCAGATGTGAACTGGGCGAGAATCACTCTGTAAACAGTATCGCGACTCATCAGTGAACAGAACGGACTTCCACTGATTTTGAGTCCAGTTCACATGCATTCGTGCCCAACTGAAACGTTCCCTCCGGTGGTGGAGGGTGAGGGACACGCATAATATCGGTCGCCGAGCATACAGTCCTCTTGCATGTAACTTTCTGCGTACCATCGAAGTTGATACCGTCCTTCCGGTAGCTGCCGCAAGCACAGATTTGAGATGAGTTGGTGTAGCCGTCCTGTTCCGCCGTGCCGAAAGCCGCAAATACCGGCCATCCGCGGAGGTCTTCGGCCTTGGCCTACCTTCGGGAAGCTGCACCCGTGGCTTGGAACTGTTGCCACATCCTGCTGGCCACAGAACGATCGACGTGGAGCCATCTTGCTACGCCCGCCTGACGTTGCCCTGCTTCGAGTTGACCTATCGCTCTGTAGCGTAACTCCGCTGGTAAATGACGTCTCGAAGCCATGTTAACAAAATCGCTATCTCGAAATCTTGTCATTCGCAGCTGCACATGAATTGGCGACTCCATCCGAAACAGCTGGTTTGAAGCTCTTTCGCATTTGTATTAAGCTCTGCCAGCGCCACTCATTTGCCTTCCGTACATCGATGCTATATGCCTTCGCCCGTAACATATGCAAATTTCGTACAATTTGAATCATATTTCGCCCAATTATCACGATTTTTCGGTTTGTTGCTTATCTATGGAAACCAGTGTATATCTGCAAAATTTATGACAGACTAAATACAAACATATTTTTTATGGTTGCAATGACTGAATTAAACATATGATTTAAAAAAGAAAAAAAGTAACACGACTGCTATATACATAAACTTCAAATTAAAAAAAATATATATTGCACTATGGTAGAAGATGCTTCCAGTTAAAACTGAGGAATTCATGTAAATGCCAACTGTGCTATATGATAATTAAAAGGGGTAATACAAAAATTTAAAAGTATATGTTCCTTCAGTAGCGTAACTAGCACAACGTGCGCGCCCCGCAAGGTTTACTTCAGCACCCCTAAGCACAGTTATTTTCCCAGGATTTCGAACACGAGGGAGGATGTGTTTTTCTCTGTGTGTGTGTTAAAGGGCAGGGGGAAGGGGGTCAGGAGAATGTCTGGTAAAGTAAGTGAAACCTACAGCCCTGTAGTTTTAAATTATTTTTGGAACAGAAGTACATAATGTAAGGTTATCAATCAGCCAATCAGGATTAACACCGTGAGCGGACTGATGCATGAGCATGAATATACTACATTTTACAGCAAAAAACAGATTCGGTAAAATATACTTTAATGGTTAAGGTCAATAACTATAAGACTTCATATATACCCATTTTACTTTCACTTGTTTCTGAAGTGCTTAGTTTATGTGAAATGTCTGCCTCTAAAGTTTAAACAGTTGACGTGCTAAACAAATCATCATTCTTTTAATCAGAAACGGCACTTGGGTTTAATCGATTCTACGCAAAAAGAGCTGGTCGAGCTTTGGAAGTTTCTTCGCGCGCTCTTTTTTCTTTCGCCGATACTATGCTCTGCTTGGACGCTTTTGTGACATTTTGCAAATGGATGCCGTTCGTTTGTATGTTAAAGTTTCCACTTAGTAAATAAAACGGGCGTACTTACTATAAAGAACTAAGAGCAAAGCAATGTGTAATTATTTTGTCCAAAACTAAGATACTGTAAATCACTTGAAGAAATCACCCTCTTTCACAGCAGATCTGCGGCTGCTGTTAATAATTGTTAGTGCCTGTCATGCACGTAATCCTAGGTAACTGATTATTTTCTCGATCCTTCACGGGGAATCCCAACGTAGTGGTCTGGTATTTTTCCTGAGAGGGCGATTGGAGAGCGATCGTATTGCTTACAATCCACTGGAGAACGATGGTATTACAACCCATTGCAGAGCGATCGCATTACAACCCACAGCCCAAGGGCAGAATAGCTTTAATCCGTAGGGCATCCAGTATTTTAAAAGTGAAACTTGGCATTTATTTAGGCAAAGCTATATATGTATTAAAGGAAAATATGAATTTTTGGATTAATTATTTGTTTTCGTATGTGTTCGGATTTTTTCATAAAACCGTTACTGGCAGCTGTAGTACGCCCCTCCATTACCTGCGCCCCCACGCAGATGCGGGGGTGGTAGTTACTCCACTGCATTCCTCTGCCTGTGTGCTACGTACCTTGAAATGGGGGGGATGTTGAAATTGGAAGTGTCAGATGGGGGGGGGGGCAAGGAAATTTGTCACTACCAGGGAGGGGGTGGGTGGGTTAATAGATCGCTGGTAATGACTTCATGGAATCCACAGCACTTGCAGTAGAGTCCTCTTTTAATGAAAGTGGCATCAGAACCATGAAAGTGGCCATCCGGACCGTTGCCAGATGACTTACGGCATGGGAACTACATTCGAGGAAGCCACTCTGCCGCCTACCACTGACCATCACCAGCACCGGTTGCAGTGGTGTCGGGCCCAATCAACGTATATACATATATCAACATAAGAACAGTAGTCGGTGATGTTATCACTAATACAAGTAAGACAGTGACTCATAGTTCTGGCTTCTTCACAGCCCTGCCACCACTGCCATAAGTTACTGTTACTTCCATGGAGTTTTCACCGTTGTCACTGGGACGCAGGAAAATCACTGTTAAGCCCACTTCTAGAAAGGGTTAACAACGCTACAAGGAAACCTTTGGTTGTTTTGACTAGCACAAATCTTAGGTCTTTTACATTCCTAAGCTATAATTACTTAGCTTCAGTTACTTGGAACTTCATTGTCCTGAGTGATATAATGGTAGAATTCCCAAATGGAAATTGGAAGATGTGAGTTTAATTCCTGCCCAAAGGTGATATAATTTTTGAAGTTTTCTATGGAGATGCTACATGGAGATCAATAAACTAAAAGCAATTTAGAACCACAATCTGATTATTGAAAATAATGTACTAGTATAAATGCCATATGCTATACAATTTTTAGCATCAAGTTCAATGAGTTCTAATATTTTGGCAGGCAACTTTACCATTAGTAGGCTTTATGTACTGTATAACAAAAGACAGATATTTCTTGCCAGATGTAGACTTATGTACAAATATATTAAAAGATCATTTTCTTTCAATATTTGAACAAGTTTTTTAGTGTCAGCTTCAGCCAAAACATTGTTAATGATAGCTGACACTTATCTTTTTCCAATGTAACTGCCTGAGCAATTGTTGAGACAAAAAAGCAATTTTGCACTAACTCAGTAAAAAAATGTTCCACAGGCTTAATGATATCTTTAGGCTCTACAAAGTAAGATAATTTGTATTTCAGCACATTTAACTCGTTCTACATATTTTTGAGCTTTACTAATGTATCTAAACTTGGCTTGTGTTTTTTTACCATTATTTTTCTTTAATTGCAAGAACAAAAAGTTATATAAACACCTTGAGTGACTCCCACTATCTCTCTCTCTCTCTCTCTCCCTGTTTGTTATTAGCAACCTGTGTTCCTGCTAAGCCTAGCAATGCAATACTGTTTGTTGTTAGTGATTGACATTCTCATAGCTGTCACTGTCAGCTGATGTTATTTAATGCATGCAACACACCATTGGACGAGGATCCAAATAAAAGAAAAAGATGTTTAGCATCAATTTATTTCAATTTTCATATCTTGTGGTTTTTTTCTTTTTTTGGTTCACTACAAGATTTTTGGGGGAGACATTTTTTTTTCTGTTACTGTATTGATTTGTCTTCCTTATTCTCTGAAAGTTTACAATGGCTTTGCCTAATGGTTTGCATTTAAATTCTTGTCTGTCTGCCTATTTTTTAATTTTTATCATTATTTTTTATAGTTTAATGATCCCCTAAGAGTATCAAAGGCTGGAAGCAGCTGCCCATTCTAATTTCAGATCAATTACCTGGAAATGAGTAAAGACAAAATCATAGCATGTATAACAATGAGCTCTCAGCACAAGGCCCCATAATATACACCTATATTGCTTTAAGTGAAACTGTGTATTTCTTTTTCAGTTTTCAAGTTTTAACTTTTTTTATGAATCCCACACCTCTTTTCTCAGAATCAAGTTATTTGATTTTGGTGTCAGCCATTGTTGCTGCTTCTTTTCCAAAGTACTGGTAGAAATGTTCATTTTTTCACTAACTGTCACTTCTAATGCAAACAGCAATTTTTCAAATCAACTCCACTGAACCAAGATGCTCTTTACAAAACACAAAGTAGGAGTACACACACAATTGAAGTACAAAACGAATACCTGAATATAAACAAAATAACCCAATCACTTTACTAGCATACAATTTTGTGATATGGGAATTACTGTATTTGCTTAAAAACAGCCCAGATTTTGAACATCAATAAATAACTACAGAAAAATCTGAGAATGAAGACACCTTTATTTCACACAAAAAATGACTATATACAATGCACGTATCCATTTTTAGATACATAAAATCATGAAGTTATGAATTGCAAATGCTATAAATCAGACTTTACTCCAATTAATTTGATTTTTAATATATGACAAATTCATGAATTAAAGCATGAAAATGAACCATTTTTTTATTCTGACTAGAACACTGAAATTCTTCAAATTCAGATAAGCAGGCAAATTTTGTTCAAAATGTATGTTAATGAACACAACATTCCAAAAGTACATTATAATAATTTTTTATTTCATCACATTCCAAAATTTACCAAAAATGTTTTTGTAGTTATTACAATGTCTAATTATAAAACTACTGGCTTATGGCACATGATCTGCCAGTCAGTCACAGTAGTTTAACTATGTCCACATCATAAAAGATTAACAGACAAAAGGTTTCAATGTAAGCTATGCTAAATGTCCTACTCATTTTCCAATAACAGAGGGCATATGATGACCATTCAACATTATTGTATTTTCACTGTTACATAGTTTAAGACATCCGGAAACTCCATGATTAAAACTGATAAACTAATGAGAACTTCTTACAAAAAGTTGTGCAATGTCTTTTAAGCAAATATTTTTTTACTACTCAATAGTGGAAACAATGCAATATTAGAAACACAGATTTATTTATCCTACTATGTTAATGTATCACATAGTTAGCAAGAACAATGTGTCAGCAGAATAGATAAACAAGTGATTCTGAGTTATGCTACAATCTGAATTTTTTTTTTTTTCAAAATATGTGTATATGCTGTATGTTTTGAAATTCACCACAAGACATCACTTTCCTTTTAATTCTTCATAAGTCATCATATATAGAGTATACCACCACTGGTGATATATTAGAGTATACCACCACTTTCCCTCACTTATGAGGGGGATGCTGAAAAGTTCTCGGCCTAACCCACTTCCTGTAACTGTAGCATTATTTTGTCAATGCAGCTCGAAAGAGTGTTCTTTTGTATTGTAAAGTGCCAATTTTCAGACTAATAGCTCTTTCTTGCAGATGTTTGACATCCTGAACTGAATCATGTCAAGTGTTGAATTTTCATATGTGGAACTCCGGGCTGTCATGAAATTTCTGTTTCTGAAGAAGAAAACTGCAAAGGAAATCTATGAGTGTATGATGCAAACATTAAGTGACAAGTGCCCTTCCTATTCCACTGGGAAGAAATGGTGAGCCAACTTTCAGTGTGGGGACTTGGAGACCAAAGATGCAGCAAGATCTGGGAGGCCTTCAACAGTGAGAACACCCAAAATTGCTGATCGTATTCATGACTTGATTTTGTCAGATCGGCGAATCTCAGCTAAAACAATGGCTGAGACACTGGAGATATCCAGGGAACGTGTTGGGTTCATAATTCATGAGCACCTGGATATACAGGAGATGTCAGCGAAGTGGATGCCCAAATGTTTGAACGCCGGTGAGAAACGAAAACTAGTGGACACTTCCAAATCAATTTTGCAGCATTTTGAGACATCTGGTGATAATTTTTGGCAGCGACTTGTCACTGTTGATGAAATGTGGTTACATCACTACGATCCAGAGATGAAACAACAGTCCCTATAGTGGCGGCACTTGGGGTTCTCCATGGCCAGAGAAATTCAAGACTGAAAGGTCTGCAGGAAAGGTCATGGCAACAGCTTTTTGGGGGGATTCAGAAGGCATTTTACTGACTGACTATCTCCTGAAGGGCCAAACAATAAATGCTGAATACTATTCCAACTTGCTGTGCCGATTAAAGGAGGCGTTGAAGGAAAAAAGGTGAGGAAAACTGCGGAAAGGTGCTCTTTGTTTGCAGGACAATGTGCCGGTTCACAAGAAGGCTGGCAAGACAATGGATGTTTTGAGGGATCTGGGGTTTAAGTAGACCATCCACCTTACTCACCAGACCTTGCTCCATTGGACTATTTCCTGTTTCCAAACCTTAAAAAAAAAAGGTTCGAAAGGGAAGCATTTTTTGAATGATTCGGAGGTGATATCAGCAGCAGAGCAGTATTTTAGTGATCGGACTTCAGAATTTTTTTGGAAAAGAAACTCCAGAAACGCTGTGCCAACCAAGTGTGTTCAACTTCAGGGTGAATATGTGGAACGGTCTGTAAGTTTCATGGCTTTAGTCCATTTCCTTCTTGGTGTGGCCCAGAACTTATCAGCATCCCCTCGTACAGCCCAAACTTAATAGGTCAGCACAGGAACTGTGAAATTCTCAAGCTGAACACAATACTTCCTTTCAGAAGTCTGCCAATCATGTGCACTAAAATTTAAATTAGCAGAAAGAGCATTAATCTTAGGACTATGGATTTCCATCAAGTTGAATAAATAAATACATACTTACTGGAAGCTCATTTTCTTATAAATAAAAATTTTGCTAACAGTGCTGCATGACACAATGTGGGTTCGTACACAAAAAATATTGCTTGGTGCACCTAAACAATTTTTTTAATCTCCAAACATTATAGTTTTTATGAAAAAAACTGCATGTGAACAAACACTGGAAGACACTCCTTTCATACAATGTTTATGAACCAGGCAATGATAACTAATAAAAAGCAGCTTACAATAAATAAAACCCTTAAGTTCAGGGCAGTAGTGCGGAAGGGTTTTTTTTTCTTTTCTTTTTACTTTCTTTGAAAGTTAATAGTAAGTTAGGGTGTTTTGAAACAGTTATTTTATAACTTTCTTATATATCACCAACATGAAATCATTAAAATGATCAACTGTTCTCAGTCTCAAATTAGAAGAGCCTTTGCCGTCTCCTCTGATGTCCATCCTAGACAATGTGAAGTAACAAGCATCATTGAATTGGCCACTGAGACAAGATACACCTCGAATCAGATATGTAACTTCATAAAAAAAAAAAACCAAAATAAACATTTTATTCTTTCTAAACTAAACCCCAACCACGTTGTCTAAACCCCAACCACGTTGTCTGGGCTCAATTCTCAACATACCAAATGTTTCCTATCAACTCAAGAAGATGAACTACGGTGCCAGCACAAGGTCTTCTGCATATTTATACACCATGCCATAGTTCATACACTCTTTCAATCACAGAATTCCAGGACTTTTGTATCCCCCCCCAGGATATATGACCCAAAGCTCCTACTTAAAAATATAGTGAAACCACAGGTCTGTCCAACCTGTAACCTACAACAAACAATTCCCTAAAGGCTTCAGCAAACTTAATACAGAACTGATTTTGAGAAGGCTTTAGTTCAATTATTGAAGCAAATTATAGAATTAAAAATATATAGGTACAAAATTTATAGTTAGAATATAAATGTGTCATTACACTTGAGATGCTTTCATATACCACACAATCAATATATAAACTAAATACTACTTACATTTAATTATTTTGATATAATGCTTACACAGGAAATTTAAGGACAAGGAAAGGCGAAATATTTCGAACTTTTTCAAATGAACAAAGTTATTTATTATTAGAGCAAGAACTCGTGTTGCATTTATTTTTGGAAGGAATTTTCAACATAATATATGCTTCTAATATTGATGCTCTAAATCTGTATTCACCAGCAAACAAAGTATGCACGAACATTTCCAAAATGAAACGAAAGATAATAATGGGAAAACCTTAAATCCAAGGGCTATGTGTACAGCTGCATATATCAGTGATCACAGCAATTTAACTGGACATGATTAGAAAACTAATTATAGAAGATGGAAAGTTATCAGCTCAGAAAATACTAAGGAACAACTAGATTTAAGTTTCTGATATTAGAAAGCAATCTGATTTTATAGCCAATTTTTACATTTCAGTAAAGGTCAAAATAAGCAACAACTAAGAACATGATTTTGAAAATATCCTTCACACTCTCCTAACTTGTTGTTTCTAAACAAGTGTGCTCCAAAAATATCTTTCACACTCTCCTAATCTGTTGTTTCTAAACAACTGTACTTTGTTGGCTAATTTTAATATGCACATTTCCAGTTAACAGAATAAATATTGAAGGAAACATTACATAACTCTACACGTTCCAGCAGAAAGATTTTGAATAATGGAAAAGTTGAAAATAGGCAAAAAGCATTCTTCATGGCAAAAGCTATGGAACGGAAAAATAACTTTTCAAATATGTCTACCGGAAGCAGAGATAGTGAGAAAAAAGTTTTGGCCTTTACACCCTCTAGCAGGAAAGCTGTGCATTATTTAAAGAGCATAATGCTCACCATCTTTATTGTAGTGAATGGCATATAGTACAAAAAAATAAATAAAAATTCTCCATAGTGTTTTTAGAAGCAGATACACAGCTGCAAACACAAGTACACAAACACCACCAAGCAACAAAACTCCTTAAATACAAACCTACAGTGCTCCACAAAGTAAATGGTATCAGGGGTTAAAAGAATTTTTTAAATCACACATTTAGAAGCAAAAATATTGAGAAAAACAAATTAAACATTTGTGCCCCTAGCGGCAAAATTGTGCATGTTTTTGGGAAAAAATATCCACAAAGAATTTTCATAGTTAGTAGTATCTGACCAAAAAATATTTTTTTCAATCTGGTTTTTAGTCCCACAGATATTGCTATAAATGAAAATGTGAACTTAGTTAGCCCTCTAGCGCATACTTGTACATTAAGAAAAATATGAAATTATATGAGAAATATTTCGTACCGGAAACGCTCTCTAACAAAGAAAGAATTTTTCAAATCAGATCTTTAGAAGCAGAGATATCGACAAAAATAAGATATTTTTATATGATTTGCATGACAAAAATAAGATATTTTACATACATACATATCACTAAGCTGTTCTCTGAGATTCAGAGGTTAGTTCCAAAAAGAAATATAAACTACCAGATAATTTTTACTTACTGTTGCCGTATCAGACTTATCCATTTACAGCGATCTTGACATACAACTCGGGCTTCACTCACATCCATCACACGCCTTACACAAGATCTTCTATACTTCATACTCATAATCTTTTTCTCATGCAGACACTCCTGAATCTGATCCTCCCATGACTTCCTTGGACTTCCTCTGCCTTTCTTTCCTGCCACTTGAGCTAAAAAAGATTTTCTTAGTAAGCATCTCATCACTCATTCTTTCAACATGGCCAAACCACCAAAACATATTAGTCTCCACCTTGCTAACAACATTTTGCTTCACATCACACAACTACAACAAATATTCATTCCTCACACGATCAGAATGTGTCTTGCCACAAAACCCAGTGTAAGTAATGCACACAAATGACTCCTATGCTTCTTCTGTAGTACCCAGGTTTTACTGCCATACATCAGAGTAGGAACAATTACACTTTCATACACAGCCATGTGGGACTCTTGAGAACCCATCATTCCTGTGAAAACCTCCCAGAGCAGTAATGACTTTCAATGAAGAATTCGCTCGCCTACTAATTTCACCATCCAATTTGTTCTCTCTGTCAAAAATTTTTCCTAAATACACAAACTCACGCACCTGGTCAATCACTATGCCATTTAGATTTACATTACTTTCAGTGCTACCAGTTCCTCTCTCAAAAACCATAACTTTGGTTTTTCCCTTATTTATACTCAGTTTGAATTTCATGCAAACTTCGTACATCCGGGACAACATACTCTGTAACTCACTTTTTCTCTCTGTCAACAGGATTGTGTCATCAGCATACAGCAATCTGCACACACTAGCATTACCAAGACATAAACCAGTATTGTCCATCTTAGCATCATGCATGCACACATCCATAAATATTTTAAACAGCAAGAGTGACATTACACAACCTTTTCTGACTCCTGAACCAATAGAAATCCATTTTGATAAAATGCCATTCACTCGTACACAAGCTCTACTGCCAGCATACATGGCTTTTTACACTATTAAGTAGATTCCCAGTAACACCATATTCATTCAATACCTTCCACAAAAGTGCCCTATTTACTTGGTCGTAAGCTCTCTGTAAATCTATGAAGGCAGCAAAAACTTTCTTACCAACAGATCATCATGCGTTATGCAAAAATTTGGTTAGTGCAGCTTTTACTAGGCATAAAACCACTCTTAATAACCCACACTTTTTCAATAACGACCTTACCAAACACTTTCCCTGACACAATAAGATATTTTAGATATCAACAAGACATAAACCAGTATTTTTATCAGATTTTGTTGCAAATGCATAAGAAGCAGAAATAAACACTTACGACCGTTGCCGGGCAAACCATTCTTTAACAAAAATAGAAATTATATGCAAAACATTTCCCACCAGGAGCTGTATACAGTGCAGGAAGGATTTTTCAAATCAGACTTTTAGAAGCAGAGATATTGGGGTAAACACAATTTACCTTTACACCCCCTAGCAGAATATCTGTGCATTACTAGAAAAAGAAACTGTTCCTAAAATAGTCTTTGATATAAATTGCATCAAATGGAAAAATAATTTTTTCAATTGGTTATTTAGAAGCAAATATGCGGAATAATATGTGTATTGAATTCAATATCATCTGAGTTTAACTCGCGTAAAAATGGTTCAATTTCGATGACATTTTAGTATGTGGTAGGGGACCACCTAGGGACGAACCCTATTGAAAATGGACGAAATGGGGTCAAAGGTCACGGCATAGGAGCGAGATCCATTCCATTGCCCTTATGCGTCATAACTTGCGTAAATATGGTTCGATGTAGATGAAATTTTAGCATATTGTAGAGGACCACCTGGGAATGACCCTTATTAAAAATGGGTGAAGTGGGGTCAAAGGTCACGGCATAGGAGCGGGATCCATTCCATTGCCCTTATGCATCATAACTAAAGCCCGGAAGTTGAGGCAAAATGCCTTAAAATACGTTTTTTGCCTTTTCGGCTCATATTTGAAGATGTGCCTTTTTATGTTTTCAATGCCTTTTTTGCCTATACTCAACAAATGCACTATTAAAAAATGATTTCTTCTTAAGAATGCAATAAAATCAAAGTTTTGATAACAATCTAGCATGCAGTACGTAGTGTTTCCGGGTAAACACGTAATTTTTTTTAAGTTATTCATTTCTTTTAAAAACTCTTTTTAGGGTATAGGTGTACAAACCATAAGGTAGGTGGCATTTTCTCTAAAACGAAATCACAGTCAGCAGACATCTGAAAGTAAACACGAGTACAATCGGTACATTCAAAACGAGGTGCTCCAATTTAAAGCAGCGGTGGCAGACGCATGCGCAGAGTCTGCGATGGTCGGCATCTCATTTTATGTTTTGCTCTCCATAGAATCCTAGATGATAGGTTTTTGCGCATGGCGGAAGTAGCTGAATCCAGTCAGATAACATTGTAACCAATCAAGCTAGAGTGAAAGCCAAGAATGCACATACACACTAAAGACCTTGAACGTAAGTGCAAAACAAGGGAGCAAGATTCTGTTAGTTTGCTACCACTAATAGATCTCGCCTTGCGTCCAAGTGAAACAATAATGCCAAAAACTGCTTCTTCAACCAGTGCTAAATTAAGTCGGTATGTTCAAGGGTATGGAAGTGATATCTTGTCCACTGAGGGAATGGTGTTGTTTTGTAAAATATGCGATACGAAACTGAATTACGAAAAGAAATTCTTCATTTCACAACATTTGGCAACAGCTAAACATAAAGCTGCTGTTATTCGGAAGATTGGTGAAAAAAAGACATGTTTGATTTCGTCATTCGCTTCTACTTCGAGCAAGCAGTCACAGTTTGCAAGTGATTTGTGCCATACTTTTATAGATGCTGGAATACCTTTGTGGAAGCTGGAAAATAATTCACTGAAGAATTTTTTGGAGAAATATACAAAGGAAAATATTCCGTGCGAAGCAACTTTGCGGAAAACATACTTAGATTCCTGCTACGTTGGTATAATGAAAGAAATACGAGATGCCGGGGATAAAAATATATGGATCAGTATCGATGAGACAACAGACGCCACGGGAAGGTATGTGGCAAATGTTGTTATAGGTACAATGGAACCTGCTCAGCCCTCAACTATCTACTTACTTACATCAGAACAACTTCCAAAAACAAATAGTAGCACGATTTCTTAGCTTTTTGCTTCTTCATTAGCTCTTCTTTGGCCTGGCGGAATAAAGTATGAAAATGTACTATTGTTTTTAACAGACGCAGCTCCTTATATGAAAAAGGCTGCCCACAGCCTGAAAGTTCTCTTTCCAAAAATGCTTCATTTAACTTGTTTGGTTCATGCTCTCCACAGAGTAGCGGAGGAAGTACGTGGGTTATTTCCGGATATTGATGCGTTAGTGAGTAATGTGAAGAAAATTTTCCTTAAAGCTCCTCATCGAGTTCACTTATTCAAAGAGATGGAACCAAATCTTGCTTTACCGCCTAAACCGATTTTGACAAGATGGGGAACATGGATATCAGCCGCTGTATATTACGCAAATAATTTGAACAAGATTGCTGAAATTGTTAACAGTTTTCAAGAGGATGAATCCTGCGCAATAAGCAATGCTCAACAGATATTAACTAAAGATTCCATTCGTAACAATTAAACTTTTATTCAAGCACACTTTTCACAGTTGCCCTGGAAAAAAGGAACGAAACATTAGTGAATGCCTTGAAAATATTAAATGATGTAGTTAGTACAATTAAATGTGTTCCCAGGAGAAAGGGTCAAATCGTGAGTGAAATATGTCAACGAGTTCTTTCAGCAAATAATGACTTGGAGAAAGTCAAAGTCATCGCTGAAATACTCCAAGGTGAAAGTTCAACTTCTATTGAAATGGATCCAACAACTGCCTCATGTTTCAAATATGCTCCCATTACCTCAGTAGAAGTTGAAAGATCATTTTTGCTTCTAAAACATATCCTAAGTGACAGAAGGCAGAGTTTCACGTTCGAACATTTAAAAAAACACCTAGTACTTATGTGTAACCGCAAAAATAAGTAAGTGATAATCTGATAAATGATTTTGCCAATTCAGCTTAACACCTGTGTATGATTCAGAATTTTTCGACCACTTCTATAAATGCCTATTTTTGATGCCTATTTTGACGCTTTATTTTGCTTATTTGCCTGCCAATTTTTAGCATTTTTACTGCCTCAACTTCCGGGCTTTAGTCATAACATTCATAAAAATGGTTCGATTTCGATGAAATTTTATTATGTGGTAGGGGACCACCTGGGGACGATCTTATAACATCACAATCTCGCGCTTGATATGCTGGCGCGCGGTCACTCCATCTGTCTCACTACGTCACGTGCTGTGTGTGGATCCTATTAGTTTAATGACATCACACTCTTGCGAGCAGATGGTCACGATTCCAATCTGCCTCATTACGTCCCGCTTTGTGTGCGTATATTCGTCTGCACGATAACTCGCGTAAAAATCGTTCGATTTTGATGAACTTTTAGTATGTGGAAGGGGATCAGCTGGGAAAGAACCCTATTGAACGTGAACGAAATGGGGTCAAAGGTTAGCACATAGGAGCGGGATCCATTCCACTGCTCTTATGCGTCATAACTAACGTAAAAAAGGTTCGATTTCGATTAAATTTTAGTATATGGTAGGGGACTACCTGGGGACAAACCCTATTAAAAATGGGCAAAATGGGGTCAAAGGTCAGGACATAGGAGCGGAATCACTTCCATCGCCATTATGCGTCATAACTTACGCAAAAATTCTTCGATCTGGATGAAATGTTAGTATGTTGTAGGGGCCTGCCTATTAAATGGGCGAAATGGGGTCAACGTATCCTATTGAAAATGGGTGAAATGGGGTCAAAGGTTAGGACACAGGAGCAGAATCTATTCCATAGCCCTTATGCATCATAACTTGCGTAAAAATGCTTTCATTCCGACAAAACTTTATCATGTTATTTCGGAAGTATACTGAACCGGTTCTGTAGAATATCATCGAAATGGGATCAAAGTTCAGGGCACAAGACCGAGATTTATTCCACAGCCATTATCCTCATAACTTGAATAATGATTTCTGGTATGTTGGAAAGCGTATCATAATCAATGCATTGCATGATTTTACTAACTTGTTTTTTTACAAAAGATGTGCTAATAACACAGCTTCAGTACTGCTAACAGACAACAAAATCAACAGCCCCCTGCATTTTGTCAGGGGTGGGGAAGGAAATTTGTCAGACATAAAGTTATATCAGTAGAAAAATCTTCAACTACAAAACATTGCACAGGGACAAAAAGGCAGGAATGGAAAATTCCAGGACATGTAACAGAATTTTAGGACATTTCCAGGACAACATGGAATTCCAGGACTTTTCCAGGATGCATACAAACCATGCTATGCTTAAGAGAAACATTGACAAGCCCCCTCTTTCCAATGAGGCAAACATTTACGCCATCCCTCCACAATATCTGAATGACTCCAAATAATACTACATTGGAATGCCCAATTGTTTGTTTAGAATTAGAATCAATGAGCACTAAAGAGACACGAAGGACAGTAAAGAAACCATAGCCCTATCAAGAGAAGTCAAATTCAAGTTCATTGCTCCTATGTGGTATGATATAAAGAAATTAGCTTCATATATATACACTGACGGAAAAAAAATCAAAACACCACGAAAAAATAGTTGTAGAGGAATGAAATGGCGGCAATACATTTGTATAGGTAACATATTTAATCGATTAAGGTTTCAAGATCACAGCTTAATGTAAGCGCGAGAAGAGCCATTTTAAATGTGAAATGCTGGTACATTAATAACCAGTGTAACCGCCAGAATGTTGAATGCAAATGTTCATGCATTGCGTCGTAAAGGTGCTGGATGTCAGTTTGTGGGATGGAGTTTCATGCCTGTTGCACTTGGTCGGTCAATACAGGGACGGTTAATGCTGGTTGGGGGTGATGCTGGAGTTGTCGTCCAATGATGTCCCATACGTGCTCGATTGGCGAAAGAACTGGTGATCTAGCAGGCCACGGCAACATGTCGACACTCTGTAGAGCATGTTGGGTTACAACAGCGGTATGCGGGCGAGCGTTATCCTGTTGAAAAACACCCCCTGGAATGCTGTTCATGAATGGCAGCACAACAGGTTGAATCACCAGACCGATGTACAACTGTGCCGTCAGGGTGCGTGGGATAACCACTAGAGTGCTCCTGCTGTCATAGGAAATTGCTCCCCAGACCATAACTCCAGGTGTAGGTCCAGTGTGTCTCGGCCACAGACAGGTTGGTTGCAGGCGCTCACCTTGCCTCCTTCTAACCAACACACGGCCATCACTGGCACCCAGGCAGAACCGGCTTTCATCAGAAAACACAACAAATCTCCACTCCGTCCTCCAATGAGCTCTAGCTTGACACCACTGACGTCGCAAACGGCAGTGGTTTGGAGTGAGTGGAATGCACGCTACAGGGCGTCTGGCTCGGAGCTGTCCTTCAAGTAACCGATTTGTAACAGTTTATTGTGTCACTGTGGTGGCAACTGCAGCTCGAATTGCTGCCGCAGACGCGGTACGATGCGCCACGGCCGTACGCCATACACGGCGGTCTTCCCTCTCAGTAGTGCCACGTGGCCGGCCGGAACCCGGTCTTCTTGAGGCAGTACCTTCCCTTGACCACCGCTGCCAACAATCATGCACAGTGGCTACATTCCTGCCAAGTCGTTCTGCAATATTGCGGAAAGAAAATCCACCTTCTCGTAGCCCTATTACACGACCTCGTTCAAACTCCGTAAGCTGTTGATAATGGCTTCTTCGTCTTCTTAAAGGCATTCTTGACTAACATCAACACCCTACGTCGAATCTCAATGATAACTAACGCTCACAAACGTTACAGCGCGTATTTACAGCAAACCTACTTTGCATGTTCCGAGGGGCGCTACTAGCGCCACACGTATGCGCCGAGCGCGAAATTTGCATTGACGTCATCTTATAGATGTACTCTCACCGCCTACCAACTGCCGTTTATCTAACACAACCCCTTCTTGGTGTTGGGATTTTTTTCCGTCAATGTATTTCACCTCTGAATCTACAGTCATTTGAGAAACTTTGGAAATCATTACGAACGATGAGCCTTGCAATGATAGCATCTCCCTAGAGTTGCCATGAATTTGGAATCAGTTTTTCAAATAACGCCTTTGTCCTTCCAAGATGACGAACAGCAACAACATAATGTGTTATATCTTTGAATGAAAATTAAATTCACATTTATTTGTTTAATGTCTAGTCAAGTCACTGCATTTAAATTGTTGAAGCATTCTACTGCTCAGATTGCAGTTTTCTGTCTACCTTCCTTGAAAAAGCAATCTGGTGGATGTGGGAAAGCTTGGAAATGTTTATTTCTATTTTTTACACCAATAAATTGGATTACTAAAACAGTTTTACTATTTTATGTTTAATTACACCAACCATTCGTATGAGTTAGTTCTATTACATGCATCACTGTTTTTTCAAGTATCTTTTTAAAAAAAATCCAAGCGCTAACTTCAGTCTCTCTAAAGTAACAGAACATAAAAAAGCCTCATTAATAAAACATATGGTGCTAATATTGCACCCTTTCAAGCGGTCAATATAAGTATCATTCTTTTTTCCTTCATCTAAAAAGAAAAGCAAATCATTTTCAAATTTACAAATATTGTGTGATACAATGTCAAAGAAAGTGGTGGAACAGTTACAGCATCAGTTTTATAAAACAGTGACCATATCTTGAATTATGGTTAAAATATGAATAATAAGGGTACTTTTCAAGTTACAGAGCACCAACATTTTAAGCCACAGAAAAATTCAAGTACAAAACACAACTGAAAGTTCAAAAATGATGAAACTAAATTGTGAAATAAATAACAGAAGTTGTGCATTAGATATAAAGTACTATGTCTGCCAGGGCTGGAGTGGCCTGGCCAGCTGACCGGTAATCGCCAGTCAAATCGGGGACAAGTGAAATTGAGGCCAAATGCAAAAATATTCAGAATTGTTTAAAACGAGTGCGAGAGTTACGAAGAATGTGTATGACAAATCCACGTGCATGCGATGGTTGATAAGCACAGTGACTTAGTGAAAGCTGGCTGTTCCACTCTTACTAGGGGAGGGAAGATTACAAGTTCATGATGCTGAATGGCGCAGAGTGAATGCGTGTATACGTAGTACAGTGATGGGTGAATGCTCGATCCTTGGCTCGAACAAGAAAGCGCCACAAGTCTGAGTGATACTTTGTTTTGAGGAGAATATTAGTTGTACGTGGACATTCATTCAGTATTATACTCTAATTTTCGTGATGTGATTCGTTGCGGGATTCAACTGTAATTTTCTTTCACAGACAAGTTGAATGACAAGTTATAGCTGCGTTAGCTTCAGTCTGAGAGCAGGTAATTATTTAATTCAATTTAATAACAATTTTCTAGTATTCTATTAATATTAGTCATAGCAGTGAATTTATATGACAACTGCATCAAGCGAAATGCTACTGCAGTAGAATTAATAAATTAATAATAAAAATTAGCGAATTTTTTTTCATATTTGGTTTATGTTGCTTTAAATAGTACAAAATTCATTGTGCTTAAATAATATTTGACATTTATTTTCTAACAAATTTATTTTTTATTTCATGACTGAATGAAGCTGATAGAAAATGGACAAACTAGCAGAAGAAAACGAATTTACAAATCTGGAACTGAAAAACGTTATGAAAGTAGGAAGCATGAATTAGAGTGAACAGGAGCAAATCCAAAGCAGAGCAAGCTATTTGGATTTAGGCTCTGACCAATAACATCAACTGATCATTATTTATCTATCACATCTTCAAGCACAGAACAAATGAAAGACATCAGCTGTACCCTTTTTTGTTCAAGTAATAAATTACATCAGTTGACAATCTGATCTTCAAATTTCAATAGTCATAAAATTAAACCTGAAATTTCCCTTAACTCTGATGATATAGGTTTGGATCTCGCTGCAGCATCTTCAGCAGGGTCTTCGACAAGTTCACTATTTCAAGAACTATATCCTGACATTGGTATTCTTTTAATATGTGCTTCAGAGCGCAGGCTTATTTTTCTCTCAATGATAAAAGTTTGAGAATTAAATTTCTTAGAAACATTTAAATAACTCAGGGGTGATTGTGAGGTGACACAAGAAACCCTGAAACTCTCAGCTCAGTGCCAATATACACATAATGCATATTACAAATATTTATATATACATACATGAGACTGACAAAGGAAAAAAAGCTAAATTTTTTAAATACGGGTGAAAAATTGGAGCGCACTGTGATAAAGTGAATGCAATGCAGCATGAGCAAGATGGAATTGTTCACTGTAAATATATTTAACTGAAGCACACAACTACACAATCGAGTCACATTATTGTAACCACCTCCTACTTTTGACGTCAACAGCGCGTGGTCAATGAAAGAAGACGTGTCGTGAGCTGACTTGGAGGGTATGTATATAAGGTGTGCTGTAGGCATTCTGAAAACATGTCATTCATTGCTGTCATGGATAAAAGGAGCGATTTTTCAGATTTGCAAAAAGGGATGACTATCGGCGGGCCAAGGGTGGCAGTATTTCTGAAACAGTGCAGTTTGTGAACTCTTCGCGTGCTGCTGTGGTTAAAGTGTATCGTGAATGGAGAAATGGCACCATTGCGAATGAGCAACGTAGATACTGCGAAGCCCCATGTGCCATTGATGTCAGAGGTAAATGTCGGCTGCGAAAGGCGTGAGGGCCGATCGATACGCTACAGTGGAGCAACTCACTGGCCGAATGAACCAGGGAGCTACCGGAAGTGTGTCTAAAACAACAGTTCAGCGAACCTTCTGCGTATGGGGCTCCGATGCAGATGGGTGGTCACTGCACCTATGTTAACAAAGATGCTTCAGCAGAAAAGGCTTACATTTGCACAGGAGTATCAGAATTGGACCTCCGCTGATTGGCAAAGGATTGTCTTCTCCGATGAGTCACGTTTTCTGCTTCATCGAGTGGATGGAAGTTGGCATATAAGGCGAAAAACATCAGAGAACAAACACTCTTCAACCATTGCTGGAAGAACACGAGCTAATGGGGGTAGCGTTATGGTCTGGGGATGTTTTCGGGGCATTTTCTGGGTCCACTCATACCTGTGGAGGGCACTATGGACCGAATTCATTATGAATCCATCCTTGCAGACCATGTGCCCCCATACATGCTGATTGTCTTCCCTGGGGCGGATGGGATCTTCTAGCACGATAACACGACGTGTCACACAGCTAGAAATGTCCGAGAGTGGTTGGAAGAGCACGATGAAGACTTCAAAGTACTTCCCTGGCGCCCTGATTCCCCAGACTGAAACCCAATTGGGCACTTGTGGGACCACCTCAATCATGTTGTTCGCTCTATGGATCCTCCACCGTGCACCCTCCAGCAGCTGTCAGATGCACTGCAGTCAGCATGGCTCCACATACCTGTGAACACCTACCAGCACCTTACTGAGTCACACCCAGCCCATCTAGCTGCTGTCCGCGCCGCACACTGCGGTTACGCTGGATGTTAGCTGGTGGTCACAAAAATGTGACTCGACCGCGTATATTCGCAATATAAAATTACTGAATTCAAAGGAAAATAAAATGACTTTCAAAGACATTGCTTCAAACACTTTTACTTTTCTTGTTTTATTTTGTTGTTGCACTTGCTAGAACACCAACTCAAGTTTCATCATGCAAGCAAGCCTTGCTTTCTAGCTTTCTATCACAGCAAGTTCCACAACCATATTTGTCTTTTGCTGCCTCTTAAGTTTATCAGTGAACTATCATTTTGGCATATGAGCCAGTACTGGTAAATAGTTTTTTTCTTTTAAGAAAGATGTGGGTGTGACACTTATTTATTTCGGAATATCTCTGCCTCAGAATTGCTTTGTGCTCTGTGTCAGTCTGTGGATAAGATATGTCAGTCTGTGGATAAGATATTAACGATGATGACCCATTGCGGGACAGCATCTCCTTTAAGATCACAAAAGGAAGGCAGGGCATACTAATTACTCGTGGGTTCCAAGTCCAAAGTCTTAGGAGTAACTGTAACTTTTAAGACAAGCATAAAGCTCAAATGAAATTAATTATTATTATTCACGATACCAAAATATTATTTGTTTGTTCCAAAGAATTCAGACAAAGAGAATACGAGAAAGTGGGCCATTTCTCTAGTGGTCCACCGGGAAATGTCCCGGTGGGCCAATCCACCCTTGCCTGTTGCCTAGATAAGTGTAGAATTCATCTACATGAAAGTAAAGTGCGATATTTAGGCATATAACCATGCTTTAAACTTTTGTACCTTTTTATTACTCTTGTACAAATTTCTATTTCTTTATACTTAATTTTTAGAAGCTACATGTGAACTATTTTGCATAATGCCTGACTTTTCCTCTCAATACTAGTAATCCTCAGCTAATTATATTCCATGTCATATGAATTTTCACTGTTTTTATATTACAAATGCCTTCATAAAGCAAACACAGTAGCTAACAGCATAAAAACCAGAAAATATGCATTCTAAATTGAAGAAATTATGAATGAAGTTGAATTTGACTAAAATGGAAATTTTCATAAAGTCCATTAATTTCAAGTTAACCAAAAGTTAACAAAACATGCTTTGATTTAGCTTATGTTTCCTCAGCTGCCTGTCTGAAAATAGAAAGCAATTCTTCATTGACCTGGCTTATACTAATCAGGCCAATGAAGTGTCTGATTTTGACCATCAGACTACTACTACATTAATACAGACATTTGACGTGGACCAGGAACATCAAACAGAGGTCATCGCTCTTTCCACGTTTATAAGTGAATCACTTATAAACGTGGAAAGAGCGATGACCTCTGTTTGATATATGTACATTTGCAGCTTTTTTTAAAAGTGAAAAGCAAACACCTTACCATAGAAATTACAGAGGCTATGGGGAAATGCATCTTCATGAAGAAATAACTCTCAGTATCTCCAGTACATGGCAGGCCCATGTGAATGTCATTTTTGGCACAGAGGCACTGTACTTTCACCATTTCCCATGAAGCCATATCTTCAGAAAATCTGAAAACTAGATTTTCTGAAGATGTGGCTCCATGGGAAAGGGTGAAAAGAGGAAAATGAACAAGCATTTCCTAATTTCTGTTAGAGTTACACCACCTAAGTTGATTGGAAGTTCATTCTTCTGGGTGGTGTAATTGTAGCATACTCAAATGCAAATTGGGAGATGTGAGTTTGGTTTGCACTCCACGGTGGAAACAGTGAAAATACTACACTGAAAATGACATTCAAACATCTAACAGATCACAATATCCTAGAAACCAGGATTTCTGAACATCAAAAACAGGTTGAGGACAACTGTAACACAACTACTTTATTCAAAAAAGGGATAATACGAAATGAGTGAAATAAACTGGGACAACAAGAAACAAAGGAGGGGGGGAGAAACACAGCAACTAGATCACAGTTTGTTCTGTTCTGACAAGCAGATTCAAACCAATAACACTTATTAATAATAAACTTCAATAGAGAGAGAGAGAGAGAGAGAGACAGAGAAAGAGAAGAACAAAGGGAAAAAAGTGTATAACAATATGTAATATTTTAACTATTACTGCAATACCACTGTCTGCACTAGAATAAAACAAAATTTCTGCATGTATGACTGCTAAGAGTTTCACATAAGAAAGTCTAACCATAGCAAGCAATGCACCAGGTAACTTGATTTCTGATAAATCTACTTGTTCTAAAAGTTATAGTGATTACTTGCCATTTCCCCTTCTTCATTTTTCCTTAGGCCTATTGAGGATGATTTATTGTCTGTGATAAATGAATTCAATCCTTCTAAGTGTGCTGGATCTGACGATGTTCACCCAAAGGGTAGTGAAATTTGTATCTTCTGGATTACTAATTCCACTAATACATATTTTTAATAGTATTTTAAGTACGGGTATTATTCCTGAACTGCTAAAACTTAGTAAACTTAGTAGAGTCAGTGTAATTCACAAAAAGGGATCCAGGAGTGATGTTTCAAATTATTGCCTTATTTCTGTCATTTCTGTATTTGAAATTTTTTTGAGAAGTTGATTCATAGTCTGTTGTTATCTTACATTGAAACTAATAATTTACTAAATAAAAAGCAATATGGATTTTGTTGTGGTAGTTTTATGGAGACAACTACTCTTGATGTTCTGAATTATTTACAACTAATACTGATAAGGCTTGGGTTTAGTGGGAGTTGGTTTTTTGTGACATATCTTGTGCCTACAATACTGATTGTCATAACATCCTTATTTGTAAGCTCAAACACACTGGCATTAGAGGAGTAGCAAGGACTCTTTTTGAAAATTATCTTATTGGGAAGAGGTAGTATGTTCAATTTCGAAATGTTCGTTCTAGTATTAAAACTGTTCTTTATGGTGTTCCACAGGGCTTGGTACTAGGGACATTACTATTTTAAATTTATGTTAATGATATTTTTCATGTTCATTCTAGTGAATACACGCTCTTTTTTGCTGATGATATGAGCATTTTTTTTCCCGGTCATGATGTGCCTGACTTAGTACCCCACGTTAACCACGCCTTACAGGAATATCAGACTTAGTTTCATTGCATTTTGTTAACTCTAAATATCACAAAAACTAAATGTATGTTTTTTTCTGGCCAGGAAGCTTGATATTGAGGCTCTACCAGAAGTGATTTTGAATGATTCTCCTTTGATTTTTCAAGATAGGGTCAAGTTTTTATGTGTTTTGTTTCAGAATTTAAAGTGGGACACCCATGTTGAAGTTATTTCATGGGACCTGAGGTCTCGAATAGGAGTTTTATTTAGAGTGTTATTGCCTTAAATACTAAATTAACACTCTATTATTCTTTTATTTATCCCTACCTGTCTTATTGTCTGCTTGCTTGGGGTAGGACAACTAAATGTAACATTAATAGAATTTCTTCTTTACAAAAAAAATTCATTCATTTGTTGAATCCACTGGAAAATGTGGAAATCCTGTTCAGTCTTTATAAATTATTGACCTTTGAGAGATTATACAGTTATCGTCTGATGTTGTTAATGCATGAGCGTGTTTATGCCAACAAAGATTTCAATTTAATAAATTTATGATATCATGCACATAGCTATCAAACTCATGGGTATGACAACTTTTTAATTCCAAGGGCTCATACTGATGCGCTGTATTTCAATATTAATGCTCATTGTCCCCGGCTCTGGAACAGGTTGCTGTTTCATATGAAATCACTTGCCAGTTTTGTATCATTTAAAAAAGCTCTAAAGGAATATAATGTTAACAGTTACATTTGATTAATTTTAGTTATATCATATTGCAAATGTGTGTATATAAGTTGAAAAATATGTAATTACTTGATTTTCCCCTGGTTCCCTGCTATGTAGCTATGGAGTTAACTGCGTGTAACATGGCAAATAAATAAATAAATAAATAAAAATAAAAAATGAATGTAAAATAAATCGAAAAGAACATACAGGTGACAATGAATGTGGAAGTGAAGATGCTTCTTTTATGAAGGGCACTAAGCAGTGCTTCAGTTTGATAATACAGCTCACTAAAAAAACACACATGGTAATAGTTTTTTTAAATCTTCAGGGTCATTCAATGGAAGAAGGGGAGTTTTGTTATATTCCAATCAATACGGCATACATACTGATGTATTAGCAAAACTACATGCTATTTCACAGACTATAATACAAAAAATAATACTTTCTTAATATAACAGTTTTATATTAGGTACTAATTGTTGTTATATGTTATATATATATATAATCTGTTTCAAATATATAATTTTTTTCATGGGGTGGGGGTGGTGGGGGTGGGTGGTTCACCACATTTCATAACACTTTCTGCGCAATACGATAGAAATCCGAATTACAGAAATTCTGATAAAATCTTGGAGTGATACACAGAATCAAATTGTTTAGGGATTACTGAACACAATATGTAGGGCAGTCAAAACGTTAGTCGCACTCGCAAGTAAAGAAATAAAAAAGAACATTTTGGGAAATGTTTATACTTTGAAATACATTTTGGGAAATGTTTATACATATGAAATACAACTGAAGAGCTATTTTTTTAATGTAATCACCAACTTTATTTAAACATTTATTGCAGTGTGGCACAAGTTTGTCTATCCCTGCTTGAAAAAATTATCGTCCAACTTGCGATAACCATCATCACGTCGCATTTTTGACGTCTTCATCGGAGTGATATCGCAGCTTCACATGGTCATCATGGGGCCAAACATGTGAAAATCACAAAGCAAAAGTTCTGGTCCACAGGGAACTTAGTGATGCGTGCTAAATGTGGTGTCACATTGTCATGAAGAAGGACAATGCCTCTTGACAATTTTCCTGGCCATTGATCTTTAATTGCCTTTTGCAGCTTCACAAGAATTTCACAATATGATGCTGCATTAATCGTGGTGCCCTTCGGCATGAATTCATAATGCACAATCCATTGATTGCCGAAGGAAAAGGTGAGCATAACTTTTCCGGTGGAAGGACCAATTCGAAACTTTTCAGAGGCGGAGAATATGAATGTTTTCCCACTCACATGAAATCTGCTTCATTTCTGGTGAGAAGTGATGGACCCAAGTCTCTTCTCCGGTCATGATATGATTCAAAATTCATTTCCTTTTCTGTGATAATGATCCCCCCCCCCCCCCCCAAAAAAAAAAAAAAGAAAAAAAAAAGCGAGAGCTGTTTCATAACGTTGCGCCTTGTGTTGTTCTGTGAGTACGCAAGGCACCCATCGAGCACAAACTTTTCGAAACTCAAGACGCTTGGTGATGATGTGGTGCACACTTCCATGCAAAACATTTAATTCATCTGTGATCTTGTCTACTGTGATTCGCCTGTTTGCATGAATCAATTCGTTAATGAGGTTCATGTTTTCATCCGTTGTTGAAGTTGAAGGCCTTCTCTCCCAGTAATCGTCTTCGATATCTGTGCGTCCTTTCTCGTACAACAAACACCATTTCGTGATCGCCTGCGGCGAAAATGATTTGTCACCATACACTTCAATTAATTGCCATTGAATTTCAGTGGGGTAAAACTTTTTGGCCCACAAAAAACAGATCACTGGATGGATTTCAAATTTGGACACTACTTCCAATGGACCCGACATCCTTCACAAGTGATAAACAGACGAATTGCTCCCGCTATGTCAACAAAGTTAACATGGCGGCTTTGAGAAGGAAGTACAAGTGGCGCCCTCACACTGCATCCAAATATCTGTTATACATAAAAAAAAAAAAAAATTGGGTGCATGCCACTAACTTTTTGACTGCCCCCTTGTACACACATTTTAAGAGAGAATAGAACTCACATATCTAATTAAGTCAAAACTAACATGTTTTAACAAACATATTTGAAAATTAATTTAAATTAACATCCCTGAGGAAGAAGATTTTACAACAAGTGAAAATCAGCAACTAACAAGCTTTTAACATAAAATGAGTAGGGAATATTGAAAAATTCCTTTTCTGTTCAAACATACTAAAATTGTTTGAATGACAAAAAACTATACATAACACAATGAAAATGCAGCATGTATATTAAAATTATCTCATACCTCCATGCGCCATTTCACTTTTCACTTTAACATGGACGAAAAAACAAAAACGGTTAATGAAAAATAAATAGATAAATTAAAAGTTACCAGTATTAAAAATTCACTACAAACAATAGGCAATATGAAATGGATATTATATCTTTTAAGGTAGCATATCCATTTATATTTCCGTTAAGCTGATTTATCAGGATAACACACTTAAGCAAGCTCGATCGGAAACTTCAAAATCATGTCTACTAATACTTTTATCTTTAAAAAAAAAAAAAAAATTATCTACAATGTATTCTGCATGTCAGTTAACTACATCAAAACTTTCTAATATTTCTGCTGTTTTGTCTCATTAAAACTAATCTGGCTCTAAAGGAAAAAAAAAAAAAAAAAAAAAGACATACCTTCTTAGATAACCTCTGCAACAGAAATAATTAATTGTATAGTTGCTATGATCCCAGTCAAATGAACTGATAAACTGATGATAAGAACCAGATAAGTTTTACGACAAGCAATATTAATAAAAAAAAAAAAAGAAGGAATCAAATTTCTAGGAAGAACTTTCTTCTGTCCCAATATACTGGGTGTTCCACTTAGACATATAATAAAAGAAAAATTCATAACATACAAAGTACTAGTTCAAATGATAGAAGGTGGGGGCCACTCTAAAGAGTAGCTGTGAAATTTATAAACCAGGTGAATTTGGGCATGCAGTGCAGAACTGCCTACTGTTGGAGCATTGTAGCAGAAATAGATAGCTTCTGCATCAATCACCATGTGGACTCCACAGCAGAAGGTATTTTATGCACTATCGCTTGCAGAATTGAAGTCTGTGATGCTTGTACAGTGTCATTATTTTCGCCGAGAGTACAAGCTTGGAGCGATGGCAGATGTCCCGACTTACATGTCCATTATGAAATGGGACAAGCAACTCAGAGAAATGGGAAGTTTGTTACCGATGACTGGTAAACATGCTAAGTGTATGGTGTCTGAGGAAAACGTTGAATGGATTCAAAAGTCATTTCAGAGAAGCCTGAGGAAATCCATCCGAGAGGCTAGAGTGCAGCTAAACATCCCGCCAACAACAATACATTGGTTACTTTATAAAAGGTTGCGTTTACATGCGTACAAGATTGAACTACATCAAAAAGTTAAGACACATGACAGGACGGCGCAGAAAAAACTTGCGGAGACAATGTTGGCCAAAATTGATGCTGACGATACATTCCTAGACCAGATATGCTTTTCAGACGAGCCAACATTCCAAGTGTCTGGAAAAATAAACAGACAAAACTGCTGCATCTGGGGGTCCAAAAATCCGTATGTTGTTCATGAACGGGTTTCTTCAAAATGAAATGTTTGGTGCAGGATCATGAAGGACAAAATCATCAGTCCCTTTATTTTTGTGGAGGCCACAGTAACTGGACTAACATACCTAGACATGCTACAGAAATACACTGTGCCTCAGCTGCATGAAGAAACAATTTTCCAGCAAGATGGAGCTCCCCTGCACTTTGCAAACAATGTCTGCACATTCTTGGATGACCATTTCATTACAGGATGGATTGGGAGGATCAACGTTCATTGCAAGGCCCCCTTGATCACCAGACCTAACTCCATCTGACTTTTTCCAGTAGGGTTTGTTAAGGACCAGGTGTATGCTACACTGGTGCATAATGTGGAAGACGAAAATGACAGAATTTGTGCTGTAATCAACAATGTGACACCACAAATGCTTCTCAATGAGTGGGCTGAGGTAGAATACCAGTGGGATGTTTGTCACGCCACTAGCGGAGCTCATGTTGAAGTTTATTAGACATGAAAAAAAATTCTCAGTTTGCGCATCTGGAACACTATGAGTCGCTAATAAAATGAAGTAAGTTCAGAATTTATACTGCCTCCTTTTATTATACGTCTAAGCGGAACACCTTGTATAGCACTTTTTCATCTGCCCCAATATACAGTACTTACACAAGTATATTTCTGTATCAGTAAATTCATAAATGCCAAAAATATTGCACATGAACTGCATACTATAACTATGGGTATGCAGAATTATCAAGTGTAATTCATTAAGGGCTGAACCAAATTATATTCAAAACTGTGGAGAATCAAACTGAGCCCAAGAAAGTAAAAGCATGATTTTAATAACAATAAACTAATTTGAAATATTATTCATAGTGTTCGAATTGTAGCTGAAGTATGTTTTGAAATAATACAAGTCTAGTCTTTTAATTAAAAATTATATAATCTCAAAATCATATATCCACAAATGCTGCATGTAACACATTATCCAAAAAATACAGTCCATAGTACACTTGGAAACAACACAAATCCTAGGCCTTTAATTAGAAATCGCAATCTTCAAAATATATATCTACATGTGTTACATGCAGCATATTCCTGTTTTCTTTTATTTTATCCACAAAGTACAATCTATAGCTACACATGTTTTATGTTAGGGATAAATATTTTTGATATTTTTGCCTGCTATCTTAACAGCATGAAGCAATAAAAATAAAAATTTCAGAAACACTCTATCCACTAAAAAGATCAATAAAAACAAAATAAAAGCTTGACTAAGTATAAAAATATACAAAATTAAATATATAGTACCAACAAATGGAAAAAAGTTTTCAAGGAACATAACACATAACTGTACATCCAAAAATGTTGAACAGTTACATACCAAATCAGAAAGAACTCTGATGAACACTGAATTGTGGTTCCTCTTCCTGTCCTTGTATCCTTTCTTTGTGGGTCTGCTGTAGTGATTAAAATATAAATAAATTCTGCTCAAAACCTGTCAGGAGCCTATACTATTTATATTTATCTTGGACTTTTCAATCTCAGTTAATTTAGAATTGTAAACTTTATTTGATATTAAATAAGTTTACAATTCTTTCCTTGAAAATTATTTGAGCAATTACTTTACTTTATTCATGGACACTGCTGTGAGATGGCACATGATGGGAGAATAGGATGCATGCAGTGGTTGAATGGTTAGGAGGTCTGGTTAGCTTCCTTGATATTAACCCTGAGCTAATGGTTAGCAGCTACTATTTTAAACAACTATCAAAATTTAAAATAACAGGCAATAAAAAAAAAAAAAAAAAAAAGGAAAGGCCTTTAGTTGTGCATGAGTGCCTCAAACAGCAAGTATGTGGCATAGCCCACAAAACAGCAATTCACTTGATGATGGAAGAATATATTAGCTGTATAGTTTAGTACATCCTGACCAATTATCCAAACATAAATGAAGAACAAATACAATCAAATCTGTCTAAGGTAGAATCTGTCTACTGTGGTAAATTTTCTCAGCCCCTTCAGTGTTAATGTTTTTAATTCATATATATAAAGTAGAGCTGAGTTCGGGCTCAATTTTCGGAGCCCGAGCCCGTCCAAGCCCGTGGTGTATGAGCCCGAGCCCGAATTTTATATTGTAAGATAGAGCCCGGGCCTGAACGAACCCGAAAAGTAGTTAACCTGTTCAACCACTAATAAAAAACATTTCCATTTCCACACTTCCACTATCTCTTCCTCCTGCAATTAACCAATGTATTTCTCAAATGGGGAATGGGGAAGGGACCTCCATCTATTTTTTAACAGTGTAACTGTACGATTTTCTTTGAACATTCGTTTCCACCTGAAATGCTTTGGGCAGCCGGCATACAAAATGATCGGGTGGTGCTGCAATTGTATGTTGCTCAAATAATGCTAATATTATCTCGCCATAATGCGCTGCAATACCTACGTTGCTAAATGGAATCAGCAGGGAGCTACTACGTGGAGATAGGGGGTAAATTATCGTTGGCATGCTATCAACTAACCAATATCTATAGTTCTTGAAAAAGCTTTTTCTTCTCTGCAGAAACACACTAAGGCACGGCCTATGGCGTTTTCTACCCAAGCCCGGAACAAATAGCCATCTCGAATGCCCGCTCCCCAACCAGAACTAGTTGCTGAAGAATTCCCTTTACCAACTACAAAGTGTTTCATTTGCTAAATCATATAAAATCACATTTATATATAAAAATTTCTCTCTCTCTCTCTCCCTCTCTCTAAGAGCCCGAGCCCGAGCCCGAGCCGCAGTAAATATTCTACAGCTCGTGCCCAATTCCGGCCCGGGCTCTGCTTCGGGCTTTCAGGCTCAGGTTCAGCCCGTCTCAGCTCTGATATAAAGCAGAAATCTGTCTAATGCGAGGGGGAGGGGAGAGATGGTATGCTTAAAAATAAAAATCTGCATAATGTGAAAAGTTTAATTTACATCATTCCATGATCACACAAGGAGATGACATTTTTGTACTGCAACTTGTATACCGTCAATCGATTTTATTATTGAAGAAGTAGGGATACACAAAATTATTGGAAATTTTCAATGATGCTTGTTGTGAAATTGAAAATGCATTGTCATGAAAATAATCAAACGGAGAACAATAACGGACTGCGTTTGGCAGCAATGACCACACAACTCAGTTTTCTAGAAAGCTTTCAGTGTGAAATATGGAAGAAATAAAAATAGGATAACTAAACAGTAGTACTGCTAACTTTTTAAAGAAATTTGTGCAGGTAAGTGTCTCCAGAAGGTTTTGCAACTTCTGACTGTAAGAATTCTGTTCTTCACATTCATGTATTCATCACATGTAGTGTAACTATCCGGCACCAACATCAAACAGTATATTCAAGTTTGAGTTCTATAATATAATATCAGAGAATTATGTAAAAAAAAAACTCTTTGGAGGCAATTTCCAAAATTACACAAGTTCATTTTCAAGGGTCAGATAATTTTTTAATTGAAAGTCTAGATGTTTTTATCCCAGTATCCAAACAACCCAACTGATATTGCAACTACAATCATTGAGAAAAACTTCATGATAACAACCTACCTAAAAAGAAACTGCCAGCATAATATCTACCTTACATTATATAAATGACAATAATTATTTTCAATTCAGCAGTACCATTTATAAACAGAAAAGCAGTGCACCAATGGGATCCCTGCCCTATGGCCTTTTGGCAGAAGCAGTCTTACAAGAAATTAAAAACTTATCTTCAATAATAATGAAATCAAGGAACTTACCCTTCTCACCAGATATGTGGATGATATCCTCATCTTCTGGCACCACAATGATGAAGACTTTAAAAAATTTATCAAGCACCACAATGATGAAGACCTTAAAAAATTTATCAAGCACCACAATGATGAAGACCTTAAAAAATTTATCAAGCACCACAATGATGAAGACCTTAAAAAATTATTCGACTTACCCAACCATCAAACTTGCACTAGAAAAAGAAGCCAACAATAACTAATTGAAGGTATAGTAGATTATGCTTTGTTCCATTAGAAGATTATAACTTTCAAAAAGCTTACAATCTTCTAACATAACAAAGCGTGATCTTCTTTACCTTCAATTAGTTATCTATCGTTACATGTTTTGCCTATCATCATCATAATCCAAAAATAAACTTTCCTTTCTGAATTACTCCTAATCATAAAGAACAATTATATAGACTTCAAACTGTATCGAAAGCAAACTTACATACCAACCATCATTGCAGCCAATTCAATCCACCCAAGGAAATACAGTATAAATATGCTGCCTCCCGATTATATACATGTAGAGCTTATACTCATTCCTCTAATATCAAAAACCTTCACAAACAAATATAATGGATAAAAATTATAGCCAAAGATTTTGGTTACAATGATAGAGAAATTAACAACCTCATCAATAAATATAAACTTCAACCAAAATTGCTCTTAAAGAAAAGGATACAACTAAATACTGCAGAAATCTCCCATACAACAATAGAGTAACTAATACTATTAAAATGATTTTGTAAAACATCCAACCTTAAGATTGCTGATACAGTCAATACTATTGGAAAAAAGCATTACATACAAACAAAATAAACAATCAATATTGCAAAAAGCTAGTGTGTATCAATCACAATTGAAAATGAATTACAAAAAAAGACAAAATACTATATTGGCAGTACGAAACATAACCTTAAGATCAGACTGAATGAGCCCCTGAAGGACTAGAATAACAAGATCCTAAGAACTTCTGTCATTCAATATTGCCTGAGTGGGAAGATACTAGACCTGCATGGAAAGATACTACTTTAATATCAGAACACAGAACAAAAAAATGAAACTCTAATATCTGAATCAATTAATATCAAGAAAACAAACTGCAATAGCCACGATCCCATCAACATTTCAGATGCTTGGAAACATATTTGTCAAGAAAAATAATAAAAATAAATAAATAAAAAGTTTGCAAGGCAAAACCAAAAGTGTCATTCAATGAATAACCAGATTCAGTTATACTTTCATCCAACGGACAACAGATGACAGCACAATGCAAAAACTAACGAGAACAGGCAATGCAATATATGAGCCACACGGAGTCAAATAATGGCAAGGTATGAAAAGCGACAACTTTGATGAAAACAAGACAGCGAAACCCACCTGAAAATGACGAATCACACTACTGACAACAGATACTTGCTGAGGACAGCCCTGCATGGGAAGGGTTGAAATGCATCCAGTCATCATGTTGAAGCTTATTAGATGGACATTGCCTACCATTGATATATCTCATGTGATTCTATCATAAAGTTCACATACCATTACGTGACTACAAGGTTCTTCACAAAGAGGCTCTTGAGTTAACCCTAACAACTGACCATATAGAAGTAAGATACAACTTTTCACCAAAAAGCTCTCAATAAACTACCAACATGGGACCAAAGACACACTTCGGTAAGTAACATTTTTAGGACTTTTAAATGAATTGTATCTTAATTGAATAACTTAATGCACCGCCGCAGACTGTACCCACTTTATAATGTGTAAAACAAAAACTTACATACGTTAAAGCGTCTTTGTGAAGAATTGCCCACAATTTTAACTGTACGTCTTCTAGATTTCAATTTAGGTTTCTTCCAGATTACATTTCTTCTTCGTAATTTTATCGTTTTGAACTATACATTAAGCCAACTCCTTTTTAAAGTGACAGTATATATATATTTAGTCTTTCCATCTTTCATCAATTTTAACTGATCATTCACAAATTATTTTATTTCATATATTCCACTTTAATTTTAAATTTTACATCCATTAACTGTTGTTTGGCAACCTCTTTGAAATTTGCATGTGAAGTTATGACAGGCTGTAAGCAATAATTTTTATTTTATGAAATTTTCTGATTTTAGGACTTAATTTTGAATATACTTTCTGGTGTTAGATACCTGTTGACAGATAGTTACACAACATCTGATGAATAAATGAATGTAAAGAACAGAATTCATATAGACAGAAGTTGAAAAACCTTCTGCAAACACTTAATAAGATTTGCTCTACATATTTATTTTGCAGCAGCATTAATGCAAACTGCATTGATACCTTACTGCTGAATCTAATAAATTTGTGCAGGTTTTCTGCAAATTTTCTTGGTTGTAACTTTTAATTAATTAACTCTTTCACTGCTGCCGAATTGCAGCATGATCATGGCTCAATATTTCCATTCCTAAAACCTTTGGCACTTGAAGAGAGTTATCTATTTCATTAGAGGCACTGAGAATGAGTTTTCAACTGTATAAAAATGACCATGGTTTTGGAGTAGCGAATTTTTTTTTTTTCATATGGTTTAGGGAAGGGAAAGTTAGAAGACTCCTCATAGACAAAACACACTGTTTGCTTTTCACTGCAATGTTTATTTTCCTTTGAATGCCACTGGGTTTGTGTGAATGGAACTATCAATAAATAAATGCTTGAGTGGCAATAAAAAGCATTTGCTACTTAGAGTTTATAGAAATAGAGCAGCCTATTGAGGAGGGTAAAGGGATTCCTATATTGACTTCAATACTTAGTTTTGTGGAAACAATGGATAAATTCAGAAGCGCTATCGCCAGTCCCTTTAAACCAAAAGTTTCTCAGCGGGGACAGCCTGCCATGGAAATAGACGATTCCGATAATTTGTCATATAGTACAGAAACGTATTCCTTTAGTACAGCAGTGAAAGTGAAAATGAAGAATGGACGTTCTCTCTCATACTTCACCTCAACAGATTTTGACCACACAATGGTCTGATGGTCTCGACGTCAAGAGAAGAATTCCATTCACTGGTGTGCCAGGGCTGAAAAATAACATA
This sequence comes from Macrothele yani, assembly GCA_039090855.1. Classification (NCBI taxonomy): domain Eukaryota; kingdom Metazoa; phylum Arthropoda; class Arachnida; order Araneae; family Macrothelidae; genus Macrothele; species Macrothele yani. The sequence goes on from CM077012.1 coordinate 81,869,018, forward strand.
TTGGGTATTGAGCCAATCGATTTTTTAATCTTTTTGCAACTGAAGAATTTTACAATCTATTAGTTAGGGAAAGCAATGGATATACTGTAGACGTGTTTATCTCTGGAGTTAATGAAAGTTATAATTACAAATATCAATTATGGATAAATGTTCTCATATTTTAGAACAGCGGAGTCATACAAAGCTATGAGATGCGAACACATGCCTAGGTTGATCCAAATGCATAGAAGCTTATCTGTGGTGCCATGTGACACCTTGTGGCGTCACAAGAGATTTGCCCAGGTTTCATACCAGCACTGCGTGCTTGCTGCTAAATTAGCCCGGCAGCAGTGAACATGGTAATGAAGCTCAACTAATAATGCTAGGCACTGATATGCCCAGAATATGTAAAAGTTCTGGTGCTAGTGCATGAATCAGCAGTGACATCAGGGTACTATGACTGCGAGGGGGGAGTAAATGATTATTACAACGCACATGTTCACATTATGGACTGTGCATTTAATACAATTGCACATAATTTCAGAACACATCCCAAAACCACATATGTATTATTTTGTTTTAATCTGCATAAGGTGGAAATCTGCCTAACATGGAAATATTTCTGAGTCTTGTGGATTTCCACATTAAGCAGATTTGACTGCATTACAGAGCTTGTGGTAAAACAAATAACTTACCCTGAATTGGCAAATTCTGTCTAAAGGATATGGTATCTAATTTTCTCTCTCTCTCCCTCTCAGGGGTGACATGGATTCACAAAGATACATAACATAAAATGTACTACAGAAAAGGGATAAAGAAAATCAGAACTTGGACCCAGTTACCAACTTGATGTCGTATTCCCAGTGATCAGAAGTAGTGCTGCTACAGTAGCATAGCATGTAGCATTGCTATAAATAGACAAATGTAGTTGTATGGTTAGCATGCTACAAACTAATAGTAGCTTGTAGCAGAAAATTATGCTACAAATCACACTATTTAAAAAAAAATGTGAAAAAAAATATTTTTGCACATTAAGCCCCAGTCCCAGCCATTATTTGGCTGGTACTGGGGCTTAGTGTGCCCTGCTTACAAACTTACTTTTTTTTACTTGCGTTATAGAAACAAGTCAAACTATTAACCAAAGGAATCACTCTTTTTAAGTGCACTTCTATCTTTACTTATTCTTGTTTACAGATGTGAAGTTTATTTTGTTAACATCCTTTCATGTCATTATAATAACCAAATGTCATAATCTCTGCTTTACTCGAGAACCAATCAGCGCTTGATTGAGGATCGGAATGGGCAAAAAGTTTGACATTTTTTCAGATGTCCCAAACACTACTTTATAATTTTTCAAGAAAATGCACACTGATATACTGTATATCTATCTATGTTAATAAGCTACTCAAAAACTGAAACAAAAGAAAATGTATTGTACATGTGAGGCTCTTGTATCTCATACTGTGCATAGTAGAACAATTATACAGTCACACACTTGAAGACATGAAGGGATATTCATCCATTCATTATAATGTCAGTCCGAACCATAATTTCATCACCACTAAAATTTTTCTTTACTGTTACGTTGTAGGGATGGCATTATGCCCACGTTTTCTCTAGATGTGACACCATGAAGAATCACTGCTCAAGTTGTATCTTGACTTATCTGGAAATAGAACTTGAATCCATTCCCCACTGCCCTAATTTAGATATTCTCTGCTGCATGCCAAATGAGCTCTCTTGTAAAAACAGTTTACTGAAAACACAAATAATGGATTTCCTGGCATAAAGGCAGTCCTGTTTCAGGATGCAGTGGAAAATGTAGGTTGGGACATGGTACAGCTTCCATGCAGTTAAAACGTAAAACACACTGTTTCAGGCTTTTGAAAGCAATGTTACTCTAGTATAAGATGAACAAATGTAAGAAAATTGACCTGGTTCAAGCATTATTAAAACGGTTTGCACAGTCGCCCAACCGCTTACCCTGCACTTGGATCAACCTAGCCATGTTCGGATCTCATAGCTTTGCATGACACTGCTATTCTAAAATACAAGAAAATTTATCCATAATTGATAGTTGTAATTATAACCTTCAGTAACTCAAGGGATATAAACATGTCAACTACATCATATGCATTGCCTTTGCAATGTATATGCTATAGACGTGCATATCATGTAGACGGTAAATAATAAATTGTAAAATTCTTCAGTCACAAAAAGATTGAAAAATTTGATTGGTTCAATACCTGTCATATTAATTTTCAGTCGTAGTACACTAGTAAATAGAATTATTCTCATGACGTTGGGAACATCATACCAATGTGTAGCTAAAATCTGTTGAGGTGGAGTATAAGAGAGAATGTTGCATTATTCATTTTCACTTTCACTGTTGGTCGCACTACAGATACTAAATGAGTAAGTTTCTGCATATGATGACCAATTATCGGGATCATCTATTTCCACGGCAGGACGTATCCGCCGACGAACTTTTGGTTATGACCGGAGATAGTCTGTCTGAATATATTCATTGTTTTCTCAAAACTAAGCAGTGAAGTCAATATGGTTTTCCTTGAAATCCCTTTAGCATCCTTAATAGGCCACCCTCTTACATAGGAACTCTAAGCAGCAAATGTTTTTTATTGCCACTCAAGCATTTATTTATTGATAGTTCCCTTCACTGCAAAACCAGTGACGTTCAAAGGAAAATAGACATTGCAGTAAAAAGCGCACGCTGTGTTAAGTCTATGGGGAGTCGACTTACTTTCCATTCCCTAAACCATGTAGGAAAAAATCCGCTATACCAAAACCGTGGTCATTTTTAGATAGTTGGATACTCATATTCAGTGCCAGCAACAAAACAGATAACTCTCTTTAAGTGCCAAAGGCTTTAGGAAGGGAAATATTAAGCCACAATCATGACTCGTCGGCACCCTGGGCTAAGTATTGTATGATGCCATTCAGCATCACGCGGCAGTGGAATTGTTAAAAGGAGGCTTCACCATTTCAAAATGTGATACAAAATTTGCTGAAAAAAAATTAGTGAGGAAGCAGCATCAATGGATATTGAAGAAATAAAGCGTGCTTACATACAGCATAGTCAGATCTGCAAAAGAACTGTGGACAATATGGATGAAGCATATTACATTATCTACTCAAACCAGCACAAAGATATATGCTGAATCGAGCAGATTCTTTACGTGGCTCAAATTATTATTATATTAACGTACAAACATTAAACATTTACTGTTCATCATGTTGTTCTTTTCTAAAGAACAACGTGATGAACAGTAAACGTTTAACGTTTTTATGTTAATATAATAATGGATGAAGCAAGTGTGCTTTATCAATAATAAGTTTAATTTATTTATAAAGTTTATAAATGAGAAATTTCTCCAGAAACATCCAACTGTTCAAGTGTATAACAATGTTTGTCAAGAACAAGAGAAAATTGTTAGTGACAGTAAAAATATGCAAAACCATGATGTACTGTAAAAATGTGCAATATCTTTAACTTTCTTACAAGTCTAATGTGGAAACATGGTTGATATTGGATATGTTCATATTAGGGAAATGGGACATGGAACCTTGAAAGTAAAACTGCAATTCCTGCTTGTTGCATGCAACCATCTTGAACATCCACACATTCAAGAACTGACTATCAGCCAGCTTATCTTCTAGCTTTCAAAACAGCTGTGTCACAACCTGTGGATCATGGAGTAATACACCACCAATGGAAAATAATCCTAATGAAGGAAAAGGTAGAAGTGAAAATTGTGATTATTGATTCATTTTGACTGATGGCTCATGCTCAGAGTAATATATTCCAATCATGCATTCAAAACTGCTTCAAAAAGGCCAGGCGAACAACAGCACAAGCAAAAACAATGATGGAATAGATGATAATTTCACTCTGTGATTGGTGGCAATGTTAGAACATCACAGTTTTAAAGAAAATTTCTGTAACTGAGGACTTTCTCAGCTTAGATGATGCTGTCAAGACATTTCTCATTCTTTCTACACACAAAATACCATAGGGGCAGTTCAGTCACCTTAACAACTGAGGTGAAAAATGAAAGTAAGGAAGAGAACACTCAACCACCATTCTATGAAACAGCAACTAGCAGTACAGGAGTTCAATTTTTTGGAGGCAATGAACTACATCAATGATGAAATATTTACTACATTAAATGCTATTCAGGTAAAATTAACATAATATAAATATAAAACACATGAGAGAAAGCAAAACTTACTTTAAAAAAGTGTATCTACAAACTGCCTGTTTTAGAATTCACTGCCACCCATTAGGCAAGGTTGTTTGTCTTCTGTGGCCATTGAATTTTCATTTGCAATACTGAATTTAATTAATTCTTTCAAGTATATACACTTGTCATGGATACATATATACAGTCAAAATCATATAATGAGCTCGTATAATATGAAGTTCCACATAAAACAAAGTTTTTATAGGTCCCTTGAACTTCGTAATATTTTCCCTTGTTATTTTAATAACATATTACGAACAACAATTTTTGAAGAAACTGCATATACATAAGTTTAGCAAGGTTATCAGTAAACAAATAAGTGGCATTCACCCAGTTTATACCCTTCTTATTTCACTGGAAAACTAGGAATTAACCACTGTTGACAACACCACATGGTTCCCCTTACAGACAGGTCAATTTGCATGAAGAAAAGAATGTTTCAGTATTATAAATATTTAATGGGAATTATCGAGGATAAATTTATTGAGGTACATTACCTCTCAAATTTTCAATCTATACACTAGATCATCTTCAGGAGTTCTTGCGTCTTACTACTTCCACAGGTCTGGCGACCAAGCCTGGTGGATTTTCCATCCAGCATCGATAATTTCCATGAAATATTTATAATACCGAAAGTACAAAGATGAAGCCATGTAGTCATTAATTATTAGAATGTTTCAGTTATCTTTTTTTTGTTTTTCCTTTGCTACAATCCACAGTTTCCTCTCTCTGTTTACTACACATACACTGGTGGAAAGTGAAAAAAGAACACCAAGAAGGAATTGGCAGACGATCATGAAATTTACATATGTTAATGGGGTTGAGTTTACGTAGGTGTGATGTTAATTTCGGGACCAACCGGTGAGCGCTTACGCCACAGCACGGCATAATATGCAAATTATCGTCGGTGGTATTTAAGGAGTACGGCGAAGTGAATGTAATCAGTCGTTGGCGTACAGACACGTGCGAAGACCCTGAAGAAGCTGCAATCAGGGTTCGTACTCTTTTTGGGGGAAAAATTCAAGGACTTTCCAGGCCTTTTCCAGGCCATATACAAAAAATTCCAGGATGATTACTACGTTTTACAGTATCATGCTCAAATTAGTTTTTAAAAGCAATTTCAGTTTTAAGTAATAAAAATGATGAAAGATGCAAATGGATGAGTGTGCTTTTTTACCCATTACATTTCTTTTTAATTGGCGAATTACCCAATAATGCTAAATTGAATCATGATGCAATTACCACAAGGCTATTCAGAAAATCCTTTCCCTCAATCAGAAAATGATTAATTCAATCAGTCATTTTAGCTGCATCACTATTCTGCACCATCTTCCATGTAATCAGACTATTATTGATAACAACTGAAATTATTATAAAATAAAGTGAGGGCAGATTCAGAATTTAAGAATGGGGAGGGCGCACGTCTAACAGACGACTGGTAAAATCTCTGAGATTTATTTCCTCCAAAAAAACACGGTGGTAAAACATGGAGGACCCATAAGGGGGAGATGGGGTGCTTGCCTGTCAGAGTACATCACAAACAGCAGTTCTGAAGTACTGCTGTGTGGATCACTGAAAAGTTCAGGCCAATGTAAGACAAAACGTGGAGTTGCAAATCCATAAGTGAAAAAGTGTGATGTCTGAAAACAAGAAACGTGAGACAAAGCAAAGCACTTATCTACTTACTCACCCCCCTCCCTTTTTTTTTGAAATGGAGCATGTGCCTGTTATGCCCACAGGTAGATTCTAGCTCTGATAAAAAGTGTTTCCATACATGGGAATGATTTTTTTCTTTTTAACATTCCCAATAACTGCCACTGGTGGATGCATATTGGGATGTGACTTTTGAAGGCAATGAAAATCTTAATTACTAGACAGAATATGTTCCAGACTTGAGGAAAATTTCATCCAATTGTAGTACAGTTATGTTAAATCAAAAAGCATAAGCCACGGAATCACTATGCACCTCAAGAAATGATTCGGGAGTGGACGATCATAGAAAGGTGAACCAATAGAGTTTAAAACAGAAAGTGTAATTTTAGGAACATGGCAACAAATTTCAAATAAGTTTCATCATAGAAGTCAGAAAGTCCTGGCCCACCACCCAACCCAAAAGAATCTAACCACCTTTATGTCTACCAGTACACTTGCCTCATATTACTTTCCAAAAATTATTTTTCATATCAAACAAGATTGCCTCAATTTACTTTTATTTTTTAAATCAAAATCACTGCTAAACTAAATTTATGAAGTGCTACCCCAAAATGTGGAACTAGCTAAACTATTTATAAAAACCTTAAACATAAAACAATTTCAGTTTTTTATTGGTATAAATTAGGATATTCTTAAGTATTTTACATAAATGAAAAATGATGAGCATAAGGAATCTCTACCTCCAGTTAAGCTTCAATCATAACCAGAATCAGAATAACCACTTTTGGTTCAACTCCCAAAACATAAGACAATTATATGAATTAAGTTTTTAAAAGCTTTTTCTAAAAAAATTGAAGTTTGTCAGTTATATAAACCAAAATCTGATCAATGCATTAAGGACAATTGATTGAATTGTTTTGGCCACAAATTCATAGTAAAATGTACAGCAAAAATATGTTTTAGGAGCCCATGAGTATTTACTGTACAAGTATATATAAGGTTTTATATTACTTACCAAAGTTTTAGTCCAATAAGAAGCCTAATTGTGGAAGTTAGTTGCAGAAAGTTATAAGTTTTTGGAACAGAAGAGTTCATTAGTCTATTTACATGAACTTCATATGAAAAACACTAAATAATTATGAAGATATAAGATCAAAACTGGTTTGAAGTTCAACATGCTTCAAAGAAAAAAAAAGTTCATTTCTATTGTAAATTGTACAAATATAAAAATTTTATGTTTTAGTATTAATTCTCTATATGCTTGGAAGATACCACAAATATGGAGTATCAATGGATGGTTATACAGATTTAAGATTGCTGACTTTGGTTTGAAGTTCCATATCCATTTTTTTAAGTACTGCTCTTTTCTCATGAGCAGTTTTTCTAAAGCTATTAGATTTTACAATGTATGTAATGTTATTTGTAGTTTCAGCTTTTAAAGCTAAATCATCAGCAGAGTTAAGTAATTCTTTGACTTCTCCTTCAATGAGTTTCCTTTTCTTTTCTATGCTATCAATTTCATCTAAAATAGCTTTCCTTTTTCCACATATGGCTGCTTTTTCCTTTTCTTTGGACTTATCATCCAAATAATGTATGTATTTTTGCCTTGCAGCTCCAACTGATAACAGAAGGGATTTTGAGATATTTACCTTATCAATACCACCTACATAGGATATATGATCATAAATAATTCTCTGTGCTACAATTGACTCCTCTCTCATGTTTTCTACAATGAGCTCCTTATTGGCTGAAAAACCCCTCTCAACAGAAGCTTACCCATGTGACAACAATAAAAGAAGTTTCACAACTTTCCACAGTTCACTAAAAGCTTTAGTAGAAAACATGTACTCATACAATAATGTGTCTACTCTTTGTTGTTTATCTTCTGGATCAAAGTTTATGAATGAAGATTTTACTGCTGCAACACTGGTCACAAATTCCTTAAACTGCTATATTACACCATCACATAATTCTGGTTGTATTCTATGAGCATCAACAAGAAGTGTGAGAATGGATGTTAGATTCTTAATACAAGTCTCACTATTTTTTGACATCAACCGAGGATCTAAACACTTCATGTGGCGAACAAGGGAGTACTTAAGTGGATTTTTTTCCAATAGCTTCACAACTAGCTTTTGCAAAAATATTCGGCATTCCATTCTAAACTCCATAAGTTTGTGTTCACTAATGTTCTTAGCACTTAATTCTTTCAATACCTTCTCTGTTTGAAACCCAACATCAATTTCTTTATAGTGACAACACTGAGATGCATCTGTAAGGTCTACTTGTAACAGCTTTAAGGCAGAGTTAGCTTCTGCCATTACGGTTCTTTTAACAAAGCGATTCATCATATTTCTTAGCATCTTTTCAGGATCTGTGGCCATAAAAGGCATCATTGGCTTATCTGACTGATATGCCTTGAGAAATGGTACCAGCTGTTTTGAAACTGAACTGAAGAAATGTAGTTTAGCCAAAACAAAAGGATCTTTAGTGAAAGTTTTGATAGCATCAAATGATACAGTGTGGGGATTCTTGATGCACTTCTTTTCAACTTGGTTAACATAATTTTCAATGTCTGCCCAAATTTCTAATGCTCGCTCGCAGGCAGGAGTATTTTCTAGCCACCTGTGTGGGCAGAATTTTAATGGCATCTTACTGGCTAAAATTATTTTAGAAAAATCTTCCCTCCTTGCAGGTGAATCTTTAAAAAGCCTAAATAATGATGAAAGCAACTTTTGAATTTCCCACCCTGTTGCTGAGGCTCCATGTCGAAAGGCATTGTTTACAATGTGAAGTCCACAGCTCCCTGTGTTTAGGAGTTGGACATTTGAGTCAGCACTAAGTGTTGATTGCAGCATATCAAAAACTTCCAATTAACATTGGGTCCATCCATTGATAACTGCACGATGTTACACAGTGGGAGGCACGCCATGCATTCAAGAAATTTTTCCATCATTATGTCTGCACTAGCATGACCCAAAAAAACTGATGACAAATATCTGGTTGAAACTGTTCCTTTTTCCCATAAACGAACATGCATATCCATTTGTTTTGACTGACTAAACTTGTTTAAACTTTCGTCAAACAAAATCACAAAATTTTCATTTTCAGTTTTGACTTCCTGAACCAACACTGATTTAAAGTGAGGTGCCAAACCAAAGCAACAAATGTAGGAACATTTTTTTTCGCCACAGCTGAAGTTTCCAGCAATTCTGCTGTCAGAAAACATTAGGCGGAATAAAACATCATTACCTGCACAAGACCTGTAAGAGTAATGGGATTTAACCACTTTTAAACACCACAATGCTTCTGCTTTAATGGTTGCATTTTTTTCAAGAGGAATATGCAGAGGATTAGATGTGGATGCAATAGGCTGTACTTGTTTATCACTTGATACACATAGCAATTTATCAACAGTTAGTGGAACATTTTTACAGCTTTCTGTCAACATACTATGTTTTTTTCCTTTCATGTGGCTTCTTAAAGCGGATCCCCCATATTCGAAACATCTATTATTTTAATGGATAAAAATGCATTTTGCAACATGGCAATTGCTTTCATCTTTTTTAATCCATCCAGCATATTTAGGATTTATTAGCCAAAGATCACTAAAAGTACACTTACCCATATTTAATGGGGGGGTGAAAAAAATGGGTAAATCAACTGAAACAGTAAATGAAAACAAAAAAAATATCTAAGATCAGGAACCACACAACTAAAAATTGAGAATTTCCCCTGAGTAAGGGGCTACACATGTGACCAATTACTATAGGCCAGATTTTAAGTAATTAAAGAAAAAGGGGTCTTACTGCTATGTTCTTTCCTGCTCCCCCAGCTTTGTCCTTTAGGCAGCCTGGGTTGCAAATGCTTTGGCATTGATTTAGTCTTCATTCAAAACAAGGAAACAACACTTAGTGAAGTTACTGTTTTATGACCTGTATGCCAATCAGTAGACAGAGTGTTGTGCTAAAAGACTGTTACAAAGCATCACCTCTTACAACTGGGCTCCAAACCAGAGGAAAGGAAATGTTAACAAACACTTAGTGCCTGAGGGAAGCAAAACTTTGTACTGGGTCTCCTCCTCCAAATCTCAAATCTTTCATACTTACCCAGCTGGAGAGTGGACGTAGGGCTTCAAGCTTGGAGAATGAATACTGCTCTTATATCTATGCCTTTGAATTTAATTTCGACCATTTTCAACAGGGTAGGTTCCTAGGTTGTACCTAACAGCATACTAAAATTTCGCCAAAAATCCAACCCCTTTTACGTGAATTATCGTACGGACAAATGGAAAAAACCAAAGCATAAACGTTTCTGCAACCTACAGTTCGAAAGGGTTAGTAATTTCTAAAATAAAAACATAACGAACAGCGTGAAAACTAGCTCATACACAGAATATTTGAAACTACAGTATGCGCTCTCAATTATTAGGGATGATAGGGGGGAAGGGAATAGAACTGTCCATAATTAGCATGTTCTCGTTGCGCTAGGCGCTTAAGCACTGCTGAATTCCGTCAGACCCCCAATGGTCAAATGATTGAAATGTGCTGATGTTCATGGAATGAAATGGTTGATCAGCTATGATAACCGCATAAAAGTTCGAAGGGGAGGAGGGGGGCGATTTTTTTTTTACTTTATGCAACATTCTACATTACTCCAGTATTTATCTTGTCATCATCAACAATAGCAATGTAACTACCACTTACGATCGCGGATATCGGCCAACTGAAAATCTGCTATACAACTAAGGGATACAACACACAGGTATCATGTTACAGTGTATTGTAATTGAAAAAAAAAAAAAAAAAAAAAAGATTTCAGAAATTAAAATCGAAAAAAAAAAAACTTTCAGAAATTAATATCATCAAGTCATGGTGTTTCAAAAATCCGCTTTCCTTTATAATGTTTAAAAACATGTAATGTTTTTTCTTTTTACCTGTCGTGTATAATAAAATGGGTTGATTTTTTTATGGAATCAGACGTCCATATGTCTGATTGTCTTCGTCTGAGTTCACACGTTAGCTACTGTGTACAAGTAGACATATTTTTTCAGCTCAAAAATATGTAGTTTTGTATGTATTCACAGTATAACTCATTCCGTATTCCCACAGAACAAAATTCAGCAGATACAAATGAAGAACATCAAGACCCACCCAACACCATGTTTCCGATTGTCTGCTGTTTATATTCATGAAATGCGAATATGGATCAATGGTGAATGCAGCAGCTATGGTTTTATTTATTACCAAGAAAAAAAAAAGGAGCCTGAAAGCTGTAAAGCTGAAACGGATATTTCTCCCCTCCCGAAAACATTCCGATTAAGTTCAAACAGCAGGAGCACGCGTCCACGCACACTCAACCTCTGGAATGTCCTGATGGAACGGCTTCTTTTCATTTGGCACATCGCCATAAATCACCACCTGCAGCTCACTGAAGTGTCTTCCTCCGTCACCATAACTATAGGAGAAAACGTAAAAAAAAAAAATGCTGCCCAATTTTCGACAAAATGACCAAATTTACGTCATAACGTTGCAATTTACTAAAATACGTTTATCTGCTGAATTTCGCCTAAATCCATTGAAAACTTTTAAATTATAGATTTTTTTATTAAAACAGTAACTCAGACATCTGAATAAAAATGTATGTTTGTAATTAAAATAGAGTCCATATCATCACAGAAACAAAATTTAAGGATCACTCTGTTTAAATAAACCATGGCATCTAAAAAAATAATTTGCTTGCTTTTCCCGTAATTTATAATTGCCGTTTCTTTTTTTTGAATCCGATTTTGCAACGGAAGATTTTTTTTTTTTGAATCTGCTAAAGTTTCAAACGAAATTCGGCGAAATTTGCACTAGAACTTAATTGTGATGTATTTTAGCCACTGTAAAAATTTTACTGTGTTATTTTCAAAATTCCGGAAAATGGATTTCTGAAAATATCTCTTAGTCCTTTTGAGCCGTGGAAGTGATAAACAGGTGTTTGCTTTCTTCCCAACCAAGGGCTTCGGATCAGCGCTCCCAGCTGTCAATCAACCGTTGCTATGGTAACACACTTTCTGCTCAAGGCTCACTGTCTAAAGAGGCACACATAATAAAAATTTCCAATGCTAACTTTTTAAGTTTTAAACCGATTCAAATGGAATTTTGGGAGTGAGCTTCTGTAATACAATTATAGTAAATGTAAAAATTTCAGCCACTTTTGTGAAAAATTCGCAAAGATAGTTTTCTTATTTTTTATCATAAGTAGCCGAAGTCTCTTGAGGGGTGGGCCGGAAGCAAGCGTCTTAATGCAATAAACAAGGAGCAGATGAATGTGTTGTTCAGGCATACTCTTCACTGGTGGATGCCAGCTGACTTGGTAAACACGCGACCCCCTTGCAAATGCTAAATGTCTCTTCTTTCCCCTTCTGTTGTTCTCAGTAGTTGTCGGACGGACATCAAGCTCAGGGCTAGAGAATGCATCAAGCTCCCCTTCCCTAACAGACCTGCTAGTAATCATCAAATTTTATTGCAATGGAAGTAGTGCTCCCCCCCCCAGCCAAATTAGGATTTGGGCACATCCGAAACACCACTGTAGCCGGCGGTTTCTTTGAGAACAGAGGAGAGGAACTTAAAAAAATTAAGGGGTAACAGTCAGTAACACGATTTCCTAAAAGGGCATTTTTTTAAGCACTAATTTCAAATTTCAAGGCTTTTCAAGACAGCATTAAAAAATACCGTTTTTCCAGGATATTCCAGGCCTTGAAAACGTAATCATGATTTTCCAGGACTTTCCAGGTTTTCAAGCACGCGTGCGCACCCTGTGCAATGCCTGGACATAGAAGACGCGTACGATTTCAGCAGTTATCGGACTTTGAGCGAGGTCGTCCAGTCAGACTCAGCGAGGCCGGGTGGTCGTATCATCGTATTGCGGAGCGAATTGGACGGGAAGTATCGGTGGTGGTACGATGGTGGTGTAGATGGTCCGAGGAACATTCCCACACAAGAAGACATGGAACTGGGAGTCACAGACGGACTGATGAGCGGACCAATCGACGCATAAGAAGAGCGGCGTTGTCAAGCAGAACATCCACTGCAACGCAAATCCGAGCTGCCGTTGCATCTGAGGTGACTGTGCGAACAATCCGCAACCGTCTACTGGATGTAGGACTACGTGCATTTGTGCCTCTGGCATGTGTACCTCTGACTCTAGCCTACCGTCAGGAACGGCTGCAGTGGTGTCGCCAACGTCTGCACTGGAGAACGCAATGGCGATCTGTCGTGTTCAGCGATGAAAGCAGATTCTGCTTGGGAGCCTCCGATGGCCGTATGCGTGTTCGCAGACGCACAGAGGAGCGTCTCCACCCTTCTTGCATCCGCCAGCAATACACAGGGCCTACACCTGGTCTCCTGGTGTGGGGAGCGATCAGCTATTGCTCCCATACACAACTAGTGTTTGTACCGGGTACGTTAAACAGCACCTCCTACATCAACAACATCATTCAGCCCGTTGTTGTGCCATTTGTAAGGCCAGTCCATCGTGATGTTTTCCAGCAAGATAACGCATGCCCACACACGGCACGTGCAACGTAATATGCACTTCAGCGTGTGAGACAACTTCCATGGCCTGCACGTTCACTGGATTTGTGCCCCATAGAGCACGTGTAGGATTTTATGAGACAACGACTTATCCGGTCTCCACGGCCAGCCACGACCATCTCCAATTTACGTGTCCAGGTTGAGGATGCTTGGAACTCAATACCCCAAACTTACATCCAACATCTGTACGACAGACTCCATGCCAGAATTGCACAGTGTGACGCAGTTCAACCTCGTACTAACCATGTTACATGGAAATGTTATTTTTCAGTTTACCAGCAAATGCAGCTGTATTTTGCCATAATGTTTTGATCACGTTATCTTCTGTATTCTGTTATTATGCTGTATAAATTTTGTTGGTATCAGACGTCTCCTTCTTGGTGTTCTTTTTTCACTTTCCGCCAATGTATATCTCCCGGGTAAAAGCTGTCTTTCATACCCTCTTATCACCACTTTTCAATCACTTAATTTCTGTTTAAAAAATCATAAGAGTTTATTTGCATCTTGAAACATCTCAACCACCACAACAGAGGAAGTTGAAAAACATTTCAAACAGCTAGCATGACAAGCACAAAACAAGCAACAGTTGAACTTTCAAATCTTTGACAGTAACTTAAATTTTTACATTAATTATTTTGCTTATTGCAAATCTCTCATACATTTTAATTGCTAGCTATAGTTTTTAATTAACAGGTGTTATTTACATTTGATATTGATAAACAATTTATAATTGACTAGTTTTAACCTGATATAATACAATATGTAAAAAAATAGCCTGTTTTTGATCTGTTGAGTAAAAACGAAGTTTGCATACATACTGAATGTTTTTAACTCTCCCTTCAAATTCATTATACAAGGATTTGATTGCATAAATGAGTATTGTTACCACATAACAACCCTTTTACACATCAGAATTTTTCACCCTAAGACAAATTTATTGAGTGTTTTCATTGGTGCAGGGCTTCTCTTTAAAAGCAAAATCTACTTTGAACAAAATATGAACCTGCTAAACTGGCGTTGTTTGGATCTAGCTACATTTTATACAAGTATTTGAGTTAATTTATGTTTAAGTAAAAGTGTTTGCATACAATTATATTCAAGTAAAGCTTTTACAATAAAACATATTGCGATTTTCATCAAATATACTTTTTTATGAGTGACTGTCATTTACAAAACAGATTAATAAAAGCAATAACAAACTATTAGCAGAAAGTGCATTAAAAACATGAAAATGATAATGATTAAATGACAGCTAGATACAAGACAAATGATTGTGCATTAAAGAACCACTATGGGTTGAAATGGCATGACAAAATTCTGAATTTCCAAGAAAATGAAAATATAAAATCAGTATGAAAACCTTTAAACAGACATGACTGAAAAGACAAAAACCTTTTTACATATAATTTTCCACATTCTGACTGTAATGTAATGAATGCTTACAAATAAAGATCAAATACAGAATATTATAGTATCTGATTAATAGAAAAGTTAACAGTTAATGTACATGGGCAGTGCAATCAACACACAATGCACAGGAAAGAATATGTATATATATATATATATATATAAGAGCAAAGCCGAAAACATAAGAAAAACTTTAGAATTTAAAACGAAAGTTGCAAAATAACCTGAAGATCAAAACACGCAAAGCAGCAGTTATGAAAATTCAGAATTCACATTCTATTAAGAAGAGACTGAAGCAAAAATTTTTTTGACTCATACCAAGTACAACATAGAAAAGGTTATGTATTGACCGGTGTGAGTAAAAAGAGAAAAAATAGAACAACTGAATGTAGAAAGTGTCGAGAATACTGAGCCTTGGCATTATCAAGGACCAGCAAAAACTCTGCATTTTTCACTTCCACAAAGACCTATTTGGAAATGGGTTTCTGCAAAGTCATAGATGCAAGTAATAAGCCCACCAAAAAAATTTAAAATATATATATATATGCCATGACCTCCGCAGAGTTGTATGACCAAGCTTTAGTTAACAATTTAGCTTGCATCCATAACTTTCCTGGCCCGACCCATGCTCTTCATCTATCTCTCTCTCTCTATATATATATATATACACACTATCTACCAACAAGTAATTGGACACCCCTGCAATCGACGATATCTGTGGTCCTGATACACGTCACGGCCGCCGCCGTTAAATATCGTGTGGAAAATAACAACGCAACCAGTCGCATGCAAGATGCCACGCAGTTCGGAGCTCTCCGATTTCGAGAAAGGTGTAATCGTCGGGTATCACAGAAATGGCCGGTCCATACGTGACATATCCAGCGAGTTGAAGTACCCAAAATCGACAGTGGCCTACATGATTGGCAAGTGTGAGATGAGAGGTGACTGTCGGAATGTGCCCCGACCCGGCAGACCCACAAAACTGGGAGTTAGAGACCGATGGGTGCTGGCCAGAGAAATTCGGAAGAACCGCACCAAATCAATGGGCCACATCCGCGAGGAGTTTCATCAGGTATCCGGGAGTGTTCTTTCGGTGAATACCATCCGTAAGGAAGCCCATCTTCTCGGTTACCATGGACGTGCTGCCGCCCACAAGCCTTTGATCACCAAGTCCAATAGCGCTGCTCGGCTAATGTGGTGCAAAGAAAGTCGACAGGGGACTGTTGAACAGTGGAAACAGGTTCTCTGGAGCAACGAATCAAGGTTCACCCTCTACCGTTCGGATGGCAGGGTCTGGGTTTGGCATCTGCCTGGAGAACGCCTCCTGCCGGAATGTATTGTGCCAACTGTGAAGTTCGGCGGCGGTGGAATTATGCTATGGAGGCGTTTCTCCTGGTATGGCACGGGACCCTTGGTCCCCATTCCTGGTAGACTCAACGCCGAGACCTACTGCACCATTTTGGATGACAATGCCACCTGTCTTGTTGCGAGGTCCACCATGGCTTGGTATGGTCACAATGGGGTTAATGGAATGGACTGGCCTGCGCAGAGCCCGGATCTTAACCCTATCGAGTACCTCTGGGACGAGTTGGAGCGTCGACTTAAGGGGTGCACCCACCGTCCGAAATCGATGAAGGAACTGACCTGTCTTCTCCAAGCTGAGTGGAAGAAAATACTGCTAGCCTTCGTACAACGCCTGGTTGAGAGTATGCCCCGGATGGTCGCAGCTGTAATCGCCGCTCGTGGAGGCTCCACCAACTATTGAAGGTAAATAAACTTTGTTTTCCTTTGCTATCACATGTGTCCAATTACTTGTTGGTAGATAGTGTATATATATAAATATAAACATTGTACTGAGTTTTGTTTACTAATTGCATAGAAAACAGTCTCTGGGAGTGAATTAGGGGGGGGGGTTCTGAATCAATTTTAATCTTCCATTTAAACACCGATTAGAAGCTGACACATTTCAACAGGCTGCCACAACGATTTTGGCCATTTTTTTTTATTTTTTTTTGGCCAATGTACCTCATAGCATTGTGGTACATTTTTATGGTTCATAAATTCAAAATTTTTGCAGAATGAATGAGGACCTCCTTTACAAGCAGGCAAAACTTCTTGATAAATAAACTTTACAGACAATATACAAAGGAAATATTTTAAATTAAACTTTGGTATTTTCTGAATGACTATAAAAACTAGGAACAGAACCAACATAAAACAAGCAAACAGGGAATGTGTTCATGACAAGAACTGTTTTGGCAGTGTGTTAATTTTAAAAACAAATCAATGTGTGTATACATATATATTTATTTATTTATACATAATATATTTTTTGTACTTATAAAACTTGAAAAGCACACAAGTACAACAATAAAACTATAACATACATTGCAGGTACACACACGCAATAACAGTGTTTGTTGTGGAAATGTATAAAAGTGTTCTAAACCATCTATTCACCAGGATTTTCTGAAAAAGAAAACAACTGCACATGTGATCATAAAAAAAGTAACAATATTTGTATTGCACGTATGAAGTGAAACACAATTTGATTACAATCATGCGGTATGAGAATTTCCAAAATAAAATTTAAAATGGATGTTCAGATGGCATGATATTTTGGAGCCTGAAATATGCTCACATTTGGTACAAAACAAGTCCATATAATAGCACTAGAAATATTAATTCACACATTTAATGTAGACAAGCTTCTTAGAAATTTAAACTTTGATAACCAAATACAGAACTTACATTTACACTATATTGTTTTAAAAATATTTCACTGTTTTATTTTTCCTTTCATACCATGCACACAACATGGTTTAAAAATCTTTAGACATTTGATCAGAAACATATGTTAATGATTAACTTCTTCTTTTAGTGTGTTGATACGAGCACACACTTTGAGAGCAGGACCTAGTTTCATACTCATAGTACTCATGAGATGATCTTCTTTTAAAAGAAGAAAAGCCTGGCCATCGATTTCTTGAGCGCGGAATTCATCAGCATAATCTGAACAACCAGGTAAGTTTCGCACAAAGTCTACAACATCAGTGACCTGGGAACAAAGAATGAATTATGTTACTATTAAGAATTACATTTTAGAATATAAGTGAATAAATACATACAACACTACAAATAATTTAGAAGTGGAGAGAACTTTATATAAGGAACTACCATGATCATCATCTTTGAAATTTAAGATGTGATACCCTACATCAAATTTACAAACCAAATTCTCTTAAAACAATGATATCAGTTGGCTGGCTATATCTTGGAGACTTGGACCATGGGCCATGTTTGATCACATATAATAAAAAGACAACTTATCAAATATGAGAACACTGCAGTCAGCTGGCAAAGCAGCTGAAAACATAGATGCAGAGCTACCAACATTTCGAGAGGCTTGTCAGTAATCAAACGAAACCAACAAATGCAAGCAAAGGATATAATATGGTTGACATCACATTGTGCTTGAAGTTATAATCACTGCACTATAAACAAAAATCAGAACACTTACCTTAACAACATTATTCCAGGCATGAAACAGTTTTCTGCTGAAAAAGCTGGATATAAACAAATAACTCGAGCAATTGGTAATGTCTCCTTACACGTAAAAAAATTAAAAGTTAACTAAAAATATTATTGACTAAAATAGTACAAATATTCTTAGATGTAGTGAATTTTAGAGAAACACATTTAACTCACTTAACGTACATACCAGTAATTACTAAAATACAACAATTGTGAATCTTAAGAGATATAGGATAAGGTCCAAGTAAATCGATTGACAAAATTTGAAATACTTATCTACTAAGAATAAGGTGCCTGTGAACAGCCCTTTGTTACTATAATTATACTATTGACAAATATCACCAGAACAAATGTACGTGAGATACTATCATGGAGACTAGGCCAATAGGAGACACTGAGCTATTCTGTTTAGGTTCTGTGTATGCCTAAAAGGTCAGCAAAAGCCTCCTCATAGAATACATTTAAAAGTGCAACAAATATGGAATAGCAGGCCTGTAAGAAGCCCATCAATAATTTCATAATTTGAAGACTGTCCTGACAATGAGGGGTCCATATCTTAGTCATCATCAGTTTTGTGTAATAATTAGCGAAAGAGAACCCCCAAATACTGAACCTGATGGTAAAGTTGCAATAATTTGCTGTCTCGAGGTTATTTTAAGTACCGTAATTTTTGTTGTATAATGCGCGGATTACATGCTGATGCGAATAAGACGCAGATTAAAAAAAAAAAAAAAGTTTTTACGGCCCTTTGATTTTTAAAAAATCTGTAGCATAATTGTGCAGGGGCAAGGGGTATATAATCGGAAAAGGAATTTTCTGAGAAAATTTTTCCTCAGTTCAGGAGTTTGTATGCAGCCGGCTGGGGGGGGGGGGGGGCGAATGTCGTAATGAAAGATCGGGTGAATTGTGGGGAGAAATAGCAGGGGTGATTTTGAATCGTTGAGAAGGACAACTTTGACTGTTGTGCTGTCTCTGTTTTTGTCAACCAACCAATGAACGTACGCACTGCGCTTGCTGTATGAATATATGCGTTCCTCCTTTCGGATCTCGTGTGCGCTGCCTTGTGTTTAGTTTATCTTTCGCCATTTTGATCAACGTCGTTGCTGAAATGTTTCAGTTACACTGCCGAATTTAAACTTAAAGTGGTAGACTCAACTGAGGATATGATTGTGTCACTGCGCGATAGGTCAGAAAACAATCACGCAGTAATATGCGGAAACCCGCCGTGACACAGTCTAAAATGTAAACAAATCTATTGGTAAATTCCGCGGGAGAATTCGCGGAAGTTTTTTATTGGCCCATGTATGAGCTGATCCCCCAACTCTGAAAGCAGGATTTCCTCCGAAAACTTTCGACTTATACACGAGTACATACGGTATTTCTATGACTTGTTCTGTATCAGCCTTTCGTCATTGGCAAGCTGTAATGCAATACTCTGGAGCTGCATCGGCATGATCTATGGATGCCCCGCCCTTTATCTGTCCGGAGATAAAAATATGAAAAAGTAACCTTTAAAAATGAATTTCTTCATTTAATAAAATCGTTTTTCTTCTTCTTCGGACTCCTGGGTCATTATGTGACCAACTTTTCTGTCAGAAATTTCACTTCCAGTTCAACATCTATGATGTGTGGATTATATGGTGATTTTTTTTTCTGAATGTCACAGTCTGCAGATTGTATGCCGGTGTTTATTATCTGAAGGGAAAATATTTTTTTTTTAATGTGAATTTCGTGGTCTGGGGATTATACGCTGGTGCAGATAATATGATGAAAATTATGGTATTAAAAATAAAAGGTGTGGTTCCTCATCAAGATTTTCATCAGACTTCTACTGCCTTTTTGCATGGCTAAAGAGATAAAGTATCCAGGAGTTGCTTGAACTTCCGATTTGATAACAGCTAATAATGTTGTATTCCTGCAACTTTAAGGCCCATTTCAAAAGTCCACTTGAAAGATTTCTGGCAGCTATTGAAATGCTGCAGTGCTGCATGATCACCAATGACTTCAATCTGCAACTGAATGAGATAGCAGCAAAACTCATGTAATGCAAAAGTCATGGGAAGATATTCATATTCTGGAGTAAAATAATTTGTTTCAGTCATACTGTCTTAAGAAACATGTGATAGGATAATTATTTTGCACTAATACATGACTGAGACCAACACCTGAGGCATCTATGTATGTTTGAAATGGTTCAGTGTCATCAGGAAATGCTAGAACAGCAGAACAGAAGGCAAAATTAAATACTGTTTGAGATGCTGAAATGCATCATCTGCTGTTGCTGTTGACTACACATACCATTTATATTTTCATCTCAAATCATGTAAGGGCTCACAGATAGTTGCATAGTTTGTTACAAATTGCTGCTACTAGCCAGTCATCCCTATGAAGCAAGACAGTTTCTTTGAATATTAGACATGGAAATTTGATGACATATGACATACATATCACTAAGCTGTTTGCTGAGATTCAGAGGTTAGCTCCACAAAGAAATACAAGCCACCAGATAAATTTTTAACTGATTATTTACTTAGTGTTGCCATATCAAACTTCTCCATTTACAGTGATCTTGACACACAACTCGAGCTTCACTGACATCCATCACACGACGTACACAAGCCCTTCAATACTTCATCCTCATAATCGTTTTCTCATGCAAACACTCCTGAATCTGATCCTCCCATGATTTTCTTGGCTTTCCTCTGCCTTTCTTTCCTGTCACTTGGGCTGAAATTTTTTTCTTAGTAAGCATCTCATCACTCATTCTTTCAACATAGCCAAACCACTCACGAATATTAGTCTCCACCTTACTAAAAACATTCTGCCTCATATTATACAACTGCAGCACATCTTCATTTCTCACACGATTAGAAAGTGTCTTGCCACAAACTCCCTGTAAGTAATGCATTTCTCCAGCACACAAACGACTCCTACATCTCTTCTGCAATACCAAGGTGTCACTGTTGTACATCAGAGTAGAAACAATTACACTTTCACACACAGCCATTCGGGACTCTCTTGAGAACCCATCATTCCTGTGAAAACCTCCCAAAACAGCCATGACTTTCAATGAAGAATTCACTCGCCTACAATTTACCATCCAATTTGTTCTCTCTGTCAAACATGCTTCCTAAATACACAAACTCATTCACCTGGTCAATCACTGTGCCATTTAGACTTACATTACATTCAGTGCTACTAGTTCCTCTCTCAAAAACCATAACTTTGGCTTTTTCCTTATTTATACTCAGTTTGAATTTAATACAAACTTCGTACATTCGGGACAACATACTCTGCAACTAACTTTTGCTCTCTGCCAACAGGACAGTGTCATCAGCATACAGCAATCTGCACACACAAATATCACCAAGATATAAACCAGTATTATCTACTCGTATTTTGGCATCATGCATGCACATATCCATAAATATATTAAACAGCCATGGTGACATTCCACAACCTTGTCTGACTCCTGCACCAATAGAGAACCATTTTGATAAAATACCGTTCACTCGTACACAAGCTCTACTGCCAGCATACATGGCTTTTATACTATTAAGTAGATTCCCAGTAACACCATATTCATACAGTACCTTCCACAAAAGTGTCATATTTACTCTGTTGTAAGCTTTCTCTAAATCTATGAAAGCAGAAAACACTTGCTTACCAACAGCTAGATACTTTTCAATTATCATGCGTAATGCAAAAATTTGGTTAGTGCAGCCTTTATCAGGCATGAAACCACTCTGAACATCCTAAACTCTCACTGATGTATAACCCCTTACTTTTACAATAATGACCTTACCAAACACTGTCCCGGGCACACTCAGTAAGCTAATACCACGATAGTTCTTGCAGTCAGTAGGATCACCTTTCCCCTTATACAAGGGAACAATGACAGCATCCCTCCAATCCTGAGGAACCATTCCTAACTCCCAGCACAACTGGCAAATTTCAGTTAACTAGTCAACTACAGAATCACCACCATATTTTAACATCTCAGCAGTTATGCCATCTACTCCCAGAGCCTAACCATTCTGAAGAGATTTTAGAGATTTAGACACCTCTTCTCTTGAGATATCTCCTGCACTTCCATCCTTCACAGTGACATCTGCATCAGAATCACACTTTTGCTTTCCTGATCTAATAACTCACAGAATTATTCACCCTATTTTTCACTTACTTAATTGGGTTCCCATATAATTTCTACGATCCTATTCTTCACACAACTTGAAACTTTATTTCTCCTATTTTTCCTGCGTCTCATGTACTTCCAGATAGTTTTTCTATCTTTCCAAAAAGCCAATTCATTCCATTCTACCTTTTCCTTCTTATCTTTTGCCTTGCTCCGGTGAACCAGCTTAGCTGCCTCATGCTTCTTGCAGCGATATTTATCCTCAGAAACTCTACCTTGCAACATCCCCAAATATGCTTCGTTCTTTCTCTTTACTGCTTCTTTAATATCACTGTTCCACCAAGCATCACCTCTAATGTTACCCACTATTGTGGTGCCACAGACCTCTTCAGCGGCAGTACAACACAGTTCTTAAAACACACCCACTTCGTTTCTACATCTCTTTCACATGACTTCAGCTCCTTCAGTCATTTTCTGAGTAAGTTAGAGTAATGCTGATGATCTTCAGGGAGCCTGTCAACTTTTATTCTATCCATCCTAGGCCTCTTCATATATCCTTTCCTCTAACCAACATTCAGTTATGATATATGACCTGTCATCAGTAATTAACTTTGTGTGTAGTTAACTTTGTGTGTAGGTATATATATAAAGCTGATTTTACTGGGCTTGAAAGGCCTTGACCACATAATAAATCAGAAACTTGGTTAAGTACTTTGAGATGTTCATTGAATGTTGCAGACTGTCATCTACATACAAATGAGACTCAAATGAAAACCTTAAATAATTTCTTCTCACAATTTATTGAACAAAAGTGGTACACACTTCTATCATTTTTCAATGTAATCTCTATTTTGTGCAATACAAGTCTTCCAGCACTTACAAAGTGCATAGATTCCTGTAGAAAAAAAAAAATCAGTCGCATGTACAGCCACTCGTGCACCACGTGCTGCACCTCTTCATTGGACCTGAAAGTCTTTCCTCCCATTGCATCTTTGAGTGGTCCAAAAATGTAATAACTTGAGGCAAGGTCTGGTGAATGCGGTGGATGTGGAAGACACTTGAAGTGCAGGTCTTGTATGGTTGCAACCGCTGCACGGCTAGTATGGGGCCGAGTGTTCTCGTGTTGCAACAGGACACCAGTACTCAGAAGTCCCCATTGTTTGGATTTGATGGCAGGTCGAAGATGATTCCTGATAAGATCTGCACACATGTCACTGGTTACAGTGTTCCCCGGGCATGCAGTGGTTTAAAATTACACCTTGTTCATCCCAAAAGAGAGTCAGCATAACCTTCCTTGCAGTTGGCCGTGTGCAGAATTTCGGTTTTGGTGATGAAGGATGGCACCATTCCTTGCTCGCAGTCTTGGTTTCTGGATGATGATAGTGAACCCAGGTTTCATCTCCAGCAACAATTATCTGTAGGAAACCATCCCCTACTGCTTCAAAGCACCGCAGATGTTCTTGACAGGCATCAACACTTCGTTGTTTCAATTCT
This sequence comes from Macrothele yani, assembly GCA_039090855.1. Lineage (NCBI taxonomy): Eukaryota > Metazoa > Arthropoda > Arachnida > Araneae > Macrothelidae > Macrothele > Macrothele yani. Next base: position 81,893,062 of record CM077012.1, read on the forward strand.
GGAGTCAGCTGGCGCTGCATCCACCTTCAAGACACTTTGTTGAACTGGAGCACCTCATGGATGATGTGCGCTGAACCATGACTGATGTTCAAAAGTGCAGCTATTTCATCCACTGTCACTCGGCAATTTCCCATCACAATGCCTTCGACTACTGTAATGGACTCTGGTGTCATTACTCTGTATGCCTGGATCGTAGCCCCCATAATAGTAAATGCCTTCCGATTTACTTGGGAACCCTTTGTCTCAGCGGCAACACGTTACCCTAGAAACCACCACTACATGTCAGGCATGACGATGTTAGATGATTGGATCTTGGGGAACTTACCACAGAGCAACATCATCTTGTAAAATATTATGTTACAGATTAGATGAACGATACATTAAGAAAATTTTAAAGCAATTTATTTAATGGAATTTTATACTGAAACTTTTACTCCCAGGTTGAATTCACTTACATTCGATACTTCAGCATGCTTCCATGCCCATACAACATATTGTATGAAGCTTCTGAGCTAACACATAATTGGCGCCTATGGTTGCGAGTGAATTTAATATTTTATATACATAACTAATATTTGGACACTTCATAGATGATGGAGCGCTAGTAGATGTATATTATTATACCATGCAGTAGGAATTTTTTTAGCTGAGAGCAGATATGTGCGAATGATATTTTAAAAAAAACATAGACATAAACATTACTTTAAGATTAAAAAAGAAAAAGAATCCCCTTTATACGTTCATAATTTTGATTCGTGATAACCTTTTCAATTTTTCGAACAGTTTCAAAAACTGACGTAAGCCGATCATAAGAAAATACCATTCGAAATAGATACATTTTCAAATATCAATAACTAGGCTTCATTTAATTGCAAACATTTTTTACGATTTGTGCCAGGAATCAGATCTGTAGGAAGAAAATATGTTAGCCCCTTTAATTGTAATATGAAAGAATTGTTGGACATCGAAATTGGCAGCGTTTTTTAATACGCAGGATTCAGATAGTAGATGAACAGAAAATTTATGTATTTTTATGATATACTACCCATTCAAACATTGAGAATATTTGATGTTTGAAATATGTGCCTGCACATCCACTAACAACTTCAACTCTAAGCCTTAAACAAAATCTGCCTGTAAAGAATTACCTTTTTGTATTATTTCTATATTAAGTGCAGTAGTGCCTGATAATTTGAATTCAATTTTATTATCAGAATAATCTTTCTTTCATACATACTGGCAGATTTTAGGGAAAAAAAATCTATTTACAATTATTGTTAAGCCACTCCACATGGTCGGTAAGTTGTCACTAGAAAATTCTTAGAGGCTGGTATGAATTCTCATTGTTTAATAAACAACCTAGCACAATGCAGTGTACCATGGTTGCATCCACAGATAAAATCCTTACCTTTGAGTACATCCATACGCGAATAGAAATTGCGAAGTTAATCACAACGAAATATGCGCTTTATAAACGTGCATTCATACGGATTCATAACGACATCAAACCATACATACGAATCAAGCCAGGGTCAGCTTGACTCCAACGACCCCTGGCAAGTGTTAAAGGCAAAAGGTGTTGCCCGATTTTTCGCAATTACGGAAGGCATTTACTTATCGGGGGTTACGGCCTGACCAGGTCAAGGAGAATTTGTCACAGAACTCGTGCAGTTTCAGAACTTCCTAGTCCATTTGTACACTTGCAGGAGTGACAGATGTGCATCACCATACTGCAACATCATTTGACAATGGATTTCAATAGGTTTCATGCCTTCACTACTCAAAAAACAGATGACAGAAGGTTGCTCCTCTTTAGTGCATGTCTCAAGTGGGGCGGCCATCTTTACACTGTACTGTGATATCACTAAGCTTGTCTGCACCGTACTGCCACTTGTAAGAAAATCGTTTAGTCATTAGTAACAATTTTGCCAAGTTACAAGACAATGACACTGTATTTTGAAATATTTATCGCACTTTTAAGGTTTTCATTTGACTCGTGATAAATATAAACATTAGGCCCCACTACTAGTTGTAAGACAATATCCATTAAGAGCTAGGAATGTGGCTGCTGCAGCAGGAAGACTGAGTAGCATTTTTAAGAACAAATAAGTATCAAAAGGAAACAAACCTGTCTTATCTACTGAGTCTGTAAAATCATGCAATGCATTGATTATGATACACTTTCCAACATACACTGAAGAGCAATTGAATTAGAGATAGCTGGCGTTATGCAAATGTGGCGCTGTGGGCGGCCCTGTAAACGGAAACGACATGACGTATGCAGCAATCCGACAATATAAGGAGTGATGCGATGGGAATCAGTAAGAGTCGGACGCAGTATGAGTAAGACGAAGGATCTAAGCGCATTTGATCATAGGCAAATTGTCGGGGCCCGACGAATGGGTCACTCCATCTTGGAAGTCGTGCAGGCATTGGGATTTTCACAAGCCACTGTGTCTCGGGTGCACCGTGAGTACATCAAATCCGGTAAAATCATCCCTGCAAGGGCCAACTGCCATGGACAACAGCGTGTAGAAGAGCGGGGTCGTCATCGGCTAGCTCGCATTGTAACAGCGGATGGACAGGCCACGGTGCAAGAAATCACTCGGCAATTTAACGTGGTGCACAAAAACGTGTAAGCAGCCACACTATCCAAAACCATCTCCTCACTATGGGGTACAGAAGCCATCGTCCCACGAGGGTACCGCTGCTGACCGCACATCACAAGGTGCAAAGATTAGCATGGGAGCGGGAACATCGCCACTGGACCCTAGACATGTGGAAAAATGTTGCCTGGACTGATGAGTCGAGATTCACGTTGGTACATGCGGATGGCAGGACACGAGTACGGCACAAACCACATGAAGCGATGGATCCTTCTTGCCAGCAGGGTACTTTTCAAGCTGGTGGGGGTGGCATTCTCGTCTGGGGACTGTTTACGCGGACTGAAATTGGACCCCTGGTATGTGTGACATCATCCTTCACAGGTCAATGTTACCGTGATATCCTGGACGACCATTTGCGCGTCTTCAACATCCCACTGGGGACCTCATCCTGCAACAAGACAATGCACCATGCCATCGCTCCCGAATTGTATCCGAATAGTTGGATGAACACTCCACCGATGTGACCTCGCTTCCTTGGCCAGCTAGGTCACCTGACCTCAATCCCATCGAGCACATCTGGGATGCCATCGAGAGAGATGTTCGAGGCTCTGACCCCCCTCCATCAAATCTTCGTGAACTGTGGGAGCTTGTTCAGGGTTCGTGGATCTGTATGGCTTCCCAACGCTACCTGTGTCTTGTCGAGTCCATGCCAAGACGAATCGCCGCCGTCATCAGGGCGAAAGGTGGTGCTACACGTTACTAGACAGGTATCTCTAATTCAATTGCTCTTCAGTGTACCAGAAATCATTACTCAAGTTATGAGGATAATGGCTGTGAAATAAATCTTGCTCCTGTGCCCTGACCTTTGACCCCAATTCGATGATATTAAACAGAATTGGTTCAGTATATCTCCGGAACAACATACTAAAGTTTTGTCGCAATAGAAGCATTTTTAATCAAGTTATGAGGATAATGACTGGAATAAATTTTGCTCCTGTGCCCTGACCTTTGACCCGATTTTGATGATATTCAACAGAACCGGTTCAGTATACTTCTGGAACAACATGATAAAGTTTTGCTGCAATCAAAGCATTTTGATGTAAGTTATGATGCATAAGGGAGATGGAATGGATCCTGCTCCTATGTCCGGACCTTTGACCCCATTTCACCCATTTTCAATAGGATTTGTTCCCAGGTTGTCTCCTACCACATACAAAAATTTCATCGAAATCGAACCATTTTTATGCGAGTTATCATGCGGACAGACAGACGGACAAAGCTGGAGCATATACGTTCTTCAACCTACGGTTGGAAAGCATAAAAAAGTTAGCTCTATATGGTTGCAGTCTTTATGATCAACAGCAGAGCAAGAAGGTTAAAACATTCAGCCTGTTACAGAATGGATGTGCAATTTAGAAACTGATAATGATGAAACACTCATCGTTTGATGAAACTCCAGCTAAAAAGAAAAGTAAATTGTTGCTTAAAGACAATGCAAACAGAAATGAAAGAAAACTAATAAACCTCTCCAAGATAAGATTCTTACAAGCTGATGAACAAGATAATGATAAAAGTAACAGGGATGAAATAGATTCTGAAATAACTGCTCAGTTACAAGAAAAATTGAACAAGTGACAAGCATTAAGCATCATATTTAGGTCACTAAATTAAACTTATAAACATTTTAGAAAACACGCAGCATTTAACTATAATACTTAAATTAGCCAATAGACTAACCTAAAGAAGCCATTACACTTATTTTCCTGCTGAAATGAAGTCCTTACATTTACATTGCACATATTTTTCTTCTGATGTCCTCCAGGCCAACCCTCTTCCTTCTAAAATACAACTCATTTAACTCAACTACTAATTTAAAAGCATTTGTTTCCTTTCCTTTCCACCCCTAAAAACATTATTTTGCATTCTTAAAATTCTTAAACTCTTGAATTATTATGTACAATGCATTTTTCAAGCATTACAATACTGAAGTTTATGATGACCACATAGTTTCAATACAATTATCAACCCTCTAGTTTAAAACACACATTTCAACCTTTTATATACATTAAATAGCATATTTATCGGCATATAACATGCACCCTAATTTTAAGAAGGAAGTTTGAGTAAAAAAAACTTAAATTTAAAATAAATGACTTGGGAGCTCTGAACTTTTTTAGATAACTCAATACACATGCTTATTAATATTTATACCACTTATAAGGCAAATAATACAAAAGAAAAAGCATCTGTTTGAATGAAAAAACTTAGATATTAGACCTGTTACAAAAATTTTAATCAGAATCATTAGATCTATTTCTATGTTGCTTGGCATATTCCACAACCTTTAACTTGAAGCCAGCTGTATATGCTGTACGCTTTTGTCTTGATTCCATTAGGGATAGTTTTAAGAAACTGAAACACGTAGTGAATGCAGGCACGAGTTGTTTAACTGAGGGCACTCTGCACATATGAAAGTGATGAGACAGACTGAAAAATTTAAACCAGCCAGAAGTCTGGGTTCCTTAAACTGCCGTCGTTTGCCGATAATGCATGGTCATCGTCGCAAGAAATGTTACCCTCGAACCAGCACGACAAGACCACGCATACACTAGCGATTTTTATCACCAACCATCAGCCATGGGTCACACGTCATTGGAAGTTTTGTCACATTTTCCCCGAGCAGCTGCTGCTTAAGCAGGTTGTGCAGTGAAAGCAACTTATTGAGAGCAGACACTTAGGCATAACATGGCATCTCACGTTCGTTGCTGAAGCGAGTGAGATTACTTTCGGGTGTTTAAAAAAAGAAATCAGGAGTCTATCTCATATATTTTTTGTGCGAATCTATAACTGGCAGCCCGAAAGAAGAAGTCAGCTTATTTAATACTCCTGAACCACAAAAAAAAAAAAAAAAAAAAAAAAAAAATACCTGATAAGTTTTTGGAAAAACATTTGACCACAATTTAAAAAGAGTTCCAACACAAGAATATCAAAATAGTTCCTCTGAACAACTACTCTGTTTTACATTAACTCCAGCTACAGGTATTTAATGTCACATACAAGCAGCACCCTACTTTCATACATTGTAACTTTTATACCCCTAAATTGCCTTTCATACACCAAATTCAGAGATTTGTATATCAGCACATGAGGAGAAAAAGTGTACAATTAACATTTGAAAGGCACAGAGTTCATTTCAAAATACTCAACTAATCACCAGTTTGAGCATGCCTACATTGTGATTAGTTATTAGCTAGCAGGTGTATGCTTTAAAACATCAGAAACTATCTGCAAATCACTTCAAAAACAGATTTCAGATCACTGCAGATATGATGGATTAATTACATCTCATTCAGGGAGAGCCCAGTTAAGATCTTGATCACACAAAAGGCTAGAAAGTGAATGAACGTTCACATACCTAGAACAGTTCTGAATCACCACGAAAGAATAAAAATACATATATAAGTTTGCAAATGTGTAGAACTGTTAACAGTGATACAGCTTACTACAGACTCCTTTATCCAGAGAAAAAAAAAGACTGGGGTTCAATTTTCTCTTTACAAATTTATCACAAAAACCGGTAAAGTCACCAATAGCAAGTATTTAGATCCAACATCAAAACATTTTTCTTTAACATGTGTGCCTACTAAATATAAAAAAGTAAACTGCAATCACTATAATTGTAACAAAAAAAAATCATTTGCAATGCATTTATTCTGCAAACCAAACAGCAACTTAATTGACGGGGATGGAAGAGTTTTGGTACTAGCTACCTTGGCACCCTAATAAGGTAACCTACTCAGGTGGACAAAAAGATGATGGTGACTGTTAATTCATGCTACTACATATGTTATAGCAATTGTACTGTGAAATAAACATACAAAAATATGTTTTCACATGTTCCTAAGGTTAGGCATTTCTTATGAAATGTGAATTTTGCTCACCATTTCTCAAATAGCTGTTGGAAATGTGTTAGGTACTCATTTATGTGTTGCAAATAATTTGGTTGAATTCAAATACAGTGATTATTGATGCAATTGGGTTATTTTTGCTGCTCATAAAAAAGGGAGATTTATATACTTTTAAGAATTGGGAATGGAAGGCCTGTTATGACTTTAAAGTCTGTTGTTTAACTTTCATACTTATTTTCATTATGCATGAAAATAGGGGCCTGTCTGTACATAAGTAACTGAGAAAAACTAGCAGAGAGCTTAAATAAAATATTGTAAGCAATAAAACTGTACATTTGATTTCAGAAATGTGCAACTCATAAAACACCAAAACAGAAAAAAAGGAGGAAAAAGAAAAACACATTCATCTAGAAGAGGTAGTGATCATTGAAAAATCTAAATTAAAACTGTAATAAATCAGTTATTAGTGAATAACTGAACCTACAGTACACCTTAACAGCAAAACAGCCAGAATAATAACAAGAAAGATTACACTGAATTTTTGGTTGTAATGAGCATGTCTTTTGAATTCTTTCTGACACAAAATTAAATTTGTCAAAGTTATTCAAAGTCAATGCAGCCAGTTAGAAAAAAATCAATCAACCAGTATTCCATAATTGATAAAACATCCAGAAATAGAAACAGCTACTTACACCCACCAGCTGCTAAAAAGTATGTTACGAAAATAAACAAATGGTGCACAAAAAGTTTCTCATAGTAGAAGGAAGGTATTGGAGATGAAGAGATTTTCAAATCAAACAGTTGAAAAGTGAAATATAGAAGGAAACATGATATAACACCATGCCTTCTAGCTGAAGAATTTTGCACAATGGGAAAATTTAAAATAGGAAAAAAAAAAAAAATATTCTTCATGGAAAAAGCTATGCTAAGGAAGAACTTTTCAAATACGTCTCCCAGAAGCAGAGATAGTGGGAGAAAAAGGTTTTGACCTATACACCCCTAGTGGGAAATCTGAGAGTTAATTAAAGATGGCAATGCTCCACATCTCTATTGTAGCAAATGGCAAACAGTAAAAAGAAAATTTTAAACAGGGCTTTTAGAAGCGGAAATACAGCTGCAGACAGAAGTACATAAAAGTATATAAAACACCACCTAGAGACAGAACAATGAGCTACAAAACTCCTCAAATAATAATCTAAAGTGTGCCACAAGGTTAATGGCACCTGGTGTTCAAATAATTTTTTAAGTCGCACATTTAGAAGCAGAAATATTAAGAAAAACAAATTAAACACTAGTGCCCCTAGCGGAAAAATTGTACATTATTTTGGGAAGAAAATATACACAAAGAGTTTTCATAGTTAGTAGCATCTGACTGACTGAAAAATAATTTTTTATATCAGAATTTTTAGTTCTGCAGATTTTGCTGTAAACAAAAATGTGAACTTATGCCCTCTAATGGCAAACTTGTGTGTTAAGAAAAATTTGAAATTATGAGAAACATTTTGCAATGGAAATGCTCTCCAACAAAGAAAGAAATTTTCAAATCGGACTTTTATAAGCAGAGAGATTGACAAAAATAGCTACGCTCTCTGGTGAAAAAACTATAACAGTATTTTAAGAAGACAGTATTCCAAAAAGATTTTGTGAGGTAAAAGGTATCGGTCCACGATAAGAATTTTTTTATTCGAGTTTTCAGAAGCTTGGTTTTGCTGCAAATACATCAGAAGCAGAAATACACACTTATGCCCCCTTGTGGCCAAACCATTCTTTATCAAAAATTGGAAAATATAATCAAAACATTTCTCATCAGGAGCTGTATCAGATATGCAGGAAGAATTTTTCAAATTGGAGTTTTAGAAGCTGAGATATCGGTGAAAGCACAATTTACATTTACACCCCCTAGCAAAAAATCTATGCGTTACTTGAAAAATTTTAAACTATATGAAAAACATTTTCCACCGAAAACGCTCTCCTACAAGGAAGAATTTTTCAAATCGGACCCTTAGAAGCAAAGATACTGATAAAAATACACTGCTGGACAATTGCTAAGGACAGATCATAAACGGCTATATAGCGCATAAAAAAGTAAGTGTGGTTGGATGCCAAGTGAAATAAAATAATGTCAGAATGCCAGGACATTACAAGAAAGACAATTTATTGTGCTCTGAAATCCAGAAGGCTTTGGAATGTGTTCAAGGGACAAACAGGCCATTTTGAGCAGAATACGTAAACGTGAAAAAAATGCAATTACCGTCCGCAGGCGTTCCGGCGTAAGATGTCAATACGGGATATGGCCACCATGGAGGGCGATGCAAGATTCCACACGTCGTGTCATGCTTTGCACAACATTATCAAGCAGCTGTTGGGGTAATTTATACCATTCCTCTGTCAGTGCATGGATCAGGGTGTCCTTGTTTATTGGAGGGCATTGGCAACCAGCAAGACTGCTCCCCAAAGCATCCCACACATTTTAAATGGGATTCAGATCTGGAGAACGTGCTGGCCATACGAGGCGTTGAATATCCTCGCCCTCAAGACACTCCTGGACAGCGACTGTTCGATGACATGTTGCATTGTCGTCCATGAAAATGAATCTATCACTGACAGCACCACAGAACATGCAAACATGAGGTAGCAGAACATCATTAATGTATCGTTGGACAGTCATAGTCCCAGTTGGAAGCACATAGAGGGACGTACGGCCATTGATCATGATGCCAGCCCATACCATGACACTACATGTCGGATATCGGTCCTTTTCTTGTATGTTTGCTGGACAATATGCAGTACCACTATCACGCCAGATCAGTTGTCGTCGACAATCAGACGATAGACTGTATCTACTCTCATCTGAGAAGAGGACAGCAGACCAGTCGTTATCAGTCCAATTGCGATGTTGATGGCACCATTGCAAACGGGCGGTACAGTGACGTCTGGACAATGGGATGCACACAACAGGACGGCGGGCGTATAGTCCTCCTTCATGCAAACGTCTGGCGACAGTTTTTCGGGAGATCCGCTTGCCAGTAGCAGCCATAAACTGATTTGCTACCTCACTGGCTGTGCTGCGCCGGTGTCTTTTGTTGATAGCACTATGTACCGATCTTCTGCAGGTGTCATACTGCGAACACGACCTTCCCCGTGACGTTTGCTACACTCTCCATTTGTTTGAAATGATTTCCAAAGCCTTGAAACAACACTGTGGCTGACGCGAAACTCCCTGGCAACATCTGTTATTTTTCGCTTTTCTTCAATCTTGCCAATAATACAGCCACGCGTAAAATCATCTAGGTGATGTCGGGAAGACATACTGAAAATTGCAAGTTCGTCAATTGATTCTTTCCCTTTCAACTTTGCGTTTGAACAACAACGGTCAATACGCGTCAAATCCTTTATATCTCTTATCAGCGCTATGACGTCACGAACAAGTTCAGCAATCCAAAATTTGTATACGCACAACACGTCTTACTGTATCCTGCACTTATGCTAATTTCCACATTTTCCTGCCTTCCATTTTATGGTTGCTATCGTTGCTACTGTCATCTGTCCTTAGCAATTGTCTGGCAGTGTATGATATACACTTATGCCGCCTGGCGAGAAAACTATGCGCCACTTTAAGCAGGAGGTATTTTCGAAAGGTTTTCTGAGGTGAGCAGTATCGAGCCCTGAAAGAATTTTTTCAATCGAGTTTTCAGAAGCTTATACTTTGCTACAAATACACGAGAAGCAGAAATAATTGCTTATGCCCTTGGTGGCCAAACCATTCCTTACCAAAAATTGGAAATTACATGCAAAGCACTTTCGATGAGGAGCTGTTTCTGATGCAAGAAGAATTTTTTCCAACCGGACATTTAGAAGCAATAGATATTGAGGGAAATGCAATTACCTTCACGCTCCCTAGAGGAAAATCTCTGCATTACTTGAAAAAGAAACTGTGCCCTAAAAACAGTCTTTTTTATTAATGGCATCGAAAGGAAGAGAGAATTTTTTCAATTGGATATTTAGAAGCAAGTATATGAAATAAAATATATTTCGAATTCGATATCAACTACATTTATGTCCTTAAGCGGCAAAGTTGGGCATTGAAAAAACCAAACAAACTGGAATGCAAGGATCATCATTCTCACATTTCAGGCTTCCCAATGCAAAAAGAATGTTTCAAAATGGACTACTAATAGGTGTAGAGATATTGTGTCCATAGACGGACAGATGGATGAACAAACCGGTAACATAAGCACGAACTTTTTTTTACAAAAGACGTGCTAAAAAAAATCCACCTAATGTCATGGTGCAAAGATATAGATAGTGATCCACATTATAAAAGCCAATGAACTATGATATGACAGAGTACATGTGATGAGTTCAATGGTAGGTGTGTGACCCCATAGATGATGCATACCTTGTCCAAGACAAGGGTAGTATACAAAGCAAACTTCAATATCAACATCTGAAGATGGGTAGCAGTGAAATTATTTGAAACACAAATAATGGGAAATCATGTTAATTTGTGATACTGAAATTTTTCTGATTGAATAAATTCCAGCTATAATATAATGCACAGAACATAGGGAACTATGGCATGAAGAAACTATCCCAGAAGATGTGAAGACAGTATAAATTTAAATTTGCCAAGCACATGAATGCTTTGTGAAAAATGCTTTCAACTTTTTCACAATGAATACTTTTAATGAAATAAGATTTTAACCATTCTAAAAGCATACATCATTTACAAATCAAAATGATTACACTTTCAAATGCCAATAAAGGTATTAACTGGTACCATTGTTTCAGCCACTTGGGCTCTCGTCAGCCATCACATTACATTCGTTATACTGTTCTCGAGTCATCTTCATATCTCCCAACAAGGGGTTGCTGTCTTGTGCTGTTATGTTTCAGTTTGATTCTGCTGAAATTTCAGAATATTTTAATTGGTCACATTTAATACAGTATATTAAAACTTTACAAAGAAAAAATCCCAGATCTTGTTTTTTTAAGGATATTTGTTACAAGCTTGATAATTGGATGAAATTTCAATGGATTCACAGAGGATAGATAATTTCCATACGATGTAATTAGAAATGACTTTTACTTCATTCTAAACAGGTGTTAACCCATCATCAATAACTGTTTTTACCAGATCTGTAGTTTTTTGTGAAAATTTAACATTTTGTTTATGCTCTTTCAGGCAGCTTGAAAAAGCTCTTTTGGTCATTCCTATGCACTTTTTCTTAGTGCAATCACCTGGGGAATAAAGCGGTACAAAATAAACTCCACTTTGGTCTTTAGGTTTCGATGGGCCCTTATTGTTTTTTAGCTGGTTTTAATGGGCCCTTATTTGTTTTGCCAGGGTTTGTTATCTTCTTTTTGTATAGTGAATTTAAAATTTTTGGATAATTTGTTTTGACATTTGCTGTGACTCAAGCATGCTAAGGTTATGCTGAGAAGGTCAAAAAATGTGGATGCCATCAATATATTGAATCCATAAAATTGGTTTCACATGTAGGTTCTTAGTAAAGCTGTTTTCCACGGGTCTAATGAAGAATTCTGAAGAGTACTTGAAAGCGATGATCCTATGAGTTCACCTTTGGATTGAATGTAAAATTTATCATTAAAAAGGAAACAGTTAAATTTTGTAACAAGGTTTAATGCTGCATGGATTCGTTCAAATTTTTTTTTGTTTAACACTATTTTTAATCTGAAATTCACTATACAAAAGAAAGTCTGGCATACCTGGATATGCAAATTACTAGGAATAATCAAAGCATCAATGCCATAGTTTTCAGAAAGCACAGTTGATTTCCTAATATCATTCCAGCAAAATCTTGCTCACCTTGGGTCTTATAAAGAAACAGCTTTCAGATCATATGTAAACCGTGCCAATATTTATCATCAGCAACTCAAACATTATGAACTTCTAAAATTAAAAGAAATTGCTTTATGCACTGGATATAACCCTAATAATATTACCAAACTCATCCACTGCTCTTGATCCTTTTCTTCCAATGCGAAAAATAAATGTAATATACAGGTTCTATTTAATATATACCAAGTACATATCTCCAAATGGATTCAAAAGAAACTTAAAAAAGAAAATATCAGCATTGGCATCAGACGAGGCCCTTTAATTGCACAGCAGGTAAAAAACAATAAGGACATGTAACCTGAAGACATAAGTGGAGTTTATTTTGTACCACTTTATTAACCAGGTGGTTGCAACTATCAATAAGAAAAAGTACATAGGAATGAACTAAAGAGCTTTATCAGCCCACCTGAAAAAGCATAAACAAAATGTTAAATTTTCACAAAAAAAAAAAACTACAGACCTGGTAAAAACAATTATAGATATTGGGTTTACACCTGTTTGGAATAAAGTGAAAGTCATTTCTAATTACACAGGATGGAAACAACCTCTCTTCTGTGAATCCATTGAAATTTCAACCAATTATCAAGCTTGTAACAAGGATCCTTCTTTCAAAATTAACAATACCTGGGAATTTCCCCTGGCAAATGCAATCAATCAAAATACTCCAAAATTTCAGCAGAATCGAACTGGAGGATGGCAGCACAAGATAGCAACTCTTTGTTGGGAGATTCAATGATGACCCAAGAACAGTATAACAAATACAATATAATGGCTGACAAGAGCCCAAGTGGCTAAAACTATGGTACCAATTAGTATCTATTGGCATTTGAAAGTGTAAACATTTTGATTTATTAACAATCTATGCATATTAAAATGCCAATAGCAAATTTGCTTTGCTCTTTTGCTATATTCTAAAAGCATTTTTGTTGGAACAAATAGCAGTAGAAAATTTCTGAAAACTGGTAAAGGGAAGAGAACTTAGTATAACAGAGTGACAAAAACAAGGTAAGTATTGTTAGAAGTACATGAACTATGTTTTAGTAGTTTCTCATAGAACTTCAGAATAAAAATTTAATTTAATATCACATCACACCTGTATATGCCACAAAATGGGTGTTCACACTGATGAGGCACCACAAATAAATACAGACTACGATAACAAAATAAAATTCTCATGCTGATTACCTACAAACTGTTACCACCCCTCTTGTTCCGAAGCAATATTTTTTGGTTTTGACAAATCTGATACCCTGTACCACTAATAGTAAATTTTACAACATCAATCTGTCTTGTTCTACGTCTTGGTCTGTAACAAGCTGTTTTAGAATGTAACACCCGTCATAGAAATCTTTCCTATTCCATATGACAAACACAGCCAAACCAAATCACTATGTTTACATTGACTTTGTCTAACACAGGAAATACCCAAAGCAATGCCTAATATCTGCATTACCAATCCTGTCACACCACCGAATCCATCAATTTTTTCTTGATCATGAAATACGGGATTACGCCAGTATACAATACAAATTTCAAGTTGTGATTCCGTCTGTTGGTGTAAATTATGACAAGAGTGGTAAGTCAAATAATATCCAAAAACTTGCAAATTTCATCGTCCTGGAGTGGGAATCGAACCCACGTCTCCCGGTTTGTGCCCAAGTATGCTGATATACAGTGTGTATTTCTTACCATTACCACACTGCACATATCTAACTGCTTAATGAAAACCCTTACTTAGCATCCAACTCTGACTTCCATAGAAAAGGGTAGGCCTAAATATTGCATTGTAAACAGCCAGATTTGTTCTTTAGCCAACTTCTTCCTCAGTGAAAATAGATTTATGTAGCTGATAGGAGACCTTCCCGTGCTATGTTAATTCTATCACTCAATCCCTTACCATGCTTTTCTGTCTCATCAATTACTAAACCCAGATAATTAAAATCTGATACCTATTCAAGCGCCTTTCCCTAAACCGCACAATTAATATTTCAGCAGTTTAACTTACAGCCATACATTTACACTTCCCAATTATTCTCATTCCAAATTCTTCACAAGTCCTACTAACAGAGATGCCACTTATATTGGCTTTAAAAATTCACTGAGTTTTCCAGGTTTTTCAAAAGATAATTTCGTGGGGAATTTCAGGTAAAATTTGCAGATAATGATTTTCAGGAGCTTCAGTACATTCCAGGACTTCCTTTTTGACAAATTTTTTCCTTAACTGGGAAATCAGGTCATACAAGGCTTCATACAGGAAAGGTACTGTCTGTTTCGGAGTCTGGAACTTTTAAGAAAATGATTCTAACATTGACGCAGCAAATGAAAAAAAATGCCAACTTTGCTAAAGTAGGTTTATCCATGCAAGCTTTTTCAACTTGATCACAAGTAAAGGTATGAGGTAGCGATCGGATACTATCTGTGTACTTTTTAACGTCTGGAAAGACCTGAACAGCTTGCTGAGAAACAGCTGCATTTTCCACCCATCTGACCTGGCAAAACTTCAGAGGAAATGTAGAACATCCGTAATGGCAAAATAATCAGCACGCCTATGCATTAAAATGATATTTAATAACAATACTGGGCAGAAGAAACATTGCGAGAAAAAGAAATTAGGATTATGGGGAAAATCTTCACTCCGTCTAACTTCCGTTTTCGAAGGTTTTGAAAGATGAAATATCGTCCTCCAGACGGAAAAGACCCCCCCCTCCATTTTTTTCAGTTTTGCATCGATCTCGAGTATTACCCAAATGATGATGATAAAAGTGGAATTCCCAAAATAATATCACATATGAGTAAGAAGTGACTAAGAAAAAAACATTTTTTTGGGATAATTAAAGTGAAAAATCGATACTGCGTTGCTCACTCTGCCAGGCAACAATTTTAGAGGGCACGGAAACGGTGCAGATTCCACCGCGGACAGATCAAGTACTGATCTAGAAATTTAATTTCGTTTAATAAAAGTGAAAGGTGCGAAAACGATTGGTCTCTATTGACTAGTTTTGAAGAAGTATATATTGGAAATAGGGAAACATGCATTTCATTAGAAAAAAATCTTCAAAAATACAAGGTTGCTCCTTTTCACTATTACCAAAGATACTAAAAATGAGGAACAAGATCAGAAAACATCAGAAATAAAAATATAATCAGGCATAGAAAAAAAAAATTGTACGGAAAAATTTATTATGCGGAAACAGAAGACGGCGTGACTTCTCAACACCCAAGAAATATTCCCGAAAATAATGTTTAACGAGTGTTAGAATCTTGAAAATCAACTTTTCACAGATGTTTAATAACATATTACAAGGTTTCTTACCTCTTTTAACATTTCACTACATGTTTCATTCTTTCTGCTGTCATGCTTGGTTTAGGCTTCCGGTGCGGTGTTCTATATTTGGTCTTCAGGTTCTTTCAAATGCTCTAACAAAGCTCAAGTCCCTGAAGTGCCTTGTTGTCCAGGTTACAAAATTGTATCCCCCTCCTTCCCACCCTTCCCACGAGCGTGTAAAACCTAACTTTAGTTGCAAAAACCAATTACTGAACACAAAAAACTTTTGATATTATGGACAAACACAAACTGCCTATTTACAAACATACAAAATTCAGGGTGTGGTTGGTTGTTCGTGGGGTGTTGAGGAGTCCAAGGAATGAGTCGTGTGTAAATATTTGTATATATGTTTTAACTTTTTCGTTCGGAATTTTGTATGTTTGTAAATAGGCAGTTTGTGTTTGTCCATAATATCAAAAGTTTTTTGTGTTCAGTAATTGGTTTTTAGCAACGAAAGTTAGGTTTTACAAGCTGGTGGGAAGGGAGGGGGATACAATTTTGCAACCTGGACAACAAAGCACTTGAGCGTTGGTAGGGCATTTAAAAAAACCTGAAGACCAAATATAGAACACCGCACCGGAAGCCTAAACCAAGCATGATGGCAGAAAAAATGAAACATTTAGTGAAATGTTAAAAGAGGTAAGAAACCTTGTAATACTTATATTTGTATGCACATAAATTTAAGAACAACTGTGGCTTCCGCTATAGATGTTTTAACCTGAATTTAATAACGTTATTTCACCGAGATTTTCGATTTCCATAGCATACTCGACGTTTTCCGTTGTCCTTATCGGACGGACAATTTTCATAGCATACTCAATGTTTACCGTCGTCCGCAGAGGATCGCCGATTTCCATAGCATACTCAACGTTTTCTGTTGTCCGCAGCGGATTGACGATTTCCATAGCATACTCAATATTTTCCATCGTCCGTAGCGGACTGATGATTTCTATAGCATAGTCGATATTTTACGTCTTCCGTAGCGGCAGGGCCGCCCTAGGAGTGGGGGACGAGCCCACGTCGGTGGTCATATGAAGGACGGCTGGCTGGTAGACTGCCCTTATTTTGCTTCAGCTTTTTCATATAAATATATATATTATGTTTATATGATAATGATCTGAAATATACTGTTTCATAAAATGCATATTATTTGCCCTTTTTTCTTTGTGAATTAATCGCGTTTGTTTCATTTTATTACATAAAAGCAAATTTCTAATTGCAATATTTTATAGCAGTTCTCATTCTCTGCCGTTCTTCTAAGCCAGTATATTTAGTTTTTCAATGTTTGAAGTCTGTATCTTTGTGTCTCTTCCTGGACCTGAGACATTACTCGCTTTGAGGCTACAGTCATGAAAATGTCTCCAAAGTATGTACAATTGTCACTTGCTTCTTGACCAACCCCTTGTTTTGCAGAGTAGGAGGTCAGGAGCAGGAGGGAAACAACCCTAACCGCTCTCCCTGTTACCCTACCACTATAGCACAGTATCATTTTCAAAGTGACCGCATCCACAATTTAAACTAATTACACCTTAAAAGAGAGGATGGTATGACCGCTCTAATGGGAATATTTGTTTTCAGAGTGAATATTTTTTTTCCCTAGGACTGAGCAGAAAATCGGCATGTTTTGTTGGTACAACATGTGATTTAGTAATTCTCATTTTACCCGTATGAGGTGAAGAGACTGAATACAGGAAAAAATATTCTAATCATTGAAGTATTTTGAATTATTTGTTTTAACTTAACAAGACGAAATCCGTCGGAATCGATGGTTAGTTTTTTTTTTTAAAGAATAAACTCATATGAAACAACAAATGTAAACTTTATTTGATTGACAAATTCATTCAAACACTTCAGTAAAGACAAATAGTCCAGGTTCATTATTATTATTTTTTTGACTGAAGGTTTAACAACCACCGTGAGCAACTCAATGGGCTATAAGCAGTTGCCCGTCCCTAATTGAGGGTCACTGGTTCCAGGGAATGGAGAATGCCAGTGCCGTAAGACAAACACAACATCCATGCCTCACCGGGATTTGAACCCGGACCCTTCACGAACGAATCATCTTAAGCCAGTGCTTAGACAAAATGCATACACTACAAAATTCAGGTAACTCCTCAATCCCTGGTTTTCTTTAGATACCTTCATACATACAGTACTATCTTAATGGGTTGGTCTCGAGCCTCGCATTAATCAAGGGTCACCAACTTAATGTTTTAATCGAAAGGAAAAACGAAATTTCCTGAGAACTTTAAAGTGTGAAATCAGTATTTGGGAATTTTCCATGTAAGTTAGTTTGCCCCCCCCCCCCCCCCGCCCCGCAGCTGTATGAAGGATACATACCCCATCGTCATTTCTGATATACATTCCACAGTCGGTTTTCAATATTTCATTTTTGTGTTGCCTGTTCTGAAAGTTTTTGGAAGTATTTTTTCCTGATGTGATGTGTATTCTTACAGGATTCTCCCTCGAAATACAAACTGGCAATTTGTGCAGCTTTTCATTGAATTTTTGGAAGATAATTCCATAAATTATGCTATCACTATGTGGACTGCGTGATTGAGGAAAAGTGTGTAGGGGGGGGGGGAGGTATGTGTGTAACAAAATATCTTAATTTCATCTAAAAATGGCCAGACCTTCACCTTGCCCACACATGAACAATATCACGGACCTGCCCTGCGTAGCAGACCGACGATTTCCATAGTAATTACGTAAAACTCTTAGTACTTGGAATCGCTGAATCTGTTTTTCCACCGCATGGTCTTACTCAGCATCAAGTGGAACAGTGCGCACAGAGAATGTAGTGTGCCAAAGTACCGATGATGACAACTGGGCATCAAGCGGACCAAACCCATGGCGACAATACATTCGAACACTTAGACCATCTAAGAACACTTAACTTAACCTAAAGACTTTAACATATAAAAAACTATATATGTTTCACCACGTTGTTATTGCTACTTTGCGTTGCTATGGTAAATACACGTGACTAGCCCTGTATATATTATAAGGTCCCACTCACAGGAAATCTGAGCTCACTTGTTGGCTTGATAATGGCCCCTTGGGGGGACCGAAAGTGCTCGCCTTTTAACTTTTTAATATGCTCTTAGCTGTACATAGATGTTTTTAATTTCGAATAAAGTGTTTGTTCATTGAGGACGGGTATGTGCAGTTGTAGAGTATCTTTGTAATCATGCTTAAGACAGATATTTATTGCGTCCTAGATACATACTGTGCACGAGTAAAATAATAAGTTCTAGTATGACGACTGGGCACGGCGATTTTGGCGCACAATGGTGCAAAATCTGCCGTTTGTAGCAAGATGGCGCAATTTTGGTTTTGGTGCAATTGGCGCAGAATTCCCATTTCTGGTAACTGCATACGCATTACGCAAACAATTATCAGTTTGATTTTCCCTGACTTTTCCAGGTTTTTGCTAAAAAATTTATTTCTCCCTGATTTTTAGCCTTATTTTTGGATTCCCTGATTTTTCCCAGTTTCCCCGATTTCCCGGTTGGCTGGCAACCCTGTACTAAGCTGATCAAGATTATATTGTAAGCTACTCTTGGACATAAATATACCAAATCATCAGTATACCACAGGTACTAGATTTGCCTATCTCAACGTCTGTTAAAAAACTACCTTCTTTAACAAGCTTATCCATATCAATTAAAACTTGAAGTGGAGACAATTTACGTCCCTGCTATACCACTTACAAGTAATTTCATACAGCCTGACAGATGCAAGACTTCTGGAACATAGACAACCTCCCAGCCAGTATGAATCCTTATTTTTGTGATGTGCCAGAGTGTAAAGAATTGGCAAGATTTTTCCAAACTAGTTGGCCATACTGGTTAGTATACTTACCTGGCACAGGAGACACAGCCACAATGGCAGCTTTGGGCAGGCAGATGACACCATTGGATTATATGTGCCTGGGAAAGAGATGCACACACATTCACACAGGGAGAGAGAAGAAACACAAGAACTACGCAAGGTAGACATGAATGACACTTGCATGTTCGAGGTGAGAAAGAACAACACAACAGGTATGCATTAAGCTGTGTGAAATTCAGAGAGCAGAAGATGCCACCATAATCAAATGCAAGATCAACACACATCAGCAATAGGCTTAAAATCACTTGGGCTGGGTATTGAAGTTAAGCCCAGCAAGATTCAAATATCAGAATCATAGTGTGAACTAGAAAATCAAAAGCTGAAAGAAAAAAATATCTGTGGGGGAAAGGGAGAATCAATGCCACACCAGAAAAACAGAATTTTGAATTCAAAAGTAGACAGAAATGATCAAACAGAAGGGGAGGACAAAATGAGACATAAGTGAAGACCAGTGGAAAATCATGGAAACCCAAATGGAAGCTGATGAAAAAAACATTGAGAAATTATAAAAAGAGCCAGAATGGTTACCTTAAGAAGGTATATCAAAATGCAGACTCAAAACAGCACACAGAGGGAATGTACTGCCACTCTCCCAAAAGAAAACATCAAACAACATAACAAAACCACAAAATAACCACCCCATGAAAACAAGAAAGAGCAAAAGATAACCCTTATTGATAATGCAAAATAAACAGAACAGTTAACAAAAAATAAAAATTATAATAACAAAACACAGAAATAAGCACAGCAACAAAATAAAATCACACACAACAATAAATCCCATAGAAAAGGGTTAGGTTGATTTCATGCAATTTATAATGAACAACAAATTTTAGTCCATGTTAAAACACCACCAAATTATGATATAATTAATAAAAGATGGTATACTGTATTTCAGGTTGAGGGGCATTTTTGTGTGACTACTGATGGGAAAGGTGCAAACTGTGTTTTAGCTGTCATTTGAAATTTTGCTAAACTGTGACAAAGGCTGTAATATTGTGACAAAATGTTACCATTGAATCACCAAAAGGTAACTGGTGAAAATGTGATGCTTAATTAAGAAATATTTTTGGCTAGTGAGGAATTCTAGTTTTTTTAACAATGAAAAGTAAAAAAAAAAAAATGGATGTTCCCAATATTTACTTATTTTAAGCATGCACTACTTCAAAGCCAGGGGTTAATCACAAGATGCACAGATGATGTCTTTGTAAAAGCAATCCAGGGAAAGACATTTCCCTTAAGGGCCTGGTGGGGAGAAGTGAGTGCAAGGAAGACCTATCAATGAAAACAAAGAAAGTATGAAGCAGAACTTAAGAAAGTGGTACTTGGTGACTTCTTGTGAAAAGGGACCACGTGATAGAGTAGGTGGAAGTGTCAAAAGACACAATAAAGGAATCGTTACAACAAACTGACAGGCATATTATTACACCAGATATGTCTAACTGCTGTATGGAAAAAAATATTACAGGGATACAATTCATCTATGTTTCCAGTAAAGATATTAATGAAGTCCAATTTGCAGATTGATTTGCTTCTGCTGCAATATTACGAAATGTCATTGTTTTATTCCTACTGAAGAACAAAAAAAATATCTGAATCCAATGTGTGTCATTTAGCACAGAGCATACAACTGACAGCATATCAAAAGATGTTGCCTCAATGACACCAGCAGTTGAGCCTCTTCCCCCAAACTGCTGACTATATTGCCTGTGTCTGTCACTCTAAATAGTAACTTGGAGAGTATCCTGAAAAGTAAAGAGACTTGAAAACTTCAATTCAGTTTTTGAAGTCCTTTTGCACTTCAGAACACTAACAGCCATTCTAGAAATGATGTTTCTAGGACCTAGGATATCATTTGCTTTGGAAAGCAATGGCCAAGCTTGGATTTCACAAGATAACATTTTGAAATCTCTGACACCTATGCAAGTATCTATTGCTACTCAAGAGTTCACAACATTACAGCAAAACTGAATTCAGCTGTGACACAGATCCTATGTGTTATATGAAATAATCCTGCAATGATGTCAATGAGAGTTCACCAATTTCTCAACCTAATAATTTTGTATTTATAAATTTTAAGAAAGTTTTCATGTGAGTTGCATTTTTGTTTTACTTTTTGTTACAAATGTTTAATATACCAAGGTATATGCATGCAGGTATCATTAGCAAATTTATGGGCATGTACATTTTTGTACATACAGCAGACATTTTGAGTGTTATTAGCTCTGAAACTACATTGAACCACAAAACAAAACTTTGTGTGGCACCAAAATAAGAGGTTAAATTGTGTGATTTCTAACTTTAACTTCCCTTTAAACAAAAGGAAAGGTGTTTGCTCTGTTCTTCGACATAGAAAGATGTGCCTAAGGAATGGGAAAACACACATTTTAAGAGAGGTTAAAGTTCAAAACTCTGGGCTGCCTCTGCCATGAATGCAACTTTACAAGTCACAGAAATGGCACTGCTTTCAGCATGGACACAGGGCATGTAACAAGTTTAAAATTTACTTTCACAAAAGAAAAAAAGAAAATGTTTGCTTCACATATTGATATTGCTTCAAGAGATTGTAAGACATAGAAATAATATGTATTTTATTAGGAATTTATTAAAAAAATTGGAATCATTCTCCTGCATTATTACTAATTAAAAATGAGGATGCACAAGATTGAAAATCAGGGACAAAAATGAAAAAAGCAGAATTTCGGCAGAAACATTCAAAAACAAAGAAAATCACACATCATTCTCATTTCTGTGCAATAAATGTGCCAGAAAGAATATGCATTTTATTAGGAATTTATTAAAAAAATTGGATTCATTCTCCTGCATTATTACCAATTAGAAATGAGGATGTACTAGATTGAAAATCAGGGACAAAAATAAAAAAAGCAGAATTTCGGCAGAAACATTCAAAAACAAAGAAAATCACACATCATTCTCATTTCTGTGCAATTAATGTGACAAGTTTCATTCAAATTCATGATATGTAAGATTTTGTGATAGCTGACTCGACACAGATAACACTAATACTTTTGTAGTATTATAAATAGTTCTTACTGATAAATAAAATGTGTCTATCTCAACAAGTAAACACACTTTTCTAATGAAAAAGTTCATAATTTAATTCAATCTCATATGACAGCTAAAAATCTGAATCTCATAGAACAGCTTAGTGATATGGAAAAATCCATATCACTAAGCTGTTTATGAGATTCAGAGGTTAGCTCCACAAATAAATACATACAGACTACCAGATAATTTTCACATAATTCAATTCATGCTTCCTATGTAATGAATATTTTACGAAGCTATGAAGAAAGGTACTTTATTTCAATGGATAAAAATATTTGAGAAAATATATTAAAATAATAAGCTCTTTTTGCCTTTCTTATGCTTGAGTTAAGGGATTTTCAAAACTCCTTAAAAATTTGAAAGTCACATTGAGATCTGGATCGAAATAATTTAGTAAATATATTTTTTTTTATTTATTTGATTAATAAAATGCCTAGAAAGCCAGGGTTTGCTTTCCCCCTTAATCCCTCCAGAAATTATTTTCAATGGAAAGGCATGGTCATAAATTATATTTAATAATTTCTATAAAGAAGATGTAAGGTCAGGTGATGCGTAACATCACAGCCTCTCCTTGACAAATGTCAACCCCGCCTTCTCGTGGTGCATCCTGTTCCCACTAAAGGAGCTCTGACGACTGCCAATAGCGGTATAACTATACCATTGGGATTAGAGGAAATGCTATCCCACACTCACCAACCCACTTGGCCAGCGTGGTGAGTTATGGCCAAACCCCTCCAAAATGATTCCACAACTTAAATCTTGGCCCTCAGTTAAATCTTGGCCCTCTGGCCAAGGCAGCGGCCAGTGCGACATGAAGACAGAGGGTGCTAAGAATCCCCGGAGGACCGGACTAGGCTGCCATCTGATGCTGACCTTGGCTACGTATAATGGACGCTCCCGATCTTCTGATTCTAGGCTTCTTGAATTGGAAGAGGAACTACAAAGGATCAAGTGGGACATCGTCGGGCTAAGTGAGGTAAGGAGAAAAGGAGAAGATCTCATTGAACTGAAAAGTGGACATCTCTTCTACTATCGAGGCACAGATACTGGCAGAACTAGTGGTGTTGGATTTATAATAAACAAGAAACTGAAGGATAAAGTTGTAGAAGTTGAAAGTTCCTCTGACAGAGCTGCACGACTCATTATCCAACTCTCGAAAAGATACCAGGCTCAGATTATTCAAACTTATGCACCCACCACAAGTCATCCTGAAGAAGAAATTGAAGAATTTTATGAGGAAATTCGTCATCTAAATAATAAAGGTAAGCAGCACTTGAAGATAATTATGGGAGATTTCAATGCAAAAATAGGGCAACGGCAACAGAATGAAACTTCAGTAGGTAAATTCGGTCACGGCAACAGAAACCAGCGTGGAAATACTCTCGTTGAGTTTGCAGAGGCAGAAGGGTTTTTCATCTTGAACTCCTTTTTCAAGAAAAAGCCACACAGGAAATGGACATGGGGACATCCAAATGGGACGACAAGTTAAATTGATTTTATTATGTGTAACAAAAAATTCGTCATAGAAGACTGCAGTGTGCTAAACAAGTTCAACACAGGTAGTGACCATAGATTGGTGAGATGTAAGATGCACCTCAACACTAAACTTGAACATGGCAAGCTCATAAGACAAACAAAATCTATTGACATAACCAACCTTAAAAAACACCATAATACCTTCAAGTTGGAACTGAAGAACAGATTCTCTGCTTTAGAAGGCCTAACATCGGAAGAAGTGGATATTTCTGAAGTTAACGGAAAAGTAACCATGGCTCTTATGGAAACAGCAACAAAATTAGCTGGGTCTAAGAACAAGTTGCGTGTGAACAAATTATCAGGAAAAACCAAAATGTTGATGCAAAAAAGAAGAGAGATGAGGACAACTAAAGAAGATGTGACTTCCAAAGTGGAATATATAGAGCTATGCAAGACAGTAAGAAAAAGTATCACTGAAAACGTAAGAAAATTCAACTGTGAACTAGTGAGGAAAGCAATTGAAAATAACCAAAGCCTAAAGATAGCAAAGGGACATCTCAGTAAGGGAAGAAAACAGATTATGGCACTGAGAAAAGAAGATGGTTCTGTAACAAGAAATAGAGGCGAAATTTTGACAAGAGTGAAAGATTTCTATCCAAATTATATGAAAGGGAAGATACATGTACTCCAGACATCATGAAAGGTACCAGTACCAGAGTTCCTCTAGTCCTCCCAGCAGAAGTTGTACATACAATCAAGAACATGAAGCGGGGAAAAGCTCCAGGAGAAGATGGAATTACTGTAGACATCATACAAGAAGCAAGTGGAGAAATCGAAACAGTACTTGCCCAAATTTTCACTCGATGCCTAAAGGAAGGGAAGATTCCTGAGGATTAGAACACTGCTACAATGATCCTGCTACATAAAAAAGGTGACATTGAGGATCTCGGGAACTACAGACCTATCAGCCTCCTATCAGTGGTTTATAAAATCTTCACAAAAGTTCTTTCACACCACTTGAAGGTAACACTGGACATGGCTCAACCGAGAGAACAAGCTGGATTCAGGAGTGGCTACAGCACAATAGATCATATCCACGTACTGAGAGAACTAATTGAAAGAGCGAGGTAATATGAACTTCCATTGTGCATGGCTTTTATCGATTATGAAAAAGCCTTTGATTCGGTGAAACCATCAGCAGTTACAATGGCTCTGAAATCCTGCGGTATTGAAGACGCATACATTAATATTATTAATAACATCTATGAAAATGCAAGTGCAAAGATTCGGCTGTTTGAAAATACAACACACATAAAAATTGGAAAAGGAGTGAGACAAGGTGACACCATGTCTCCAAAGCTCTTTAATGCCACATTGGAGGGTGTCTTTCAGTCGTTGAGCTGGGAAAACAAGGGGATAAAGATTAATGGAGATTATCTAACCCACCTTCGTTTTGCTGATGACGTAGTCATTTTTGTAACTACCCCATCAGAGCTGCAGAGTATGATCCAGGAACTTGCTGACAAGAGTAAAGAAGTGGGATTAAAAATGAACTTTCAGAAGACAAAAGTGATGTTCAATGCTTTTACAAGAAATGAAGATTTATCAATTGATGGAGAAAAGCTGGAGATAACAGACACGTACGTTTATCTTGGACAGCAGATATCAAGTGAGGGTCACATTGATGAAGAAATTAATCGGCATACAAAACTTGCCTGGAGAGCTTTTGGAAGAAACAGCATAATTTTAAAGAGCAATATGCCATTATGTCTTAAAAGAAAAGTGTTTGATCAATGCATCCTTCCAGTGCTTACGTATGGTGCAGAGACGTGGACCTTAACTAAAAGAGACATACAACTCAAAGAAGCATGGAGAGGTGCATGCTTGGTGTAACCAGGAGAGATAAGAAGGGGAACTCGTGGATCCGAAAAATGACAAGAGTGGAAGACATCATGATCAGAGGTAAATCCCTGAAATGGCAACGGGCTGGACATACTGCCAGAAGGACAGACCATCGATGGACAGCCAAAATTTTAGATTGGATTCCAAGGGACAGGAAAAGACCCAGAAGAAGACCACATGGGAAATGGGTGGATGAAATTCGAAAGTATGCAGGAGTGACATGGAGGAGACTGGCACAAGACAGACCGTTGTGGAGGAAACTTGGGGAGACCTTCGTCCAGCAGTGGATTGATAATGGTTGACAATGATGATGATAAAGAGATCAAAATAATTTGGGTGTAGTCTTGCAGAACCTCATTCCAATTAGCATTTTGAATTAGAGTAAAAAAATGATCCAAACCTGCTGAATTTATTATACGAATATGGTTCTTTGTAACACGAGGTGTTTGAGTAGGCTTATATGAATATGTTAAAAAAATTGGCAGGTGGTCACTAAAATCAAAATGTAAAATACCCAATGATATAAATTCAGGCAAGGCATTAGTGATACATAGATCAAGAACAGATGAAGTATATTGAGTAATTCTAGTAGGGGATAAGACAATATTAGAAAAACCAGCAGATGAAATAGCCATATTTAATTCATGTGAATATAGGTTTGTTACAGATAGACCAATATTCAAATCTCCTGCATGAAACCTTTTTTTCTTGTGATGCAAATGTAATTTAATATTTCAGAAAATTTAGAAGTGAACACAAGTGGGTTAGAAGATGGTGGTCTGTAACATACTGATATAATATTGTTAATATCTCAATGTCAGAATTATTAAATGTTAAATCCTTAATTAAAGTATATAGAGAAGTATTATTTTTTACATATATAGTAAAACCTCGAAAATCCAGCAACTTCAGAAATATGGCACTTTTCTGATTCCGTTTTCATGAAAACATCGTGAGAACATTCGATGTTTTACCAATAGTCGTGAAAATTTGCTGATGTACCGTCTCAACAACACATAGCGAGATCATCTGATCTCAGCGTGTGAATTGCCAATGGTCGCGTACGTGTAACATCGGGAGGTTTCTCAAATTTGTCATCTCATTGGACCATGCTGAAACGACGCGAAGAATCGGCGTGTATGTTTGAGATGCGTGTCGAACGTGTGATGATCATCTGTGCTTGGTGGTGGCAGTATGTGAATTAGATCGTGTAATGACATCTGCATCGGCCTTTATAATGCATCGCGGTAATCGCCTTTGCCATGTACCATAGTTTTGTCAGTCAAAAAACCATAATGTCGATGTAAAATTCACGTCGGATTTTCAATATGTATCGATACATCGCCCAGCCCTAGCGGTTGCTCTGGCTTTTTTCAAGTTTTTGCCTAACCAACCATTCGCCAAATTCAATTCAATTTTTTTCGATGGAGTTTTATAAAAAATAGCACAAAAAGGTGATCGCCAATATTTTCACTAAAATTTTTTTTCCATCGCCAAAACACTCCCCCCCGCAAATTACAAAGAATGCAATCGGCAGCGTGACCCCTGCTTATATTTATAAGGCGTAGACGCACAAATTTTTTTTAAAGTGACCTGTTACATGTAAATACGTGCTTTACGTGACGCCCTTTATGCAATTTTTGGATAGCTTCAGAAATCTGGAATTTTCATAAATCCGGCACTCGTCCGGTCCTGTCGGTGCTGGATTTTCGAGGTTTTACTGTATTTCTATATTCCACGTATAATTTCATGATTTGGTTAAACAGCATAATGTGAATCTTGGAATCCTTTTGCTAAGTTCTACTGCATCCCACAAGGGAAGAAATGTGGTTGGATCCTTTGTCTGATGTTGCATAATAGGCTGCCTTTGTTTCATGTTGCCAAAAAAAGAAAAAAGAATTTTTTTTTTTTTTGAGTTAACTGTATTTACAAAACACGATATCTAAGTGTGTGTGTGTGTGTGGGGGGGGGGTAAAACAGCGTACTTGGATGCGGTGGTAAACACAGATGACCACCAGATTAATGGCATACACACACATATAGAAAATAAAATCATTACAACAAACAACATCAATAACTAAGACTATCATTAATCATTTATTATCTTCTCATGTCTGTGTACCTACACAGCATTCAGGCGTGCATTTAGGAAAAAATTTCGTCCATCTCTTTCTGTTCATTGCAAGTCTCTGCTACTACCATATTGCTTTCTTGTTCACTAACAGCTTACTTTACAAATTCAATCCACTTCTTCCTAGGTCTCCCTCTTTGCTGATGGCTGAGTACCACAAATTTATAACCTGTTTGGGCAACTTTCATCTCCCATTTGACACGCATGTCCATAACATTTCATTATGTTCTCCTAACTTTGCTTTCCACCAAAGAAGTTACTGGCTCACTTCTAATGACGGCATTACTGTTTCTGTTTTGCCACTGATTCCGTCTTCAATTCCATTACCACTCTCATGTCTGCAGCTTCTAATGTCATGCACACAGCCTTTTACAGCCAACTCTCACTGTTTCAAAACAGAATAGGTCTAAATACTGCAATGTATACATCAAGTTTACACCGATGAGCCATTACATTATGACTGCCCTCAGCTTAAAGAAATTAGTGCACCTGGAGACCAAACGGTGGCACAGGTAAAGTTAACAAAGCAGTAGACAGTAAAACTTCGAAAATCCAGCATCCAGAAAACTGACAACTTCAGAAATCCAGCACTTTTCTTATTTTGTTTTCGCGAGAATATCGTGAGAACATCCAATGTTTCACCAATAACCATGGAAATCTCCCGATGTACTGTTTTAACAACACGGCGCGAGATCATCCGGTCTCAGCATTCAAATTGTTGATAGCAGCCTACGTGTAACATCGAGATTTCTCAAATCCGTCATCTCATTGGGCCACGCTGAAGTGACACGGACTAATGAGGCGACGAATCGGTGTGTACGTTTGAAATACGTGTCGAATGTGAGATGATGATCTGTGCTTGTTGGTGGCAATATGTGGACTCTATCATGTAATGACGTCTACATCAGCCTTCCTGATGCATCGCAGTAATCGTCTTTGAGATGTATCATAGTTCCGTCAGTTGAAAAACCCTATCATCAATGTAATTCACATAGGGTTTTCGCGATATATCGATACATCGCCCAGCCCTAGCATGTGCTCTGGCTTTTTTGAAGTTTTTCTCTAACCATTCGCCAAATTCAATTTTGTTTGACAGGACTTTATAATAAATAGTACAAAAAGGTAATCGCCAATATTTTCGCCAAGTTTTTTTTTTCCATCGCCGGAATGCTTTTTTTTTTCGCAAATTGTGAAGAATGCTATCGGCAGCGTGACCCTTGCATATTTATAAGGTGTAGACTCAAAATTTTTCTTTAAAGTAATCTCTTACGTGTAAGTACGTGCTTTACGGAAGGTCCATTATGCCATTTTTAGATAGCTTCGGAAATCCGGCACTCGTTCGGTCCCGCCAATGCCGGATTTTCAAGGTTTTACTGTATATATATATAAACAACCCCGCCTTGAGATTCAGTTCTGTTCTAATAGAAACTTTGATATGACAATAACTCCAGAACATGATCAACCCCTGAAAACCATGTCTCTGTTACACATATATCAATTTTAAAATCTGCAATTTTTAATAGTGCCTCCAAAATTGCTAATTTATTTAGAAGGGACCTAGCATTTAAATGAATAATAGACAAAGAATGATTAATCTTACTACATAGCATAATAATCAATTGTGAAACAGAGTAATAGCTAGTGGTCATGTTTTAGTATAGTTGGTACTATCAGTACGTAATCCACTAAATCCTAAACAACTCTCCAGGTGCTGACTCAGGGTCATCGCCGCCCTCTACTCCATAACTATTATACATAGGATATATCTCAATCAGAGCTTTAGTGTATATTAATTTTACAGGACATATATCTTCTTGTCTAAGTAATTCAAACAAAGTATAAACAAAATCTAGAGATAAAATTTACATATCTGTGGTATCCATAATTCCAAAATAGTAATGAGTTGTATTCAAGGTTCGTACTCTTCCAAGCAAAATAAATTCAAGCACTTTTCAAAGACTTTTTAAACCTGAATTATCATATGTGTGTACTGTCGGTTGGTCAGTATTTTAGTAAGTTCAGACCGTTAATCTCACTTGGAGCAGGCACACCTTCAATGACAAGGATAATTTATTTTCATATCCATCTGCTGGTATGACACTTATTGTTTGCTTTAACCTTTTATTTTTGATGCATCACTTTGATGTTTTTTTTTTTTTTTTTTTTTTTTTTTCTGCAGCCAGGAGATGAAGAGTCCATACATGAAGGACAAGCAATTCCTGGAAGTTCCACCCTCCGGCAAGAACACGTCCCTAACCCCAGAAAAAAGAAGCCCGCCACAATTTGTGAATACATCATTCCACTTATTTTACTCACGTGGCTGATGCTTTAATCTATAGTGATATCATAGCCAAGATACCAACTGTCTTCACACTCCCATGGGTTGAACACAAGTTCTGCACTATTTGATCAGCTTGGTGTTTTTATTAGAACTACACAGAATTTTCCTATACATCTTTTCAGCATAAGCAATTATTTAACACATGCTCTTTTATATCATTACTTGACAAACAAAACAATTTTTTTCAAGTACTATTTTCAGAGCTTTAAACTTTTTCAAGTAATTGCAAGGACTTGAAAATGAACTTTTTTATTCAAGGACTTGAAAATGAACTTTTTTTATTCAAGGACTTGAAAATGAACTTTTTAATTCAAGGACTTTCAAGGTTTTCAAGGAGCGTATGATGAACCATGGTATTTAACTGACACAAGACAAAACAACATCCAAGGATCAGTCAGAGGTTGAAAGTGATTAAGGAATTCATAAATCAAACAACAATATTTTAAAGTTCAATAAAAATCAAATTTAACTTTGCTTGGGACATTCAAATTCTTCAAGGTCCTGCAAAGAAATAATCCTTCTTTTAGGCACCTGATCATTCAGTTTGACAAATACGTGGCCATTATTTACCCATGCAAACCTGACTGTACCCTGATATAAAAATCTTCAAGCATGCCAGAATAGTTCTTTGTATGATGGAATTAAGTTCTCATTAATGAATATTTTACTTTTAGGTAATGAGTTATTCAAGTCATAATTGCATATATGTAGAGGATTTCCTCTTAGAAAGCCAGTAAAGTCTCATCATGAACCATAGAAAGGTCTAAACCATGAAAATCTATGTTTCTGTTACATGAGTATTGTGATAATTCATTAAACTCAAATTAAACTTTATTCAATTCAGCTCCTGGAGACTAATTTCTGCAAAAGAAGGTCCTGGGTAGCCTGTAAATTAGCATTTTCTTTCTTTAAGAAATCCACTTGCTCAAAGATAAGATTAAGTTTTTCACACATACGCTCTACAGCTGTTTTGCAGTCGGATAGGTCTTTCTTCAACTCTAAAATTGGTTCCAGTTTTTTATTTATACCTTCCAATGATTGTATAAGCTCATTTTTTATTTTTAAATTTGAAGTTTGTATTATATCATTAATATCTTGAAAAGCTTGTATTATGTACTGCGTATTAATGCCTTCTTTACTGTCATTAAGCCGAGTATTATGAACAGGCTTACCCAAAGTTCTGTGCTTTTTCTTATTGGACATGATAGTATCAGATATTTATTAATGAGTAGCTATAAAATATCAGTAGTTGTAAAATATATATATATTGTATACTAGGTGGCAGCACAGAGTTCGATATTTATTTTCTTAATATCAAATTGATTGTACACTGTAGGGAGAGAAATAAGTGATAGCTGAGAGATCCAAGATTCAAGGTTTAAGAACAAATAGATAAAATAAGGCATACCTATATTGTCATTGATATGACGTCCAGTCACAGTACCAACTGAGATTGACACACATAGTAATATCATACGAGTCACGTTTCTTGGTTTTTGATAAGCATTCCACATAAGCAGGGGTCAAAAAATATGGTCACTTGGTCGCCCCGATCAAAAAAATTGTCAGGGCCACAACGGAAAACATCTCTGAAAAACATGGACCGTAATTTTCGAAGTATAATCCGCAGATAAACACCGATTTAAAAAAAAAGTTTTTGCGGCAGTTTGATTTGATTAAAAAAATCAGCAGGTTAATTGTGCAGGAGAGAGGGTATAATTAGAAAAGGAACTCTCTCGGAATTTTTTTTTTCTCAGTCCAGGAGTTTGTACGAAGCGAAGAGGAGGGGAAAGGGGTGTCATAATGAAAGAGTATTGTTGGGAAAAACAAAACGCTGACTGTGCTTGTGACCTCTCTTCATCAATCGGCCAATAAAAATGTACGCACAGCACTTGCTGCACGAACCTACACATGAATCTCATTTCAAAGTTCCATGTTCTGGATCTCGTGTGCGCTGTGCCTTGTATTTTATTCGTCCTTCGCCATTTTGACTAAAGTCTTTGCTGCTGATATTTTCCTTCATTGCTATTTATGATGTCTTCGAAAAGGAAACGTTTCAGTTACACTGCCGAATTTAAAGTGGGGGCACAGCTGAAGATATGATGGTGTCACTACGCGATAGTTTTCAAAAGGTCAGAAAACTAGCACCAGTGACATGCGAAAAGCCGCAGTCTAAAATGTAAACAAACCCCTCGGTAAACTCTGCGGGAGAATTCTCTGAAGTCCAGCCCATTTTTTTTCTTTTTGATCTGTGTTTAAGCCAACACCCCTACTTTGAAAGCAGGATTTCTTTCAAAATAAACTTACATGCGAGTATGTATGGTATTTCTATGAATTGTTCTGTATCAGCGTTTCATCATTGGCAGTGTGTAATGCAATTAGAGCTGCTGCATCGGCGTGATTAAATTTTGTGCTCTATGGATGCCACGCCACTAAGCTTCTTTTGTGTCCGAAGATAAAAATATATTAAAAAAAGTTTCCTTTAAAAATGAATTTCTTGATTTAATTAGATCATTTTTTTTTATTTCTTCGGACTCTGGGGTCCTTATGTGACTGACTTTCCTGTCGAAAATTCTGCTTCTAGATCAGCATTTTTGATGTGCGGATATCTTACGGCGATATTTTTTTCTGAATGTCTCAATCTGCGAATTATACGCCGGCATAGACTATACGAAGGAAAAAAATATATAGTGCGATTTCCAGGGTCTGGGGATAAACGACGAAAACTATGGTAATTCGAATTTGCGAGCCCCAGACAAAAAAAAAATCCTTTTTTTTTTGTTTTCTTTTTTTTACCAGGGAGAGATAAGCTGAGGGTAGAACATTTTTTGGACAGAAGTGTACATGACTTATATATCATATACACCTCCTACCTCTCCCCGCACGTGTCCAATGTCTGGCCACCAGATTTTAGAATATTTTTCTACCCCTGCACATAAGCATTAGCAATTTTTATAATTATACCATCTCTGCTAGTTATAACATGAGGTAATGTTTTTTTTTTTTTTTTTTGGAGAGGAGGCAGAGAAAATTACTATCACCACATGCCACTAGGGTCAACTTGACTTGTGCAGACTGAATCCACTTTGAATGATTGAAAGAAGGTTGTCTGGTCTGATTAATCTCATTTCCTGTTGCACCGTGTGGATCGCTGGGTACTTTGTGCATTATTTACCTGGGGAAGTGTTGGCACGAGGATGCATCATGGGATGAAATCAAGCCGGTGCAGGAAATGTAATGCTTTGAGCAATGCTCTGCTGGGAAACCCTGCATCTAGTCATTCATGTGCAGAAAACCATGATGTCTACCACCTACCTAAACATTACTGAAGACCAGGTACACCCTTGCATGGCAATGGTATTCCCCTCTAGTAGTGCATTCTTTCAAGCAGGATAATGAACCATGCCACACTGTGTTCGAGAACGGTTCACGAAACATGAGGAAGACTTCCAGGTGTTCCAGATTCCCCAGACATCAATCCAATACAGCATTCGTGGTTTGTGTTGGAACAGCAAATTTGATCTGCAGCAGCTCAACCACTTACCTTACAAATGTTAAAGGATCTGCTGGTAATATGTTGGTATCAGATACCACAGGACGCCTTTAGAAATCTTGTAGCATCTATACCTCACAGTGTAAGAGCTTTTGTTTGTGTGTATGTTGTTGTGTGTGTGTGTGTGTGTGTTGTGTGTGTTGTGTTGTGTTGTGTTGTGTGTGTGTGTGTGTGTGTGTGTGTGTGTGTGTGTGTGTTGTGTTGTGTTGTGTTGTGTGTGTGCGTGTGTTGTGTTGTGTGTGTTGTGTTGTGTGTGTGTCCTGCCAGTGTTTACATATGGAGCAAAGACATGGACCTTAGTTAAAAAAGACTGCAGACAACTCAAAGAAGCATGGAGTGATGCATGCTTGGTGTGACCAGGAAAGATAAGATGAGGAATTCATGGATAAAAAAAAATGACAAAGAGTAGACAACATCATGACCAAAGTGAAATCACTGAAATGGCAATGGGTTGGACATGTTGCCAGAAGAACAGACCACTGGTGGACAGCTGAAATTTTAGACTGGATTCCGAGGGACCGAAAAGGACTACATGGGAGATGGATGGATAAAATTCGAAAGCAAGCCGGAGTGACATGGAGGAGACATGTCACTCCGGCTTGCTTTTGAATTTGAGGCTCAAGGCAGGCAGTTGTAGAAGAAACTTGGGGAGACCTTCATCCAGTAGTGGATTGATAATGGTTGACAATGATGATGATGATGATAAGCACACCAGACAAAAAATTAGTCACCCCTAACAGAAATAACAGTAGGAAGTTACTGGTTGCACAGAGGGTACTGAGATAGCATTGTTGGGAGATAAGTAACACTGATGTGGCCTACAGGATCATTCCTGTCATGTGCAGCGGTGAAGAGCAACGTGTGTGTAGAATTTAGTCTGCAATATGGGGCGTAAGACAGACGTTACTGAATGGCAAAAAGGAGCCATCATGTTTGGCCGTACCCACAGACACAAAGTGAATGAAATCGCCCAATTTGTTGGTGTGTCGAAGCATACTGTCCAGCGGGTCTACAAACAGTGGTGTAGTTCACAGTCAACTGAAAAACAGCAATGTAACTGTGGCCGAAAAACGATTCTCACCGACAGGGACCGCTGCCATGTTTCACGCCTAGTAACTGCAAATCGGTGTTAAACTAGGCAACAATTGCTCCAAACAGTCAATGAAAGTCTACTCCAACCAATTTCTGAAAGGACATTGCAACAAAAACTGCATGCGATGGACATCTGGAGCAGAGTACCACTGACGAGGACTCTTTTAATAGCAAGTCACAAAGTCGCACATTATCAATGGGCTCAGAGGCATCAAAACTTTAATGTGGAGGATTGGAAATGAGTAATTTAGTCTGACAAGTCTTGTTTTTGTTTGTACTCCAATGATGGGAGGCGATAAGTGCATCGCTTGCCCAATGAAGCCTTTAATCCTGATTGTGTTGAAGGTGTTGTTCAAGCTGGAGGGGGTTCTGCGATGTTTTTGTATCATGAAATGGGATCTCTTGTTGCAGTGACGATAAATTTGAACCAGCAAGCATACCTCCGCATTCTGAATGACAAAGTGTTGCCCTTTGCCCTACACCTCCAGGAGTAGCATCATATTGCCACTCCTGTCTTTCAAGACGACAATTGCTGTGTGCACGGGGCTAAAACTATGTCTGAGTGGCATGACGAACAATCAGCAACATGGTCTCACCTCGAATGGCCTGCAAAATGCACAAATTTAAATCCTATTGAAAATCTGTGGGATTATTTGGAACAATCTGCAAAGGGGGCTATCGCGCACCCCTTTGCAGATTGGGCAAAAAGTCAATTACAAACTTGTTCAGCAAGGCAAAAATAGTACATAAATGTCTTTGTCCCATAACAAAAAATGGACAGGGACTCTCCAAATGCGAAAAGCAGAAAGCTACCAGAGTCGCTGTGTCCGAAGCATATTTGCGTGGATTTCAAATGAGCTTTCTGCTCCGTCATGAGAATACGAAAACGATATGTGTGGTCGGTATGCCAACACTTCGTGAACCAGTGACGGGAAGTCGAAAGCTTTGCCACGTACGCAAGTCAATTAGATGTGCAAATAGTTTTTCTGTTGGATGAGTGTTTTGCCACTTTATGCTATTTCTCCTTGTCTCAGTGTATTTTTTTACTGTATTGGAAATCAAAGTCTGATATTGAATATGTCAAGGAACTGCATTAACGAGAACTGTTGATAAGGTTTGTAGGAACAATTTTCCTTTGTGCTTTCATTTACTTAGAACTTACAAGTTTAGATAAGTTCTAAGTAATAAGTTCTTGTATGAATACTCTGTCGTTGCTTCCAGATGTTGTGATTTTCTTGGGGCCACATTCCCTTCCATCTTTTGTTATGGGACAAAAACATTTATGTACTATTTTTGCCTCGCTGAACAAGTTTGTAATTGACTTTTTTGCCCTATCTGCAAAGGGGGTGCGATAGCCTCCTCAACCCCCTTTTTGAAGGGGGCTTGTGGTGTTATTGTGTGTGCCATATGGGGTTTCCTATACAGTTGCAGAAGAAGTAAGTCGCTAACTGCCACAGTTTGTGAGATATTGGCCTGATAAGGACTTTCCTTGTAACCCTGTATATATATATATATATATCCTTTTATTTTATAAAAGGATGTGTTTGTTGATAATTTTTTTGATGTAGTGTATGATTAGAATAGTGTTTTTCATTGGTATTTTGCAGGTATTGATAATACAATAGTATAAGGTTTGTGGTTCTTTGAACAGTGTGGTCAGGATGTGATTATTCAGTTTGCAACTGGGGGGGGTCTATAGTTCCTTTATTATAAATTCCTATTAGTAGTTCTAATTCAGACTATTAAATAGCTCTGATCATGCTACTATTCCCTTTTACGTGCAAAATTTCAAAATAACTTGTACAATATTCTAGAGGATAATGCTTACCTTGGCATTCCTTACTAGCGAAAAACACATTTCACGCACGTTTTCCGGTCTTTGTTGACGTTATTGTCCTAATGTCCGCTGTATGAAATGTATAACTTTACTTCAACATACTTTTTGCTGGGTATACTCAGTGGATCTTCACTTTAGGATTCAAAAATATCAACTTTTACTGTTCTTTATACTCGAAATTTTTGCCCAGTCTCTGGGCATCCTCAGGAGCGTGGCGACTTTTCCACCGATGTTCGTGGTTAACTTCGCACTAATGGAGTCCGATACTCCTCGTTGCCATTCGTCGGATATACTTTTTTGGATACATTTCTTTATCAAGCTCGGCTAGCGCCATCTCTATAGGCAATGTGCTAAATATGACTTACAACTAGGAAGTTCAGTGAACACCTTGAAAAATCTGACTGTTAACAAAAAAAGAAACAGAGGAAAAAATACTAGAAGAATCAGGATCCTATGAAATTCCAATTGCACACATACCCCCAATATCGCACATTGGAAGTACGAAAAACAGGTTAAAAAAAAGACTTGAACAACACATATCTAACTGGCAAAAAAAAAAAAAAAAAAGAAGCAAAAACTGCATCAGTGCAATTCTGCATTGAAAACCAGACTTTCCCAAAATTCGATGAAATCAAAATGCTAAAAAGGAATAAAAAATCTGAAAGGCAAACGAGGAGGGAAGAAGCAATCTTAATCTATAAAAATAAAACAAGGGTATGTAACCAGAACTACCCTAGCACATTATCTGGCCTGTGGAAAGAACTAATAAGACAAGAAAAAGAACAACAAAAGAAAAACCGACAAAAAACCCCCCCAAGAAAACCGAGATAGGAAAAGAAATTAAAAAAAAAGAAAAAAAAAAGAGTTATATAGATGAAACATAGATGGCGCTAGCCGGGCTTGATAAAGAAATGAATCCAAGAAAGTATATCCGACGAATGGCAACGAGGAGTATCAGACTCCATTAGCGCGAAGTTAACCACGAACATCGTGGGTATACACACACACACACACACACACACACACACACACACACACTGGTCTCCATAAATTAAGCAACAAACCGAAAAATTGCGATAATTGGCCGAAATATAGCTCAAATAGCATGAAATTTGCATATGTTATGGGCAAAGGCATACAGCATAGATGTGCGGAAAGCAAATGAGCGGCGTTGGCAGCGCTTTATGCAAATGCGCAAGAGCTTAAAACTAGCTGTTTCGGGGGGAGCCGCCAATTCATGTGTGGCAGTGAATGACAAGATTTCAAGATAGCGATTTTGTTAACATGGCTTCGAGACGTCATTTACCAGCAGAGTTACACTACACAGCGATAGTGCGACTCGAAGCAGGGTAATGGCAGGCGGATGTTGATCATTCTGTGGTCAGCAGGATGTGGCAGCAGTTCCACGCCACAGGTGCAGCTTCCCAAAGGTATAGCGAAGGTAGACCAAGGACGACGAGCTCCGCGGATGACCGGCATTTGCGGCTTTCGGAACAGCGGAACAGGACGACTACACCGACTCATCTCAGATCTGTGCTTGTGGCAGGCACCAGACGGATGGTATTCTCACCTCCAACAGTTTTTCACAACATATAAAATTTCAGTTTTCTTACAGACTATTGCATCCTGCTGAGTCAGTGTCACTTAGAATGAATTGCCAACTTGTTCATTCTGTCACATCAGAAGTATGAAGTCCACTACAAGATCAAGTTTCTCCTCTCTGAATACTATACTGTATTCATGAACTACTTACATTAAGAGAAAAAATTGCATTAATTATGAAAAAAAAAAAAAAAAGACATGGTGCTGTAAGCAGACTGCCTTTTCCTTTACATACTATGTAGCTGAAGTTCATTGCCGAAAGAGATGCTTAGTGAACTACAAATATTTCAAAATTATGGGTTTTTACTAAGGAATAAAAGGATATTTACATGCCAAATTTTTGGGTAGTACCCTTACTCTTCCTCAGGACTACATTTATAATAAATGTTGACATTCATGAGGTGAATTCCAACCTTTCAAATAATTTAACATTGTACCTCTTCTTCTCTCTATTTCCAGTCCTTCTGCTAGTTTTCTTTTGCAAAAGTGCTGTTGATGTGTCAGAATTTCTATAGTGTCCCAAAGCACTTTATGCCCTGTATTTTACACGTCTGTCCAAACCTGTTTTGTTAGTGATATTTTTAAATGCAGCTTTATGTTCCCCGCCAATCTGGTTTTAAACTGTCTGCCTGTCTCTCCCACATGGCTGAGCCCACACTCACAGTTTATGTTGTAGACCATAATTTCCTGTAAAAGGATGTTTCCTTCTTCTTGTTTTATATTTGGAAGGTAGTTATTAATTTTATTTTGTAACCCTGGAGCCAGTCCGTCCAGAAACTTCACCTTCCAAATTTAAAGCAAAATGGAAAAAATATCCTTTTACAGGTAGGTGTGGTCTACAACATAAAAAATGTGAGTGAGGGCTCAGCTATGTGGGAGACAGGTAGGCAGCTTAAAACCAAATTGGCAGAAACAACATAAAGCTGCAATAAAAATATGATTAACAAAACATGTTTGGACAGATGTGTAAAAATACAGGACATAAAGTGCTTTGGGACACTAGAAATTCTGAGACATTAACATCACTTTTACAATTTTCAATGCTGATTTCAGATACACCATCCATATTTTCTATTACTCTCAGTGAAAAAGAAATTCATCGAGCGAGTGAGTGAGTGAGTGAGTGTGTGTGTGTGTGTGTGTGTGTGTGTGTGTGTGTGTGTGTGTGTGTGTGTGCGCGCGTGCGTGTGTGCGTGCGTGCGTGTGTTAACATTTAAATTCATGCATTATTACACTGCTGGCCATTACAAGTGCAACACCAGGAAGATTGCATCCCAGGACCTCGAAAGTTGGCAGAAGGGCAGAACACAGGTGCACATGTAAATGATTAACCAGGCAGCACAGATGGAAACCATGTGGGACAGAAATGTCCCCTGGAATCATATAACAGGGGTGAACAAGGAGCAGGTGTTAAGCACTCGAAATGTGTTTTGCTCGCCGTTCCTGGGCACAGAGAGCTTCAGCATGTCCCGTCGATGACAACGGCAGCCCTATCAGCAAGTTTCCGACTTTGATAGAGGGGAATTGTGGCAAATCGGGATTGTGGATTATCACTCCGAGACATTGGTGCTCATGTGGGATGGCATGCGGCCATGGTAGGGAGGATTATGACATCAGTGGGTAGCGAAGGAACAAGCACACTGACATGAGAGTTCCCAATGGGCCTGTCACACCCTTGAACGACAGGACCGACATCTAGTGTGCATGGCTCTGTCAGATCACACAGCCACATCGACTACCATAACTCAACAGTTCGGGCATGTGGCACAACACCCAGTCTCTGCACAGACAGTTCGATGTCGTCTGCAGCAGTGGGGCATTTCTGCACGGCACCCATTGCTTCGGCTACCTTTGACTGTACAACACCAGCGTCTGTGACTGCAATGGTTCCAAGAACGTTGCGCATGAATGGGCGAATGGCAAGGCATTGTGTTTTCTGACAAATCCAGCTTCAGTTTGCAGCACCACGATGGACGAATCCGTGCCTGGCAGTACCACAGCAACCGGCTGAGTGAGCCCTGCATTATGCTGCGCCATACCGGCACAGCATCTGGAATTATCGTATAGGCTGCCATTGGATTCCACTCCCACATGTGCGCTGCCTGCATTACGGTTATGTTGAACAGCCATCGTTACATCATTGAGGTGTTGGAACCTGTTGCTGTACCATAACTTCAGGGACTTTCTGGTGCCATTTACCAACAGGATAATGAACAACCACATATGGCACACAAAGTCTAAGACTTCCTGGATCGCCACCATGTGTCATGACTTCCTTGGCCAGTGCGGTCCCTGGATTTGTCGCCTATTGAACACGTGTCGTCCATGATCGTTGGACGACTGGTATGCTGCTGATCACCCCTGGCTACAGTGGAGGAACTGTGCTATTGTATCAAAGCTGCGTGGACAGACAGTCCCCAAACAACATCCAATGTCTCTTCCTCTCGATGCCAGGCCATATAGCAGCTGTAATTGCTGCCCATGGTGGCTATACCAGATACTGATTGTTATGTGTTACTCTCATGTCACCGTGCTGTATTTGTAATCGATTCACCCTTGTATCATCTACTTTCTGTACAATAAATATACATACATACACATCACTAAGCTGTTCTCTGATATTCAGAGGTTAGCTCTACAAAGAAATACAAACTACCAGATAATTTTTACTTACTGTTGCCATATCAAACTTCTCCATTTACAGCGATCTTGACATACAACTCGGGCTTCACTCACATCCATCACACGCCATACACAAGATCTTCTGTACTTCATACTCATAATCTTTTTCTCATGCAGACACAACTGAATTTGATCCTTCCATGACTTCCTTGGCCTTCCTCTACCTTTCCTTCCTGCCACTTGGGCTAAAAAGATTTTCTTAGTAAGCATTTTATCATTCATTCTTTCAACATGGCCAAACCAGCGAAGCATATTAGTCTCCACCGTGCTAACAACATTTTGCCTTACATTACACAACTGCAACACATCTTCATTCCTCACACAATCAGAACGTGTCTTGCCACAACCCCTCCATAAGTAACGCATTTCTCCAGCACACAAACGACTATGTTTCTTCTGTAGCACCCAGGTTTCACTGCCATACATCAAAGTAGGAACAATTACACTTCATTACACAGCCATGCAGGACTCTCTTGAGAACCCATCATTCCTGGGAAAACCTCCCAAAGCAGCCATGACTTTCCATGAAGAATTCACACGCCTACTAATTTCACCATCCAATTTGTTCTGTCAAACATGCTTCCTAAATACACAAACTCACTCACCTGGACAATCACTGTGCCATTTAGACTTATATTACATTCAGTGCTTTTTTTTTTTTTTTTTTTTTTTGATTGGAGGTTTAACGACCACCGTGAGCAACTCAATGGGCTATAAGCAGTTGCCCGTCCCTAATTTAGGGTCACTGGTTCCAGGGAAGGGAGAGAGCCAGTGCCGTAAGACAAACACAACATCCATGCCTGAACGGGATTCGAACCCGGACCCCTTACGGACGAATGATCATAGGCCAGCGCCTTAGACCACTGCGCCACCGGAGCGGCACATTCAGTGCTACCAGTTCCTCTCTCAAAAACCATAACTTTGGTTTTTCCCTTATTTATACTCAGTTTGAATTTCATGCAAACTTCGTACATCTGAGACAACATACTCTGCAACTCACTTTTGCTCTCTGCCAACAGGACACTGTCATCAGCATAGAGCAATCCGCACACACGCATATGACCAAGACATAAACAAGTATTATCTACTTTGGCATCACACATTCATGCATCCATAAATATATTAAGCAGCCAGGGTCACATTACACAACCTTGTCCGACTCCAGCTCCAGCTCCA
Source organism: Macrothele yani (assembly GCA_039090855.1). Lineage (NCBI taxonomy): Eukaryota > Metazoa > Arthropoda > Arachnida > Araneae > Macrothelidae > Macrothele > Macrothele yani. The sequence continues at coordinate 81,935,519 of CM077012.1, forward strand.
ACAGGAAATCAATTTGATAAACCATCATTCACTCGTACACATGCTCTACTGCCATTGTACATGGCTTTCACACTATTAAGTAGATTCCCAGTAACACCATATTCATTCAATACCTTCCACAAAAGTATCCTATTTACTCTGTCGTAAGCTTTCTCTAAATCTGTGAAGGCAGTAAAAACTTTCTTACCAACAGCAAGACTCTTTTCAATCATCATGCGTAATGCAAAACTTTGGTTAGTGCAGCCTTTACCATGCATAAAACCACTCTGGACATCCCACACATTCTTTGATGTAAGACCCTGTATTTTTTCAAAAACGACCTTACCAAACACTTTCCCTGGCCCACTCAGTAAGCTAATACCACGATAGTTCTTGCAGTTAGTCTGATCACCTTTTCCCTTATACAAGGGAACAATGATAGCATCCTTCCAATCGCAACGGACCATTCCTAACTCTCAGCATAACTGGTAAATTTCAGTTAACCAGTCAATTACAGAGTCATTACCATATTTCAACATCTCAGCAGTTATGCCATCAACTCCCAGAGCCTTACCATTCTGAAGAGATTAAAGAGATTTACACACCTGTTCTCTTGAGATCCCTCCTGTACTTCAATCCTTCCATGTGACATCATCTGCTTCTGCCTCTGAATCCCCTTTGCTTTCCTGATCTAATAACTCACAGAAGTATTCACCCCATCATTCACTTAACTCATTAGGCTCCCATATCATTTCCCCGATCCTATTCTTCACACAACTTACAACTTTGTTTCCCCTATTTTTCTTGATTCTCATGTACTTCCAGAAAGTCTTTATATCTTACCAAAAAGCGAATTCATGCCTTTCCACCTTCTCTTTCCTATCTTTTGCCTTACTTTGGCGAACCAGCCTGGCGGCTTCACGCTTCTTACAGCGGTATTCATTCACAGAAACTCTACCTTGCAACATCCCCAAATAGGCTTCCTTCTTTCTTTTCACTGCCTCTTCAATCTCACTATTCCCCCAAGCTTCACCTCTTTTGTTACCCACTATTGTGGTGCCACAGACCTCTTCAGCACCAGTGACAACACAGTACTTAAAACATTCCCACTTCTTTTCTACATCCCTATCACAAGACTTCAGCTCCTCAGTTGTTCTCTGAGTAAGCCAGAATAACGCTGATGATCTACAGGGAGCCTTTCAACCTTGATTCTTTCTTTCTCAGGAATCTTCCTAGTCCTTTTTCTCCAACCAACATTCAGTTTCACTCATGACACTACCAAGTAATGATCAGAACCAAGATCCTCACCTCTCATCACACGAGTGCCAACAATTAAGTGTTTCAGATGCTGATCATAGACAACAAAATCTATCGCACTCTTTTGACCAAGAGTACGATTTTCCCAAATATATGTATGGATATACTTGTAGTTGAACAACATATTACACACACACACAAACCATTCTCAATGCAGAGTTCAATTAATCTTTCACCATCACCACTGACACAATGGACATTAAACTTACCCAGAACATTGTCAGAAGTTGCATTCTGCACACCTACTCTAGCATTGAAATCCCCTGCTATTATAACTTTCTCTTTAACAACAAACTGGCTCAAAACAGCTATTAGCTCATTCCAGGAATCTTCCTTCCTATGAGAAGGTTCTGAGTCACAAGGAGCATACACTACAACAATTACTATTCTCTGAAGTTTCACTTTCGAACAAATCCAAAGAATTCTCTCACTTATGCAGCTATAGTGAATCCAGTTGTTCTTCATCTTTTCACTTAATATCACACCTACACCAGCCTGCGCTCTCACGTTATCCAATACTCCAGACCACACACTCACTGTTCCATTCACTTCTTCTATCCGAATTTCCTTTCTTTTGGTTTCACTTACACACAGCATATCCAATCTATACTTATTCATCTCTTCAATCACCTCATTCATCTTGCCATTTATACCTCTAGTATTCCATACACCAATCTTACATTCACTCAGCCGAGATCTCTTTCTCATGTGCCTTTTAGAAGATCCAGGTCGATTCTGTGGTGGACCATCCTTCTGAAGTGTGGTAGGTCCACCATATCCCACACTAGAGTCAGGATATTGATTTATTTGTGTCCTTTTAATCAGGTAAGTACATCAGTGTGGGGGATTAGCCCACAACTGACAGTTCCAGTTGGTCATTCAACCTAAGGATTCTGGAACAAAGCCCAGTGAGTTGGGGTTTTTTCACCAATGTCACACAGAACTAACTGGCACCTATCTAAGATTTACAGAGGCCCTAGTTGCTGTTATGTGTGCCATTGTTACCATGGAGCGACCGGAGGAGGCAAACCCATCTCTCATTTAGATTGCCCGCATACAATAGATATGGCTTTGATATATATTGTCTTTCATGGTGTTGCACATCTAATTGCCAGCAGTGTATATTAATCACAATATAATTTTACTTACAGTGTATTAAAACTTTTTATTAGAGCATGAAAGCAAAAATGATTCTGAGGCAGAAGCAGATGGTGCCACAGTGAGAGATGGAACTATAGGAAGGATCTCAAGATAAGAGGTGTGTAAAGCTCTAAAATCTCTTCAGAATGATAAGGCTCTGGGAGTAGATTGCATAACAAAGAAAGGTGACTTGATCACGCTAGTTACGTTAACTAAAACTTTTACAAAAAGTTCGTAAGTTGGAAGCTTTCGACCTTATCTTAGGTCTTCATCACGCCAATGGAGGACTAAGATTGTTGCCAGATTCTACATTTGAATTTTTCCTATTTTTGTTGCCAAAACTTAGAATTGATCTCCAGATTAACGGAATGTAGAGAGGAGATTCGGAGTTGCAAGTCATTGAGTTGAAAATAATTTCTATGCTTTCACGGTAACGGAGGGCAAAACGATTGTCAAACGAAGCAATTCGTTTTGCTTCGTTCCAGTGGGGAACTGCAGATGTGTCTTCCATTGTCAAAATAGACAAGGCAGTGTTGGGATTGCCTTTCAAAACATCTTTTCTATGTTCTAAAATTCTATGGCTTATGCTCCTGTATGTGCTTCCAATGTATAAGTTATCCCCAGTAGAAGAAGAGATAGGAATGCAGTAAACTCCTGGGAGGTTCAGGCTTTCAACTTTGTCCCTATCCCTTTGTAGAAGTTTCAAGATGTTTGGGGTAGATTTAATGGCAAGATGGTAACCAAAACTTCTAAAAAGAATCTGTAACTTATAAGCATAGGAAGGATGGTAAGGAACAGAACCACAGAATTTCAGGTCTTCTTTCTTGTGAGGAAGGAGGCATTCGATTTTCGAATGGTTTTCATATTTCTTTACGAGGGAGTTGACTGTAACAGCAGGGAAACCATGAGAGAGGGCTATTGTAGAAATTTTGGAGAGTTCTTCTTGAAGAGAGAGTTGGCTGTTGCAAATGATATGAGCCCTGTGGATGTAGGACTTCAATGCTGCAAGCTTGTAGAGATGCAGGGTGCAAGATTTGTAGGGAATGATGTTAGTGGCTGCAGAAGGTTTTCGATAGACGGAACGAGTAATGGAGAGATCAGCGTTTCTGCAGATAGATACATCCAGGAAATCAATTTTGTGATTTACTTCCTTAGATATAGTGAGCTTAATGGAAGGAAATTTTTCTGTAATGGAGTTGATCAGTATCTGTAGCTCAGACTCGGAATGTGGCCAGCTAATGAAAACGTCGTCTACATATCTTAACCATAGGGAAGGTTGAAAAGGGTGTAGAGGAATTATGGAAACTTCAATATGTTGCATGTAGATTTCAGCAAGCAGAGGGGAAAGAGGTGAGCCCATGGGGAGACCAGATTGTTGCCTATACACAATTTTGTTGAAAACAAAACAACTATGTTGATGAATAGTGTGGAAACAATCATAAAGATCTTTGATAAGAGGACCGGGGGTTCAAAATGAAGAATCAATTTCTTCATGAGGAGCATGTAGGAATCAAAATATGGTACAGAGGGAAACAAAGATTCTACATCAAGAGTATACAGATTATCACAAGGAGGAAAGGAATTAGGAAGGTTGTGGATGAAGTTTGAAGTAGAGACAACTGTATGAGGATGGTTGGCTGCCAGGGATTTGCATTTGAGGACCAATCTCTTTTCAAGGTTTACTGCTGGAGAAAAAGAATATTCCACTAAAGGTCTGATGGGGTTACCAGCTTTATGCAGTTTCACTTGCAGGAAGAGCCTGGGAGTTCTAAAGTAAGGAGGGGGTGATATATCACCAAGGAAGGATTGAAGAGTTTCTTTCTTAGCTAATCTGTCAACTGAGTTTTTGAGTGAGTTGGTGGTGTCTGACTGTAAAGGGATGCAGTTGGCAGATGTAAGAAAAGAAAGCACTTTTTGGTTTAGAGTTTCTTTACCAATGATGACTGGGCAACTAACTTTATCTGCTTTGCATACGGCTAGGTCATTTTCTTGAATAAATGACCTGAATTCTTTTAAACAAGAAGAAGAGTACTTGATTGGCACAGAATTTTGCTTGGATAAGATAACAGCAGCGTTGGCACGAAGGATAGGCTGCTGAACAGTCTCAGTTCTGTGGATGGCTGATTCTATAACAGAAACAGTTTGTGGAAGATTGATAGGAAGAGCAGGTGAAAATTTTGGGCCTAATGATAAGAATTTATCCAAGCTAGGAGGAATAGTGACAGAAGAAAAATTTACATACTTTGGCTTGTCAGTAGAGGCTGATGACGGAGATGTTGCTTGACTTTTTTGCTTGGAGAGTAGAAAATTGAATTTCTTTGTATGGCGAGCATATTCATTTACTTCAATTGTTGAGAGGGTTTGGTTGATGCGAACCATGAAAATATCAAGCAAAGCAGGATGAGTGGTAGCAGCCAGTGATTGGTAGCTAATGTAGCAGGAAAGTTCAGTTTTAGCAATGGAGGAACGCAGGTCACGGATAGCGGCAGATAGGAGGTTATGGCTGGTTTGCTGTAGTAACGCACGGCACCGTCCTTTGAAGATGGGTTTGCAGATCTGAAAAGCTTGAGGAAGAATGCCAGAAGTCTTGCAGGAAACAAGAAAACGAAGGCTGCAAAGAGAATTAGTGACTTGAGTCCGAAGTTTCCGGAAGGAAATCCAATCTTTCGTCCAGTCCAAAATAAAATGCCCGGAAGTTGCGTAGCTTTGAAACATGACGATTATGGGCAAAACACGTAACAATATTAACAAAGAAAGGTGACTTGATCACGCTAGTTACGTTAACTAAAACTTTTACAAAAAGTTCGTAAGTTGGAAGCTTTCGACCTTATCTTAGGTCTTCATCACGCCAATGGAGGACTAAGATTGTTGCCAGATTCTACATTTGAATTTTTCCTATTTTTGTTGCCAAAACTTAGAATTGATCTCCAGATTAACGGAATGTAGAGAGGAGATTCGGAGTTGCAAGTCATTGAGTTGAAAATAATTTCTATGCTTTCACGGTAACGGAGGGCAAAACGATTGTCAAACGAAGCAATTCGTTTTGCTTCGTTCCAGTGGGGAACTGCAGATGTGTCTTCCATTGTCAAAATAGACAAGGCAGTGTTGGGATTGCCTTTCGAAACATCTTTTCTATGTTCTAAAATTCTATGGCTTATGCTCCTGTATGTGCTTCCAATGTATAAGTTATCCCCAGTAGAAGAAGAGATAGGAATGCAGTAAACTCCTGGGAGGTTCAGGCTTTCAACTTTGTCCCTATCCCTTTGTAGAAGTTTCAAGATGTTTGGGGTAGATTTAATGGCAAGATGGTAACCAAAACTTCTAAAAAGAATCTGTAACTTATAAGCATAGGAAGGATGGTTCAGTTTTAGCAATGGAGTGACCTGCGTTCCTCCATTGCTAAAACTGAACTTTCCTGCTACATTAGCTACCAATCACTGGCTGCTACCACTCATCCTGCTTTGCTTGATATTTTCATGGTTCGCATCAACCAAACCCTCTCAACAATTGAAGTAAATGAATATGCTCGCCATACAAAGAAATTCAATTTTCTACTCTCCAAGCAAAAAAGTCAAGCAACATCTCCGTCATCAGCCTTTACTGACAAGCCAAAGTATGTAAATCTTTCTTCTGTCACTATTCCTCCTAGCTTGGATAAATTCTTATCATTAGGCCCAAAATTTTCACCTGCTCTTCCTATCAATCTTCCACAAACTGTTTCTGTTATAGAATCAGCCATCCACAGAACTGAGACTGTTCAGCAGCCTATCCTTCGTGCCAACGCTGCTGTTATCTTATCCAAGCAAAATTCTGTGCCAATCAAGTACTCTTCTTCTTGTTTAAAAGAATTCAGGTCATTTATTCAAGAAAATGACCTAGCCGTATGCAAAGCAGATAAAGTTGGTTGCCCAGTCATCATTGGTAAAGAAACTCTAAACCAAAAAGTGCTTTCTTTTCTTACATCTGCCAACTGCATCCCTTTACAGTCAGACACCACCAACTCACTCAAAAACTCAGTTGACAGATTAGCTAAGAAAGAGACTCTTCAATCCTTCCTTGGTGATATATCAACCCCTCCTTACTTTAGAACTCCCAGGCTCTTCCTGCAAGTGAAACTGCATAAAGCTGGTAACCCCATCAGACCTTTAGTGGAATATTCTTTTTCTCCAGCAGTAAACCTTGAAAAGAGATTGGTCCTCAAATGCAAATCCCTGGCAGCCAACCATCCTCATACAGTTGTCTCTACTTCAAACTTCATCCACAACCTTCCTAATTCCTTTCCTCCTTGTGATAATCTGTATACTCTTGATGTAGAATCTTTGTTTCCCTCTGTACCATATTTTGATTCCTACATGCTCCTCATGAAGAAATTGATTCTTCATTTTGAACCCCCGGTCCTCTTATCAAAGATCTTTATGATTGTTTCCACACTATTCATCAACATAGTTGTTTTGTTTTCAACAAAATTGTGTATAGGCAACAATCTGGTCTCCCCATGGGCTCACCTCTTTCCCCTCTGCTTGCTGAAATCTACATGCAACATATTGAAGTTTCCATAATTCCTCTACACCCTTTTCAACCTTCCCTATGGTTAAGATATGTAGACGACGTTTTCATTAGCTGGCCACATTCCGAGTCTGAGCTACAGATACTGATCAACTCCATTACAGAAAAATTTCCTTCCATTAAGCTCACTATATCTAAGGAAGTAAATCACAAAATTGATTTCCTGGATGTATCTATCTGCAGAAACGCTGATCTCTCCATTACTCGTTCCGTCTATCGAAAACCTTCTGCAGCCACTAACATCATTCCCTACAAATCTTGCACCCTGCATCTCTACAAGCTTGCAGCATTGAAGTCCTACATCCACAGGGCTCATATCATTTGCAACAGCCAACTCTCTCTTCAAGAAGAACTCTCCAAAATTTCTACAATAGCCCTCTCTCATGGTTTCCCTGCTGTTACAGTCAACTCCCTCGTAAAGAAATATGAAAACCATTCGAAAATCGAATGCCTCCTTCCTCACAAGAAAGAAGACCTGAAATTCTGTGGTTCTGTTCCTTACCATCCTTCCTATGCTTATAAGTTACAGATTCTTTTTAGAAGTTTTGGTTACCATCTTGCCATTAAATCTACCCCAAACATCTTGAAACTTCTACAAAGGGATAGGGACAAAGTTGAAAGCCTGAACCTCCCAGGAGTTTACTGCATTCCTATCTCTTCTTCTACTGGGGATAACTTATACATTGGAAGCACATACAGGAGCATAAGCCATAGAATTTTAGAACATAGAAAAGATGTTTCGAAAGGCAATCCCAACACTGCCTTGTCTATTTTGACAATGGAAGACACATCTGCAGTTCCCCACTGGAACGAAGCAAAACGAATTGCTTCGTTTGACAATCGTTTTGCCCTCCGTTACCGTGAAAGCATAGAAATTATTTTCAACTCAATGACTTGCAACTCCGAATCTCCTCTCTACATTCCGTTAATCTGGAGATCAATTCTAAGTTTTGGCAACAAAAATAGGAAAAATTCAAATGTAGAATCTGGCAACAATCTTAGTCCTCCATTGGCGTGATGAAGACCTAAGATAAGGTCGAAAGCTTCCAACTTACGAACTTTTTGTAAAAGTTTTAGTTAACGTAACTAGCGTGATCAAGTCACCTTTCTTTGTTAATATTGTTACGTGTTTTGCCCATAATCGTCATGTAGATTGCATAACTGCTCAGATGCTAAGATATGGTGGTACTCTGTAATTGACTGGTTAACTTAAATTTGCCAGTTCTGCTGGGAGTTAGGAATAGTCCCTTGGGATTGGAAGGATGCTATCACTGTTCCCTTGTATAAGGGCAAAGGTGATCAGATTGAATGCAAGAACTTTTGTGGTATTTTGCTGAGTGGTCCATGGAAAGTGTTTGGAGAGGTTGTTATTGATAAGGTACAAGGTCTTACATGAGAGAAAGTGTGGGATGTACAGAGTGGTTTTATGCCTGGTAAGGGCTGCACTAACCAAATTTTTGCTTTATGTTTGATGATTGAGAAGTACCTGTCTGTTGGTAAGAAAGTTTTTGCTGCCTTCATAAATTTAGAGAAAGCTTATGACCAAGTAAATAGGACTCTTCTGTGGAAGGTACTGAATAAATATGATATCACTGGGAATCTACTCAATAGTGTGAAAGCCATGTATGCTGGCAGTAGAGCATGTGTACAAGTAAATGGTGTTGTATCAAAATGGTTTTCTATTGGAGCAGGAGCTGCACACGGTTGTGTAATGTCACCATGGCTGTTTAATATATTTATGGACGCGTGCATGTGTGATGCCAAAATGGACAATACTGGTTTATGTCTTGGTAATGTCTGTATGTGTAGATTGCTATATGCTGATGACACAGTCCTGTTGGCAGAGAGTGAATGTGAGATGCAGAGTATGATGGCCTAGATGTACAAAGTTTGTAGGAATTTCAAACTGAGTATAAATAAGGGAAAAACCAAGGTTATGGTTTTTGAGTGAGGAATTGTTAGCACTGAATGCAGTAAAGTCTAAATGGCACATTTATTGACCAGGTAAACGAGTTTGTCTATTTGGGAAGCATGCTCAACAGAGAGAACAAATTAGAAGGTGAAATTAGTAAGCGAGTGAACTCTTCATTAAAAGTCACAGCTGCTTTAGGATGATTTCATAGGAATGACGGGTTCCCAAGAAAGTTCCGAATGGCTGTGTATGAAAGCATAATTGTTCCTACTCTGATGTATGGCAGTGAAACCTGGGTACTACATAAGAGACAGGAGGAGTCTGTGTGCTGGAGAGATGCCTTACTTATGGGGAATTTGTGGGAAGACATGTTCTGTTTATGTGAGGAATGAAGATGTGTTGCAGTTGTGTAATGTGAGGCAAAATTTTGTTAGCAAGGTGGATAGTAATGGCCATGTTGAAAGGATGAGTGATGAGGTGCTTACTAAGGTGTAACCTGGGCATCCATATTTATCAGAAGTGAAGTTCAGTAGCCATTTTAGAGATAGGGAATTGTATTCATTTTCCTCCAATTTACCGCCATTTTGATGAGCAGGGCAACGGTCAGAGCACGCTTTTTCTCACGCATCCCTTCAAATGAGGGGGTGTTAGATTTATGGTTTTGTGGATGTGAGAAAAGGGGAACTGGACATTATGGCTCTTCAGCTGTCCCAGGTGAGAGAGTAAGAAGAGGGGGCAGCAAAGGCAATTAAGTAACTTTGAGTTTTCAGAGAGCAGGCATTTTAAGGAGTGTCCGCGCTTTCTCGTAAGGCGTTGGACTTCACTCTTTGGCAGGGGAAGACCTTTTTTGGGGGTTTTCTCAGCAAGAGGAAGTGGCACTCAGTTATGGGGAATTTCAGATGACAGGAAGGGAGAGAGGAGGTGTGAAATCTCGCCGGTCAGTAGGGATTAAAAAAGATGCGAGGAATCGGGGGAGAATGAGAAGGTACGAGGTGAAGACTAGCCGAGAAGAAAAAGGGCGATAAGCTTGTTGATGATAATAGACGAAAGGAGATCAGGACAATGCTTTGAGACATTCCCCATAACATCTGAATAAAAGTCTTCTTCACTGCAAGAGCAGAGCTTAACTTTAGTCGTGTTTATTTAATACTTTATCTATCTGCTCAAATAGGGAGAAATATGGGTTAAACCCCCTATACAGAGCTTGCGGCAAACGAACCCTTCACACAAGGTGCTGTAATATTGTTCAGCACCAAGCCCTGTAACAAAGGGAATTAATTCAGCCCTTGAGACATGAAAGAAAGGAAGAGGAAGGCCAAGGAGTACTCCAGTTTATGAATCAATTAAACTGTTAGACGTAAGTTAAAAGATCAAGATGTCCCCAACTCACAAAGAATCAGTATTATCCAAGCTGTTAAACCTGTAGCTGATAATAACTACCTCACATATGATAAGAAAATCTATAGACAAAAACAAGGTGCACCTATGGGATCTCCAATTTCCAGTCTTCTAGCTGAAATAATATTGCAGGACATTGAAAATAAATTTATTAAACCACTCAATGAAAATAAGCCATTAATAAATTTGAGATATGTTGATGATATCCTCATCTTCTGGCAGCAATCTGAAAAAGACCTTGAAAAATTCATACAAAAATACAGTAGCTTTTATCCATCAATACTATTGAAAAAGAAGTAAACAGACAACTAAACTTTTCAGACATTTCTTTATTTAGAAACAACAATATGATTGAATATGTAGTCTATCGAAAACCAACGTTTGTTCCAGCAATTATTCCGATTGATTCCAGCCACCCATGGAAATACAAAAGATCAGCATTACATTTTTATATAAAAAGAGCTTTAACCCACTCAAGTAATAGAACTAACGGAATTACAGAAATTAACTGGATATCCAAGACAGCTAAGAAGTTTGGATACAGCAAAAAAATAATTGAAGAAATACTTAAAAATAGGAAAAAATCTATTAATAACACCAACATTAAACCCAAGACTGAAAGAAAATTTGCAAGTAAATTCCCTTACATTCCTCTACTAACAAATATTTTAAAAAAGGAATGCAAGAAGGAAAACATGATACTAGCTCAGACAGTTATTGATAATGAAACCATATTGACAACAGGAAATGAAAAGAGATCAATACTCGAAAAAGCAGGAGTATACTGTATACCAACAAAAAAACTCTACTGAAACAGTGGGAAATGAAGAAAAGAATAAAATACATATAGGAAGTACTAAAAGAAGATTTAAGACCAGATTGGGAGAACATATATCTAACTGGAACAAAAAGAGAACAAAACATCTTTAATTCAACATTGTATTGAAAAAGAGGCAATCCCAGATTGGCCAGAAGCAAAATTGATAACATTGCATAAAACTAAAGCCCAAATTTTAACATCGGAAGCAGTTGTAATTGAAAAAACTAGAGAGAAAAATTGTAAATATAACAACCCAATGGACCTTCCATACGCATAGAGATACCTCATAGAACAAGAAAAAAAAACAAAATAAAAAGTGTAAGACCAAGATAAATAGTAAGTCTATTGGCATACGGAAGACGGCGACACCGGAGGAATTGGAATCAGGAGCAATTCGGACGTTCCAATCAGAAACACGCATGACGTGGGATGCGCAATGAAACCAAAATCTGAATGCGCTAAGGTTCTACCGACGTGGAGCTTTTGAGTCAGCCAGTGGATTTGAGATAGTTGGCCGAAGAACAACCGGAATAATGAGAAATACATCATTTTTTGCCCACAGAAGAAGACTACGAAATGTTAGTTGAAACTAGTTTGGGAATTTGGTGCTGCGGTAAACGAAGACTGAACTATCCTCAAAACAAGATATTTCTTACCAGATCGACTCCCCTTCAACATAAGGTTTATAATATTCAATATTTTAATGTTCTTAAATATCATCTTTTAAATGATGACTCAATAAGAGGAATACACAATTACTGTTTTACACCTTACCATTTGGAAACAAAGTATTGAATAATATTAAGATTAAAATATCGTACCTGAACTTAACCCTTCAAAGTGAAGATTTGACAGAATCACAGTTTATTTTGAAGAAACGAAACCTACCATTTGAAACTTGACATAATTTCGCCACGAAGTGACTACAAAAAAAGATTGTCAACTAATTGAAGAAATTCAAGAGTTAACCAAAAAGACCCTTCAATATTCCAGATTGCTCCATGACCAAATGTAAGTAACAACCTTTGCCTCATGTTATTGATTTATACCTATATATTACAAATTCTATTGCAGTTTATGATTATAACTCTTTGTCAAACAAAGATAATGTTTCCCACAAGCACTTCAACAATAATACAATGTGATAAACAGTAAACAATGCAGCAACTGAGTTGTTGACATGTATGTATAATAACAATGTTTTTAATTTTCAATAGTCATTGTGTTTCCAAATAAGTTAGTGTTCATTTTCCTTCTACATTTATTCTCAGTCCATATGAACTTGGCAGTCGGCGGAATTGAACTCCCCACAATTAAGGGTGATAGCAGGTTTGTAGGTGCCGTTCTTCAGTGAAACTACCTTGAGTGACACCGGGATACAAGGTTTTAAATTGCCTAAAGGTGCTGTTCTCTTTGGATTACTACAGTCGATTGTACAGTAGGGTGGACAAAAGAATTATCTTGGTGATCCAGGAAAAAGCAATTTGAGGCAGCAGGCATGCTTTTAATACAATTGGAACAAACTGGAAGAGGAGGGGGATGATTGTTAATCCTCACCACCGCTTGGTTACAAACGAGAGACTGTGTAATAATCTGCAGTTAGTTTTCTTTAGTGTTTGACTAAATGCCAAATCTTTTGACAGAATACTTTGTTAGGTTAGAATAATCACGGTAATTTGAAAAGTATCTTATGTTAAATAATAAAATTTTGGTCAAAAATCGAAGGAACTCGAAATATTCTTAAATATCATAATATTTAATATTAGTGTTAAACATGCCAAGCAGCCGCTAGAAGAATTACAAGGCAACTTTTTTTAATGACACACAGAATTCTTTTTTTCCTCTACTCCCTAAGTGTTCTACAAGATAAATGGCATCTGGTGTTGAAAGAATTTTTTAAATTGCACATGTAGAAGCAGAGATATTGAGAAAAACAGGTTAAGCACTTGTGCCCCTAGCGACAAAATTGTGCATTATTTTGGGAAGAAAATATGCACACAGAGTTTGCATAGTTAGTAGTATCTGACCAAAGAAAGAAGTTTTTCAATCGTGTTTTTAGTCCCGCAGATATTGCTGTAAACAAAAACATGAACTTACGCCCTTTGGTAGCAGACTTCTGCATTAAGAAAAATTTGAAATTATATGACAAACATTTTGCAGCAGAAATGCTCTCCAACAAAGAAATAATTTTTTAAATCGGACTCTTAGAAGCAGAGATATTGACAAAAATAATATATGCATCTACGCCCCCGGCCGGAAAAGCCATGCATTATTCTAAGAATAAAGTATTCTCAAAACGTTTTTCGATGTGAGCAGTATCGTTCCACAGAATAATTTTTTCAATCGAGTTTTCAGGAGCTCAGATTTTGCTGCAAATACACCAGAAGTAGAAATAAACGCTTATGCTTCCTGGTGGCCAAACCATTCCTTACTAAATATTAAAAATTATATGCAAAGAATTTTCCATCAGAAGCTGTATCCGGTGCAAAAAGAATTTTTCAAATTGGAGTTTTAGAAGCAGAGAAATTGGGGGAAACGCAATTTACCTTTATGCCCCATAGCGGAAAGGCTATGAATTGCATGAAAATTTTGAAATTATATGAAAAACATTTCGCAGTGGAAACTATCCAACAAATAAGGATTTTTTTTTTCCGAATCAGTCTCTTAGGAGCAGAGATATCAACAAAAATAAGATATACACCTACGCTCTGGCGGAGAAACCATGCATTATTTTAAGAAGAAAATATTTGGAAAAGGTTTACCAACGTGAGTGGTATCTGTCCATGAACAAGTTTTTTAATCGAAATTTTAGTAGCTCAGATTTTGCTGCAAATGCGATAGAAGTAGAAAATAACACTCCCCCCTGGTGGTGAGACCATTTTTTTTTATCAAAAATTAGAAATTATATGCAAAAGATTTCCTATCAGGAGCTGTATCCACTGGAGAAAGAATTTTTCAAATCGGAGTTTTAGGAGCAGAGATATCGGGAAAATGCAGTTTACTTTTACACCCGCTAGCGAAAAATCCATGTGTAACTTGAAAAGGTGGCTATACCTAAAATAGTCTTCGATAAAAATGGAATCGAAAGGTAAAAGAATTTTTCAATCTGACATTTAGAAGCACATATATGGAATAAAATGCATTTTAATTCGATATCATCTGCATTTACGCCCTCTAGCAGCAAAAACTGCATCATGTAAAAAGAACAAAAAAAAAAAAAAAAAAAAAAAGGATCATCTCATTCGCACAGTTCAAGTTTCCCAATGCAAAAAGAACTTTTCAAATCAGACTATTCGTTGCAGAGATATGGCATCCACACATGGACGGATGGATAACATAAGCACAATCTTTTTTACAAAAGATGTGCTTTAAAAAGTGTGGAATAATTAATTTTCCGAATTTTCAATTAAAAGATGTGAATTTTTCACAGATGAGAGAGAGAGAGAGAGAGAGAGAGAGAGAGAGAGAGAGAGAGAGAGAGAGAGTGTGTGTGTGTGTGTGTGTGTGTGTGTGAAATTATCTTTTTATTCTCTCCACACCATCGGAACAGCAGACAGTACTGATTTCCAAGAACCATTCAACCATCCTCTCAAGTGCACGGTACAAACGCAGACAACATGACAAGCTCAAGGTTTATCCTTGTCACCTAGTTTGAAGCCAACATAGAGCACATATGCTTGCTTAACTACTGGGATTATAGTTTATTATGAGGTGAGATTTTGTAGTATAATCACCACACACATAACTACAAGCAATCTGAAACACACTTCTGAGGCACAATGAAACACACTGATGTAAGCAGACTGAGGTGTTGAACAGGTCTAGCTGGTTAAATAGCAGTACTTAGCTGGGGCACATTTGAGCTTGAGCAAGCCCAGTCTATCAGTGTGCAGGCTAGATCCCAGAACAAAGTGGGTACTTGTGTGCAGTAAAATACACTGCTTAGCTAAATGCAGTTTTGGTTTTTTCGTTGGGTACTGAAGAAACATTACTGAACTTTAAGGATTTCATGTCTTCACTAAATCCATCAGTGGATTTTACATTGGAACTAGAATCTGAAGGAGTCTTACATTTTTGAACATCTTACTAACCAGAAACAGTACAAATCATATTATCCAAACCTCAGTTTTCAGGAAGCCTATGTCTTTCCCAGCATCATCCCTTACAACTCTATGCACCCTCTAAGTCAGAAACTTGCAGCAATTTGATTCATGATACAATGAGCCATTAAACACTCCTCCAGTAACCAACTGAAAAAAACAAGAGACTGCAAAAATTAAAGAAATCGCCCGAAACCATGGCTATGAAGATCATTTGGTGGATTCGGTTCATAAAAGACTCAGAAACTCAACCATGTCTACCCTCGAGTGAGAAACTAGGAATACGAAATTTGTTGGGCCCATGTGCTATGACCCACACGTTACTCGCACTATGAAAAACTCGTGTCACCATTATAAAATCGATTTTGGCCTCAGAACATCAAATACCTACTCCATTATTTGCAACGATTACGATCAAATCAAATAGGGATCCCGTCATGGAGTATATAGTATACCTCTTTACAGTACTGAGCCAGATGACCCACCTCTCACTTACATAGGATCTACCCAGAGGACATTAGATATTAGAGTGAAAGAACATACACTGACAGAAAAAAATCCCAACACCACGAAAAAATAGTTGTAGAGGAATGAAATGGCGGCAATACATTTGTATAGGTAACATATTTAATCGATTAAGGTTTCAAGATCACAGCTTATTGTAAGCGTGAGAAGAGCCATTTTAAATGTGAAATGCTGGTACATTAATAACCGGTGTAACCGCCAGAATGTTGAATGCAAGCACGCAAACGTTCATGCATTGTGTCGGTTGGTTGGTTGATTTTTATGGCGCAAGGGCCATGTTTGGCCAAAGATTGCCAGACATAAGACAGACAAACAAACAGTATTAAAAACGTGCTATGAAGTTTAAAATATGGCTGATCAAATAAAACTGAAGAATGAGAACGATGGAAAGGCTAAAAAAGATAATGAAACAAACAGTATTAAAAACGTGATACAATGATTAAAATCTAGCTGATTCAGTAAAACTGAGAAATGAGGTTGATGACAAGCCTAAAATCTAGATACGTTTAAAATAGTCAATTTCTTTAAAAAATGAAAACACGACAACAGTATCACAGTGGTCATTGAGGAGCCGCTGCAGTGTAGCGGCATCCTCGGTCAACAAATGAGAATGAAAGTAATGAAAACGTACATCACGAAAACGAACACAGGTACACAGAAGATGAGTGACGGTGAGTCAGCAATCACACGTCTCACACATCGCCGCAGTGTCGCCACACAGCAAAAAGCGGTGAGTGAAACGACAATGCCCAATGCGGAGACGAGCAAGCACCACTTCCTCCCTACGGTTCCGACGATATGAGGATTTCCAAATTTCAAGATTAGGTTTAATACGATGCAGTTTATTTTCCACCTCTTGGTCCCACAGACCTTGCCACGTTTGCTTGATATGGTCGCGAACAAGAAAGCAGAAATCCCGGTGAAACAGTGGCAAGGGTGTGATGACCAAAGAGGAAGCAGATCTAGCAGCCGCATCAGCACACTCGTTACCCGAGATTCCTACATGTCCAGGAATCCAGCAAAACTGAACCTGAAAACCGGCCTCGAGCAAACGACGAAGCAACCGCATCACATCCAAGAGAAAAGGATGGTCACAGCAATCCACAGATGATAAGGGCTGCAAGACACTTAAAGAATCCATATAGACCATAGCACAATGATGAGAACTTGACTGAACATGGAGAAGGGCGAGATACACAGCATGCATCTCCGCCGAAAACACCGTGGCCTCAGCTGGGATCCGCGCTACTGAAACGTCATCAACACAGACAGCCGCGGATCCAACAACTCCATGCATCTTGAAGCCATCAGTAAAAATATGAGTGTAGTCAGAATTGAGGTCACGGTGCTCAGGAAAGAGCTGCTGGTACACTGACGCAGGGGTTGAGGATTTATCGAAAGATGTAAAGGTGGTATCAACCATGACACCAAGTGGGTGCCATGGAGGATCCCCAAAGCCCCTGGTCTCTCCAACAAGTGACAAGTCGAGCCCTACATCACGGGCTACGGCCGCCATACGAAGACCGAAGGTTGAAATGCACGAGGGCCGGTTCCCGAATAAACGAGCATGCTGGGGATGAAAAACTGCATCGTATAAAGGATGGTCTGGAAGAGATCTAAGTTTCAGGTAGAATTGAATAGACAGCTGCAGACGGCGTAATTCAAGCGACGGTTCGTTCGCGTCAGCGTAAAGGCTGGGAATTGGAGATGTTCGAAATGCTCCCGAACAAAGATGCAGTGCTTCATGGTGAATAGTGTCCAAAGGCCGGAGAACGGAACGACGAGCAGAGCCATACACGATACAACCATAATCCAGTTTTGACCGTATTAATGAATGGCAAATTCGAAACAAAGACATCCTGTCTGCGCCCCACGAGACTCTTGAAAGGACCTTAAGAATAGATAGAGCCCGCAGACAGGAAATCTTGAGCCGCCGAACGTGCGCACGGAACGTAAGCGCACGGTCAACGGTCAGACCAAGGAACTTGGTCTCCGGCAAAACTGGTATGGCTGCACGGTCTAAATGCAGCTCTGGGTCAGGATGGAGGCCAAGCCTCCGGCAGAAATGGACACACGCTGTCTTGTCGGGAGAAAGAACGAAACCATTGTTATTCGTCGCTTTAAAGATTTGATTAATTGCAGACTGCAACTGCCTTTCAATAAAATGCATGCTTGATGACAAGCAGAAAATGTGCAAGTCATCAACATAAACAGTAGCCAAAACCGCAGGAGGAAGATTTATGAAAAGACAATTAATGCAGAGGATGAACAATGTGACAGATAAAATGCAACCTTGAAGAACACCTTGCTCTTGATGGAATGGTGCCGAGAGCGTCATACCCAGGTGCACCTGGAACACCCGACTGCGAAGAAAATTAACGATGAAAGTCGGAAGATTTCCTCGCAATCCGCATGCGTGGAGGTCACGGATAATACTGTGCCGCCACGCTCGATCATAAGCATTTTCAATATAAAAAAATACAGAAACCAGGTGCTGCCTACACTAAAACGCCTCGCGCACAGATGTCTCAAGGTGCAGGAGATGATCGTGAGGTGAACGATGACGGCGAAAGCCGCTTTGTGATGGTGAAAGTATTTGATGATACTCTAAAAAATGGACTAACCAGGAATTAACCATGCATTCAAGAACTTTACACAGACAGCTAGTGAGAGCAATTGGATGATAACTAGAGGGAGACTTGGGATCCTTGCCAGTTTTGGGAAAAGGCAGAACAAAAGCTTTTCGCCAAGATTCCGGGAAACTGTGCTCCGACCAAATACGATTATACAAGATTAAGAGATTCTCGAGAGACAACTGCGAGAGATGACGGAGCATGTCATAGTGGATTCCATCGGGACTGACAGATGTAGCGCCGGACCGATGCAGAGCCACCCTGAGTTCAACCATGCTGAAGGGGTAGTTATATCCAGTGTCGAGAAAAGGCTCAAAGGAGATTCTCTGGCGTTCCACAGTGGAGTTTTTTCTTTGAAAAGAAGTAGGATATGCCAGGTCACTCGACACGGAGGCAAACGCCTCCCCCAAACAATCAGCAATCTCCCCAACTTCAGCATATGTGCAGCCGTTACTCTCGAGAATGGAGATCTGGTGAGAGCTGTAGTTACCCCGGATCTTACGAATCTTGTCCCACACACTTTTCGAATTGGCACGTGAAGTGAGAGATGAAACATACTGGATCTAAGACTCCCTCTTGCTACGTCGACGCACCAACCGAGCATAGGATTTTGCTCGTTTGAATGTCACGAGATTAGCATCGGTCGGATAACGCCGAAACGTAGACCAGGCCTTATGTTGAGCTCTGCTAGCCGCTGCACATTCAGGGGTCCACCAAGGCTTCGGACTTCTGGAGAGTGTCGTAGATGTTTTGGGTATAGAAAGATCAGCTGCCTGAAGAATGCAATTTGTGACTTCAAGAACAGCTGCGTCGATTGACTCTTGGGTCACCATTGCAGAAGATATTACTGTGGACGATGTGAAGACCTCCCATCTCGCACGCTCCATCCTCCACCGAGGAGGGCGGGAGGCAGAAGATTGCATGTTCGCATGATGCGAGAGGACAATTGGAAAATGGTCGCTCCCGTGGAGGTCATTACACACCGTCCACGACCAATCAGCAATAATCGATGGTGATCCCAAGGTCAAATCGATCGCACTGAAGGATTTTGTCGGCTCATGGAAGTATGTGTCAGCACTGGTGTTAAAAAGGCACAGAGAGGCCGAGGACAGAAGAGACTCTATGCAACAACCTCTCGTGCTGATGCTGACACTACCCCACAAATGATGATGGGCATTGAAGTCACCCAAAAGAAGAAAGGGTGAAGGCAGCTGATCAACCAAGCTCTCCAGAACAGAGACGCTCACGTTCTCGTCCGGCGGCAGATAGACACTGCAAAGAGTAAGAGGCCCAGGGACAGATATTCGCACCGCCACGGCCTGCAAAGTTGTGGATACCGCAACGGAAGACACCGGAACACTGTGAGGGACAAGAATAGCGACTCCCCCACAGGCGATGTCTCCCGATGCATTATCCGTCCGATACGCACTGTAGCCTCGAACTGAAAGCAGGTCTGATGGTTTAAGCTTCGTCTCCTGTAGACAAAGGCACACCGGTAAGTACAACGAAAGCAGATGTTTCACTTCATCAAAACTCGTCCGAAAACCTCGACAGTTCCACTGAATGATTGAAGCCATGGTTATAAGTGAAATTAAAATGAAAATGATCAAACGAAGTCAGGCTCCATCACCTCTGATGGGGGTTCCCCCAGATCTGGAGGCGTGTGACCAGGGACCAAGATGGGAGCATGCTTTGTCCCAAGTGTTTTAACGGAAGGCGCTCGGCGTTGAGTTCTTTGCTGAGATTTTTGAGAAGAAGAAACGTTCTTGTTATCCTGGGCTTTGGTTTTCTTTGAAGAAGAAGTGGCCTGAGTTCCCTTGCTGGTGGTGGAATGAGTCTGCATTGGTGAAGTGGTGGGTGGCGCTTTCAGACCCCTAGCTCGAGACTGGAGTGCCTCCAGTCCGGCTGCGATGATATCGTCCAGCTTGTAGGGACATTTAACAGGGATCTGAATGTCGGTTTGAATAGCAACCGTAGATTTGGCAACCACCACTGATGCATAAGATTGCCGATCAGAAGAAACTGAAACTACTCTTCTTCTAGCCTCAGGTTAGGAAATATTCTCAACTGTTTTCAGCCTTTGGATTTCTTTCTCCTCCTTCCACTTGGGACAATCTTTGGCTGATGCTGCGTGTGAACCCTTACAGTTCACACAAAACTCGGCCTCGGCCACACATTCTGATATAAGATGCTCCGTGGCACCACAGCGTCCACACCTAGGATTGCTCCTGCAAGACTGCTGAGAATGGCCGTACGACTGACACCTAAAACATCTCAACGGGTTAGGGATGTATGGGCGTACTTCTAGGTGGAGATACCCTGCCTTGATGGACGTAGGCAGGGAAGGGCTATCAAAAGTTAAAATGATGTTCCAGGATGGGACGAACTGCCCATTCCGCCTGAATAGAATACGCCGCACACCCGTAACGTGTTGACTCCTCAGTTCTTCAAGTAATTCTTCCTCAGAGCATTCAACGAGGTCCTGAGAGGAGACAACACCTCGAGATGAATTTAGGTATCCACGGGGTGTTATTTTGACCGGAGTCTCAAGCAGCATGGTGGTGTTAATAAGTGTGGAACAGTAGGCCACAGTGGACATTTCTACCAGAAGATCTCCAGATTGGAGCTTCTTTACGCTCTTAGGAGAGCTTGCAATGGATTGAAGAGCTTTATTTATCCAAAATGGACTTTTGGCACTCAAAGGCTTTGAAGGGTCCAATGAGTGCACAAAAAGAAACGAGCATTCGAACAATCAGGGACGTGTTTTTTTGCAGAAGGGGATGAGCCTTCCTCCATACCTCTTTTGCTTTTTGGTTCTTGGAAAATTGTATTTTCATCCATGAAAAAAATTAAGAATTCTTCCACCGACTTCCCCACCCACAATCGAGCCCAACGAGGGAGAGCCGGAGGTCTGCAAGCCCAAGTGGACGCAGGACACGGCTCTAGGGATAGCAAGCGGATATAGCAAGTTGATAGGGTAGACATGCGCTCGGCATGCACCCAGACTTTCCCATGCATGGGGAACACCCCTTTGGCATGCCCACCCTATCCCCAGACTCACCCTGTCGTACAAAGTTCCTAGCCGCCCGTTTAGGGTGAAGCAGGGGCAAAGAGGAGTGTTGGAAACTGGCGACGACAACACCCAGGCCTCCAGAAACCTCAGCCTCCACCATCCCCTTTTCCACCTTACGGGTCACCGCACACGGCAAATGTGCAGGTAGGTCTAGCTAACAGGCTCAGAAAAACAAAAGGAACATAACATGGAGAAGACAGGAAAGAAAACGAGAAACTCTAATCCTGAGCTGGCGCATAATCACAACCTCAGCAACCTACAACTGAGGCGGGTTCGTGTCAAGTGAAAAAACAAAAAACATAAAAAATGTGAAAATCATCACATATAGTACATGTTGGCTCGGGCCGTGGGGACGCCAACCCCCAGCAGCTGGATGAACAGCTGTCCCTTCGGTTACATAATCGTTCAAGACGAAATGATAAATTGATCCGTCACAAGGTCAGCTCGGGCCGTGGGGGCACCACTCCCCAAATAACTGGAAAACCAGTTATCCCCATGCGGGGGCATTGTGTCGTACAGGTGCTGGATGTCAGTTTGTGGGATGGAGTTCCATGCCTGTTGCACTTGGTCGGTCAATACAGGGACAGTTAATGCTGGTTGGGGGTGACGCTGGAGTTATCGTCCAATGATGTCCCATACGTGCTCGATTGGTGAAAGATCTGGTGATCTAGCAGGCCACAGCAACATGTCGACACTCTGTAGAGCATGTTGGGTTACAACAGCGGTATGCGGGCGAGCGTTATCCTGTTGGAAACACCCCTTGGAATGCTGTTCATGAATGGCAGCACAACAGGTTGAATCACCAGACCAACGTAGGGTGCGTGGGATAACCACGAGAGTGTTCTTGCTGTCATAGGAAATTGCTCCCCTGACCATAACTCCAGGTGTAGGTCCAGTGTGTCTCGGCCGCAGACAGGTTGGTTGCAGGCACTCACCTGGCCTCCTTCTAACCAACACATGGCCATCACTGGCACCCAGGCAGAACCGGCTTTCATCAGAAAACACAACAGATCTCCACTCCGTCCTCCAATGAGCTCTAGCTTGACACCAGTGACGTTGCAAACGGCAGTGGTTTGGAGTAAGTGGAATTCACGCTACAGGGCGTCTGGCTCAGAGCTGTCCATCAAGTAACCGATTTGTAACAGTTCGTTGTGTCACTGTGGTGGCAACTGCAGCTCGAATTGCTGCCGCAGACGCGGTACGATGCGCCACGGCCGTACGCCATACACGGCGGTCTTCCCTCTCAGTAGTGCCATGTGGCCGGCTGGAACCCGGTCTTCTTGAGGCAGTACCTTCCCTTGACCACCGCTGCCAACAATCATGCACAGTGGCCAAGTCGTTCTGCAATATTGCGGAAAGAAAATTCACCTTCTCGTAGCCCTATTACACGACCTCGTTCAAATTCCATGAGCTGTTGATAATGGCTTCTTCGTCTTCTTAAAGGCATTCTTGACTAACATCAACACCCTACGTCAAATCTCAACGATAACTAACGCTCACGAATGTTACAGCGCGTATTTACAGCAAACCTGCTTTGCATGTTCCGAGGCGCTACTAGCGCCACACGTATGTGCCAAGCGCGAAATTTGCATAGACATCATCTTACAGATGTACTCTCACCGCCTACCAACTGTCATTTATCTAACACAACCACTTCTTGGTGTTGGGATTTTTTTTTTCCCGTCAGTGTATATATGACACCAAGACTCGAAATAATAAAACTGCATAATCACGCCTTACCAACAAAGGTTCTTATTATCCAGCTTGGCAGGAAGCTTCCATCATTACAACACCATGGAACAAAACCTCGTTGCTTTTTGCTGAGAGTTTGATGATATTCATCAAGGGTAATCAATGTTGCAACGACTATCTACCAATGAACATCCTCAATCCTTGGAAAAATATCCTGCCAAAGGAATCAAATAATACTCAGAATGACAACACCTTGAATACCTTAACACCGGATGACATAGCCACCCACTCGGCGACCCGGATCCTCCCATGAATAATCCCAGGCATGCGCAGTGAACGCACAGATTGAATCCTGACACCTGCCCTTCTGTTATTTAAGGTCGGAATCACCAATTTGTGAGCACATCTGAGGATGATTCCAAGAGGGATCGAAAGATCTTATGTCGTTTTAATCTGTCATTTAGATCATTTTCACCACATTTCGTGTGTACAGGAACATCAGTTCTTTTAACTTTTAGTTATTTTAATCGTGCATAGGACGGCAATCTTTTATTCCATGACTACCTAAGCACGAACTTTCATCTATTTTAACTTTCAAGTCGCTGTTTGGTGCCGTGAGGGTACTTGTTACTCACACATTGTGTTCTTCTCCGACCACAGCAACATGAACTGAGCTTTCAAGATCTTCTTGGATTTCGTCAAAAACTGTGTGCACAGGAGACACATCTTCAATTCTTGTTGAACTGCCGGAGTCTGGGAGTCATTCCTAAATTTCTAACTTTGAGGATCCATCCCAGCTCAAGACCTGATCATAATATTCTACAAACTGCCGAAAAAAACTCCTCTCTTCTGAGATCAGATTAAAGAAGGGCTACATCGATTTCTTAAATAAGACGCTCATACTATGCCTCCCTTTCGTTGGCCAGGACTACACCCAGTTGTTTGCTTGACCATTGCCTTGTTGTGCTTCATGCTAATCTTCTGAAAGAAGCCAAGCAACTTCAGAGCACTCACATTCACAAACTTCAGAATCTAGTGGCTGACAAGACAAATCAAGCTTTTATCCAAAGCCGGCCTAAACAACATCCAGTCACTACTCAGTCATCTTTCATCAATTTGAGCAGCGTTTAGCTTAGCCAAATTCAACAACTTGCCTTGAACAGGGGGCTGAAGTTTTCATATCAGCCTAACCCCCCACACCCTGCTGACTTTTATCCCGCAGGCCGAGGCTACAATTCGCCACTTCCCTGCAACTGATCAAAAAGTAGCTAGATTTGAGATTATTAAGGCATTGCGGAGATGAAGACAATCAGATGATACGTTGCTTAAAGTCGAACGTGCTCAGTTGAAGAAATTATGCAGGGATCCGAACCTGGCCATAATTTCAACTGATAAATCAGGCCAGGCAGTCATTCTAGACAAACTTACGTACATCCAAAAAATGAAGACTGCTATTCCGGAGATCCCACATGATATTGTCACCCGTGACCCAACAAATGCCACGGTAACAGCACTCAGCAGACTTAAAAATTCTGGAACTCTCCCATCACTACCATCTCCTCTCATATGCATCCACCAAATGGGTATAAAGTTCCTGAACTATTCAGAACCTTAAAGACTCATAAAGAAAACCAACCCATGAGACCATTGGTATCGGGGCATTTTAATCCAACCCGCCCCTTGAAACAGCCTTGGCTTCATTCCTTAAACCCCCTACCCTAACTCAAGGCTACTCTGTTTCCAGCTCTAAGGAAGCCTTATCGAAGATTCAAACCTTCTGTAGTGAAGGGGCTTCCTTCATTATGGCCTCACTGGATGTTGTGGCCTTATACCCTAGTGAACTGAAAGAATTAGACATGCCTGTGTCCGAGATCATCGCAATCCTTGGTGCCCTAAGACTTATTCAAAATCGATCATACTTCTGCTTCAACAACATCATTTACAGGCAAAGAGAGGGGGTCCCAATGGGTTCCCCTTTATCACCACTTTTAGCAGAGATATTTATGCAACATCCAGAGCACTTGGCACTGAACCCTTTACCTGAATATCTGGGTCTATATTTGAGGTATGTCGATGACATTTTGTTTTTTTGGTTGGGTACTGAAGAAAAATTACTGAACTTTAAGGATTTCATGTCTTCACTAAATCCATAAGTGAATTTTACGTTGGAACTGGAATCTGAAGGAGTCTTACCATTTTTGGACATCTTACTGACCAGAAACAGTACAAATTATACTATTCAAACCTCAGTTTTCAGGAAGCCTATGTCTGCCCCTAGCATCATCCCTTACAACTCTATGCACCCTTTAAGTCATAAACTTGCAGCCATTCGATTCATGATACAACGAGCTATTACATACTCCTCCAGTAACCAACTGAAAAAACAAGAGATTGCAAAAATTAAAGAAATCGCCCAAAACCATGGCTATGAAGATCATTTGGTGGATTCGGTTTATAAAAGACTCAGAAACTCAACCATGTCTACCCTCGAAAGAGAAACTAGCAATAAGAAATTTGTTGGGTCCATGTGCTATGACCCACACATTACTCGCACTATGAAAAACTTGTGTCACTGTCATAAAATCGATTTTGGCCTCAGAACATCAAATACCTACTCCATTATTTGCAACGACCGCGATCAAATCAAACAGGGATCTCGTCATGGAGTATATAGCATACCTCTTTACAGTACTGAGCCAGATGACCCACCTGTGACTTACATAGGATCTATCCAGAGGACGTTAGATATTAGAGTGAAAGAACATATATATGACACCAAGACTCGAAACAATAAAACTGCATTATCACGCCTTACCAACAAAGGTTCTTATTATCCAGCTTGGCTGGAAGCTTCCATCGTTACAACACCATGGAACAAAACCTCGTTGCTTTTTGCTGAGAGTTTGATGATATTCATCAAGGGTAATCAATGTTGCAACGACTATCTACCAATGAACATCCTCAATCCTTGAAAAAATATCCTGCCAAAGGAATCAAATAATACTCAGAATGACAACACCTTGAATACCTTAACACCAGATGACATAGCCACCCACTCGGCGACCCGGATCCTTCCATGAATAATCCCAGGCATGCGCAGTGAACGCACAGATTGAATCCTGACACCTGCCCTTCTGTTATTTAAGGTCGGAATCACCAATTCGTGAGCACATCTGAGGATGATTTCAAGAGGGATCAAAAGATCTTATGTCGTTTTAATCTGTCATTTAGATCATTTTCACCACATTTCGTGTGTACAGGAACATCAGTTCTTTTAACTTTTAGTTATTTTAATTGTAGGCTAATACCATAATAGTTTTTGCAGTCAGTCTGATTACCTTTTTCCTTATACAAGGGAACAATGATAGCATTCTCCCAATCCTGAAGGACCATTCCTAAGTCCCAGCACAACTAGCAAATTTCATTTAACCAGTCAATTACAGAGTCACCACAATATTTCAACATCTCGGCAGTTATGCCATCAACTTCCGGAGCCTTACCATTCTGGAGAGATTTTATAGTTTTACACACATCTTCTCTTGAGATCCATCCTGTGCTTCCATCCTTCACTGTGACATCTGCTTCTGCCTCAGAATCATCTTTGTTTTCCAAATCTAATAACTCACAGAAGTAGTCACCCCATCTTTCACTTAGCTCATTGGATTCCGATATCATTTCCCCGATTCTACTCTTCACACAACCGACAACTTTGTTTCCCCTATTTTCCCTGATTCTCGTTTACTTCCAGAAAGTCTTCCTATCTTTAAATAAAAAAAAAAAAAAAAAAAAAAAATTCATGCCTTTCCACCTTTTCCTTCCTATTTATTGCCTTACTCTGGCAAACCAGCTTAGCTGCTTTACACTTCTTACAGCGATATTCATCCACAACTCGTAACTTTGCATAGGATTTATATTACATTCAAAGAAGTTCATCGATTCTAGCACATGCAATTAGCCATGTCACTTTAAACCCAACAAAAAGACACATACACTATGAAGACAAAAGTATTCGGACATCTAGGTCAAATAAAAACAAGAGCATTTAGTAGCTGAAATCAGTACAAAGTCGGTGCACCTTTGGCTGTTATGACTGCAGCGACTCTTCTACCCAGAAGATGCTGGTAGGTCTGTACTAGAATTTCCCTGCATTTTTCCTGCAAAACTCCTGCCAAAAGGATTGAGTCCTTCCCAGGACAAACAGCCCCACACCATCACAGATCCTGCTCCAAACTTGACTGTAGGAACAATGTAGTGCACCTGACAGCACCGTCCAAGCAAACACCACACCTAAATATGCCCATCTGAACAAAAGAGTGAGTAACATGATTCATCACTCTACACGACCCTCTTCCACTCTTCTGTTGTCTACAAATGGTGAGATATCACTGCAGTCATCATCTGGGGTGATGTAGGGCTAGTGTACAGCTGACATAGCATAGTAACCATGAACATGAAGTTTCCAACAGATTGTTCTGATGCAAATAGCTGTTCCAGTGGCTTGTGAGAAGTCACTGGCCAGGTCTGTTGCGGAGGATGCATGTGCATTCTTCACATTGCACAGTCAGCTTTGTTTGGCATGATTGCTCAGTTTGCATGGCCTTCCAGAGCGTGGCTTTGCTTAGTGGCACCATCTGCTTTTCACTGATGAAGAACATCAATGGCAGTGGATTCTGGGAATCTCAGAAGAGTGGCAATGAACACACTGATTGCTTACTCAGGAGGAATTAAACCACCATGCCCCTTTCGAAGTCCATCAGCTTAGCTCCATACAGCATATATGCTTCCGATGTGGTTTGACAGGTGTGCCAATACTTCCCTTTATATAAAGCACCCAACATGCATTTACATCTGGTTTTGCAAATGTACATTCATTTGTATATGTGGATGTGTCAGAGTGTATATGACACTATGCACCACAGAACAGAATTTCTGATGACAATCTGTATTACTTACTGTCCACTTAAGAGCAGACTTATTCAGCAACACAGCATGCGGGTCAGTACAATCCACTCTCACATCCTGCACTTCCCTTTGGGTAGGAGGCACGACTGATAAGACAACATTCTCCAAGCCCAATGCTGCACTTGGCCTATCAAGTTCCCTTTCTGCATCATGAGATTCCTCGATCTTTGCTTCAGATGATATCTTAACTTCTTCATTGACAAAGGGCATATCCTGGGGCTAAAATGACAAAAAGCAAAACAAAAATACATAGCATACAAAATAAAAAAATTTCTTGTGTAAGCTGCACAAAATGCATTATACACTGACTGCATGGCTTTTAAAAACTCTAAAATTATTAATATAATATTTAAATGCATTTATAATTCACATAATGAACATACCTAATTTCGTTTTTACAAAGACTTTTTTAATATTAAAAGAAAAAAAAATGCAAAATGCTCTGAACCCCCCCCCCCCCAAATGACAGGGCAATAAAAATTTCACAGCATTTCAGCACTTTCCATTCAATTAGTGTTAACTACTTTTTCAACATTAATAAATAGATTATATATATATGTGTGTTGAAAAATTTTGAACACATTATTTGTAAACCATCCGTACTGTAATCTACAATATCTTGTTGATGTCAGCAACTGTCTACTTCAAGAAGTTTTTGTTACCAATATACCCAAAAAATTCCTTAAGCACATTAGTACAGTTCTTTTACAAATAGTGTGTTTAAAAATTTTCACTACATATATATACTTTGTTGCCAAAAATATCTGGACACCTGACTGATTATGAAAACTTTTGATTCACACATTCACATGCATTTGTGTTGCAAATAGGGGAGTTCTGCGGTAAATGAGTGGACTTGCTGGAGAAGTAGCAGTCCACTGAAAGTCAATATGCCATGTGAAACAGAACTTACAAACCTTCATTGTGGGAGAGTGGTTAGATGCCAGATTAGTAAAGTATCTGTATGCGGCATTGCAAACTATCTGAATATACCAAAATCTACTATAGCTAATGTAATTCAAAGATGGAAAAACTGGCAGGGATTCAACAGGAAACAAAAAAAAAAAAAAAAAAAAAAAAAAAGGGAAAGCACTGGGAGGCCAAGCAAACTCAACTCACAGACTGGGGCTGAAAATCCCTGCTGAGGAGAATATGAGACTAGGACTGTTGCAGAGAGTTTGATTTCCTAGGTTTCCTTGATTAGGCAGCTATGCACAAGCCTAACATAACTTCAGTAAATGCGCAATGACATTTGAACTGCCGTCGTAGTGAGCAATGGGTTTGCCTCCTCGGGGCATTCCGTGGTAACAATGGCACACACAACAGCAACTAGGGCTTCTGTGAATCTTGGAGAGGTGCCAGCTAGTTCTGTGTGACATTGGTGAAAAGACCCCAACTCACTGGGTTTTGTTCCAGAATCCTTAGGTTGAATGACCAACTGGAACTCTCAGCTGTGAGCTAATCCCCCACACTGATGTACTTACCTGATTAAAAAGACAAAAAGAAATCAATATCCGGACTCAAATGTGGGATATGGTGGACCTACCACACTTGAGAAGGACGGTCCACCACGGAATCGACCTGGACTTTCTAAACAGCGTATGAGGAAGAGATCTCGGCTGAGCGAATGTAAGATTGGTGTATGGAATACTAGAGGTATAAATGGCAAGATGAATGAGGTGATTGAGGAGATGAATAAATATAGACTCGATGTGCTGTGTGTAAGTGAAACCAAAAAGAAGGACATTGGAGTAGAAGAAGTGAATGGCACAGTGAGTGTGTGGTCTGGAGTATTGGATAATGTGAGAGGACAGGCTCGTGTAGGTGTGATTTTAAGTGAAAAGATGAAGAACAACTTGATTCATTATAGTTGCATAAGTGAGAGAATTCTCTGGATTCGATCTGAAATCTTGTGAGAGGGATGTAGAAAAGAAGTGGGAATGTTTTAAGAACTGTGTTGTCACTGCTGCTAAAGAGGTCTGTGGCACCACGATAGTGGGTAACAATAGAGGTGATGCTTGGTGGAATAGTGAGATTGATGAGGCAGTAAAGAAAAAAGAAGGAAGCCTATTTGGGGATGTTGCAAGGTAGAGTCTCTGTGGATGAATATCGCTGTAAGAAGCGTGAAGCTGCTAAGCTGGTTCGCCACAGTAAGGCAAAAGATAGGAAGGAGAAAGTGGAAAGGCATGAATTGGCTTTTTGGAAAGATAGAAAGTCCTTCTAGAAGTACATGAGACTCAGGAAAAATAGGGGAAACAAAGTTGTAAGTTGTGTGAAGAATGAGATCGGGGAAATGATATGGGAGCCCAATGAGTTAAGTGAAAGATAGGGTGAATACTTCTGTGAGTTATTAGATCAGGAAAGCAAAGATGATTCTGAGACAGATGCAGATGATGTCACAGTGAGGGATGGAAGCACAGGAGGGATCTCAAGAGAAGAAGTGTGTAAAGCTCTAAAATCTCTTCAGAATGGCAAGGCTCCAGGAGTTGATGGCATAACTGCTGAGATGTTGAAATATGGTGGTAACTCTGTAATTGACTGGTTAACTGAAATTTACCAGTTGTGTTGGGAGCATGGGTGCAAGTTGTGAGATATGGCCAAGACTGAAAATATTCTGAATACCCCCCTCCCCCCAAACACACACACACCATGCACACTCAGACATAAACACAATGTACATTAAATATCATATGTGGTTAAAATTAATTATTAAATCAAAAGTGCATAAAATGACCGAACATTAATGCATATAAATGTAAACAAAATTTGATGCCCATGCAAATTGTAATCGGAAAGTTAAATTTGATTATTAGGTAGGAACTACCAGTTGAAATTTAACAAACTTCCAAAATTCCTTATCTTGCAAAAGAAAAAAAAAAGATCTTGCATAATATTCAAATCCAATCCACATATTTGCTGCTTATATAGCATTTTAAGCCCATAATAAAAATATGTTAACCAAATTATTGAAATTGTAATAATTAATACATAACATACCATGGAAGATGTTTCAAATAATCTTTAGTAAATTCTGTTGAATCAAATAAGTGTTGCACACTTTTAAAAGAGTCATTTAAATTTTAAATTGTAAAACTGCATAAGGATGAAAAAAAAAATTATAATCAAGATTATGCATGTCCAACTGTAGTTGTGTACACAGAGAGCTCATTTCATTAATTCACTTCACCATGATCACAGTTTTATAGTAACCACAAATTTTCATAGGTAAATTATTTCTTTAAAAAAAATTGTTATTGTGGCACAGGTCGTTTTCTTGTATGCTGGACAGGAGTAGTTGATGCACCTTTTTTTAAATCAATAGGTTTGGCAAGTGCAAGAGGAACAGCAGTTGATGCACTTTCTTTTGAAGCAATATGTTTGTCAATGGAATTACTAGGACAACTGCTTTGTTAAGCAAGTGGGAACGTGTTGTTTTTCTAGTAATTTCATATTGAAGAATATTTGAGACTTACTTTCTTTTTGTTGATAGGAATTCCTTGTAAGAGGCATAGGCGGAATGAATTGCACTACACATCTGCGTGGTGGGCTTTAATTCTACAGACTTTATCTTCTTTCCTCGTAAGCTGTATTTCACAACAGAAGCAGCCTCATAATTTTCCACAGTGAGACAACTTCTATCATCTGTAATAATGTCATCCATGATATTAAATGTCTCTTCAACCAGAGGACCAGAAAAGGTAGACAATAGAGCTTTCACAAGAATTCCTAAATATTTATACCTAATAGTAACACCATCACTCTCCTTCAAATCAAAAATATGTGACCACCAATCACAATCTATCCTTGAACTATCATCAAGACAGATTCTTGTGGCTTCCAACTCTGTTATAGCATTATCAAGTGAATACCTTCGAACCTCTTCTAAAAGAAAGCTCCTATCTGAATCTTTAATTACTTGAGGCAAGCACTCGCTTAATTTGTCAAATGCTGATAAAGTTGTGTTGCATCTCCACTGCTTTGGATGCAGTACCGAAAGCCAAATCAACATTTTATTATTGAGCGGCAAGTTTTTTATCATATACACTGCTGGCCAGCCAAAATGCAACACCAAGAAGGACACGAGATAGCAAAGCCAGATTTACTGGACACATAACAACAGATACAAAGATGAAACAATTGAGCTTACAGGCCCATACGACTTGCGGAACACGCAGACATCAATAGTTCGTGAGGCCCCCATGGCTGGTAATAACGGCCGCTACACGTCGCGGCATCGAACGAAAGAGGCTTTGGATGTGGGCTTGGGGTATGTTGGTCCAGGCTGCTTCCACGCATTGCCACAGTTCATCAGGCATAGCCGCGGGTGGTGCTTGCCGGGCCACTCGGTTGCCGATCAGCGACCAGACGTGTTCAATGGGCGACATATCGGGAGAACAAGTGGGCCATGGCAGCAGTGACACCTGGTGGGCCGTGAAGAATTGTTGCACTATGCGTGCTACGTGCGGGCGAGCATTGTCCTGTTGAAACGTGGCCGCTGGCAGGTCTTGCAGGTAAGGGAGAACTACAGGCTTCAAAACGTCGGAGATGTATCGGTGGCTGTTGAGTGTACAGGCGATGCGTGCCAGAGGGGTGCAGGTGTCATATCCAATTGCGTCCCAAACCATACACCAGGCGACAGACCAGTATGGCGATGCATAATGCAGGCGTCATACAGTCTCTCGCCGCGGTGCCGCCGCACGCGCATCCGACCATCGTGGTGTTGCAGGCAGATGCGGAATTTGTCGGAGAAGACAATGTCGTGCCATTCCGTGGTCCAGGTGCAGCGTTCAATGGCCCACTGCCGCCACACTCGCCGGTGGTGTAACGTCAATGGTAATCGGAGCAATGGCCGCCGTGCGACAAATCCCTGCTCCTGCAGACAACGTCAAACGGTACGTGCTGACACAGGTTGTTGCGCCACACACCCTAATTCCTGCGCTAACGTTCGTGATGTGGCGGTGTGAGCCGTCAATGCCCGCCGTACAACATGCCGGTCCTCTTGTTTGGTGGTGTGCCGTGGCTGCGGCAATCGCTCACGTTGGTCCGTCCATCCCTCCTGCACCCACCGAATACATACTCGCCTCACTGTAGCTGGATGTCGTTCCACACGGGCGCCGATGTTTCGGTATGATAAACCGCTGTCGCTATAATCCACTATTCATCCTCTGTCGAACTCCAAAACGTGCTGGAATGACTGCCGTATTCAGCGACGAGGCATCAGGAAGCTTCCCACGCACAGGTCCGGCAGCACAACACACTTCCACTACTTACACCCCGCCTTCTGTGCACCCTTCTTATAGTGCTTCTCGGTTGCATGCCTTGCAATGCTAATCGTCTGCATGTTCACTCACAGGCGACGCATGCTGCGAATTTCAGGCCAATCGGATGCTTCCTTCTTGGCGTTGCATTTTGGGTGGCCAGCAGTGTGCATTGCAGTATTTTGATATGCATGTCTCAAATTTTTATAAAATGCAGAGATCCAATTTAACTTTCTTCTTTTGCAACTCTTGTGCTTCTGAGTAAGCAAACTTTCCAACACTCAAAAATTTATCAGCAAGTTGTATTTATGTATTTTTGACATCAACACTCGGAAGTTCAATCACACTGCTCTCTGGAATAAATTCAACTTTGATGAATGACGACAAAAATTCCTTGCACAGGACAAACATTTCACAGTGGATTTGGTGCATCATAGGTGCCTCACATTGAAACATTTTTATGAATGAATGAATGAAACTTGGACAATATACCTCTGTAAAAGTTCAGGAACAACGAGAATTTTTCCTGGAGGTGGATCAGAGAAAGCAAAATTCTGCCTTTTTGTACTTTACCAGCTTGTCTGTTTTTGTTTTGCAAGATGGGACTGAATTACATGTATGTGGCTGTGCTGATCATCAGACACTTTTCGAGTCTTGTAAACATTACTAAAAAGTGCATCTACACTTCCACTCTTCTGTTCCTCATTTGACAAAAAGCTATAATAATACACAATCAAGGCATCACATAACTCATGGAGTCTGTCACAAGTGGTTAACATCTGCAGAAAACGTGTTTCAGTGATCCTTAAAATTTGCTTCGCTGAACTTGAATTTAGCAAAACTTGTACTTCAGAGAATAACTGTTTGGCCTTGGGAGAATCCTGAATGTCATAATAAACATCGCTTGCAAAACACTCAAACATATCGAATTTCTGAAAAAATTGTTTCGCAGAATTATGCACTATATGCACAACATCTCCATGAATATCCAGAAGATTTGGGTTTTCCTTCCTCATTAAAGTCTCCACTCTGCCCCTACATCCTCGCATTGTGTTGCAGTTATCCATCAGACAACTTAGCACTTGAGTGAAGGCTAAATAATTTTATGAAAAAAGTTCCTTCATCTTTTGGAAAATGTTGACAGCTGTGGCAACATTTTCTTTTTTGATCCAAGAAGATCTGTGACTGCTTTCTTTTGCTCCTCATCATAGAATCGTACAATCACATTGATGATCTTGCCCATTGCATTATTCGTAGCTTCATCTATGTTCAAGGAGAAAAAATTCCCCTTCAACTGTTGGACTAACTCCTTTCTCATGCACTTCGCAGTACCATGTGTATTGATGTAGGTTGCAGTCGTACTGGACATTTTCAATTTAGAAAGTGCTAACTTATCACCTGCAAGATGCTTAGATAGCTCAACTAACTGTGGTGCCAAATTGAATGGCAGCGTGTTTTCACATAAAAATACAGTCAGAACCGCTTTCTGATGTGCAATTATGTCAGATATTGATGCTTTGGCTTGAACAGGAGCAACTCCAGGCAATGTTTGTGTATGCTGCTGTGCTCACACACACTTTTGATGATCAGCATCCTTACTGTGTCTGAACAGCACTTTTTTTACCATTGCTTCCATAGTTTAACTTTCTGCTGCAGAAAACACAAAAGCTAAATCCTGGTTCCTTAATTTTCCGGCACCAAGAACCAAATTTGACGTCATGGGAATCAGTCTCATCTAACCATTCCCATCGCCACTTATTTTTAACACTTCTATCGTTCAAAGCCGATGTATTTTTCGAATCTACGAATTCGATAGCTGACTGCATGTTGAAAAAAGGAATCACAAATTTACCAATACTAGGTTAATTTCGAATACGTCAAATAATATTGAAATGCGTACGCATACACACGCAAAATATGGCAAGATCGACTGGTACGACTCACTTCAAAGATTAGCTGTGGCCTATGGCGGTAGAGCTAATGGTGTCTCCACCTAATACAAGCTCGATGGGTGAACCGGTTATGGTGTGAGACGTACACGTAACGAAGAGAAAGCCAGGGACAAGCGAGGTTGGGTTGGAGGTTATGACGTAGGTGAGGATCGGTGTAGAACCTCCAAGGGAGCTGCTCCTCGATTCCTCTTTGACAAGAATGCTACTCTTACCCAAAATGTATCAGGCGCCGCTGCTACTCCGAGTTTACAATAAACGAGGTACTACGGTACGAGCGTGGTTGCCAATGGCGTACTTACTTTACGGAGTAGAGCATATGGACAGAAAGGGAAAAAAGAAAATGCATATTTGGAAATTTCATTTTTACTGATATTTTCTTCCATCCCGCTTCCGTCTTTGGATATTTTCAAAAGACGGAAAACTTGCACCCATGGCTGGGAGTTAGGAATGGTCCCTCGGGATTGGAAGGATGCTATTATTGTTCCCTTGTATACGGGAAAAGGTGATCAGACTGAATGCAAGAACTATCGTGGTATTAGCCTACTAAGTGTGCCAGGGAAAGTGTTTGATAATGTTGTTATTGAAAAAGCGGGGTCTTACATCAGAGAAAATGTGGGAGGTTCAGAGTGGTTTTATGCCTGGTAAAGGCTGCACTAACCAGATTTTTGCATTACGCACGATGACTGAAAAGTACCTGGCTGTTGGTCAGAAAGTTTTTGCTGCCTTCATAGATTTAGAGAAAGCTTACGACCGAGTAAATAGGACACTTTTGTGGAAGGTATTGAATGAATATGGTGTTACCGGGAATCCACTTAATAGTGTAAAAGCCATGTATGCTGGTAGCAGAGCTTGTGAACGAGTAAATGGTGTTTTATCAAAATGGTTTTCCATTGGCGCAGGAGTTAGACAAGGTTGTGTAATGTCACCATGGCTGTTTAATATATTTATGGATGTGTGCATGCGTGATGCCAAAATAGATGATAGTGGTTTATGTCTTGGTGATATCCGTGTGTGCAGATTGCTGTATGCTGATGACACTGTCCTGTTGGCAGAGAGCAAAAGTGATTTGCAGATTATGTTGTCTTGGATGTACGAAGTTTGCATGAAATTCAAACTGAGTATAAATAAGGGAAAAATCAAAGTTATGGTTCTTGAGAGAGGAACTGGTAGCACTGAATGTAATGTAAGTCTAAATGGCACTGTGCTTGACCAGGTGAGTGAGTTTGTGTATTTAGGAATAATGTTTGACAGAGAGAACAAATTGGATGGTGAAATTAGTAGGCGAGTGAATTCTTCATGGAAAGTCATAGCTGCTCTGGGAGGTTTTCACAGGAATGATGGGTTCTCTAGAGAGTCTGGCATGGCTGTGTATGAAAGTGTAATTGTCCCCACGCTGATGTATGGCAGTGAAACCTGGGTACTGCAGAAGAAACATAGGAGTAGTTTGTGTGCTGGAGAAATGCGTTACTTACGGGGGGTTGTGACAAGACAGGGTCTGATTGTGTGAGGAATGAAGATGTGTTGCAGTTGTGTGATGTGAAGCAAAATGTTGTAAGCAAGGTGGAGACCAATATGCTTTGGTGGTTTGCCCATGTTGAAAGAATGAGTGATCAGATGCTTACTAAGAAAATCTTTTAGCCCAAGTGGCAGGAAGGAAAGGCAGAGGAAGGCCAAGGAAGACATGGATGGATCAGATTCAGGAGTTTCTGCATGAGAAAAAGATTACGAGTATGAAGTATAAAAGATCTTGTGTACGGCGTGTAATGGATATCAGTGAAGCCCGAGTTGTACGTCAAGATCGCTGTAAATGGAGAAGTTTGATACGACAACAGTAAGTAAAAATATCTGGTAGTTTGTATTTCTTTTTGGAGCTAACCTCTGAATCTCAGAGAACAGCTTAGTGATATGTATGTATATATAATGTCTATCCCACTGTTCCTCCACCATAGAAGTAATGGAAGATAGTTCTATGGAGCTATGAATCACACTTCCCACTGTTTCATTCTGATGAATGTGTTTAAGTCTGGTGATTGCTGGGAGAATGGCTCTCTCAAGACTGCAGGTGTGAGCTTTGATGGCAGCTCTATAATAGTATGAGGCTTTTCAGATGGACTGGACTTGATTCATTGATTGGTGTACCTGAAACCTCGCTATTCTTCATCCTCCTTCTTGCACTGTCGCAGTATTTTGGTGAGGACTGTTGCTTGTTTTTCAGAGTGAAGTCTCTGGCTTTTTGCTGAAGGAAAAAGCATTTGATTTTGCCCGACTTCTAGGAAAACCTGATTTTCATCCAAGCAATGGTTGGCTTCAAAGATTTAAAGAGCGTCATGGAATCATATTTAAGTCCATTTGCGGAGAGAGTGCTTCCGCGGATGATGAAACAACCCAAAAGTGGCTGGAATCAAGTGAAACCTTAATTTCGCAGTATGAAGCTTGCGATGTTTACAATGCTGATGAAACTGGTGTTTTTTATCAGTTATTGCCAGAAAAAACCTTAGCTTTCAAAGGTGAAAAATGTTCTGGTGGGAATAACTCAAAACTCCGTTTACCGGTATTGCTGTGCGCAAATATGGATGGATCCGAAAAAAGGGAACTTTTCGTAATCAGGAAATAAAAAAATTCCAGATGCTTCAAGAAAGGTGAAAAATTACCAGTAAGTTACAGAGCTAATAAGAAAGCATGGATAACATCGTAACTCTTTACAGAATGGTTGAAACAATTTGACAACGAAATGACAAAGAAAAATAGGAAAGTTGTTCTGCTCATCGATAATTGTGCAGCACATTCATCTAACATAGTGTTAACGTCTACAAATGTACATCGGTTTCCACCAAACACTACATCAAAACTTCAGCCCATGGATCAGGGTGTTATAAAAAACCTAAAACTTCATTACCACAAAATTTTACTCAGAAAAATTCTTATTAACGTGGAAAAGAGGCAACCAACTGTCATCGATGTTCGAATGGCATGTGATATGCTATCTAATGCTTGGACTACCATAACTGATGTAACCATAAAAAATTGTTGGAAACATGCTGGTTTTGGTATTTCAGTAGTAAATGAAGACACAGTGGTTATTACTAAAGACGAAACATGGAATCACCTGAGTGCAAAAAGACTCATTTCATCGGATTTATCTTTTCCAGATTATCTGCTGGATCTCAAGGGAATGTCAAAATACAGATCAGGACATCGTTGATGGCGTGTTGAACTCTCAGTATGACACGTCCACTGATGAGGAGGAAGAATACGCAGAAGTTAAAAAAATATCAAATGCGGTGGCAATTGAAAGTCCTGATAATTTGCATGCTTTTTTTGCATCAAAAAATCTGTTTTGTTCAGCATTGTTGGATCAAATAGAAAAACAGCTGTCTACAGCAATTGTTCAATCCCAAAAACAGGCAACTCTGGATAGTTACTTCCAGAAGTGTGAATGAAAAATTAAAGGTAAATGTTTCAATTATTGTACTTCTGCTTTCTAATACTTTGCTCGTTTGCTGATACATTTAAGGCAAAATCAGATAAAACGAAGTTTGCGTATAACGAACTTTTTCTTAACTACCTTCAACTTCCTTATAAACGGTTTTGACTGTATAAGCATTTTTTCACTGACAGAAGGCATGCTTTTTCTTTTGAAAATATAACAACGCATTTAGTTACCATGTGCAATCATGACAATATTCAAGAGTAAAATATACATACATTTCCATCATGTAAAGATATGAATCCTACATTAAAACTTTTAAGTATGTTGAATGCTTGTTTCTATTATTTTAGCACTTAGTTATTTACTTTTTAGTGCACAAATACTTGAAGATTTTGGAGGTTTTTAATGCTTGAATACACAGGCTCTAGTTATCACAGACAAAAGAAACACAATTATCACATTTTTAAGTTTTTTTAACTTGTTATCGAGGAGGCCAAGTATGTCTACCCCATCAAATCATGAGATTCTCTCTATTAAAATCAATAAAAATTTGTCCATCAGTCTCCTGAAAATTATAACTACAGGACAAAATTTTACTTCTCACATTAATCCCTCATCAGTTGCAAAACAGAAAGCACAGCTCTTGAAAATATCCAAAACAGTTTCTTTTCTTATCATCATTTTAGTCTGGCTGCTACATGTCAGTGAAGCTCGAGTTGTGTGTCAAGATCACTGCAAATGGAGAAGTTTGATATGGCAACAGTAAGTAAATAATCATTTAAAAATTTATCTGGTAGCTTGTATTTCTTTGTGGAGCTAACCTCTGAATCTCAGAGAACAGCTTAGTGAGTGAGAGAGCTACCATATTTATTTATTTTGGCTATCTTCAAATCTGGGCGTGTGTTCCTAAATAACATTCCCAGCATGGTTAGATAATTGAAGACAAATATTATGTCTGCTTAAAAATCAAGAGAAATCTATTTTAATTACAATATTATCTGTTTTATCGCCACGAAATGCCCATCATTTTTGTTTTCTTTATGACTTTTCAAATGATCTGCATGTTTTCTGCAGAATATATGGCAGTCTGCAGTTGTATTTTTTCCACCAAAAATAGAAAAATAGCATAAGCAAACAGCAGAGAAAGCATGTCCATCAATGTAATATTTGTTTTCTGAAGCATTGTCATTTTTTAGACTTCTGTTGAAATCTCTGCAAATTTTTGTGGGCTTTTGATATTTTCAGGTTGTCCCCATCAACAATGGATTGCTTCGACATGTGAATGGTCCATTTCCTCTGCCAAAGGAAAAATGTAAGCATTATGTCCAAACTGAGATGCAACTGCAAATAAATAATTTCCAATGATGGAATGCTTAAAAAACTAAGAAAAATAACACAAAAAACTAAAAAAATGATCCAGAAATGAATCTGATAGGTACTCAGCTTTCTACTGTTAAAGCTAAATAAATCTTGCTGAAAACTGAAACTTGGTTTTGTGGTTTATCATAACACAAAAACTATGAAAATCATCTAGAAATGAATCTGATAGGTACTTAGCTCTCCACTGCTAAAGATAAAAAAATGCTTATTGAAAAATCAAAACATGATTTTGTGGTTTATCATGTTCAGAATAGTGAGAGTACACATCAACAAACATCAATTGGATGATGTCACAACAATTTCACTGAAAGTCATTTAGTACTATTAGCCAAATGCTATGCATGGAGAAACAGTTTTAAATATCAACCAAGCAAGTGATTTCTGAGAGAAATTTCCACAGCAATTGGAGCAAATTATATCATAGGTTGGAAACTCACAAAAAATTCTATATCACATGCGGTATCCACAAAAGAAAAAAAAAAAAAAAAAAAAAAAAAAAATGTGCGAGGGCAAAGTAAAACTTTAAGGTAATGACTGAAACAGAAAAAAAAATGCTTTCATAGCATATCCAATGGAAATTCAGTTTAGAAAAGGAAAATTTCTGCCTTTGTAGAGGCAAAATTAAAAACTAAAAAATATCTAGGTTTTTTAAGGCTGTTACTTTAACCTTCATATTTTTATGTTGTCATCAGAAAAATCTACCAATAATCCACAGTAGTAAAATAGTTGGCAGGCATGCACAGTACACAAGCTTAAATCAGCAAGGGTTATTCTATATCAGATCAGCACAGCTTGAGACTTCACACTATTCTCGGATTTTGACGAAGGCTGGCAAAATTATTGTTCACGAGGAATGCAAATAGAAAAACAAAAATTTTGATTTCAGCTACTTTCCACACAAGTTACTGATGTTTCAAACTTTGTACATAACTGAAATCAAAAAATTTAATAGCATGAAGCTTCAGTATTATTGAATTCATATAACTAAAGCTATCTTCATCATTTGCCTATGACAAATCTTTTATGGGGTATGTGTGTTATCCCCAAGTTCAATCTACTTTCAGCCTTTACTATATCATAAAATTCTGAAGGACTACTATTTATTTTATTATGTTTTGTTATTGCAATATATTTAATTAACTCTTTCAACAGTACAAAAAAAATGAAAAAAAATTAATTCTCAATTAAGTAATTTCATTAGGCCTAAAAACCACAACCGTTTTATTGGTGACAACATGGACAAAAATGGTACATACATACATATCATTATTTAAGCTGTTCTCTGAGATTCAGAGGTTAGCTCCTCAAAGAAAGACAAAGTGCCAAGTACAGATTTAACTGATAGAACTAGAAATAACTTACTGTTGGGGTATCAAATCAAATGTCTCCATTTACAACGATCTTGACACACAGCTCGAGCTTCACTGACATCCATCACACATCTCACACAAGACCTTTTGTACTTCATACTCATAATCTTTTTCTCAAGCAGACATTCCTGGATCTGATCCTCCCATGACTACCTTGGCCTTCCTCTGCCTTTCTCTCCTGCCACTTGGGCTAAAAAGATTTTCTTAGTAAGCATCTTATCATTCATTCTTTCAACATGGCCAAACCACAAAAGCATATTAGTCTCCACCTTGCTAACAACATTTTGCCTTACATTACACAACTGCAACACATCTTCATTCCTCACACAATCAGAACGCGTCTTGCCACAACCCCCCCCCCACCCACCCCCGTAAGTAACACATTTCTCCAGCACACAAACGACTCCTATATTTCTTCTGTAGCACCCAAGTTTCACTGCCATACATCAGAGTAGGAATAATTACACTTTCATACACAACCATGCGGGACTCTCTTGAGAACCCATCGTTCCTGTGAAAACCTCCCAGAGCAGCCATGACTTTCAATGAAGAATTCGCTCGCCTACTAATTTCACCATCCAATTTGTTCTCTCTGTCAAACATGTTTCCTAAATACACAAACTCATTTACCTGGTCATTTAATGTGCCATTTAGACTTATATTGCATTCAGTACTACCAGTTCCTCTCTCAGAAACAATAACTTTGGTATTTCCCTTATTTATACTCAGTTTGAATTTCATGCAAACTTCGTACATCCGAGACAACATACTCTGCAACTCACTTTTGCTTTCTGCCAACAGGACAGTGTCATCAGCATACAGCAATCTGCACACACGGATGTCATTAAGATATAAACCAGTATTAACTATTTTGGCATCACGCACCTATAAATATATTGCACAGCCATGGTGACATTACACAACCCTGTCTGACTCCTGCACCAATAGAAAACCATTTGGATAAAACACCATTCACTCGTAAACAAACTCTACTGTCAGCATACATGGCTTTTAAACTGTGAAGTAGATTCCCAGTAAGACCATATTCATTCAATACTTTCTACAAAAGTGTCCTATTTACTCGGTCGTATGCTTTCTCTAAATCTATGAAGGCAGTAAAAACTTTCTTACCAATAGCCAGATACTTTTCAATCATCATGCGTAATGCAAAAATTTGGTTAGTGCAGCCTTTACCAGGCATAAAACCACTCTGACCATCCCACACTTTCTTTGATGTAAGACCCCGTACTTTTTCAATAACGACCTTACCAAACACTTTCCCTGGCACACTCAGTAGGCTAATACCACGATAGTTCTTGCAGTCAGTCTGATCACCTTTTCCCTTATACAAGGGAACAATGATAGCACAAAAAAAATTACAGACACAAGTCTGGAGCCCCAACAGGCTCAGATTATCTCCCCTCTTAACCCTTTATGTGGAAATGGTCTTGGGTGATATAGAAGAAAAAATTATTTAAAAAATGCAAATAGAACCACTATTATATGTAGATATGTTGATGACATATTCATAATATTAGAAACGCAAATAAAAAAAAAAAGGAACTCAAAGAATTTACAGAGAAATATACCTTAATGCAACTTTCTATACCAATTTCAACATTTAGTAATAGGTGCACGATCTAAAATGTGAATGTTTAGCCCTAAAAATCAATGATATATTAAAACCTTAAATCCACCAGATTCTCAGTTAAAAACTTCACATTTACACTTAAAATTAAAAAGCTAGTACATAAGACCTTTTGGCACCTACTATAGGACCATCATCAGATGAATAAAACACCCAAGTTACATGGAACAAAGCTATATATATCAATCAAGGTTAAAATTTAATTTTGACGTCTATAATGTGTCTAAAACATATGTGCAAGTCTCTATGCAATGTTGCTTAGCAACTGAGATCCTGAAAATAACAAAAATACAGAATTAAAGAAATAACAATTATAATGTAGCCTGTTTGGTCCAAGAGTATTTTTAAAAATTACAAAATCTGCTTCCAGGGTTGAGGAATAAGAAAATAAGCATCATCATTACAAGCTGTATCAGCAAACAATCTATGAATGTATAGGGTCTCTGCAAACAAAGTCTGTTTCGTAGTAGGGGTAGACAGAATTTTTGTATCTTCCCATTTAGGGTAATGAGTCCCTTGGCTAGTTAGACGAGCAAGAGGTGTTGATTGGGAACTTGTTTTTAGACTGTATGTGTGTTCCAAGAGTCTTGTTTTGATGGTCCGTACAGTAGAGCCAATGTAAACTTGATCCAGGGTTGAATCGTCCATGGATTTTAAAGGGATATGGTAAACTCCATATTTGTTGTCCAAAGTAGCAAAGTCCCTGTCATTCTTGACCATAGAAAAATATTTTAAGTCCAGATCCATACATCTAAGTGGTTTTTGCGGCAACTGATCATTATAACACTTAAAACCACAGGAACAGGGCCCATGGAGCCTACATAATGAATCTGGGCTCGTTCCCTTCGTACAGTAGTTAGATTTTGTCTACATACTTTATTTACAATCTTGTTTACAGTTGAATTTGGGTAACCATATGTTGAGGCAAGAGCATAAATCCTGGATATTTCAGATTAACGAAAATTTTGTAGTAGAGGAATGTGAGAACGCACATCGAACTAAAAAATATAAAGCCGATAATTTATAATTAAGTGGGTGTGCCGAATTCATAGGTATTAAAGTACTATTCGACGATGGTTTACGGTAGACTTCAAAGGATATCTTATGTGAAATTGGATGTCTATGAAACAGGAAGTCAAAGAAGGGCAAAGAATAA
This sequence comes from Macrothele yani, assembly GCA_039090855.1. Taxonomy (NCBI): domain Eukaryota; kingdom Metazoa; phylum Arthropoda; class Arachnida; order Araneae; family Macrothelidae; genus Macrothele; species Macrothele yani. The sequence goes on from CM077012.1 coordinate 81,979,830, forward strand.
TTATTTTCAGTTTCAATGGTGAAACTAATAGAAGGAAATTGTGTAGATAATAGTTCTGTGAAAACTTCCAAATCCGCCATGGTCGACTTCCAGAAAATCAGCACATCTATGTAACATATGTACAAGGTAAGAAGGATGTTGCATAGATTGAAAACCCTCTCTTCTAATTTTTGCACGAGTATTTCAGCTAAAATGGGTGACAGAGGTCCCTCCAACTGTTGATACATGATGTCATTAAACTTGAAGAAACACCGTTTTTGAAAAAGTCTCACAGCAGCCAGTATGGCATCTATCTCGGAGGGTGGTACAGTATCCTGGGTGGTAAGCTTTTCTTTAATAATATTATGGATGGTGCATAAAGGCACATTCGGGAACAGAGCTGTTACATCAAGCGATGCCATAAAGAAGAGCTTGAGTAGAACTTGATATAGAAACACTTGAATACACAAAGTTACACAAAAAAGGATTCCAAGTTATGCACGAAGTTACACAAAGAAGGATTCCAAGTTACACACAAGTTACACAAAGAAAGATTCCCACTTAGGCCTTTAGTCTCTGAACATCACAATCCTACTCGACCTCTAGAGAAGGCCTTAGCACATTATTTAAAACCACTGATTTCAAATTTCAAGTGTTTCTATATCCCATTACCCTAAATGGGAAGATACGAAAATTCTGTCGACCCCTACTACAAAATTTCAGACTTTGTTTGCAGAGAGTCTATACATTCATAGGTTGCTGATACAGCTTGTAATGATGATGCTCATTTTCTTATTCCTCAACCCTGGAAGCGGATTTTGTAATTTTTAAAAATACTCTTGGACTATACAGGCTGCATTATAATTGTTATTTCTTTAATTCTGTATTTTTGTCATTTTCAGGATCTTGGTTGCTAAGCAACATTGCACAGAGACCTGCGCATATGTTTTAGACACATTATAGATGTCAATCTTAAACTTTAACCTTGATTGATATATATAGCTTTGTTCCATGTAACTTGGGTGATTTATTCATCTGATGATGCCCTACAGTAGGTGCCGAAAGGCCTTATGTACTAGTTTTTTTTATTTTAAGTGTAAATGGGAAGTTTTTAACTGAGAATCTGGCAGATAACAGTTTTTAATATATCATCGATTTTTAGGGCTAATCATTCACATTTTAGATCGTGCAACTACAGCTATATGCTGAAATTGATACTTCTCGTAAGACTTATTTGTTCCAACTTTCTAAAACCTTACCTTCAGGATTTGAAAAAAAAATAATAATAATTCTACAACATTTTTGGACATTCAACTAATAAACACAGATGAATCTTTAAAATTTACAGTGCATCGTAAACTTTTATATATACCAGCATTGATACCATTCAATTATAGTCAAACTACTAGCCATAAATTTAACGGCATATATACTTTGATAAAAAGGGCTTTTACAAATATGAGTAATAAAAAACACAAACAGGAAGAACTACAATAGGGGGAGGGGGTTAAGAATAATCCAAGAACATCATTCACCACATGTTTCATGGTGCGCAATTACGCATGTACATACCTGCCAACCTGAGAAAATTCAAATGTGTAAAATTGCGTGCAAATGACATTCCTAATGATATTTTTAAAAACTATGTGCTAACAACATTTATTATGAATTTAGCTATGTACAAGTAAAAATAAATGCAAATATTTGTGCATTTTATATTTTTTAGATGTTCACAATATAAACAAATTATATCCCATTTTGATACCATACTCAACATTTTCCGTCGTCCATAGCGGCCCGACGATTTCTATCGTCCGTAGCTGACCTACGATTATCATAGCATGCTTGATGTTTTCCATCATCCATAGCGGACCGACGATTTCCATAGCATACTCGATGTTTTCTGTCTTCTGCAGTGGACCGACGATTTCCATAGCATACTCGATGTTTTCCGTCGTCCGTAGCGGACCGACGATTATCATAGCATGCTTGATGTTTTCCATTGTCCATAGCGGACCAACGATTATCATAGCATACTCAATGTTTTCCTTCGTCCGTAGCGGACCGACGATTTCCATAGCAAACTCGACGTTTTCCATCATCCGCAGTGGACTGACGATTTTCATAGCATGCTCGACGTTTTCTGTCGTCCGTTGTGGACCTATGATTATCACAGCATACTCGACGTTTTTCGTCGTCCGTAACGGACTGCCAATTTCCATAACATACTCTACGTTTTCCGTCGTCCGTAGCGGACCGCCGATTTCCATAACATACTCGACGTTTTGCGTCGTCCGTAGCGGACCGACGATTTCCATAGCATACTCGATGTTTTCTGTCATCCGTAGAGGACCGACGATTTCCATAGCATACTCGATGTTTTCCGTCATCCGTAGTGGACCTACGATTAACTAGCATACTCGATGTTTTCCGTCATCCATAGCATACTCAATGTTTTCTGTCTTCTGCAGTGGACCGACGATTTCCATAGCATACTCGATGTTTTCCGTCGTCCGTAGCAGACCGAAGATTATCATAGCATGCTTGATGTTTTCCGTTGTCCGTAGCGGACCAACAATTATCATAGCATACTCGATGTTTTCCTTCGTCCGTAGCGGACCAACGATTTCTATAGCATACTCGACGTTGCCCATCGTCCGCAGTGGACTGATGATTTTCATAGCATGCTCAATGTTTTCCGTCGTCCGTAGCGGACTTATGATTATCATAGCATGCTTGATGTTTTCCGTCATCCGTAGCGGACCGCCAATTTCCATAACATACTCGACGTTTTCCGTCGTCCGTAGCGGACCGTCGATTTCCATAACATACTCAATGTTTTCTGTCGTCTGTAGCGGACCGACAATTTCCATAACATACTCAACATTTTCCGTCGTCTGTAGTGGACCTACGATTATCTAGCATACACAATGTTTTCCGTCATCCGTAGAGGACCGACGATTTCCATAGCACACTCGATGTTTTCCGTCGTCCATAGTGGACCTACGATTAACTAGCATACTCGATGTTTTCCGTCATCCATAGCATACTCAATGTTTTCTGTCTTCCGCAGTGGATCAACGATTTCCATAGCATACTCGATGCTTTTCGTCGTCCGTAGCGGACCGAAGATTATCATAGCATGCTTGATGCTTTCCGTTGTCCGTAGCGGACCAACAAATATCATAGCATACTCGATGTTTTCCTTCGTCCGTAGCGGACCGACGATTTCCATAGCATACTTGATGTTTTCAGTCGTCCGTAGTGTACCTACGATTAACTAGCATACTCGATGTTTTCCGTCATCCATAGCATACTCAATGTTTTCTGTCTTCCGCAGTGGATCGACGATTTCCATAGCATACTCGATGCTTTCCATCGTCTGTAGCAGACCGAAGATTATCATAGCATGCTTGATGTTTTCCATTGTCCGTAGCGGACCAACAATTATCATAGCATACTCGATGTTTTCCTTCGTTTGAAGCGGACCAACGATTTCCATAGCCTACTCGACGTTGCCCATCGTCCGCAGTGGACTTATGATTATCATAGCATGCTTGATGTTTTCCGTCATCCGTAGCGGACCGCCAATTTCCATAACATACTCGACGTTTTCCGTCGTCTGTAGCGGACCGTCGATTTCCATAACATACTCAATGTTTTCCGTCATCCGTAGAGGACCGATGATTTCCATAGCATACTCGATGTTTTCCGTCGTCCGTAGTGGACAGTGTGCACGGAGAATTTACTGTCCTGAAGTCCCGACGATGACGACAGGGCACGGGTGTTCTGGTGCACAATGGCGCAAAATTCCCATCTCTGTTATATATTTTATTTATAGGGATATTTTTAACAACAAATACAGAAAAAATTTTAAATCCGGAAGAAAAGTTCTTCCAGCCGGAAAACCGGAACACCGTATAAAAAAAAAAAAGGAAAACTTCCACGAATTCCGGAAGAGTTAGCAGGTATGATTTAACTGAAACAATAACAAATATTTCTCAAGGAAGATTATTATTATTTTTTTTAAATATACGGAAATGCGTAAAAAATAGCGACCTATGCGTAAAATCGCAAAGAACAGTTAAAATGCGTAAATTTTATGCGTAATGCGTAAAATTTGGCAGGTATGCATGTATAAGAATCATTATCTCTGGCTTTGGGGAGGTAAACTCGTTACACGAATTTGGTCTGCTCCATGTTGTCTTGTGTGTAGGAAACCTATAGTCTCACACTGTGTGTGTGTGGACTGGGTGCAATGAAGACATGAACCTTGAGGATGTAAATGCAAATTTGCAAAAGAGCTTCGGCATAAGCAGTGAGTACATGCTGAGTAAATTTCTTTTTAGCTTTTTTTTTTAAAGATTAATATAAATAGTTAATTGAAACTTTTAAATTAGAATTCTTAAGTATTTTTAAATGCAATTAGTCTTAAATGAAACAGAGTTTACCATTTTCGTCTATGTTGTCACCTATAAAAACGGCTGTGATTAACAAATAAAGGTAAGTAGAGCAAGCTTGTTACGTTAGGAGATTATAACTTTTTCAAATAAGTTTGTAAGTTGGGAGCTTTCAACCTCATCTTAGGTCCTCATCATGCCAATGGAGGACTAAAAATGTTTCCACATTCTAAGTTTGAATTTGTGTTGTTATTTTTGTTGCCACATTTTAGAAATGATCTCCAGATCATTGGGATGCAGACTGGAGATTCCAAATTGCAAGTCCTTGGGCTGAAAAGAATTTTCAGGCTTTCACAGTAAAAGATGTTTTGAAAGGCAACCCAAAATACTGCCTTGTATACAGTAGTCACCACTTAATATGATCGTGGTTAATGTTATCAACCGCATAATGTTATCGGAAACACCAAGTCCCGATCGTTTGTATTCAAATAAACATACAAATCAACCACTTATTCTGATCACATTTCGGTTAATGTTATCATGAGATGAGAAGACTTGTCCTCCCTTCTCAGTGACATCAAGAAGGAAAAGAAAGCATTTCCGGCTTCCAGGCACTCTGCTGGATTTATTTTCACGGTGTTTGCTAAACCCTTGTTTTCTCAGAATTTATTCCGTCAAGAAGAGGGGGGGGGGAGACTGAGAGTGGACAAGAAATGCCATTTGAAAAGACTTGTTGTGCGGGTGATAAGGTTGACAGGTTCAACAGTTGTTGAAGATTGTTATCTCCCCTTCCTCCTCTGGAACCTTTGGAGTTGGGGTTGCTTTCTCCTTTTATTCTTTTTGTTCAAGCTAAGTTAATGGATCTCCTCCTGTATGCTTCATTTCAGTGTTCAGTATTATTCTGTCAGAGAGCGGTTGTGCACGTCCAAGATGGGTTCTAAGGAAAAGAAGTGTAATGATTTGCTCATAATGAGAAAATGTCTCTTTTAGAACGGTATGACACTCCACCCAAAATAAGTCAGTGAAATGCAGTTTTAAATCTGAAAATTTCTCAGCCACTTTTGTGCAAGATTTAAAAAAATCGTGACGACATACAAAAAAAAGGCCATTGAGAATCAGAACTTGAATTTCAAGAGATATTGTAGTGGGAAAGATAGGCAGGTTGAATCAGCATTGAAACTGTAGTTCGCAAATGTACGCGAAAGAGATGCCCGAGTTAATGGCCCAATGATGAGGCAAACTGCAGAGGATTTAGCAGTGCAGATGGGAAAAGAAAGCTTTGTTGCAACAGATGGCTTGTTCAGTCGTTGGAAAAAGCGAGAGAATATTGTTTACAAACGCACAAATGGGGAATAGAAGGACACAGATTTTCCGGCATCTGAGAGATGGCTGAAAGAAGAGTGGCCAAAAGCTATCACAGAGTATCCACCAGATGCCATTTACAAGGCGGACGAAACCAGGCTGTACTATCGTACCTTGCCTGAACACACCTACATGTTCAAAGATGAGAGCGCTAAAGGCTTCAAAATTTCGAAAGACAAAGTAACTTTACTCTGCTGTGTTTTCATGTCAGCAAGTAAAAGAAACCTTTTGACTATTGGCAAAAGCAGGAGTCCTTGCTGCTTTAAAGGCATAAAAAAAAAAAAAAACTACTAGTGGATTCCTGCTCTAATTCTACTGCTTGGATACCATCTATGATTTTTAGTGACTGGATAAAGAAATGGAATAAGGAATTGAAGAAAGAAATTGTTCTTCTAGTCGACCAGTGCAACGTGCACATTACTGATGTCAATTTAAAGCATATAAAGTTGATATTCCTACCTGCAAACACAACGTCACTGTTGCAACCATGTGATCAGAGTATTATCAGAACATTAAAAGCGCATTACCAGTGAGAAATGCACAGCAGACTTTTAGAAAGTATGGAAGACATGAACGAACTGAGCGCAAATGACCTTGAAAATGAAATAAATCTTCTTGATGCATTGCACTTACTAGCAATGTCGTGGAATCGAGTCTCAGAAGAGCCAATAAAGAATTGTTTTCGTCACTGAGATTTTCGAATGAAGCAAAGGAAACAGAGTGCCCCATAGAAAACACTGAAATTCCACCAGACACGATAGAAAGGGAATTTGAAAGATGGTCGTCTATAGATGACAACATTCAAGTTAGTGCAACATGTCACAGAGACTGAGATTTGTCTGTCCGTTTCTGCGGCACAGTTTCTAACATACACTGCTGGCCACCCAAAATGCAACACCAAGAAGGACACGAGACAGCAAAGTCAGATTTACTGGACACATAACAACAGATACAAAGATGAAATGATTGAGCTTACAGGCCCGTACGACTTGCGGAACACGCAGACATCAATAGTTCGTGAGGCCCCCATGGCTGGCAGTAACGGCGGCTACACACTGCGGCATCGAACAAAAGAGGCTTTGGATGTGGGCTTATGGTATGTTGGTCCAGGCTGCTTCCACACGTTGCCACAGTTCATCAGGCGTAGCCGCGGGTGGTGCTTGCCGGGCCACTCGGTTGCCGTTCAGTGACCAGACGTGTTCGTTGGGCAACATATCGGGAGAACAGGCGGGCCACGTCAGCAGTGACACCTGGTGGGCCGTGAAGAATTGTTGCACGATGCGTGCCACATGCGGTCGCGCATTGTCCTGTTGAAACGTGGCCGCTGGCAGGTCCTGCAGGTAAGGGAGGACTACAGGCTCCAAAACGTCGGAGATGTAGCGGTGGCTGTTGAGTGTACCGGCGATGCTTACCAGAGGGGTGCGGGTGTCATATCCAATTGCGCCCCAAACCATAATGCCAGGCGACGGACCAGTATGGCGATGCATAATGCAGGCGTCATACAGTCTCTCGCCGCGGTGTCGCCACACGCGGATCCGACTATCGTGGTGTTGCAGGCAAAAGCGGGATTCGTCGGAGAAGACAATGTCGTGCCATTCCGTAGTCCAGGTGAGCCGTTCAACGGCCCACTGCCGCCGCACTTGCCGGTGGTGTAACGTCAATGGTAATCAGAGCAACGGGCGTCGTGCAACAAGTCCCTGCTCCTGCAGACGACGTCGAACAGTACATGCTGACACAGGTTGTTGCGCAACACACCCTAATTCCTGCGCTAACGTTCATGATGTGGTGGTGCGAGCCGTCAATGCCCGCCACACAACATGCTGGTCTTCTCGTTCGGTGGTGTGCCGCAGCTGCGGCAATCGCTCGCGTCGGTCCGTCCATCCCTACTGCACCCACCGAATTCATACTCGCCTCACTGTGGCTGGATGTCGTTCCACACGGGCGCCGATGTTTCGGTACGATAAACCGCTGTTGCTATAATCCACTATTCATCTTCTGCCGAACTCCAAAACGTGCTGGAATGACTGCCGTATTCTGCGACGAGGCATCAGGAAGCTTCCCACGCACAGGTCCGGCAGCACAACACACTTCCACTACTTACACCCCGCCTTCTGTGCACCCTTCTTTATAGCACTTCTCGGTGGCGTGCCGGGCGCACATGATTTTCATATGCCCTGCAATGCTAATCGTTTGAATGTACTCTCGCAGGCAATGCATGCTGCGAATTTCAGGCCAATCGGATGCTTCCTTCTTGGTGTTGCATTTTTGGTGGCCAGCAGTGTAGAACACAAATTTTACAACGAAACTGAAGTTTCTACTGTAGACACCCCACCAACAGTGGCAGAAATGAGATGAGCATTGCAGATATTACACCTTGCAGTGCAGCAAAGGTCGGATAACTTCCAGAAACATTACGAGTATGAACAATATACTAACGAAATTTTTCAAAAAACTAACAGACAATCTACCATTACTGAGTATTTTTAGCTTCACTGCGCTGTATGTTATGGGTATGTAATATTTTTATCTGTAATAATACATACATACTATATAATGTTGCATTATTCCTTTTCTGTTGAGACATTTTTTCATTTTGTTTTCCTGTACATTTCCTTTCATTGACATGCTAAATACAGTTTCGGACTTTTGTCATTTAATGTTATCAGTCGGTTATTGTTATCAAAATGCCTGAGTCCGATAGTGATCCCAATAATCGGCAACTACTGTATTTTGCAATAGAAGACACTTCTGCAATTCCCCGCTGGGATGAAGCAAAACGTTTTGCTTCTTTTGGCAGTCGAATTGCTCTCCGTTACCGGGAAAGCTTGGAAATGCTTTTTGGCCCAAAGACTTGCAATTCGGAATTCCCACTCTACATCCTGATGATCTGGAGATCAACTCTAAAATCTGGCAACAAAAATAACACAAATTCGAACTTAGAATCTGGAAACAATCTTAGTCCTCCATTGGCATGATGAAAACGTAAGGCGAGGTTGAAAGCTCCCAACTTACAAACTTCTTTGAAAAAGTTCTAATTTCTTAACGTAACTAGCGTGATCTACTTACCTTTATTTCTCATTATGTGTTTTGCCCATCATTGTCATGGCTGGGATTTTTAGACCTAATGAAAGTCCACAGTTGAGAATTAAGTTTTTTTTTGTTTTTTTATGTATTGTTCTAGAAGTTAAATATTCAAGGTTCATACACTTTTGGGGATAAAAATTCAAGTACTTTCTAGGACTTTTCCGGGACATATACAAAAAAAAAAAAAATAAATAAATTCCAGGATGATTATTACACTTTACAGTATCATGGTCAAATTATTTTTTTAAAGTAATTTCAGTTTTAAGTAATACAAATGATGAAAGATGTAAATGGATAAGAGTGTGTTTTTACTGATTACATTTCTTTTTAATGTTTTTAATTGGCGAATTGCCGAATAATGTGATGATCTGTTGACGTTTTTCCGATCTCTAAATTAATGGGCCAATATTTTTGGATCGGAAAAACCATCACCAGATCCACGCACTCTCAATGAGAGTGAGATTTTTTGTCATGAGATGATCTCAAATCCCTTTGGCAAGGAGGGAGTTAGAAAAAAAAAAATAGATTTAAGAGTCAAGAAAAATCAAGTAAATTCTTTTCATTTATTTTAATTTCTTTCTGATTTCTCTGTGAAGTGTTGATCTCTGTGTATGTAGTTAAATTTATGTGAATAGGTCTAAGTAAAATAGCCTTGTGATGTCTGTTTCTAGTTAAGGGATGTGTAACTAGCTGGGAAGTAGATTTAAGGAAGTTTGACATCATGCTATATTGCTGGTTTTTTTGTTGTTCTTCCATGCAATGTTTTTTTTTCTTCCTTCCATTGCATTTTTTTAGTGCACTGTTTACTTTCAGGGAAGAGATATAGTGAAGTTTGTTTTAGTGCAGTATATGATGTAGTGTATATGAATTGATTTGCCTTAGTTTCTTAAGTGTATAGTGCAGTTTATATATGTATAGTGTTAGATGTATCAGTTTAAAATTATCGGCGACGCCGCGGCGTTCGGCGTTATTGATCGTCGGGATAACGTAGCGATAAAAAGAAAAATTGTAAGGTTGTAGTTCCGTATTTACCGTCTTTATCGCGATTTCTTTTATTGTATTATTATGTAAGCTTTAATAATGGAAGAGTAATTTGTAAACATGTAGTGTTTGAAGTATTTTATCTTATTGTAGTGGTATCTAATGAGAAAATCGCGTGTTTATGCCATATGTCAGTAGCGTGTATTAAAATCGTCGTTGTGTGTATCGGGCTTAATTTAGTAACCTTTTGTAATTAAAATCTTACCTAGTATTAATATTTAGTTGGTTTTAGTATGAATCTTACTTGGTATTAACTAGTGATAGTATAATTCAGCGACTGATAGAAAAAGCGGGTCGGCGATCGCTCCGTAACGAAGTGACTTTCGTAAATTAATTGCGCGTGCGCTATCGTCAATGATATTTAATAGTCATTTAGTAAAAGAATAAAATTGTGGCTTAATGCATCAGGGCAAAATAACACATCGTTGCGTTACGCTATTTTTTCGTAATTCCGATCGTCGTACCTGTAGCTAGAGAGAATTCGATTTTTATGCGTTACGAAGTTAATTGTAACGATGTTCGTCAATGTTAGTTAATTTGTTTAATGAATTTTTGTAAAGGTGGTCTCCAAAAGTCTTTGTTCAGAAAGAAAGAACGAAAATGGCTACAGTTCTGGTGTCGCTTTTCTAAAAGCGATAAATTTCGTAGAATGGCACCTGGGAGGACGTTTTCCCAGCTTTACCAGTGCAGAAAGTCCGATTTATTTATGCTCTTGTTTACTTCGAGAAGGCATTTTTCGCTTGGCACATGGAACACGTCAGGATTTGGGCGGAATTCTGCGAGGTTCACCGCAGCGCCCGTTTTCGTGGGTCAAAGTTCAAGCCAGCGATTTCTGGGAATTGCGTCTTTCTCTCCGCCTTCTGACTTAACTTCGGGCCAATTGCCTTCCGCCATTTCGGGCGCGTGCGCAAGGGATTCGGCGAGGAGCAGAGAATTTTTGCGTGCTGCTCGACACTTCGATACCAGACTTCGTAAGGGAGAGTCCCACAATAAAAAAGAAAAAAAAATCGAGTAAAGGAGGGGAGGACGGACGTCCGGATGCCGAAACTGCCGTAACCTCGTGCGGCCGCGATGGCCCAAGAACGGTAGGAACGATCCTTTTCTTTTCTGTGCTTGACATCGTCCCGAGGCACTAGCGGGCATTACGCCTCGTAACTCGCTCGGTAACATCGCTGCCGCCTGTCGCCGTGTGAGAGAGAGAAAGTCTCCTCAAAGGCCGGCATCGGGAGTAAGTAAGAAAAAAAAAAAAAACGGAATAAAAAGAAAGGAAGGAGAAGAGGGAAAATCCTACCATATCATCATAAGTGCATCAGGCCCCGTTTCCACGGCGTGCCGGCTCTCGTAGCGACAGCACAAACACCAATTTCCAATTCGGCATCAAAAGGAAAATTTAAGGAGGAGGAGAAACAAAGAGAAAAAAATGAGTACCACCTAAAATTGAAAAAAAAAAAAATGTATATGTCTTGATCAGAAATGGAATGATGTAAAAGGTTAAAATTCAGGGGTGAGAGAAAAAATGGGGGGAAGGTGAAATAAAAATGGGAGGAAAATAGAGAAATGCAAATGTATGTTTGGAATTAATGGTCTGGCCAGAACCAAAAAAATGTAATATGTCATTGTGTAAATTTTTTTTTTTTTTGTAAAAATGTCTAGTTAATGCCAGTGACCAAAGAAATGGATTGAAATATATTAATTAGGTTTCCTGTTAGAACAGGGGTTTCTTTTTGTTAGCTCAAATGAGAGGAAAGTGACTTGACATTTTTGTTTGTTTGGTTTTTCTGTACTGTAAAGTAAGAAAGAGATTTTTCCAGGTAACTGATCAAAATCAGTGTGTTGTAAAAAAAAAAAAAGAATAAAATGTCACTCTTAACCATCTAAATCTAAATTGTAAAGAGCATTTAGCTCAAGGTTCAACCAGTTATCAGATATGCACATCGAGCATTAAGCTCTTAGCACTCTTTGAGTGAATGATCACATTCTTTAAAGATTTTTTTTGTAAGGCAGGCTGGTAACCAAATTGTGCCACTTACCTCCTTCATCCTCTAAACCACACAGGTGAAAACTACTTGGTTTGCAGACCAGGGTTTCTGAGAGGATTATTTAGGACTGTCAACATACTCTGGACTCTAAAATTCATAGCTAAATTCTTTTTATTCGGCCTAGCCACCTAAAGTTTCCTTGTATCAAGTGTTTTTCCAACCTGTGCCTGGGAGCACAAAATAAATTTATAGTTAACCTGGAACATATGCTTAATCAAATTATTTTGTGTCGTATGTGAATTTCTCTTGTCGGTGGTGGTGGAATCACCTTCCATTTACAGGGAGTTTTTAAGGATCGTACCTGGGGTGTTAGTCGTTGAAAAAAAAATTCTTAATTGGGGTCCCTAGATTGATCACCGGCCATTTTCTTCTTTTTAAAAATAAAATTGGTAATATTTGCGTTTTTTTCAGAAGTAAGTTCATCATCGTAATAGAATAATATCTTAACAACCAAACCACGTCGTATCAAACTGGTTCCCGTGACCAGGATTCCACCCACTGTACCAGAGAGATTCACATTTATGATTTGCTATTTCTGATATTAGGTAATGCTGTGTGAAAATTGTAAAAAAAGATCAAATTCCTCTAGCAACAGTTAAAGGATAAGGTTTTGACATAGAACATAGTTAATTGGGAGAATTTTCTTCATGTTAGGCATTCATTTTCGAAATTTTAGTCAGTATCAAGTGCTTGCAATCATAATTTTTTTTTTTTGAAGTGTGAATTGGCATTTGAATTCTATTGTGTTGCATTTATGTATTGTGCTTTTGTTTACATTGGTGAGAAATATTGAGGTAATTATTTTCAATTAAGAAAAAGAGTAAGATATAACTTTAGGCTCAGGTAGAAAATAATTATAGCTCACTAATCTTGGGTAAAAGTAATCATTGATAGTAAATCATTACAGTAACAGCAAGCATAGTATAATAACCTTATTTAAATTGTGTAGTGTACTACATAGTTTAGTTGAGTCTATAATGACTATTTTAAGCAAATGGGTTTGTAACTTTCAGTTAGTGATGATAGCCTTTAAAACTAATGCTAGATTTTTTGTTTGGTTATTTGCTGATTTCTTTAAGTGCAATAATTTAAAATGGGTGATAGTGAGAATGTGTTGATGAGACAAAATTATGCAGGGAATTAGGTAGAATTAGTGAAGTGTTTTCTTTTCTTGTAATTTGAATTTTGGAATTTATGGTTGATTCTAAAGAGTTACTTCTCTTGGTTTCAAGATGCCTTCAAGGGAATTTATTGCTGCGTGCTGGGAAGCACAGAGGTTGTTAAGTGAGGTTAAGGAGTGTATAGATGAGATACCTCAAAGTAGAAAGCAGCAGGATTATCATACACATAATTCCTTTTCTCCCAGGAATGAGAGTAGAGAAAATGATCAGGCATTCTGTTATCAGAGTTCTAGGACAGGGCATTCTTCTTGTGATTATTTTGGGAATTTCTCCAGTAGGAAGAGTTCACAGGAACAAGAAGTGAGAAATTCTAGGGTTTTTGGAACCAGAACTAGTTCTTATGGGGAAGATGCTGAAAGTATCTTAACTGAGCAGCCGAGAACAAAACAGAATATGCAAAGAGGCAGGAAACGAGAGGAGCAGGGAAGGAGTTGGTTCGAGGAAATCCTGCATAAAATGGAAGAAGAGAGATTGATGAAAGAAAAAGAAGAGAAACTCGAGAGGGACAGAATTGAAGCACACAAGGAATTAGAAAGGTTTCTACGAAGAGGCAGGAAACAAGAGGACCAGGAATGGAGTTGGTATGAGGAAAACTTGCGGAAGATGGAAGAGGAGAGATTAATGAAAGAAAGAGAAGAGAAACTAGAGAGGGATAGAATTGAAATACTTAAGGAATGGGAAAGGTATGAGTACCAAAAGACATTAAAGAAGCCAGAACTGGCTAGGCAGAAGGAACTAGAAGAGAAGTTCGAAAAGGAAAGGCTGAAAGTTCTCGAAGAGTGGGAGCAGCGGGAAAATGAAAAAAGATTAAGAAGAAGGAAAGAAAGACTGGAAAGGGGAATGATGATGAAAAAGTTAGAAAAAGAAAGGCTAGAACAGGAACAACTTCAGAAGTTAGAAAGAGAAAGACTTCAGCGGTTAGAAAGAGAAAGACTTCAGAGGTTAGAAAAACAAAGACTTCAACAGTTAGAAAGAGAAAGGCTTCAGAAGTTAGAAAGAGAAAGACTTCAGAGGTTAGAAAAACAAAGGCTTCAGAAGTTAGAAAGAGAAAGACTTCAGCGGTTAGAAAGAGAAAGGCTTCAGAGATTAGAAAGACAAAGGCTTCAGAAGTTAGAAAGAGAAAGACTTCAGCAGTTAGAAAGAGAAAGGCTTCAGAAGTTAGAAAGAGAAAGACTCCGGAAGTTGGAAAGGGACTGGCTGGATCAGTTAAAAAGGGAAAGGCTTCAGATGAAGGAAAGGGTGAAATTAGAGGAAGAAGTAAACAAAAGAGAAGAGATTAGAATGGAACAGGAAAATGTAGAACAGGAAGTGCTGCAACTCCAAGCTGAAGCGATACAGCAGGTTGCAATAAAGGAAGGAGCACAGATTGAAATTGGGGTGGATGATGAAATTCCATGTTCTGAAGCACAAGTCAGTAATCAGTTGGTGGAGATGGGGGTGTTAGAAATAGAAGATACAGGGTCTGCCATAATTATTGACACAGAGGCTGTCACAACAAAGACTTTGGAAGTTATGCAAAGTCAAGTTGAGGAAGATGAGAATGTGCATGCTTTTTCAGGGTGTGTGAGTGTAGAGAAAAATGCAGTAGTTGAGTCACTGGAAGTTGGTGGAAATGTAAAATGTTGTGTAAGAAAGGAGGTTCTTGAATTCAGTGAGGAAGAGACGTTAAATGAGCAAAGTGATGGAGGATTAGTAGAAGTGGCTGTGATAAAAGATGCACTCAGTGAAGTGGAATCCACATTCCATAAACAAACGGCAGGTATCATAGATTGTTCTGAAGCCCTCACCTCTGAAAATTGCATGCAGACAAATGCTAGTCAGGAAAAATTGGAGCAGAGTAAAAATGTTGAAGTGATGATAAACAGTCTGTTCTTCCTGATTCTCATTCCAGTTGCATTAATACTCGTGACATTGCATAGGAGTTCTTCTCTGCAAAATAAGCATAGGCTTTGTCTGCCAGAGAAATGTAGAGACCATGTGTCAATTTTGAAGTTGAGTATTAAGGCAAATAAGACCACATTTGTCATTTACCTTTATGGGTGGGATATAACAACTCTAACATTCCTACAGTTTCTACTGTGGAACGTAAAAGGGGTGCGTCATAAAAGAATTTTAAGTGTAGCATTTGATTGAATGATAAAAATTTCTTTTATCACTCTGAGGTCCCCTTGGTAATGAATGGAACTGGAAACTGATAATGAATTCCGGATGTATAATAACGAGTAGCATTTCATGCTTGGTTGTGTGTAAATAGTGTATTTTTTTTTCCTAAGGCAATATGCTTTCACGTCGCTTATTTCATTTTGAAAGGGAATTTTATTTTGCATTCGCTGTTTTTCTTTTCATCAGTGGGCAGGCTTCTCATTTCAGCTAGTATGTAAAGATGACTAGTACTAGTAGGAAAATTATGAAAGGGCATAAATTGGTATTTTAAAGATTTTTGTGCATGAGTCAGGACTGAAATGTGAGTATAGCTTTGATTGGACGTGTGTCGTCATCATGAATATACGAAGTGGAGAAAGGAATAATTTTTTTCATTGTTACTTCCTTTTCGAGAAAACATTTTCATTGCAACGATAGGATTTCTATAAGGATTGTCTGATTTATTGTCTGGTGTGATCAGGATGGTGAACAAGTGGATAGGATTTTTGTTGACAATTGGTGTGTTTACTATTTGGTGTTTTATGGGAATATCATACAATATCATGCCCGAGTTTTTTGAGTGTCAGAGGCAATGGAAGAAATGAGACCTCGTTTATCTTCATGTGTTATAGACGTGTCATGGAAACATGATAATTTCAGAGAAAGGACAGAAATGTTTTTTTCTTAAGTAATCACAGAGTTCTTTTTCTGAGTCATACCTACGAAAAAAATTTGATGGTTTGTTTTTCTCTCATGTTGGACATTCAGGGAGTGGGGTATGAAGGTGCATATTAAGTGTAGGTTAGTTTGTGATATGCCTCGAGATGGTATTGAGGTGAGAGATGTTTCTGGGGAAAGTGAATCCAGGAATAATGTGAGTCAGTGAATCAGATGAGAATTTTGTGAGATTTGTACGTGAAATTATTATGTAACATGAGGATGGTATTTAGGGATAACTAGATGCTTTTTTATTCTCTGTTGTATTTGGTAGCATGTAGTGTTGCACAATGGTATTCTGGAAGTGACCAGATCAAGGTGAGTCCTGCATAAGTACTCCAAAAGTGAGAATGGTGTGACATTTTACCAGGTATTATGTTGAGTGAGACATGTTCAGTGCCTGGGAAGAGAAAACTGATGCAGAAGTTTTCTAAGCCTTACCCTTACGGAAAACAGGATTTGCAAATTCTATCCTATGTTGATAGTTTCCTTTTTTTTTTTTTTTTTTACTGGTCTGTTTCTGTGGGATAAGCCTTGCATAGTGTTGAAAAAAATTATCTGTGTATTTTTTTTATGGTGTTTGTGGAATTATGTAATCCATGTTCAGTATTGCATAGCATTAGAAGTTTTGTTGGTGTAGCTTTCCGTTTGCGTCACGTGTAGGTTTCTTTTGTATCTCTGGTGTGAGTGTGAATACATCTTGTTCTTGCCTTTGGACTTTTAGTTCTTGGAATGAAAGAAAAAAAAATTGTTTTTTTTTCTTTTCGCTTCGGAGGAGGATGTGATGATCTGTTGACGTTTTTCCGATCTCTAAATTAATGGGCCAATATTTTTGGATCGGAAAAACCATCACCAGATCCACGCACTCTCAATGAGAGTGAGATTTTTTGTCATGAGATGATCTCAAATCCCTTTGGCAAGGAGGGAGTTAGAAAAAAAAAATAGATTTAAGAGTCAAGAAAAATCAAGTAAATTCTTTTCATTTATTTTAATTTCTTTCTGATTTCTCTGTGAAGTGTTGATCTCTGTGTATGTAGTTAAATTTATGTGAATAGGTCTAAGTAAAATAGCCTTGTGATGTCTGTTTCTAGTTAAGGGATGTGTAACTAGCTGGGAAGTAGATTTAAGGAAGTTTGACATCATGCTATATTGCTGGTTTTTTTGTTGTTCTTCCATGCAATGTTTTTTTTTCTTCCTTCCATTGCATTTTTTTAGTGCACTGTTTACTTTCAGGGAAGAGATATAGTGAAGTTTGTTTTAGTGCAGTATATGATGTAGTGTATATGAATTGATTTGCCTTAGTTTCTTAAGTGTATAGTGCAGTTTATATATGTATAGTGTTAGATGTATCAGTTTAAAATTATCGGCGACGCCGCGGCGTTCGGCGTTATTGATCGTCGGGATAACGTAGCGATAAAAAGAAAAATTGTAAGGTTGTAGTTCCGTATTTACCGTCTTTATCGCGATTTCTTTTATTGTATTATTATGTAAGCTTTAATAATGGAAGAGTAATTTGTAAACATGTAGTGTTTGAAGTATTTTATCTTATTGTAGTGGTATCTAATGAGAAAATCGCGTGTTTATGCCATATGTCAGTAGCGTGTATTAAAATCGTCGTTGTGTGTATCGGGCTTAATTTAGTAACCTTTTGTAATTAAAATCTTACCTAGTATTAATATTTAGTTGGTTTTAGTATGAATCTTACTTGGTATTAACTAGTGATAGTATAATTCAGCGACTGATAGAAAAAGCGGGTCGGCGATCGCTCCGTAACGAAGTGACTTTCGTAGAATTAATTGCGCGTGCGCTATCGTCAATGATATTTAATAGTCATTTAGTAAAAGAATAAAATTGTGGCTTAATGCATCAGGGCAAAATAACACATCGTTGCGTTACGCTATTTTTTCGTAATTCCGATCGTCGTACCTGTAGCTAGAGAGAATTCGATTTTTATGCGTTACGAAGTTAATTGTAACGATGTTCGTCAATGTTAGTTAATTTGTTTAATGAATTTTTGTAAAGGTGGTCTCCAAAAGTCTTTGTTCAGAAAGAAAGAACGAAAATGGCTACAGTTCTGGTGTCGCTTTTCTAAAAGCGATAAATTTCGTAGAATGGCATCTGGGAGGACATTTTCCCAGCTTTACCAGTGCAGAAAGTCCGATTTATTTATGCTCTTGTTTACTTCGAGAAGGCATTTTTCGCTTGGCACATGGAACACGTCAGGATTTGGGCGGAATTCTGCGAGGTTCACCGCAGCGCCCGTTTTCGTGGGTCAAAGTTCAAGCCAGCGATTTCTGGGAATTGCGTCTTTCTCTCCGCCTTCTGACTTAACTTCGGGCCAATTGCCTTCCGCCATTTCGGGCGCGTGCGCAAGGGATTCGGCGAGGAGCAGAGAATTTTTGCGTGCTGCTCGACACTTCGATACCAGACTTCGTAAGGGAGAGTCCCACAATAAAAAAGAAAAAAAAATCGAGTAAAGGAGGGGAGGACGGACGTCCGGATGCCGAAACTGCCGTAACCTCGTGCGGCCGCGATGGCCCAAGAACGGTAGGAACGATCCTTTTCTTTTCTGTGCTTGACATCGTCCCGAGGCACTAGCGGGCATTACGCCTCGTAACTCGCTCGGTAACATCGCTGCCGCCTGTCGCCGTGTGAGAGAGAGAAAGTCTCCTCAAAGGCCGGCATCGGGAGTAAGTAAGAAAAAAAAAAAAAAAACGGAATAAAAGAAAGGAAGGAGAAGAGGGAAAATCCTACCATATCATCATAAGTGCATCAGGCCCCGTTTCCACGGCGTGCCGGCTCTCGTAGCGACAGCACAAACACCAATTTCCAATTCGGCATCAAAAGGAAAATTTAAGGAGGAGGAGAAACAAAGAGAAAAAAATGAGTACCACCTAAAATTGAAAAAAAAAAAAAAAAAAATGTATGTGTCTTGATCAGAAATGGAATGATGTAAAAGGTTAAAATTCAGGGGTGAGAGAAAAAATGGGGGAAGGTGAAATAAAAATGGGAGGAAAATAGAGAAATGCAAATGTATGTTTGGAATTAATGGTCTGGCCAGAACCAAAAAAATGTAATATGTCATTGTGTAAATTTTTTTTTTTTGTAAAAATGTCTAGTTAATGCCAGTGACCAAAGAAATGGATTGAAATATATTAATTAGGTTTCCTGTTAGAACAGGGGTTTCTTTTTGTTAGCTCAAATGAGAGGAAAGTGACTTGACATTTTTGTTTGTTTGGTTTTTCTGTACTGTAAAGTAAGAAAGAGATTTTTCCAGGTAACTGATCAAAATCAGTGTGTTGTAAAAAAAAAAAAAAAAGAATAAAATGTCACTCTTAACCATCTAAATCTAAATTGTAAAGAGCATTTAGCTCAAGGTTCAACCAGTTATCAGATATGCACATCGAGCATTAAGCTCTTAGCACTCTTTGAGTGAATGATCACATTCTTTAAAGATTTTTTTGTAAGGCAGGCTGGTAACCAAATTGTGCCACTTACCTCCTTCATCCTCTAAACCACACAGGTGAAAACTACTTGGTTTGCAGACCAGGGTTTCTGAGAGGATTATTTAGGACTGTCAACATACTCTGGACTCTAAAATTCATAGCTAAATTCTTTTTATTCGGCCTAGCCACCTAAAGTTTCCTTGTATCAAGTGTTTTTCCAACCTGTGCCTGGGAGCACAAAATAAATTTATAGTTAACCTGGAACATATGCTTAATCAAATTATTTTGTGTCGTATGTGAATTTCTCTTGTCGGTGGTGGTGGAATCACCTTCCATTTACAGGGAGTTTTTAAGGATCGTACCTGGGGTGTTAGTCGTTGAAAAAAAAAAATTCTTAATTGGGGTCCCTAGATTGATCACCGGCCATTTTCTTCTTTTTAAAAATAAAATTGGTAATATTTGCGTTTTTTTCAGAAGTAAGTTCATCATCGTAATAGAATAATATCTTAACAACCAAACCACGTCGTATCAGTGAAACTGAATCATGGTGGTGCAATTACCACAAAGTCTATCAGAAAATTCTTTCTCTCAATGTGAAAATAATTAATTCAATCAGTCATTTTAGCTGCATCACTATTCTGCACTATCTTCCCATGTAATCAGTCTATTATTGATAACTGAATTTATTATAAAATAAATCAAGGGCAGATTCAGAATTTAAGAAAGGGGAAGGCACATGTCTAATCAGTTAAAAGAAGAAACATAGAAGGAAACATGATATAAGTCTATGCCTGTTAGCAGAAGAACTGAGAATAATGGAAAGTTGGAGATAGGCAAAAAATATTCTTCATGGAAAAAGCTATGCTAAGGAAAAATAATTATTCGAATACATCTCTCAGAAGCCGAGATAGCAGGGGGGGGGGGTTGACCTTTATGCCCCTAGTGGGAAATCTTTGCATTATTTAAGGAAGATAATGCTCCACATCTCTATTGTAGTGAACAGCACACAGCAAAGAAGAAATTTCTCAATAGGGTTTTTAGAAGTGGTAATACAGCTGCAAACTGCAAAATTCCTCATATACTAGCCTAGAGTGTTCTACAAGGTAAATGGCATCCAGTGTTGAAAGAATGTTTTAAATCGCACATGTAGAAGCAAAGATATTGAGAAAACACATTAAAAACTGGCAACCCTAAGT
The DNA here is from genome assembly GCA_039090855.1 of Macrothele yani. Lineage (NCBI taxonomy): Eukaryota > Metazoa > Arthropoda > Arachnida > Araneae > Macrothelidae > Macrothele > Macrothele yani. The sequence goes on from CM077012.1 coordinate 82,000,417, forward strand.
GGCAAAATGGTGCATTATTTTGGGGAGAAAATATGCACACAGAGTTTGCATAGTTAGTAGTATCTGACTGAAAAAAGAAGTTTTTCAATCGGATTTTTAGTCCCACAGAGTTTGCTGTAAATGGAAATGTGAGCTTATACCCTCTGGTGGCAAACTTCTGCATTAAGAAAAATTTGAAATTATATGAGAAACATTTCTCAGCGGGAACGCTCTCCAAGAAAGAAAGAATTTTTCAAATCAGATTCTTAGAAGCAGAGATATCGACAAAAATAAGATATGCATCTACGCCCCTGGCGGAAAAGCTATTCATAATTTTCAGAAGAAAGTATTCTCAAAAGGTTTTTCGATGTGAGCGGTATCGGTCCACAAAATAATTTTTTTTTAATCAAGAATTTAAAAGAAGCTGAGATTTTGCTGCATATACATCAGAAGCAGAAATTAACACTTATGTTCCCCTGGTGGTCAAACCATTCTTTACCAAAAATTAGAAATTATATGCAAAGCATTTCCTATCAGGAGCTGTATCCGGTTCAGAAAGAATTTTTCAAATCAGAGTTTCAGAAGCAAAGATAACTGGGAAAACACAATTTGATTTTACGCCCCCTAGCGGAAAATCTCTGAGTAACTTGAAAAAGTGACTATACCTAAAATAGTCTTCGACATAAATGTAATTGAAAGGTAAAAGAATTTTTTCAATCAGATGTTTAGAAGCAAATACAGTATATGAAATAAAATATATTTTGAATTCGATATCTTCTGCATTTACACCCCCTAGCGGCAAAATTGTACATCATAAAGAAAAAAAGAATGATATAATTAAAAAAAAAAAAAAAAAAACGGAATGCAAGGATCATCATTGTCACATTTCAAGCTTCCCAATGCAGGAAGAATTTTTCAAATCAGACTAATAGTTGCAAATCAGACTAATGTCCACAGACCTAAGGGGAGGTTGAAAGCTCTAAGGGGAGAAGACCTAAGGCGAGGTTGAAAGTTCCCAACTTACAAACTTCTATATGGTGTCCACAGACAGATGGACAAACCGGTAACATAAGCATGATCTTTTTTACAAAATGACGTGCTAAAAAAAGGTGATACTGATTTCCTAAAAGAAATTCAAATAAAATTTTTAGCGCTAATTTCAAGGCTTTTCAAGACAGCTTTAAAAAAAACACTGTTCTTCCAGGATATTGCAGGCCTTGAAAACGTAATCATGATTTTCAAGGACTTTCCAGGTTTTCAAGCACCCGTGGGCACCCTGTATATTGCAACAACAAAAAATAAAATAAATAATAGTACTTCAGAGTTTTATGATAAAGCAAAGGCTGAAAGTAGATTGAACTTGGAGATAAACACATGCCCACAAAAAAGATACATATGTTCATAGGCAAATGATGAAGGCAAGTGATAGTGTTACTTATAAGAATTTATTAATGCTGGGGGCTTAATAAATTCATATAAGTAACACTATCACTTGCCTTCATCATTTGCCATTAAACATAGGTAATATTTTAAATTCATGAGGGTATGTTTTTCAAGTACTGAGAAAGATATATAATGTTTTCAATATATGACTGCCTTTTGTATTAAGTATTACATATATGAAATGGTTTTTTCTTAAATTTTGCATACTTCCATTTCTTGGGAAAGGCAGATGGTTCACATATTTTCTAAAAATCAGAGGAAGTAAAGTTGTAAATGATAATTTAGTGTCTTCATTTGACAGAAAGACATGCTACATAAAATTCATATAACCCTTTGATTTCACAAAATAACTAAAACGTACATTTACTTACTTGTACGGAGGGTGAGTTAGAAAGTTTTGCAATATTTGCATAAACACATGTGCTGTGGCGGGTATGTCACATTTTTAAACTAGTTCAAGTCATGCACTACAGTCAGTCGAAAGGGATATAAAGTGGTAGTCGTTGCTGTGAATAGCATTGCATGTTGTCGTTCTGTCAGTGGTTGGGACGCCTAAAAGATGAACAGCCACAACCGGATAATTAGGGAATTTTTGCTTTAAGAGTTTGAACTCGACCATAATGCTGCTCAAGCAACATGAAACATTTATCATGTGAAAGGGGAAGGTTCCGTGGAACACAGCACTGCAACCAGATGGTTCAAGAAATTTTGCTCAGGTGACAGAAACCTCGACGATCAGCCAAGGTCAGGTAGGCCGTGAACCGTGGATTCGGAGGCTGTTTTTTTTTGTTTTTTTTTTTTTTGATTGGAGGTTTAACGACCACCGTGAGCAACTCAATGGGCTATAAGCAGTTGCCCGTCCCTAATTTAGGGTCACTGGTTCCAGGGAAGGGAGAGAGCCAGTGCCGTAAGACAAACACAACATCCATGCCTCACCGGGATTCGAACCCGGACCCCGTTCGGACGAATGATCAGAGGCCATCGCTTAGACCACTGCGCCACCGGGGCGTCTTCGGAGGCTGTGCGCCAGGCTGTAGAGGAAAATCTGACAAGCAGCACTCTGAGATTATCAGGTGAGCTGGGCATATCACAGACCATTGTGGTTCGTCACCTTCAGTACCTCGGCAAGGTCTACAGGAGCTGCCGCATTGTCCCTTATGAACTAACGCCAGCTGAAGCAAACTGCCAAGTGGAAATGAGCCCAAAACTCCTAGAAAACCCGCACAATGTACATTTCATCAAGAGAATTGTCACGTGCATGGAAATGTGGGTCTATTTCTATAATCCTAACACACAATGGCAGTGGATGAGCCCGGGCCAGCTTCCAAAACCTGTTGCCAAACGTGGGCGCTTTGAGCACAAGGTGATGTTCTGCGTCTGGTGGAATTTCGAGAGGATAATCCATAACAAATTTGTTCCAGATGGTCAGACCATCAACGCCAACTTCTACTACTCTGAACAGCTGGAGCAGATGTATTGTCGTTTCGGAGGAGAAGTACCTGGCACTGGCGAACAGAAAGCACGCTCTCCTACAGCAAGACAACACTCGGCCCAATGCCGTGTGAATGACCTGGGCAAAACTCCAGGAACTTGAGGGCATTGAACTGACGCCACACCCAGCATATAGTCCAGACCTTGCCTCATCGGATTATTACTTGTTCCAATCCATGGCCACTTCCTTTCCGGGCGGCACTTCAACAACCAGGAGGAGTTGGCAGCTGGGGTGAAGGAGTTCTGTGCCTCGAAGGACAAGAACTCATACCACCGTGGAATCGAAGAACTGGCAGACAGATGGCTAAAGACGGTGCAACACGATGGCCTGTATTTTGAATGGCAGTCAGCTTTCGTCGTTAAGGTACTATGAAGAAATAAAGTGATCCAAATATTGCAAAACTTTCGACTCACCCTCTGTAGGTTCGAAGAACTGGCAGACAGATGACTAAAGACGGTGCAACACAATGGCCTATACTTTGAATGCTAGTCAGCTTTCATCACAAAGGTACATATGAAGACATAAAGTGATCCAAATATTGCAAAACTTTCGACTCACGCTCTGTAATTAAATGTTTAACTTAGCAATCCTACAGTGTTTCAACTCGCTGATGAAATGACAAACAGGAAATAAGTAGATGTGAATAAATATATGTTAGTATACATATAGCAAAACATTGAGAACACTCCCTCTCAGTACTTTCAAGAACCTGTTAATGGGGGCAACTGTGGTTCAAGCAGCAAAATAAAGACATTCCCACCAAATAATTCCTCAGCTATAGTCATATGTTTACAAAATATTTTCTTTTAAAACATTACAGTTTTTAACATTAGTTATAACATCTCTTCAACCCAAAGCTTTGTACATAACACAGATGCTACCTAAAAGCATCTGGCAAAAGCTGAATATTATTTTTTTCTTTTAGAATAAAAACCAGGATGAAACATACCAATAATAAACTTACCCATTCAGCAGCATATGATGCTCGATTCTGTGATTTTTTCCAACCTTTCTTAGATTTAAACCCAAGTTTCTTTTTCTTTGTCTTGCCACTTCCTACACATCCAAAGAAAATTATGTTAAGAATAATTTAACAAAATATTTCAACACAAGCAAATGTTTTAAAACTTTTTACCTACATCATATTTTGCTGCATTAGCAATTTAAAGAAGCAAAACAACAACACTTGTATTTCCATTATTTGAAAACAAGATAATAAATGGTGGGTAATTTTTTCTGGTATTTTAAACCAGTTTGCCTTCATATATTACAATACACTACTGCTGGTCTATTTTCTTTAAGTGTAATCTTTATGAATCAAATTTTCTGTCAGACCCTAAGAATATAATCATTGGACCAAAACAACAACACACTTTTAATCAAACCCAAAGATCTGTTTTTAAGTTTCAGTTTACTTTCTGATGCACTACCTAAAACAATTGCATCTTAAGTTGACACAAGATGAAACCTTGTATGATTTCATACTGAAATTAGACAATGTACTTGTTTTCAAGACCTGTGAGGAGCAATTGCTAAAGCACAAAGAAATGCCATAGCAATTTATCACTTACAATGAAACTGTCAACAATAAAAATTCATAGCAGCCATATTCAAATCACAGAAACAAAAATCTGTGAAGTAAGTATTTTACATAAATCAAGAAAATAATTTTGAAAGGAAGATCTCATTATTATTGCCTATAGACTTGTGTACTAACTTGATCTTCATAAAGCATGTTGTCGACACAGATTACAATTTTTTTTTTCTTCAAACTTGTCATTTCTTTCTGCTTGTGGCACACTGCTTGCTCGATCACACATAACTAACTAACTTATAAACTTCAATCTATCTAGTCTAGATCAACACCTTGTCTGTGGCCTGACCTGAGTAAATAACATGTCTCAGCAATCTCACATCTCCCATACAATACATATTTAAACTGAAGGCCAACTGAAACTCATGGAAGATTGCAGCAGATTTACAAAAATGCATTGCTGTGATTGTTCCCATTAACTTTCATTTTCAAATCTTTCACCCTATTAGCCCCACAAAATCCGTGCCACTTGCTGCATCACTTTTGTATTGCCATGCTGTCATGCGCAAGCTTCCTCCTCATGCGGTGATGCCATTCGTTTTCTGTTGTATACTGCTGCATTATTAATGTATGTATGTCTATACCAACTGTCATTAAACTCTATTGAGTGGTACTGCTCAGTTGAAAAAAGTTACCTACAAACTGCTTACATTCTTAAAAATCAGAACTCAGTCATCAAAATACAGGAAACTCCCAAACATTAGAACAACCTACTTTACCTGCAGGCAGTGATAATAGCACACTTCTAATGCTAAGGAAAAACTGAAACACATATAAGCCTTTCGACACAGTCTTGGGTCTTGATTGCCTGTAAACATTCGGAGCAAGACTGGTTGCTAGATTTGGATTTCCAAGTGCTTCATTATGGTTGTAACCAAATGATAAGAGGGATTTCCAAATGATGGGGATAAAATAAGGAATATCACTATTGCAGTTGGAAGAGATAGATATTCTCTCACATGTGAAATTGTAGAGTTCTTTTGTTTACAAAAGGAGCAATTTTCTCAGTATTCTTCCAGACTGGCACAGCTCATGTACATATATCAGAGATAATCAATAATGCCAAAGAAGAATTAGGTCTACCTAGTGTAAAGTCTTTCTTATGCTCAGTCAGGCACTTAGTAATGCTGCAAAAAGTGCTGCTCATATAAACTGTGGTATCAACAGAAGTAAGTAGATATTGGAATTTTGCACACACCACGAATATTAAAGTTTACGACTTTATCTCTGTCCAGGAGGATAAGTTTCATGATGGTAGGATTGGATTTAATACCAATCAAACAACCATAGGATTTAAAAATCTGAAGCTGTTCATGATCTGATACGGTAGATGGCACCAGAGGCAAGATAATCACCAAGCACTTTGTGCGGAGGCCAAGCCAGCATTGTGCCATCAGATTGCTGCAGGCAGCAGCACAGACTGCAAGTGCATTTTCTTCTTGAAGATGCTGATATGTTGTCAGCAAAAACATTTGAGTTTATTTGCAGGATGTCGTTTTTCTGGAATGGTAACCTGTGGTTTGTCAAATAACTTTTAAGATGAATACCGTCTTAACACAATTTTAATGATCTTAAAATATGAAATATATATACAATTAAAATACTCTAAAACACACTACCACTTTCAGGGCGACAGTTGCCCCATCATCAGATGTGATCGGATTTCCCAAACTGTTCAGTATAAATATCAGTAGTGCACCATAACAGCAATCGACGTAACAGAATCTTGCAATATACGAGCCATCTCTCCCGGCGGTTAAACCCCAATCAGAGCGACACCACATCACAAATCAAAAACATGATTATAATTGCAATATTAAGTATTAAAGTCTAAAAAGGAAGGTAGTTCTGAGGATTGTCCAACACTTGTAGACAAAAACGTCTCCAAATATCAGGTGGATCCCAAGGGCAATTATCATTATAGCAACTTCCTTTGAATGCAGAAATGAACAAACTCTCAGTCCACAGTAGCATGTGTGTAAGGCTGGGGTTATCAAAATTTTGGCATTGTCCCAATCTGGGATTAAATCTTCTGAATCAATGCACTTGGTAAGGGCTGTACAGATATGGCTTGATTTTAAACTATAGTTACGTTCCTGCAGCCTGAGGCACAGTTTCTGACGAGTGGAGCCTATATAATAGTTAATACACTCATGCGATTCATTGTTCAATAGTGGGACGCAATAAACACCCCACCTCTGTGAATCATCAGTTCTTGGGCAGTCTTTCCTCAAAACGGATGATAGGTTGTTAACTTCCACGCCAAAATGTAACCGGTATTTAGAGCAAATTTTAGACATTAAGGTGGTAAAACCAGGTAGGAAATCCATTTTTCCAAAACTTTCCAACAACATGTGGATCACCAACCAAAGCTGAAAGAGGTCGACGGGAGGCATAAACTCGAAGAAATATTTTACAAACAACTTATCGGGAATAGCCGAATGAGTGGGCTAAATCATAAATGCAATTGATTTCCTGATTAAAGAAAAACCCAGTGGAAGAATGTGTAAATGCTCTATGAAACAAAGAGTAAAGCGCAGCAACTTTATGTTGCATAGGATGAAAGGAGACAAATGGGATTAAGGAACCAAGGGCAGAAGGCTTACGATAAACCGAAAAAGATAAGTGATTCAAAATTGGGTGCCTGTGAATGCAAAAATCTAGAAAGGGATTTCACAATTAGACTCTAGTTGTACCGTGAGCTTGATAGTGGGATACTTTGTCTAATTGAAAACTTTGAGTCTAATAGTCTTTTATTTGAGTCTTGAGTCTAATTGTGAAATCCCTTTTCTAGATTTTTGTATTCACATGTACCCAATTTCAAATCACTTATCTTTTTCGGTCTATCGTAAGCCTTTTGCTCCTGGTTCCTTAATCCCATTTGCCTCCTTTCATCCTATGCAACATAAAGTTGCTGCACTTTACTCTTTGTTTCATAGAGCATTTACACATTCTTCCACTAGGTTTTTCTTTAATCAGGAAATCAATTACATTTTTGATTTAGCCCACTCATTCGGCTATTCCCGACAAGTTGTTTGTAAAATTTTCCGTCGAGTTTATGCCTTCCGTCGACCTCTTTCAGCTTTGGTCTGTGATTCACATGTTGTTGGAAGGTTTGTTGGGAAAATGGATTTCCTACCTGGTTTTACCACTAAATGTCCAAAATTTGCTCTAAATACCAGCTACATTTTGGCATGGGAGTTAACAACCTATCATCTGTTTTGAGTAAAGAATGCCCAAGAACTGATGATTCGCAGAGGTGGGGTGTTTATTGCATCCCACTATTGAACAATGAATCGCATGAGTGTATTAACTATTACATAGGCTCTACTCGTCGGAAACTGGGCCTGAGGCTGCAGGAACATAACTATAGTTTAAAATCAAGCCATATCTGTACAGCCCTTACCAAGTGCATTGATTCAGAAAATTTAATCCCAGATTGGGACAATGCCAAAATTTTGATAACCCCAGCCTTACACACATGCTACTGTGGACTGAGAGTTTGTTCATTTCTGCATTCAAAGGAAGTTGCTATAATGATAATTGCCCTTGGGATCCACCTGATATTTGGAGACGTTTTTGTCTACAAGTGTTGGACAATCCTCAGAACTACCTTCCTTTTTAGACTTTAATACTTAATATTGCAATAATAATCATGTTTTCGATTTGTGATGTGGTGTCGCTCTGATTGGGGTTTAACCGCCGGGAGAGATGGCTCGTATATTATATTGCAAGATTCTGTTACGTCGATTGCTGTTATGGTGCACTACTAATATTTATACTGAACAGTTTGGGAAATCTGATCACATTTGATGATGGGGCAACTGTCGCCCTGAAAGTGGTAGTGTGTTTTAGAGTATTTTAATTGTATATATATTTCATATTTTAAGATCATTAAAATTGTGTTAAGACGGTATTCATCTTAAAAGTTATTTGATAAACCACAGGTTACCATTCCAGAAAAACGACATCCTGCAAATAAACTCAAATGTTTTTGCTGACAACATATCAGCATCTTCAAGGTGAAAATGCACTTGCAGTCTGTGCTGCTGCCTGCAGCAATCTGATGGCACAATGCTGGCTTGGCCTCCGCACAAAGTGCTTGGTGATTATCTTGCCTCTGGTGCCATCTACCGTATCAGATCATGAACAGCTTCAGATTTTTAAATCCTATGGTTGTTTGATACACTACTGATATTTATACTGAATGGTTTGGGAAATCTGATCACACCTGATGATGGGGCAACTGTCACCCTGAAAGTGCTAGTGTGTTTTAGAGTATTTTAATTGCATATATATTTCATATTTTAAGATAATTAAAATTGTGTTAAGACGGTATTGATCCTAACGATTCACGTGCACGAATGTTTTTTCTGTATTTAAATAACTTTTAATTTTTAACTAATAGCAATAATTTTAATTAGGATATAATTTGAAGTAATGTTTGTTAAACAACATTCAAATTTGTGAATAGTCTTGGTGTGAGAGACTGCTTTATGAGCATGAGTTGACTTAGGCTGTGTTAGTAGAAATATTACCTCTTATGCCAATATATAAATATTTTTTTAATGTTTTTGATGTTTTTAACTTATCACGGGTGTCCATTTTGAGTGGAGTTTAACTTACAGGTTGCCGCTGGGAGAACACAGTCCTAAAGGAGAAAAAAATTAAACAAAACCCATGTGCACTTAAAATACCATTATCACTTAATACTGGGAGATAGCATAAAGCACACAAGTCTTTAATGCTTATATGAGAGTAGTTCAAAAAGTTTCTGGATAGAATTCTAGTCAATCAAAATAGTCTATTTTTTTTTAATAATATTTCAAAGGAAGCTCCATGATCTTGTATACACTTGTCCATCCTCGTAAACCAGTTCAGAAATGCAGTACAGCACTTGACTTTATCGAGACTTTTTAAGTTTTTCACCGCTTCATCAGGAATTGAAAACCTTGTCAAACGCATGAAAATTTTTACTTTCGGGAACAGAAAGAAGTCACATGGGGCCAGGGTCAGGAGAATATGCTGGATGGGGTAGCACCTGGATTTGATGGCTTTCCAGAAAGTCCTTTGTTTTCACAGCATGTGTGGGCTGATACATTGTCATGATGTGACGATGATGGGCAAAACACGTAACAATAATAACAAATAAAGGTAACTTGATCACGCTAGTTATGTTACATGAAAAAAACCTTTACAAGAAAGTTCGTAAGTTGGGAGCGTTCGACCTTATCTTAGGTCTTCATCACACCAATGGAGGACTAAGATTGTTGGCAGATTCTACATTTGAATTTTTTCTATTTTTGTTGCCAAAACTTAGAATAGATCTCCAGATCATCGGGATGTAGAGAGGAGATTCGGAATTGCAAGTCATTGAGTAGAAAAAATTTCCAGGCTTTCACAGTAACGGAGGGCAAAACGATTGTCAAAAGAAGCAATTCGTTTTGCTTCGATCCAGCGGGGAAATGACTTGCAATTCCGAATCTCCTCTATACATCCCGATGATCAATTCTAAGTTTTGGCAACAAAAATAGAAAAATTTCAAATGTAGAATATGGCAACAATCTTAGTCCTCCATTGGCGTGATGAAGACCTAAGATACGGTCGAAAGCTCCCAACTTACGAACTTTCTTGTAAAAGTTTTTTTCACGTAACATAACTAGCGTGATCAAGTTACATTTATTTATTGTCATGATTAAAGCCCGGAAGTTGAGGCACTAAAAATGCTAAAAATAGGCAGGCAAATAAGCGAAATAAAGCGTCAAAATAGGCATCAAAAATAGGCATTTATAAAAGTGGTCGAAAAATTCTGAATCATACTCAGGTGTTAAGCTGAATTGGCAAAATCATTTATCAGATTATCACTTACTTATTTTTGCGGTTACACATAAGCACTAGGTGTTTTTTTTAAATGTTCGAACGTGAAACTCTGCCTTCTGTCACTTAGGATATCTTTTAGAAGCGAAAATGATTTTTCAACTTCTACGGAGGTAATGGGAATGTATTTGAAACATGAGGCAGTTGTAGAATCCATTTCAATAGAAGTTGAACTTTCACCTTGGAGTATTTCAGCGATGACTTTGATTTTCTCCAAGTCATTATTTGCTGAAAGAACTCGTTGTCATTTTTTACTCACGATTTGACCCTTTCTCCCGGGAACACATTTAATTGTACTAACTACATCATTTAATTTTTTCAAGGCATTCACTAATGTTTCGTTCCTATTTTCCAGCAAAGTAATCATATCGGACAACTGTGAAAAGCGTGCTTGAATAAAAGTTAAATCGTTACGAATGGTTAAATCGTTACGAATAAAAGTTAAATCGTTACGAATGGTTAAATCGTTACGAATAAAAGTTAAATCGTTACCTCTTGAAAACTGTTAACAATTTCAGCAATCTTGTTCAAATTATTTGCGTAATATACAGCGTCTGATATCCATGTTCCCCATCTTGTCAAAATCGGTTTAGGCGGTAAAGCAAGATTTGGTTCCATCTCTTTGAATAAGTGAACTCGATGAGGAGCTTTAAGAAAAAATTTCTTCACATTACTCACTAACGCATCAATATCCGGAAATAACCCACGTACTTCCTCCGCTACTCTGTGGAGAGCATGAACCAAACAAGTTAAATGAAGCATTTTTGGAAAGAGAACTTTCAGGATGTGGGCAGCCTTTTTCATATAAGGAGCTGCGTCTGTTAAAAACATAAGTACATTTTCATACTTTATTCCGCCAGGCCAAAGAAGAGCTAATGAAGAGGCAAAAAGCTGAGAAATCGTGCTACTATGTTTTTGGAAGTTGTTCTGATGTAAGTAAGTAGATAGTTGAGGGCTGAGCAGGTCCCATTGTACATATAACAACATTTGCCAGATACCTTCCCATGGCGTCTGTTGTCTCATCGATACTGATCCAGATATTTTTATCCCCGACATCTTCTCGTATTTCTTTCATTATACCGACGTAGCAGGAATCTTAGTATGTTTTCCGCAAAGTTGCTTCGCACGGAATATTTTCCTTTGTATATTTCTCCAAAAAATTCTTCAGTGAATTATTTTCCAGCTTCCACAAAGGTATTCCAGCATCTATAAAAGCATGGCACAAATCACTTGCAAACTGTTACTGCTTGCTCGAAGTAGAAGCGAATGACGGAATCAAACATGTCTTTTTTTACCAATCTTCTGAATAACAGCAGCTTTATGTTTAGCTGTTGCCAAATGTTGTGAAATGAAGAATTTCTTTTCGTAATTCAGTTTCGTATCGCGTATTTTACAAAACAACACCATTCCATCAGTGGACAAGATATCACTTCCATACTCTTGAACATACAGACTTAATTTAGCACTGGTTGAAGAAACAGTTTTCGGCATTATTGTTTCACTTGGACGCAAGGCAAGATCTATACTGGCGGAAAGTGAAAAAAGAACACCAAGAAGGAGACGTCTGATACCATTGAAATTTAGACAACATAATAATGGAATACAGAGGATAATGTGATTAAAGCATTATGGCAAAATACAGCTGTATTTGCTGGTAAACTGAAAAATAACATTTCCATGTAACATGGTTAGTACGAGGTTGAACCACCATGAACTGCGTCACACTGTGCAATTCTGGCATGTAGTCTGTCGTACAGATGTTGGATGTAAGTTTGGGGTATTGAGTTCCAAGCATCCTCAACCTGAACGCGTAAATCGGGGATCGTCGTGGCTGGCCGTGGAGACCGGATAAGTCGTTGTCCCATAAAATCCCAGACGTGCTAAATGGGGGACAAATCCGGTGAACGTGAAGGCCATGGAAGTTGTCTCACACCCTAAAGTGCATGTTGCGTTGCACATGCCGCGTGTGGGCGTGCGTTATCTTGCTGGAAAACACCACGATGGACCAACCTTACGAATGGCACAACAACGCGCTGAATGATGTTGCTGTTTTACATACCCGGTACAAACACTAGTTATGTACGGAAGTGATAGCTGATCGCTCCCCGCACAAGGAGACCAGGTGTAGGCCCTGTGCGTCGCTGGCGGATGCAAGAAGGGTGGAGACACTCCCCTGTGTGTCTGCGAACACGCATACGGCCATCGGAGGCTCCCAAGCAGAATCTGCTTTCATCGCTGAGCACGACAGATCGGCATTGCGTTCTCCAGTGCAGACGTTGGCGACACCACTGCAGCCGTTCCTGACGGTGGGCTGGAGTCAGAGGTACACATGCCAGAGGCACACGTGCACGTAGTCCTGCATCCAGTAGACGGTTGCGGGTTGTTCGCACAGTCAGCTCAGGTGCAACGCGGAAGCTCGGATTTGCGTCGCAGTGGATGTTCTGCTTGACAACGCTGCTCTTCTTATGCGTTGATCGGTCCGCTCATCAGTCAGTCTGTGACTCCCGGTTCCACGTCTTCTCGTGTGGGAATGTTCCTCGGACCATCTACGCCACCATCGTACCACCACCGATACTTCCCGTCCAATTCGCTCCACAATACGACGATATGACCACCCGGCCTCACTGAGTCCGACCTAGATGACCTCGCTCAAAGTCCTATAACTGCTGAAATCATACATGTCTTTTTTTTTTTTTTGATTGGAGGTTTAACGACCACCGTGAGCAACTCAATGGGCTATAAGCAGTCGCCCATCCCTAATTTAGGCTCACTGGTTCCAGGGAAGGGAGAGCCAGTGCCGTAAGACAAACACAACATCCATGCCACACCGGGATTCGAACCCGGATCCCGTTCGGACGAATGATCAGAGGCCATTGCTTAGACCACTGCGCCACTGAGGCGGCATACATACACGTCTTTCATGACCAGGCATTGCAGCTTCTTCAGGGTCTTCGCACGTGTCCGTACGCCGACGACTGATTACATTCACTTCGCCGTGCTCTTTAAATACCACCGACGATAATTTGCATATTATGCCGTGCTGAGGCGTAAGCGCTCACCGGTTGGTCCCGAAATTAACATCACACTTTCGTAAGCTCGACCCCATTAACATATGTAAATTTCGTGATCGTCCGCCAATTCCTTCTTGGTGTTCTTTTTCACTTTCCGCCAGTGCATTAGGGGTAGCGAACTAACAGAATCTTCCTCCCTTGTTTTGCACTTACGTTCAAGGTCTTATGTGTGTACGTGCATTCTTGGCTTTCACTCTAGCTTGATTGGTTACAATGTTATCTGACCGGATTCGGCTACTTCCGCCATGCGCAGAAACTATCATCTAGGGATTCTAAGGAGAGCGAAACATAAAATGAGATGCCAACCATCGTAGACCCTGCGCATGCGTCTGCCACCGCTGCTTTAAATTGGAGCACCTCGTTTTGAAAGTACCGATTGTACTCGTGTTTACTTTCAGATGTTTGCCGACCGTGATTTCGTTTCAGAGAAAATGTCACCAACTTTATGTTTTGTACACCTATACCCTAAAAAAGTTTTTAAAAGAAATTAATAACTTAAAAAAAGTTACGTGTTTACCCGGAAAAACTAAGTACTGCATGCTAGATTGATATCAAAACTTTGATTTTATCGCATTCTTAAGAAGAAATCATTTTTTAACAGTGCATTTGTTGAGTATAGGCAAAAAAAGGCATTAAAAACATAAAAAGGCATTTTATTCAAATACACTGACGGAAAAAAATCCCAACACCACGAAAAAATAGTTGTAGAGGAATGAAATGGCGGCAATACATTTGTATAGGTAACATATTTAATCGATTAAGGTTTCAAGATCACAGCTTAATGTAAGCGCGAGAAGAGCCATTTTAAATGTGAAATGCTGGTACATTAATAACCGGTGTAACCGCCAGAATGTTGAATGCAAGCATGCAAACGTTCATGCATTGTGTCGTACAGGTGCTGGATATCAGTTTGTGGGATGGAGTTCCATGCCTGTTGCACTTGGTCGGTCAATACAGGGACGGTTAATGCTGGTTGGGGGTGACGCTGGAGTTGTCATCCAATGATGTCCCATACGTGCTCGATTAGAGAAAGATCTGGTGATCTAGCAGGCCACGGTAACATGTCGACACTCTGTAGAGCATGTTGGGTTACAACAGCGGTATGCGGGCGAGCGTTATCCTGTTGGAAAACACCCCCTGGAATGCTGTTCATGCATGGCAGCACAACAGGTTGAATCACCAGACCGACGTACAACTGTGCTGTCAGGGTGTGTGGGATAACCACGAGAGTGCTCCTGCTGTCATAGGAAATTGCTCCCTAGACCATAACTCCAGGTGTAGGTCCAGTGTGTCTCGGCCGCAGACAGGTTGGTTGCAGGCGCTCACCTGGCCTCCTTCTAACCAACACACGGCCATCACTGGCACCCAGGCAGAACCGGCTTTCATCAGAAAACACAACAGATCTCCACTCCGTCCTGCAATGAGCTCTAGCTTGACACCACTGACGCCGCAAACGGCAGTGGTTTGGAGTGAGTGGAATGCACGCTACAGGGCGTCTGGCTCGGAGCTGTCCTTCAAGTAACAGATTTGTAACATTTCGTTGTGTCACTGTGGTGGCAACCGCAGCTTGAATTGCTGCCGCAGACGCAGTACAATGCGCCACGGCCATACGCCGTACACGGCGGTCTTCCCTCTCAGTAGTGCCACGTGGCCGGCCGTAACCCGGTCTTCTTGAGGCAGTACCTTCCCTTGACCACCGCTGCCAACAATCGTGCACAGTGGCTACATTCCTGCCAAGTCATTCTGCAATATTGCGGAAAGAAAATCCACCTTCTCGTAGCCCTATTACACGACCTTGTTCAAACTCCGTGAGCTGTTGATAATAGCTTCTTCATCTTCTTAAAGGCATTCTTGACTAACATCAACACACTACGTCGAATCTCAACAATAACTAACGCTCATGAACGTTGCAGCGCATATTTACAGCAAACCTGCTTTGCATGTTCCGAGGGGCGCTACTAGCGCCCACGTATGCGCCAAGTGCGAAATTTGCGTAGACGTCATCTTACAGAAGTACTCTCACCGCCTACCAACTGTCGTTTATCTAACACAACCCCTTCTTGGTTTTGGGATTTTTTTCCCCGTCAGTGTATGAGCCGAAAAGGCAAAAAAAGCATTTTAAGGCATTTTGCCTCAACTTCCGGGCTTTAGTCATGATGGATCATCATTCCTTGAGTGCCTTTCTTTGGCCGCTTCTACAACACTTTTGGGAGATAAACATCAATGTACCAGCTTGCAGCAACTGCTTTTCGGTCTTCCAGGACAACTGAGGCAACATGCCTAGAGTAGGTGAAAAAAGAACACACGTCTTGTTTGACGAAATTCGGTGGTGGTGGGATCTTCATCTGGGAATGTCCACGTCATGGACTGCCGCTTTGTTTCCAGTTCAAACTGGTAAATCCACGATCCATCACCAGTTATGCCATTCCAGATGTTCCTTCCTTTGCCATCACTGAATTATTATTTTTTTTATTTTTTTCATGAAATGGCACCATTCCACACAGGTCTTCTTTTGTTTCTCTGTCAACTGATGAATCCATCAAGCACCTCGCTTGCTCAGTCGAAGTTTTTTTTATGGAGAATGGCATGCTCCTTGAACTAATATTTAGAATGTTGGCAATCTCTTGATGCACGATTCACAGATCTTCTTAGACCAGAGCTTAAATTTTTTTAACATTGAAATCAATAGTGGGTGTGCTCAGTCTTCCACTTCGAGGGTCATCTTGAAAGGTTCTCTTTCCACATTTAAACTCACCATACCAATTAAACACAGTGGTATGTGAAAGGGCTACATCAGGGAAAGATGTGGACAAGCTCTGAAAGCATGCCTCCACTGTTAAACCTCTTTTGAAGTTGTAGAAAATCATTGCTCACCAAGAATGTCTGTCAAGCTCCAAAGCGAAAGTTTGAATGGATGTGACCTTCACTCCTTTGGTAGAGCATAGAATAAAGACTGGAGACTCAGTATTGTTACGCTACCTAGCGATGACTAATAAAGGTATAAGCTTCACAATGTCACAAAAAGTTAGTGGTTTGAAAATTTAATTTATGCAAAACCAGAAACTTTCTGAACCACCTATGTATGTCCAATATTTGATATACAGAAGATATTACGCACATTTATTATCAACCTGGGGAATCTAATGATATTCAGGGTAATCCAGCAATTTAAACCATTTACCAGTACTCTACTGCATCCTTTCTGGTTTAAAGGCTTGAAACTGATTTCAACAATTTCTCTCTCATACCAAAAGCATTTAACACACCCAACAACTTCCTTCTAGGCATCTTGTGTGAAGCCATTTCACAGTCAATAACACCAAAAGAGAAATCCTGATTCACCATAAAAAACACACTGCTATAATTCTTACAATATTCTCTTAACTAACAGCTTAAATATCTTCTACAAAGCATTTTCTTTTCTTCTGATTCTGCTATCCACCAAGAAGCTTTTATTTCTCTATCCTTACATACCATTACACCATATGTTTTCTTAATTGCCTCAATAGCCCATGTTTTATACCTGTTCTACTTCACCTTGATGCTTTCACTGAGGTTATTATTTTGATATAAGCCTCAGTAATTCACTTTTGGAAATCCTGTCTCAGTTTTATATTATTCAGTGTATCAACCCTACGACTTTTAATATCTCTATCAGACTCTTTTAACAATTAACTCTCAGTGCAGAGGTTATTAATAAAAGACACCGTTTATTTCAAAGCATGTTAAACAATTAATACCCTTAATCCAGAGATGCCAACCTCTAGCAGAACTTTCCAGTAATAAATGGGAGAATTTTCAGTAATGGAACACAAATTTGCAGTAATAATTTCAGTAACATAACACACCACTTTTTAAAAAGCTAATAAGAACAATATTATAGTACTACTGTGTAACCTGTAATACTTGTATATCATAGTAGCTTACTTTCACATGAATTACAGGACACTATCATAAAATATTTCACTATAGTCCTGCTTCAATGCATTTTTCTTTCTTATTTCTAAACTTGACAATTTGATGGATACCGATAAAGAGAAATTACATTACTACCAAAGTTTTAAATTAATAAATCTAGGAATATTATGGCTGTGTATTTTAACAAATCCTTTAATATCACAAAAATTTCTTCTTTCAACAGCAAAATTATAAGAATGTATTTTAATGTATCTTTTACTATCATGTAAATTTCTCCTTCAAAATTAGGGGTGTGGTTAGAAATTAAAGTATACTTATAAAAAGAAAAACCAACATCACATAACCCTCTTTCCCACAAATATTCATATGTGATGTTACCAGTATGATGGAAAAGAAACTAAAAAATAATAATTAAAAAAAAAACTGTTTCTTCAATTGTACTGGAACAGGATTTTTAAAGGCATTATCTTCATCTATCATATAGTGGGTTTTACTTGTGGATGATATTAGTGAGAGATGGGTTTGCATCCACAGGGTGCCCCATGGGAACAATCGCACACAGAACAGCAACAAGGGCCTCTGTGAATCTTGGAGAGGTGCCAGCTAGTTCTGTGTGGCATTGGCAAAAAGACCCCAACTCACTGGGTTTTGTTCCAGAATCATTAGGTTGAATGACCAACTGGAACCGTCAGCTGTGGGCTAATCCCCCACACTGATGTACTTGCCCGATTAAAAAGACACAAAGAAATATAAAAACTGACTCGAGTGTGGGATACGGTGGACTTACCACACTTGAGAAGGATGGTTCACCACGGAATCGACCTGGACTTTCTAAACGGCACACGAGAAAGAGATCTCGGCTGAGTGAGTGTAAGATTGGTGTATGGAATACTAGAGGTATATATGGCAAGATGAACGAGGTAATTGAAGAGATGAATAAGTATAAATTGGATGTGCTGTGTATAAGTGAAACCAAAAAGAAGGAAATTGGGATAGAAAAAGTGAATGGAACGGTGAGCGTGTGGTCTGGAGTATCGGATAATGTGAGAGGACAGGCTGGTGTAGCTGTGATTTTAAGTGAAAAGATGAAGAACAACTTGATTCACTATAGTTGCATAAGTGAGAGAATTCTTTGGATTCATTTGAAAGTAAAACTTCTGAGAATAGTAATTGCTGTAGTGTATGCTCCTTGTGACTCAGAACCTTCTGACAGGAAGGAACATTTCTGGAATGAGCTAAAAGCTGTTTTGAGCCAGTTTGGTGCTAAAGAGAAAGTCATAATAGCAGGGGATTTCAATGTTACAGTAAGTGTGCAGAATGCAATTTCTGACAATGTTCTGGGTTAGTTTAATGATCCTTGTGTGAATAACAATGGTGAAAGATTAATTGAACTCTGCATTGAGAATGGCTTGCGTGTATCTAATACGTTTTTCAACCACAAGTATATCCACACATATACTTGGGAAAATCGTACTCTTGGTAAAAGAGTGCGATAGATTTTGTTGTCTACGATCAGCATCCGAAACACCTAGTTGTTGACACTCGTGTGATGAGAGGTGCGGATGATGGTTCTGATCATTACTTGGTAGTGTCACGAGTGAAACTGAATGTTGGTTGGAGGAAAAGGAATAGGAAGAGGCCCAGGAAGGAAAGAATAAAGGTTGAAAGGCTCCCTGAAGATCATCATCGTTATTCTGACGTACTCAGAGAACGACTGAAGGAGCTGAAGTCTTGTGAGAGGGATGTAGAGAAAAAGTGGGAATGTTTTAAGGCCCAGGAAGGAAAGAATAAAGGTTGAAAGGCTCCCTGAAGATCATCATCGTTATTCTGACGTACTCAGAGAACGACTGAAGGAGCTGAAGTCTTGTGAGAGGGATGTAGAGAAAAAGTGGGAATGTTTTAAGGCCCAGGAAGGAAAGAATAAAGGTTGAAAGGCTCCCTGAAGATCATCATCGTTATTCTGACGTACTCAGAGAACGACTGAAGGAGCTGAAGTCTTGTGAGAGGGATGTAGAGAAAAAGTGGGAATGTTTTAAGAACTGTGTTGCCACTGCTGCTGGAGAGATCTGTGGCACCACAATAGTGGGTAACAGTAGAGGTGACGCTTGGTGGATTAGGGAGATTGAAGAGGCAGTAACGAGAAAGAAGGAAGCTTATTTGGGGATGTTGCAAGGTAGAGTTTCTGTGGATGAATATCACTGTAAGAAGCGTGAAGCCACTAAGCTGGTTCGCCAGAGTAAGGCAAAAGATAGGAAGGAGAAAGTGGAAAGGCATGAATTGGCTGTTTGGAAAAATAGAAAAACTTTCTGGAAGTAAAAAGACTCAGGAAAAATAGGAAAAACAAAGTTGCAAGTTGTGTGAAGAATAGGATCGGGGAAATGATATGCGAGCCCAATCAGTTAAGTGAAAGATGGGGTGAATACTTCTGTGAGTTATTAGATCAGGAAAGCAAAGCTGATTCAGAGGCAGAAGCAGATAATGTCACAGTGAAGGGTGGAAGCACAGGAGGGATCCCAATAGAAGAGGTGTGTAAAGCTGTAAAATCTCTTCAGAATGGTAAGGCTCTGGGAGTTGATGGCATAACTGCCAAGTTGTTGAAATAGGGTGGTGGCTCTGTAATTGACTAGTTAACTGCAATTTGCCAGTTGCGCTGGGAGTTAGGAATGGTCCCTCGAGATTGGAAGGATGCTATCATTGTTCCCTTGTATAAGGGAAAAGGTGATCAGACTGACTGCAAGAACTATTGTGGTATTAGCCTACTGAGTGTGCCAGGGAAAGTGTTTAGTAAGGTCATTATTTGAGAAAGTAAGGAGTCTTCCACCATCAGAGAAAGTGTGGGATGTTCAGAATGGTTTTATGCCTAGTAAAGGCTGTACTAACCAAATTTTTGGATTATGCATGATGATTGAAAAGTATCTGGCTGTTGGTAAGAAAGTTTTTGCTGCCTTCATAGATTTACAGAAAGCTTACGACAGAGTAAATATGACACTTTTGTGGAAGGTACTGTATGAATACGGTGTTACTGGTAATCTACTTAACAGTTTAAAAGCCATGTATGCTGGCAGTAAAGCTTGTGTACGAGGGAATAATGTTCTATCAAAATGGTTTTCTATTGGTGCAGGAGTCAGACAAGGTTGTGTAATGTCACCATGGCTGTTAAATATATTTATGGATGCAAGCATGTGTGTGCCAAAATAGATAATACTTGTTTATGTCTTGGTGATATCCGTGTGTGCAGATTGCTGTATGCTGATGACAATGTCCTGTTGGCAAAGAGCAAAAGTCAGCTGCAGAGTATGTTGTCCTAGATGTACGTAGTTTGCATGAAATTCAAACAGTATAAATAAGGGAAAACCAAAGTTATGGATTTTGAGTGATGAACTGTTAGCACTGAATGTAATACAGGTCTAAATGGCACAGTGATTGACCAGGTGAATGAGTTTGTGTAATTAGGAAGCATGTATGACAGAGAGAACAAATTGGATGGTGAAATTAGTAGGCGAGTGAATTCTTCATTGAAAGTCATTGCTGCTTTGGGAGGTTTTCACAGGAATGATGGGTTCTGAAGTCGGTCCCACATGGCTGGGCATGAAAATGTAATTGTTCTTACTCTGATGTCTGGCAGTGAAACCTGGGTACTACAAAAGAAACCTAGAAGTCGTTTGTGTGCTGGAGAAATGCGTTACTTACGGGGGGGGGGGGGTTGTGGCAAGAGACGTTCTGATTGTGTGAGGAAAGAAGATGTGTTGCAACTGTGTAATGTGAAGCAAAATGTTGTTAGCAAGGTGGAGACTAATATACTTCGGTGTTTTGGCTATGTTGAAAGAATGAATGATGAGATGCTTACTAAGAAAATCTTTTTAGCCCAAGTGGCAGGAAGGAGAGGCAGAGGAAGGCCAAGGAAGTCATGGGAGGATCAGATTCAGGAGTGTCTGCATGAGAAAAAGATTATGAGTATGAAGTATAGAAGATCTTGCGTACCATGTGTGATGGATGTGAGTGAAGCCTGAGTTGTATGTCAAGATTGTTGTAAATGGAGAAATTTGATACGGCTACAGTACATAAAAATTATCTGGCAGTTTGTATTTCTTTGTGGAGCTAACCTCTGAATCTCAGAGAACAGCTTAGTGATATGTATGTATTACCTTCATCTATGTTTTCTCCTCCCTTATGAAGAATGCTAAACTCTAGATTGCATACTTCAGTCTTACCATCTTTAAACTACCTTAGAAGTGGTGGTGTCATGACTAGCATTGCATTTGTTATAGGTCCCTCACGCTGTATTGTTTTAGTGCACATTTGGGAAAGCACATTCCACAATTTCAAACAGCCATCATTTGAGCCAGAAAGAAATGTGTGAGCATCAACTGAGAGAGACAAACATGTCACAGCTTCTTTGTGTCCACTGAAGACTTTGAACACATTTTCTTTTGTAGCATCATAGTGGATTTTATTTGTGGACTATGTTTTTCATTTTTGTTTCTTCAATTGTACTGGAACAAGATTTTTAAAGGCATTATCTTCATCTATGCTTTCTCATTTATTTGTTAACCTGCTGGTTGTTTATAAGCTGTGTGTTCCAGTCTTACGCTAATATGGTGCACTAAATAATTTATTTAAATATCTGTACACTGACTTGTATTGGTTAGACTGCACTAGAACCTATGTAAATACTCCTCTAATACTGTTTTGTCCACATTTGTGTCTGTGTTTCGTACTCTGTAACCCAGTACTTAGAGTCATATTACACTGTGAGATCCATGGATCTTCAAAATTGTTCTGTTTGGTTAAAGTATCATTATTGCACATAATTGCAGATTTACGCATCTATGGTTTTTAACAAACTAGGTATGCACCACATACTTACAGCTTATATCTCTTATACAAGGGAACAATGACAGCATCCCTCCCCCAGCACAACTGGCAAATTTCAGTTAACCAGTCAATTATAGAATCACCACCATATTTTAACATCTCAGCAATTACGCCATCTATTCCCGAAGCCTTACCATTCTGAAGAGATTTTATAGCTTTACACACCTCTTCTATGGAGATCCCTCCTGTAGTTCCATCTCTTACTGTGACATAGGTCTGTAACCTACAGTAAACAACTCCCTACAACATGCTTGAGCAAACTTAATGCAGAATGTTGAAAATGTTGTCTTCTGCAGCTAATAAGAAATTCTCAGAAATACAGATAAATACTGAAATACCAAAACTGTCACTGAAATGTAATGAGGTTTAATTTCTACAAAACTTTTATATGCATTATAACTATACTGATTTTGAGAAAACATTATTTTTCTACTTCAGCTTAACTATTGAATCAAATTATAGAATAAAAAAATAAAACTCAAAAATATATGCATATAGTTCAACTATTGAAGGAAATTATAGAATAAAAAAATGAAACTCAAAAATATATGAGTATAAAATCTATACACATTTTGAAGATGACAATCCATTTTTTGGTGTAAATATGACAAGGATGGTAAGTCAGATAATATCCGAAAACTTGAAAATTTCATCGTCCTGGAGCAGGACTCGAATCCGCGTCTCCCAGATAGTGCCCGGGTATGCTAACCCGGGCATCTGTCACCCTACCATACTTGAGAAGGACGGTCCACCACAGTATCGACCCGGAACTGGAAAAAGGCGAATCAGAAACAGATCTTGGCTGAATGAATATAAGATTGGTGTATGGAATACTAGAGGTATAAATGGCAAGATGAAAGAGGTGATTGAAGAGATGAATAAGTATAGAGTGGATGTGCTGTGTGTAAGTGAAACCAAAAAGAAGGAAACTGAGATAGAAGAAGTGAATGGAATGGTGAGCGTATGGTCTGGAGCATTGAATAATGGGAGAAGAAAGGCTGGTGTAGGTGTGATTTTAAGTGAAAAGATGAACAACAACTTGATTCACTATAGTTGCATGAGTGAGAGAATTCTTTGGATTCATTTGAAAGTAAAACTTCAGAGAATAGTAATTGCTGTAGTGTATGCTCCTTGTGACTCAGAACCTTCTGATAGGAAGAAAGATTTCTGGAATGAGCTAAAAGCTGTTTTGAGCCAGTTTGGTGTTAAAGAGAAAGTTATAATAGCAGGGGATTTCAATGCTAGAGTAGGTGTGCAAAATGCAATTTCTGACAATGTTCTGGGTTAGTTTAATGATCCTTGTGTGAATGATAATGGTGAAAGATTAATTGAACTCTGCATTGAGAATGGTTTGCGTGTATCTAATACATTTTTCAACCACAAGTACATCTACACATATACTTGGGAAAATCATACTCTTGGTCAAAAGAGTGCGATAGATTTTGTTGTCTACGATCAGTGTCTGAAACATCTAGTTGTTGACACTCGTGTGATGAGAGGTGCGGATGTTGGTTCTGATCATTATTGGTAGTGTCACGAGTGAAACTGAATGTTGGTTGGAGGAAAAGGAAACGGAAGACACCTAGGATGGAAAGAATGAAGGTTGAAAGGCTCCCTGCAAATC
Source organism: Macrothele yani (assembly GCA_039090855.1). NCBI lineage: Eukaryota > Metazoa > Arthropoda > Arachnida > Araneae > Macrothelidae > Macrothele > Macrothele yani. The sequence goes on from CM077012.1 coordinate 82,024,290, forward strand.
CCCATCGTTATTCTGACATACTCAGATACTCAGAGAATGACTGAAGGAGCTGAAGTCTTGTGAGAGGGATGTAGAAAAGAAGTGGGAATGCTTTAAGGTCTGTGGCACCACAATAGTGGGAAAGAATAGAGGTGATGCTTGGCGGAATAGTGAGATTGAAGAGGCAGTAAAGAGAAAGAAGGAAGCCTATTTGGGTATGTTGCAAGATAGAGATTCTGTGGGTGAATATCACAGTAAGAAGCATGAAGCAGCTAAGCTGGTTCGCCAGAGTAAGGCAAAAGATAGGAAGGAGAAAGTGGAAAGGCATGAATTGGCTTTTTGGAAAGATAGGAAGACTTTTTGGAAGTACATGAGAATCAGGAAAAATAGGGAAAACAAAGTTGTAAGTTGTGTGAAGAATAGGATGGGAAAATGATATGAGAGCCCAATGAGTTAAGTGAAACATGGGGTGATTACTTCCGTGAGTTATTAGATCAGGAAAGCAAAGGTGATTCTGAGGCAGAAGGAGGAGATGTCCCAGTAAAGGATGGAAGCACAGGAGGGATCTCAAGGGAAGAGGTGTGTAAAGCTCTAAAATTCTTTCAGAATGGTAAGGTTCCGGGAGTTGATGGCATAACTGCTGAAATGTTGAAATATGGTGGTGATTCTGTAATTGACTGGTTAATTGAAATTTGCCAGTTGTGTTGGGAGTTAGGAATGGTCCCTCGGGATTGGAATGATGCTATCATTGTTCCCTTGTATAAAGGAAAGGGTGATCAGTAAAGCCCGGAAGTTGAGGCAAAATGCCTTAAAATGTTTTTTTTTACCTTTTCGGCTCATATTTGAAGAAAATGCCTTTTTATGTTTTTAATGCCTTTTTTTGCCTATACTCAACAAATGCACTATTAAAAAATGATTTCTTCTTAAGAATGCGATAAAATCAAAGTTTTGATAACAATCTAGCATGCAGTACGTAGTGTTTCCGGGTAAACACATAATTTTTTTTTAAGTTATTCATTTCTTTTAAAAACTCTTTTTTAGGGTATAGCTGTACAAACCATAAGGTAGGTGGCATTTTCTCTAAAACGAAATCACAGTCGGCAGACATCTGAAAGTAAACACGAGTACAATCGGTACATTAAAAACGAGGTGCTCCAATTTAAGCAGCGGTGGCAGACGGATGCGCAGAGTCTGCGATGGTCGGCATCTCATTTTATGTTTTGCTCTCCCTAGAATCCCTAGATGATAGTTTCTGCGCATGGCGGAAGTAGCCGAATCCAGTCAGATAACATTGTAACCAATCAAGCGAGTGAAAGCCAAGAATGCACGTACACACGGGTCTGGTACGATTCGTCCAACGACGATTGGTCCAATGCCGATTCGTCCAATGGCAATTCGTCCAATGGACAATTAGTGCAAAGGTACGATTGGTCCAATGCCGATTTGTCCAATGGTACGATTCGTCCAATGGACAATTGGTCCAATTCCGTCCTATCTGTCCGAAGTGCTACTCGTGCTATAAAAATCTCATCTGTGCTGATTCTAGCTCCGATGTTATACGAAAGTACCGGTAGTCCAAAGAATGTAAAATATTGTTACATTGCATGCATAATATTGTGGTTACAATTTTTTTTTCCCCTTTTCGGAATCGCGTTTTTTTTGTTATACTGCCCTTGTTGCCGTATGAAGTTACTGATGTATGTACCGTTCAATCAACTTCAATGTTTCTCTTTTGCATTTAATAATATAAAAAACTAGTTTTCCGTTTCTGTTTGTAGAATGCAGTGTAGTTCTGCCAACAAGTGGCCAATGGAAACAACTGGTCAGGGTTTGGACAGAGGCCTTTTTAACAGTTTTTATTCTACCGATGTCATATTCATCACGTTTACATATCATATCAAGTTAATATTATTGAGCTTTTACTTACGCAGGAAATATTAATTCATAGGCCCTAGGCCTAGGTCTTTTTAACAGTTTTTGTTGTACCGATGTCATATTCATAACGTTTGCATATCAAATCAAGTTAATAATATTGCACTTTTACTTAAGTACGAAATATGAATTCATAGGCCCTAGGTCTAGGCCTTTTTAACAGTTTTTGTTCTACCGATGTCATATTCATAATGTTTGCATGTCAAATCAAGTTAATAATATTGCGCTTTTACTTAAGTACGAAATATTAATTCATAAGGCCTAGGCCTTTTTAACAGTTTATATTCTACCGATGTCATATTTATGACGTTTACCTAACAAATCAAGTTAATAATATTGAGCTTTTACTTATGTACGAAATATTAATTCACAGGCCTAGGCCTTTTTAACAGTTTTTATTCTACCGATGCCATATTCACAACGTTTACATATCAAATAAAGTTAATAATATTGAGCTTTTACTTAAGCACGAAATATGAATTCATAGGCCCTAGGTCTAGGCCTTTTTAACAGTTTTTGTTCTACCGATGTCATATTCATAATGTTTGCATGTCAAATCAAGTTAATAATATTGCGCTTTTACTTAAGTATGAAATATTAATTCATAAGGCCTAGGCTTTTTTAACAGTTTATATTCTACCGATGTCATATTCATGACGTTTACCTAACAAATCAAGTTAATAATATTGAGCTTTTACTTAAGTATGAAATATTAATTCATAAGGCCTAGGTCTAGGCCTTTTTAACAGTTTTTATTCTACCGATGTCATATTCACAACGTTTACATATCAAATAAAGTTAATAATATTGCACTTTTACTTAAGCAGGAAATATTAATTCACAGGCCCTAGGCCTAGGCCTTTTTGACAGTTCTTATTTTACCGATGTCATATTCATAACGTTTAGCTATCCATCAAACTTACCAATGCTGTGCTAGTATTTTTAACTTCACATAATATGTAAAGTTTAGAATATGACATCAGTAGATTAAAAAGTATAAAAAGGCCTCGGCCTAAGTCATGAATTAATATTTAGTGCCTAAATAAAAGAGCAATGCTATTAATTTGATTTGATGAGTCGACGTTATGAATATGGCATTGGTAGAGTAAAAACCATTAAAAAGTCCTAGGCCGTATGAATTAATACAGTATTTTGTGCTTAAGTAAAAGCGCAATATTATTAACTTGATTTGATTGGTAAACGTTATGAATGTGACATCGGTAGAATAAAAATGGTTAAAAAGGCCTAGGCCTTGGCTTTATGAATAAATATTTCGTGTTTAAGTAAAAGCGCAATATTATTAACTTAATTTGATATGTAAACGTTGTGAATATGACACCGGTATAATAAAAACTGTTAAAACAGCCTAGGCCTAGGTCCTGTGAATTAATATTTAGTGCCTAAGTAAATATTATTAACTTGATTTGATATGTAAACGTTGTGAATATGACACATATATATATATATATAATTAGTTGCCTTAGTGGAAGGGGGCCGAAAGGCACCTGAAGCGGGCCGATCATGGCCGTGAAGTAGAACTATTTGTGAATATGACATATATATATATATAGCAAAAAACGACAGAAGGAATAAACAAAACCCAACTACAAATTGGAAATTCCATAGCGCCAGAGGCTGCATAAAAGGCTAATCCCAAAGTAATCCCTAACCGTCCGCGCCACAGACTTCAGACGGTTGGGGATTAGTGGTTGTTTTTCTGCTCGTCCTCGGAATTTTTGTTTGTTTTCATTTTTTCAAAATTTTGCTCCTTGAGTTTTGCTTTTTTTAACATATATATATATATACTTCAGTAAGTATATATATATATATATATCATCATTGTCAACCATTATCTTTATCAATCTACTGCTGTATGAAATGACCCAGAAGAAGAGCACATGGGAGATGGGTAGGTGAAATTCGAAAGCTTGCTCCCCAAGTTTTTTCCATAACTGTCTGTCTTGAGCTAGTCTCCTCCGTGCCACTCCGCCGAGCTCTCCAATCTCAACCATCCATCTCCAGTGCAATCTTCTGAATCATTTTCTGGCTTCTGTACCTTGGAATGCAGTCTAATATTTCAGTTGCCCATGGGTAGTCCATTCTTCTAACAGTATGTCCACCCCATTGCCATTTCAGGAATTTTGCTTTTGAGCATGATGTTTTCCACTCTCTCTATATATACACTCAATGGACAAAACATCAGAAATACGTACCTTATAACGAAGTAAATTTCTCCGTCATTTTTGTCCACGCTGGGGCTCGAACCCGGGTGCCCTCATTCCGGAATAAGTCGCTCTACCAATTGAGCTACGCGGACGTTCGTTACCGCTGCTATCTGCCTTTATGTCGTGTGCGTCCTGTTGGGCAGGCACGTCACAACCTCCTGTACTGCGAATAACAGACTGTACACGCCGAGGCATCGACTCCACCGGATGCCGGTGGATTTCCCGAGGTAATGCTAGCCATGCCTGTTGCAGCATTGTGTTCAACTCTGCCCGAGACGATTCAGGATCAGTGGATGTGATGTTCCCCTCCATAGCATCCCAGAGACGCTTCATCCTGGCACTTTGGGGCCACTGGATGGTTCCAAACTCAGATGAGTGTTTCTCGAGACATGCGTGGGTGGTTGCGGTGCAGTGAGACGGCTCATTGTTCTTCTGAAACAGACCATCGGCCGCAGGATGCGGGAAGGCCATGAAAGCGTGTAGGTGATCAGCCAGCAAATGTTGGCAGCGGGCAGAGGTTAAGGACCTCTCCAGATACACTAAGGGACCTAATATGTGTCCCATAAGAATGATCCCCAGACCAACGCAGAGCCACCACCTCCTTGAACCGAGCCAAACTGTCACGACGGGGCCACGGCCTCATGTTTTCTATGCCACATCCGCACCCCCCCCCCCCCGTCATCTTGGTACAGCAAAAAAAGGATTTATCTGATCACACGACGTGGCGTGACTCTGAAGGGTTTCTGTTTTGAAGTTCTTGGCACTTGGCGGGTTTAATTTCTGATGACGAGCAGTCAACAGTGGCACTCGAACAGGGCATCGGCTCCCGTAGCCAAGAGTATGCGGCATGCTCCGTGTTGTTCACTCACTGACACTGCTTGGACCTCCCTCATTTAAGCTGCATGTGATTTGCACCGCCGTCGGAAAGCGTTCTGTCTCTACGAGCCTCAATAGTCTACGTTGAACCCGTTAATCAATGGCTCTCCAGGCACTGGTACGTTCGTCGATGTACACCCTTGATACGGTTGGCCTCGGGAACCCTAGCGTTCTTACCACTTGGGCGATAGAATGACTCATCTGTCTTGCGCCGACAAGGCGTCAACGATCAAAGTCGCTCAGATCACCACTTTTACCATGTTCGTTGATTGTGATGCACTATGGGAAGCCCTGCTGCGTGCCTATTTATCACATGCGTTCGGTTTTGGTTTGTTCCACTCTGCGTGGGGGATGCCCATGACCGCTACTTCTATCCTTTTTGTCTACTGTGTTTATGTCCCCCATCCGACTTATAGCTTATATGCATGATATATATTTATTAGTAGAACTCAAGAAATCCTTTTATTTTTTCTCTTGGTAACACAAACCATGAAGGAGATTATTCATGCACTTCGGAATTTCTATGGTGCACAGCTTTTCTGCTAGGTGGCATAACTTACCACTTGGAAAACAACTAAATATACACCACGCAAAAGTTTTACAACTTTTCATGTAAAGCACTGTACACGGGCTGCATTTCGTTTAGGGACTTTGTCAAAGCGTACGAGTTTTCCTGATTACATAAAGCATTATTAGGAAAACTTGAACAAAAGGAGATAAAATTCCGTGGGTACGAGTACCAATCTGTTTTAATACCATTTCTTTATGCCGCCCCGGTGGTGCAGGCTTATGACCAATCGTCTAGGTGGTTCGGGATTCGAATCCCAGTGAGTCATCGATGCTGTGTTTGTCTTACGCAGAAGCGAAGGGCAAGGCGAATCTTGCCCGCTCAATAGTTTTACTGGAGGGGAAGTGCCCACCCAGTATTTTTCATTCTGTTCAAGTAAATAATCGGTTGGGTCTCATAAGGCTCCACCTTATGAGGCCAAAGTTCTTTATTTCCAAAAAAATAATAAATAGCAAAATAAGTATAAACGTTTTTTTACATATTCAGTATTGTTCATTTGATAAGAAACTTGATTGCAATCCCCGTATTGTGTTTGATATGTTCTCCCGATAAATGGTAAATGTTTAAAACAATTATAATAAATAAAATAAAATAAAATACAGAAACGTATAACCTCTAGCGCCTTTATTTATCATTTTTTTTTTTTTTTGTGCTTCTTGTTCTTCTTTGTTCGAGTAACCTCGCTAACTTCTCACATTTGTTTTTATAAATGTTTAGAAATAAAGTATCTCTGGATATTTCTATAAAACCACAGGCTGAATGTTATTTTTTAACAAAATAATATTTCTGTTTCCTTCTGCATTTGCTGATGAACAATTACAATTGCATTTTAATCGTTGACGTAGTTTATTTTTTTGCCTTTTTTTTTATTGTTCTCCTGAGAATAGAAGAAGCATGCTCCCTCCCTCTCCAATAATTTGATGAAGTCGACGCCCCTGGTTTTACGGAACTGGCTCTCTCCCTTCCATGGAACCAGTGGCCTTAAATTAGGGACTGACGATTGCTTATAACCCACTGAGTTGCTCACGGTGTTCGTTTAACTCTCAACAACAACATCCTTTGTATCAGAAAGTGTAAGAGTTTACCAGTATAACATTTTTTCCGTATAGGAATTTTCCGCCGAACGTCCAAAACACATCGTGAGAACTTTCAGTACCAACGTGCCCCTCTCCCCCAATCACTTTAATACTGATATTTTTCATTTTTGCACTGATAAGATTTTAGTTTCATTCTTATTGTTTTTTAGCACAAGCAGTTAAATATTCCTTTCTAGAGATTTGGTTATGTAGAAGTAGAGCAAAAAGGAAACAGACATGTATAATTTTTTTACAAAAAGTAAAGAAAAGCGTTGACTTTACGTTAAAGAAGTCCGAGTAGTAAACTACTCGGCATTCTTCGCGCGGTAATAAGAAAAAGACGAACTGTTAGCTCCCCATCCATTCATATGGATGGATGGATGGAAGAGTTCCCCACAGGAAATTTCACCCACATTCGGAAAAATTCCCCACCAATTTCAGTCAGGGACCGTGCACAAATTGCATTTGACACAAAATATCAAACGTGGATGAGATTTCCTGGGTCACCATTTCCATTGTCACGCGGTTTAAAACAGATGCAGCCGTACAACGAGCACAAATATGTAAGGAAAATTTCCGGGGTCGGCATTTCCTTATTTTTTAATGCAACCTACATATGTTTTCCACTTTTACAGTAGTTTATGTTAGCAAGATGGGATTGGGGAAATTTTCGGGTTAGTATTTCGACTGTTACCGCGGTTTTTAGTAAAAACCGATGTTAAAATCAGTAGGCTGACGGGGTGGGGGAAAATTCCGGTTTTGGCAATTCAGTATTCACTGCAATCTACAGATGTTTTGTAAGTAGTAGAAAAATGTGGTGGAAATTTTCGGGGATAGCATTTCGACTTTTACTGCAGTTTATAGTAAAAAAAACTGTATTACAGGTATCATGATGGGGTGGTAGAAATTTCCGGGGTCGGCAATTTTTCCTTGAGGTCTGCAATGTCGTGGTACTGAAAGCCATGCGTAACAGCCGAATAAATTAAACTCAGGTTTTCCTCGGAATCGATGGCGCGCACACTTATTTTTTCTCGAAAGTTTTCGGTTGCAATTATCTTGTTGTTTGAGGTGTTGCCATGTTTCGGGATTTTGATAGAATCACCTGGAATTTCAGGATTTGTTAGAATATATGCATTGCATCCGTCGGTTCGCTTGCGTTCACTTACGAAACATATGGTATTCATAAAATCTGTATTTGATATTGATGTAGCCATGTAAAGCTACTTTAATTCCTCCGCGTATGCTGACGAATTTTTCCATTGCTAAGGATGATGGAGTAACTCTCCACTAAATGAATGAACAAAAAGTCAAGATTCGGGAAAACTATGGAGAAAACCAAACACAGAATTTTCAGCATTGGAACTAAAATTACCAGCAAAACTTTCAACTGTGATTAAGAAAACATGTGGTATTACTTTTTCTGCAATCCAATATATCCGTCAGAATCCTGTGTGTGTGTGTGGGGGGGGGCAACCAGTAATATCAATCTACAGATGGGGAACAAACAACAAAAGAACTACAAAGGAACTTTTCTTTCTCCTGGGAAACTATACTCGGGGCAAAGCTAACCTGATCACACTATCTGTATTTCTCCCTACACCCTTCCCCTTAGGACCCTAAGACTGATGGGAGGAAGGACAAAAGGAATCTTCTCACTCATGCTTCCATCACGATGTCCCCCTCAACCTCCTTGCCCTCAACTACCAACCACCAGATAAACGATTTCTTTCTTTTCAAAAACGCATCTGGGTTAATAAGATACACCTTCGTTAAACATATTCCTTACTATTCCATTTCATCATTCATCAGTTATGCGTAAACTTTCGGTGTTCCCAAAGTGTTCCAAATATATTTTTTAGTTACATGTTAAACGTGTATGCAGTACGCAATGGTTTTTTTTTTTTTTAGAGATACATTGGACTGCGCTACGTTTCCAGATGTACTGAGAAAATAGCATGTTATCACTGTGGGAAATGGTAATTTATTTATTATTTAGCTAAAAATAGCTTTTGAATGAATGAAATGCGAAATCCACTGTCACTGTGCAAATGTTTCTCAAGGATATCCAAATGCATTATTTGGTTTTTAGCCCATTACAGCGATACAGAAACTCCTGGATTCAGGATTATTTCTTAATGCCTACTTTCAGGGCCGCTTGGAGGATTGGTGCATCGCCTAAGGTGCGCCCTTACGAGGCTCTGCAGTTAAAAAAGTTAAAACAAAACCTTTTTGGGTAGAATTTATTATTTATTATTATTACGTTTTGTTACGTTTTGGGGCCCAAGAACCTTAAAGATATTTTTTTATTTTTTTTTAGTTCCCCCCCCTCCCACTTTTAAATAGTTATCGCCCTTTGTCATACAAATACTGAAATTTGCAGATTTTGAAATTATTATTACAACCACCTTAATCGTTTCCTCATTCATTAAATAGCAAATTAAACGTGTGGTTTCCTTCTCATATATTCTACAATTTGTGTGTAAACCAGGTACTTGAATTTAAGAAAACAGATAGAACAATATCAGAGTTGTTTGGAAGCTATTGCAGTATTATATATGGAGGCCAATTTTTCAGTGACTTTAAACCATAGTACTGGAAAATTAAAAAAAATATATATATGAGCGCGTATAAAAGATAAAAAAAAAAAGTCAAGCTGCTCCACCTTGCATCCAAAATCAATCACTGAAATATGAATCAGGTAATAAACTACATGTATTTATTCGATTTTTTTGAGGAAACTGTTTTTCCCAGGACGACCCCAGGGATGTTTATACGATTCTTTAGCGGGAAGGAAGGACAAAAATGAAAAGTTTTGAAATCTACCAAGACAAAATAAATGTTAATGAAAAAATAGAAGAAAAAATTAATGCCTTTTTTCTTATGTAAGTTGATTCATTTTTATTAAATTAAAGCACTTTTTCGTTGATGTAACATAATTTAACAAGAATTTTTTGCTGATGTGAAACCTGATGAAACATAAAAAAATTACATTTTCGAGGTGGGCCAAGCCCCCTCACCCTGTCTCCTTAAATACGATCGTGAACGACTGTTTTCATGTAACAACTTTACTAAAAAATATTCTCTAGGGCATGCAATAAAATTTTTCTTCGGGCTCACAATGAGATTTCGCCCAGGGTCATGGAAAATTACCGTGCACACTTTTCATCTGATTTTGTCAAAACACTTTATAGGTCTTTACTCAAGGATAAACGAATTAGCTAACACAAACTATAGGCAGCTCATCACCTTCTTTTATAACTGACATAACTTTATTTACTGTCGGCATTTCATTTGTTTCTGGAGAAATAGCTATGTACTTTCTGGCGAATCGCAGTCAAAATAAATTCATCGTACCTTTCAAGTCGTGTTTGCGTCTTAACTTTAAAGGGCCGCTTCTTCCCAGGTGTTACAAAAGTTCCTCTGAGTCTGAATTGTGTCTTCATTCTTGTAATACTTGCTGTAGAAACACCTGTTAGTTCTGCTGCAAGAGCAGTTATTTCATTTTCCGATTTATTATACGAATGTTTTCCCATTAATTTGGTGAACACATCCATAATGATCACTTTAGCAGAGCTTTTTAAAGGCTTTTCAGCTTTATGCGGCTGAAATACAATCGGGTGACCCAGGGCCGGATGGGGTCTACAAGGGCTATGGCCTTGGGGCCCACCATGACCAAGGGCCCAGGAGACATGCCTGTAGAAATAATAAATAAATAGATAGATAGATAGATAGATAGATAGAGATTTATTAAATAGTTTCTTTTGTTTTGTATGATTTCCACTTAGTCAGAAACAGAGGCTGAAAGGCAAACAGATTTCAAGGCAGTTACTCGCCAATGGTGAAGGTTTCATGTTACTGTGTACAGCGGGGTCGACGAGAGAGTTTCATTTTCTTCACGTAATCCACCCACACCTACCAATTTGCCCTTGGAACCGTTAATAGTCGAAGTTCCCTGTGGCTTCACATTGCGTGACAAAAAAGATTCACTAAGAAAAGTATACAATGCTAAATCATTAGAAAATCCGAGACAAAATCTAGGAATCTTACGTTTTTAATTCATGCTCTTATGAGAACAGTGAAAAATTCAGTGACTTATCATGAAAACTCTGCAGATAATTTATTAGTTTAAAAAACGCGCTACGTAATAATTATCACAAGCATATTGCTACAGTTTTGTGTTTTAACTGACTTCATAATGATTCCCCGTCACAATTCCTTGAGGGCCCACTCAGATGTTTTAGCCATGAGGTGCACTGAAATGTCTTAGCCTAGAGGCCTACTAAAGCTTTAACCCGGCTTTGGGGTGACCGGCAGGTGCCATTGTGAAAAACATAAAGTCCAAGACAAAACGAGACCGCAACCAGGAAGAAAGGTGCAAGCTTATTGACCGCTGCGACCCATTATCTCCCATTTTACCCTCGGGCTCAATTCTCACCTTCCGTGCGCTCAGTACAAATCCTCCGTGTATACTGTAACCTCTCTGAAGCAAAACAGGAGTGACAATGATGTCGCAAAAATACGAATATTTGTATTTTTAGAAACGCCACCGAAACTGGGATCTTAATTTTTTTTTAATGTACATACGTACAACATTTACAACATTGATATATCCATGTGCTTTTTAGGTCTGAATTCAAGTTCGAACAAGAGCTTTTCAACTGAAACTATATTATGTAGTGGAAGTACACACTCCATAACTTTAACTCCACAGTCAGGTTAGCCTTGCGACAAAAGGAGAGAGACTGATCTGATGCCTAAGGCATTCCATGTGTCCCCATCTCCCAAACCACTTCAGAATGCACTGTGCTTGAGCCATTTTCAGAAAGGGTGTCACAGACAAACTAGTGCTGATAGTGTATCTGAAAGAATTTGAAAATACTTGTAATTTCTATAAGAAGTTCAAAGAATGGATACTCCGATTTGTGAAATAGTTTTGTCGGAGAGAGGCAGAGAAAAGCTTTCTGTTGGTGGGCATCTCTTAACTCTCCGGTGGAAAAAAAAGCAAAAGACAAGCGGCAAAGAATCATATTACTGGAGATGTGAAAATAGGGATTGTAAAGGGACTGCAACCACAATTCTCATGGAAGCCAATCACTGTCTCCAAAGTGAAAGTGAACATTTTTGTGGATCATCTGCAGCTAGCCGTGTTCATGTTGTGAAACATCAAAACCGATTAAAACAAAAAGCTAAAAACAGTTCAGAGGCACCCTGCCAAATTATCCAAGGTGTTCTAAGTGACACTGATCCACATATTGTTCCATGTATTGGAAGAAAGGAGTCATTGAAAAAAATAATAAAACAAGCACGAAAGGACAGACCCAAGGAGCCAAGAAGTCTGGAAGATTTGACAATTCCAGATGAGTATAAGAAAACACTTGGTGGAGATCCATTTTTAGTGAAAAAATCAGGTATCGGAAATGACAGAATTTTAACTTTTACAACTGTTTCTAATGTAAAGAAACTTGAAGTGGCACACTATTGGATAATGGATGGGACTTTCAAGACCATGCTAACAATTTTCACCCAGCTGTACACGATTCATGCACCTGTTGGTCCAGATGATAACAGCCGTCTGTTACCACTAGTGTACGTTTTAATGTCGCGGAAAAATACGGAATGCTATATGCAGTTTTTTCGTGACCTGATAACTTATGCTGAGGAAAATGAAATCGTCCTTGATCCTTTCATGATCATCACTGATTTTGAACTGGCGGCTATCAATTCTAGTAAGGCAGTATTTCCTTCCACAGTTGGTAGAGGCTGCTTCTTTCAACTTGGACAAAATATATACAAGAAAGTAATTTCGTCTGGTATGAAAACGTTGTATGCTTCTGACGAGAACTTTTCTTTAAAAATATGGCAAATGTCAGCCCTTGCTTTTCTTCTGCCTAATGAGGTCGTACAAGCATGGATCCAGCTTAAAGAAGAAATTCCGGAAGAAGGTGCTGCTATTGCAGAATATTTTGAGGAGAACTATGTGCTAGGAAAAATTTGCCGCACCTTACGCGATCAAACAGTAAGACTTCCATCTCTCTTCGCACCATTTTTTTGGTCAGTGTTCGACAGAGTGGAAATTGGAATCCCAAGAACACAAAACTCGGTGGAAGCTTGGCATCGTCGTTTCGAAGTTTTAGTCGGAGCAAGTCATGTTGGAGTTTTCAAAATTATTGCAGAGCTCCAGAAAGAACAAAAATCCACTGAAGGAGAAACTGAATGTATTCTTCGTGGAGAAAGTCGCCCAAACCTAAAGCAAAAAGACATATCCCGTGAGAACAGAATTTTATCTATTTCCCAGTCCAGAGGAGAATATCATCTGCTAGACTTCCTGCGTGCTGTAGCCCACAACATAAAATTTCAATTAATAAGAGCAATTGTAGTTTAATTAAAAATATCCTCATAAATAGGAAGGATCGTGCAGAAAAATAGTTTCCAGCGGTGTTAATTGGGAAACATTGAAGGCATTTTTTTCAAATGTGTAATTCTTTCTTCATTCAAGTGCAAAAGTAAGTAGTTTTCACATAGCACTTATACCTATCCCCCTTTTTTTTTTCAGATTCATTTTAATTTCATAATTTTGAATGAGAACATCACTACAATGGTGCGAGAAATCTAACGGGAGCTGTGTAACTTATTTTAGTAATTTGCAGTGTGCATGCAGTAATATTTATTTCGATTTCAAAAATATGTCGAAAGATTATTTTTCGTTTGAAAATTTTTGGGTTTCTTTCGTTTAATAGCGTATAAATACCCTTTCAAGACACTTAATGAATTTTACAAAAAATGAAATTTTACATAAATGAAATTGATGATATGAGGTGAAAACTTTTCAATGAACACCAGAATATATAATATAATGTAGAACAATTTATTTCTTTGCGTTCTTCATATGTTGTACAATTTTTACTGTCAGACAGTTTTATTGGTACGTCTTTTTATATTTTGAAAATGCTTAAACACTGTTTGTTAGATTTCATATAAATAAACTGATCTAATTCAAGATCAATAAGTAAATACGAAAATTTTCATCTGTGGCATTTTATTTTGTTTTACCTTTAATTTAGTACAATTTATGAGTAATTTATTTCTCATTTTTAGCAAGCTTTTGGGAATGAGAAGTAACTAAAAATCCATGCTATTCCTATTGATATGCTCGTCTGCTCATCCATCCGTCCACTTCTATACGTCTTACCAGAAAAATTCTTTCTCCTTTACTTTTAGATAGGTGAAACTATGAAACGTTTATCCATATTTTCTTTTTTAACTGATAAAAAAACCTGCCCATAAATTGTGCAAATCCATGTGATTTTTTTAACTTTATGTGTGTTTCTTTTTTAATCTCACTGAGTGCCACTAAAACTCAGATTAAAAAGTAAGTTTTGTCGCATTATTTTCTGTATGGTACAAAGCAACAACTTTTTTCCTTAAATTTTGTATTGCAAACGATGCACAGTCGTCCTATTAGGGTGTGTAGCTGTATATTAAATTTTCCTCACGGTTTCCACTTATGAAGTGCGATTTAACAATTTTTTTTTTTTTTTTGCATTGCGTTTGGGTAGCTTCTGCTCTGTGCAATATTTACATATGACCCCTACGTTTTACAAAGCATAGTTCTGTCACTTGAATGCACAAGTTGTATTTACAACAGGAGCGTCACAACTAATATTTGACAATGGGGGTAAAATGCATTTTTTGGTCAGATCATAAAACTAATTGCGCTTTTGTAAAACAGGACGTGATAACATCATTTGAACATGCTACAGAAAAAAATATTATATCAATAATATCTAAATCATTATGAACCTTGAATTTTACATCGTTTTTAGATATAAGACGTTTTACTAATATCATAAAAGAAGTTAAAATGTATTGATTTGAACACCTCCACATTGGTATGAATTCCACAAGAACCGCACCTCTTACGATTAACATCAAACAACATAAAAATAAAAATGTATGTTCATTCCTTTCTACCTCTTCCACTTTCATTTCCTTTCTTAAAGAAAGACTGATTTTATTATTCTTAAATGAAAAAAGAAATGTTCCTGCTCTTTGGATAAAAAACACAATATAACTGTTTTTTAATAAAACCGGTACTTCGTGAAACTTATTCGCTCGCATACTGCACAGGCGAGGAAAATTTAACCCTCTTCTAGCATCTTAGGAATTCTGAATTCTAGATGATTAATATTTAAGTAGAAAACAGTATTTCGTTTTATCAGAAAAAGTTTGAAATCGCGGGAAATGAAAACAAGTATTAATCCGATTTCTGATTACGGACGTAATTAAAACTGAAGAAAAGTGAGGGGACAAATGTGATGCTTCGCTCCTGAATGCAGATGGGTGAGGGGATAGTTGCCCTCCCCCACGGGTGCGACGTTACTGATTTGCAAATTTATCTTTACTTCTGAACAAAATCGCTCGGAAAAATAGTACTTTATCTCAGGTACGATTAACTACGACGAAATATTTGTACTGATTTTCAACTGTGGCCGAAGTCATTTTTCGGGCAAAAATTTTGAGAAAACAGAAAGCCTTTTACATAAGATTTCAAATGCCAACAAAGGAATGACTATTACTACATTTTGCACTGTCACATTCTCTGCTCAAAAGAGGTGCTCATTCAGGTATAAAATTCTATTATCATTCTTATTTATGTGCGCTTTTACCTTTGGCTTAAAGATTTCTTAATTTCTTTATTCCATAGAACAAACACTTTCAAAGTGGACTAGTGAGACGAAAACAATGGCAAAATGAAGAGCCGTCCAGGTGGCCGAGTGGACATCAGCGTTGGCTTCTAACCATTTGTCGGACATGGGATTCGAGATTGAATCCCGGGTGATTTGCTTATTTTACTTAAAGGTTCGAATCCTTTGAGCCGTGTGTGATTTGCTTACTTTCTTCGCTGGCTCCCCGTTCTCTTGAACTAGCGTCACTAAATTAGGGACTGTTCAGCGGTTACAGCCCATTGAGTTTATCAGGTGATGGTAAACTCCCACACCGGAAAACTCTATCACCGTTAAACTCTCACATTTTCTTCTGCTGCTAAGAAAACTCCCACACCGGTAAACTCCTACACCTTCTCACATGAGAAGATGTACATATATTGCGTTTCGTTCGGAGATCTTGTCAAAGTGTGGGAGTTTTAAAACAAAATGTACCAGTTTTCCTGGGGGTACAAATGCATATGTAAGGTCATAATGACACAAGGTTTATGTAGATGTTTTCTGACTCACTAAATCTTGAGTTATGATTTTGTAATATTTGGCATATGATAACATTCAATAAAAGCTAATCAAAAGGAACTGAACCGATCAGTTTTCTGGCGCTGACAAGGCACTTACGTCGCTGGCCTTTTTACAAGATCTTAATTTAAAACCTAAATATTTTGCATTTGTAGGCACGTTATAAGATCTAATAAAATGACGTAGCAGATTAGTTCTCAGCTGTTTGATGGCTTCTGACCATTCGTGCGAGATGGGTCCGGGTTCGAATGCCGGTGAGGCATGGATGTTGTGTTTGTCTTATGGATCTGGTTCTTTCCCTTTCCTGGAACAAGTTGCCCTAAATTAGGGATGAGCGACTGCTTATAGCCAATTGAGTTGCTCACTATGGTCGTTAAACCCCTAATGAAAAGAAAAAAAATCAGACAAATAAAAAGAGCTCTTCTCCGTCGTTGGGAACCTTGGAAAACTGCCACACATAATTCGAAAGCTTGGAAAACTGCCACACATAATTCGAAAGCTTGGAAAACTGCCACACATAATTCGAAAGCTTGGAAAACTGCCACACATAATTCGAAAGCTTGGAAAACTGCCACACATAATTCAAAAGCTTGGAAAACTGCCACACATAATTCAAAAGTTTGGAAAACTGCCACACATTCAGAGTGTTCCTTGGAAGAACAGCAATTTGTGGCCGGCCCCTTGATGAAAAGCATGTGGAAGTTTTCCTATGTGGCAGTTTTCCTGTGTGGCAATCTTACGGTGTGGCAGTTTTCTTGTGTGGAAGTTTTCCTGTGTGCCGGTTTACAGTGAACCAGAAAGCCAATGCCGTAAGAAAAACACAACATCTATGCCTCACCGGGATTCGGATCCGGACCCATATCAGACGAATGATCAGAAGCCATCGCTTAGACCACTGTGTCACTGGGGCGGCAATAACTTTCTATAAATGAAATTATGGCCTAAAGTACTCAGATTTATAATTCCTTTGTGTGATAAGCAAGCTTCAGTGCGTTGCTGAAAATGTAAATTTACTTCAATATCATTGAAAACTGCACTCATTGGATTTTTGCACTTTTTCCTTTTATTTCTCATCTTGAAAAAAATGAATTTGCCACTAAGTGTTTCCGACAATCTACCTCCAGCTGAGGAACTGTGCAGCTATAAGCGAAATATCAGTTTTAAATTAAAATGTCAATATTGTTATTTTCATGATTTAATTTTGTACTTTGCAATAAAATGTATTAAGGACCGGGTTCTCAATTTATTAACACTTCAGAGTACAGTTGTGATAACTTTCAATTGTAATCAGAAAGTAGAGCGATGAAAAAATAACTTTGTTGCAGAAACATTCTTCTTTTTTATGTAATGGGAAAATGTGTCTAATACAATAACCTTTTAATTTATCACACGACAACCGAATGATTGAACTTGTCCAACTGCGCACTTCATTCGTATGACTTTCCACCTACGAGGAATCAATTCCTGAGCGGCTGTGTTTTTCTGTAATGTTGGTCTTGTGTGTATATAGCAAAATACACTGCTGGACAATTGCTAAGGACGGATCATAAACTGCTATATAGCGCATAAAAAAGTAAGTGTGGTTGGATGCCAAGTGAAATAAAATAATGTCAGAATGCCAGGACATTACAAGAAAGACAATTTATTGTGCTCTGAAATCCAGAAGGCTTTGGAACGTGTTCAAGGGACAAACAGGCCATTTTGTGCAGAATACGTAAACGTGAAAAAAATGCAATTAACGACCGCAGGCTTTCCGGCGTAAGATGTCAATACGGGATATGGCCACCATGGAAGGCGATGCAAGATTCCACACATCGTGTCATGCTTTGCACAACATTATCAAGCAGCTGTTGGGATAATTTATCCCATTCCTCTGTCAGTGCACGGATGAGGCTGTCCTTGTTTATTGGAGGGCATTGGCGACCAGCACGACTCTTCCCCAAAGCATCCCACACATTTTCAATGGAATTCAGATCTGGAGAACGTGCTGGCCATACGAGGCGTTGAATATCCTCGCTCTCAAGACGCTCCTGGACAGCGACTGTTCGATGACATGTTGCGTTGTCGTCCATGAAAATGAATCTATCACCAACAGCACCACGGAACATGCGAACATGAGGTAGCAGAACATCTTTAATGTATCGTTGGCCAGTCATAGTCCCAGTTGGAAGCACATAGAGGGACGTACGGCCATTGATCATGATGCCAGCCCATACCATGACACTACATGTCGGATATCGGTCCCTTTCCTGTATGTTTGCTGGACAATATGCAGTACCACTATCACGCCAGATCAGTTGTCGTCGACAATCAGACGATAGACTGTATCTACTCTCATCTGAGAAGAGGACAGCAGACCAGTCGTTATCAGTCCAATTGCGATGTTAATGGCACTATTGCAAACGGGCGGTACGGTGACGTCTGGACAATGGGATGCACACAACAGGACGGCGGGCGTATAGTCCTCTTTCATGCAAACGTCTGGCGTCAGTTTTTCGGGAGATCCGCTTGCCAGTAGCAGCCATAAACTGATTTGCTACCTCACTAGCTCTGCTGCGCCGGTGTCTTTTGTTGATAGCACTATGTACCGATCTTCTGCAGGTGTCGTACTGCGAACACGACCTCCACCGTGACGTTTGCTACACTCTCCATTTGTTTGAAATGATTTCCAAAGCCTTGAAACAACACTGTGGCTGACGTCGAACTCCCTGGCAACATCTGTTATTTTTCGCCCTTCTTCAATCTTGCCAATAATACGGCTACGCGTAAAATCATCTAAGTGATGTCAAGAAAACATACTGAAAATTGCAAGTTCGCAAATTGATTCTTTCCCTTTCAACTTTGCGTTTGAACAACAACGGTCAATACGATTCAAATCCTTTATATCTCTTATCAGCGCTATGACGTCACGAACAAGTTCGGCAATCTAAAATTTGCATACGCACAACACGTTTTATTGTATCCCGCACTTATGCTAATTTCCACATTTTTCTGCCTTCCATTTTATGGTTGCTATTGTTGCTATTGTCATCCGTCCTTAGCAATTGTCCGGCAGTGTATTATATTAATAATAATTTACTATGAATGAAATTATGCCTAAAGCACTCAGATTTATAATTCCTTTGTCTGATAAGCAAGCTTCAATGCGTTGCTAAAACTGTAAATTTACTTCAGTATCATTGAAAACTGCACTCATTGGATTTTTGCACTTTTTCTTTTTATTTCTCATCTTGTAAATAATGAATTTGCCACTAAGTGTTTCCGACAATCTACCTCCAGCTGAGGAACTGTGCAGCTATAAGTGAAATATCAGTTTTAAATTAAAATGTCAATTAAGTTGTTATTTTCATGATTTCATTTTGTGCTTTGCAATAAAATGTATTAAGGACAGGGTTCTCAATTTATTAACACTTCAGAGTACAGTTGCTGTGACAACTTCCAATTGTAATTTGAAATTACAGTGACGAAAATATAACCTTTTAACGGAAACAATTATTTTTCTTTTTTATTTCAGATTTCGGTAAAGAAACCAAATTCGGTATCGGCACTTTGCAATATCAACAAATTACATTTACATCAATCTAGTGCTGTGGTGTGTAATTTTAAGTGCAGTGGTGGAATATAATTCAACCCAAAGCTGGATGGACGGAAAAGTCCCTCATAGGAAAAGTCCCACTCAGGAAAACTCTCTCACATTTGGAAAAGTCCCTCAAAGGAAAACTCTTATACATTAAAAGTTCCCCTACTTTTTCAGTCAGGGACCGGGCACAAATTGCATTTTGCACAAAATATTGAATGTGGGGGAGATTTCCGGTGTCTCCATTTCCATGCTGTTTAAAACGAGATGCAGCCGTACAACGTACACAGTTATGTGGGGGAAATTTCCGGGGTCGGTATTTCTTTTATTTTTAATGCAACTTACAGGTGTTTTGCACTTTTACCGTAGTTTATAGTAACAGGCTGACACGGTGGGGGAAATTTCCGGGATCGGCATTTAAACTTTTACTGAGGTGTATATTAAAAAACAGATCTTACAAGTAACATGATGGGGTGAAGGCAATTTCCAGGATTAGTATTTCCGTATTCACAGCACTTTTTTAGTAACAACCGGTCTTACAGTTAGCAGGTTGACTGGATGGGGAAATTTTCCGGGTCAGCATTTAGATTTTCACAGCAGTTTACAGTAAAAAATGGTCTTACAAGTAGTAGGATGGGGTGGGATAAATTTCAGGCATTAGTATTTCCGTAAACCGATACCACGATTGACGTAAAGCATTCGCTTTGGAGGAAGAAAAATTAGGACAATCAAGAGGAGATTATTCTTGTTTTGGTCACCAAGCTCCTCAGAAGCATATCCATCCTAACTTCAGTATTTTTTTAAAAAAGTAAAACGAGAGCAATCCCTTAATATGATTCACAGATATCTCTGCAAAACCTGTAACAGAAAAAAATGTAGAGATGCATACTTGTTTTATGGTTGTAATGACTGACTTTAAACATATAATTCATACAAGGAAAACTGAAAAACACATTAAACTGCTGTATACATAGACTTTAAGTAAAAAGTACAAATAGTATATTATGGTTAAAGATACTTCTGAGGAATTCATGTACATGCTAACTGCTGTTCACAACTGTGCTATATGATAATAAAAAGGACTATACATACATATACACTATATTGACAAAAGTCACTGGACACCCCTTCAAAAGCAAATGAACGGATCCGCTACGTTGTTAAGATGCGCTGTACAGCTGCAAAAGGTATAAAAACAAGCCTGCAGCTGACCGCGATCATATCACACTGTGAGGTTGAGTGAAAATGTTGTGGCGGGAGAGAACTGACTTTGAGAAAGGAAAGATTATTGGGTGTTATATTAGTGGGTTGCCCATAAGAGAAACCGAGAGGCATTTAAACATACCGAAGTAAACTGTTTTCGATGTACTCAAAAAGTGGAAGACACATGGTGTACCTGAAGCAGGAAAACGTACCGTCAGACCAAAGAAAATCAGTGATAGAGGATGTCATAGACTATAAGCAGAGTCGATACAGCTAACCGACGGACTGCTGCACAAGACCTCAGTGTACAGGTGAGTAAAATGCTGGAACCTCGGTATGCACCCGTACTATTGGCAGAGAAGTTCATTCCATGGGTTACCGTGGTCGTTCGGCTACTCATAAGCCTTTCATCTGCACTCGGAATGCTACTCGTCGTTTAGCATGGTGTAAAGAACATTTATCGTGGACCGAAGTTCAAAGGAAACGAGTCCTATGGACTAATGAATCCAGATGCACGATCCATCAGTCTGATGGCCGTGTGTGGGTATGGCGGCAGCCGGAGGAAAGCTATTTACTACAATATGCTGTTCCTACGGTCAAGTTTGGAGCTGGCAGTGTACTTGGGTGGGGGTGTTTTTCGTAGTATCGTCCCGGCCCATTGGTTATCGTGGACAAACCTATTAACCAGCACGTCTATTTCGATATTCTGGACAATTATGCCCCACCAACTCTGTGGCAATACTATGGAACCGAGCCTTGTTGGTACCAGCAGGATAATTCACCGAGCCATAAAGTAAGTACTGTTACGGCATGGTGTGACGATAATTCCGTATCGTGTGTGGACTGGCTAGCACAGAGCCCTGATCTTAATCCCATAGAGCAGATATGGGATTAATTAGAGCGCCGCATGAGAAGTTTGGAACCAAGGCCTACTACTAAGCAACAGCATTATGTACTGAATGAAAGGGCACAGCTATAGTGGTGTTCCAAAGCCTTGTCGAAAGCATGTCTCGAAGGGTCAGTGCATGCATTAAAGGCCAAAGGTGGACCGACACCGTACTAATGTATGTCAATAAATGCTATGTTGTGTTTCTCTTCTAGGCGTCCGGTGACTTTTGTCAATATATAGTGTATATACATTACATTATCAAAAGTATTCGGATGCCACAAATTTTTGAGACAAATGGCTTTATTATGGCAATTATTAGTTAGTCGGTCCATTTTTTGCTTGTATGAGAGCGGTAACATGTAGAGGCATACTGTCAACCAATTTTCGGTAGGTCTCGACAGGAATGGCTCACCATTTATGCTAAAAACTGCTCCCAGTGTGGAGAGGGAAGACTGTCGTAGTGGTCCATTTTGCACCCGTCGCTCCAGTTAATCCTAGAAGAGTTCTATGGGATTAAGATCAGGACTCTGAGCAAGCCAGTCCAACAATTCCACCTTATTGTCAAGAAATCAGTCATCCACATGCCTGGCAGTGTGGCAGGGAGTTCGATCATTTTGGAAGAGACAACGGTTATTTCCATAATACTGCCACTTTGTTGGTAGGGAAGAATTGTCCAGAATTTCGAGGGACACTTCAGAGTTTATGGTTTGTGATGTAATAACCAACAGGCCAAATCCCGTCCAAGAAAAATAACTCCATATCGTGAAGGAGATTCCGCCGAACTGAACAGTTGAAAGCCCACCTATTTGGGAGACCCGGAGAGCTATCTCGTAATCAAGGCAATTTAGGAAAGATTTCCAATTACGAAGTTGTACAGCGATCTAACCATAATGTAAATCCGCAGAAAAATTTACAATGACTTCCAAAATTCAGGCTGTGCCCTCTTGAGCTGTAGCATACCTACAAGGGAAAGTTATTTCCCCCGCAAATCTTGAAATGTTTCTATCTTTTCCTGATCCTCTCTGAATCTAGGTCATAATAGAGGCTCACAGTTTTCCACCCCTTTTATCTCAGCCGTATACTTCATAGCAGAAAGTTTCAGTTCAGTGTGCAACAGATGAAATTGTGTCGCAAAATATTCTGCGGGTGATCACTAAGCAACTAACTGCTGGATGCAAAAAACAAAACAAAAAAACAATAAAGATGTGCGCTGGTAGAAATAAAAAAAAAAAAGAGAAGAACTGACCACATCATATTTCTTCCACTTAAAAAAAAAAAAAGAAAATGTGTCTAAGCTAGGTACTACAACAATTGCAATGATAACTAGTATCAAAAACACTCCAGCCTACTTTACTAGAATTTTACCATTATTTTCAAGCTGAAACAGAAACATTTATGGAATAAAATTATATTTAAGAACAATAAGGGACAGAGCGGCACCCCAGTAAAAAATTAAGTGCTGCGGCGAATATGTCACGTGTTTAAACTAGTTCAAGTCACGCACTGCAGTCAGTCGAAAGGGATACAAAGTGGTAGTCTTTGCTGTGAACATCATTGCATGTCATCGTTCTGTCTGTGGTTGGGACGCCTAAAAGATGAACAGCCACAACTGGCTGATTAGGGAACTTTTGCTTTACGAGTTTGAATTCTGACATAATGCTGATCAAGCATCACGAAACATTTGTCATGCGAAAGGGAAAGGTTCCGTGGACCACAGCACAGCAACCAGATGGTTCAAGAAATTTCGCTCAGGTGACAGAAACCTCGTCGATCATCCAATTGTCAGGTATGCCGTGAACCGTGGATCCGGAGGCCGTGCGTCAGGCCGTAGAGGCAAATCCGAGAACCAGCACTCGGATATTATCAGGCGAGCTGGGCACATCACAGACCACCGTGGTTTGTCACCTTCAGGACCTCGGCAAGGTCTACAGGAGCTGCCGCATTGTCCCTTACGAACTGATGCCAACTGAAGCAAACCGCAGAGTGAAAGTGTGCACGAAACTCCAAGAAAACCCGCGCGAATGTGGGGCACTTCGAATGTGTGGCAGTTTTCCAAGTTTTTGAATTATGTGTGGCAGTTTTCCAAAAGTATCTAACGATGGCATGGGCTCTTTTGTTTGTTTTTATTTTGAGGTTGGTACATACGACTTTAGAGCAACTGGCCACGAAAGTTTAAGGTGGGATGGGTGGGGGTGGCATAAAGGTTGCCGTTTCCCGGCCTATACTGAGAATTCAAGTTATTAATATTTCTCTTTTACTTAATTAATTCACAGGCCCTACACCTAGGCATTTTTAACAGTTTTTAATCAATCGTCTTCATATTCATAATGTTTATATATCAAACCAAGTTGATAACTGTAGTGCCGAGAATTTATGCACATCGGTGAATTACTTGACATTATTTTTTTACCTCCCCTCTCCCGAATAGCAGATCATTTCAGTAAAGCTGGTAGAGTAAGAACGCCGGGCTGTCTTTCAGCTTTTTGTTGATAGATAGTTTCCATACAAAAGGAACCTTAACAATTTTTACTTCCTGCTGTGGGGAATTTTCGACAGCACGGGAAGCCAGGATCGTTTGGCTGATAAGCCATAATTAACATAATGAGCTTCCACCCCTACAATAACAGTGCGCTTTTACTTAGGCACTAAATACTAATTCATAGGCCCTAGGCCTTTTAAACAGTTTTTATTCTACCGGTGTCAGATTCACAACGTTTGCGTATGAACTTATGTTAATAATATTGCGCTTTTACTTAGGTACTAAATATTAATTCATAGGCCCTATATGCCTAGGCCTTTTAAACAGTTATTATTATACCGATGTCACATCCACAACATTTACATATCAAGTTAATAATATTGGCATAACTGTTAAGTATAAAAAGAGGGGGGTCCAGAGTAAAGCCCACCGGAAATATGCCCACTATGGATGATTTGCAGAATATGTACGGTCGGAGAGGACGTTTCCGATCTAGTGTAAAAAAACTGATCACATAAATATTTATGGACCTTATAAAAATTGTACTTTGTTTTAGAAATGTCGAAATTTATGGAGGTTACCCCTCAAACCTAAACTAATATATATAACCTTTCTTATGGGTTCAAGAAGCTCAAACTTAAATCGTTAGACAACGCTATCAATAAACGAACAACGCACTTGAAAATTTTGAAAAGTTTAAATTTAGAGGGTTGACCCCCTAAACGTAAACTGACATATATAATCTTTTTCATGGGCTCTAAAAGCTCAAACTATATCTAGGTTGTAACTTGAAATCTTCTAAAAAGGCCCGCGGCCAAGGTGCTTTGTAAAGAGCCGCGAAATATTCTGTTGAGTGCCTTTTATTAAGTTTTATAAACTATTTACAAGAATATCTAAGTTGCATAACAAATATCTATAAGTTGTAACTTAAATCTTCTAAAAAGGCCCGCGGCCTAGGTGCCTTGTAAAGAGCTGAGAACTGATCTGTTGAATGCCTTTTGTCATGTTTTACAAAATGTTTAGAAATACGAAACATCTAGGTTGTAACTTAAAATCTCTTAAAACGGCCGGCGGCTTAAATGCCTCGTAAAGAGCATAAAAATAATCAATTCAGTGATTTTAATAATTTTTTTATGAAATGTTTACAAATACGAAATATCGAGGTTGTAATTTAAAATCTTCGAAAAAGTCCAGTAACGTGGGTATCTTGTCAACACCTAAAGATCGATTCGTTGAGTCCCTGTAGATTAGCCTTTATTGCATGACATGCGAAATATTTAAATCATAACTCAAGATTTAGTGAGTCGCAAAGCTTCTACATAAACCTTGTGTCATTATGATCTTACAAGCGCATTTATATCCCTAGGAAAACTCCCACACTTTGACAAGATCTCGGAAAGAAACGCAATTCGCCATTTATGCAATTTGTATATGACCCCGTGACGTCGCAGACTCTGGGGGGTACACATCTCCCTGGTACGAATTTGCCATTTCCCGTTGAGATCTGGTATGTTGTTTTTGATTTGCATGTGGCGTGCTTTACTTTGCGATCCATCCGCCCCCCACCCTTCAGTTGAGACAATTCAAATTCTTTTTCAAAACGTACGTTAGGTCACACTACATAAAGATTGAAAATTTTGGCGGGTGGACAAATCCAGTGGGTGTACATCATGTCCGGAACGTGCGTTGGGCCACACGGCATACGAAATTACAATTTTGGCGGGTGCACACCATCTCCCAGAATCAAAGCAGCTCATGATGCTTAAATTACGAAAATTTGGTAGCGCATAGCTGCCAGGTTTTACGATTTAGCAGTACAATTTACGGAACTTTTTTATTTAACTTAATCCATTCAAAGTAAACCGCCGATGTTAGTTACGAATAACTTTGCAGTTACATGTGTCTATGTGGGAACTTTGCAGCAGTTTTCCCACGTTTTAGGTTTATTGTTTTGCGTTGTTTCACACTGTAAAAAATAAGTGCTGTGAATTCACGGAAAATTTCTGAAAATAACGTGCAGCAAAATTGCCGGTAGGTATCCGTTTTTTTTTCCAGAAATTTCCATTTTAAAAGTACCTATTTGTTTTAAACTTCCGTATTTACACAGATTTTCCGTAGACAGAAATTCTGTTTATTTCAGAAAATTCCATTTCAGGTGTTTTCGTATTTAAACTAAAATTCTGCAAAAATGACGACTCTGTACTTTTCAGCTCTTACCCCACGTAATCCTTAAGCTGAGTCAGGATCGAACCTCAACAGGTAACTCATGCTTTTAACCAATGAGCTACAAAAGGTCGGCGATCAGCTTCACGTACATTTTAAAAATAATTCAGCGCCGATGAAATTTTGCTTTTCTCATTAATGCGAGTGATTTAGTCATTTTATTTTTTATTTGGAGCTTATTATTTTTCTCAATAGGTTTGTATTATTAGTATTATTTTATGTTGGAGGACTTTTCTCAAATTAAGCATTTTTCATCTTGATTTTTCGAAGCAACAAAATGCAGCAACTTGATTTTTTTAAACTTACAATGACTTTTAGTTATCTTTAAAAAGGTTAAATGGACTTTTTTATAGTAATATTTCAAACACACACACGAAGAAAAACTAAACATAAAATTTACTCTTCATAGCTATAATAGCTTTTGTCTTAAGACGTCTGATACACAGACATCGTATAATCATCTGTACAATAAATAAGTACCTGGTTTCTTAAAGTAACACAATATATAATAAGTAGCTGGTGCACCAAATAGGGGAAAAAAAGAAGAAATAGCTTGTGCCACAATAAAGAAAATCCATACGATATGCTGTCCACAATATCCGATCTGGCTACGGAACTTCAAAATTCGACGGACGATTGAAATTTAAAAGTTAATCAAACCTCCAGTATTCTCACGAATCGATTTTATTACCGATTATTTCTCGTCATATGGATACGGAAAAAGTGAGAACGGAGTTTTCCCATTAATATACAAAAAGAATTATGGAAAGGTTTCTGAGAATTCAGAATTTTCCGTTAACACATCTCTAAAACGGTAATTTACTGTCAATATAAGAAAGAAACAGCGGAATTGTTTCTGAAAATTCAGAATTTTCCCGTAGTACGAAAATTCAGTAAAATTCAGGTTTCTTTCCGTTATTTTACGGAAAGAGTTGTATCAAAAATCTGCTTCGTTAATTCACGAAAAATGGAGGGAAGTAGCCCGTGAATTTCAGAATTTTTTTTACAGTGCACACAAGCCCTAGTTTCAGACACCAGAACTTGCGCCGCGCGTAAACTCATGTAAACTGAACTGCACCAACCAACTGGTCTTGTTTAACCTTGGGCTTGGTTCTGTCCATCTCTCTCTATGTTTCTCCCCTTCTCCTTTTCAGATAATGCATTGTTCGTTCCCGGGTCGCAACTTTTCAGGATGTCTTCCCAATTGCGGACGTCCCAGTTGTGGACAGGGAGAAAAACAGTGCTAATTGTGGATAGATCCCCGTACTGTTCACTACTGGGAAAAGGTATAAGGACTTAATGAGGGATTAGGGAAAGAGGAAAACATACGCCATTCCTAATCCCTCACGAGAAGGGTAAAATTTTATTTGAAGTCTTTCAAATAATGGAAAACTGGTATACTGACTAATGGGCGATTTATTTCATTCTATTTGAAAACTTTCTCATCAACCAATTCAAAAAGTATGTTTTTTTGTTTTTTTTTCTACTGTGCATCATCAGCAGAAAACCGTAGAGACATATATACAGTATACAGCCGGGGCCAGTCCATCTATAAGAATGAACATTTTTTAACCCCTATTTCTGAAAAAGTTATTAGTTTTTTATTGATCTGTTTTATTTTATTTTGCCCTCTTTAATTCAAAACAAAAACTAAAATAGATTACACAAATATTTTCACAAAAAACATAACTATACTGTATTTCCAGTTTCATAAAATTACGAAAATGAGGGTAGCTGATGATGATTTCTTCATTATTCCAACTTCTGAATGAACAATAGATTCTTCAAACAACATCCGATATTCGCGGTTGTGTAAAACTCTGCCATAGTTTTGCTGTTCCGCTTATCCAATTTAATTTGATTGTTGCTTTTTTTGTTTTCTTGCCCTCGAGATTTAGTCACATTCAGTCGTACAGGTAGTCTCTGTGCCTCGCTTCATCTTTCAAGCACGTTATTAACTTCGCGACTTTAGGATGAGGATTTTTGATAGCTACATTTAACCGATGGTTCCAGCCTTTGACGTCATTATTTGTTCTGTGTCGTTTGTTGCTCCAATTCCACATTTCTACAGTGATTACAGGATTTTCCAGTCAGTTATTTACGAAATAATCATAAAATTTCTGAAGGTTTTCATTAATGGGAATGGATTCTTGAATGCATATCTAGCCATCGTCTACATTTTCCACAGGAAGATAGGCCAGTGAACCACACATTCGGAGGTGTTGCCTTATCTCCTAGTTATTGTTATATTCATTCACTAATCCCAGTTCTTGAATTTTTCGCCGAAGGCTCTGGTTGAAATGGATATTACATTCACGTATTTGTATAGAGGGGAATAATTTCGTCAGAGGTATGATTTCAGCTGTTTCAAAATCTATCACAATTACTTCCAGATTCCAATTCTCCAATCTATGTTTCATCAGGGTAAAAAATCTCTCATAAGTAACTTTTCTCTTGCTTGGCAACAAAACGAAGATTACTGGAATAATGTTTGTTTCTTCCATTGAGCTTCCAATATCTGTATGAACTGTGTAGATTTTAGCAAACTGTACACTGCAGCTCCTAAAAGTTCCGTCCATGAAAAACATTTTGCTGTTTTCCATAACTTCCCTTCATTTTCTGATTGCAAATGTTAAGACTCCTTCTTTTACCCCGTCATCAAATAAGAGAAAATTAACCTAGTCTTACATGAGTAAAATATCTTCGCCCGACTGATGTCTTGCGCATTTCTTGGCCCTGGGAACGACTGTCCTCGATTTTTGTATCTTGATCGAAGTAAGCTGCTTTTTAGTGACAAAAATTATGGAATTTCGGTTACAATACCATATCCTCGGTGAAAGAATCGTCCAAATTCCGTGCGATAAATGGTTGATAGAGCTTGATCCTCTTCTTTAGCTCGTTTCTTCGTGATGAATACGTGCTTTTTCACATCTGTTAATACAGTATCAGGTTTGCATACATGACTGGAGGACCGTGGTATACACTGCTGGCCACCCAAAATGCAACACCAAGAAGGAATCATCCGATTGGCCTGACATTCGCAGCATGCGTCGCCCGCGAGAGGACATGCAAACGATTAGCATTGCAGGGCATATGCAAATCATGTGCGCCCGGCACGCCATCGAGAAGCACTATAAGAAGGGTGCACAGAAGGCGAGGTGTAAGTAGTGGAAGTGTGTTGTGATGCCGGGCCTGTGCGTGGGAAGCTCCCTGATGCCTCGTCGCAGAATACGGCAATCATTCCAGCACGTTTTGGGTTCGACAGAGGGCTAATAGTGGCTTATCGCGACAGCGGTTTATCGTACTGAGACATCGGCGCCCGTGTGGGACGACATCCAGCCATAGTTAGGCGAGTATGGATTCGGTGGGTGCAGGAAGCACAGACATGAGCGATTGCCGCTGCCGCGGCGCACCCCCGAACGAGAGGACCTCCATGTTGTACGGCGGGCATTGACGGCTCGCACCACCACATCACGAACATTAGCGCAGGAATTAGGGTGTGTTGCGCAACAACCTGTGTCAGCATGTACCGTTCGACGTCGTCTGCAGGAGCGGGGACTTGTCGCACGGCGGCCATTGCTCCGATTACCATTGGCGTTACACCACCGGCGAGTGCGGCGGCAGTGGGCCGTTGAACGCCGCACCTGGACTACAGAATGGCACGACATTGTCTTCTCCGACGAATCCTGCTTCTGCCTGCAACACCACGATGGTCGGATCCACGTGTGGTGGCACCGCGGCGAGAGACTGTATGACGCCTGCATTATGCATCGCCATACCGGTCCGTCGCCTGGCGTTATGGTTTGGGGTGCAATTGGATATGACACCTGCACCCCTCTGGTACGCATCGCCGGTACACTCAACATCCACCGCTACATCTCCGACGTTTTGGAGCCTGTA
The DNA here is from genome assembly GCA_039090855.1 of Macrothele yani. NCBI lineage: Eukaryota > Metazoa > Arthropoda > Arachnida > Araneae > Macrothelidae > Macrothele > Macrothele yani. Next base: position 82,054,459 of record CM077012.1, read on the forward strand.
GTCCTCTCTTACCTACAGGCCACGTTTCAACAGGACAATGGGCGCCCGCACGTGGCACGCATCGTGCAACAATTCTTCACGGCCCACTAGGTGTCACTGCTGCCGTGGCCCGCCTCTTCTCCTGATATGTCGCCCATCGAACACGTCTGGTCGCTGATCGGCAACCAAGTGGCCCGGCAAGCGCACCACCCGCGGCTACGCCCGATGAACTTTGGCAACAGTGGAAGCAGCCTGGACCGACATACCCCAAGCCCACTTCCAAAGCCTCTTTCGTTCGATGCTGCTGCATAAAGCAGCCGTTATTGCCAGCCATGGGGGCCACACGAACTATTGATGTCTGCGTGCTCCGCAAGTCGCACGGGCCTGTAAGCTCAATCATTTCATCCTTGTATCTGTTGTTATGTGTCCAGTAAATCTGGCTTTGCTATCTCGTGTCCTTCTTGGTGTTGTATTTTGGGTGGCCAGCAGCGTATTATTTCCTTTCGTTGCCATACGACCTTTACATTTCGCCGTCTTCTCATTTACACACATGCCCAAGTTTTAACGTTTTGCTGACTTGTGCGATGAATCCTACCTATACCTGTGCCCATTACATGCAGCTAATGTCTTCCCTTTTTCCGTTTCAAATATTTCAAACTCATCCATTGGACGAAACGAACAGCTTTTATTACAATATAAATAACATATAACAATCGGAAAAAATTCGTTACTTCACTTCTTTAATCTGAACTGCAAATGAAAAGCTTGACAAAATAGTAACTTTCATCTCCTTCGCAACCCTTCTAGGGAGGGATTAGGAGGGGGAAGGGGTCCTAGTCCCTCACTAAAACGCCTCTTTTCCCAGTTGCGGACAGAACTGGATCTGTCCACTATTGGCACTGTTTTCCCTCCTGTCCGTAATTGGGATGTCCGCAGTTGGAACCAAACCCTTCTCAGTAGGCCAGTGTGGGGTGAGTTTTGCATTGGGGCACGTGTCTTTATTACTCCCAGTTCGAAATGCTATCTCAGAACGTAGTTATCGTAGAAAAAAATTCAAACGGATTTTAAATCTGTGGCATTTTTAAGCCCAGATCGATACCTAACATGACGAAATTAAGCAAAAGCTGACAGTTTTGTGAAATTAAGAATGCGTTGGGGCATGGTTTCGTAACTTCTTCTCATGCAATAACTTTGATCTAAAGAAAGAATGCTACTATAAGAGGAAGTTAAAAAAAAAAAAGTAAGTCCAATGCTCATTCGAGCCAGTGCTCCTCCAGCAATGATTTATTTTGTTGGTCCGTTAGTCAGTAAGTTTTCTACGCTTTCCAACCGTGTTTTGTTCGTCGCTCGTTAGGTGCATAAAAATGTCTTGGCTTGATTCAATTAATATGTTGGGATACTATTTTTCCTCTGCAAATTGCATCGCTTTAAGCTGTTACTGTTTTACTATAGCAATTTTACTTGCATTTTTTTTCAAGTGTCAATAAATGTAGTATTAGTAATTCGCTATGAGCAGCAATATAAAGGATGGGGGGCACTAACAAACATTCCATGACGCGTCTTCTGCGGAATTCTCGTGTATTGCAAAATCTTCAAAAAATGAAAAATATGGATTTTGCATTACGTGTTAATGAAATTTCAGCGTTTTGCGTGGTGGAAAAAAGGATATTACTAATGATGGACGGAAAATTCCCCACAGGAAAACTCCCCCACATTGGAAAAGTCCCCCACCTTTTTCAGTCAGGGATCGTGCACAAATTGCAGTTTATACAAAATATTGAATGTGAGGTAGATTTCCGGGGTCACCATTCCCATTTTCTCGCTGTTTAAAACAAAATGCAGACGTTCAACAAGTACAAATATGTGGGGGAATTTTCCGGGGTAGCCATTTCAACTTTTTCCGCAGTTTATAGTAAAAACAGTCTTACAATTAGCTGGACTGGGTGGGGGAAATTTCCGGTGTCGGCATTTTGACTTTTACGCACTTAATAGTAAAAAACGGTCTTACAAGTAGCTGGATGGGGTGAGGGAAATTTCTGGGTTAGTATTTCAACTGTGACCACAGTTTTTAGTGGTTTTCCACGGTTTTTTAGTGTAAAAAAATCACTGCAGTTTACAGTAAAAAATGGTCTTACAATTAGCAGGATGGGGTGAGGGAAATTTCCAGGGTCAGCATTTCGACTTTTACGCAGTTTAACACAAGATGAAGCGGTAAAAGTGTATATCGCTGTTTAGAGTAAAAATCGGTTTACAATTAGCAGGCTTAGGTGAGGGAAATTTCCGGGTTAGTATTTCCACTGTTACCACAGTTTTTAGTGGAAAACGATCTTACAATCAGCAGGCTGACGGGTGGGGGAAATTCCGGGGTCGGCATGTTTTATTCCATCGTGCTCATGTCCATAACGTTTACGTAACATTTCAAATTACTTATAAGATAGTACAACTATACTAGTTATCCAAATTTATTGGCGTAGATAAAATCAAGGTTTCCAAGCTTTCGCACATTCCTTGAGAAAGCCATCTGGTTGATGTGCGAAAGCTTGGAAACCTTGATTTTATCTACGCCAATAAATTCGGATAACTAGTATAGTTGTACTATCTTACATATAGTTGGTGTACAGTTCCTTACGTTATTATTTCAAATTACTATTACTGCAATACTACTCAGGCAGAAAATATTATTAGGTCTAACATCTAGGCCCTTCTAAAAGTTTTCATTCCGTCATTTCCATACTCCTAAAATTTATATAACAAGTAATGTCAATAACATTGCGCTTCTACTTATGCAGCATACATTAATTAATAGACCGCAGGCTTTTGACATTATTTATTCTACCGATATCATATTAATGACATTTACATAACAAGTCTTCTGCTTTTACTTAGGCACTAAATATTAGTTCATAGGCCCTAAGCCTAGGCCTTTTTAAAAGTTTTTATTCTAACAATGTCATATTCATAACGTTTATGCATGAACTTAAGTTAATCATACTGCACTTTTACTAAGGTACTAATTATTAATTAATTGGTCCTAGGCCTAATGCCTAGTGGTTAATATTGAATGCCTAAGTTAAAGCGCAAAGCTATTAACTTGACTTTTTTTGTAATCTTTATGAATACCACAAAGAAAAGGTGTTAAAAAGCACTTGGCGTACGGCCTATTAATCAATGTATGGTGCACAAATAGAAGCGCAGTATTACTGACAAGGGTTCTAGACAAAAACCCCTATAGATTAAGAAAGCCTTCGAACTGGTCTGTGATGTCAAAGCTAGTGGGCCGACCGACTCGAGCCTCAAGCTCTCCGCTCCTGAAAACGCCGACGAAGTGCTGCGGTGTTTACGCAGAGAAATAATTTCTCGAGTGCAATACTAGACAATTTGCGCACATAACAATAAATCGACCGGGTTTTTTTTTTCTCTTTATTTTTTGTCCTTAGATAACATCAAAAGATTACATCCTTAGCTTTCATTTTTTTTTTTTCAGTTTCCAGCGATGATATCCGTAAATCTGGGAATTCCAAAGTTTTGCTCTTGTGCTGGGAAATGATTTCATGAAAATTTTCCTTTAGTTTTCTATTTGGCTAAAGGAGCAAAAAAATAATTTTTTTCACGCATAACGTACAAAACCCAGCATTTTACGTTAAGCATTTTTGCAAGTACATCTTTTTAATGGGAAATTGGTAGGACTGTATGAACATAATCATTTCACTTAAAACATTTTGAAATTCCCTTCGCGTTCAATTTATTTAAATGAAAGCAAAAAGAAAAGACTTTTCCGTAATTACATAACGATCGCGAAAGCAAAATTTCCGATTTAGTGAGTATATTTACTGAAAATACGGTAAAATGTGTGCTCAAATCTTGCAACTATTTCTAGAAGGTAAAAAAAAATTATAAATTAAAACATTTAGGAAAAAGTTATTTGTCAAATGAACATGGAATATATTAATTCCGAATTCTTGTTTTAATTAGGACTCTGATACACAGCAATTTTATGAAGAAAAATGACATTTGTTTTACAGAAATGAAATGTTGATTAATAAATAACGTAATTATTTATTGCCAGTTTCTTTGCCTGGTTAACCTTAGTACTTGATGCGCTGATAATATATGTACATTTTTTTTTTCAATTTGAACACTACTAACTATAAATTTTGTAAAGAAAAATATGGTTATTAATATACCATTATTTAAACGACAATAAATAATGAGCTGATAATCGGAAGGCTAGCCCTTAAATTTTACTCCGTCAATAATTAAAAAAAAAAAAAACGACTAACAATTCACTAAATTATAATTGTATTTACAACGAAAGCAGAAAATGCTGTCATGAAAACTTAACTAACCTTTGAATTCACGGTGGGTTAAAGAAATCCGCCTTCTTCTAAAGCTTTCACTTTCAGGAAAGCTGAAAACAGTGGCTTTTGGATGTGCTTTGTAATTAGATCTATATAAAGGCACTTAATATTTTCCAGGCATGTTGTAAACAAAATGCTTACTCACGTGCACGACTACCAAAAGTTCAATACTGATCAATGCTGCATGAACGCGAAGCTAATATCGGCATTCCCCTTACGTTTGCCCTTTGACCTCTCTGGAGAGAGGGATTGCGATGGCCCTCTGACCATGACGTCACACACCCCTTCGTAGTTCGCGCGCTGGGGCTTTCTCTCCAGGGAGTTTTGTTCTAGATACCCGGAAGTTGGGCTGGTGACGTAGCTGAGGATGCATCGCTGAGTGTTAGGAATCGCGTTTGCTTTGCTACAACTACTGAGCTGCCGAATATGAAACAAAATGGTGAAATGATTTAAAGAAACAAAAGGAGTGAAGCAGAATAGATAATTGATTGTTTCCTTTTTTATATATATGTGTAGTACTTTCAATCCATCCAACGCGAAAATAACGCTTTTTTTTTTTAATGACAAAACCTCGGCTACTGTAACTTTTGTGAAACATTTCGGACATTCAGATGCCAATTCAATTCGACTTTTACCCTCTACAGGAGAGGTTGCCTGTGTTTTTGTAAGTATGTTTTGAAAGCATTTGTCATTTTTATTTTCAATTTTTCATACTTTGCTTTTTTACCTTAATTTTCGGTTCTGGATTTGTTTCATAACGATTCCATCTTTTGGCTTTGCTAGAAAAGCTCTTTAAAATATTATTTTTTTCCCCCTGTTTTCAGAAAGTTTAGCTCTTTTTTCGTTATTGAAAATTTGTCAATTGAAAAATTTACTTTTTTTTTTTTTTTTTTTGAATATACCACATTTTATGCAGAAAATTGTCTCTTCATCTGATGCAGGTTGAATTGGGACCACATTTTGTTCAAAAGACCTTTTTTGGGACTAAGATTTTTAAGTCTATCAAAAGCATCATGCAGTATTTTTCTTTTTCTTTGTCTTTCACCTCTTGCAGTGACATTTTAAACGTTTGATCTCAGTAAATTGACTGTTGGTATAGCAGACGATTTCAATATCTTTTTCATTGGTTAACCAAGCAGGCGATTCATCATATATCGTATTCATACTTACTATTTAAAAAGTGCTCACTGCAAATCCTGACATTTTTCTAATTGAAAGAATCTGTTCTGTAACACCTGTTAACCCAGTTTTTTGTAACTAATGGGTCGTTTCGAGGGAAACAGTTAAAAATTATGTTTCCCCTTTTCGTATTCCTAGAGGTATTTCGGCACGTAGCAACAGCGCAGGAAGCCGACGATGTACTAAAGAAATTAAATAAAAACATTTGATGACAGAAATACAGCCAAATAAACAACAGATAACTAATGTGAATGTGACAAACGTGGGTAACTGCATCCACCGCGCGCTTTACATCGGTCATTGACAAGTGACATGCATCCTCGTGACGTCACTGAGCGGCACCGGCGAGGACCACTTCAATGACCAGAAACACGAAGCGATGAGCCAGCCCTTGTTACTAAGCCCTGATTACTGACATTATTTGTTACGTAAATTTTAGGAATATGGAAATGACGGAATGAAAACTTATAGAAGGGCCTAGGCGTTAGACCTAATAATACACTGGCGGAAAGGGAAAAAAGAACACCAAGAAGGAGACGTCTGATACCAAAGAAATTTATACAGCATAATAACGGAATACAGAGGATAACGTGATCAAAACATTATGGCAAAATACAGCTGTATTTGCTGGTAAACTGAAAAATAACATTTCCAAGTAACATGGTTAGTACGAGGTTGAACTGCCATGAACTGCGTCACACTGTGCAATTCTGGCATGGAGTCTGTTGTACAGATGTTGGATGTAAGTTTGGGGTATTGAGTTCCAAGCATCCTCAACGTGGATGCGTAAATCGGGGACGGTTGTGGCTGGCCGTGAAGACCGGATAAGTCGTTGTCCCATAAAATACCACACGTGCTCAATGGGGGACAAATCCGGTGAATGTACAGGCCATGGAAGTTGTCTCACACCCTGAAAAGCATGTTGCGTTGCATGTGCCGTGTGTGGGAGTGCGTTATTTTGCTGGAAAACACCACGTTGGACCGACCTTACAAATGGCACAACAACGGGCTGAATGATGTTGATGTAGGAAGTGCTGTTTAACGTACCCGTACAAACACTAGTTGTGTACGGGAGTGATAGCTGATCGCTCCCCACACCAGGAGACCAGGTGTAGGCCCTGTGTGTCGCTGGCAAATGCAAGAAGGGTGGAGACGCTCCCCTGTGCGTCTGCGAACACGCATACGGCCATCGGAGGCTCCCAAGCAGAATCTGCTTTCATCGCTGAACACGACAGATCGCCATTGCGTTCTCCAGTACAGACGTTGGCGACACCACTGCAGCCGTTCCTGACGGTGGGCTGGAGTCAGAGGTACACATGTCAGAGGCAAACGTGCTCGTAGTCCTGCATCCAGTAGACGGTTGCGGATTGTTCGCACAGTCACCTCAGTTGCAACAGCAGCTCGGATTTGCGTCGCAGTGGATGTTCCGCTTGACGCCGCCGCTCTTCTTATGCGTCGATCGGTCCGCTCATCAGTCCGTCTGTGACTCCCGGTTCCACGCCTTCTCGCAAGGGAATGTTCCTCGGACCATCTACGCCACCATCGTACCACCACCGATACTTCCCGTCCAATTCGCTCCGCAATACGACGATACGACCACCAGGCCTCGCGGAGTCCGACTAGACAACCTCGCTCAAAGTCCGATAACTGCTGAAATCGTACACGCCTTCCATGTCCAGGCATTGCAGCTTCTTCAGGGTCTTCACACATGTCCGTGCGCCGACGACTGATTACATTCACTTTGCCGTACTCCTTAAATACCACCGACGATAATTTGCATATTATGCCGTGCTGTGGCGTAAGCGCTCACCGGTTGGTCCCGAAATTAACATCACACCTACGCAAACTCGACCCCATTAACATATGTAAATTTCATGATCGTCCGCCAATTCCTTCTTGGTGTTCTTTTTCACTTTCTGGCAGTGTATTTTCTGCCTGAGTAACATGGCAATATTAATAATTTGACTTGTTACGTAAACGTTATAAACATGAGAACGATGGAATAAAAAATCCCGACCCCGGAATTTTCCCCCACCATGTCAGCCTGCTGGTTGTAAGACCTTTTTCACTAAAAAAGCCCGGTAACAGTCAAAATACCAACCCGGAAATTTCCCCACCTCATCCAGCTACTTGCAGTACTACAAACTGCAATAAAAGTTTGAAATGCGGACCCTGGAAATTTCCCCCACATAATTGTTCTACTTGTACGGCTGCATCTTGTTTTAAAATTCATGAAAATATAAATAATGACCCCGGAAATTTCCCCCACATATTTGAGCACGTTGTATGGCTGCATCTTGTTTTAAACAGCGTGGAAATAGAAATGATAACCCTGGAAATCTCCCCCACGCTCGATGTTTTGTGTCAAATGCAATTTGGGCATGATACCTGATTGAAAAAGGTAAGGGACTTTTCCTGTGGGAGACTTTTCATCTGGAGGACTTTTCCTATGGGGGACCTTTCCGTTGTGGGAGACTTTTCATCTGGAGGACTTTTCCTATGGAGGACCTTTCCGTTGTGGGAATTTTTTCCGAATGTGGGAGATTTTTCCTGTGGGGAACTTTTCCGATTACCTAGGGTAAACACAACCCCCTTTTCAAATTTCTACTGTCTGAAACAGTGGCTTGAGGGAAAAGATCATTTTCCGAACTTAAAAACATGAAAAATTACTTTTGATCTAATACGAAATAAAAACGACTTTCAAATATAAGTATCGTTAGTACTGAAAATAAAATTGCCACGAATTTGGACATCGTTGAAAAGTTTGCAACCAGAAAAACAACAACAAAAAAACTAGAACAGTTCATTTTTAGCGAAACTATGCACGATTGCTTGCATGCTTTCTTGAAGCCTCAGTTTTTAGTTTATGGTTATTTAATATCAAAACCAGTAATTTCCAATTCCGTTTTTAGTTTTATACAATTGATTAGTATATGTACCCATATCAGAGACTTTTTGGCTACAGTAGTTAAGGAGACGCCCATCATGTGTGTTCAATGTTATATATATATATATTCTTGTAGTAATGGCGGCAAATCTGGGCTTACGTGGGCGGTAAGTGCCCCTCACTTTTCCTCATTTTTAATTACATCCCTAAATGGGAAGTCAGATAAATATTTTAGATCCTGTATTTCCTGCCATTTAAAATTCCTTCTGATATACCTAAATAGTATTATTTTCTATTTTAATTGTTTAATCTTCTAAACCTTTGAATGTTTTAATGCAGTCCCTAAGACACGACTTTGAATCTTTTAATGCAAAATTTGAGACGCGAGTTAAACTATTGCGGCTTGTCCAGTATGAGAAACAAATTTTCACGCAATACCAGCCTTATAATCAGTCATCAGCAGGATAAAAATGCAAAATTTTCTATTTCAATACATCAGCTGTAACAGAAAACAATTTTTTCTAAAAATTCTGAAGGGCATTGTGCTTTTGTAACAAGAGTAAGGACTGCTTCTGTTTAATTTAAGTAAAATAAAATCATTCTTTTCTTTAAAGAAGGAAACTAGAAGGGGGAGGTTCGAAAGGACTCTGATATTTTCACACGCATATTGTTTGATGAATAATGTAAGAGCTACGGTTCTTGTGGAACGTATACTAATGTAAAGATGACCAAATTAAACCGTTTGATGTCGTTCATTCCATTATCAGGTTGCAAGTTAAAAACGTTTAAAAAGGACCGCGGCCTAGGTGTCTTGTAAAGAGCTGAGAAATGATCCAATGAGTGCATTTTATTAGGCTTTACAGTATGTTTACAAGTACCAAATATCTCGGTTGTAAAATAAAATCTTCTAAAAAGGCCCGTGGCCTAGGTGTCTTGTAAAGAGCTGAGAAATTATCCGTTGAGGGCCTTTTAAAAGGTTTTATAAAATGTTTACAAATACCAAATATCTAAGTTGTAACTTAAAATCTTCTAAAAAGGCCCGCAGCCTAGGTGCCTTGTAGAGACCAGAGAAATGAACCAATGATTGCCTTTTATTAGGCTTTGTAACATTTTTTCAAATACAAAATATCCAGGGTGTAACTTAAAATCTTCTAAAAAGGCCCTCGGCCTAGGTGCCTTGTGAAGACCTGAGAAATTACCTGTCGGGTGCCTTTTATTAGGTTTTATAAAATATTTACAAATACCAAATATTTAGGGTGTAACTTAAAATCTTTCTAAAAAGGCCTGCGGCCTAGGTGCCTGGTTGACAACTGAGAAATGATCCGTTGAGGGCCTTTTATAAGGTTTTATAAAATGTTTACAAATACCAAATAGTCAGGGTGTAACTTAAAATATTCTAAAAAAGCCCTCGGCCTAGGTGCCTTGTAAAGACCTGAGAAATTATCCGTTGAGTGCCTTTTATTAGGTTTTATAACATGTTTACAAATACCAAATGTCCAGGGTGTAACTTAAAATCTTCTAAAAAGGCCCTCGGCCTAGGTGCCTTGTGAAGACCTGAGAAATTACCAGTTGAGTGCCTTTTATTAGGTTTTATAAAATGTTTACAAATACCAAATATTCAGGGTGTAACTTAAAATATTCTAAAAAAGCCCTCGGCCTAGGTGCCTTGTAAAGACCTGAGAAATTATCCGTTGAGTGCCTTTTATTAGGCTTTGAAACATTTTTACAAATAGCAAATATCCAGGGTGTAACTTAAAATTTTCTAAAAAGGCGCTCGGCCTAGGTGCCTTGTAAAGAACCTGAGAAATTATCCGTTGAGTGCCTTTTATTAGGTTTTATAACATATTTACAAATACCAAATGTCCAGGGTGTAATTTAAAATCTTCCAAAAAGGCCTGCGGCCTAGGTGCCTTGTAAAGACATGAGAAATTATCCGTTGAGTGCCTTTTATTAGGTTTTATAACATATTTACAAATTCCAAATATCTAGGTTGTAACTTGAAATCTTCTAAAATGGCCCGCGGCCTAGGTGCCTTGTAAAGACCTGAGAAATTATACGTTGAGTGCCTTTCATTAGGTTTTATAACATGTTCACAAATATCAAATGTCTAGGTTGTAACTTAAAATCTTCTATAAAGACCAGCGGCCTAGGTGCTTTGTAAAGAGCTGAGAAATGATCTGTTTAGTGCCTTTTATAAGGTTTTATAAAATGTTTACAATACCAAATATACGGAAATTATCTCTGGAAAACAAAAAAGTTTACCGTTGGTAGGATGATAGCATTGGACGAATCGGCGTTGGACCAATCGTACCATTGGACGAATCGGCATTGGACTAATCGGCATTGGACCAATTGTCCCTTTGGACGAAATGTCCGGGACCGCGTACACACATAAGACCTTGAACGTAAGTGCAAAACAAGGGAGAAAGATTCTGTTAGTTCGCTACCACTAATAGATCTCGCCTTGCGTCCAAGTGAAACAATAATGCCGAAAACTGCTTCTTCAACCAGTGCTAAATTAAGTCGGTATGTTCAAGAGTATGGAATTGATATCTTGCCACTGATGGAATGGTGTTGTTTTGTAAAATATGCGATACGAAACTGAATTACGAAAAGAAATTCTTCATTTCACAACATTTGGCAACAGCTAAACATAAAGCTGCTGTTATTCAGAAGATTGGTGAAAAAATGACATGTTTGATTTCGTCATTCTCTTCTACTTCGAGCAAACAGTCACAGTTTGCAAGTGATTTGTGCCATGCTTTTATAGATGCTGGAATACCTTTGTGGAAGCTGGAAAATAATTCACTGAAGAATTTTTGGAGAAATATACAAAGGAAAATATTTTGTGTGAAGCAACTTTGCGGAAAACATACTTAGATTCCTGCTACGTCGGTATAATGAAAGAAATACGAGAAGATGTCGGGGATAAAAATATCTGGATCAGTATCGATGAGACAACAGACGCCACGGGATGGTATGTGGCAAATGTTGTTATAGGTACAATGGAACCTGCTCAGCCCTCAACTATCTACTTACTTACATCAGAACAACTTCCAAAAACAAATAGTAGCACGATTTCTCAGCTTTTTGCCTCTTCATTAGCTCTTCTTTGGCCTTGCGGAATAAAGTATGAAAATGTACTATTGTTTTTAACAGACGCAGCTCCTTATATGAAAAAGGCTGCCCAAAGCCTGAAAGTTCTCTTTCCAAAAATGCTTCATTAACTTGTTTGGTTCATGCTCTCCACAGAGTAGCGGAGGAAGTACGTGGGTTATTTCTGGATATTGATGCGTTAGTGAGTAATGTGAAGCAAATTTTTCTTAAAGCTCCTCATCGAGTTCACTTATTCAAAGAGATGGAACCAAATCTTGCTTTACCGCCTAAACCGATTTTGACAAGATGGCGAACATGGACATCAGCCGCTGTATATTACGCAAATAATTTGAACAAGATTGCTGAAATTGTTAACAGTCTTCAAGAGGATGAATCCTGCCCAATACGCAATGCTCAACAGATACTAGCTAAAGATTCCGTTCGTAACGATTTAACTTTTATTCAAGCACACTTTTCACAGTTGCCCGATATGATTACATTGCTGGAAAAAAGGAACGAAACGTTAGTGAATGCCTTGAAAATATTAAATGATGTAGTTAGTACAATTAAATGTGTTCCCGGGAGAAAGGGTCAAATCGTGAGTGAAAAATGTCAACGAGTTCTTTCAGCAAATAATGACTTGGAGAAAATCAAAGTCATCGCTGAAATACTCCAAGGTGAAAGTTCAACTTCTATTGAAATGGATCCTACAACTGCCTCATGTTTCAAATACGCTCCCATTACCTCCGTAGAAGTTGAAAGATCCTTTTCGCTTCTAAAACATATCCTAACTGACAGAAGGCAGAGTTTCACGTTCGAACATTTAAAAAAACACCTAGTACTTAAGTGTAACCGCAAAAATAAGTAAGTGGTAATCTGATAAATAATTTTGCCAATTCAGCTTAACACCTGTGTATGATTCAGAAATTTTCGACCACTTCTATAAATGCCTATTTTTGATGCCTATTTTGACGCTTTATTTCGCTTATTTGCCTGCCTATTTTTAGCATTTTTACTGCCTCAACTTCCGGGCTTTAGTGATCAGACTGACTGTAAGAACTATCGTGGTATTAGCTTACTGAGTGTGCCCGGGAATGTGTTTGGTAAAAATATTATTGAAAAAGTAAAAGGTCTTACATCAGAGAAAATGTGGTTTTATGCCTGCTAAAGGCTGCACTAACAAAATTTTTGCATTAAGCAAGATGATTGAAAAGTATCTCACAGTGGGTAAGAAAGTTTTTGCTGCCTTCATTGATTTAAAGCTTACGACAGAGTAAATAGGACACTTTTGTGGAAGGTATTGAATGAATATGGTGTTACTGGGAATCTACTTAATAGTACAAGTGAATGGTGTTTTATCAAAATGGGTTTCTATTGGTGCAGGAGTCAGACAAGGTTGTGTAATGCCACCATAGCTGTTTAATATATTTATGGATGCATGCATGCGTGATGCCAAAATAGATAATACTGGTTTATGTCTTGGTGATATTCATGTGTGCAGATTGCTGTATGCTGATGAACCATCCTGTTGGCAGAGAGCAAAAGTGAGTTGCAGAGTATGTTGTCCCAGATGTATGAAGTTTGCATGAAATTAAAACTGAGTATAAATAAGGGAAAAACCAAAGTTATGGTTTTTGAGAGAGGAACTGATAGTACTGAATGTAATATAAGTCTAAATGGCACAGTGATTGACCTGGTGAATGAGTTTGTGTATTTAGGAAGCATGTTTGACAGACAGAACAAACATGGCTGTGTATGAAAGTGTAATTGTTCCTACTCTGATGTATGGCAGTGAAGCCTGGGTACTACAGAAGAAACATAGGAGTGGTTTGTGTGCTGGAGAAATGCATTACTTACACGGGGTTTGTGGCAAGACACGTTCTGATTGTGTGAGGAAAGAAGATGTGTTGCAATTGTGTAATGTGAAGCAAAATGTTGTTAGCAAGGTGGAGACTAATATGCTTAGGTGGTTTGGCCATGTTGGAAGAATGAGTGATGAGATGCTTACTAAGAAATCTTTTTAGCCCATGTGGCAGGAAGGAAAGTCAAGAGGAAGGCCAAGGAAGTCATGGGAGGATCAGATTCAGGAGTGTTTGCATGAGAAAAAGATTATGAGTATGAAGTACAGAAGATCTTGTGTATTGCGTGTGATGGATGTCAGTGAAGCCTGAGTTGTATGTCAAGATCGCTGTGAATGGAGAAGTTTGATACGGCAACAGTAAGTAAAAACTATCTGGTAGTTTGTATTTCTTTGTGGAGCTAACCTCTGAATCTCAGAGAACAGCTTAGTGATATGTATGATGTATCTACTGGTATGGAATTTCTTGTGAGCTTTAAATTTTTATTTTTTATGTTTGATTTTGAGTTCTAACACTTTAGTTGCTCACTCCTATGTTTAATTCATTTTAGGGCTGTTTTTAAATGCATTTTTACAATTTTTCTTTTCCTGTGATTTATTGTCTCATTTTTTTGTGATTCAGTTAGTGTTACTTTGAATTTTGGCCTGTCTTGTTTTGGGAGGGGGGGGGTAATATATGTCTACACAATTCTATCAACACACATTTACCTGTACTTTTGTACTACAAAAGCTGGACAATTATTTTTTAAATCATCACACACATACACTACCTAATTTTGAAAATTAGGCCAGAAACACTTTTAAGGTATTTGATTTGGTCAATATTAAACTTTGGTGAATAAACTACACTAAAGCAACTTACCAATGTATGCAGACTTTCCACTGAAACTGGACAATGACAGATGAATTACTAACTGGTTGTCACAATTTTCTTGCAAAATATTTATCAGCAATGAGTTTCTGATTTCAACAGTTCGCAATTGCTTACCATCAGCAAATTTATGACAAATTGTTTCATCAGTGAAGTTTTAAATACCATAGAAGTTTATAACTTGTATCCAATAAGTTTCTCAAAATGTGATGTCAGTTAGTAGGAAAAGTTTCTACCATTAGAGAAAGCAGTGGTAAATTTGCTGTAGCCATTGTTGTAACCAGGAAGTAGTTCTCATAAACTGGTTATTAATATGAGTAGATACAGAATACAATATTACTAAAATAGATGCTTGATACAGGTAATTAAAGTTTAGTCATTGTTCTTGTATCAATTTATTTAGTTTAAACAATTTCTCTTGTTTTTCTTTTGCTGTATGATGTAAACCATTGGACTTAGTTCATAAGTAATATCATTATGTCCTTCTGCTTTCTGAGCAAAGTCATCAGTAGATTTTAGTAATTCTTTGATGTCTACTTCCAAACCTTTCTTTTGTTTTTCAGCCTTTCCACTTCGGTGGAGACAGTCTCTGTTTTTTTTTTTTTTTTTTTTTTTTGCCCACAGCCTGGCTGCAATGGTTTCTGATCATTTAAATAAACTAAGTATTTTTGTCTAGCATTAGAAACATAGGTTCACATCATGTTTGTAATTTTTATGCTCTGGATACCACCTTCTTTTGAATTAATAAAGTCACACATCAGCATCTGTGATATATATGACC
Organism: Macrothele yani; assembly: GCA_039090855.1. Lineage (NCBI taxonomy): Eukaryota > Metazoa > Arthropoda > Arachnida > Araneae > Macrothelidae > Macrothele > Macrothele yani. The sequence goes on from CM077012.1 coordinate 82,069,468, forward strand.
TTTCCTTCAAGTCCTCTATTTCAATTTTTTTATTAATACTAATTCCTCTTTCAACGGTTGTTTGCCCACGAGTCAACAGGAGCAACATTTCAGTAACTTTCCATAGATTTGAATATTGCTTCAAATTCATTGTTTCAAAAAACAGCACATCCAGTTTAGATACCCTCAGATCAAACTCCAAAAATTTGGAATGATTAAGAGACACCACATCATCTAGGTATGATGAAAATTCAGCAAGAATAACATCACATTCAGCTTCCTCAAGTTGATTAATTTCTGTTAAGGAATGTAACACTGATCTAATTTTTTGTCGGTAGAACTGTTTACTTCTAGCCATTTTTCGTGGATCCAAACAACTTAGATTCCTGACAATACTGAACTGGAGATTTTTCCATAATTTTTACAGCAAGGTTAATTGAAATTTTTTTTGCAATTAATGCAAATCTCAAACACTTGGAGATCAGTGATTTTTTTAGATGTGAATAACACATTTACAAACCATTCTGCTATGAAACCAAGAGCAATGTTTTCTGTGGAGACACGGTTTCTTCATCATTGACATCTAAATTCAGCTGTTTCTGCACAATATTGGTAGATGCTAAAACACTGGGCTTAATAAACCACTGTAAAATATGGTTCAAGATGTTTCCGAGTTCTTCAGCAAAAAAAAAAAAAAAAAAAGTCATGGGCTTATCTGTTTGATAATCCAACAAAAAAGGCAGCAATATCTTAGCAATGGATAAGAATATCTAGAGCTTCACTAGTAAAAGGCTATGTTCAAGATACCTTTTAACAACAGCATATGACCTGCAAGTAGGCTTAGTAAACTCCCTCTTCTCTACAGCATCTACATATTTCTGAACGTCAGACAATATTTTAAGGGCACATTCACTTGCTGAAACATTTTCCAGCTACCTGTGTTGGACAAATTTTTTGGGCAAGCAATCATTTTTAGAATATTTCATGAAATCCTCTCTTCTAGATGGTGAGTCTTTAAAAATGTAGTACAGACTAACCAAAAAATCTACAATTTCTCATTCACTGTCTTTGTACCCAAATTTAAAAGCATTGTGCAGAACATGTAGCCCACAACTCCCAATATTTAGCATATCTTTTTTGCAGATTTTTCTTTGAATGGTCTTGCAGTGTTCTATAGAATTTCCAATTAATACTTGGACCGTTCATTGAAACTTGCAATACTTTACAGAGTTTTAAGGGTGAAATAGCACTTAAGAAAGCAGCAAATAAATCTTCAGCTGTGCTATGGCTCATAAATACTGAAGTCAAAAATTTTGTTTGTACATTTCCATTCCAAAACTTTACATGGATACCCAAGTTGTTTTTCTGGAGCATTTCATTTAAACTCTCATCAGATAGAAGGACATAAAAGACTATTTTTGGCTAGAACTTCCAACAACATATCAGTTAAGTATGGAGAGATTCCCAAAACTGCATAACACGCACACTTTTTTTCACTGCATATAAATTTTGCAGCAATGGGACTGCCAGGAAACATTCTTTGAAAAAGTCTTCCAATGTTCTCATTACATTTATAAGAATGATGATTTTTAATTGTATTAAGCACCCACAAAATTTCAGCATCCAAAATGTCATTCTTCACAATGTGGGAATCTAAATGTGGTAAAATAACTTTAGTCAAAATTATTTATTTCAGAATTTTTGTTTGGTTTAAAAAAATTGCTTGAATATTTCCTTATAAGAATTAATTCACTGTGCTTTTTGTTCTTCATGAGACTTTTCAGAGCAAACTTTCCCATAGAGGCAATGTTAAAACTTTTGTTACAAATTCTACATTTTGTCTGGTGCTTATCTGTCAAGTGGCATTGAAGCCAGTTATAGTCAAGGTTTTCTAACCACTGATTTTCAAAAATGCACTTACCTGCCATTTTTTACTGTCAATCCTTGTTATTAACTACAATAGCAGATGCAAATATGGAAAAGAGATCAAATGAATGGTTTCCCAAACTCTACTTATCTTATTCAGTCATGAGAAAATGGAAGTGTTCACAAAAAAAAAAAAAAAAAAAAAAACAACCAACTAAACTTTATGTATTATAAATATTTAACGGGAATTATCGAGGATAAATTTATGAAGGTACATAACCTCTCAAATTTTCGATCTAAACACTAGATCTTTGTCAGGAATTCTTGCGTCTTACTACTTCCACATGTCTGGTGACCAAGCCTGATGGATTTTCGATTCAGCATGGTCAATTGATGTTGCCACCTTGTGTCTTGTAAATTTCCAGGGATTCCTCTAATTTCCGGATAATTGCGTAGGATTGATGTTTGATCACTTTTAAGGAGTCCCAGTCCATTTTGTGGCCAGTTTCTTGTATGTGCCTGTCTATTCCTGTTTTATTTGAGCTGTTCCTTATTGCTGCTTTGTGTTCTTTAATTCTGGTGGTTAACCTTCTTCCTGTTTCTCCTATATATGGTAATCCACATGAACACTATTTTATAAATGACTCCTTCCTGGAGTAAATTATTATTTTCTTTTTGTTTTAGGGATGGTAAGTATTTTTTTTTAATTTTGTTATTTAAACCTGGAGCTAACCTAATTTTATATTTAGTGCTGATTTTCTTCAGTTTTTCAAACAGTCCCTTGTGGTAAGTGACTTTTCTTGTGAATAAATATTCAAATTTCTCTTCATTTTTGTCTGTAGTGCCTGTTCTGTTCCCAGTAGGATTTCTTTTGAAGGGTAATCATTTTCTAATAAGATTGATTTTAACTTATTTTTATGTTTTTTCTTAGCTTCTGAAGATGAATTCAGCTTTTCAACTTTTTCTTTAAATTGTAAAGCTACATTTTTCTTTACATAATTAGGGTGATCTGATTTATAATTTAAAATTTTTCCTGTATTTGTAGGCTTCTTGTATAATTCTGTGGTAATACATTTTCCTTCCCACTTCAAAGTAATATCTAGGTAATTTAGCTTATTTTCGTTTTGCTCTTCTAAAGGGAATTTTAGGGATTCATCTTGAGAATTAAAACCTTCTAGAATTTTTGATGAGTATCCACTCGAATCTTGATTTATGATGAAAAGGATATCATCCATGTATCTAGTATACATGCAGAAAATTGAAGGTTTCAGTAGGAAGGCCTCTTCTATTTTACTTACGTAATAATTTGCTAGGAGAGCTGCTAATGAAGAACCCACTGCTAGCCTACATCTTTGCTTATAGAAGCAGCCTTGGAATTGAAAAAAAATTGTTGTTTAGAGCAAACATTGTAAGTTAATGAAGGCCTATTGCTTCTTCTTTATGATATTCAGGAAACACTTCTAGGTCAGATAGGTCATCTGCTATGTAATCTATGAGTTTGTCCAGGTTTATATTCATATACATGGACACAGCATCCAAACTTGCCATGGAAGGGTTTTCTAATTCTGGAAGTTCTTCTACTTTCTTCAATAGCTCTTCAGCGTTCTTTATCAGTGCCTTAGGTTTAGGAAGCAACTTTGATAGATGAAACAGTAAATAATAATGCAAATTGGACAGAGGAGAATATTTTGAGTCAATAACAGGCCTGATAGGTTGTCTTTCTTTATGCAGTTTTAGCAAACCATACATCTGCGGAGTACGATGGGTAATCTTTGTTGCAAACTTAAAAAAATTATAAGGCCATTGAGTCATTTATTTTGCAGAACAAAAAATATACACTTTTCTTATCTGGATCCGTACAATATTTCCTACTGAAGTACACAGAATAGCATTCGTTAATGTAAATGGAATGGAACACAAAAAGAAGTACATACAAAACAAAGCACTCTTAGTTTTAGAGGTTAAAAGAAAAATAAGGAAACTTACCTCTATACACAATTTCTTCTCACATTTTACAGCGTTCATATGATCAACCTTTATTCCCCAAGTGCAGAAAATGGTAAAAAAACACAACGGGATAAACATCCAAAAGGAAAGATGTAATTTTAGTAGCAGGGATTCCATGCCATATGGATGTCATTAATAAAAGCAGACAACATCCGATAGTCATGAGTTGAGAGGGGGAAGTATTGTCACACACAACTATTGGTCACAACATACAGCTCCACTGCGATAGAGATATGGCCCGACGGAAACAGAAACGGAGGCCGGAATCCAAATGTCTGAAACTTCCACAAAGCACCTCACCCACGGCATTATTTTTTTGAGTGCACAGCTTTGGTGCACAGATTATTTCAATTTTGTTTAAAACACAAAAGCAGTATGGGTTAACGGGTAAGTAGACGAAGTGGGAGTAGCATAACTTTATTCCTAAACACGGGCAAAAATCGAATCTTGGGGCATTCTCATCACTGCAAATAGAGGCAAAGGCATCATACCACGCACAGACGCAGCACAGTGGGAGAGACTGGTGGTGGGGGGGGGACGTACGTGGGAGAGGGAACACAACAAAGCGACAAGGGCAGCGTGAGAATCACAGGACATCTTGAGCTGTTTGCTGGAAAGGCTGCTGTGAGGGTGGGGGTTGTACTGATGTCACAGCACATTCTGAGGCTATAAAAGTCACGGGGAGGGGGCATAGCCAGGAGATGAAAGGTCCATGCATGAAGCACAAGCAATTCCTAGGAGTTCCACCCTCTGGCAAGAACACGTTCCTAACCCCAGTCAATGGAAGCCCATCATGATTCACAAGTACATCATTCCACTTATTTTACTCTCATGGCTGACATTTCACTATGTAGTGATGTCATAGCCACAACCTGCTGTCCACGCATTCCCCTGAGTTCCATGCAAGTTCTGCACTACTTGATCAGCTTGGCGTTTTTATCGGAACTACACAGAAATATCTCCAATACAACTTTTTATCACAAACAATAACTTTACACATTCTCTTTCATATCATTACTTCAAAAAAAAAAAATTCAATTACTATTTATGGAGTCTTAAACTGTTTCAAGCACTTTCAAGGACTTGAAAATTAATTTTTTTTTTCAGGGACTTTTCAAGGTTTTTAAGGACCATACAAACCTCAATCAGGTAACATAGGGCTGGAAGTGAATAAGTTTGGAGGAGAGTACATGCACATAAAATATACATGAAAAGAAGCAAAATGATGGTAAGTAATAATACAGTGTTGTATTACTTCGTTACCTCATTATTGCTTAAGCCTATGGCATTAGATATTGTAATCACAACAGAATGATTTGCTGCCACACAACTGCCATGGGGATGCCACCGACTGACTGCTACAACAACAACTGACACCAAACCACTGGCACAAGGAAGCCAATGCAAAGCCTACAAACCAGACTGTGCAGAAGATGGAACAGTCATTCATGGATTGTGGAGGCTGAAGAAGTGGTAGCAGAACTCCTTCATTTCAGACCAATATGTTATTCCCTTATCAAGATTAGCTTAAGTGCTAACACTTGTAGTTAAAGGTCAAACACTTGCACATTAAATGTTTGACCTGCTTACCAAGCAAAGCAAAGCTAATCTTTTAAGAATGAGAACAGTTGGTCAAGTTAGTGTGGAACAAAGATTGAAGGCCCATTTACAAACTACATCACTGATTGTCTTGTACAAAAAGTGGTCAATCGGGTGATAAACTCACAACTGCATAGAGGACCAACTGACATGAGATATTTTCCATAATTATTTGACAATTGTCCATAATTCTGTAAGATAAGTGGAATATCTGCAAAATCACTAATACTTGGTAGCTGTATATTAGAACCCAGGAAAACAAGTTTGACAACAGCACATGATGAAAGAATAACTATAATTTAAAGCATTTTATAATGAACAACTTCTTTCATGATAACTTTGACACAATTAATCACTTTAAAAAATTACCTTGGTGAATGGATTGGTCTTGGCCAGATGAAACTGCATGACGTTTTGAACATCCAACATTGTAACGCTTTGCACATGATGTAGAACAGAATCTTTTGGATCGTTTAAACTTTGATTTTGGACCTAATTTTCCACAAAACTCACATTTGGCTAGCTCCACCTGGCTACGGACCTTTGGAATTTTTTCTCTTTTCTTTGGCACAGCCGGAACTTCTGTAAATGTACCCAAACGTTGATTTTTTTTTTTTTTAAGGCAATACAGGGGAAACTGATCTCAAATATAATTAGGAATATTGAAATCCAAACTGAAGTGTTGTAGGCTGATTCAAACAAAGAACAAATGCAGAAATTTTCTAAACTAATATCAAAAACTATAAACTACATGTATTTATTACTGCACAGTTTCAATGAAAATATCTAGCAGCAAATTAATTTTAAAAAATATTACTGCACAGCTTCAAATGAAAATATCTAACTACAAATAAAAACCTGCATTTTCCTACTATATTAACAGGTATGGGAAAAAAAATCAGTTAATGATGTAACAGAGTTCCGGTTTTCACTACCAGATGATAAAAATGAATTAAATCATAAAATTTTTGCTGATAACATGAGTGCTACTGTTGAGTACTTACATATTTTAATTTGACAGTTATGTAACCCAGATGTTATGTTACATTTATTACTTTGATTTTGCAATATATATTACAGTTACACAAAAGGACCACAGAAAACACTTCTCACTTCTTCATAGCAGATGTTCAAAATGGATTATGTGTTCATGAATGCAAACTCATACTCCTTGCATCAGTTAGCAGAGAATTTTCACAATTACATTTGCAATGCTTGAAATTACACCTCTATGTTGACTGTAAGTCTTTTAAACGCACAAAAGTTGTTTCAGAAACCACTCCTTGACGGCGGTTGCGCTGAAAGAAACCAGGCACATCTAGTTTGGTGATCAAGAGATCTACAGACCTTCCAAAATAAGATCACTGCCAATTAAAAAAATCTATCAAAAAACAAGTTTTATGGATACCATGAGAATTTGCTGCAGATAAATTCTTTGTCTCAATCAATTCATCACAGACAAATTTGTTACGTATATACTTCTTACTTCCATACAAATCACAAGGAGGAAAGTATATGATTTGGTTATATATTTATCCTTCTCTCTTCTGTAAAACAGTAACTCCTGTTCAAAATATTGGACTGCAGAAACTGTTACTTTACTGGATACAGAAAAATGTGTACTGTAAGGTTTCAGACATGTTTTTTTTGGGGAGGGGAGGGGTCAGTAATGACCACTGAGAGAAACTGATAGACTAAATCATGATTTGTATGTCTGCTTGTGTGCAGAAATGACATTGCTCATTGACAGATGAGAAATGCTTTGTCAGATACTGCTTTGGAAGATGAACAGGCAGCCAATTGCAGAAACCAAAGTACAGACAGATATATCTCAAATCTTATGCATATTATATGCCCTCTATCAGACATGAAAAAGTTTCAATAAGACAGCTAGGAGCAGAGACATAGTTTCTGTTTCTGAAAACAGATATAATTTCCACACAGATGAATGAACTAAATACAAGGACCACTCAAATATTTTCTTTTTCTTTTTTTTTCTGAGAAGGTTTAATGACCACTGTGAGCAACTCAATGGACTATGAGCAGCTAACCAAGGCAGCTTTTCTTCTGTCAGACACAGAAAGAGTTGCTTCAATTTGGCATTTTTGAAGAAGATATTTGATTTTTGCACATGGACAGGCAAACAGAGAAGCTAAATGACTGACAAATGAAAGTGAGGAAACATATGTGCCAAATGTTATGAATGTGCTTTTGTCTATCACACACCAAAAGAACTGTTTCAATCTCATGTTTAGAAGCAGAAGTATTGTTTCTGCAATGAGAGTGGCTGACAAAGAAAAGGCCATATACAGTAGAACCCACTTATAATGACCCATATGTAGTGAGATCCCAGATTTAATGAGCAAAACAAGAACTTTTTTTAGGTGTAATTTTAATTCAAAGCTAATTTGACAATTTTTAATGCACAAAATTTAATGAAATCCCTGGATTCAATGAAGCAGAGAAAAGCTTAGATGATGACTTTCAACAAGCAAAGTAACATAATTTAATGAAATTTATTATTTAGCGTGGCAATGGAAATCTGCTGTGCACCGTCCTAGAACAGAGGAATAGAAATGTTGGCATATAGGATGAAATTGAGAAAGCAAAGTGAAATCTTGAGCTAGCAGAAGAATGTTGATAAAAAAGCACTGGGAAGGAAGTACATCAAATGCTCAACAAGTGAGTTGGGAATGAGACCCTATATGCCACCCACTCTAAGGGGGCTATGCCTTGTTTTTGTTAACATTTCTATTCCACCGTCCTAGAACAGAGGAATAGAAATGTTGGCATATAGGATGAAATTGAGAAAGCAAAGTGAAATCTTGAGCTAGCAGAAGAATGTTGATAAAAAAGCACTGGGAAGGAAGTACATCAAATGCTCAACAAGTGAGTTGGGAATGAGACCCTATATGCCACCCACTCTAAGGGGGCTATGCCTTGTTTTTTGTTTATGGTTTAACAGTCACTGTGAGCAACTCAATGTTCTATAAGCAGTCTCACATGCCAAATTTGGGGTGACTAGTTCCAGGAAAGGGAGAGACAGCCAGTGCCATAAGACAAATACACCACCAACACCACATCTGAGCCTCAAGCCTGGGCCCACTTAAACAAATGGTGAGAAGCCAGCGCTTGGGCTATTGCACCACCTGGCAATGCCTTGAGAGTATCTATTTTTAAAATTGTCCCCACATGGTGTCTGATTCAGGATTTGCTGCTACGATTTATTCTTATAAGTGCTTATTTTATTTTAATTTGTACTATTGCAGTGATCTAATTAAATATTTCAAGTTCAATTGTTATGAATATACACTATGACCAGAAATAAAGTATACCCAAAAATGGCAGCACTATACACTGTTGTTATTCCCAGCAGCACAGCGTGACAAAGCTTCAGCATTACCTTGGTTCATGAAGGAAAGGCTTTTATTGTGGAGCATTATTTTTGCTCATATGAAATTGGCTGTTCCGGGGGAACCAGTGTGAATTATGTTTTTAAACTTTTCAAAGAAGAGTTCCATAAAACCCCACCAACGAAGTAAACAGTGTTGCAGTTGGTGAAAAAACTTAAGCAGACAGGATCTGTTTTGCGTCAACGAAAAAATTGCTGTGGACAAAACTGCACGTCCACAGACAATGAACATGCAGGGATTGTGCTTGATAGATTTTGCGATCACAAAAAAATTCAGTGATGTATTGCTAAAAAACTTGGTATGAAGAGAATGTCTGTGCAGACACTTGTTCATGAATTGGGAGCATTTTTATATTGCATGAAGGTATGCCATGAGTTACACGATCCTAATAAGGTACAGAGGCGTTTAATCTGTGCTCACCCATTGTAAAATGTGTATGAAGATGAACATTTTCTGTCCAATATTTGGTTTTCTGATGAATGTCATGCCACCTTGGATGGTTACATGAACAAACAAACGACCAGATTTATCAAATTTGAATGGCCAACTGAGGTTCTTGAACATTCTCTACACTCTGAAAAGGTTACTGTATGGAGTGCCATTTCTGGTCATGGGTGTTGTCACGATCACTAAAGAAGTTTGTGGTACTGCAACAGTTGGGAGCATTAAATGTTACGCTTGGTGGAATGGTGAGTTTAAGAAGATGAAAAGAGGAAGAAGCAAGCATATATCTGGGGAGGTTACATGGTAATACAGCTGTAAAAAGCTTGAAGCAGAAAACCTGGTCTGTCATAATAAGGCAAAATGTAGAAAAGATAAGGTGGACACATAAAAATTGGCTTTTTGGAAAGATATGAAATCATTCTGGAAGTACACAAAATAAAGGACAAATGAAATGAAGTTCTAGGTTGTGTGAAAAATAGGGCTGGAGGAACGATATGGGAGCCTATTGAGTTAACTGAAATAAGCGGTGAATACATTGTGAGTTATCAAACCATAAAAGCAAAGATGATGCCATGGAAAGAGAATCAAGCATAGCAGGAATCTTAAGAGAAGAAGTTTGTAAAACTATAATTAGTAACCACTTTCCAAAATTAAAGCAAAAAGAAGAAAAGATCCTTTTACTGGAAGGTGTGGTATCAGCTATGTGGGAGAAACAGGCACACAGCTTAAAACCAGATTGGCAGAGAACACAAAGCTGCAATAAAAAATATGGCAAACAAAACAGGTTTGGACAGACATGTTCAAAATACTGGATATAAAGTGCTTTAGGACTCTGTAGAAGTTCTGACACATCAACAGCATTTTTTCAAAAGAAAATTGTCAGAAGGACTGGAAATAGAGAGAAGAAAAGGTACAACATTAAATGATTCCAGTAATTAATGACTTCATGGCTTCCTCTTATTACTTTCAGTATTATAAAATATTTAACGGGAATTATTGAGGATACATTTATTAGGTACATTACCTCTCAAATTTTCGATCTAAACACTAGATCTTCGTCAGGAGTTCTTGCTTCCTTCTACTTCCACAGGTCTGGTGACCAAGCCTGATGGATTTTCCATCCAGCATGGTCATTGATGTTGCCACCTTGTGTCTTGTAAATTTCCAGGGATTCCTCTAATTTCCAGATAATTGCATGGGATTGATGTTTGATCACTTTTAAGGAGTCCCAGTCCATTTTGTGGCCAGTTTCTTGTATGTGCCTGTCTAATCCTGTTTTATTTGAGCTGTTCCTGGGACTCCTTAAAAGTGATCAAACATCAATCCCATGCAATTATCCAAAAATTAGAGGAATCCCTGGAAATTTACAAGACACAAGGTTGCAACATCAATGACCATGCTGGATGGAAAATCCATCAGGCTTGGTCACCAGACCTGTGGAAGTAGAAGGAAGCAAGAACTCCTGACAAAGATCTAGTGTTTAGATTGAAAATTTGAGAGGTAATGTATCTAATAAATTTATCCTCGATAACTCCCGTTAAATATTAAAAATACTGAAGATTAAATGATTTGAAAGGTTGGAATTTATTTCATGAATGGCAATACCTACTATAACTGTAGTCCTGAGGAAGGGCAGGGGTGCTACCCAAAAATATGACATATTATTTCCTTATATATTTTCAAACCCATAATTTGGAGATATTTGTAATGCATTAAGTCTAGGAATAGCAATGTCATCAATTATTACCAAGTATAAAATCTCTTCAAAATGGTAAGGCCTAAGGAATAAATGGCAAAACAACTGAGATGTTAAAACAAGGTAGAGACTATGTTTGCCTGTTAAAGTGAAACTTGTTAAGTGCCAGGAGTTGTCCTTAGGATTAGAAGGGTTCTATCATTCTTCCTTCGTGTAACGGAAAGGGTGATTACATTGAATGTAAGAACTATCATGGTATCAGCCAGCTGAGTGCCAAGAAAGTGTTTTGAAAGGTCATTATCGATAAAATATGATGCTTCATATCAGAGAAGGTGTGGGATGAAAAGAGCCTTTATGCCTGGTAAAGGCTGAACTAATCAAATTTTTGCATTACATATGATGACTGAGAAACACCTGTTGGTAAGGAAGTTTTTACTGTCTTATAGATTTGGAGGAACTTTATAACTGGCAAAAGGGGTGCTTTGTGTAAGATCTTGAGTAATTGAAGTGTTCGAGCGTAAACCATGGTAACCAAAATTTTCGTAAAAAAATGAGTTGCGTACAAAAAACAACTGCGGTGGTAATCTGAGCATTTTAGAGTATTTATTATACATTTATGTTTACATATGGCACCACAATACAACTTTCAATTTATGGTAAGTGCAAACGTTTAAAATTTTTTACTTCTTGTAATCTACGTATCTCACAGCGACAGAAATGTTGGTTACCATGGTTTACACCCGAGCTCTTCAATTATGTTATCACTGGGCATCTGCTTGATTGTGTGAAAGCTATCTGTGCTGGCAGTAAAGCAAGAGTACATATGCCTGGTGTTTTATCAAGATAGTTTTCTAAATAAATAGACAAAGTCATTGCTGTTTCCACGGTTTTCTTTAATTAACACACAGCAACCGAAAAATTGTATTGAGACACTCCTGGGATCGAACCCAAGATATCTCGATTCTCTCACCCTTTGGATTTATTAGCTATAATTAAATAGCTTGTGACGTTAAGCCCCACCAGATGGAAACGTCTCAGTTGCTGAGTCCACCCCTATGGATTTATGAAGTCAGATGCTGTCAGATAAACACACATAGTGCATTGGATTGTTGGCACCATAGCGTAAGGCAAGCACATTTGGTTAGTTATCAAGAGATTTCGGGTTCGATACCAGTGGTGTCGATATACATTTCAAGCTGCTGTGTGTTAATTGAAGAAAAATGTGGAAAGAGCGATGACTTTGTCTATTTACATTGTCTCCACGTATTTGGAAGATTTTTACCAAGATGGTTTTCTATTGGTACAGAACTTAGACTAAATTGTGCAATGTCACAATGGCTGTTCAATATATTTATGGATGCATACATGCATAATGTCAAAATAGACAGTACCAGTTTATGTCTGAAAAATTCTCATATGTGCAGGTTGCAAAATTGAGTTGCACAGCATATTGTCTCTGTTGTAAAAGAAGTTTGTAAGAAACTCGAACAGTATAACTAGCAGAAAAACCAAAGTTGTGGTTTTTCAGCGAAGACCTGTTAGCACTGAATGTAATAAATGGTACAGAATTAGAACAAGTGAATGCATTTGTGTATTTATGAAGAATGTTTGACAGAGAAAACAGGTAAGATTGTGAAATCAGTAAGCGAGTGAATTCAGCATTTGATCATGTGTGGAACAAAGATGTCATGTAGATGTGCAATGTGAAACAAAATGTTGTTAGTATGGTGGAGACAAATATTCTGGTGTGGCTTAAAGATGTTGAAAGAATAAGTAATGAGGGTGTGAACTAAGAGAATTTATGCAGCTTAAGTGGAAGGAAAGAAAGGAAAAGGAAGGCCAAGAAAATTAGGGGAGGACCAGATTCAAGAGTGTCTGCGAGAGAAAAAGATAATGAATATTAAATGGGAAAGGTCTTGTGTGATGGATGTCAGTGAAGCTCAAGTTGGTGTCAAGATTGCTGTACATGGAGATGTTTGATATATCAACAGTAAGTAATATCTAACTACATTGGTAACTTTGATTTGGAAGATGATCTTGTTTTGCAGAAATAACCTCTGAATCCACATAACAGCTTAGCGACATGTATGTATGAAAAAAATAAGCTTTTTAATCTGTGAATAGTTTTTTCATTTATCATGAAACAGGAGAAAATAATAATGTTCCTTCTTTATTCCTTTTCTGGAAAAGTGTGCAATGTCCATATAGAATTTATGAATTTATTTTATTACTTCCAATGTGACATTTGGAACTCTTCTTGGTAAATATCATGGAGTGACATTTGGAACTATTCTTGGTAAATATCATGGAGTGACATTTGGAACTCCTCTCAGTAAATATCAAGGAAAGAGTTGCTGCCTCTACGGAAGTGTTTTAATAATGGGACTGTGACACTATATGATGTATAGTGCATGGTACCTGGAAAACATCAAACCTTGGAAATGAAACACCCATATTTGCACAAGAAATTAAATGATGGTTGTTTCATGATCAAAGAAAAGGAAAGTTTAATGCTGTTTCACCTGATATCAAGCTAGAACAAACAGTTTAGCTCTTGCAGAAAAGTTTGTTGGAAAACATAAAACAGACAAGAAGAGTAGACTACACAGCTCAGTGGCAGATCACATACCATGAGATGCTATCTATTGGCAGTCTCTTCCATCCCATTACAAACAAGGCTATTATGAATCATTATGAAGCAGTAATATGCCACAAACTACACAATACAAAGATAACAACAACGAATGAAAACATAATAAAGTTCAAGACCTTCTTGAAGCAACATGGCGATCCATACTCCTTCCCTTAATGGCGACACATTTTGAAAAGACCTGCTAACGAAACTTTCTTTTTTGGAAAGAGTGATGTCTTTGTTTATTCATTTACACCATGCATTTGGAGGATTTTCACATGATTAAAAGCTTTCATAGCATGCATAAAAATAAGAAAAATAGGAGTTTGGGAAAATTTTCTTTTTTTTTTTTTTTTTTGAGAGAGAGGACAGAATAAAAATAATTAAAATATATAAAGGGCATTCAGCAATTTAAAGAAAAATTTCATTGCTGAATGCCGTCTTCTATTTTTTTTTATTTTAATTGAAAAGCTTATGTTCCCACATGGAAACATTGGCAGGTAAAAGGTTAAATGCTGAGTTGTTGTAAATGTTTGAAAAATGCCCGTAAATTAAAAAATAAGATTTTAATTTTTTAAACAATCCAGAGAGTAACTTAAAAAAATTTTAAACTTGCATCTTTTTCTTATTACTTAATGAGTACCTTCTCACAGTCTTAGTTAAGATCACAGATGTCCATACTGAATTGAAATGGAACACAACCCTACATATTTAAGAGGCATTTAGAACTTTCCTGGTGTTAAGTGTAAACTTTTAAACTCAATTGTAGTACATAAGAAGTTGAAAACACACACACACACACACACACACAATGGAGGAGGGAGACGGGTAAAACTCACCAACAACAGGAGGAGTTATTGGAACATCATCTGTGGGCTTTTCAGGCATTGGAGATTTAGAAGAACTGTTGTTCTGTGATGACCTGCTCACCTCTTTTAGAAAAACACGGTGAATCTGTAATATCAAAAAGTAAGTACATAACAAGGGGCAAAACTGTAAAAATTTGCCGAAGTGAACAGTTCACATTTTAGAATTTTAGCAAAATGTAAATTCTATAAACGGAACAAGTAAAAATAATTACAAACAGTGTTAAGTAACTAACAACAATGTTATCAGAAACCAATTAACTTACTGCAGTACATGAAACTAGAAAAGTATCAAATGCTTCTTTTAAAAAACCACAGAAAAAAAAAAAAAGACAAATAGCAAATAACATACCTCCATGGCATTACGCATAGCTGAAACTGCTAATTTTTTTTAAGAAATCTGTACTAAACCAGAAACCACAGCTTATTGACTATTATATTGACTGCTATAATGTGGACATTGTGTGTATCAGTCAGTCCAAGTGATCAAAAAGGGTTCCGGAACAAATCACTGGGATTTGTTCCGGAACCCATAGGTTGGAATGATCAACTGGAACCATGGGCTGCAGGCTGATCTCCACACTGAATTACTTTATATGATTTTCAAGACTCAAAAGAAAGATACTGAAAAACAAACTCAATCATAGGATATTGTGTACCTACCACATTTAGGAAGGTTGGCCCACTATGGAAGTGACCTGGAACTAATAAATGGTGTATGAGATCTCAGTAAAGTGAGTGTAAGATTTAGATTATGCAAATCTTTCAGGGCTAGGGGGTGCTGTGGCTCACCCTCTCTTTCCTCTCTGATGCTCTTTTGGCAAACTCTTGCTGGGTTAATGACCTATGTGTCTTGGTTACTTGGAGGGGTTGTCAGATGATAGTGAGAAGTAATCATTCACTGTTACAACCACCTGTCACAGTTCTAGCTATTCCTTTGCTGGTCAGCTTGTAGGGCTGATTACAAGTTTATTTAAGTAATCATTCATCTTGCTCTAAGTATCATACTTTTTAAGCAGCTCTTTTCATTTCAATTGGTCAACAAGTGTTTCAATTTATGGTACCCAGTTCAGCACTTGTTCGAGTTTTTTTAGAGCAAACAAATCCTGACCCCTTTCTTGCTGGTCAATGCTTGCCCTTCAACCTTTTTACTCTTTCTGGTCTGCTCTCAAGTTGCTTCCATTTTTAGCCATATAACTAGGATGCTTCTCATCCTGTCTGGAACAAACAACAACTTGAATGTCCGCTTTCTACAGTTCCAACCAAGCAACTGACTCATCAGCCCTCTTTTTTTTTTTTTTTTTTTTTTTTTTTCTCCTCTCTCACGTGTCTTTTCTGTGTCTGGGCCAATTTTTTTATAAGGTAAACCAATTTATGAGCATTAGCAATCTTTTATTCCTTCTTTTACCATAAATCATCTACAAATGGTGGGTTATGGCATTGATCCACATTCTTCTAGCAATATAGCATGATGTTGTTTAGTCTAAAAGGAAAAAGTGACCATCTCCAAGACAGGATTGCAGCTAATTTACAGTTGTTTTCGACTACCAGAATCACCCTGAAGGCATTCGTGCCTTTTTTGTTTTACTAACTCCTTTAACTAAGTAAAACTCTCTCTCTGCCTTTTCACCCCAATTAGAACCCACCAATTAATTAGCTCATAATTAATTTGGCTACCATGTCCATTCAATCAAAAACAATGGTCAGTAGATGGCAACAACATATACAGGGCTTGAAAAATATCTGAAAAGTTACGTGCCCAGCTGGGCATGCGTTGTATAAATTACTTACCTGTCCAAGTAGTAAAAGCTAGATGCCCAGGAAAATGTATCTTTTAAGATAAGAAATCAGAACCCTCATTTTATTTAAATTAAAAAAATATGAACTCTTTTACATGTTTTGCATTTTTGTTTTAAGGGTCCATATTCAAAATGTTCAATGCACAAAAACGTGTATCTCAAGTTTTAAGATGATGGTGCTGAAATTGGTTTGAAATGGTATGATAATAAAATTGGTATTTGAGAAATTTAGTGATTCTGCCAGGTTCCTTTCATTAAAGTTTTTGCCCTTGCCCTTTGTCACAAAACACCGGAGGATAGTTCCATCGGAGGCATGCATTCCGTTCACTGACTAAAAACAACATTTGGAGCAAAACTTCATATGGTTCCAATTTCTGGACCTAGAAGCATAATATAATTAAAGAAGCGATATTCTTTTGTCCTTGGCACTCCATAACAGTAATACAACGTCCAGTGATTAGCAGCAAAATGAAACATGACATGCACCAACTGTCTTTTTTCTTGTGGAAGGAAATTCAATTCCAAACTTTTTGATTTTTAAATTTAGTTGCTCAGATAACTAGATTTTTTATTTACCTGCCCAAGCCAATAATTTACATGCCTCGGGCATCTCAGGAATGGTATTTTTCAAGCCCTGATATACAGGGTGTCCGAAAATTAACTGTGCACTGAAAGTAACACTTACAGGGGGTGTTGGAAATGGGCCCCACCAATGTCCAGACATGTCTGCACATGCTGCTGCATGTCGGTGAAGACCTTTTTCAGGGCATGTGGTGTGATTTGTTAAATGTGGGTTGTTACTGCAACCTGTAGCTCTTGAAGTGCATGTGGATTACCTGCATACATCTTCCTCTTCAGTGCTCCCCACAGAAAAAAAGTTAGGAGGTGTCAGATCCGGTGACCGGGCAGGCCACAGTCCTCAGCAGATGTGATTTCCGAAGAATTCCTCCAGAAGCTGTATTGATGCACCAGTGATATGCGCAGTAGCACTGTCTTTCTGGAACCATCCTTTGTTGATTTCCCATTCGGTGAGTTCAGATATGAATGGTTGGATGATCTGGGCGCTGTACCGTTATGAGTTAATGCTTTCACTGAAGAAAATCGGCCTAATAATGCATGTATGAGTTATGGCACTCCAAACATCAACCTTTTGTTGTGGAGAAGCACTTCCTTAAATTCGTTACGATTTTCAATATCCCACAGACGAGTGTTTTGGCTGTTGATGAACCCGTACAGATGGAACCATGCCTCATCTATAAAGAAAGTCACGTCCAAAATGTCCTCACCTTCTTCAGGTAGGAACTCTTGGAACCACCTGCAGTACCGAACATGGGCCTCGTGGTCCATTTCTTTCAGCTGATGAATGACAGACACTTTGTACAGATGGAAATGCAACTTCCTTTTCAGAATATTGTGGGCTGTACCCTTTGGAACATTAGCTTGCTGTGACAGCCATCTCACGGACTTGTGTGGACTCCTGTCCAGTCACTTCTATTGCAATTCCATTCAAAATTTCTTTATTATTACATTACCGCAATTTGTACATTCAGTGCACAGTCATTATTCGGACACCGCGTGCGCGTGCGTGTGTGTGTGTGTGTGTGATGTTTTTAAGCCATTTGGACATTATTCATATACTTTTCTATGTGCCTTCCATGGGACCTGTTTTTTTTTTTTTTTTTTTTGTCTACACAGAACAAATGAGAAGCAGTAATCAACCATACAAGCTAGCGTTTAATACCAATTTGTTTTTAATTAAATTTTTTTGAGTTACCACTTCCTTATTCTCATCTGAGGCTGGTGTCCCACTCTTCAATTCTTTTAACTTGGTTGGTAATTTATTCACCTACAGTAAATTCTGGTTAATTCTGACACATTGGGGGTAGAACACTTTGGCCCAATTACGCATCTGCCCCAATTATGCAAAGCTTTATCACAAAGAGCTGATTTGGGATGTTCTTCAAAAACTGTCCCAAATAAATAGCTGCCCCCTAACCAATGGCCCGATTAACAAGAATCTACTGTGTGTATGTAAGGTAAATGGTTTGGGCAAAAATGTCAGCCACTTTAAATTGGAGTTTTGTTATGACTGAAGTCAACTATACAATAATTGTGAACTGTGCAAGGGGTCCCTTGTATAGTTTGCAATTATAAGCTCGAAGCAAGACCAACATATCGAATTCCAATTATCCCTGGATCAATTAGAGGCTAAAATGGCATTCAGTAGTGTTTAATGATGAGAGCCACTTTTGCCTCAATGTGAATGACAGATGAATGCGGGTCAGAAGATGTCCATCAGAGACAGCAAGAGTTAAAGCAAGAGAACAACAGACTATATAAGGAAGAGACACACAAACTCTACATGTAGTGGTTTAATGAGCTAACATACACTATATTGACAAAAGTCACCACACACCTAGAAAAGAAACACAACATAGCATTTATTGACATACATTAGTACGATGTCAGTCCACCTTTGGCCTTAATGCATGCACTGACCCTTCAAGACATGCTTCCGACAAGGTTTTGGAACACAGTGATAGGTATGCGCACTTCCATTCAGTACATAATGCTGCCGCTAACTGTTGCTTAGTAGTAGGCCTTGGTTCCAAACTTCTTATGCTGTGCTCTAATTCATCCCATAGGTGTTCTATGGAATTAAGATCAGAGCTCTGTGCTGGCCAGTCCACACACGATGAGGAATTATTGTCCAACCACACCGTAACAGTCCTTGCTTTATGGCTCGGTGCATTATCCTGCTAGTACCAACAAGGCTCGGTTCCATACTATTGTCACAGAGTTGGTAGGGCATAATTGTCCAGAATATCGAGGTAGACGTTCTGGTTAACAGGTTTGTCCACGATAACCAATGGGCCGGGACCATACCACCAAAAACACCACCACACGAGTACACTGCCAGCTCCAAACTTGACCATAGGAACAGTACACTGTGGTAAATAGCGTTCCCCCGGCTTCCACCATACCCACACACAGCCATCAGACTGATGGATCGTGTATCTGGATTTAACAGTCCATAGGACCCATTTCCATTGACCTACGGTCCACGATAAATGTTCTTTACACCATGCTAAACGACGAGTAGCATTCCGAGTGGAGATGAAAGGCTTATGAGCAGCCGCACGACCACGGTAACCCATGGAATGAAATTCTCTGTGAATGGTACATGTACATACCGAGGTTCCAGTATTTTTACTCACCTGTACACTGAGGTCTTGTGCAGTACTCCGTAGATTATCTGCAATGACTCTTCTGAGGCTTTGACGTCCTCTACCACTGATTTTCTTTGGTCTGCCTGTATGTTTTGCTGCTTCAGGCACTCCATGTGTCTTCCACTTGTTCAGTATATCCAAAACAGTTGACTTGGGTATGTTTAAACGCCTCTTGGTTTCTCATATGGACAACCCACTAATATAACACCCAACAATCTTTCCTTTCTCAAAGTCAGTTCTCTCCCACCGCAACATTTTCACTCAACCTCACAGTGCGATATGATTGCGGTCAGCTGCAGGCTTGTTTTTATACCGTTTGCAGCTGTACTGTGCATCTTAGCAAGACAGCTGATCCATTCATTTGCTTTTGAAGGGGTGTCAGGTTACTTTTGTCAATATAGTGTATATGACAGGGAAACATTTGTGGACAATTTCCCAGCCCATTAAAATGTTGAAAATATTTGTGCTAGGTATGTGTTTGTAATGTACGAGGGGTGCCCGATAAGTATCTGGATTTTTATTCCTATCGATACAAAACTGTGTGTATGATTGTATGTACATGCGTGAAACTATTACAACTACTTTCAGTGAAACGCCGTAAAAGCAAAGTGGCTTGATACCCATGTTAGGTGGCACCATTGATCAAAAACAATGGTGGCTACGTTAAGTGTTTAGTTCGAGCAGTAGTGAAATTTTCAACAAAAGGAGGCATAAAGGCCGTGAACATTACGAGAAGACTTTGGACGGTGTATGGTGATGTGGCAATGTCTCGTTCCAGTGTTTATGAATGGGTTACAAAGTTCAAAGCTGGCCACGAGAACCTTGAAGACGAGGCACGGTCAGGTAGGCCTAACACAGCTGTGACTGATGAAACGATTAAACGGGTTGACGGCTTGATTAAAGGTAACAGACACATTCGTGTTTGGGATATTGCCATGGAACTGGACATCAATAAAGATTCTGTTCGACAAATTATTCATGAACATCTCAACTATATGAAGATCTGTGGTAAATGTGTACCCCAAATGCTTACAGCAGTGCGTAAACGGCAATGGATAGACATTTGCAATGAACTGGTACAGCCTACGATGAGGAGGGTGCCGCATGCCTGGGATTCATAATCACAGGTGATGAAACATGGATTTATCAGTTCAAACCGGAGACAAAACGGCAAAGTATGCAATGGTGTCATCCGAATTCACCACCATCAAAGAAGTTTAAAGTTGGTTTGTCGGCGTCCAAGTTCATGGCTACTGTCTTCTGGGACAAACACGGTATCCTTCTGGTTGAGTACTTGGCAAAAAATGAAACAATGAATGTGAAGGCATATGTGAAGACACTGAGAAAACTTGCGCAGTTTATCAGGACCAAACGGCCAAAATCGAAAAACAATCAAGTGTTGCTTCAGCATGATAACGCTCACCCATATTGCTAAACCAGTGCAAGCAGAAATTACAAAACAGAGGTGGACCGTTCTTCCGCACCCTGCTTACAGTCCGGACTTGACACCTTCCGATTTTCATGTTTTTGGTCCCTTGAAGGATAGTCTTTGTTGCCACCACTATGAAAGCATGGACGATCTGCGAGTAGCTGTTTGTCAATGGATTCGCAACACCCCTGCCAAATTCCCTGCCGAATTCTTCGCTACAGGAATGAATTGGCTTGTTGATCAGTGGAGGAAATGCATTGTGCTGAACAGAGAATACATGGAAAAGTGACTTTGACTGTTCATACCTCTGTATTACATATGTGAGTATCATATTTATGCATCCTGTATTTTTTATTTCTCTCCTTTAATTGATAAGAATAAAAATCCGGATACTTATCAGACACCCCTCATAATATTGGAATTAATTTTCCAAAATATAGCATTTGCTCTAAATATTTTAAGTATTACAGAGTGATTCACTTAGGACTTTACCCTAAAAAAGTGATATAATTTTGAAAGGGGAAAACATCTCAAGCTGAAATTTAAAGACGAAGTGCCTAACCTTTTCACAATCACATCGATATCAGAGAAGATGTTGAAAATGTCCGCCATTTGCCACCAAACAGAGATCAACTCGTCGCTGCATATTGTCAAATGTATGCTGCAGCATACATTTGGCAATTTATTGCTTCAATTTCCTCTGTGATGATGTTTTTCAGCTGCCAAATAGTCCTAGGCTTTGTATACAGAACCTTTCAGATGACCCCATAAGAAATAATCGGGTGGAGTTAAATCTGGAGACCTGGGCAGCCACAAACCTTTGGAGATAACACGATCGCCGACGAAACTTCGAATCTCAGCCGTGCTGGCATTGGAAGTGTGACAAGTCGCACTATCCTGTTGGTTCACGAACTGTGTGAAGATATTGAGATACACTTCTATGTTGACAGTCTGTTCAAAGAATATGGTACCGATTATTTGGTTGCATGAAATGGTACACCATACGCCAATCTTTATGGGATGCATTCTTTCCTCATGAACGATATGGGGATTCTCACTCGCCCATACCTGTGTATTCTATGAATTCACATAGCCTGAAAGATGGAAATCTCCTGATTTCTGTTCATTTCAGAAGCACTAGTTTTGGAACATTGAGTAAAAGTAAAGTTATTCAGTGCGATACTACAAAATATATATATATATATATATATATATATATATATATATATGGTAACACTGGACATGGCTCAACCGAGAGAACAAGCTGGATTCAGGAGTGGCTACAGCACAATAGATCATATCCACGTACTGAGAGAACTAATTGAAAGAGCGAGGGAATATGAACTTCCATTGTGCATGGCTTTTATCGATTATGAAAAAGCCTTTGATTCGGTGAAACCATCAGCAGTTACCACGGCTCTGAAATCCTGTGGTATTGAAGATGCATACATTAATATTATTAATAACATCTATGAAAATGCAAGTGCAAAGATTCGGCTGTTTGAAAATACAACACACATAAAAATTGGAAAGGGAGTGAGACAAGGTGACACCATATCTCCAAAGCTCTTTAATGCCACATTGGAAAATGTCTTTCAATCACTGAACTGGGAAAACAAAGGGATAAAGATTAATGGAGATTATCTAACCCACCTTCGTTTTGCTGATGACGTAGTCATTTTTGCAACTACCCCATCAGAGCTGCAGAGTATGATCCAGGAACTTGCTGACAAGAGTAAAGAAGTGGGATTAAAAATGAACTTTCAGAAGACAAAAGTGATGTTCAATGCTTTTACAAGAAATGAAGATTTATCGATTGATGGAGAAAAACTGGAGATAACAGATACGTATGTTTATCTTGGACAGCAGATATCAAGTGAGGGTCACATTGATGAAGAAATTAATCGGCGTACAAAACTTGCCTGGAGAGCTTTTGGAAGAAACAGCATAATTTTCAAGAGCAATATGCCATTATGTCTTAAAAGAAAAGTGTTTGATCAATGCATCCTTCCAGTGCTTACGTATGGTGCAGAGACGTGGACCTTAACTAAAAGAGACATACAAAGGCTGCAGACAACTCAAAGAAGCATGGAGAGGTGCATGCTTGGTATAACCAGGAGAGATAAGAAGAGGAACTCGTGGATCCGAAAAATGACGAGAGTGGAAGACATCGTGATCAGAGTTAAATCCCTGAAATGGCAATGGGCTGGACATACTGCCAGAAGGACAGACCATAGATGGACAGCCGAAATTTTAGATTGGATTCCAAGGGACAGGAAAAGACCCAGAAAAAGACCACATGGGAGATGGGTGGATGAAATTCGTAAATATGCGGGAGTGACATGGAGGAGACTGGCACAAGACAGACCGTTGTGGAGGAAACTTGGGGAGACCTTCGTCCAGCAGTGGATTGATAATGGTTGACAATGATGATGATGATGATATATATATATCATCATCATCATCATCATTAATCAACCATTATCAATCCACTTGCTGGATGAAAATACTCCTTGCTTGTGCCAGTCTCTCCATGTCACCCCTGCATACTTTCGAATTTCATCCACCCATCTCCCATGATGTCTTCTTCTGGGTCTTCCTGTCCCTTGGAATCAATCTAAAATTTCAGCTGTCCATCGATGTCCTCTGGCAGTATGTCCAGCCCATTGCCATTTCAGGGATTTAACTCTGATCATGATGTCTTCCACTCTTGTCATTTTCGTGGATCCACGAGTTCCTCTTCTCTCTCCTGCTCCTGAAGCATGCACCTCTCCATGCTTCTTTGGTGTCTGCAGCCTGTATGTCTCTTTGGAAGGTCCAATGCTCCGCACCATACGTAAGCACTGGAAGGATGAATTGATCAAACACTTTTCTTTACATAATGGCATATTACTCTTGAAAATTATGCTGTTTCTTCCAAAAGCTCTCAGGCAATGCCTTGATAATTTCTTCATCAATTATCTGCTATCAAAATAAGCGTATCTTGTTATCTCCAGCTTTTCTCCATCAATCGATAAATCTTCATTTCTTGTAAAAGCATTGAACATCACTTTGTCTTCTGGATTCATTTTTAATCCCACTCTTGTCAGCAAGTTCCTGATCACTCTGCAGCTCCTGATGGGTAGTTGCAAAAATGACTGCGTCATCAGCAAAACGAAGGTGGGTTAGATAATCTCCATTATCTTGTTTCCCAGCTCAGTGACTGAAAAACACCCTCCAATGTGGCATTAAGAGCCGAGATATGGTGTCCCTTGATCTCCTCCCTTTCCAACGTGGTGTTGTATTTTCAAACAACCTAATCTTTGCACTTTTTTCATAGATGTTATTAATAATATTAATGTATGCATCTTCAATACCGCAGGTTTTCAGAGCCATTGTAACTGCTGATGGATTTCACCGAATCAAAGGCTTTTTCATAATCGATAAAAGCCATGCACAATGGAAGTTCTAAATTCGTTTTCAATTAGTTCTCTCAGCACGTGGATATGATCTATTGTGTGCTGTAGCCACTCCTGAATCCAGCTGTTCTCTCGGTTGAGCCATGTCAGTGTTACCTTCAAGCGGTGTGAAAGAACTTTAGTGAAGATTTTATAAACTACTGATAGGAGGCTGATAGGTCTGTAGTTTCCGATATCCTCAATGTCACCTTTCTTATGTAGCAGGATCATTGTAGCGGTGTTCCAATCCTCAGGAATCTTCCCTTCATTAAGGCATCGAGTGAAAATTTGGGCGAGTACTGTTTCGATTTCTCCACTTGCTTCTTGTATGATGTCTACAGTAATTCCATCTTCTCCTGGAGCTTTTCCTCGCTTCATGTTCTTGATTGCATGTGCAACTTCTGCTGGAAGGACTGGAGGAACTCTGGTACTGGTATCTTTTATGATGTCTGGAGTGCATATATCATCCCTTTCATATAATTTGGAGTAGAAATCTTTCACTCTTGTCAAAATTTCGCCTCTATTTCTTGTTACAGAACCATCTTCTTTTCTCAGTGCCATAATCTGTTTTCTTCCCTTACTGAGATGTCCCTTTGCTATCTTTAGGCTTTGGTTGTTTTCAATTGCTTTCCTCACTAGTTCACAGTTGAATTTCCTTACGTCTTCAGTGATACTTTTTCTTACTGTCTTGCATAGCTCTATATATTCCACTTTGGAAGTCACATCTTCTTTAGTTGTCCTCATCTCTCTTCTTTTTTGCATCAACATTTTCGTTTTTCCTGATAATTTGTTCACATGCAACTTGTTCTTAGACCCAGCTAATTTTGTTGCTGTTTCCATAAGAGCTTTGGTTACTTTTCTGTTAACTTCAGAGATGTCCACTTCTTCCGATGTTAGGCCTTCTAAAGCAGAGAACCTGTTCTTCAGTTCTAACTTGAAGGTATTATGGTGTTTTTAAGGTTGGTTATGTCAATAGATTTTGTTTGTCCTATGAGCTTGCCACGTTCAAGTTTAGTGTTCAGGTGCATCTTACATCTCACCAATCTATGGTCACTACCTGTGTTGAACTTGTTTAGCACACTGCAGTCTTCTATGACGAATTTTTTGTTACACATAATAAAAATCAATTTCACTTGTCGTCCCATTTGGATGTCTCCATGTCCATTTCCTGTGTGGCTTTTTCTTGAAGAAGGAGTTCAAGATGAAAAACCCTTCTGCCTCTGCAAACTCAACGAGAGTATTTCCACGCTGGTTTCTGTTGCCATGACCGAATTTACCTACAGAAGTTTCATTCTGTTGCCGTTGCCCTATTTTTGCATTGAAATCTCCCATAATTATTTTCAAGTGCTGCTTACCTTTATTATTTAGATGACAAATTTCCTCATAAAATTCTTCAATTTCTTCTTCAGGATGACTTGTGGTGGGTGCATAAGTTTGAATAATCTGAGCCTGGTATCTTTTCGAGAGTTGGATAACAAGTCGTGCAGCTCTGTCAGAGGAACTTTCAACTTCTACAACTTTATCCTTCAGTTTCTTGTTTATTATAAATCCAACACCACTAGTTCTGCCAGTATCTGTCCCACGATAGTAGAAAGAGATGTCCACTTTTCAGTTCGATGAGATCTTCTCCTTTTCTCCTTACCTCACTTAGCCCCCACGATGTCCCACTTGATCCTTTGTAGTTCCTCTTCCAATTCAAGAAGCCTTGAATCAGAAGATAGGGAGCGTCCATTGTAAGTAGCCAAGGTCAGCATCAGATGGCAGCCTAGTCCGGTCCTCCGGGGATTCTTAGCACCCTCTGCCTTCATGTCGCACTGGCACGCTGCCTTGGCCAGGTACATTCCAGCTGCCGGAGACTGAGGGCCAAGATTTAAGTTGTGGAATCATTTTGGAGGGGTTTGGCCATAACTCACCACGCTGGCCAAGCGGGTTGGTGAGTGTGGGATAGCATTTCCTCTGATCCCGATGGTATAGTTATACCGCTATGGGCGGTCGTCAGAGCCCCTTTAGTGGGAACAGGATGCACCACGAGAAGGCGGGGTTGACATTTGTCAAGGAGAGGCTGTGATGTTACGCATCACCTGACCTTATATATATATAGGGATGTAAGGTCAGATGATGCGTAACATCACAGCCTCTCCTTGACAAATGTCAACCCCGCCTTCTCGTGGTGCATCCTGTTCCCACTAAAGGGGCTCTGACGACCGCCCATAGCGGTATAACTATACCATCGGGATTAGAGGAAATTCTATCCCACACTCACCAACCCGCTTGGCCAGCGTGGTGAGTTATGGCCAAACCCCTCCGAAATGATTCCACAACTTAAATCTTGGCCCTCAGTCTCCGGCAGCTGGAATGTACCTGGCCAAGGCAGCGGCCAGTGCGACATGAAGGCAGAGGGTGCTAAGAATCCTCCGGAGGACCGGACTAGGCTGCCATCTGATGCTGACCTTGGCTACTTACAATGGACGCTCCCTATCTTCTGATTCAAGGCTTCTTGAATTGGAAGAGGAACTACAAAGGATCAAGTGGGACATCGTGGGGCTAAGTGAGGTAAGGAGAAAAGGAGAAGATCTCATCGAGCTGAAAAGTGGACATCTCTTCTACTATCGTGGGACAGATACTGGCAGAACTAGTGGTGTTGGATTTATAATAAACAAGAAACTGAAGGATAAAGTTGTAGAAGTTGAAAGTTCCTCTGACAGAGCTGCACGACTTGTTATCCAACTCTCGAAAAGATACCAGGCTCAGATTATTCAAACTTATGCACCCACCACAAGTCATCCTGAAGAAGAAATTGAAGAATTTTATGAGGAAATTTGTCATCTAAATAATAAAGGTAAGCAGCACTTGAAAATAATTATGGGGGATTTCAATGCAAAAATAGGGCAACTGCAACAGAATGAAACTTCAGTAGGTAAATTCGGTCATGGCAACAGAAACCAGCGTGGAAATACTCTCGTTGAGTTTGCAGAGGCAGAAGGGTTTTTCATCTTGAACTCCTTCTTCAAGAAAAAGCCACACAGGAAATGGACATGGAGACATCCAAATGGGACGACAAGTGAAATTGATTTTATTATGTGTAACAAAAAATTCGTCATAGAAGACTGCAGTGTGCTAAACAAGTTCAACACAGGTAGTGACCATAGATTGGTGAGATGTAAGATGCACCTCAACACTAAACTTGAACGTGGCAAGCTCATAAGACAAACAAAATCTATTGACATAACCAACCTTAAAAAACACCATAATACCTTCAAGTTAGAACTGAAGAACAGGTTCTCTGCTTTAGAAGGCCTAACATCGGAAGAAGTGGACATCTCTGAAGTTAACAGAAAAGTAACCAAAGCTCTTATGGAAACAGCAACAAAATTAGCTGGGTCTAAGAACAAGTTGCATGTGAACAAATTATCAGGAAAAACCAAAATGTTGATGCAAAAAAGAAGAGAGATGAGGACAACTAAAGAAAATGTGACTTCCAAAGTGGAATATATAGAGCTATGCAAGACAGTAAGAAAAAGTATCACTGAAGACGTAAGGAAATTCAACTGTGAACTAGTGAGGAAAACAATTGAAAACAACCAAAGCCTAAAGATAGCAAAGGGACATCTCAGTAAGGGAAGAAAACAGATTATGGCACTGAGAAAAGAAGATGGTTCTGTAACAAGAAATAGAGGCGAAATTTTGACAAGAGTGAAAGATTTCTACTCCAAATTATATGAAAGGGATGATATATGCACTTCAGACATCATGAAAGATACCAGTACCAGAGTTCCTCCAGTCCTTCCAGCAGAAGTTGCACATGCAATCAAGAACATGAAGCAAGGAAAAGCTCCAGGAGAAGATGGAATTACTGTAGACATCATACAAGAAGCAAGTGGAGAAATCGAAACAGTACTCGCCCAAATTTTCACTCGATGCCTTAATGAAGGAAAGATTCCTGAGGATTGGAACACCGCTACAATGATCCTGCTACATAAGAAAGGTGACATTGAGGATCTCGGAAACTACAGACCTATCAGCCTCCTATCAGTAGTTTATAAAATCTTCACTAAAGTTCTTTCACACCGCTTGAAGGTAACACTGGACATGGCTCAACCGAGAGAACAAGCTGGATTCAGGAGTGGCTACAGCACAATAGATCATATCCACGTGCTGAGAGAACTAATTGAAAGAGCGAGGGAATGTGAACTTCCATTGTGCATGGCTTTTATCGATTATGAAAAAGCCTTTGATTCGGTGAAACCATCAGCAGTTACAATGGCTCTGAAAACCTGCGGTATTGAAGATGCATACATTAATATTATTAATAACATCTATGAAAATGCAAGTGCAAAGATTAGGCTGTTTGAAAATACAACACACGTAAAAATTGGAAAGGGAGTGAGACAAGGTGACACCATATCTCCGAAGATCTTTAATGCCACATTGGAGGGTGTTTTTCAGTCGCTGAGCTGGGAAAACAAGGGGATAAAGATTAATGGAGATTATCTAACCCACCTTCGTTTTGCTGATGACGTAGTCATTTTTGCAACTACCCCATCAGAGCTGCAGAGTATGATCCAGGAACTTGCTGACAAGAGTAAAGAAGTGGGATTAAAAATGAACTTTCAGAAGACAAAAGTGATGTTCAATGCTTTCACAAGAAATGAAGATTTATCGATTGATGGAGAAAAGCTTGAGATAACAGACACGTACATTTATCTTGGACAGCAGATATCAAGTGAGGGTCACATTGATGAAGAAATTAATCGGCGTACAAAACTTGCCTGGAGAGCTTTTGGAAGAAACAGCATAATTTTCAAGAGCAATATGCCATTATGTCTTAAAAGAAAAGTGTTTGATCAATGCATCCTTCCAGTGCTTACGTATGGTGCAGAGACGTGGACCTTAACTAAAAGAGACATACAAAGGCTGCAGACAACTCAAAGCAGCATGGAGAGGTGCATGCTTGGTGTAACCAGGAGAGATAAGAAGAGGAACTCGTGGATCCGAAAAATGACAAGAGTGGAAGACATCATGATCAGAGTTAAATCCCTGAAATGGCAATGGGCTGGACATACTGCCAGAAGGACAGATCATCGATGGACAGCCGAAATTTTAGATTGGATTCCAAGGGACAGGAAAAGACCCAGAAGAAGACCACATGGGAGATGGGTGGATGAAATTCGAAAGTATGCAGGGGTGACATGGAGGAGACTGGCACAAGACAGACCGTTGTGGAGGAAACTTGGGGAGACTTTCGTCCAGCAGTGGATTGATAATGGTTGACAATGATGATGATGATGATGATATATATATATATATATCTTCTGATTCAAGGCTTCTTGAATTGGAAGAGGAACTACAAAGGATCAAGTGGGACATCGTGGGGCTAAGTGAGGTAAGGAGAAAAGGAGAAGATCTCATCGAACTGAAAAGTGGACATCTCTTCTACTATCGTGGGACAGATACTGGCAGAACTAGTGGTGTTGGATTTATAATAAACAAGAAACTGAAGGATAAAGTGGTAGAAGTTGAAAGTTCCTCTGACAGAGCTGCACGACTCGTAATCCAACTATCGAGAAGATACCAGGCTCAGATTATTCAAACTTATGCACCCACCACAAGTCATCCTGAAGAAGAAATTGAAGAATTTTATGAGGAAATTTGTCATCTAAATAATAAAGGTAAGCAGCACTTGAAAATAATTATGGGAGATTTCAATGCAAAAATAGGGCAACGGCAACAGAATGAAACTTCAGTAGGTAAATTCGGTCACGGCAACAGAAACCAGCGTGGAAATACTCTCGTTGAGTTTGCAGAGGCAGAAGGGTTTTTCATCTTGAACTCCTTCTTCAAGAAAAAGCCACACAGGAAATGGACATGGAGACATCCAAATGGGACAACAAGTGAAATTGATTTTATTATGTGTAACAAAAAATTCGTCATAGAAGACTGCAGTGTGCTAAACAAGTTCAACACAGGTAGTGACCATAGATTGGTGAGATGTCAGATGCACCTCAACACTAAACTTGAACGTGGCAAGCTCATAAGACAAACAAAATCTATTGACATAACCAACCTTAAAAAACACCATAATACCTTCAAGTTGGAACTGAAGAACAGGTTCTCTGCTTTAGAAGGCCTAATATTGGAAGAAGTGGACATCTCGGAAGTTAACAGAAAAGTAACCAAAGCTCTTATGGAAACAGCAACAAAATTAGCTGGGTCTAAGAACAAGTTGCATGTAAACAAATTATCAGAAAAAACGAAAATGTTGATGCAAAAAAGAAGAGAGATGAGGACAACTAAAGAAGATGTGACTTCCAAAGTGGAATATATAGAGCTATACAAGACAGTACGAAAAAGTATCACTGAAGATGTAAGAAAATTCAACTGTGAACTAGTGAGGAAAGCAATTGAAAACAACCAAAGCCTAAAGATAGCAAAGGGACATCTCAGTAAGGGAAGAAAACAGATTATGGCACTGAGAAAAGAAGATGGTTCTGTAACAAGAAATAGAGGCGAAATTTTGACAAGAGTGAAAGATTTCTACTCCAAATTATATGAAAGGGATGATACATGCACTCCAGACATCATGAAAGATACCAGTACCAGAGTTCCTCCAGTCCTTCCAGCAGAAGTTGCACATGCAATCAAGAACATGAAGCGGGGAAAAGCTCCAGGAGAAGATGGAATTACTGTAGACATCATACAAGAAGCAAGTGGAGAAATCGAAACAGTACTCGCCCAAATTTTCACTTGATGCCTTAATGAAGGAAAGATTCCTGAGGATTGGAACACCGCTACAATGATCCTGCTACATAAGAAAGGTGACATTGAGGATCTCGGAAACTACAGACCTATCAGCCTCCTATCAGTAGTTTATAAAATCTTCACTAAAGTTCTTTCACACCGCTTGAAGGTAACACTGGACATGGCTCAACCGAGAGAACAAGCTGGATTCAGGAGTGGCTACAGCACAATAGATCATATCCACGTGCTGAGAGAACTAATTGAAAGAGCGAGGGAATATGAACTTCCATTGTGCATGGCTTTTATCGATTATGAAAAAGCCTTTGATTCGGTGAAACCATCAGCAGTTACAATGGCTCTGAAAACCTGTGGTATTGAAGATGCATACATTAATATTATTAATAACATCTATGAAAATGCAAGTGCAAAGATTAGGCTGTTTGAAAATACAACACACGTAAAAATTGGAAAGGGAGTGAGACAAGGTGACACCATATCTCCGAAGCTCTTTAATGCCACATTGGAGGGTGTTTTTCAGTCACTGAGCTGGGAAAACAAGGGGATAAAGATTAATGGAGATTATCTAACCCACCTTCGTTTTGCTGATGACGTAGTCATTTTTGCAACTAGCCCATCAGAGCTGCAGAGTATGATCCAGGAACTTGCTGACAAGAGTAAAGAAGTGGGATTAAAAATGAACTTTCAGAAGACAAAAGTGATGTTCAATGCTTTTACAAGAAATGAAGATTTATCGATTGATGGAGAAAAGCTGGAGATAACAGACACGTACGTTTATCTTGGATAGCAGATATCAAGTGAGGGTCACATTGATGAAGAAATTAATCGGCGTACAAAACTTGCCTGGAGAGCTTTTGGAAGAAACAGCATAATTTTCAAGAGCAATATGCCATTATGTCTTAAAAGAAAAGTGTTTGATCAATGCATCCTTCCAGTGCTTACGTATGGTGCAGAGACGTGGACCTTAACTAAAAGAGACATACAAAGGCTGCAGACAAATCAAAGCAGCATGGAGAGGTGCATGCTTGGTGTAACCAGGAGAGATAAGAAGAGGAACTCGTGGATCCGAAAAATGACAAGAGTGGAAGACATCATGATCAGAGTTAAATCCCTGAAATGGCAATGGGCTGGACATACTGCCAGAAGGACAGATCATCGATGGACAGCCGAAATTTTAGATTGGATTCCAAGGGACAGGAAAAGACCCAGAAGAAGACCACATGGGAGATGGGTGGATGAAATTCGAAAGTATGCAGGGGTGACATGGAGGAGACTGGCACAAGACAGACCGTTGTGGAGGAAACTTGGGGAGACCTTCGTCCAGCAGTGGATTGATAATGGTTGACAATGATGATGATGATGATGATATATATATGGGGTGTAAGGTCAGGTGATGCGTAACATCACAGCCTCTCCTTGACAAATGTCAACCCCGCCTTCTCGTGGTGCATCCTGTTCCCACTAAAGGGGCTCTGACGACCGCCCATAGCGGTATAACTATACCATCGGGATTAGAGGAAATTCTATCCCACACTCACCAACCCGCTTGGCCAGCGTGGTGAGTTATGGCCAAACCCCTCCAAAATGATTCCACAACTTAAATCTTGGCCCTCAGTCTCCGGCAGCTGGAATGTACCTGGCCAAGGCAGCGGCCAGTGCGACATGAAGGCAGAGGGTGCTAAGAATCCCCGGAGGACCGGACTAGGCTGCCATCTGATGCTGACCTTGGCTACTTACAATGGACGCTCCCTATCTTCTGATTCAAGGCTTCTTGAATTGGAAGAGGAACTACAAAGGATCAAGTGGGACATCGTGGGGCTAAGTGAGGTAAGGAGAAAAAGAGAAGATCTCATCGAACTGAAAAGTGGACATCTCTTCTACTATCGTGGGACAGATACTGGCAGGACTAGTGGTGTTGGATTTATAATAAACAAGAAACTGAAGGATAAAGTTGTAGAAGTTGAAAGTTCCTCTGACAGAGCTGCACGACTTGTTATCCAACTCTCGAAAAGATACCAGGCTCAGATTATTCAAACTTATGCACCCACCACAAGTCATCCTGAAGAAGAAATTGAAGAATTTTATGAGGAAATTTGTCATTTAAATAATAAAGGTAAGCAGCACTTGAAAATAATTATGGGAGATTTCAATGCAAAAATAGGGCAACGGCAACAGAATGAAACTTCAGTAGGTAAATTCGGTCATGGCAACAGAAACCAGCGTGGAAATACTCTCGCTGAGTTTGCAGAGGCAGAAGGGTTTTTCATCTTGAACTCCTTCTTCAAGAAAAAGCCACACAGGAAATGGACATGGAGACATCCAAATGGGACGACAAGTGAAATTGATTTTATTATGTGTAACAAAAAATTCGTCATAGAAGACTGCAGTGTGCTAAACAAGTTCAACACAGGTAGTGACCATAGATTGGTGAGATGTCAGATGCACCTCAACACTAAACTTGAACGTGGCAAGCTCATAAGACAAACAAAATCTATTGACATAACCAACCTTAAAAAACACCATAATACCTTCAAGTTAGAACTGAAGAACAGGTTCTCTGCTTTAGAAGGCCTAACATCGGAAGAAGTGGACATCTCTGAAGTTAACAGAAAAGTAACCAAAGCTCTTATGGAAACAGCAACAAAATTAGCTAGGTCTAAGAACAAGTTGCATGTGAACAAATTATCAGGAAAAACCAAAATGTTGATGCAAAAAAGAAGAGAGATGAGGACAACTAAAGAAGATGTGACTTCCAAAGTGGAATATATAGAGCTATGCAAGACAGTAAGAAAAAGTATCACTGAAGACGTAAGGAAATTCAACTGTGAACTAGTGAGGAAAACAATTGAAAACAACCAAAGCCTAAAGATAGCAAATGGACATCTCAGTAAGGGAAGAAAACAGATTATGGCACTGAGAAAAGAAGATGGTTCTGTAACAAGAAATAGAGGCGAAATTTTGACAAGAGTGAAAGATTTCTACTCCAAATTATATGAAAGGGATGATATATGCACTCCAGACATCATGAAAGATACCAGTACCAGAGTTCCTCCAGTCCTTCCAGCAGAAGTTGCACATGCAATCAAGAACATGAAGCGAGGAAAAGCTCCAGGAGAAGATGGAATTACTGTAGACATCATACAAGAAGCAAGTGGAGAAATCGAAACAGTACTCGCCCAAATTTTCACTCGATGCCTTAATGAAGGAAAGATTCCTGAGGATTGGAACACCGCTACAATGATCCTGCTACATAAGAAAGGTGACATTGAGGATCTCGGAAACTACAGACCTATCAGCCTCCTATCAGTAGTTTATAAAATCTTCACTAAAGTTCTTTCACACCGCTTGAAGGTAACACTGGACATGGCTCAACCGAGAGAACAAGCTGGATTCAGGAGTGGCTACAGCACAATAGATCATATCCACGTGCTGAGAGAACTAATTGAAAGAGAAAGGGAATATGAACTTCCATTGTGCATGGCTTTTATCGATTATGAAAAAGCCTTTGATTCGGTGAAACCATCAGCAGTTACAATGGCTCTGAAAACCTGTGGTATTGAAGATGCATACATTAATATTATTAATAACATCTATGAAAATGCAAGTGCAAAGATTAGGCTGTTTGAAAATACAACACACGTAAAAATTGGAAAGGGAGTGAGACAAGGTGACACCATATCTCCGAAGCTCTTTAATGTCACATTGGAGGGTGTTTTTCAGTCGCTGAGCTGGGAAAACAAGGGGATAAAGATTAATGGAGATTATCTAACCCACCTTCGTTTTGCTGATGACGTAGTCATTTTTGCAACTACCCCATCAGAGCTGGAGAGTATGATCCAGGAACTTGCTGACAAGAGTAAAGAAGTGGGATTAAAAATGAACTTTCAGAAGACAAAAGTGATGTTCAATGCTTTTACAAGAAATGAAGATTTATCGATTGATGGAGAAAAGCTGGAGATAACAGACACGTACGTTTATCTTGGACAGCAGATATCAAGTGAGGGTCACATTGATGAAGAAATTAATCGGCGTACAAAACTTGCCTGGAGAGCTTTTGGAAGAAACAGCATAATTTTCAAGAGCAATATGCCATTATGTCTTAAAAGAAAAGTGTTTGATCAATGCATCCTTCCAGTGCTTACGTATGGTGCAGAGACGTGGACCTTAACTAAAAGAGACATACAAAGGCTGCAGACAAATCAAAGCAGCATGGAGAGGTGCATGCTTGGTGTAACCAGGAGAGATAAGAAGAGGAACTCATGGATCCGAAAAATGACAAGAGTGGAAGACATCATGATCAGAGTTAAATCCCTGAAATGGCAATGGGCTGGACATACTGCCAGAAGGACAGATCATCGATGGACAGCCGAAATTTTAGATTGGATTCCAAGGGACAGGAAAAGACCCAGAAGAAGACCACATGGGAGATGGGTGGATGAAATTCGAAAGTATGCAGGGGTGACATGGAGGAGACTGGCACAAGACAGACCGTTGTGGAGGAAACTTGGGGAGACCTTCGTCCAGCAGTGGATTGATAATGGTTGACAATGATGATGATGATGATGATATATATATATATATATATCGGGGCGAATATTCAGGGTGTGCTAAGTGTGCGGCGCACACCCACACAGAGTCACAATTTAACCTACATTATCGATGTCATTTTTTCGCATTTATTTCTAATAAAACTCGCCAGAGTTTGTCCTAAAGCTTCGAGTGGTAGTTAAAATTAATTTCGCCCCATATAATGTTTTCATTAAGTGGAGAAGGTTCGTTCAGTATGCATATCGCATTCGCGCTAAGATCTTCGGGTGTGCTATTTACCGAGTGCAAGTCCGACCATGTCAAGCAACATCCATACAAGCGCTCCCCAGATGGCGCTGCAGGTAACATTTTTATTTCCGTGTGGTTCAAACATTACAGTTGATCTCTCAGGGTGTGCTGCCCAATAAGAGCACCACTTGCAATCCAACAATGCTCAAGCAACTGTGGTACAAACGCTCTCTAGATGGCACTGCAGGCCACGTTTTTATTTCCCAAGGCATTACAGCTGATCTCTCAGGGTGTGCTTGCGAAATACAGCATCTCTTGCAATCCCATGGCATAATGCAGTTCAACGTTGATGCGAGTTGCTGTTATATGATTTTTTTTTTATAACAAATCTCGCCAAAGTTTCTCCTAAAGCTTCGCGTGGTAGCTAAAATGAATTCCCTTATACCATGCTTTCGTAAAGAGGAGAAGGTCCGTTGCTTTGTTGAGTAAATAAAACATAGTAAGTAATATACTTTGTAATATAGTTAGCTACTTCAGAGCGAAAAATATGATCGGTATGCAAAAACTTCTCCTGGTGGAATTCTAGAAAAATTTAAAGATTTTTACTGGCCACTTTTCGACTACATTCGCTTAAAAAATGAACTAAAAGTCCTCTTTTCTTCTGATGAATTTGCGAGGAAACCAGTGCACTAGCTTGTAAAATTCATACAAGAAAATCAACTTCGGTGTGCATTCAAAGAAACTTACAAATTAGCGGAATTAGTCATGAAGATTCCAAGTTCCACTGCTACAGTCAAACGCTCTTTTTCTGCGATGAATCGAATACACACCTGTTGTAGAGGAATGCAAATACAGAAAAGGTTATGCGGCTTAAGTTTACTCACGTTCGAAAAAGCATTATTGGTAGAACTGAAGAAAAGTCACTCCTTTTACGATGATGTGATCACGCAATTCCTGTGGCATAACAGGAGATTAGAACTACACTGCTGGCCACCTAAAATGCAACACCAAGAAGGAAGCATCCGATTGGCCTGAAATTCGCAGCATGTGTCGCC
Source organism: Macrothele yani (assembly GCA_039090855.1). Taxonomy (NCBI): domain Eukaryota; kingdom Metazoa; phylum Arthropoda; class Arachnida; order Araneae; family Macrothelidae; genus Macrothele; species Macrothele yani. The sequence continues at coordinate 82,106,452 of CM077012.1, forward strand.
CGTGAGAGGACATGCAAACGATTAGCATTGCAGGGCATATGCAAATCATGTGCGCCCAGCATGCCACCGAGAAGCACTATACGAAGGGTGCACAGAAGGCGGGGTGTAAGTAGTGGAAGTGTGTTGTGCTGCCGGACCTGTGCGTGGGAAGCTTCCTGATGCCTCGTCGCAGAATACGGCAGTCATTCTAGCACGTTTCGGAGTTCGACAGAGGACGAATAGTGGCTTATCGTGACAGTGGTTTATCGTACCGAGACAACGATGACCATGTGGGACAACATCCAGCCAAAGTGAGGAGAATATGTTTTCGGTGGGTGCAGGAGGGACGGACGGACCGACGTGACACTACCAAACGAGAGGACCGGCATGTTGTGTGGCGGGCATTAACGGCTTGCACGCAGGAATTAGGGTGTGTTGCGCAACAACCTGTGTCAGCACGTTCCATTTGACGTCGTCTGCAGGAGGAGCGGGCACTTGTCGCATGGCGCCCATTGCTCTGATTACCATTGACGTTACACCACCGCCGAGTGTGGCAGCAGTGGGCCGTTGAACGTGCGCACCTGGACAACGGAATGGCACGACATTATCTTCTCCGACGAATCCCGCTTCTGCCTGGAACACTATGATGGTCGGATCTGCGTGTGGCGGCACCGTGGCAAGAGACTGTATGACACCTACATTATGCATTGCCATACTGGTCCATCGCCTGGTGTTATGGTTTGGGGCGCAATTGGATATGACACCTGCACCCCTCTGGTACGCATCGCCGGTACACTCAACAGCCACCGCTACATCTCCGACGTTTTGGAGCCTGGAGTCCTCCATTACTTGAAGGACCTGCCAGCGGCCACGTTTCAACAGGACAATGTGCGCCAGCACATGGCACGCATCGGGCAACAATTCTTCATGGCCCACCAGGTGTCACTGCTGCCGTGGCTCACATGTTCTCCCAATATGTCGCCCATTGAACACGTCTGGTCACTAATCGGCAACCGAGTGGCCCGGCAAGCACCACCCGTGGCTACGCCTGATGAACTGTGGCAGCGTGTGGAAGCAGCCTGGATCGATATAGCTCACATCCAAAGCCTCTTTCGTTCGATGCTGCACCGTGTAGCGGCCGTTACTGCCAGCCATGGGGGCCACACGAACTATTGATGTCTGCTTGTTCCACAAGTCGCACGGGCCTGTAAGCTCAATCGTTTCATCTTTGTATCTGTTATGTGTCCAGTAAATCTGGCTTTGCTATCTCGTGTCCTTCTTGGTGTTGCATTTTGGGAGGCCAGCAGTGTAGAATATAAATGAGGTCAATAAGTTTTTAAAGCATTCCTATTAGAAATATAATATCTGGAAATATAATATTTTACCAAGTGATTGCATTTACAGTTTCCCTTACGAATTATGTGACTGTATTTAGAAATCATAAAAAAAAATTACTGAAAGCTAGTTCCTCACTCTAGTACAGTATTTGCATAGGAAATTGAGATTTTCTTACAATGGAATGTATGTAAAGATCTTTACCATGAGTAATTAAATGACCATTAAATAAAAAAGTGCTGTCCTATGTTCAAAATCAATGCGTGAAATTTTCAGCACGGATTACATGATAAAGTTTTTGCGTGTTTTTATTTTCCCGTAACAGTGCACAACCCAAGGCAAATGGCCACGCGACACCACTGATATATATATATATATACGAGAAATAAAAATTGCAAGAATTAAAAATGTCAGCTTCAAAGGAAGTAACTCAAATGGAACAATTTCAATTATGATACTTGGAAATTTAAGAGGAACATATACTGCTTATTCGAGAAGGTCTTGTTAAGGTAGTTATCCAGTTAAAACCCAATGATGCTAATGACCACTGGAACAAAAAAGACAAATTAACTGGAGCATTAGGAAAAGGAATAGGAAGAGGCCTAGGACAGAAAGAATAAAGGTTGAAAAGCTCCTTGAAGATAATCAGCGCTACTCTAACTTACTCAGAGAATGACTGTAGGAGTTGAAGTCATGCGAGAGGGAAGTAGAAACGAAGTGGGAAAGTTTTAAGAACAGTGTTGTCACTGTTGCTGAAGAGGTCTGTGGCAACACAATAGTAGGTAACAATAGAGGTAATTCTTAGTGGAATAGTGAGATTAAAGAGGCAATAAACAGAAAGAAGGAAGCCTATTTGGGGATGTTGCAAGGAAGAGTTTCTGTGGATGAACATAACTGTAAGAAGCATGAAGTAGCTAAGCTGGTTTACCAGAGTAGGGCAAAAGATAAGAAGGACAAGGTGGAAAGGCATGAAATGGCTATTTGGAAAGACAGAAATGCTTTCTGGAAGTAAATAAAACTCAGGGAAAATATGGGAAACAAAGTTGTAAGTCATGTGAAGAATAGGATCGGAGAATTAATATGGGAACCCAATGAGTTAAGTGAGAGATGGGGTGAATACTTCTGTGAATTATTAAGTCAAGAAAGCAAAGGTGATTCTGAGGCAGAAGCAGATGATGTCACAGTGAATAATCGATGTACAGGAGGGATCTTAAGAGAAGAGGTGTGTAAAGCTCTAAAATATTGTCAGAATGGTAAGGCTCTGGGAGTTTATGGCATAACTGCCCAGATGTTGAAATATGGTGGTGACTCTGTAATTGACTGGTTAACTGAAATTTGCCAGTTGTGTTGGGAGTTAGGAATAGTACCTCGAGATTGGAAGGATGCTATAATTGTTCCCTTGTATAAAGGAAAAGGTGATCAGACTGACTGCAAGAACTATCGTGGTATAAGCTTACTAAGTGTGCCAGGGAAAGAGTTAGGTAAGGTCATTATTGAAAAAGTACGAGGTCTTACAACAGAGAAAGTGTGGGATGTTCAGAGTGGTTCTATGCCTGGTAAAGGTCGCACTAACCAAATTTTTGCATTATGCATGATGATTGAAAACTAATTGGGTGTTGGTAAGAAAGTTTTCGCTGCCTTCATGGATTTAGAAAAAACTTATGATTGAGTAAATAGCACACTTTTGTGGAAGGTACTGAATAAATATGGTATTACTGGGAACCTACTTAATACTGTAAAAGCAATGTATGTTGGCAGTAGAGCTTGTGTACGAGTGAATGGTGTTTTATCAAAATGTTTTTCTATTGGTGCAGCTGTCAAACAAGGTTGTGTAATGCCACTATGGCTGTTTAATATATTTATAGATGTGTGATGCTACTGGCAGGCGATCTTAGTGAGAGATGGGTTTGCCTCCTCGGGGCGCTCCGTGGGAACAATGGCACACAGAACAGCAACAAGGGCATCTGTGAATCTTGGAGAGGTGCCAGCTAGTGACATTGGCAAACAGACCCCAACTCACTAGTTTTGTTCCAGAATCCTTAGGTTGAATGACCAACTGGAACCGTCAGCTGTGGGCTAATCCCCCACACTGATGTACTTACCTGATTAAAAAGACACAAAGATATAATTATTAACAAAAATAATAATATCCTTGTGTCTTTTAATCGAAATCTAGTGTGGGGTATGGTGGACCCACCACGCTTGAGAAGGATGGTCCACCACAGAATCGACCTGGAACTGGAAAAAGAAAAATTGGAAAGAGATCTTGGCTGAGTGAGTGTAAGATTGGTGTATGAAATACTAGAGGTATAAATGGAAACATGAACGAGGTGATTGAAGAGATGAATAATTATAGATTGGATGTGCTGTGTGTAAGTGAAACCAAAAAGAAGAAAATTGGGATAGAAGAAGTGAACAGTACGGTGAGTGTGTGGTGTGGAGTATTGGATAACATGAAAGGACAGTCTGGTGTAGATGTGATTTTAAGTGAAAAGATGAAGAACAACTTGATTCACTATAGCTGCATAGGGGAGAGAACTGTTTGGATTCATTTGAAAGTGAAAATCAGAGAACAGTAATTGTTGTAGTGCATGCTCCTTGTGACTCGGAACCTTCTGACAGAAAGGAAGATTTCTGGAATGAGCTAAAAGTTGCTTTGAGCCAGTTTGGTGCTAAAGAGAAAGTTGTAATAGCATGGGATTTCAATGCTAGGTGTGCAGAATACAATTTCTGACTATGTTCTACATAAGTTTAATGATCCTTGTGTGAATGATAATGGTGAAAGATTAACTGAACTCTGCATTGAGAATGGTTTGTGTGTATGTAATATGTTTTTCAACCACAAGTATATCCACACATATATTTGGGAAAATCATACTCATGGTCAAAAGAGTGTGATAGATTTTGTTGTCTATGATCAGCATCTGAAACACTTAATTGTTGACACTCCTGTGATGAGAGGTGAGGATCTTGGTTCTGATCATTACTTGGTAGTGTCATGAGTGAAACTGAATATTGATTGGAGAAAAAGGAATAGGAAGAGGCCTGAGAAGGAAAGAATCAAGGTTGAACGGCTCCCTGAAGATCATCAGCGTTATTCTGACTTACTCAGAGAATGACTGAAACTTGTAAGAGGGATGTAGAAAAGAAGTGGGAATGTTTTAAGAACTGTGTTGTCACTGCTGCTGAAAAGGACTGTGGCACCACAATAGTGTGTAGCAATAGAAGTGACGCTTGGTGGAATAGTGAGATTGAAGAGGCAGTAAAGGGAAAGAAGGAAGCCTATTTGGGAATGTTGCAAGGTAGTTTCTGTGGATGAATATCACAGTAAGAAGTGTGAAGTAGCTAAGCTGGTTTGACAGACCAAGGCAAAAGATAGGAAGGAGAAAGTGTAAAGGCATGAATTGGCTTTTTGGAAAGATAGGAAGACTTTCTGGTACTACATGGGACTCAGGAAAAATAAGGGAAACAAAGTTGTAAGTCGTGTGAAGAATAGGATCTGGGAAATGATATGGGAGCCCAATGAGTTAAGTGAAAGATGGGGTGAATACTTCTATGAGTTATTAGATCAAGAAAGCAAAGGTGATTCTGAGACAGAAGTAGATGGTGTCACAGTGAAAGATGGAAGCACAGGAGGGATCTCAAGAGAAGAAATGCGTAATGCTCTAAAATCTCTTGAGAATGGTAAGGCTCCGGGAGTTGATGGCATAACTGCCGAGAAGTTGAAATGTGGTGGTGACTCTGTAATTGACTGGTTAACTGAAATATGTCAGTTGTGCTGGGTGTTAGGAATGGTCCCTCGGGGTTGGAAGGATGCCATCATTGTTTCCTTGTGTAAGGGAAAAGGCGGTAAGACTGACTGCAAGAACTATCGTGGTATTAGCCTACCAAGTGCGCCAGGGAAAGTGTTTGGTAATGTCGTTATTGAAAAAGTAAGGGGTCTTACATCAGAGAAAGTGTGGGATGTGCAGAGTGGCTTTATGCCTAGTAAAGGCTGCACTAACCAAATTTTTGCATTACACATGATGATCGAAAAGTATCTGGCTGTTGGTAAGAAAGTTTTTGCTGCCTTCATAGATTTAGAGAAAGCTTATGACCGAGTAAATAGCACACTTCTGTGGAAGGTATTGAGTGAACATGGTATTATTGAGAATCTACTTAATAGTGTAAAAGCCATGTATGCTGGCAGTAGAGCTTGTGTATGAGTGAATGGCATTTTATCAAAATGGTTTACTATTGGTGCAGGAGTCAGACAAGGTTGTGTAATGTCACTATTGCTGTTTAATATATTTATGGATGTGTGCATACATTATCTAAGATGGACAATAACTGGTTTATGTCTTGGTAATGCTAGTGTGAGCAGATTGCTGTATGCTGATGACACAATCCTGTTGACAGAGAGCAAAAGTGAGTTGCGGAGTATATTGTCCCGGATGTACGAAGTTTGCATGAAGTTCAAACTGAGTATAAATAAGGGGAAAACCAAAGTTATGGTTTTTGTGAGAGTAACTGGTAGTACTGAATGTAATATAAGTCTAAATGACACAGTGATTGACCAGATGAATGAGTTTGTGTATTTAGGAAGCAGGTTTGACAGAGAGAACAAATTATATGGTGAAATTAGTGGACGAGTGAATTCCAAATTGAAAGTCATAGTTGCATTAGGTTTTCACAGAAATAATAGGTTCTCAAGAGAGTCCTGCATGGTTGGGTACGAAAGTGTAATTGTTCCTACTCTGATGTATGGCAGTGAAACATGGCTACTACAGAAGAGACACAGGAGTCGTTTGTGTGCTGGAGAAGTGCGTTATTTACAGAGGGTTTGTGGCAAGACATGATCTGATCGTGTGAGGAATGAAGATGTGTTGCAGTTGTGTAATGTGAAGCAAAATGTTGTTGGCAAGGAGGAGACTAATATGTTTCTGTGGTTTGACCATGTTGAAAGAATGTGTGATGAGATGCTTACTAACAAAATTTTTTTTAGCCGAAGTTGTAGGAAGGAATGGCAAAGGAAGGCCAAGGAAGTCATGGAAGGATCAGATTCAGGAGTGTGTCCATGAGAAAAAGATTATGAGTATGAAGTACAGAAGGCCTTGTGTATGTTGTGTGATGGATGTCAGTGTAGCCTGAGTTATGTGTCAAGATTGCTGTAAATGGAGAAGTTTGATATAGCAAGAGTAAGTAAAAATTATCTGTTAGTTTGTATTTCTTTGGGGAGCTAACCTCTGGATCTCAGAGAACAGCTTAGTGATGATGATGATGCCAAGATGGACAATACTGGTTTATGTCTTGGTAATATCCATGTGTGCAGATTGGTGTATGCTGATGATGACACAGTCCTGTTGGCGGAGAGTAAAAGTGAGTTGCAGAGTATGTTGTCCCGGATGTACAAAGTTTGTATGAAATTCAAACTGAGTATAAATAAGGGAAAACCAAAGTTATGGATTTTGAGTGACGAACTGTTAGCACTGAATGTAATACAAGTCTAAATGGCACAGTGATTGACCAGGTGAATGAGTTTGTGTATTTAGGAAGCATGTATGACAGAGAGAACAAATTGGATGGTGAAATTAGTAGGCGAGTGAATTCTTCATTGAAAGTCATAGCTGCTTTGGAAGGTTTTCACGAGAATGATGGGTTGGTTTTCACAAGAATGATGGGTTGGTTTTCACAAGAATGAAGGGTTGGTTTTCAAGAGAGACCCACATGGCTGTGTATGAAAGTGTAATTGTTCCTACTCTGATGTATGACAGTGAAACATGGCTACTACAGAAGAAACATGGGAGTTGTTTGTGTGCTAGAGAAATGTGTTACTTACGGGGGTTTATGGCAAGACACGTTCTGGTCGTGTGAGGAATGAAGATGTGTTGCAATTGTGTAATGTGAAGCAAAATGTTGTTAGCAAGGTGGAGACTAATATGCTTTGGTGGTTTGGCCATATTGAAAGAATGAGTGATGAGGTGCTTACTAAGAATTTGTTTTTAGCCCAAGGGGCAGGAAGGAAGGCCAAGGAAGTCATGGGAAGATCAGATTCAGGATTGTGTGCATGACAAAAAAGATTATGAGTACGAAGTATAGAATGTCTTGTGTACATCATGCGATGGATGTCAGTGAAGCCGGAGTTGTGTGTCAAGATCGCTGTAAATGGAGAAATTTGATATGGCAACAGTAAGTAAATAATCAGTGAAAAAATTACACGGTAGTTTGTATTTCTTTGTGTAGCTAACCTCTGAATTTCAGAGAACAGCATAGTGATATGTATGTATGTGTGTATGTATGTATGTATTAATTTGACAAATATAACTGACTCTTAGATAATAAATGTTGTTAATGAAAAGTCTGCAGCTGATAGATGGGAAAATTTGGAGAATATCCATGAGAGGACAAATTTGTTTAGCTAGTTATATTTGTTAAAAAAATTCTACTGAATTAAATTTGTAGACAATATTTCTATGTATGCTCACATCAGTCAAGTTTTAAAGTTGGCTGAAAAGCTTATTGTTGTTGATGAAAATGTAAAAGAAAATAATTTAACTGCAATATTATTATGCAGCATGCCTGAAAGTTATGAAACTTTAATAACAGCCTTCTAAAGTAAGAATGAGGAAGAGTTAGGACTTGCTTATATATTAGTTATATAAGCGATAAATGTAAAAGATATCAAATACCAATTGTAAGAGATATCAAATACTAATTTTATTAATAACTGCAATAGCTACCATGGAATCTTGTTAATTGGCATATCTTGCAAAATGTAACTGAATGACCCATGTCAGATCACCGAATGTTTTTGCAAAATGTCACTCACCGACTTGGATTTTAATTAAACTTGGCAGGTAGATATACCTGATAAAGATATGGGAAAATCCTAAGTTTCAGTTTTTTAAACCTCAATAGTTTTATAAAATATAGTGCTCCAAAATTTAGCTGAACACCCACTTTTGCGACTTTTTACATAGCACGCTGTAGTTTATGTGCTACTGAATTTAGGACAATGAAACTTTGAATCACATGGAAAAGGGTCCCCTAGATATTGAAAACACTTTTCATTTTACTTGAAACACCAGTTAAATGAGTGCCACCTAGTAGTGAAGTGAAAAATTACAGCAAAATTTAGACATTTTATGAGAGGCTCTGTAGAATATTACTCTGGCATGAGGGATAATTTTTTTTATATTGATGTTGAACACATCCTATAACATATTTGAAAAAAAAATGATGGTTATCAGCATATTTTCTCAGATAGTTAAAATGATCTGATATGCATAGAGGGGCCCTCCTTCGATAGTTCAGCCATTTTTTTCTACAAACCTGACCCACCATTTAGGCTGTTGCTGAAAATTAGCATGTAGGTTTACCTAACAAAGCTGCAAAACACTGCAATTTTTTTCTTCCACATTACATAGTTTCCGAGATAGAGCACTCGAAAGTTAGGCCTAACCACTCTTTCAACAGCAAACTGATCCTGTTTCAACTTGTGGAGTTTGTTACATGGTACCTTTTAAGGTGAAAACATGTGCACATGTACAGTTGCTGAGTACAGTGCTGGCTTAGAAATCCTAACATTTTTAAATGCTTGTTATTTAAGCGTAAAATTCATAAGGAGCTTGGTCCTGTAACCCCAGCAGTATGAATTAATACTGTTATTAACAGTTAATTAAACTGAAATGATGAGTAAGAAAAAAATCATCTGTTTAAAATAAGTGGCACCATTTTTCAAGTAGCTGTAAAAAAAAAAACCAGCAAAAAATAAATTGTTTTTTAAAAATACTACTATTTGGCATCATCCTGAATCAATGGTGGTTGTAAGTTATAATTACCCGTATATTAATATTAAGCTGTTATTCAATCCTTGCTTGAATGTGAGAATGTTCAGTTACACGTATAACAGATGTTGTTCTACAGTTTATTCCGATGCATTCCTCAATGGGAGTTTTCCTAGAGGGAACTTTTCTGTGCTACAGACCACTTAAGCTGAACAGCTTTCGTGTCTTCTTCACAAAAATAATATGTTCGGCCCATGCTTGTCGTCATTGGGGGTTGCACTGTTCACAATATATGCTGCATAAGTGCATAACATATATCATCATGAAGTGGCCAGTAAAATGACGATGCAGGACCATGGGGATGCATGAACTTAATTTTCATGTCTTCATCCTTTTCAATATCAGTGATCATACCAAAAAACCAGTTATTATCATATATGTAAGCTACATAGCATTGAGTGTGCAACTATGGCCGATTTATAAATTCAGTGCTACTTTTGAAGTTAAATATCAAACAATATTTGTCATCTCTACTTATCCTCTTCATTCCTATGGTATTTGATGAAAGTGGACAAAAATAGTGAAAACTCCTGGATCCTGGAATAACATCAGTTTCTAAAAAACGTTCCTGTAGGTTGTTTCACACAATTTCAATTTCAGACTTTGATATAAAGTGGAACTGAATGTTTTTTATGTTTGCAACACAAAAATTAAAGGCATCTTTGGTTTTGTGATTTGATTTGTGATAGGTCATTGCAGGCTTGCTCTGCTTATGATTCACTTCACTGTACCACCTATACCATCACAAGGTGATTTTCCATGACTAGTGGCAAAAAATTATTATGAGGCAGATATTGCAAAATCATTTTTATGCTTGCACAAATTCAAAAAATTCTTGCAATTTTTGTATTGTGCTGCACACCCATCTGTAAAATAGTGAACCTTCACAACTTCTGGATATTTATTCTTGATGTACTGCATTGTTGTTTGTTGAATTCTGTACACCATACAAACATCGTGGTCCAGATTGTCAGAAAAGAAGCAGTGATTTGAGATTTCAAGCAACTGTGTCTCACCTCTGGTGTACATAATAACTGGGTGAACTGTGCATACCTCTGATGTTCAATGATACCCTTGTGCCTCATCTTGTATGGGAAATGAGTAGTTCTCACTGAAGTCCGTGAGTACAATTGCCATGTCTGGCATAAGCATTTCTTTGAGTTTCTTTAGAAACCTGGATGTTCCTTTGCAATGTATGCTTGTGGGATAAGTTTTTCCATCTTCAACACTAGCATTTGCATAAAATCTTCCATTGTTGAAGTTGGTTTAATTCTTTTCTTCCACTTGATACCTGAATTCTATGGTATCACTTTCATCATAGTCTTCAAATTTTGTTTTTAAAACATTTGCTAAGTTATCTGTAGATGGGCAGTTTTTGCAGTGTCTGAACATGCAGTTATGCTCTTTCAAGTTACAAACCATGTAGCCTATTAGTGTTTCATATGATTCCTTGATCTGAGCAGCATTCAGAAGTAATATAACATTTTGATGAATAGTGCAAACACACAGAATGAGTACCAGCAGCACCAGGTAAAACACACCATTTTGGTTTTGAAAATCCAACCTTTTTGTCACGATATTGTTGTAAAAAAGAGCTATACAGTTCTTAAAGATTGCACAAAATTAGCCTCTTCTGCACATGCTGATTTCTTCTGATGCTTACAAAATCCTTCTTTCCTGACATCTGCTAAGAAGAAGTGTCATCTTCATAAAATCCCTGAATTAATTGCAACATTTCATTGCTCAGTTTTTTCCCTATCCTTGGTTCGTGTAGTGACATAATTCCTTTTTCCTTAATCAGTTTTCTAGATTGTCGCACTAGATATTCTGACACCTGAA